>CM068364.1:13298465-14760965 GCA_034769755.1 Odontamblyopus lacepedii | reverse complement strand
CTAGAAAATCCTGTAGTGTGCAACGGGTTTTAGATGATCAAATCACACTTTATGGCCAAATCCAAGTAATTCCAAAAGGTTAGGCCATATACTATTTACTGCAACTGAAGGTTCACACAAAATGCATATAGAATGAATAGAGATGGGAGATATAGTGGGAAAAAAAATCTATATAGCAAATGTTGAGCTGATGAAAAAAATTCGAAAAAATATTTCAGCACTTCTGAGTCTAATTTGTGTATACATTTCTATTTTGTGCAATACTTAAACCTTAATTTACAGCAACATTTTTACACCTTTCTGATGGATTGCAAAAATATATCAAATAATAAAATGAATAATAATAAAATCGCCTACTGCTACGATGAAATAAAACCCAAGCTTGTTTCACATGTTTTCCACTGATGAACATTTGAACCTTCTAAACTATTTTTCATTCAGCACGAGCTATAAATTGTAAAAATGAAAAGTAATTTGGTATTCTGTATTTTTTGGAGCAGAGAGGTCTAATCTAATGGAGTGCAGTGAACGCAGGGAAAACCGGAGTATAGCAACAGCCGTAAGGGAATTACACAGCTTTTAGATGATTTAAGCTTTGACTTTATGGCATTTCAAGACAATCACTTTCTTGTGTAAAAGTTGTTTACGGCGCACTTAAATCTTGCTTCTCGTATTTGGTGCTTTTATTTACTGCAGGAAACATGTCCAAGGTTAACTAAATCCTATAGAGCTACTGAAGCCTATTCAACCAGGAGAGTTAAGGTGGTGCTTACAGTTGTCTTGATTTAATCCTGGTTAGAGCCCAGTTAAAGGTCTTACATTACACACAGTTGACTCTTGTGAGTTTTAAGTCATGTTAGAATCTTGTTACCTCGTCATAATTATACCTGGAGTTGTGTTTTGTTCCATTCATTTGAGTAATCCTTTATTATTAGTCGGTCTGCATCTCCAAAGTTCAAAATGCTCTTTTCTATCTTGTGTCGAAATGAAGCAGTCAATTTCACATTAACAGTTACCTTTAGTTTAGTAAAGATGGGCAATTCCAGGGCTGAAATGATCCAAAAGATTCTAGTGAAGGTATGTGGAGTTTAAAAACACAGCAGAGCACTTGCTGTATGATCATCAATTGTGATTGCGTGGAACAGAGCATTTTGAGCTATGGAGATGTAGACAGATGAATAATACATTTTTACTCAAACATGAATGAAACAAAACACAACTCCAGGTATAATTATGATGAGGTCACAAGATTCTAACATGACTTAAAGCTCACAAGAGTCAATTTTGTGTCATATAGGACCTTTATGTATTGATGGACTATAGTTGTGATGTCATCTGAAACTCTGCAATAAAGCTGCGTTCACACCACATCACAAGTGGGATTAAAGTGGAACTAAATCCCAAACTAAACCTGGACTAGATTAGAACTAATCCAGAACTTTTACAAGAACAAACAAAGTTTACACCAGGAGCAGCACCAGTGTGTCAGTGAAGGAGGATGGACAGACTGCTGTGGCTGATCGTTCTGAGAATTGCGACTGTTAAATAGCTAGTTCGATAGATAATTGAATAAAAGGGAAAAGTTCAATATCAAACAGGAAATAGGTTGTCGTAGACAGATTTGAGTCAGTTGAAAGTGGCCACAGTTATAGATGGTCTTTATCTGCCTGACAGTACAGTGGCTTTGAACTGTGATCTTTCATGGCGCCGTATTGATTCTTCTTAACTCCAACTGTGAATCAGATCAAAGAGAAGAACCTGGAGAGAAGCATAAAGACATTTAACTTAAAGCCCCAGGAATCAAATATGTGATTTACATTCAGACCTCTTTTGTTATACTAGTACATAAACTAATATCACTTTTGTACCTAAGTTCTAATACTTCATCAGATTAGGTGTTAAATGGTATGTATACAGAGTAGATTTGATTGTTCATTGTTCTATCTCGCCCATTATGTTGCTTGAAGGGACCAGAAAACTTGCACTGTGCACCTTTAAAAGAACAGTAGCCTGTGAAAATAGTTACTGCAATCATGACTGGACCTGGGGGTCATTGTTTAAACCTGCATATGTAAGAAACACTCTCCACTCTCAGTATGTGGACAGACCATGCCTCATGTGAAAGCTCAGACCCTCATCTCAAGCTCAGAATTCACTGATCAGAGATCAGATCAGAGTCTTTTATGATTAAACCAACTGGCACAGAAATTGGCAACCCAAGTGAGGCACTTGAGTGAGGCTCATTCTGTTTTATGACTGGGTAATCATGAGAACCCAAACAATCCAATTCTAGCAACTTTGCCATCATGATTTACATAACAACTGCTACTCGCTGTATTTGATTTAAAGCTTTGTTTACCTCGTATCTATGGATTTAAGTCATGTTTATGGGATTAAAATCTTACATGCAGTTCATTTAACATTAGTGATTAATGAATTAAAAGAACAAATCTCTCATAACAAACACCAGATTCTTTCCTCAGAGTTGATGTGAAGGGGGTGAAATATAAGAATGTGGAGAGCGACTGGAGGTATTGGGAAAGTCCACTGGCACAGTTTGGCAGCCACATTTCTATTAGAGCAGCTGAGGCTACGGCAGAATCCGCTGCCGTACCACTGAACCACTGAGCATGGCTGAATAATGAACTTAAAAAACTGTAAAGCACTATGGAAAAATACTTATCTGTTTAAATAATCATGGGTTTTCACTTTTTGATATATGCAACATTTTTAGACGTTTTACCATTCAAAAGAGAAAAAAATATTTAGCTTTAAATTGCCAATCACTATGGCAACAATTTCTCATCATTCTGACATCCATGGATAACTCACCTTTCAATCAGTATGCAACTCAGGCCCAGTCAATTTCCAAACTGGGATTCCCAAATTAAATGCAACCGAGCTGAGTCACGTTTCCTATTAAAGCGGTTATATGTTACCTATGGGGACAGCAGGCTTCCTGTCCATCAGATATAGATGTGGTCCAAATGCACAGCATGTGTCAAGAAAAGACTTCATTTACAGTGCTACACAAACAGACTCTGTACGGAGTCTGAGGGAGATGGTAAAATACGTCATAAATATCCACAATGACTGTGCCTTTATCAAAGTCACTGCACCATGTCACGACCAGCGTTAATGCCGGACAAGTGGGCACTCACCATCTGCTTTCAGACACATGACCTTGACAAGTGAAGACCAAACACTCATAATCTGTTTTAATTGATTTACTGTTCACACACGCACACAAAAATCACTAATACCATGAAAATTATCACCAGTAAATGTGGATTAAGCATGTCAGGATGGCTACTACTGCTACTGCTACTACTACTACTACTACTACTACTACTACTACTACTACTACTACTACTACTACTACTACTACTACTACTACTACTACTACTACTACTACTACTACTACTACTGCAAATGATAATGCATGATTAAACATAACAGCAAACTCATTGAGCCAGTTCCAAACCTGGTTAAACTGTTGCTGATGCATTGGGTATAATGAATCTAAATATTTATATAACTTTACACTGCAGACAGATGTCCTACTGAGTTCAGTGAATAACTCAGAACACAGGTTACATCACAACATTTCACATTTTTAGAGTGGCAACATTATGAGTGTCAATGGAAAATAATGACATTTTCTCCTGTAACAGCTCAAAACACATCTAAAATGTCAAAGAACTGCTACTCTCTAATAACAAATATAAAAGTGAACAACTAAATATTTAGCTCATATCTGACCTCTAAAACAAGAAAATCACATCAACTTTAGTGAGTGATCAGAAGTGTAAGCCTGAATATCTCTACCAAGAGCACAGATAAAACCTTATAATTCTATGAGTGTGTACAGTATTTATCTCTACTGTAATACTGCTTATGTATGTGTACAGTATTTATCTCTACTGTAATACTGCTTATGTATGTGTACAGTATTTATCTCTACTGTAATACTGCTTATGTATGTGGGTCAATGACATGACGCTTCCCAATTCCAATTTCCTCAATTAAAAGGGTTCAAATTTCATAATAATTCACATTTCTGTAGTACCTCTGCATGTTTTTGTACTTAAAGTGTTAAAATGTCATGTGGTACGACCGTGCATCATGGGGTGCGACTAATAGTAGTAATTCTATGGCTGGAATTTTAATAACCAAGTATATTTAGGTGAATGTTATTTTTTAGGCATTTTTCTTCAGTTTATGCATTTTACAGGGTAGTAGTTTGTTCATTAAACACAAGCAGGCGACTGTCATATTGGACAGCAAAAGACAATATCAATATGCATTAAAAATCAAAAGAAATGCTAACAGTTTGTTTCTATACATTTCATATAACTCAGAACTTAGATTAATATCCAAACCATATTTTAGAAAACAAAACAATTTTAAGGTTATTCTTTGGTCGCACCACATGACATTTTACACTAAAAATATTTTTTTTATATTTTAAAATTTGCCTGTTGAAAATCCTTATGCATCATTGGCCCATGTTCAAAATTCTATGCACAGAACGTCTCCGTCAGTATCTGTGTCCTGTCTAAAAACACATTTACGTTTCCCCTTCAATAAAGAGCCCAGTTTGTCCTGTGATACTCCCCCGTGTTCGTCCCACCCCATCAGGATGCATTAGCTGTCAGTTAGTCCCTTATTATGAATGGCTGTAATTAATCCCCTGCTTGTTTGATGAATTGTTATCATTGAGGACTGCAGCGCCCACAGCCGTTTACACAGTCGCTCCCGCTCAGAGAGTTCATCGCCCTGTGACCCTGGACTCTCCCCTTTAGCTGGACCCACTGCCGATCGATAACCCCCCAATCGTCCTATACATAACAAATGATGCGGCGTCTCCTCCAGGCGACGCATCTTCACCACATGTCGCTAGATTTATGCTGTTTAAATTACTGTATCACAGCTATGAGTGAGTTACAAAGAGGGAGGAATGCATTGTGGGATTTGAAGTCCAGAACATTGTGCTATGGTGAATATGTGAATATGCAGACAAGCGTTTCAGCTTCTTATTACTGTATATGGTAATTTTGAAGATGACTGACTGATATTTTGTTTTGAGTTGTTAACTGCTATGCCAACGGTACAACATTTTTCACCATTCTGAAACCCATGGACAGAGTTAGAGGAGGAAGGCATTGTGGGATTTGAAGTCCAGTATACAGCTCCAATAAAGACAAATGTATTCATGATGTGCCATATAACAAGATGATTTCATCTTCCTGTTATATGGCACAATTTTTAGAACAGTTGACTATTCAAAACAGATATAATTAGTACTTATAGGAGACTAGATAAATATCATGAAACAGACACTTTGTACACTTTAATATTGTCTTCATCATTCTTTTGTACGTGACGGAAGATTTGATTTGATGTAACTCCAAGTAGCATCAGCGACAAGTGATCGAATTGTAGCAACAGACCGAGAATTTCACGTCTACGAATGTATGAGAGTCAAAAGAAATATTTTCTTTTGAGTCGTTAATTGCTATGACAACAGTACAACAGTTTTCATCATTCTGAAACCCATGAATAGAGTTACAAAGAGGAAGAATGCATTGTGGGATTTGAAGTCCAGTATATTTCCTCAATGAAGAAAAATGTATTCATGGATTCAGTTTCTTGTTATAATGGTGCCGTTTTGAGGTTGGTTGACATTCAAAACAGACATATACTTAGGAGACCGGATAAATATCATGAAATAAACATTTTGTACACTTTATAACTGGCTTCATCACTAATTGGTATGTAATAGTAATAATGATTTGACCTAAGTCCAGATGATGGAGCTGTACCTACGGGCAGAGAAGGAGAATTTCACATTTATGAACCGCTATGATTCAAAAGATATAATATTTAGTGGTGAATTGTTAATTGCTATGACAACGGTATAATATTTTTCATCATTGTAAACCCATGGATAGTATTTCACTTCTTGGCTGGAGATCAAAGCGTACAGCTGGATCAGAACAGCACGAGATGAAACATGTGAGCGTATAACGGGTGCTCTGATAAGTACACAGCTCTTTATATGAGAAAAGAGGAGATGTCATTCACTAGCCAAAGTGATGCACTTAGGAGACTGCTTTAGGTGAGTGTGGCTCTATACTGTACAGCAGCACCATGACATTGTGCTATTTAAAGCGTTTAACCTTCAGATCCTCGCTCACACATCCAATACGTTTTATGTATTTTCACACACTTTACGAGCCGCTCTGAAATATGGACGGCGCAGGAAAGGCCCGGCTAGCAGGAGTTTTCACATCAGCGATTCAGTGAAAAGCCCTAAAACCAAAACGTTGCATAATGTGATAATGTGCCCCTTTCAAATTCACTGTACTATAGAGATATCAAAAACTGTATTTGCATGTTGTAGGAAATCAAGGTTTAATGTTTAGTTTAGTAATAAATGAACAGTCGAAGATGTTTTCAGTGTCGTCGCTCTGATCTTAAAGCTGCTCTATGTAACTTTTTTGCAAATTGGTCTCCATGGAGATGTGATTCATGGTTTCAAGCTATGGCAACCTTCATCTGTGTTCATAACCGTTCAGTGATTGAAATCTAAATATTCTATCTGAAAAGCTTTGCTGAGAATGTTTCATAGTATGGCATTAAACTTGTTCTCTATGGACACAAGCAGTGTCACCAGACCAGTTTACAGCTAGACTCAATGTGAAATAGGTACGTTTACTGTCATATTGTGGAACATTTCTGCAAAGCAACAACATCTCCATAGAGACAAAGAGTTACTAATTATTATGTTAAATATTTGGCAGTTTCACACTTTACTGGTATAAACACTGTCCATGGCCACATTGATTTTAGTTATAATTAAACTTTTGACAAATTTCCAAAGTTAAAATCCCAAAATTGAGTTTCTATTTAAAATCATTCTTTCTATTTCTAAGTTGAAGGTTGAAATGTTCAAGTTTTTAAGCTTTCATTACAATACCGACAGTCGATATAACGACAAATAACTATTCATTATCACATTCAGTTAAATAAGCACATTTTTTGAGTCACTAGTTTGGATCTACGTCAAAACCCGATACAAAAGGAATATACGTATATGGTCGACTATTCAGCGGTTACCATGGTGACACAACGCACACATTAAAATGGTTTAAAAATTAGACGAGTTTGAGTTTCAACAAAGAGGCGAGAGCGACAAACTGTCAAATTGTGTCAGAAGCTCAGATTAAAGTCCAACACAGCTTCATACAGAGCAGTGCCACAGCATCGCACCCCCGAAGTACGTAAAGTATCAGTACTCTTATCCGTACGCAGGCTTGAATTTGCTTAAAGACACATGTAGTCATTTTTCCTGGTCTAAACCAATAAGACAAAGTGAACAGGGACATAAATTGTTGTCAGATGGAGCAGCTTGTCTGGTGAAGGTCGTATGATTGGTTCTCATGGTGGCCCCTGCCGTTTGACAGATCTTTGCCTGGACCTGCTACATCTGCGTATCACCCCCTATTCCCATCCCCGTCTCCGTCTTATTGTCTTTGATATTTGTTGCTAATATCATTCAATCCCCCTGGTGGAGCGTCACAAAGTAAAAGTAGTAAAGCACCGTACTGAAGATGCACTTCTGTATGTAACTTTTCCAGAGAGTATAAGTATAAATTTCATCACTTAAGTAGATTTTAAAGTGGATACCTTTTACTTTTACTTCCTACATCTGAGCGCAGGTATCTGTACTTTCTACTTCACTACATTTTTGAACAGGACTGAAAAGTAAAAGTATGTTTTATTATTTTGTGAGCCCTGCTTTTTAACACATTTGTAATTTGAGCAGACAAAAGTACACAAATTAAATCAGCAAAGTAAAAAATATAAATCAAATTGAACAAAATTCAGCGCAATCTATGAAAGTAAACACATTTTAAGATATCCAAATCTCAACGTTTAATTACTTTTTACTCTTTCAGTACATTTTTAAACAGGTTCTTTGAGTTACTTTTATTATGTGAAACTTTTACTTGAGTTTTTTTTGCTCGTCTACTTCTACTTGACAAGATGTAGTACTTCTTCCACCCTTGCCAATCACACTCCCTTTGCTGTGTAATTTATGTCACCGCCTAAATACACTGACAGCAATCAAGACAAAAGAAACAACAGCAAAGGAAGCGTGGAGATGAATAAGAGTTATAAATGGTTCTGGCGCGGCTGCAGACAAGGTAATGTCGGCAGTGACTTGTATTAGCGCTAATGTCATTCAGGGCTAATTATACTAAGATGTCAACGGTAAAATATGAGGGATGAGCTATAGCTGGTAAAGTGCTTTTTATGCTCACAGTGCCGTTCGACGTTTTCTGATTTAAAAGTGCACTGTGTAACTTTTCAGGCTGGAGAATTGCCAGTTTTGCTTGTAATGTTTCACAATATGGTATTAAACTTATATTAGATGCATTTATAGGTGTTTTTATCGCTCAAAAATAGCTTTAAAACATCTTGCTGTGAGTGGAGTCGCCTCTTCACAGATCTCACCTGTAACTTGCCCTGGTGGTGTGTCCTGCTTAATTTTATGAAGGAATGAATAGTTTAATACCATACTTTAGAATATTGGAGGTAAAGTAATAAAATTTCCATGGAGACAAGTAACTGGCAGGCCCTTTACCAGAAAAGTTGCACCGTTAAATTTTAATGTTTGGGAGAAATTCTACAGTCGGCCATTAAACGTCTGAGCCCCAGTGGTTTGCCTGATTCTGCTCCTAATATGGGCTTATGTAAGTTAATTACTTTTTCCATATTCATGGCAGCAGAAATGGTTTCCGGCGTGTTTCCAGTTTTGGAGAGACAAATTGAGTAACATCAACTCGTAAAATAACAACAGCTTCAGCAATACAGTGTGAATAGTGCAATGGAGGCTACACTGGAGGTTAGACAAAGTAAAGCCCTTTTAAAGGTGCTCAGTCATATGTTTTTCTCCAAGGAAATGTTATCGTTTTAGCTGGAATGTTTCGCAGTATGGCAAACCGGGCCATGTTACAGGTCAGATCTGTGGAGAGACAACCCAGATCTGTCAAAATGCCTGTTTTTCTAAGTATTTTGAGCTATAAAACCGCCTGTAATTGAATAAATCTAAGGTAGAACTGTGGAACATGTGAGTCAATCCAATGACATATTTACTGAAACAAGCAAGTGACGGACACTCCAACAGAAAAAGTTACACAATGCATCTTTAAGGGATCTGAAAGCTAGACAATACAACTATATAAAAGCTAACAAATTTACTATTTACATTTCCTGTAACCGACAAAACCTTTTTTGCCACTTCATTTCATTTTCTTCATTTGCACACAACTAAATACTTTGGCATAACAATCCAGGGTTTTGTTAAATTATCACAACACACACATTGTTCATTTCAATGCACATTTTTGCTAATTCATTTCAGTCAAACACATTAGTGAAACTTACCTGGTGCGCCGCATGGTCCAGAGTCTCCAGACAAAGACGGGGGCGTGGCCAATGTCGGCCATTTTTATAACCTTTGGCTGCGCTCATTGGTCAGACCATCTGGAGGGGTGAACAGTTTGGACTCATTTATGTAGTTTTTTTTTCTGTGTTTTGAATGAAGTCACCTTGTGTTTATAGCATCAGTTTCAGCACATTAGTTAAATTAATCCATACATGAGTTCCCCTCCATGTGCAGACAAATGGACTGGCCTGGCAATGAGATATAAAAGCAGACTGTTGGATTCATTTTGGGTGAAACTACAGAATTGATTTTAAAGTTTAAAACTGTTCTAGACTGGGTGTGTGCAGCAAATCTAGAAGAAACTCTTTCATTTCAGTTTTACTTGGAACTGGTGTGTTTGGGAGGATATAGGTATTTTTTGTCAGTGGCACTAGATGGCGGTAATGCAACTTTTTGGATGTAGGCCGCCTTTATACTCCACAGAAGAAGAAGAAGACATTTGGAAGACTTCAGTGTAGAGGTGTTGACTTACTTTAAGTTACTTATTTTCAGTTTAATTGTTTGAACAGTTTATTTTGTAAGTTATTTCCATTCACAACCGAAATCATCTTCTTTGAATGCATTTTATCTGAAAAAATACCCTTTTTTTGTAACTCTCCTCCTACTTCAACCACATCGAGCCAGCTTCTCCACAATCATGCTTGTTTTTTTCTCCATGGAGACAATAGGTGATGTCACCAGGCAAGCTGCAGGTAAGATCTGTGGAGGGGCGAGTAGAAATTAATGTTTTTCAAGGTTGTTTTGGGGCCAAAATTATTTATTCTTTATTTGAATGACATATGTAAAGTATCTAAAATACTGAAGATGATTATTTTTGCTGATGATTCAAATGTATTCTGTTCAGGACCTGATGTTAAGCAATTCATTTCTCAAGTTGAAAGAGAGTTGATATTGTTTAAAAAATGGTTTGACTTGAATAAGTTATCTTTGAATGAGAAAAAGACTAAATTTATGGTTTTTGAATCCAGTCGGGTAAATTGTGATCTAAAACTGAACTGGAATGGGATTGAATTAGAACGAGTTTATGAGACAAGATTTTTGGGAGTGATTATAGACCATCAGATTTGTTGGAAGCCGCATATACAACATGTCAAGAGTAAAATCTCAAAAACTATTGGCATACTTTATAAAACAAAACTTTTATTAGATAGGAAAAGTTTGCATTTATTATATTCATCACTTGTGCTTCCTTATCTGTCTTACTGCTCTGAAATCTGGGGAAACACATGCAAAACATATTTAGATCCAATAATTAAATTACAAAAAAGGGTCGTACGAATCATTAATAATGCTGGATTCCACGATTCAACCAATGAACTTTATGTGAAATCTAATATATTGAAATTTGCAGACATAGTTAAGTTTAAAACCATGGAAATTCTGTATTGTGCTATGAATAATGATCTTCCTGTAGGAATACAATCTTTATTTAAATTACGAAATAGTTCGTACAACCTAAGAGGTTTGCTGCGGTTTGAATTAAGTAAAGTCAGAACCAATGTCAGACAAAGATGTGTGTCTGTTTTAGGAGTTAAACTCTGGAATGAGCTTGACGATCGGTTTAAGTTGATTAGTTCTCTAACACAGTTTAAAAAAAGGTTAAAATATGAAATGATTAACATGTACACATTGTTGTAAAGAGTAAAAAGACGGGAATAATAAGAACAAGGTAGAATATTGTTCTGTTTGAGTTGTTGTAATGTTGAGGGGGGGCTTGCATAAGCAAGTTGCTTCAGCCCAATCCTTTTTTGGTTGTGACCAACACAATGAGGAAATGTATTTGTAAATGTTATTTTTTTTATGAATGTTGACAACCAAAATAAATTTATTCATTCATTCATTCATTCAAGGTATTTTGGAGCAACAGTAGCAGTAATTGAATAAATGTAGGATAGAGAATTTCAAAGCCTTACAGTGGAGCATTCAGATGAAGCAATAAGATCTTCATGGAGACAAGCAGGTGATTGGTTCTCCACAAGAAAAGACCCATAGTGCATCTTTAATACATTGCAGTTAAATCTTGGAAATTGCAAATTGCATTTCCTTCCTTATTTTGCGTTTGATTTACACTGTCCCTCCTCTCCTCCTTCATCTCCCCTCCGTGTCACCTCTTACTTTATTACACGCTTTGATCTGTAAGCCCCCACACTTCCTCTCCTCTGCTGACCAACCACTGATCCTCCTTCATCCCTTCTTTTTTTACTCTTCCTCGTTGCTCTATTTGCTCAATAAGCTTTATCTTTCCTGATAAAACTAAATATAACAATATCATCTGGCCCTAATCCTCACATCTCTGCTGCTGTACGCCCCATCTTTATGTTAGTCCATTAGCCGTTCCAATGTCGCTATCAGAAGACAAGCTAATTGAGGTCATGGGTAGTGAGCTAGCTAAAAAAAAACAGAAAAAAACCCATCTCTGAACCTCGGTGGCTGCCAAAATTCCCCCTACTCGCTTTCATCAAAGTGGAGCTACACGCATTTGGGCTACGTTTAATTTGAAACCAAAAGGCTTTTAATCCATGGATCTGGGTCTGAGTGTTTACGCTGTGAGAAGATTTCTGAGTAGAGAAGCAACGTAGAGAAACAAGATGAATTATTCTCTAAACATTTTTAGGGACAAAATAATTTTCAACTTTTTGGAGTAGTTTTGTAATTGATATGTGTGGCTCTCTTGTGTTCTGCTTTATTGAGTTCTACACTTCTGAAATGGCTCTTGCTGAAGGTTCTGTATAAAGAAGTAGACTAAGTGAGCGTGACGTGTTCTGCTCCAGTCAAATGAAGCTTCCTGAGGCTAGCAGTTATAGGGGCCAATCTGGAACCAAGCTCCGTATTTGGGAATCTGACTGCGAGTATCATAGCAACCAAAGAGCCAATTCAGACTGAGGCTGTTGAAGGTAACGGCCCTTTCTGCCCGCTGGTTTAGCAGGGGGCGGGTACTTAGCTGTGCTGTCAATCAAACCTGTTGCTAATGCTAGCAGGACAGACCTTGGGGACAGAGGGCAGCTCACTGGTCTGTCATCAGTGTTCACATCTTGATTTATAGACAAAATAGCTAAATATAAAATGACGAGGCTTACTGCAGCAGTCAATGGAGCTGAACTGCTCAGTTTCTATTTTGAATGCAGTGGCAAACGTGTTAGCGATGTCCATGTATATATACAGGCTATGGTCATGACGAAATTTGAATATGATTGATTGATGCATCACATCAAACCAATTAATCAAATTTTTGTTAAATGTCTAATCTAGAGAAAAGCAAAGGCATCTTCCCTTTCCACAAATGCACCAAGCCCTTACCTTCTGCAACAGTTCATATTTTCACGATAATTGACTGAAGTACATCCTTCTGCGTCTCCATGTTTGTTCTGGTCTGTTTGAGCTCTTCACATTTGGCTCCTGCCCAAACCACAGTGCTGCGCTGTGATTGGTCTGAACCACTGGTGGCTCCGGTCCAATCGCAGCAGTGGGAGCTGAGCCAGATGGATTCTTGTGAGATTGTGAACTCACAAATATCACAAGTATTCATCTTGCTGGACAGCTTTAATAAATGGTTGTGGTTGTCCAGAGCTGCAGTTGCAGCAAAAGTATTTTGTATTCACCTACTTACTAAAAAATGTGGTTTGAACTCTACATTAGACTTGCATTTCATTTAATGTCATTTATTTTATTTGAGCAATTTTTTACACAGTGTACCCCAAGGAAAACAAAAATAAAACAGAACAAAAAGTGACACAGCAGTGCTCAAAAGAAGTAGGAGCAAGAGCTTATCTGAACACACACCTTTCACATGTCACATGTAACACTGGTGGAAAACAGCTGTGTGAATGTTACATCCACCAAAAACAAAGAAGCTATTCAATTCCCAAGTTTGATCACAACATGTGTAAAAAGGAGATTTAAAAAATCAAGCAAAAATGGTATTTCATATGCATATCCTTTTGCAGTGTTCTGTTGTTTCAGTGTGTCACCCAGTGTGTTGCCCCGTGTGTCGTCCGGTGTGTCACCCAGTGTGTCGCCCAGTGTGTCGCCCAGTGTGGCCATCCCCAGGGCAAGTACTGACAGTAACGAAAGACAAAGTTCCTGTGACCAGCATCATAATGTCATGCCTGACGACGAAAATCCATGGTAAGGTCCCCAATTGCAAGAGAAGTTGTTTTCATGTCTGCACATTTGCGTTTCCATTTTATGTAAGTTCCCCAAAAACAACCTGGAGTTGTGTTTGAGTAACCCTTTATTATTAGTCTGTCATCTCCAAAGCAGTAGTTTTCAAGTTAACAGCTTTTACCTTTTGTTTAGAAGACCTTTTGTTTGGAATTTCCATGGCTGAAATCCAAATGATTCTAGTGCAGCTGTATGGAGTTTAAAACAGGTGAAAACACAAACCCCACAGAAATATCTTATTATTTTATTTACTTATTTTTCTCTTTTTCATATAGTGTTGATTGACTTTTTTGGTGTTTTGCCCAAATACATAAACACAACTCTCAACTTTCTAGTTCGAAAGGCACATCTTCCAACACTATAGTTTTCACTGTAGAAAAGTTTTGCCAAATTCTCACTGAAATCACATTTATGAAAAAAATACTACATAGCTCCACACGCATACACACACCCACACACTCATGGGCCTACAGTATTTTTCTCCCCTGATCACTTTATATTACAGCCCAGTGGAAGGAAAGCCTCTTTGGCCCTGCGGGTTTGAAACTCATGTATTAAATTTGCCAAAGACAGATCAGTCAATGGATTGAAACAGACAAGGAAAGAAACGCTCCTTCACTTTCTCAGCCACTTAAATCCTGCACGAGCGCGAGTCCACCGAGATCCCCACAACTCGGGACGGCCAACCTGCAAATGTAAATCCCCTTTTTATTTGGCCTCGGGTGGATTAAGAAAGTGTGGAGAGAGAGAAGGAAGCAGGGAGAGAGAGAAAGACTTTTTGACTTTTAACAGTACATTTATTTTATGTCGCTTGTCACTTAAACATATGCAAAAACCAATAAAGAACAACAAGAAAGGAGAAAGAGAGAGAGAAAGAAAGGGAGCAGAGAGAGACAGGGAAAGGAGAGAAAAAGGAGGAAGAAAAAGAAAGGAGAGAGAGGAAAGAGAGAAAGCGAGAGAAAGAAAGAAAGGAGAGTGTGAGAGAGAAAGAATGAAAGCAGAGAGAGATAGAGAAAGGAGAAAAAATTGAGTGAAAAAAGGAGAAAGAGACAAAGAAGGAGGAAGAGAAAGAAAGAAAGAAAGAAGAGAGAGATAAAAGAGAGAAGGAGAGAGAAAAAATTAAGAGAGAGCATGTGAGAGAAAGATAGAGAGCAGAGAGAGAGAAAGAAAGGAGAGAAAATTTGAGAGAAAAAGGAGAGAGAGACAAAGGAGGGAGATAAAGAAAGAAAGGAGGGAGAGAGAAGGAGAAAGAAAGAAATAAAGAAAGAAGGAGAGGAGGTGAGCGAGAAAGAGGGCACAGAGAGCTAGAGAAAAGAGAAAAATTGAGAGAGAGAAAGAAGAAAGAGACAAAGAAAGAAAGGAGGGAGGGAGGGAGAGAGGAATGAGAGAAAGAAAGAGTGAGAGAGAAAGAAAGAAAGAAAGAAGGAGATGAGGTGAGAGAGAGATAGGGGGAGCAGCAGGAGAGATCCGACAGATGGAGTATCTTCGGGGGTGGTCCACAGAGCAGGTATAGGGCTTCATGCATTATAGTATCTCTATGAGGACCCCTACTGTACAACAACTGGCAAATATTCAAGATAGTTTTAGAAATAACTCTCTGAACTGAACCACAGCTGCTCCAAACACTTTGGACTTGGAATTATTTATACTGAATAACAGAACAGTGAGAAAATACAGTTTGTCATGGCTTTAGTTTCTGCACAACAGGTACTCGGTAAAATGAAATGTTCGACTTTTGTGCGTATAAAATGAAACTTGTAAGTAAAAAATGTGTAGTGTTTATATAAAACAAGCACTTTAGCTGTAATTTCTGTCCATGTAAAATGCTACTGCTAAATTAATCCAGCATTTTGAGTTCTAGAAAGATCCAGTTAAGATGTATGGACTTTAAAGGTCTAATATTACACAAAACTGTAAGTTATGTTATGATGTTGTTACCTCCTCAAAAACATACTGAGAGTTGTATTTTCTTTCATTTACGTGTTTAAGTAACTCTTTATTATTAAGTTCAGAATGCTCTGTTCCACCTTGTGATGTCATGAAGTGATAGTTTTCAAGTTAACAGCTCCTTTTGACCTTTTTTCAGTAGAGTTTGGCTGAAATAGTGATCCAAATGATTCTGATGAAGGTGTTTGGAGTTTAAAAACACAGTGGAGCACTACCGCATGACATCACAAGGTGGAACAGAGTGTTTTCAGTTTGAGAGAACAAAAGATAAATTTAACATGTGAATAAAACAAAACACAACTGAAGAGGAAACAACATTACAACATTTATGAGAAAATAGCATCATTCTAACTAGCGAAAATATATAGATTTGTACCGCTAAAGCATTTAACATAAATATTGGGATTTTCTTTTTTTTTTTTTTTTTTTTTAAATGCCGCCTTCTTGTTCCTCATAAACTCCCCATAAAGTCGTGCACACTATACTCCTCCACGCATATACATCGTGCAGCGCCCCAGAGCCTGGCTGTGAGCTGATAAGAGCCCTCTCCAGTCTTAAACACACTGCAAATTGAAGAGACAATTAGCGCTGTGCCATTTTACAATCAATAAAGTTACAGCGCGTTCTCACTAGACACTGTTGTATCCACGGCGATGACAGGTCCACCCCCGCCCTGGTGCCTTGCGCATAAAAGTGCTTTTGTACACGTCGTGCCAAAGAACCATCTGTAATACACCAGCGTTTATTCATTCCCACAGCCCAAAGTGGCACCTTGAGGTCTGATTTATCCTCCGCGAGCTCCTATTTTCAACATTAATCTGCAGAATTGGACAGTCCCCCCAGTCTCATTAATTGGTAGCGCTGGCTATTCTTCGCTTTGCACTGGAGAGAAGACCTAAGCTTGTTCCTGGAGCGTACAACACAACATTTGTCATCATGGTAGCTCTGTATTAGATACCAATCGCTCTTTTCTCCTTAAAGGTTTTGTACTTTTATTTCTCGGTGGAGTAAAAGTTGTGGCCTAGTGAATGGCAGAATAATTAGATAAGCGTTGTTTTGCATTTAATTATAAAGTGCTGTAGGAATTGGGGAAGTGAAGAACTGCAGAGGGTTTAGAAGAAGATGAGGATTCCAGGGTGACTTACACTTTGTTTCATTTGTTGCTGAGATACTTAAAGTTCATATTTGATTTCAGTACTAAAGAGAAGGTTTGATATGACGGATGCATACACACTTACACTTTCACCACATCAAATTTGTGACCAAAACTCATAATTAAACGGCCACCACACACTACAGGATTCTTCGGTCTTAAACAATTTTTAAACATGCGAGAAAAAGTGCACACCAAAGACACAAGGAGAAACTTATGAGACTTAAAATCTCTGATTGCAAAGACTGCAGCGGGATCTGTCTGCGTAAAACAGGCTGCAAAGCTGTGACTGCGATCGTGTCTGCTGTTTCCTGTCTACAGGATTCGTATTGAGAGTCTTAAGTGTCCAAAAGATCAGAGTTCTGCACTTATAGTTCAGATGCAAGTCAAAACTGTGTTATTATTATTTGTGAAATGTGGTGCAATACTGCATGATTTTTAAAAGCATTAAAGATTAGCGTTAAAGCGGCTCGATCACTAATCTGCAGCTTCACCACACTATGTGTAAACAAACACACGAGGAAACACTGTCTTTTTACTCTTAAAGAACACCGCAAACTGGATTAATAGCGCAGTTTGGTGGACTGGATGTCATTATTTGAGGGGGACAATTTCTATGTCTATAATGTGGATGAAATGCTGCACTTAAAATGTGCCACTTTACATTAGGTGAGTAATAAAGTGGTCACATTTTTATAGTGCTTTTCTACCTTTCAAGGCACTTTACAAGGAACCACTCACACCAGTGTACACAGGGGGTGAGGTGGGTTAAGTGTCTTGCCCAAGGACACAACAACAACAGCATTCATCTGTGGGAGCTGGAATCACACCAGCGACCTGTGGGTCAGTGGACCTGACCGCTCATCAATGATGTCTATGTGGAGAGCAGGATTCAAACCGCCAACCTTCAGATCAGTGGACAAAAGCTCTTACCAACTGAGCTACTGTCGCCCCTGGCTTTAGTTTTGCTATATCCCGTGTTTGTATGCTGTGTCCATCACTCCTCTGCCCCTGACGCTCTGTTTTATCGGCTGTTACCGTTGCATTGCTGATGTTTGGTGGCTACGATCTCACGAAGACACAAACTCGGGAAGAAGAAATCGGGCAAATTCTCCTGTAGTGTGTGACAGCCTTACGTCTGCATAAGGGCTAAAATGGTCTGAAGTGTAAAAATGTTTTTTTTTTTAGAATGGAATGGACATTTCAAGGCTAAATAAGAGCTATTCATCTGATATTGGTGTGGTCTTTTGCCGAGTATGATAAAGATAATTCTAAAACTAATGATTAAAGATGTTCTAGTATCTAGTTAAAGGTGAACTATGGAACTTTTCTGGTGCTCGTGCTCCCTTTATCATATTAAGCGAACAGTAAATCGGGATCTTATCTTGAGCATCTTTCATACTACCCTTTCCTCTCCTGCGCTGAGCTCCTCCTGCTCCTCTCTGCAGACGCTCCCCTCACAGGCTCAGATCAAACGCTGAATTACACAAGTCCTTGAGAAAAGTCTGAATTGGATGATTTGATGCAAGCAGAGCGGGCACCCTGTGTCTCCCCGTCATCCCCAGACGCCCATCCATCACTGCCTTTAAGACAGGCTCAAAGTATACGCTCCTCTTCCTCCTCCTCTTCGTCCGCACCTGTGCCTCTGATACGGAAATCGAATCCAAACTTATCTCGTCCAGCAGGAGGTGAGTTATGAGAAGAGAGGAGGGAGATATAAGGGAAATTTGGAAATTATCGCCGTTCCCCCCTAAGGAGTTGAACTCTTCTACTGCGTTAGCTCTACACACAGGACTGGCAGATATTTGAGAGAGTGGGAAAGGTTATGGTACCTCACAGTCAACCGATCAATACTGAATTTTGTTTTATATGAATATTTTTTAAAGTCAGTTATTGGTTATAAGAAAAAAATATACGCCTGGGGTGGGTTCAGATCTCTGTGCAAAGAATACAGAAGTGTCACCTTAATGACAAATATTTACATTTTATTTGAGACACCTTTCAAGACATTCAGGGTCCCCAGACAACATCAGCATCAACATAAAACATACAATAAAATGGTGGAGATATTATATTGTATGTGGTCAATTTTCTAATAATAAATTAGACAGGAAAATACACAATAGAGAATCATTTGAGCAAACAAAATATACAAAGAAAAACAGCTAGAAAAAAATCGATGCAATTGCACTTTTTACTCCAAGTACATTTTTAAATGTGTACTTTAATACATTTATTTGAGTAGATTTTTCATGTGATACTTTTACTTGGGTATTTTTTGCTCTGATGTCTGTGCTTTTGCTTAAAGGTGCACTGTGCCCGCCACTTCCTTGCCTCCATGGACAGTTATTATTTGCCTGGAATATTCCACAGTAAGGCTTTAAGCATGTGATGCCAGAAAGCCAGTTATAGGTCAAATCTGTGGAGGTTTTTCAGGTTTTCAAAGTATTTTGGAGAAATAAATTTCTCTTGTAATTGAATAAATGCACAGTGGATAAGTTTAAAGCCATACTGTGGAACATTCCAAAGCAAAACTATGCCATTTCTATGTAACAAAACTGAGTACTTCTTTCACCACTGTTGAGGTTTGTATTCTGGATCCCAGGCAAGAAAATTATATTTAGACATTATATAACTGCAAATTTTATATAATAATATAAAATTATATAATATAATAATAATATAATTTTTTAGGCGGCACGGTGGCTGAGTGGCAACACTCAGCCTCACAGCAAGAAGGTTGCGGGTTCGATCCCTGGGTCTCCCGGGCCTTTCTGTGTGGAGTTTGCCTGTTCCTCCCCGTGTCTGGATGGGTTTCCTCCGGGTGCTCCGGTTTCCCCCATCAACCCAAAACATGCCCGCACCCCTATGAACTAACATCAAGGACCATAATGTCCACCCTCCTGTGGGCTCACCACCTGCAGAGGGGTTCATAGGGGGGGTCAGGTGCTATGAGGATTGGGCAGCAAAATGCCCCCACGACCCAGCTGGATTAAGCGGGAGAAGATAGATGGATGGATAACTGCAAATTTAGTTTTGGTCCCAATGGAAAGAGCTCTCACTTTTCCTTATTAGCATGAGTTTATTTTAGGGTGGGACATTAAGTACAATCAATTAATTACAAAAAAAATGCATTAAAAATATAATAACGTGTTTTCTCGCAGTTTGCATGGCGAACAATGCGGGACATTTGTCAGTGCACCATGTTGTGGTACACCAATTATACTGACGCACACAGTTCCAACTACAACAACAACAGCGCATGAAACACTGGCTCTGCTGGACGGTCAAATTCTATTCAAAAAAACTCCCTGATGGAAGTCTTGACAAAGGCGTTGTTTACTGCAAACTGTGCAGAGAACAGTTTGCATATCACAGAAGCAACTCAACCCTGCGACACTATTTAAATGCAAAACACGTCACAGCAGCACAGAAACTGCTGGAGCTGTTGGCGGGAGCAGTTCTGGTCCGAGGACAAACAGGAGGTGTCAGCAGCCCAAACTCGAACAAATGACGAGCTTCAGGAAGAAAATGAGGCCACTAAAATTTATTTACATAAAATAAATGTTGCTTTTGGAGCAAGTTTTATGTGATTAATTGAGATTCATTAATTACAAAAACTGTAATTGATTTGATTTTTTTTTTTTTTTTTAAATCAAGTCCCACCCTTAGTTTAAATACATCCAGGCGCTGTAACATTGCAAAACTATATGACTAATGTTTTTGCGGTGGTCTGCTATAACTTTTGTGTTATTTTCCTCGTGTTTGACATTCATGGTTTCATTATGGTGGTTTTCTTCTGTTCCGTTATTTAAATCAACCATTATAGCTCTGTGAGACGTCTGCTGCTGTGATTTTGGGCCAACGAAAGTAAACTGAATTGAATTTTTGAGTATTCTTTTACATACCACACTGTTCTCATAAATCGGACGTGATAATGTTGTATGAATAAAACATTGCTTTGTTTTTAGCCTGTAATGGCCCTTATGGAGATTACAGTGTCAGCAGTTATTAATAGTGTTTAGCAGCAGAGGTCAGGCCCACTCATGTCGGCACAGTCCAGTGTCTTTATCGCCCCCTGTCCTCGACTATGATTATAACAATGACAAAATGGTCACTGTTATGGGGATGTTTATCATGAGTAAACAAGCCATGAGGGCCCTATCAGCAAAGTTGAATCTGGAGAAACAAAACTTATAACTTCCGTTTTTTGTTGTTGTAAAATTAAAGAGGTGGTATTACTTGCTAAGATATAACATGGGAGAGACTATAAGATCACTCAAACATGCACAGACTATTCAGAAAAACTCTTTAGGCATGTTTTTTGATGCGGGAACAACATTATATCATGGTCGAAAGCTCAAAAATAATACCCCCTTTTTAAACTATCCATGTATATTTTTAAAAATGGCTTGCATTTTACTGAATTGCACAGACCAGACTGAAGGCTTCATCATCCAGTGGATTATTCAGAGTGAAGATAAACTGCTTATTTCTGCTTACTAGATTTCAACAGCTCTGATTCAGCAACTCATTTCGTGACAAAGTGCGGTTCGATTTTATGCTTGGAGGAGCGAAACCTGCAAATGCAACTAAATAATACGTATTCAAATAAAATTCTACTTGCTTCTCTGTTTCAATCTGTGTTCTTAAATAAGAGGTAAAGGTGCAGTGTGTGTCCTGGTGGAGGGTTCGCTACCTGCTTCCCTCCATGGAAGTCGCTATTGTTTTGCCTGGAATGTTCCTTAGTGCTATTAAAGGGAAAATTCATATTCTTAATTAAGGTTGCCATGACGATCTCTCTAGTTCCTAATTTATATCTCATTGGTTGATATAAATCTTCCATCGACAGCTTTGTGTGCATGGAAGATTATCCTGCTTTAAAGTTATTGCATCAGTGGCATAAATTAGGTTCAGTATTATTGTTTATTGGCAATACGTATATAACACCTCATTTCGAATACCCGAAACATGTTTTTTTTTTTGGTTAAATAATATGCCATTGCCAAAAAATAATATGATGACTGAAACTTTGACATACACCAGGATCTTAAAGTGGAACCAGAAAACATCCAGTTTGCATCAAGCAGAAGAAATTTTACTTTCTGTGATTTTTGAGTAAGAAATGCACTGACTTTATGAAAGAAAGTCAGCAGTTAAGGGATCATACGGTCAGATGTTGGTTGCGCAAATAAAACAAAAAGTTAAAAAAAAGAAAAGAATCCTCTGACTTTTTTTTTTTTTTTACAGCCAAATGAAATTCAGTACATAAAAATGTGCTCTAATACCCTCTACGTTTTTTGTTTTTTTAAGGTGTGGTTGAGGGTTAAACTTGTCAGTCACCATGGAGACAAGCACATGACACCACCAGTGCAATTTCCAAGTCAGATCTATGGAGAGATGAGTTTAGGATAATCATTAGGATCATTTCAGGCTGGGAATTGCCAGTCTCTGCTGAAATAAAAAGGTAAAAGGGGCTGTTAAAGTTGAAAACTACCACTTCATGACATCACAAGGTGGAGCAGAGCATTTTGAGCTTTATAGATATATACAAATATAGACAGACTAATAATAAAAGTTTACTCAAACATGTGTGAATGAAACAAAACACAAATTGGGGTTTGGGGTAAAACATTATAACATGTTTTTACCTTAACTTATAATATCATAATATCGTATAATATAGTTTCTTCCATCCCCATAATTTTAATGTGATGTTTTAAGCCTGCACCCACAGCCATAATTAAAGCCACTATCATATCCTTCCTCTATAATTAACCATGATTTGTTGGCCCATTGTTGTGACTTTTTAAAACCAGATCACGGGGGCTAAACAAACATCAATCTGAAAATCACCTTCATCAAAATAAGTGTTGTCATTAGTTTTATTTAAATGAAGAAAGAGTCGCAGACAAAAGGAGAGGGGTGCGCTATCGGCCACTTTGCAGCCTGAACACTGGACAGATGATTGAACACTGGCTGACCCGCTGGTGCGTTCGAGAGCTGTGAGAGAGTTGGAAATGTCGGCGCCTGGATGAATGGGACGCGCGGCTCAGGGACAATGACGTCTTATTGATTGGCCTGCAATGTGTTCTGCTTATTTACCAAAGTGCCCCAGTGAATTATGGTTAAACTTACAATGGAGTGGGTTAGACTCACATCAAGTCTAGTGCTGCTCTCAGTAAGGGAAAAGTATAAGAGGTCTGTTTAAAAGTTCAGATTTCAGATTGTTGATCATGTGTATTGCAGCAGGCCAGTGATTAGCTCTGTCAGAATGGCACCCCAGAATGCAACAGGACTGACGCCTATTCAGGAATAGCTCTGTTGTTACCATATTGACTTGGAAATTAGCGTGAATGGGTTGTTATTTTGTCTGTCAATGAACGCAGACTTTAACTTTACAATGAATCATAGAACATTTTAAAAGAGCGAAAAAAGTGTTCTTTTTTTTTGTCCTAAAGACACCTTGAAGAACAAGCATGCTTACTGTGAACAGATCTGACCTGCATTTGTCTCTAGAGGTGTCACCTGCTTGTCTCCATGGAAGTTTAATGTCAGCTTTTTAGGCAAATAAATTATATCTCAACAAGTAGGTGGAAAATGCATATAGTGCATCTTTAATTCTGTCACTTTCTCATAATCTCTAAATTAATTACTTAATCATGGGATTTCCTTGGCGCCTTTAAAGACTCCCAAAGCACTTTCCAGAGCATCATTCACTCACTCCACCCTCTGTGGTGGTAAACTACAATCCACAGCTGCCCTGGGACAGACTGAAGGAAGCGTGGCTGCCATTGTATGCCCCTCCAACCAACACTCACACACCAAAGATATTAATTATGTCTTCTTAGTATTTTAACTTCTTAGGTTCTTTTGTAAGACACTGTAGTCAAGTGTATTTACCTTGTTGACAACAGTTCAGGACAGTTCTGAAGATGCAGCAGCAGGAGCCGAAACCTGTCAACAAGGTAAATACTCTTGACTACATAGTCTTAAAAAAGAACCTAAGAAGTTAAAGTTACAACACTCACACACACCACTTTCATACAAGGCAATGTGGGTGAAGTGTGTTGCCTAGGGACACAACAACAGTTTATGCCACTGGTGCCCCACTGTAGCATCTGATTTTCACAGTATTCTCTCATCACAGTACTGAACACGTCCAGCCCTGCTTAGCTTTAACAAACCATGATAGTATTTTATTTAAAACACACTGGAGTTGGATCAGTGGAACTTGTAGCGGAGGCATTTGCTACGATTATAATTTAACTTCTTTTACAATGATTGAGACTTCACATTTCCTTTTCATATAAATCATTCTTACTGAAAACCTGTTGTTTTAAGCGATCTCCCCTCATGTCCATCCCTCTTGTTTCTCATTTCCTCTGACGGTGCTGACCCAGCCTGCCGTCGTGTTTACCAAAAGCCTGTGTTGCAATCTGCTCCGGTTATGGACTATCCCTGAGCCTCTGGACCTTCCTCTCACTCATCTCTCTTCTGCCCCACACGCTGACAGCCTGTGCTTGGACTGTACAAGAGAGGGCCTCTGTCTCCTGGTGCTGCAGCTCGCCCAAATACGCCGTGTTTAGGTGACGAATGACCCGGGAGCCATTCTAGTGCAAACAAAGTGGAGCATAGGGGAGCACAGGGCCATTTTAATATGAGGATGACAGAGCACTGCGGAGGCCTGCAGGAGGACCACAATATGAGAGGTCTGCACACACACACACAAGAGGCAGGTGCTGTGCGGTTGGTCAAATACTGGGACAAGAGAGGATGAGAATATGGACATTAGATTTTCTTGTGTAAATTTAAGGAACAAAGTAAAGTTTTAGAGGGGAAAGGTGTAGTGGAAAATGTCAGAAAAAGGGTTTCATTAAAAAAAATGCACCACAAATATTGCATTGGTCCTAAAATATGATATTCTTATAACGTCCATAAAGTTGCATTTTGTAACTTTTCTGGTAACTTATTTATCTCCATGGAGACAAGTAAACACATTAAAGGGCCCATATTACACTATTTTTACTACTATATCTGATCACAAACATACATGGAGTTGTGTTTTGTTTCATTCACACATATTTAACACACAATCCAGCTGAAGTTTTTTAGGCTGTCAAATGGAAAACACTCTGTTCCACCTTGTGACATCATGCGGTGATACAGAAGCTTTGGAAATATAGACAGACTAAAAATAAAGGCTTACTCAAACATGTGTGAATAAAACAACTCCAGGTATGTTTTTGAGCAGGTCACAACATTATAACATGGCTAAAAGCTCATAAGAGTTAAGTTTGTGTAATACAGAACCTTTAACTGTCATTTCTAGCAGCCTAATATTAACAGATATTTCTTTCTTTCACTACACACAAAGTGCTTGAAAGGTTTATTCAGATTACAGTCTTCATTTTTCAAAATACATCATTAAAAGTTATTAAACTTCCACTTTGAATAATTAAATATCTTGATAAATTCATCCAGAAACACAAAACAAAATAAGCTGCATATTTCACGCCTGCCTAAAACTTTAGAGCACTCATATGTGGTGGACCAGTCACATTACAGTAGTTAGATGATGTATTCTCTGCCCAGACTCTAATGCACAGAAGGGCCACTGTGTGTTTGTAATCTTCATTTATCCTCACAAGGTTTGCTCAGCACTGCTATTTTTGCTTCCGCTCTTATATACTCATATACTGTACTCATATACTCACTCAGTCGTATACAGGGAATAGGCGAAAGCATTTCCCGGAACAATTACTACTGCAGTATACTGTAAACAAGCTTAGTATTATGACTACCTGCATGATATTAGTGCAGTTTAAGTGTTGTACTTTTAGATCTGTCAGAAATCACAACATGGTCAAGCTAACTCAACTTTTCCTGCTTCTTCCTCATTAAAGGTGCACTATGTAATACTTTGCTGATCAAAATCATTGTATTTTCCTTGAACTTTGCATATTATGGCATTAAACTTTATAAAATTATAATATATAAAAACTATTATAAAAAAGAAAGAAAAAAATAACTAGCAGGACCGCCTCTCCATAGATCTGATCTATAACTTGAATGCTATGGAGAAATTTAATAAGAATATACACTGCATTCACCTTTTTTACACCATTACCTGTTAAATATTTCACTTTTGAGTATCATCCATTTAAATTCAAGTCTGGGTGACTCTCCACAGATCTGAACTGTAATGTAGAGTAGTGCTGTGACCTCGTTGTCTCTTTTATATTCTAGGCAAAGCAATAAAACTTGGGGGAAAGTCTATAAAAGGACTAAACCAAGAATAAAACATAAAACACAACAGGATATAGACTTACAGCAGAAGAATTGTACTTTGTGTTATCTGTACATCTGTTTGTTTGGTTTGTTATTGATTTTTTACTTTTACGTGAAGCACTTTGGTCATCTGGAGTAGTTTTAAATGTGCTACATAAATAAACTTGAATGGGATTGAAATGAGAAGAAGCCTGCATCATCGTTACCTGAAGCCGACACTGAGAAACATTGTTCTTATTTAAAATCCCATTATCGTCCTTACATTACACTCTGCCAGAGTTATCTGCGTCAGAAAACCCGCATTGCTGTTTTCAAATCTTCCCATCAAATTGCTCATCTCTTTTAACAAGAAGACAGACGCGTTTCATAAAACGTTTAGCGCACCCTTTAAAACCCACAGATCTGCTGACTGCACCACAATGCAACGCACTGATCTATAAAGTAAAGGGCTGTGTTCATTCACACTTTTCACAATGGATGAGGATGTCTTCACTTTCCCCCGATCAACTGTGGTGGAAGAAGTACTCTTTTTGTTACTTAGGTAAAAGTACAGACGCCAAAGTAAACAAATACTCAAGGAAAAGGAAAAGGAAATCGAAAGAATCTACTTAAAAGTGTAACTTTTTTGTTTGGGAGTCCATCCTTACTAATACAACCAGCTTTACCTTATATTTATTCAACTACAGGTGCTTTTATAGCTCAAAATACGTAGAAAAACAGGCATTCTGACTGTGAACAGGGTTGTCTGTCCACAGATCTGACCTATAAGTTGATCTGGTTTGGCCTCCATGAAGATAGAAAGGTTTTTTGCCATACTGTGAAACATTCCAGACAAACCAATAACATCTCCACAGAGGTGTTAGAGGCGAGTGAATGTATTAAAGTTTAAAAATGTACTTACAGAGTAAAAAAGTAAAACTATTTTGTGCACAGTTTGAGGTCAGAATTTTGCAGAATTTTGTTCAACAGAAACAACTGAATGTTTTTTGTTTGTTTTTTTAGTTGTTTTTATTTATTTATTTGCTCAAACTACAGGTGTGCCAAAAACAACCTCAGTCTTTTCAGCAGGTCACACACAATAATAAAAAATGCTTTACTTTTCAGCCCAGTTCAAAAATGTAGTGGAGTAGAAAGTACAGATACCTGCTCAGAGATGTAGTGACGTAAAAGTAAAAAGTACCTTCCAGGCAGAGAAATGACAGTGTCTATAGAAACAAACAGGTGACGGACCCACCACCAGAAAGTTACACAATGCACCTTTAAGTAAGAACAGTACCCAAAATATATACTTGAGTACAATACTTTACTGTTCAAACTCATAACACATATTTGATCATGTATTATATATGACCAGCAAACTATCCTGCAGCCTTACATAGATTAAACCTGAATCCAATGTGTAGTTTGATACATTTTATGATATGAGACAAACATATTTCAGTATTATATGTTGTATCGCAAACTATATTATAGCAATACTTACATTTTTTGACACAATAAGTTAAGCAAAAATAAAACTTATACCAAGACCAAACTGAGTTAAAGGAGTACGCAATAAGGAAATTGTGAATAAAATCTGCCATTTTTGCATCTACTTTCAAAAAACTCTCATTTCTTTTCAAATGGAGATCTTTGTGTTGTATTTTTATTTTTGTGACTATTGATTATTTGCTATATCAGTATGTTTAAGATACTGTATATTCTTCAGCCCGACCTCTCTCATTATATTATATCTGATTCCAACAGGCCATAAATCAGTTTAGAGGGATCATATTGCCATTTTAATCTTTGGTTTTCTTTTATCATTTTTTTTTTTACATTTTTGTGCATTTCTGCATAAATAACAAGCCACCACAGTATGCTATGTGGCTGGCATGTGAATTAAATAATGTGGGGAAAAAAATAAGCCCACAAAAATAAAAATAATGCATGTAAAGGGTAATGTTTGAAGGTGATTTAGCACTGTTGACCCCGGGGCCCCCCTCCTCTGCTCCTCCTTTTGGACGGCAGGTTCACTGTGACCTTTGACTTTCACAACAGTTTCTCAACCTCATTACAAGTGGTTGGAGTCTCCACTGTATGTTCTTTAAGTTTTTCTTTCAACTTCTCATGGGCTTTTTGGTGTGGGCCGCTTATTGTTTGAGCTGGACATTGTCTCTCACTGTTTTGTTATACAGATTTGTTTTCTTCTTGTAGGCCTGTGTTGAAAATGTGTGTTGTATGTGTGTGACATACTGGAACTGCTCTGATAGGTGAATCGAATTATTTATTACAAATTAGATTAAACACCGTGGACATGGAGGTCAATGTTGAGTGCGTTACACCTTGCTCTTCCTCCATTCCACTGACAGGCAGGCGTCTGTGCTTCTGTCATGGCCTCCTGGCGTATATTAGGCTAAACTCGCCCCGCTAACCTCTCCCCGGCTCACTGCCCTGCTCCAGTGCTCTCCGGAGACGCCAACAGGAGATTGAGTGCTCCATTGTTTCGGCTAATGCGCTTTAGCTGGCCGTCAAAGAGGCTGCTGGGAGATCAGGTCTTAGCGCGGGCTTGTCACTGCAGCTCGTGTGGCTGCTAAACTTGAAACTAATGGGCAATAGCTCTCTGTTCTGAAAGGGAAAATGAAGCTTAGTCTGACTTTATGGTTATTTGGTTTGTAGCATTGTTTCCAAGTGTGGATTTGTTGGTTGCTTGACTTAACTTAAGAACATCTTACTTTACTGGAGTAGATTCAACTTAACAAGTAAACTTCTACCGATGGATTAAGTGTGTTTGTCTTAATTCAAGAAACATTAGATTGTGTTAGTTATTTTAAGTGCAAAGAGTTGTTTTTTCAAGTACAAAATGTCTTGTTCCCCTGGCAGATCATTTTACATGTTGAGGGTATTTTACTCAAATCATTATAAAACTTTCTTAATTCAAGTCATTTTAACTTGGCTAGATTTTAGTTTCCGCAGTGTCGTCCATGGGCCAGACCCCAAAATCTGACAAATCGATATCACTCAAGGTGACAAGGACTATCAATGACCTTTGAAAAGTTCCATATCTAAGCTTTATATTTTGGTGTGATAAACTTTTCTGAGTTTCAGCAGTATAACTGTTTTTAGCCTTCATAGTTTGTAAACCATGTGTTGAAAAAGGCACTTTAGACGCAGGTCCATATTTTGCTTTACGTCATGTAGTGTGATCAGATAATGATTTAAACTGTTGTGTTTGGTATCATTTTAAAGAAATGCACAATTGCAGAAGAGTAGATATAGGCTTAGATCTATGGGAGATGCGCCTTTGTGAGAAACACTTGTATTTTGTAGCTCTCTGTGCGTCCTGCTTTGAAACAATAAAGATTTTTTGAATTGTCAGATTCAGAGTAATTTAATATGTACACAAATACACGTATATGTATACAAATGTGTGTCTATCATGTGTCTAGAGGTTTCAGGGTAAAAAGTAGTAAAACAGTTCAGGTGAAAATGGTGAAAAATGTTCTTAAATGACATTTGTAAAGATATGGTTGTTAATTGTCAGAGACGGTCACAATTGTACTTAAATAAAAGGCAAGACTGTTTCCTTTAAAACAATACCAAATACTATAGTTTATGAGTTTCTGGCCTTTTCACGTTTGTACCCTGAACAAGAGAATTTACATCTCCTCTCTCTCCTTTCTCCTCTCTCTCATCTCTCCTTTCTCTCCACTCTCTCCTCTCTCTCCTTTCTTTCCTTTCTCTCCACTCTCTCCTCTCCCTCCACTCTCTCCTCTCCACTCTCTTCTCTCTCTCCTCTCTCTCCACTCTCTCTCCTCTCTCTCCCCCCTCCACTCTCTCCACTCTCTCCTCTCTCTCCTTTCTCTCCTCTCTCTCCTCTCTTTCCACTCTCTTCTCTCTCTCCACTCTCTCCTCTCCCTCCTCTCTCTCCTCTCTCTCCTCTCTTTCCACTCTCTTCTCTCTCTCCACTCTCTCCTCTCTCTTCTCTCTCTCCACTCTCTCCTCTCCCTCCTCTCTTTCCACTCTCTCCACTCTCTCCTCTCACTCCACTCTCTCCTCGCTCTCCTCTCTCCCCTCTCTTCTCTCTCTCCTCTCTCCCCTTTTACCCCTCTCTCTCCTCTCTCTCCTCTCCCTCCTCTCTTTCCACTCTCTCCTCTCTTTCCACTCTCTTCTCTCTCTCCACTCTCTCCTCTCTCTCCTTTCTCTCCTCTCTCTCCTCTCTCTTCTCTCTCTCCACTCTCTCCTCTCTCTCCTCTCTCTCCTCTCTCTCCACTCTCTCCTCTCTCCTCTCTCTCCTCTCTCTCCTCTCTCCTTTCTCTCCTCTCTCTCCTCTTCCTCCAACGTGCCAGTGTCGCTTAACCCTCTAAATAAACCTAATCTAATGGTGGCAGCCTCCTCGCCCTCGTCCACTGGGGCCTGTTCACTTGGTTTTCTGGTGAAGACTTCAGGAGGAGAGAAAGGAGAGGGAGGAGAGGGAGAAGAGAGAGGGAAGAGGGGGAGAGAGAGAGAAGAGACAGAGAAAAAGCAAGAGAAAAGGAAGACACAAAGAGAGAAGAGTCAGAGAAAACAAAAGAGAGAGTGAAGGGAGAAGAGAGTGCGAGAGGAGAGAAGAGAAAGAGAGCGAGAGAGTGAAGCGAGAGAGAAAACAGAGAGGGGAGAAGAGTGAGAGAGGAGAGCAGAGAGAGAAACAGAGAGAAACAGAGAAGAGAAAGAGAGTGAGAGAAAGAGAAAGAAGAAACAGAGGAGAGCGAGAGGAGAGAAGGAGAGAAAGAGAGAGAAAAGGAAGAGAGAGACAGAGAAGAGAAAGAGAGAGAGAGAGAAAGAAAGAAAGAACAGAGAAGACAGAGAGAGAAAAAGGAAACAGAGAGAGAGGAGAGCGAGAGAAGAAAGCATGAGAGAAAGAGAGCAAAAAGACAAAGAAGAGACAGAGAAAACAGAAGAGAGAGAGGAGAGAAGAGAGTGAGAGAGGAGACAAGAGAGGGAGAAAGAAGAAACAAAGAGAGAAGAGAGGGAGAGGAGAGTGAAAGAAGGGAGAGAAAGTAAGACAGTAAAAAGACAGTGAGAGAAGAGACAGAGAAAGCAGAAGAAAGAGAAGAGAGAGAGAAAAGGAAGAGAGAGACAAAGAAAATAAATAAGAAACAGAAAGAGAAGAGAGAGAGGAGCACGAGGGAAGAGAGAGAAAGAGAGAGAGCAAAAAGGCAAGGCAAGTTTATTTGTCTAGCACAGTTTGTACACAAAGTAATTCAAAGTGCTTTGTAGAAAGAGAAAGACATTAAAATCACAATATAAACAAATCAAAACATAAATGATCATCATAAGAATAAAAAGAGCGACATTAACGGAGAGAGAAGAGTGCGAAATGAAAAATGAAAACCTTTCAGTCATACGCACGGCTAAAAAAACAGTTTTGAGCCATAAACAGAGAGAAGAGACAGAGAAACAGAAGAGAGAGAGAGAAAGAGAGAAAGAGGCGGTTCCTGCAGTGAAGCATGTGTGTGCAGGGGGCGTCTTGTCTCTTCTCTTTTGTGTTTGGTTCAGCGATGCCCAACAAACTGATCTCAAATCAGGTCGACCTTGTCAGTCAGAGACGCACTGAGCCATAAGAGCCGAGTCTCCACACACACGTCAGATATGAGCAGAGCGAACGGCCACAGAAACATGTGGAGAAACATATAAACCACGGATTATGTGTTCAGTTTAAGAGGCTGGATTTACCTGAACTGTCCCATTGTTTCAGGAAAGGCCTCACCTCGTATTTATCTGTAATTAGGTACTGTGTGTGTTTAATATTAGGATGTAATTATCAGAACATAATCTCTCAGCGGACTCCGAAATCAAAGCATTTTCTATTTTAATCGCCCATATTATTCTATTTTCTGATCTGTTACACATTATTATGTTGTTTCCTCCTCAAAAACAGACCTGGGGTTGTGTTTGTGTTTCATTCACACACGTTTAACACACAAACCCTGCAATATTTAGGCTGTGTTCTTCTCTCAAACCGACAACACTCAGAAACACAAAATGCTCCACTGTGTTTTTAACCTTCACACATCTTTATTAGAATCGTTTGGATGATTTCGGGCCCTGGAATTTCTATCTCTACTGAACTAAAGGTAAGAGGTAGAGATTTTTGAGCTTTGAAGACTTTTTGTTTGTTTGTCGCCGAAAAAAGTCAAAATGTGAAAACAAATGAAAATAAATGCTCGGTATTACATATTATACATTAGAGCAAAGCCACCAGTAGCTCTCCACCCACAGCCAAGTAGCTCACTAAGGGATTTCAGCATTTATTGCCGATAATAATAAAATAGTATTAATTACCAGTGTAAATCTATCATTTTAATGCCTAACTTGGTGCACCGATGACTGGATAATGGCATATTTTCCAAATCTAAGGTTTGCCGTGGCTCTTAATTCTCTTGTAGCTCCCTCAGTTTCTTTGCGACTGCTGAAACTGGAAACTCTCTGGCATTTTTGTTTCATAAACGCAGCTCACTGGAGAAAAAAAGGTTGGAGACCTCAGGATTAGAGTAACACGGGCAAACTGTATGTCAGCTTATACCTTGATACTGACCTGTGCTGGCTAATTTATGCAAATCATCATGTTATAACAGGGGACGTTACAAACAGCTTGATCTACAGATTTCTAACGTGGTTTCTGATTATGCAGGACCTTTTGGACATGTCAGTGATGGCGTATGTCAGAGTAATACAAAAATGGAGTAATGGTTTCAATAACTGTCAGTATTTCATAAGAGTGCTCGCTTAATGTCTTTTGATTGTTCTCTTTGTGTGATTAATCCTTGACCTAAACTGTACCATACAAAGCGGCCGTACTGCAGATCCGATGGCTCCGATGTGATAGTCTGTTTAATCCTAATGACTTTTCCTCTCACACGTTTAACATCAGTCTGGTTTTGTCACTCGGACGCAGCCAATAAAGCACTCTCTCTCTCCAGGCGTCTCCCGCGGCATCGGCACTCAATGCCATTTTGCAGATTTATTTTAATTGAGAAGGTCGGCCAACGATGGTGCATCAAAGTGAGTGAAAATACAGTTTTAAAGAGCCTGAGCCCGATTTTGTCCCCCCGTATTTCACTGTCTTGTCCCAGTACAGATATATATTATACAAGCAGAACTGAGGACAAAATGTGTCTGTATCTAATTACTGATATACTTTGCAGCTCATGTATCATCAAGCATTTTATTGTCTGATAAACAGGAAGTGTGTGTTAGCAGGCTAGTTATTGTTAGCTTCATAAACACTGTAAATAGTTTGGCTGCTCAGAATGCAGAAGAAAAGTGACCACCGCAGTGAAGTAGTTCTGTTTTACACATTTTTAAGACAGATAAAAATCAGGAACAGCATCTTTAAGATCTTTTACAAATGAGGCACAAAATTATAAGTGAGATTATTGCACATTTTCAAGTATTCAACATTTCCTGGGATTGTTGGGAAAAAACTCTCGTCTCTGTGAGAACCACTGGGCTAATATCCCAGAAGAGGAGAGAAAATCTCCCTAAATTGGTGATAACTACCTTAAGTGTGCTCTTTTTGATGGCACAAAATACCTGTGGAAGGATATAAAAAGACTAAAATGGACAAATGACTTCTACTTTAGCACTTCAGAAATCTGAGTTTGTTCTGACTCATCCTGTCACATATTTATAATGGTTTTTCCTTTTGCTTTTGGAAAAGTTACAAAAACTAAAAAGATCTGTGTCTTGTAAATATCAGTAATTGAGTCTGATCTAATATATATATAATCAAATGGAGCTTAACAATTACCGCCCACTACTTGGTATCAGAAGTAAATCTCCCGAACATTTACCCAAAGACTTTGAAGGAAAAACATAATAATATTGAATGTTTGTTGCTTACTTGGGGCTAATCAGGTTGCTGTCATAAATAATGACCACAATTTTATATCAAATCTCACTTTCAAATGGACTTAAAACCACTGTGTTATGGATGTCAGTCACCACAGAGCAGATTAGCCTTTAAACTCTTTTTTTAAGTCTATGGGAAATTTACTTCCACAACCAGAGCTGGTTTCAAGGTGGGCGGGGTTGTTAAGATCCATCGATAGTGACTCTGTGGAGTAGTGGTAGTAGCAGGAGTAGTTTATTCGATCGTTTTATACCATTACAAAACAAAACATAGACTACAATCCTATAGATCATGATCGAAACGGTTTACTGTGTACATGCTTACAAATATCAACTAAAATACATTGGGAAATGTTTTATTTACGAGTTCAATGATTCTTCTCTTTCTGTTCTGGAAGCTCAGGAATGAATGAATTATGCATTTAATTTTGTTTGTTTTACTTCATATTTGTCTCTTATATATACAGTAAGTCGCAAGTGAAAATATAAATGTAAAGTTGCTGTTCATACGCTGTTTTTTTCTTGGAGTTTTGGCATTATAAGTACTTTTACTTCAGCCTAAACCATTTCGATCATGATCTATGGGATTGTTGTCTATGCTTTGTTTTTTGTAAGGTCTAAAACGATGGAATAATGCAGTTTTTTCTGTGGTCCATTGTAAGTATAACACACTCAGACCTCAGCACACCACCCTAGTCCTTGCATCTTTCTATCAGCTTCCTGTTTATTTTAGATTTGGTTTTAAAATGTTTCCTGGCCCCAGACTCATGAACAAACGGCCTGATATGAGCACGACTATAACAGACTTTGGCCTGTTTAAATCCTGGACCAAATCATATCTGTTCAGACGGGTTTTTAATACTCGGTAAAGCAGTGACACATTGAGCAGTTAAATGTTTTATTTTGTTGTTTTTGCAGGTTTTATATTGTGTTGAATTTAATGTAAAGCACTTTGGTCACCCTGTGTGTTGTAAACGCTTCTATAAATAAAGTTTGATTGATTTTGATCCACTCTGATGCGGCCTGAGTTTACATGGCTTATTTTTTATTTTAATGTGTTTCTTGCTGGTTTCAGTGTTACATTTTTATATCAAGTAAAATAATTTGCCACTGTCGTAATGAAACAAAATAAGTAAAAAAAAAAAACATTGGCACATGGACCTTGAAATCCAAATGAAAAACTAAAAACTGAAACTATTTCTTGTGATATTTTCTGCCAGAATATAATGGAAAGCTGCTCCCTTTGTTGTTGTGGCAAGACCTTTCCGTTCGCTTTAGACTTACAAAAAAATTCAAACTACTCAAATGACAATAAACCACATTCATTTTGTTTTTCCTCCTCACATTTTTGCAGCGCTTTATGACTAAATAGGCTTTTCATTCTATCGCGCTTTAGTTTTTTGGCAGCTCTTTCTTGTTCCGAGCTCTGAATGATAACAAAGTGCTGTAGCTTTAAGGAGTGGATTATACAACCGTGTATGGCCTAACTTCAACCCGACTGGAGACTGCAGAGGCTCCCATCTCCATGATATATGCTTGGTGACAGTCCCACCCCTCCCCTCGCTGCCTCTCTGTCCCACTGGCCAACACACAACCCCATTCAGATATTAGATAATGCACAGGCAGCCATGTAAAGAGCTATACGTTATTCTATTCCTGGTGACAAGAGAGAGGCAGAGGACGAGGGGAGGAAGGGCTAATTTAAGCAAATGCACAAACGAGAGGAGAGGGAGTCAAGCTTTAATCGAGGAGAGTTCGTGTGGTTATGAGCCAACTGTCGAGGACTTTTAAAATACGTTGGGATGCGCTCATATTTGGAAAAAAAACAAAATAGCGGTGGGCTAATTCACTCTCCTGGCCGCGTGAAGGCGTAAATCTAAGAGCAGCTCTAATGAACTATTACGACTAATGTTACTGTGTATTTATGATGTTGACAGAGGCTATGCTCTTCGTACCATCAGACCAACACCTGGAATCCATCACCTGCTCACTCTGCTCTCTCTCCAGTGCTCCTGACTCATAGCCAGAGCTTCTCTGTCTATGGCACAGGCACTGTAATATCCACAGGGCAGTTTAGTGCTAATTCCTTCTTATCATGGAGATTGGACACATTGCCAGCCTGCAGATGGATGGAGTCTCCTCTTTAAAAATCGTTTGGATGACTGTCCTAAGATGTCCTCTGTAGTGGCCCCTCCTCCCTCACATATAGGACAGACACATGTCTCCACAGAGCAGAACTGCACCTCTCTGAGCTGTGCTGGAGTTAGCAGAGGGCTGCTGATGTATGGAGTGTAAGAGTGAACAGCGTTTGTTGAGATTAATTGATACTAATGGCTAACACAGTTAGTGCTGAGTGATGGCTGCTCCTCTGCACAAGCACTGGAGAGCGCCACACAAATCAAGTTTCCACTGGGCTCACTGCAGAGTCTGTCCGTCTGTTTGGTCTGCTCCACTGCAATCTCACAAATGGATTTTATGAACCTGCAATTTGGCTCCTCCGCTCAGATAGAGGGAGATAGAGGGGGAGTAATTAGTGCTATAGGCTTCTTCTACTGTCCAAAGACAGGCATGTATAATGTGACATATGCACAGTTGAGTCTGTTGGTGCACTGGGGAACAAAGTCTAACATCATATTAACTGTGCTGCGTCTAAGGGCATTTATCTCTAGGGAGATGCTTTAGTTTTGTTTTGTTTTACAGGGCTGTATTTGCCCTGTGCAAGAGGAAATGGGGTTGTTCTTAGTTCACCTAATTCAGAGATTATTTTTCCTTTTGTTTGAGTGTCAGTGTCAGAAAAGCAGATAAATCTTTAAAAACTCTGACTTTCTAACACTTGATGTCAGATTTTGGGGGTCCAGATGTATCAACCCCCCGTGTCGCTGTCACATAACGGTTCTGCTGAGTTTATCCTGTTTGGTCTAAGTTATGTCTTTGTTGGTTTAGTTACATACATTCAGACAGATATTCATAGATTTGATCCTTTATTTTCCATTTTTATAAACTTAAATTAATAACTGAATATTATCTGTCTTAAGATGCGATTTCTGAAGTCAATCCAATAATTAAAGCTGAAAGAACTGTGACTAATTGCTTTTTAACATTTTCAATACAATATGTTCAAAAGTGTAATTGCCTTTTTCACAAAGTTATGTTTGACTAAATCCAGTTCCTAATAATTATTTTTGCTCTCGGCACCTTGCTCCATGAAGCAGTCATTTGTCTTATTGTTATGAATACTGTCACGTTCGAGGAACAAGTTTGCATTTCACAATAAATGAATACCTGTCATGTTTTTAAAGGTGCACTGCGTAACTTCTAGTGAAGAGTCCGCCACCTGCTTGTCTCCATGGAGATGTTACTGCTTTGTCTAGAATGTTCCATAGTAGAGATTTAGCCTATCTATCTCCAGGGAGACAACTACAGGTTACATTACAGGTCAGATCTGTGGAGAGGCGACCATATTCACAGAGAGAATTATTGTATTTTTGAGCAACAGAATCACACGTAATGATTAAATGCTACAGAGATGCGTTAATGTCATACCATGGGAAAACAATAACATCTCCATGGAGACAAGCAGGTGACGGACACTCCACCAGAAAAGTTCCGCAGTGCACCTTTAATGTATGTTCACTTTTTCTAATTAAAACGACTTCACAGACTTTATTTGACATACCATATTTGCCAGACTATAAATCACACCAGCCACCAGCCAAAAAATGCACAATGAAGAAGAAAAAACATATACAAGTCGTATTTTTGAGGGGAATTTTATTTGATGAAATCAAAGACCAACAACAGACATTTCATCTTGAAAGGCAAGTCACATATGAACAGTTATTCAGAAAACTTGAGCAAAACCAACATAACAGAACAAGTTTACCAAACTCTCCATCTCACTCCTAATCACTAAATCCACTGAATTCTTCATCCTCAATGTCACTTCTGCAACTCCACCAACTCCAGCTAAATCCAGCTTCTAGCCCGCAATGAGCTTTTTTGTTGTCTTCATTGCAGTTTGAGTATCCTCTGCTTTTCACCACTCAAATACAAGTTTCTTGCTCACTCCAAACTTTCTTTCTGTTGCATAGTTCACGACTTGCAGCAGGACAGTGGCTCTTTCTGCAGGACACATGCGCAGTAGAGCGAGAAGTGACAGTAGTACAGGACGAACAGCATGACAGGTGTAGCAGATACTGGCACACAAGCCTGAGCATCTGAGTATAAGTCGCCAGGACCATCCCAAAACATGAAAAAGTGTGACTTACAGTCCAAAATATATGGTAGTTAGAAAAGCTCAAATAAACCCTGAACTGATAAGTGTTCTACAGTGACTCTCACACATGTATTACCATTTCCAGCAGCTTTGTCAGTGACCTTGAGGACATTCTTAAGCCTCCATTGTGTGACAATGGAAATATATTCATTTTCTAATATGCACACTTTATACTATAGGATTTGATCTATGCTTCTGGATGCGAAATGGAGATGATGATTACCTGATAAATTCCTGTTATAGTTTTGCTTCATTCACACATGTGTTTAACACACAAACCCTGCATCTTTAGGCTGAGTTCTTCTCTCACTCTGTTCCACTTTGTGATGTCATGTGGTAATACAGGAAGTGCTCTGCTGTGTTTTTAAACTCCATACATCTTCACTAGAATCATTTCAATAACGTCAGCCCTGGAATTGCCCATCTCTATTGATCTACAGGTAAAAGGTAGACATTTACATGAAAACTACCACTTCATGACATCACGAGGAGGAACAGAGCATTTTGAGATTTGGAGATGTAGACAGAGTAATAATGCAGGTTGCTCAAATATGAATGAAACAAAATACAACTCCAGGTATGTTTTTGAGGAGGTAACAGCATTATAACATGGTTTAAAGCTCACAAGAGTCAGTTTTACATAATATAGGACCTGTAAGTCTTTTTTACAACTTGTTTTTAAAACTGGACGGGGACAAAAAAGAGCTGAGCAACTATTTCTTTCTTTCTTTCTTTCTTTCCTTCTTTTTTATTGTTTCTGATATAGGCTAGCAGTGGAAAAAATGTTCTTTTTTCTTTCTTACTTAAAAAGTTATTGGGTAACTTTGCACCATTCTTACGTCTCTATATTCCATAGCTTTGGCTAAATTGTGCCGAGGTCCAGCCAAGGCAGATGATGTACTTCCCTCTCCCTAGGCACTTCCTCTTGCTCTTCCAGCTGAATCAGACCTGCCTCTGCGATATTTGTAAAGACAATGAGCTCATATTTGTCAGATGGAGCAGGTTCAGGGAAAGGCCGGTTAAACTATTGGCTTTGCTTTGTTTTAGTAACAGAACACAAATAAAGCGGATCTCACACCCTGCCAGCTGAAATAAAACAGTAAACTGAGCTGGGTTTTACCAGGCACAACAGTGACTCTGATTACTTTGGAAAACCCTGGCCCCAGTCTAGTGTGACTAGGATTCCACATGTCTACCTTTCAGCAACTAAAAAGTACACTACATAACTTTTCTGGTTCGCAGTCACTTGTTTGTCTCCATGGAGATGCTACTGCTTTACCTGGAATGTCCCACAGTATAATGGTGATAAACTTATATTGCATTTATTCAATTACCTGTGTTTTATTGTTTGTTATGAGCCTTAGACTTAGACTAAGACTTTATTGATCCACAAGGGAAATTACTTGGCCACAGTAGCTCAAACATCACATTATATTACAATAACAAAGAGTAAAAAATATATAAAAAATGGCAATAAACGTCTAAATACGTAGAAATAAAAAATAACAAGAGTCTGCTGTCAATAAGACATATTGACAATTCAATAAATGGTGGAAAAGTAAGTAAAAAACAAATATCGTAATATAAACGCAGTATCACAGTTATATATAAGAGGTCATAAAGAAAACATCGCAAAGATGATATGATGATGGACAGAAATACAGACGTTACATAAGGGTGAGTTGTACAGTTGTAGGGAGTATTATCCGTTACATAAGGGTGAGTTGTACCATTGTAGGGAGTATTATACGTTACATAAGGGTGAGTTGTACAGTTGTAGGGAGTATTATCTGTTACATAAAGGTGAGTTGTTGTACAGTTGTAGGGAGTATTATCTGTTACATAAGGATGACTTGTACAGTTGTAGGGAGTATTATACGTTACATAAGGGTGAGTTGTACAGTTGTAGGGAGTATTATACATTACATAAAGGTGAATTGTTGTACAGTTGTATGAAGTATTATACGTTACATAAGGGTGAGTTGTACCATTGTAGGGAGTATTATCTGTTACATAAAGTGAATTGTACAGTTGTAGTGAGTATTATACATTACATAAGGGTGAGTTGTACAGTTGTAGGGAGTATTATACATTACATAAAGGTGAATTGTTGTACAGTTGTATGAAGTATTATACGTTACATAAGGGTGAGTTGTACCATTGTAGGGAGTATTATCTGTTACATAAAGTGAATTGTACAGTTGTAGTGAGTATTATACATTACATAAGGGTGAGTTGTACAGTTGTAGGGAGTATTATACATTACATAAGGGTGAGTTGTACAGTTGTAGGGAGTATTATCTGTTACATAAAGGTGAGTTGTTGTACAGTTGTAGGGAGTATTATCTGTTACATAAGGGTGAGTTGTACAGTTGTAGGGAGTATTATACGTTACATAAGGGTGAGTTGTACAGTTGTAGGGAGTATTATACGTTACATAAGGGTGAGTTGTACAGTTGTAGGGAGTATTATACATCACATAAAGGTGAATTGTTGTACAGAGTATGGTATGAATGTAGTCCTGTATCTCTCACTGTTTGAGCGGAGCTGTAGGAGCCTGTTGGAGAATAAGCTCCTCTGTCCTCTCGCCAAGGGATTTCTGACTTACACAAGAAAAATCTGATTCATTAAATGCCTATTAACATTGTACATTTATCATTTTGATGCCTAACTTTGTGCACTAATAAATGGATAATGGTTTATGCTTTATAGGCGTCTAAATGTACCTCATTTAAAGCTCGGCGTGGCACTTAAATATACTCCATTTCTCAAGACCACTAAAATAAGCAGCTCTCTGGCATTTTTGTTTAGTAAAGGTAGCTCACCGGAGGAAAAAGTTTGGAGACCCCTGCACTATAGTGGTGCAGTGGGTGCGAGCGAGAGTGTCCATGGTGGAGAGCAGTTTGTCCAGTGTCCTCCTGTCCCTCACTGTAACTTACCATACTGTGGAACATTCAAGGCATATTAGGAAAAGTTACATTCATTTGGACAATATCAGACCTGGAATTGCCAATCTACTGAACACAAGGTCATAGTTATCTGTTAAAGGGAAACTCCGGCACGTTTGAAGCTAAAGTCCATTGCTAAAGGTGGTCAAATACTGTAAGATAAGAATCCAAAAAATGGTACAGATCAGTGTTGCCACGGCAGAGATCTTGCTGTGGTACTGAGTGTGTCAAGGCAACAAGCTAGTGTAGTAATTGGGGCAAGTTCTTAACTTCCACGTAAAATGCCAGTTTGCACACTAAAGAAGCTTAACACCACTTTCTAACCCATCTTACAACAGCCACAAGTCTAATAAACAAAACGCTATGCCTGGCTCACTCATTAGTGGCCTGGAAACATTATAAATCAACTTTATAAGCAGCCGACTCCAGCGGCAGCAAGCGACTAGGTGCCGCCAGAAGCAACAAGTGAGGATCGACTACTGACTGTGAAGAAGAGAAACTGAAAGTTGTTGAAAGAAAATATAATTCATTTGTAAATAAATGGGATTAGAACTGACATCAGCAAGATTCTTTGGGGCGTTCGCATGTGCAGTGGGAAATCAACAAAGGCAAGACTAAGACTGCTTTGTTACCTTGACAGACTCACTGCCACAGTGAGATCTCCGCCGAGGCAACACTGATCTGTGCTGTTTTTTGGTTTCTGACAGTTTTCGACCACCTCTAGCAATGGACTTTAGCTTCAAATATGCCAGAGTTCCCCTTTACTTGAAAACTTTATGACATCACAAGGAGGAATCGAGCATTTTGAGTTTGAGATGTAAACAGTCAAATAATAAAGGATTATTCAAACATGTGTGAATTAAACTCCAGGAAGGTTTTTGCTGAGGTAACAACATTATAACATGACTTAATGCTCACAAGAATCCATTTTGTGTGATATGGGACCTTTAATGATTCACTCCGATGAGTTTATGAGTTTATATCATCACCGGCTAATAATAAATAACCTGCTGATTCTTGGAAATAAAAAAGCTTCCTAATTATCACACATCTGCCTCATTTTGCTGACAATAGCTGCTGCATCTGTACTGGGACAAAGTGGCGAGCTCAACTACCTGCACAAAAATGACAAAAATCGGACACAGCCGCTTCAAAACAATAAAGTTCAGTTCAGATCAGGGATGTGCACAGGAATTTTGAGGGGCAGTTGCTCTGACATGAAGAAAGGGCGCACCGCACCACCCGCCAAACTTGAATGAACTGCAATAAAACTCACTAGTTTTTTTTCCCCTGCTATTCTGGCGTTTCCCAATAGATGGCGCACGCTAGATACATTGATAAATAAAACCAAGTTATCCATATGAGCCCTTGGCTTACTGCCCAGGGGTAGAACTATATGTCGAACACGTCTTCCTCACTCATGGTCCGAAAACCTTCCCATAAAGCACTGCGGCCAAGTATATACAGTATCTAGTGTGCCGGGTGCCCCACACCTCCTCTTGTACGGCGGGCAGCGCATCTCCTCTTGTACGGCATGGACACCGCGTGTGAATCGTGTCTTGTCGCATACGCTGCGTGGACCACGCTTCCTCCTGTGTGCCTCTAAACCAGAAATAACACCAGGACTAAGACAGGTCTAAAGCAGGTCTAAACCAGGTCTAAACCAGATCTAAAACCAGGACTAAACAAGCATTAAATCAGGACTACAACCAGGACTAAACCAGGACTAAAACCAGGTCTAAACCAGGTCTAAACCAGGTCTAAACCAGGTCTATAACCAAACAAGAATTTGCAGGAGGTGGTTGCTACATTCATTTACGTTTAAAAATCATGACAATATCAAGTAACACAAAGTATTCAGATTACGTTACTCATTTAGGTAATTTAATGGATTACATTACAAACTACATTTTGGGGTATATAATCTGTAATCTGTAGGGAATACAGTTTAAAGTAACCTTCCCAACACTGTCAACAGAATTATCAAATGTGTCACAATGAAATGGAATTCAAAACTTCTGAAACAGAAAATCATTGGCCCTAAATATGGTGCACAAGTTGAATTGAGACATTTGAATCTGCCACATGTAAATCGTTGGATCCTGCAAGTTATTTTCGGCTTATTTGCTGGGCTGATGTAGTCAGACCAGAACCCTCCATCCATCTGCTCCTGGTCCGGCCCTTCTATCAAATTTTAGAGACCTTTGTGGCCCTCAAGCCAAAAAGTTTGCCCACCCCTGCGTTATATAATTTCCCCTGGAAGGGCAACTTCAGTCGAGGAGGCCATACGGGCAGTTGCCAGGGCAACCAAACCATCCCCCCTCTGCACGTCCCTGCTTCAGATAGTGCTGTTGATATTTCAAGGTAGTTACTAGAGATCACTTAAAGTTATTTGTCCCTGTAGCAGCCGATAATGTAATAATGGCCAATAATGTAATAACTGCCTATAACGTAATAATTTTTAATGTAATAAAACCAATAATGTAATACCTTGCCAGTAATGTAAGAAAATGTCTGAAACAGTAATGTTATAACGTGATGCCAGGTGTTCATTATTTGAGAATACTCACATTTAGATTTCAGTGTACTCTTTACATGTGGGTAATACTTTGAATATGCAAACATACACATGTATAACAGTAGAAACTGTAGAAACATACTAAGAGAAAGTGTAAGTCCTTTGTGTAAGTGATCAGGTATTTAAGCAGCTCTTTGAAAGAGACAAAAGTAACAGTATATCTCAAAGTGTGACACTTTAAATTCAATTAATAAATCTTAAAGGATTAAAGGAACAGCATGTAAGTTTGTGGCCAAAGCTGGTACTGCGATCATGTATGAAATACTGCAGAGCAGAGTATCTCCTTCACCAGACAAGAGGTCACCAGCTCGGCTGCAGAAATCAGAGAGATGAAGGGAGGCGCAACAGGCCAAAACACATAATATACAAATAATGACAACAAAACATAAGATGAGGGCTGCAGTTTATATGGGAAAGGGAATATTCAGGCTGGATTACTGTTGTCAGTGATAAAAGTATTTGAAATGATCATGATTCTTCAATGTCTGTGACCAGTTCTTTTAACAGCTCCTTGAAAGAGACAATAGTAACAATACTTTCTAATGTAGTGTGACACTTTTAATTTAACAAATAAATATTTGATTAAGTGATATAGAAGAAATTATTAGATTAGTGGTTGCAGTTATTTCATTTTAAAGATTTTTTTTTTCATTAAACTAGTCAATAATGTAATAACTAACCAATAATGTAATAACTAACCAATAATGTAATATGTTACTACTATTGGTATCAGGTTATTACATTATTGTTTCAGACATTTTCTTACATTACTGGCAAGTTGTTAGAATAAAATGCTTATAATGATGTTATTTAAAAATGTACATCAAACAGTCTCATGGTATAAGGCAGGCTCAGAGGATGAAAGAACCTGTGTTAACGCTATCTCTGCTAAAACCAGATGTGTGACCTCTTGTGACCTCTTGCTTCGTACCCAGCTAGTTCCCAGATCATAAATCTGATCAAATGTAAAACAAAGTCATGATATACTTCACTATGTTATCTGTGGTAAGCTTAACGAGATTATGTATACGTTGACCAGGTTGTCTTTGTACTGACATGATGGATTGTTGGAAATTAATAAAACCGTACTGCAAGGGGAGGGGCTTTGGAAGAGCAGCGTGGACGAGCCTAGAGAGCTGCACGCACGGCCGTGCTCTCCCCGTGCAAGGCACGTAAAAAAGAACTGACTCAGTGGTTTGATTTAATCCCAATTGGTAGGAGACTGGCGTTTAAATGTCACAAATACTTTCACTGGATTGTGATTGTATAAAAATTATGACACAAGTTATTACATTATTGGCCATTATTACATTATCGGCTGCTACAGTCCCCATTAGCACTATGAAAACAGCAGGTCAATACATAGTTCACTTAGTTCACTTGGAGAAAAACGTTTCAAGCCTTTATTTCAATTTATTTCAGAAATTTCAAAAGCGTTTATCATTTTACAGAAATGATTTACTTACAAAGTGATTTTCAGGGTCTTTTGCAAGTGTTTTTGCTTTTGAGAATATGAAAAGTCTTTGATAGTTTTTATTCCCTTCTGATATGGGCGCCCTTGAACAGATCTGCAGTAATGTGGAGAGTAGTTCAGTCTGGTAGTTTTAGTTCCAAATGTTAATTCTGCTGAAGCGATAAGAGCGTTTAGTAGCGTAGTGTAGTAAATTCCCCCCAGAATCATTTCGTTTTTGTTATAATAGTTTAGTGGTTAGTATCAGTGGAACTAAAGGGTGGATTTGATCTAGTGGCGATGAATTACAATATTTTTATCACTTTAATATTGATTTTGCAACTAAAAAAACACTGTAAAAAGAAAGTCAAATCTCAGGCCAGTGTTAGCTTTAAAGGGGCTATATTACATTTAGATTATTTTCTTATTTATGCTATAATATTGTTTCCTCATCACTCATGTTTAACACAAAAACATATTTAGACTGAGTTCAGGTTTAGATGGATCACAGTTTGCTGTGATCCAAAGTTATTCTTCACCTTTTTCAATTGTGAAAATCCTAATTATTCACCGCAGTGAGTTTATAATTGCTTTTCAGAACTTTCAGAGAATAACTATTATGCCAGTCGCACACTTCCTGATTCACAGAGAATAAAGTGCATTCTAATGAGATGCAGACAGCACATCTAATTATTTTGCCTTCAAATGCTGTTTACACAATATACCTGCCCTGGGACAAATTTTGCCCAAATACACGGAGAAAATCTGGCTCAAGCCCTTTAAATGATATTCTCTATTTGACATTACTTTGTAACAGTTCACCTACACTAAACGAAATGAAAAGCTACAACGCAAAATTAAGGTCGCGGGGGGACCTATCCACATCAGCAGGAGTGAATGAACCACAAACAAACAGTAGGCCTACTTTTGGCCGCCAGCACCGGCTTTCATTGACAGTACCGGTGTGCGTAAAAATGTGACCAGTGTAAACACCTTTAACCCCGCGCTCGAGCGCCCCCCGGTTACCCCTCACCAAACATGAACACACAATACAATAACCCACAGACAATAAATCCTCCCCCCAGTCACCACCACAATGAGTCCCCGTAGCTCCTGACAAAGTTCCCCAAAGTTCTGAGCACGCCGCGCTTCAACAGGTGAGCAAGAGGTGCAGTCGGTACTCACGACTCCCGCGCTCAGTGTACAGTTCAGTTTTGTAGGTTGGACGAAGCCCAGCAGCTCCCGCAGAGAGTTAGTAATCCATATGGCGCGGTCAAAACGCAATAATCCCAAATGAATATAATCCACATCGACTCCACACACAGGTAGCACTGGCACGGCTCCAGAAAACGGCGTGTGACGTCACCCTACATGCGCGCGCCCGCGCGCGTCACCTCTCCAAATAAATACCCCGTGCCCCTGGAGAGGGGCAACCCATAGTTCATCGAAACAGCATTTATAAATGACATTTATTTTAAAAGGACCTAATATACAACAACAGCAAAGAAGTAATTCCCCTGCTGATGGGAACAAAAACTGTGAGGACCTAGGTGGTCTTTACAATTTATGGCACTTTTGGCACTTTTTAAGGTGCCACAAAAAATTTGCTTGTTTAGTCCTGGTCTAGACCTGGTTTAGTTCAGGGTTTTGTCTTGATTTTGTCCTGGTGTAGTTCTGGTTTAGTCCTGGTTTAGACCAGGGTTTTGTTCTGGTTTTGTCTTGGTCTAGTAGTCCAGGGTTTTGTCCTGGTTTAGTCCTGGTCTAGTTCTGATTTAGTCCTGGTTTAGTCCTGGTTTAGTCCAGGGTTTTGTCTTGATTTAGTCCTGGTTTAGTCCTGATTTTGTCATGGGTTTTGTTCTAGTTTAGTCCTGGTCTAGTAGTCCAGGGTTTTGTCCTGGTTTAGTCCAGGGTTTTGTCCTGGTCTAGCCCTGGTTTAGTCCTGGTCTAGACCTGGATTAATCCAGGGTTTTGTCTTGATTTTGTCCTGACTTAGTCCTGTTTTAGTCCAGGGTTTTGTCTTGAATTTGTCCTGGTTTAGTCCTGGTTTAGTCCTGGTCTCATCCTGGTTTAGCCCTGGTTTTGTCCTGGTCTAGTCCTGATTTAGTCCCGAATTAGTCCTGGTTTAGTCCCGGTCTAGTCCCGGTCTAGTCCCGGTTTAGTCCCGGTTTAGTCCTGGTTTAGTCCTGGTCTAGTCCCGGTCTAGTCCCGGTCTAGTCCCGGTTTAGTCCTGGTTAGGTCCATGGGTGGATCTCTCTATCTCTGTAATTCTCCTCGAGGTTTCTGTTCTTCCCGCAGTGTTTAGGAGTTTTTCTTCCCGAGGAGAGTCTAAGGACAGTTATCAATTTGAATATTGGTCCATCTGTTGGTCTTGACCAATGACCTCTTTGTTTTATTTTCTGTTCCTGTTTTTAAATCAACAGTTTTCTGAAACCCGACTGCTGCTGTTGTGATTTTGAGTTTTGCAAAAATAAATTGAAGTATAATAAGCGTCGTACAATGTTTTGGTCAACAGCAGAAGATAAATTTGTCTAAAACAGAAAAATAATATTAACAACCAAAACCATTTACTTTTTCAGCTCATATCCCTCATTACCTCAGACTGCAAACCACCACAGACTGTATAAAGTGTACGAAGTGAGTGTGACGACACCCAAAATAGAGAAATAAAAACACCACGATCACAGCAGAAAGTGAAACCAAAGACTATGATCCAGCCCTAACACAGTGCAGAGTTAAACAGGTGTCAGGCAGTTCATATAGAAGCTCCTCTGACACTAAGATGGGAGTGATGAATATGCAGGGAACTGAATTCAATCTCTGCTAATGGATTCAGGCCCAGAGGGGAGCAGGTTAACACAGGCATAGGGCCAGATACAAGGAGACACAGGTATGCAGTAAATGCTGTCACATGCTCCGCTTTTCCTATTATTCATATTACTGTGTTTCTTTATCCACTCAGAGAAACAAAACAGGTCTCAATCCCACGTGAAGATGGATGTCACTGCTTTGCCCGGGATTTGTTTGGTCCTGGTTTAGTCCTGGTTTAGTCCTGGTTTAGTCCTGGTTTAATCATGGCTTGACCTGGTTTAATTATGGTTTGACCTGGTTTAGCCCTGGTCTAGTCCTGGTTTAGTCCTGGTTTAGTCCTGGTTTTGTCCTGGACTAGTCCTGGTTTCATCCTGGTTTTGTCCTGGTTTAATCATGGTTTAGACCTGGTTTAGTCCTGGTTTAGTCCTGGTCTAGTCATGGTTTAGTCATGGTTTAGTCTTCAACTAATCCAGATTTAGTTCTGGTTTAGTCTTGGTTTTATCCTGGTTTGGTTCTGGTTTAGTCCTGGTCTAGTCTTGGTCTACGTAGTCACGGTTCAGACCTGGTTTAGTCCTGGTTTAGTTGTGGTCTATTTCCGGTTTAGTCCTGGTCTTTGTCTGGAATGTTCCACAGTAAAGTAATTATCTCCACAGAGACAATACTATACTATACTATACTATACTATACTATACTATACTATACTATACTATACTATACTATACTATATTATACTATACTATACTATACTATATTATACTATACTATACTATACTATACTATATTATACTATACTATACTATACTATATTATACTATACTATACTATACTATACTATATTATACTATACTATATTATACTATACTATACTATACTATACTATACTATACTATACTATACTATACTATATTATACTATACTATACTATACTATACTATACTATATTTATACTATACTATACTATACTATATTATACTATACTATACTATACTATACTATACTATACTATACTATACTATACTATACTATATTATACTATACTATACTATACTATACTATACTATACTATACTATACTATACTATACTATACTATACTATACTCTGTACTGTGGAGTGCTCTAGACAAAACAGTAACATTTCAATGGAGAAAAGCAGCACTTGAACCCTACACTTGAAATGTTACACAGTGTCCCTTTAACACAGACATAGCAATTACACTGGACCAGACCAGATAGTTCAAGTACACTTGTACATAGGGGGTTTTAAAGAGGTTTAGGGAAGGGAAATTATTCGGGCATAGGAGCTCTCTCATCACAAAAGTGCACTGTTTTTTTACACAGAAGTACACAGTTACATAAGTCAGATACAAGTCAGGTTAGGTCAGGTCGTAAAGAGTGGTGCAATACTAAACAGAATATTTCCATTGATGTTAATTAAATTTATAAAAGCCACAACATATTGAATTATGAATAATCAAGGTAGCTTTGATAAGTGACAAATCTATTAAACCTGTGTAGGGGTTTTGAAGGACTGAATAACTCTGAGAAAATAATAATTGCAATGTATTCAAAACATATCCAGTAAATAAATATTGATAGCAGAGTCATTTAAGAACATGTTTGTATGCAGCACAGGGTTGGGCATGATAAGGTTAAAAAGGGATATCTTAAAGGTGCATTGTGTAACTTTTCTGGAGGGGGTCCCCAACCGGTCTCCATGGGGATGTTTGTTCAAAAATACCTTAAAAAAACAGCCATTATTACTGAGTGGAGTCGCCTCTCCACAAATCTAACCTGTAATTTGGCTTGCAAGTCTCCATGGAGATTCAGAAGTTTATGGCCATACTGTGGAATATTCTAGGCACATCTCCATGGAGACAAGCAGGTGACAGACCCTCCAACTATGCAACTATCTGTGCTTGTTAAGAACCATTAAAAAAAGTATATATATATATATATTTGAAAGTACATTTGAAAGTCATGAAGTAAGAAAATACAGTACAGAATATTATTTTGAGTAACTCTGTACGGTTACACTTTCATTTGGCACAATGCAGCTCTACCATTCTGCTATCGAAGTACTCTGATTTATGCAGTAATTCAACTTCAAGTACTTTTCCCAACTCTTATTACAAAAGCGTCATGTTTCAATTTCATCTCATCTGTCACTACAAATAAATAGTAAATCCATTTCTACAGCAGATAGTGAACATGACAGATCTGAGGGCTATTCAACAAATCCTATAATAGCAATAAAAGAGACGTTCTATCCTTTTTTCTTTGTAAAAGTCTAAGGAATTTGTCTTGTTATGTCATCTCTTCATGCATGTGGGAATCTGAACTGAAGAATTATTGATGGCATGCCGTTATTCTCATGAAAAATAGATGAAAAAATCAACAAATGTGACAGGTATTCAAGTGAAGCTATGACAGATGCCTTGTTTGGGTTGCAAAGATTTACTCGGGTGCTTTTTGTCAGAATGGGTGACAGTAGCTCAGCTGGTTTGGCCGCTGATCTAAAGGTTGACAGTTGAACTTTTCTTGATGTTAAAAAAAAAAAAAACATCACTGGTTGAGCGGTCAGATCCATGTTGTGATTCTTCCAGCTCCCATAAATGAATGCTGTCATTGTGTCCTTGGGCAAGACACTTAACCCACCTCGCCCCTAGTGTCTGTTACACTGGTGTGTGAATGGGTGAGAGGTTCCTTCTTGACGTACATTGCATTGAGCCTTGAAGGTGGAAAAGTACTATATAAAAATGTGACCATTCTCATCCTATTTTTTTCAACAAATCCTATAATAACCATTTATTTTTGTCACATTGTACCTTTTTTCTTTGTAAAACTCATAACATTTGTCTTAGCATGCCCTCTCTTCACACATGTGGGAAATTGAGCTGCAGAATTATTGATGGCATGGCTTTTGTTGTCATCTAAATCTCTGAAAAAAATCAACAAATGTGACAGGTTTTCAAATGAAGCATTGACTGATGCCTTGTTTGGGTTGCAAAGATGTATTCAGGTGCTTTTTGTCAGAATAGGTGACAGTAGCTCAGCTGGTTTGTCCATTGATCCAAAGTTTGATGGTTCAAATCCCGCTCTTGACCATAGACCATATATTTAAATAAACAAAGCTAACCCATTAGCCGCCACGTGCCAAACAGAAAGTGCTCCAGGAGGCTCTTCCGGCTCCTTCTCTCCCTTTTTCCCATTGACTTACATTGTGATCTTATCGCTCCTCTCTCTGTAACTGCTGCACTGAGTCATTTTGGTCTTAAATTGTTTGTATGAACCCGGTCTAGATGAGCCTGAATTTTTCATTTCGCTATCTTGTTCCTAAATCAAAATATGAACATAAATAACGGACCAATCAGGCGCCTTCATTCCCCATGGTTACTGCCTCCTAGCGTTAAACATAAATCAACCTAACCTAACATAAATCAATGAACTATTTAAAGTTAAAAGATAAAGATAAAAGTTAAAGATAAAAGATAAAAGTTTCCTTATTATTCTCAAGAATCACCGAAATACAGCGGTTCGTGCAGAATGATGCAGAGTATCGCATTGCCGCTCTGCCATGAGGAGGGCAGCACATTTAACGACCTCAGTCATGATTGGCTCTTGTGGTTGCTATGATACTCGCGGTCGGATTTCCAAATATGGAGCCTGATTACAGATTTGCTCCTGTAACCGTGGCATCAGGAGCCTCATTTGAGCGGCGCTGAACGCTGTGGGTGACGTCACACTCACTTAGTCCACTCATATATACGGTCTACGCTCTGATGTAAAAAAAAAAAAACAAAAAAAACAAAACATCATTGGTTGAGATCCACTGACCCACAGGTCGGCTAGTGGGATTCCAGCTCCCACAAACGAATGCTGTCAGCCTGTTCTTGGGCAAGACACTTAACCCAGCTCGCCCCCAGTGTCTGTGTTCGCTGGTGTGTGAATGGCTGGTGAATGGGTGACAGGTTCCTTGATGTAAAATGCTTTGAGCCTTGAAGGTGAAAAAGTAAACTAAATAAAAATGAGTTCTTTTTTTTTCTTCAACAAATCCTATCCATCCATCTGCTTCCGCTTTATCCAACTGGGCCGTGTGGGCAGCAGTTCTCCGCCCAGTCCTCTGCACACCTGACCCCTGTGAACCCCTCTGCGGGTGGTGAGCCCACAGGAGGGCAGACCCACGTCGTCCTGAGTCCAGCCAGGCAAAGTGTGACATCATGGTCCTTGATTTCAGTTCATAGGGGCGCTAGCTGGTGGGGGAAACCGGAGTGCCCGGAGGAACCCCACCCAGACACAGGGAGAACAAGCAAACTCCACACGGAAAGGCCAGGGCGACCCAGGGATAAAACCCAGAGCCTTCTTGCTGTGAACTATGTGTCCTCAGCAACAAATCCTATAATAATTCAGTTTTTTCACACTGCACTCTTTCTTTCTGTGTAAAAATCGATAAAATTTGTCTTGCACGCCTTCTCTTCAGACATGTGGGAATTTGAACTGCAGAATTATTGATGGCATATATTTTACTGTCATCCAAATCGCTGAAAAAATCAACAAATGTGACAGGTATTCAAGTGAAGCTATGACTGATGCTTTATTTTGACTGCACAGATTTATTCGGACGCATTTTGTCAGAATTCTCATCATGTTGTTGCCCACAGACGCTCAGATGTGGGTCCTGTCCTCAGCTCCTCCCTGTTAATCACAGAATAGGACTTGACAAGCGTTTGAAGGAGTAGCCACAGCCCCCCCTTCCCCCCGGCCACAGTGACTCATCCAATACGGTCCAACCTCCATCACATCGGGCCAACCGCAAAAAGGGGTCCCTCCGTCTTCCAATCTCTCCATCACGGCACCTCTTCACCCCCACGGCAGTAACTCTTTTAGTGGGACACCGGAGCATCCCATCCCTCTCTCCCTCCCTATACACAGAAGATGCTCCAATAGTTTCTAGTTTCAAAATGTTCAGTGTTCAGGTTAAATCATACCCTAACGCTATCAAAGAATTAAGTTGCGTATGGTCGAACTGTCTGTTACTCATTAAAAAATTGACTCCTGTGAGCTTTTAGTCATGTTATAATGTTGTTACCTCTGCAAAATATACCTGGAGTTGTGTTTTGTTTCATTCCCGTGTTTGAATACCCCTTTATTATTACTCTGTTTTCATCTCCAAAGATCAAAATGCGCTGTTCCACCTTGTCGTTTTCAAGTTAACAGTTAAATTTTACCTTTAGTTGTCAATTCTAGGGCTGAAATCATCCAAATGATTCTAGTGAAGGTGTATAGAGTTTAAAATATGCAGGATTTGTGTTAAACATGTGTGAAAGAAAGAAAACATGACCCTAGGTATGTTTTTGATGAGGAAACATTATAACATAGACCAGAACATGGCATAATATGGGCCCTTTAAGGTTTAGTAAAATGTGTAAACGTCAGTGTGTATGTGTGTGATTAGGTCTGTGAAAAGGAGAGATTTGTAATACAGAAATTGTGATGTTCAGATCATAATTCATTTTTATTGTTTTTGTAAATGACTTTGTAGCGCTGCTTTTAGTCACTAAGGCAGCTCAAGAAATGTAACTCACCAGCCCTTAATCGTACTATTTCGTTAGGCCAAATTGTGGCTCTTTCATCTTGAAAGATCTTTTAGCACAAGCTCTTGTCCCATCCCTACCTATAAATTATTAAAAGTCTAAGCAGCTGGTACTACACTCTTTGGGTCTGGCACAGTTTCCTCTATGTGAGCCAAAAAAGAAAAAGAAGAAGAAAAAAGCAGCGTTCAATAAAAAATCAGTGAACACTTTCTCAATACTTTGGGTCAAACGAATAGAGAGTGCCAGTCAATAATAACACTGTACAGTCTGTCTTATATTGGTTGCCATAGTCCATGACAGTAATACTTCCTATGTCCAAACTCAGATGTCAGTCACTTGAGGGTTTTGCAGTGACTTTAAGTGTAATTTAATCTTCTGAATTCGGAGACGCTGACGAAAACTATGAAGACAACCTGGTGCGATTTTGGAGCTTTTCTCCATGGAGATGTTATTGCTTGGTCTGGAATGTTTCACACTGTGGTATTAGATATTCTGTCTTCATAGAAACCAAACCAGACCAAGTTACAGGTCAGATCTGTGGAGAGGCGACCCCGCTCAGTCAGAATGCCTGTTTTTCTAGGTATGTTTGAGCTCTAAAACCACCTGTAATTGAATAAATGTAAAGTAGAACAGTTTAATGTTTATACTGTGGACAGACAAAGCAATGACATATCCATAGAAACAAGCAGGTGACGGACCCCCAACCAAAAAGTTGCATAGTGCACCTTTAAAGGCACTGTACCTGATTTTTAAAAATGTGGAAAAAATAACTTATTTTTTGCTCCAAGCTTATCTTCATAGAAACCAAGTGCTAAGAACAAACTTACCTCATGTGTTCTTACCATTCAAATGATTCACCTGAATGGGTTTCTTTTCGCTTTTCACTTTTCACTTTTTGCTTTTCGAGTTCAGATTTGGCATCACAATAACACAATCATTTATTTCCAGATTTGCAAATCATAAACTGCAGGCAGCACACAGCAGAAGAACTGATTTTACAAAATACGGAATACAAATTTTAGACTATTACCAAAAAACTGTAGCACCTTTAATCTATTTGTATATCGTTCCTGCAAATAAATACTAAAAATGGTCGTCCGTCACCTGCTTGTTTCTATGGATATGTCATTGCTCTGCCTGGAATGTTCCACAGTGTGACATTAAGCAGCTCTATCTTACATTTATTCAATTACCGGTGGTTTTATTGCTCAAAATAGCTTGAAAAATAGGCATTCTGACTGTGAGAGGGAGGGTCGCTCCACAGATCTGACCTGTACCTTGGCCTGGTTTGGTCTGCATGGTGATCGAAAGCTTTAATACCACACTGGGAACAACAAAGAACTGAATTTGAGGCATTTCCATTTTTGTAGCACCTCTCATCAATTTTTAGACATCAAATAATCAATTTACTGTACCATATATCCCATTATGTAAACGTTGAGTTCTCTGTCAGTAATAATTATGCCTATCAACGTAACATAGATGCGCCTTCCACTTTAATCATTCGATCTTTGTCAGACTGTCAGCTCTGCTCAGGTAGCACGCAACTCACTCATCCGTAGCTCCTGCCTTTTGACGGAGAGCTACACTTTAAACATCCTATAGTACAGAAAACCGACTCTTTTGAGCTTTAAGCCATGTTATAATGCTGTTAACTCATCAAAACAGACCAGGAGTTGTGTTTTTTTCATTCACACATACAGTATTTGAGTAATCCTGCATTATTATTAGTCTGTTTACACCTCCAAAGCTCGAAATGAAATGCTCTGTTCCACCTTATGATGTCGAGTAGTGGTAGTTTTCAAGTTAAAAGCTACATTTTATCATCCAAATGATTCTAGTGAAGGTGTAGGGAGTCTAAAACACAGTGGAGCACTTCCTGTATTACCATATGGCATCGCAATTTGGAACAAGGTGGAGTGTTTTCAGTTTGAGAGAAGAACTCAGCATAAATGTGCAGGGTTTGTGTGTGAAACATGCGCAAAGGAAATAAAACACAACTCCAGGTAGGTGTTTTTGATGTGGAAACAACATTATAGCATAAATCAGAAAATATGGCGTTAAATGTGACCTTTTATCACACAATATTTCTCAGACTGACAGCGCCGCTCAGGTACGGCTCACTCATTTTGACTCCGAGCTGCACTTTAAACTCTCTCATGTTCTTACCTTATAACATACACGCACGTTCCTCGGTACATTTTACATTCTCGGGGGGTTTGAAATCCCATCAGCCCTCTCTGTCAGAGTCGCTACTGCAATCCTAACCCCCATTAACATAATATTCCCATACCCCCCTCCTCAGTCCTCACGGCGCGTATTGGTTTCAAAGTCCTGGCTCCCTCCTCTTCTTCTTTTACTTCTTATAGCAGCTTGTGTAGATGGCTCCGAGTGACAGGGCATCTATGGAGGACTATGGATTACAGGGAGAGTGTATGAGGAGGTTGACACATGACTGACAATCACTGTAAAGCTCCATCTCAGGCCCAGCACGACAGAAGAAGACGATAAAGAAGAAGGAGAGGGAGAGGGCTCGTTTACGCGAACCAGACCATTTCTGTGTGTTCATGTAATGCGCTAAACTGAATGTATATCTGTATATCTGATTTTTGGGAGCTGCGTGGTGGAGTTGTGTGAATTTGAAAGACGAATTAGTGTTTTGAAGTTTTAGCATCACTCTGTTACAGTTCAGCACCATGGAGAACAGCAGCGGAAAGGAGGGATGTCTTGAATGTTAGATTTTCAAATAAGCATGGTACAATAAATAAACGATTTAACATACAATATTTTTCGGACTATAAGTCATTTTTTTCAGGGGTTGGGTGGTCCTGCGACTTATTTATTACTTTTTCCACACTGACAGCCCATAGACCAAATATATGAATCTTATATATGAATCAAAAATGAAAAAAAAAATTGTTATCCGTTTTTTCATTTTGGTTTTAGAGACAAATAATAAAGTAAAGAGTTGTTTTTTTGTTTTCTTATTTTTGGTTCTATATTGAAAAACAATTATTGGCTTGTTTTTATTACTATAACTTCTATAATTTGCTTTTCAAGATGAAATGTTGGTTCTTGGTTTCTGATTTTATTAACTAAATTTCCCCCAAAAAGTGTGACTTATGTGTTTTTTTTCTTCTTCGTTGTGCATTTTTTGGCTGGTGTGACTTATACTCCAGAGCGACTTATAGTCCAAAAAATACGGTATACGTATTCTGAATATTAATTTTGAGTAACTGTGTTCTGTTACAGTAACTTTTTCATTCAGAATACAGTTACTAAAATCAAAGGAATATAGGATAGTACTTGATCAAACAATTTAGGCTTCAAACTGCAGAGAATTAGTGAGAAAACTAAATATAACTGCCTCTACACCAGTCCACTTTGCTAATTATTGTGCAAAATGAGCCCGATGAGAGTTTGTGTTGTTTTTTATGACAATGACAATAAAAAATCTTAAGTTTGTGCACAGGGAGAAGAGCAGGGAGAGTGGAGCTCCTGTGTTGATAGTGTTAAGTGTCCGAAACCTTCTTCTCCATCCACACACGCTGACTCCGGTTTGTCAGGAAGTCAGTGCTCCCCCTGCAGGTCGGGTCTGGAGCAGAGCAGGGACGATGGTGTTTGAACGCAGAGTTGAAGTCCACAAACAGGATCCTGGAGAAGGTTCCCAGGAGGCCCAGGTGCTAGGATGAAGTCATGGGCCGGGTTTATGGCGTCTACATACTGTGCGTCTACATACTGTGGAATATTTCAAGTAAAGCAACAAAATCTCCATGGAGACAAACAGGTGACAGACGCTCCCCTAGATATAGCCAGATAGATAGATAGACTCACTTACAATGATAGTAAAAACGGTATTAATTCACACATATTCAAGTGCAGCTTCGTTTCCGATCACTTTAGCTGACATGTGACAGGATCAATTACTGTGGGAGGAAGTCTGGACAGCCTCAAATATGAACTTTGTTTTGGGCTTAATCACAGGAGACCAATCATCTGCACTTACCTGAAATGTGCAGTTTTGTCAGACTGGAGCTCCATGTGGAAGTCTTTTGTTTGGTCGTCACTCTCCTCTCTCAGCTCTTTCTCTGGCTGGGTTTTTGTCTGAGCAGCTTTCACTTTTGGACATTTTATTCTACAATTTATGGACTACATCACTGGAAATTCATAATGATTCTATGAAAAAGATCAGGAGATTCCTTTTTTTTATTTTATTAATTTTGATCTGGATGTGTTGTACCAGCCACAATAGCTCACACCAATTAAATCCCGCTTTTCTTACTAAAACTTCAAATCTGCCTGCAAAGTAACCATTGATATCCTAAATAAAACATATTTGTGTTTTGGTCCTACAGTGTAAATAACTGAAAAGGCTGAAAAACAGTTTGTTTAGTTTTAGTTCATTACTATTGGTGTGCCCTTGTGCAAGACATTTCACCATTTCAACATTTTTGAAAGTTCATTTTTCACTATAGAACATCTGTAATATGACTCTCCCCCAGGAAAGTTACACAATGCACCTTTAATATGACTAATGTGTGAATGAATATTGTGCCAAGTGGAAACAAATTTGACAAAGGACTTTCTAATGTATCAATAAAGTTGCACTGTGTAACTTTTCAGGTCAGGGGTCCGCTACCATGGAGATGCTATTGTTTGCCTTATCTTATATTAGATGCATTTATTCAATTATGGGTGTTTTTATTGCTAAAAATACATTTAGAACATGCATTCTTAGTATAAGTGGGGTCACCTCTTCACAGATCCCGGTGACATCTGCTTGTTTCTATGGAGATTGAACATTTTAATGCCATACTTTGGAATATTGGAGGCAAAGCAATAACATCTCAAAATTACAAGAAAATGACAAAACACTCTGCTTAAACAATAACTGTACAGTCCGTATCTCCTCTGTTGCTTTCAATTCCACTTTTGTCTCCCGAATGTTGCAACTCCACTGCAAAAAATTGATTCAGAAGAACTTTTTAAAACTTCACTCATCACACTCACTGAGCACAGTTCGATATCTCCTGGTGGGAATTCATGTTTGAAACCAGCATTGATTAATTTCAGTGGACGGACTTTTCTGTGATGAGTTTATCTTGGAAAAGAAAGTGGTACAAATGATACACAGCGACTCAGTGTAACTTTTGTTTTCCAGCAAACTTCCTTCTAACCGTGGATATAATGAGCAATAGCAAATTCCCTCCATACAATATTTTCTAACGTTTTGTTTTTTGTTTTTTTGCGATATTTATTGCAATATTTAGTGGAGGCTAACAAAATTGTGAATATGCCTTTTTTTTCCTTTTAAAAGTCTTAGAAAAGCCTCAAAAAGTCTTTAAAAACTTAATTCTTCATATTATAACTGTACCAAAGTGCTTAATAACAGTTATTTCTTCACCTAGTCTGTACTGAAAACAACAAAGGATCATAGTCTATGTAGTTCCCTCTTTTTTTTCAGTTCATACACAAAGTTAGTCAAAGTGCTTTAAGGGAAAAGACGTTAAAATCACTAAAAGTATTAATTTAAGCAAAGAGAGTTCTATACATCATGAGGGTCTCTGATATTATTGTGAGACTTCTGACGATACGATTTCACGATATTTTGGTTATTGTTACATCACTATTAACCACTGAGACATTTCATCTCCCCAAATTGTACTATGTAGTGTTTTAAAGTAATGATTTTAGGAGTGGTCTCTAGTGAAAAATATCTATCTCCCCAAGCAAATTATAGCTATCCTGAAATTCGCAAAGAAAGGTATTGCCAAGATGAGTATCGCACCCAGATCCTCATATAGATTTTCTTGTGGCAAAACAAAGTAGGAACACGGGACATCAGATAAAGCGTTTTTGTTTTGAAATGCATGACAATCCGGTGGGAGTTTTGCGATTATAAGGTTTTCATTTGTTTTGTGTCTTTGTGGAGAATTTTGGCTCGGAGCAAGGGTCAGGTGCATTAAAGGTGGAACTTTTTGGATGGTCACCTGCTTGTTTCTATGGATATGTCAATGCTCTGCCTGGAATGTTCCGCAGTATGACATTAAACAGATCTACCTTACTTTTATTCAATTACAGGTGGTTTTATAGCTGAAAAATACCTGGAAAAACCCTCCACCAGAAAAGAAAAACATGTAGAATAGGCAGTGTTAAAATGCTTTTCTCCATGGAGATGTAATTACTTTGTCTGGAATATTTCACAGTATGGAATTAAACCTTTCTAACATCATGGAGACCAAACCAGACCAAGTTACAGGTCAGATCTGTGGAGAGGCGACCCCGCTCACAGTCAGAATCCCTGTTTTTCTAGGTATTTTTGAGCTGTAAACCAACTGTAATTGAATAAATGTAAATTAAAGCTCTTTAATGTCACACTGTGGAACATTCCTGGCAGAGCAATGACCCACAGAAACAAGCAGGTGACGGTCCATCAACCATCGAGTTACACAGTGCACGTTTAAGCAGATTTTTTTCATGTGATAGTTTTACTTGAGTCTATTTTTACTTCGATATCTGCACTTTTACTTATATTTGAGTCAAAATCGAGTACTTCTTCCATCACTGAGAATTGGACACTATACAATCACACAGGCTCCACTCATCAGCACAGTCAGTCCATGCTGTTAATACATTTATAGATCGGTACGAAGCGAATACTTTGGGGTCCCTCACTCATCTCCTTCCAGTGGGATACACGGGGCTGTGTGCACATACTGATTGCTATGCTGCTCCTGTGTTGCCGGACTAGTTGGGAGTGATGGAGGACTTAACTCTATTCAGCAAGGACGACAAGAAGGGCTCCCTGTGTCCTGTGGAGCCGCAGCTGAACGCCTGTGCCAGGGCTGAGCTGTGCAACACCGCCACCTGTTGGCCACACCAGAATTGCAACATAAAGAGGTTCTCAGTATGAGTATGAAAATGAACTGCACTGGAAAACGCAGAAAAACATGCTCTTACTGTGAGTGGGCTTGCATCTCCACAAACCTGACTCTTAGTTTGCCTGGATGAGGGCCTCCACCATCTTGTCTCTGTCGAAATATTGTTCCTTAAGCTGTAATGTTCCACAGTATGGCATAAAGTGTGTCTTTATAGAGTTATGTACACTGCAAAAAAGGCCTATCAAAAAATAAGAAAAAAATACCAATTTTGAGGTAAAATGCCCTATTTTAAGTGAAATTATCTGCCAGTGCAGTAAGAAATTTTCACTTACCAAGTTTTCTTAAAACAAGATGAAATACAAATATTCTTCTAAGCAGAAAACACTAGTTTTGAGTATTTAACGCAAGATTTTTCACCTTATTGGTTTGAGAAGGAAGTTGAAGAGGCTTAACCTGGCTTGAGTTAATATAAAAAGTGCTTAGAATAAGTTGTAATATCTAGATAAGATATATCAGGATGGAATATCTTGAAACAAGTCAAAAAATCTCATTTTATTAAGTAAAAAAATCTTAAAATTGATCTTTTAAGATGAATCTGCTTAATTCAAGTTAGTTTAACTATGCTAGAAAATCCTTTTTTGTAGTGTAGTGTGGCTTTAAAGAAATCTACAAGGGAAATTACTGGGACATAGACGTTCAAAAATTACAATATGAAGAAAAATCAGTCTATTTCTAAAGCTTTAAATAATAATGTATTACAATAAGAGTTGCTATACTAAAAATGTTCTGAAGCAGAAACCTTTCATTTAAAATAATATTACTGAAGAAAGTAAAGAGTAGTACTCAAAAGTAGAAGGAAAAATATGGTCTACTATTCTTCAGAAAGTAAATGCATAAACAAAAGCACAAACAAGTTGAATCGGTGCATCCCTGTCTTCCTTGTTTACTGTAGTAACTTTCAGCCTTTAGGAACTTGTGTTTTGGAGCATCTAGAGGTTTTTTTTAGAATGAACAGATCAAAGAAAAACAATGAATAGACCTACACATATGAGCCCCATGAAACTGAACCACTGCAGCAAAGTCTTAAAATATGGAAGATAAAACTGTTTGCAATCGGCTTAGTTATAAAATGATTATAGAGTGTGTTGGTATTCATGAACTATCCCTCCCTCTCTGCTCTCCCTCTTTCACTCTCTGTCTCCTTCTCTCTCTCTGTCTCTCTCTCCCTTTCTTGTTCTCTCTGTTCCCTTCTGTCTCTCTCCCTCCCTCTCTCTGTCTCTCTCCCTCCTTCTCTCTGTCTCTCTCTGTCTCTCTCTGTCTCTCTCTGTCTCTTTTCCTCTCTCTCCCTCTCTCTGTCTCTCCCTCTTTCTCTCACTCTTCTCTCCCTTCTCTCCCTCTCCCTCTCTCTTCCCTCTCCCTTTTCTCTCCCTTCGCTCTCTCTCTATCTCTCTCACTCCCCTCTCCCTCTCTTTCCCTCTCTCCCCCCTTTCTCTCTCCCCTCTCCCTTCTCTCTCTCCCCTCTCCCTTATCTCTCTGTCTTTCTCCCTTCCCTCTCTATGTCTCTCTCCCTCTCTACCTTCTCTCTCTCTCCCTCTCTCCATTCTCTCTCTTCCTCTCTCCCTCTCCCTCTCTCTCTTCCTCTCTCCCTCTCTCCCTTCTCTCCCTCTCTACCTTCTTTCTCTCTCCCTCTCCCTTCTCTCTCCCTCTCTCTCTCCCTCTCTCTCCCTCTCCCTTCTCGCCCTTCTCTCTCCCTCTCCCTTTCTCTCTCCCTCTCACTTCTCACCCTTCTCTCTCCCTTGCCCTTCTCTCTCTCTCCCTCTCTCTCTCTTCCTCCCTCTCTCTCCCTCTCCCTTCTCGCCCTTCTCTCTCCCTCTCCCTTTCTCTCTCCCTCTCACTTCTCACCCTTCTCTCTCCCTTGCCCTTCTCTCTCTCTCCCTCTCTCTCTCTTCCTCCCTCTCTCTCCCTTTCCCTTCTCTCTCTCCTCTCCCTCTTTCTGTCTATCTCTCCCCCCCCTCTCTCTCTTCCTCTCCCTCTGTTCCTCTCTCGTTCCTAACAGTCAGCTTCAGTGTCACCTACACTTTCACTGGTGCTTCACTCTTGACCCATAAACCACATTAACGTCCCCAGTGGACACAAGTATCAGCTCAAAACCCAAACAGTGGATTCGGGTGTGAAAAGCTCCTTCAGACTGAAGCGCAAAACTAAACAGTGGGACCATCTTGTAACAAAAGTGCATTGTTTTTGCTTGATAAAGAGATGCCAGTGCGTGATAGGAAATGATTCAGTCCAATAAAAGGGAATCCATTGGCTGTCTTTGAGCAGTAGTTACGCACCACTGGGCTCTGCGCTCACACAAAACAATCAGCACTTTTTAATGGGCTCATTTTGTGTCTGCGCGGAGACAAAGAAAATACAAATCAGCCCTGTACTTTCTCCAGTCAATCAGGGAAATCACAGCCCTCACCCCACAAGCAAATGGCCTCTGACAAACAAGTCAGCGTGTTTGAAGAGGGAGCGTGTTTAGCTTTATAGCAACTTAACTAGACTATACTGAAGAGATTTATTAGCTGTTAAAGTGCACTGTGTAACTATGCTGCTTTTCTCATTTGAGATGTTCCACAGTATGGCATTAAAACATCTTTATCGCCGGGAAGGAAAGTTGTTAGCACCACCAGGCCACGATGGTGGTATTTAAGGTCATTGTTTGTTATATAATCAATGCTCGATAAGGATGTGCAGCGGAACATTCCGTGCAAAGCTAACATCTCCACGGGGACAAGCAGTTATAGCGGAAAAGTTACGCAGTGAACTTTAGGGCCATTATTTTCTCAGTGAGCATTACTTTCGCTATTGTTGTTACAGTTAATGACTGGACTTTCTTGGGCATCTGTATGTATAAATGCAGCTGTGGTGATCAGAGGGACCTAAGGAGGACAACTGGGACAGGACGTGTATCAAGTCCAACTGTGTAGAAAGGTACATGTTATTACCCCTGTAGAGCAGAGAAAGCCCCGGGACACCTGGGGACAGAGCCTTAAACCTTTTACTATTGGTTTTATGTATGAATTTTGTAAGTGTGAAATTTGTCAGCAAATGTCATGGTTAAGGTTCAAATAGTGTAGAAAATGTGAATTGCCAAGTGAACACAAAACAACAGAAATATCCCTTAATAGTCTTATTTAAAGATTTGCACTAAAAACCATTTACTCTATAACATTCGTACTGTGCATATCTCTGGTGTTTTCACTTTCAGTATCGCTCCCTCACTACTGATTGCACTGAGTCATACAGTAAGTACTGCATAGTTGTAAAAATGTGCAGTAGTTGAGAACATACATAATTTAAAAATGAAACATTTTAGGGAGCTGGAGTGGAGGAGGTACTAGGAGGAAGCTGGAGGGCTTCCCAGAGCAAGATGGGGGGATTTCTGCTTTTTCTAATAACAAATGTGTTGCAGAAAAGCCACACACACGGGACTCATAGAGAATTAATGTCATCCTCCCTAAAAACTAATGTGATAATGGCACTGAGTGAAACCAAAAATGTCATGCCTGTTTCTAAATTCTGAAAATATACACCCTTTTTTATTTATTTATACTCATAGGAATGCGCTGAACAAGCACTTTTGGAGACTTTTGCAGTTGAAACTTTGAAAATTGCAACCACACCAATGCTGCTACTATAGTTATATTTTCTATAGAAGCTAATTACATACAAACCCAATGTTCATGTATGGGTATTTTCCAGGCTATAGCAAGTCAAAAAGAAAGTTTTGCTCCAATCAGTTCAATTCCAGTTATTTTGTATAGCCGAAAACCACAGCACTCACCTCACACGGTTTATAGAGCAAAAGTGTTGATTTAACCAACAGAACGTGAGAAAATCGACCATGAAATACAATAAAACAGTCACTGGTCAACATTCGTATGTAACAGACCACCTCCTGTTTATAGCAGATATATTTTGTATTACTATATTTCTATATTTTATTTTTACTATTATGCCTTATTTTGTTACTTTTTATTTTTTACTTTTAATGTTTGATTGATTGACTGATTCATTTTTATTTCGAGTTTGTGCCAAGACAGAAATAATAATCATATACATACCACATATACATTGTAAACAACAGAAAGGCACATTTCTTGAAAAGGAGTGGGAAGAAAAACTTTTATTAACCCATCCCTATTCAATACATAGTTTCAAAAATAAGGTGGTTTCTTCTGTACATTGATCACGAAACTTTACAAATATTCACATATAGCAAAATAAATTACATTCTAAGCTCAAAAAAGTTTATTCGCAATTCTTTATACGAAAAACATATAAAGAATCGAAATTGTGCTTCCCACTCCCATGCGTATAAATAAATAATAATAAATGGAAGTCCAAGTGGTAATGCATTTTAACCCAATTTCTTTCTCTTTTTTGGCCATTTACATTGTCGCTATGTTTTTTTATTTATTATATATTGTGTCTTGTGAGTTACTGTGTCCAAATAATGTCCCTTGTGGCTCATTAAAGTCTAAGTCAAAATCTAAGTCTAATAAACAACCAGATAATTTTAACTCAATTTCTTTTGCTATTTGGCCATTTACATTGTTGCTATGTTATTATTTATAATATATTGTGTTGTGTGAGTCACTGTGTCCAAATAATGTCCCTTGTGGCTCATTAAAGTCTAAGACAAAATCTAAAAAACAACCAGATTTTTATTTTATTTTTTTCAATTTTTGTCATTTTTAAGTTGTCTATGTGTGTGTGTGGCTCGTACTTAGCCTACTAAAAATGAAGGATTTGACTTTCTACTGCTTGGATCATGCTGTTTTCTCTCATTATTCATTTTGCTTTACCTCTACTCTTCCAGCAGATGGCAGCATTTCCCTTTGTCTCGTTCTAGTTTACACTTTTCTGCTGATCCACTTTGTTCCCTTGGATGAAAGAGGCAGTACTTTTGGCTGATAAAAACATTCCCAGACAAATTTTTTTTCAACATCACCGTGTCCCTTTTGAGAAACTCTTCTGATTGGTTGAAAGTCAAACCTGAGCCCTTTTTTAGTTGCAGCCTTTCCTTTAACAGCAGCTTTGGAGAAGGGACAAAGGACTTACAGACGTGTGCACTCACTCCAGGAACGATAAAAGAGCTGGACATTTATTGTATCTATTTTTTTATATATATTTTTATTTAACGATTTGTTTTACTTTTTGCGCAATGGCGAACTCCTGTCTCCAGCTGACCGGGTTTGTCTTGAGTTTTGTGGGCTGGTTGGGCATCGTGATCGCCACAGCCACGAACGACTGGGTGATTAATTGTAAATACGGACTTAACACGTGTAAGAAGATGGACGAGCTGGGCGCCAAAGGGCCGTGGGCAGACTGCGTGATCTCCACCGGGGTCAACCACTGCGTCTTCCTTACGCAGCTCCTGGACCTGCCAGGTAGGCTACGCGCGGCCCCTGAGCTGATGCAGACGAGCGGAGAGGCTGGATGAAGTTTGGACCAAATCTTATTAACGAGTGTGAAAGGATAAGGAAAACAAATCATAGAAAAAATTTAAGAACCGAGACAGAAGTAAATAAGAGTAGGATTCTCCAAATACGCAGTAAAAGCTTTCAATACCATACACAGTAATACTAACAACTTCTACTACTTCGACTACTACTGCTAATTGTTTTAACCACTCCAGTACCAATATCAGATTTGCACCTGAGATCAAAATATGACCATTTATTAAAGCTTACAATGATTGATTTAATGTATGATTATATAAATGTAAATTATTTTCATTTAACCCCAAATTTAGAAATGCCACATCACAGCAATTTAGGTGTTTTCCCCTCATATTTCATTATTTTATCAATATTATCTTTTAAGAAAGATAATATAATGTGATATAATATAATATACATTGCAATATCTAAGACTAATAATATATTAATATTTTCCTGATAAGCATTGCGATTTGATTTGCGATTTTGTTTTATTAATAGGATTCTGTTCAAAGTTCACATTTTAAACCTGACCTGGAGCTTTAAACAGGCTGAAATTGGTTCATGAACTAACAAACTAATGCAAGAATCATGTGCATGTATTTCAGAACATGTTTGTACGATCTAAACTACAGGGTTAGGTGTTTTTGTACAGAATATGACTAAGAATAAGAGTATTTTCTTTGTTGTTTTTGGAAATTATGGCTCTTCATTTGCATGCATTCAGATTTAGTTTCGATTGTGATTAATCTTGCAGCCCTGCCCATAGGTAGATTCAAATAAGGTGAGTATTTGGCTGTAATTTTGTTCTTATTTGTGTTTTTCAGCGTACATCCAGACCACACGTGCCCTCATGATCACAGGCTCCATCCTGGGTCTACCCGCCGTGGGGATCATCCTCATGTCTCTGCCCTGCATCAAACTCGGCAACGAACCCCAGAGCTCCAAGAACCAGCGCGCCGTCATCGGAGGAGTCATCATACTGATAGTCGGTCAGTACTACTACTACTGCTCCTACTACTACTACTATTTTTACTACTATTACTATTACTACTGCTACTATAACTACTATTCACCTATGCCTATCACTGAATGGTTCAAGAGTGGATATTATGCAACTTTTTGGAACTTCCTATCATGTTATAATGTTGTTCCCTCATCAAGAACATGCCTGAAGTGTTTGTTATATGTATTCTATGCATATTTGAATAATCTAGTGATATGAGCCTGTCCAAGGCTACGCCCACAAGTGTAACTCATGCTCCTACATGGCCGTTTTTCAGAAATATACAAATCAGGGTACAAAACAATACACTATAACTTCACAAATCAGATGCGATGTGCAGTAGTTTCATTAGCAGAATGCGCACTGATTGGAGTGAGCAAAGGGAGAGGGACACAGAGTAAACGAAACTGAAACGAAATTATTATTTTAAAATGCTGTTTTCAGGGAATAAAAGGTAACGTGGTGATCTAAATATGTTATGCGTTAAAAATGAATACCTCATACAAGTGTAATACCCTCTCTTTAATGAAGGATGGGACAAAGTTGAGTGTGCGTTCACATTTGTACAAAATTGGGACTAAACTGAGATTAAATTCAGAACTAAACCTGGACTGGACCTGTTCTATACCAGGACTAGAACAGAACCAAATTAACAAACTCTGAACTAAACTGGGCTTAAACTAAGACCCAGAAGTGTCCTGATCTAAACAGCCCCAGCCGCCAAGAGTGTGCATGTCAAATTGGACTTTAAGTACCGAGTTGTGATTCAGAAATATTTTCTCCAACTTTTTGACAGTTCAGAAGATGTATTTGGCAATTCAAAGTACAAGAACCAAAGCAGAAAACTTTCTACCACTGTACTTATTCAACACTAAATAAATCGCTATGCTAAAGCTGAATCTCTAGTCCTTATTCAGATTCAGCTTTAGTCCTTTTTTTATTTATACGTTAGTAATAGGGTATATTCAAATTTTCCTCCTCCTCTTATTACTACTACTAAACTACTACTACTACTGCTACTGCTACTTCTAAATCCTTGAAAAAGTGTGTACCTTGAGACATATTGTATTTCAGACCGGTAGTAGTGGCAGATAGTGTTAGCACAGGTGTTGTTATTTCATGCCCTAACCCGATCCCCATGACACTGACCCCTCCTGACCCCAAATGAGAAGCAGCTGACGGGTGAGGATGTTCAAAATGGCCACCTTCCCTCCCACACAAAGATGCACTGACACAGAGACCCTCGCACATTCCTACCCCCTCCTAAACCGTCCACACCCTAGTGATCAAGTCCGTCGGCATGGAAACTCACTCAGCTGACCCCTTTATTGTGCTATAAACACCGCTTTTTCCACTGTTTTTGTCAAATGAAAAACCAAACACCTGTGTCCAGTTCTTTATTTTTCCATCGGCTGCTGTTGACTTTAATAGCACAGATCTTTCCAGTTCAAACAGGGAATAGCTTTCTGTTCAGTAGGCACAACAGCATTAGATTTACTGTAAAATGGAACTTTAATAGCAAGTCTGTGGAATGGGTGTTGGAAATGTCTTTTTCTGCCTTTCTGGGACCAACTTTTCTGTCAGTATAACACATTTTCAATCTTGTTTTCAACTATATACTAGAGATGCACCGATACGATACTGGGATTGAATATCGGTGCAGATATTGAACATTTTGGCGAGTTGAATATCAGTTCTAAAATATCAGTTCAGTTGATATCCCACTTTGGTTTACAGATTGGTATAATTTACTAGACTAGACATACTTGCTCACAAAGTGTTTCACAAATATTAAATATCGAACAGAACAGAACACGTTTCCGATACCGATACTCTACTACCTTCTATATTCTTCACTCAAACAGAAAACACTCTGTTCCACCTCGTGATGTAATTATATAGATGATTTCATCTCTGGATTCGCCAATCTCGATCTTTAAATATAAAAGGTTATGTTAAAACTACCACTACATGACATCACAAGGTGGAACAGAGCATTTTGAGCTTGGGAGATGTAGACAAACTAATTATAAAGGATAACTTACTAACTACTAACATGTGTAAATGAAATAAAACATAACTTTGCTTATATTTTTGATGAAGTAACAACATTTGAACATGGCTTAAATGTCACAAGAGTTATTTTAGTGTGATATAAAACCTTTAATTTAGTTCCTCTACATATTATATTAACCTTCTTATGCTCTACAGGGGTGTGCGGGTTAATCTCCACAGTCTGGTTCCCCATCGGATCGTACCAGGAGCAGGCTCTGATGGCGTTCGGCTTCTCCCTGTACTCGGGCTGGCTTGGGACCATCTTCGTCCTGATGGGGGGGTGCATGCTGGCCTGCTGTTCCTCCGAGTCCCACCCACGGGCCTACCAGGACAGCAACAGATTCTACTACTCCAAAAACGGAAACAGCACCGTCCCAGCGGCCCCGTCCGCCAATCACGCCAAGAGTGCGCATGTCTAATTGGACTTTAAGTACTGAGTTGTGATTCAGAAATATTTTCTACAACTTTTTGACAGTTCAGAAGATGTATTTGGTATTTCACAGTGCAAGAACCAAAGCAAAAACCTGGACTTTCTATCACTGGAGTTATTCAGCGCTAAATAAATTATGTTATGTTACTGCATTACAAAAACATGACCCCACTTGGGACTGTCCATGAGTTTCAGGTTGATGGAAAATTTGGACTGTTGCCATAGCGAATATCAGTTTAAAACTACTAATTATATATGTTCAAGGGGAAAAGTCTTCAAAACAAATAGCAGGATTAAACCAGGTCTGAACCAACTGGACTAAACCCAATGTAAACCAGCACATGAGAAGAAATCCTGTGTCTACATCAGATCCAGACCAAGACTAAACCAGGTCTAATCAAGGACTAAACCAGATCTCAAGCAGGACTTGTCCCAACTAAAGCACTGAAGAAGCCCAGTAAGAAATACTGCAAGATATGACCAGGTCTTACCAGGTCTAAACTAGGTCTAAACCAGGTCTCAACCAATTTGACTAATCCCATTATAAACCAGCACCAAATAAGATGATCCGGACCAAGACTAAACCAGTTCTAAATGTGGACTTAACCCAGGACTCAACCAGGTCTTGTCCCAATTAAAGCACTGAAGAAGCCCACTAAGAAATACTGCAAGATATAAAGGTCTAAACCAGGTCTAAACCAGGTCTAAACCAGGTCTAAACCAGGTTTGAACCAACTGGACTAAACCCAATATAAACCAGCATCCAGTGAGAAGAAATCCTGTGTTTGCATCAGATCCGGACCAAGACTAAACCAGGTTTAAACATGGACTAAACCCAGGACTAAACCAGATGTCAACCAGGTCTTGTCCCAACTAAAGCACTGAAGATGCCAATTGAAGCAAAACTTAATTTTTCATTGTCACCAAATACTTTTTTTGTTCTTTCTTTTTTGTTCTTTCTTTTTCTTTTTTTTTTTTTTTTACAACTGAACAATTTCATTTCCGACAGTTCCTTCTTTGATAGACTGCCCTCTCAGACACGTAGGTCTTGGGAACACCGTCTGCTGTTAGACATTTTTATGATAATCTTTACATTTTGCAATTACTTTTTGATATATTTTGCTATTTTCCATGTTTTATTGCAATGAAGAATCCTCCGAGTCTTGAGTCCATTCAGCTTTTTGAATAATAGGCTTCATTAAAGGCGTTGCACTGTTTTTCTTTGAGATGAGCCAAACATATTTCAAAATAAAAGTCTTTCTGCGATATATGTACAGGGTGTAATGTAATATAATGGAGTCTAGGCCACGCACTGACCTATAGTACTGTAGCATTAGGTGTAAAATGCTTATCTTCAGTTCAGTTCAAACAGCTTTAATGTACGTTTATGACAGACAGTTGTGTAATATGTACTTTTTACAGTCCAAACTCTGAATATATGTATTTAATAATGAAATGATTTTTGTTTTGCTTTATTAACCATCAAGATCAGATGTACTGTCTGTTTAATGTCGTTTATCGTTTTTGGTTTTGTTGTTTTACTTTTTTTTCTGTCATTAAAGCGGTTTGTGGTGGTTTATGATATCAAAAATACATGAAGTTATAATTTCCAAAACTATACACAAGCAGTCTTTTAATAAAGGCAGTTTACATGTTCAAATATTCACTGTTTTGACTCTAACGTCTTTGTAAATATGCAGTACCTTCAAATAAGGCAGAGCAAATACATTACACAAACTGTATGGGAGTGTTTTGAATACTTTGAGGATAAAATGTACATGATAATCAGTTTTTTAGTAGTTTTTGCGAGTTCAGAGTCAGAATGAAATATATCAAGTGTTATTTTGTATCGTGATGGCCAAAACCACAGTATTGTATAATGACAAATCCTACTCTGGTCACTGAGCTGATAAAAACTGTATCAATATTATGCATTTCTGAGTCACGGTCCTCCTCCTCTGTGTTTGGATAGAGATAATATCTGTGCAGTACATCATTTGTATGTGTCATCTCCTCTGAAAGCTGATATGCTCCTCCTGAGTCACCCGCAGCTGTCTTATCGCTATTATTTATTGTATTGTTAATTTTCTACAATAAACAATTTCAATGAACACGTATTGTTTGCTATTTTTACCATTTATAATTTTTCAGGAAAGCTCAGTAATAGCCCCATAAACATATTAGTGGATCTTTAGTACATTTTATTGGATGCTGTAAATAAAATATGCCAAATAAGGGCTCTTGAAGTGTAAATATATATATATTTTTTTTATTTACTAAAAAGAGTCTTCTATGAAACAATTCTATCAATATAATTAACCAAAACATTTATTATTGGTAGTTTAAGTTAAGACCATTTGTTTCTCATCCTTTGGCTTTTCGTAGTTCATACTTTGCTGAAAATGTTCCACAGTATGGCATTAAACTTATCTAAATCCATGGAAACAAGCAGTCCATATTAAAGGTGCAATGCGGTCTGCCATCTGACTGTCTGGAATGTTCCACAGTATGGCATTAAACTTATTTAAATCCATGGAGACAGGCTATGAAAGGCGCCTAATAAATAAAATGTATTATTATTATTATTATTATTATTAGTAGTAGTAGTAGTAGTAGTAGTAGTAGTAGTAGTAGTAGTAGTAGTAGTAGTAGTAGTAGTAGTAGTAGTAGTAGTAGTAGTAGTAGTAGTAGTAGTAGTAGTAGTAGTAGTATCAATAAATATGCAGTTTTAGCACTTTTTACACATACAATGTCTTTTTCATATATTTTTTTCACATTAAAACATTATAAAAACACAGGAATTCATACTGTCTTAAATGTTTGTTGGTTTTCATTGTTTTTCTGTGCATGGCCTTGCTTCAACTTACTGTAATAGTTATATGTTTGCTTTCCCACTGCTTTAAGGGAAGAGTCTGTGGGGTGGACAAAAAGAAAGCACGCTGGTGTGTGTGTTTTTTTACAGTGTATCAGATCTGTGTGACCTTGAGAGGCCAAAACAGAAGAATGTGTCCCAGAAAAGCCACACGCTGTACCTCCCTCGCTCTGAACAAGCTCATCACGCAGGAGAAAGAGGGAGGAAGAGAAGGAGACAGAGAGAAAGGAGTGAAAGAGAAAGAGAGCACTGCAAATTTCTCTGATATGGCCAAGATTTAAAAACTTATATCAGGTTATTCATCTTGTTTTCAGATTTATTATCGATTTACTAGTTTTGAGACCGCTTCATTCTAGTCTAGAGGTAGTTTATTTTAAGATAACTTGTCAAGTAAAATTATGTATCCATACAGCAAGATAATTTTACTACTTTAAGTCATTTTCTGATCAGTTTAAGTGTTTATATCTTAAACTTTTTTTGCAATGGGGGAAGGAGAGGGGTTAAAGAGAGAGAGAAAGCAAAAAGAGTGAGTGAGTGAGTGAGAGGGAGGAAAGGGGGAGAGAAAAGGGGTAGAGGAGAGAATGAGAGAGAAAGGGAGGTAGGGATAAGGAGAGAGAAAGAAAGACGGATGAGGAGAGGGAGAAAGAGGCACAGAAGAGAAGCAGAAGGAGAGAGGGAGAGGGTAAATGACCTGTCCGATAACTCTTAACTCATCTGGGAATAACAGTGAGTTATATAGAAAAACATGCACGATACGCACAAATACATGTTGTACTATCAGATTGTGTTTTGTTTATCTCACTGTCAACAATGCAAGATCAGCGTCTGCCTCCAGATCTGAGGATTTTGGAAAACTTAATTAAAGTTCCCATTTGTAATTATAGTAAAAGCACTCAATGTTATACTTCTTAAGAATAAGCTGAAGAAGTAAACAACGCTTTGGTTTTCATCTCCATAAACACAACTACTGCTGTATCAGTATTATTGCAATGACTTCTCCACATAGTTTTTCCTGAGAATGTAGCTGTTTTCAGTGCCCCCTCCCCAAAGCCCCTTGAGGGGTGTATTTCATGGGGCGATACATCTTTTACAAATACTACAACACTATTACTAAATATTACATAATAAGCAATAGAAAAAATGAATGAATAGAGAACACTTTGGAGATGTGTGTTGCTGTTCATAACAAATTGCCCCTGTGAAAATGGGCGATGTGAAAAAATAATACTAATTTAGAATTTTTAACAGATAGAAAAAACTGCTATTATTATGATTTTATCGGTCCAACAAGATGAAGATGAATTCTCACAATATTTGTTCCTGGATGACCACTATAGGATGAGCTTGTCAGTCCTGGACAAATCTGCAGCCTGTCCATTCATCCACCATCCCTCCATCACTGGGTTCTTCTCAAGATTTCTCTTTTTCCCACTGTATTTTTTTTTTCTTTTAAAGTTTTTCCTTGCTGAGAAGGATGGTATAAGGACAGGGGATGCTGTGGTCTTGCTTTTTAATCTGTTAATCATCTGTTTTTGCCCGATGTCTGTTTCACTGACGGATTTTCTAACGTTCTTTTGTTTGAATCAATGATCCTGTTAAACCCAAAGGGGCAACTGAATTGAGGTGAACTGATTTGAGAACCAGATTAATTATTACTACCCCCACTCTACACATTTTAATTAGAAACAATCTGCTGTCAGTATTATTCAAACATATGTAAATAGGTGACTGAGCATTCCCTGTAATGTAATTCAGGCCTAAAGTCACAGAGTTCACAGGAGGCTCTGCTCTGAAGTGCAGCGTGGCCAAAAACATGATCCACACTCACGACCACAGAGATATGAGCCCACAGAACGCTGCTCACATCTCACTCTTATTCTCTAATATCGGTTTGAGTCTAATATGAATTTCCTCATTGTTTTCTGGCAGCATTTTCACATGCATGGGGTGTATTTTGGGGAAAAACCCATAACCACCCAAAACAATACTGACCCTAAATTGATACTTTGCAATGGCATCACGCTGGGGATGCTGTACATGTATGTGTATTAGCAGTATGTTCATCAGTTACCATGGAAACACAATGCACACATTAGCAAACTGTCAAAAAAGTTTTAAGATCACCTGGATACTCAAGAAATAATACAAAATGGATTTAAGCAACACGTTTTCAGGAGTGTGATTAATGTGAGCGCTCATGGTTCTGTTTAGATTTTCAAAAAAAGGTGAAAGTGACTGAAAAACTGTTTTGACCAGCTTTTTCTAGTCAAAATTTGTTCAAATAAAGCTCAAGTTAAAGTCTAACAAACCTCAGACAAAGCTTTGTTTACAGTTAGTTTAATACTGCATACGTATAAGCCTCCAACCTTTTTCCATTGATTTATCTGATGTTGATACAAAGCAAATGGTGCCAAAATCTGCCAACATTTTAAAAACATATTTATTTTTTAAGAATCTCCACCGATGTGTAAAAGAAAGCTGTCTACCCTCTCTCTAATTTAAATACAAAAGACCTTATTTCGATGACTGGACCTGACCTCACACACACATTATCAGAGTCGGCTTCCACTTGAATATTCTGCATTTATGATTCACAGTATTTTCGCTGATCTCACGTCCACTCAGCCCTAAACTCATTAAACCTTTTCCAGACCAAAACATGAGCGGGCACAGACGCATCATCCTGGCATCTCCGTGACAGTGTGAGCCGTTCGTAATGAAGTTAATACTGTACAAACAAATGGTGCCTGGTAGACTTGATGTGATATGTGGGATTATATCTGATTACTCACACAGATCTGTTTGTTACAGTAATGAAGGACTGGAAGTTTTACTCACTGATAATTTGTCTGCCACTGATAGGTAATCTCAAGTGATGTCTGACTTCCTGTAAAAATGTGAATGCTGTTTGGGAATCTCTTCTACTATGGCTATGTTTTACACAGCAGTACAGAAAGTTTTATCCATTGTTACTTTTAGAGCAAAGTACATGTTATAAATATTGTTGTAGTAGAAGTACGTACTGTTGTGAACTGTCAAATGGCAAGTAATCTATCAGGATTTATGCTTAAAGGATCCATATTGCGCTATTTTCCGATCTATATCATAATGTTGTTTCTTCATCACAAACATACACGGCAAATTTCTCTGCACTGCAAAAAAGGCCTATCAAAAAATAAGAAAAAAATACAAATTTTGAGGTAAAATGCCCTATTTTAAGTGATATTATCTGCCAGTGCAGTAAGAAATTTTCACTTACCAAGTTTTCTTAAAACAAGACAAAATTCGAATCTTGTTCTAAGCAGAAAACACTAGTGTCAAGTATTTATGGAAAGATTTTTCACCTTATTGGTTTGAGAAGGAAGTTAAAGAGGCTTAACCTGCTTTGATTTAATATAAAAAGTGCTTAGAATAAGTTGTAATATCGAGATAAGATAAATCAGGACGTAATATCTTGAAACAAGTAAAAAAAATCTCATCTTATTAAAAGGTGTTAATCACATGACATGTCTATAAAGTCAGAAAAGGAAATAATACTAGACGACTGATCTGGTCCTTTTTTTCTGAGAGTTTCATATATTTTGTCATCATGTGACACTGTATTTTTGTTTTTTTCCCAAAGGTCTTTGTTTACAGGATTTTTTACAGGGCAGGTTGCTTTTTGCCTGCACTCTGGCAACACTGCTTTAAACTGTGTGATGCTAACTGGAGGCTCTGCTCGGTCTGAGGCTTTATTAGACTTAAATCTGACCTGCGACTAACACAGCGGCTTTTTGGAACTGTTGCTTCCTCACATTTAGCACAAAGTTTGTTGCACCGGCACACAAGAAGCTATGAACAGTTCGCCACAAAAAAAAGTTTTTTGAGGTTGCTGAAAGAAGAAGAGAAGGGGAAAAGGAGCAAAGCCAAACTAAGATGATTCTTGGAGATTCCTTCCAGCGATGTCGTGCACTGAAGCAGACGAAGGGTCTAAAGACTGACACCAAGTTACAAGTATTTATTGCAAGGAAAGGGTCTGAATACATTCCTGTGATTCAATGAACATGATAAGACCTGTTGATAATTTAAACGAAATGTGAAATAAAATACATAAAATAAAAATAGAATAATAATGAAACATGCATTCTTTAACTAAGAGGAAAGAATACATAATATAGAGCAAAGGTGAGTAGTTATAAGATTAAAAAAATAATAAACGGCGATATGGCATTTGTGTATTAAACCTCGTTCAAACGATGCATTCTAAACCTCGCTGCCAGTGCTCGCAGCTGATTGGAGTTTCCATGGTTACCCCAGACATGGAAGCTTGCAGCTGATTGGAGTTTCCATGGTTACCCCAGACATGGAAGCTCGCAGCTGATTGGAGTTTCTATGGTTACCCCAGACATGGCGTCACAGCTCCCAGTATTCCAGAAGTCCGGCCAAAAACACAGTCAGTTTCTTACGTCCCTCTGAACAGAAGGTCACACGAGCAAGTGTCTCTGCACCGTTACAAACCCACTCGTCTTTGTGAGCTTTAAACTTCTGTCAAACATGTCTAAACGTAAACGCAGCTCCAGCCCTCCCGTTTCCCGCTGTGAGGAAGGTCAGTGATCGCCACACAAGTCACTTCACCAGCAAAGATGTGGACAAAAAACACTGCAAAGACAAACTTATTTAATAATACAGATTTGAGTTATTCTTCATGATTGAGGGAAAAAAGTTGCACATTTTGAGATGATTTAAGACCATGTTTTTACATGGTCTCAAATCATCTCAAAATGTGCAACTTTTTTTAGCAGTGCAAAAGTAGTGCATGGTAGGGCAGTGAACTGTTGAAAACTGCTTAAATCACATTTCTACTGAATCAACTGACCACAATCCACAATCGAACCATCAAAATCTGACTGTTTGACAATTTAGAAGAGTTTTATTGTAAAACTAACACGAAGATACTGCCAAATTATTCGTTATATTCTGTTTAAAATGCATTGCACTACACAAAAAGTATACCATATATTTAACATGTATTTATCTGTTCCAGGTACTAGTCCCACAGTGAAAAGGCACAAGCGTCGACAGGCTGACAGGGCTCAACAGCGCCACCTCTGGTGGGCCCACCACCCGCGAGAGGAGCCATAGGGGTCGGGTGCGGAGAGCTCTGGGCGGCGGTCGAAGGCAGGGGCCTCGGCGACCGGATCTCCGGACATGGAGACTAGCTCTGGGGACATGGAATGTCACCTCGCTGGGGGGGAAGGAGCCTGAGCTTGTGCGGGAGGTTGAGCGTTACCGGCTAGATATAGTCGGCCTCACCTCCACGCACAGCGTAGGCTCTGGAACCCAACTCCTTGAGAGGGGCTGGACTCTCCATTTCTTTGGCGTTGGCCGCGGGGAGCGGCGGCGAGCTGGTGTGGCCTGCTTATTGCCCCACAGCTCAGCCGCTGCGTGTTGGAGTTCACCCCGGTGAACGAGAGGGTCGCGTCCCTGCGCCTTCGGGTCGGGGACAGGTCTCTCACTGTGGTGTCGGCCTACGGGCCGAACAGCAGTGCAGAGTACCCGGCCTTCTTGGAGTCTCTTGGAGGGGTACTGGACAGTGCACCAACCGGGGACTCCATTGTTCTACTGGGGGACTTCAACGCCCACGTGGGCAACGACAGTGACACTTGGAGAGGGGTGATTGGGAGGAACGGCCTCCCTGATCTGAACCCGAGCGGTGTTCTGTTATTGGACTTCTGTGCTAGTCACAGTTTGTCCATAACGAACACCATGTTCGAGCACAAGGGGGTCCATCGGTGCACGTGGCACCAGGACTCCCTAGGCTGGAGGTCGATGATCGACTTTGTTGTCGTGTCATCTGACCTGCCGGCCGGCCGTGTGTCTTGGACACTCGGGTGAAGAGAGGGGCAGAGCTGTCAACTGATCACCACCTGGTGGTGAGTTGGGTCCGCTGGCAGAGGAGGAAGCCGGAAAGACCTGGCAGGCCCAAGCGTATCGTGAGGGTCTGTTGGGAACGTCTGGCGGAACCTTCTGTCAGTGCGGCCTTCAACTCGGAGAGCTTCTCCCGGATCCCGGGGGAGGCTGGGGACATGGAGCCCGAGTGGGCTTCGTTCTCGGCCTCTATTGTCGACGCGGCTGCTCGTAGCTGTGGCCGTAAGGTCTGTGGTGCCTGTTGTGGCGGCAATCCCCGAACCCGGTGGTGGACACCGGAAGTAAGGGATGCCGTCAAGCTGAAGGAGTCCTACCAGGCCTTGCTGGCTCGGGGGACTCCTGAAGCAGCTGACAGGTACCAGCGGGCCAAGCGCGCTGCAGCCCGGGCGGTGGCAGAGGCAAAAACTCGGGTCTGGGAGGAGTTCGGGGAGGCCATGGAGGAGGACTATCGGATGGCCCCAAGGAAATTCTGGCAAACCGTCCGGCGTCTCAGGAGGGGGAAGCAGTTCTTCACCAACACTGTTTACAGTGCGGGGGGAGAGCTGCTGACCTCGACTGGGGATGTTGTCGGGCGGTGGAAGGAATACTTTGGGGATCTCCTCAATCCCACCGTCACGTCCTCCGAAGAGGAGGCTGAGGCTGGGGACCCAGAGGCAGACTCATCCATCACCCTGGCCGAAGTCACTGAGGTGGTCGGAAAGCTCCTCGGTGGCAAGGCTCCGGGGGTGGATGAGATCCGTCCTGAGTACCTTAAGTCTCTGGGTGTTGTGGGGCTGTCTTGGCCTCTGCAACATCGCGTGGCGGTCGGGAACAGTACCTTTGGACTGGCAGACCGGGGTGGTGGTCCCTCTGTATAAAAAGGGGGACCGGAGGGTGTGTTCCAACTATAGGGGAATCACACTCCTCAGCCTCCCCAGTAAAGTCTATGCCAGGGTACTGGAGAGGAGAGTTCGGCCGATAGTCGAACCTCGGATTCAAGAGGAGCAGTGTGGTTTTCGGCCTGGTCGTGGAACACTGGACCAGCTCTACACCCTCCATCGGGTGCTCGAGGGTTCATGGGAGTTTGCCCAACCAGTCCACATGTGCTTTGTGGACCTGGAGAAGGCATTCGACCGTGTCCCTTGTGGTGCCCTGTGGGGGGTGCTCCGGGAGTATGGGGTCCGGAGCCCTTTGCTAAGGGCTGTACGGTCCCTGTATGACCGGAGCAGGAGCTGTGTTCGCATTGCCAGCAGTAAGTCAGACTCGATCCCGGTGCATGTTGGACTCCGCCAGGGCTGCCCTTTGTCACCGGTTCTGTTCATTGTATTTATGGACAGAATTTCTAGGCGCAGCCAGGGGCTGGAGGGGGTCCAGTTCGGGGACCACAGGATCTCATCTCTGCTTTTTGCGGATGATGTTGTCCTGTTGGCTCCATCGAGCCAGGACCTGCAGCGTGCACTGGGGCGGTTTGCAGCGGAGCGTGAAGCGGCTGGGATGAGAATCAGCTGTTCCAAATCCAAGGCCATGGTTCTCGACCGGAAAAAGGTGGATTGCCCTCTCCGGGTGGGTGGGGAGTCTCTGCCTCAAGTGGAGGAGTTCAAGTATCTCGGGGTCTTGTTCACGAGTGAGGGGAGGATGGAGCGTGAGATCGACAGGCGGATCGGTGCAGCGTCGGCAGTGATGCAGTCGCTGTATCGGACCGTTGTGGTGAAGAGGGAGCTGAGCCGAAAGGCGAAGCTCTCGATTTACCGGTCAATTTACGTTCCTACCCTCACCTATGGTCATGAGCTCTGGGTAATGACCGAAAGGACAAGATCACGGATACAAGCGGCCGAAATGAGTTTCCTTCGCAGAGTGGCTGGGCGCTCCCTTAGAGATAGGGTGAGGAGCTCGGTCACACGGGAGGAGCTCGGAGTAGAGTCGCTGCTCCTCCACGTCAAGAGGAGGCAGTTGAGGTGGCTCGGGCATCTGGTCTGGATGCCTCCTGGACGCCTCCCTCGGGAGGTGTTCCAGGCATGTCCCACCGGTAGGAGGCCCCGGGGAAGACCCAGGACACGCTGGAGGGACTATGTCTCTCAGCCTGGGAACGCCTCGGGGTCCGTCCGGAGGAGCTGGAGGAAGTGGCTGGGGAGGAGGAAGCTTGGGAGCCCCTGCTTAGACTGCTGCCCCCGCAACCCGGCCCCGGATAAGCGGAAGAAGATGGATGGATGGATGGTGTCTGAATTTTGAAAATCTCTCACATTTGTTGCTTTGATTAAAACAGAGATAAAGGGGAAATAGTACAGAATCTAGCAAGTAATGGGCAAAAATACAGCTTCAACACAAGTTTAACCCAGGCACGACAAGAGTCTTACTTTGAATGACTACATTACTTAAAGCAACTAAACAACCTGAAGAGCCCCTTGCGAGCCGAAAGAGCCAGCTCTTTTTAGTGAGCCGAGCCGAAGGAGAGGGTTCTCTAAAAAGAGCTGGAATTCCCATCATTACTAAAGAAATGTCTGCATGTTGCAGGAGGGTTTAATTACGTTCTGTAATTCAGAAGTCGCTTTAAAAATGTGAGAAACTCTGCTCCGTAGATATGTTGTTTTAACATTTCAAATGAACTCACCTACTTCTGTATAGAAAGTCGCCTAAATGTGTGGCCATACCGGCTCGTCAAAGCCTGATCCCGTCAGATCTCAGAAGCTCAGCAGGGCCGGGCCTGGTTAGTACTTGGATGGGAGACCACTGGGAATTCCAGGTGCCACAGGGGGGCGCCAGTGGCAAAAACTATCGTAGTGTCCTTAGGCAAGACACTTCACCCACATTGACTAGTATGAAAGTGGTGTGTGCGTGAATGGTGGTGGTGGTCGGAGGGGCCGATGGCGCAGATTGGCAGCCTTGCTTCCGTCAGTCTGCCCCAGGGCAGCTGTGGCTACAATAGTAGTTTACCACCACCGGGTCTGGAGTGAATGAATAATTCTCTGTAAAGAGTCTTTGAGTGTCCTGAAAAGCGCTTTATAAAACTGATGTATTATTATTATTATTATTATTATTATTATTATTATTATTATTATTATTATTATTATTATTATTATTAAATTATAGTCCTGCTGGTTAAAAGAATTTTCCCAGTTTTGCAGATTTTTGTGATGAAGGAATTAATCTCCTTCCCCAAACTGCCACCTGGTCTCAAATAAATGCCTGGTGTGTTAAGTGACTGAAACAAATAAACGCCCCGGCTGTTATTTGGTATTTTGCGATACAAGTCAAAACTGTGTTTTTGAAATTAGAGATAATGTCCACAGGAAGTAGAGTCACTATCGTTAATCTGCAGCTTCACCTCGATCCGTGCGCTGTGTGGATGTAAACAGACACAGGTGAGGAACTATCTCGCCTTTTTACTTTCAAAGAACGCCTCAAACTGGATTAACAGCACTGTTTTGTGGGTGTTATTATTTGCGGAGGACAGTTTCTATGGATAATGTGGATGAGATGCTGCAGTTTAAATTGACCACTTTACAAGAGGTGAGTCATAAAGTCACACACATCATTTTCGCTATTTCCTGTATTGCTGTTTGTATCTTGCGTCTCTGTCCGTCACTCCTCTGCCCCTGATGCTCTGTTTTATTGGCTGTTGCTGTAGAGTTGCTGATATTTGGTGGTTAAGATCTGACAGTGACACCACCCAATGTTTATTGCTTAGAGTTTAAATTATCTAACAGACTCCAAACTTTGGCAGGACCTTCAGGATACATGTGGGATCAAAAGTCTCAGCGCGTGGTCAGTCGGGTGTAAGTGATTAGTATATCAGTTACCTGACTGGCCAGAAGCACACAAAAACTTGACAAAAACTTGACAAAACTTGACAAAGACAAGTCGTTCTGGTGCTGTGTCGTGTCTCCCTGGTTTCAGAGGGCTTGATTGACAGGCGGATTAACCTATCACGGAGACACAAGGTCTGTTCCCATCAAAAACAACCATGGTGGTTTAAGTTAAAAAAAATCTTAAAATTGATCTTTTAAGATGAATCTGCATAATTTAAGTCAGTTTAAATATGCTAGAAAATCCTTTTTTGTAGTGTGATCTGGCCAAGAGTTTAAAACTTATATTAGGTTATTCATCTTGATTTCAGATTTATTATCTACAGTACCTACTAGTTCTGAGACTGCTTAATTCTAGTCCTAGAGGTTGTTTATTTTAAGATAACTTGTCAACTAAAATTATCGTGCTGCAAGGACAGAGAATTTAACTACTTTTAAGGCATTTTTAATAGCAAACAAGAAAGTTTAAATTGTCAACTGGACAAGAGTTTATTTGATTGAATACGTTTCACCGCTCATCCAAGCTGCTTCTTCAGTCCACAACCCAGAACACAAGTTGACAAACTGAACTCTTTCCTTTGCCATGGATTCTACCTGGACGACTAAGGGATTTTAAACTCATTTTCTGATAGACTTAAGTGTTTATATCGTAAATTTTGGCCAAGCTTTTTTACATTGTACCTGGAGTTGTACTTTGTTTCATTCACACATGTTTAACACACAAATACAGGAAGTGCTTCACTGTGTTTTTAAACCCCATACAGCTTCACTAGAATCATTTGGATGATTTCAACCCTCTAATTGCCAGTCTGTACTGAACAAAAGATAAAAGGTCACTGTTAACTTGAAAACTGCCACTACATGTCAGGAAGGTAGAACAAAACATTTTGACCTTTGGAGATGTAGTCAGACTGATAATAAAGGATCACTCAGCTCAGACATGTGTGAATGAAACAAAACACCACTCCAGGTATGTTTTTTAATGTTTCACAATACGGCATTATTCATGTCTGTGTTCATCGGTTCATCAAGAAAAGCAGGTGATGCTAAAGGCCAAGTGACAGGTCAAATCTGTGGAGAGGCGGCCCCCCTCTCACAGTAAGAATGGAAACACTTGCACTTGAAACAATGCCAGATCTAAGTCTAATGACAAACTGTGCAACACCCCAGGAAAAGCAATAGCAGAAAAGTTACAGCAGTAGACAAACAAAAGTACTTAAGTTAAAAAGTTCCTGTAATTGATGTGACTGGAGATTCATGGTTCTTGTTATAGTGGTAAAAATAATCTCAATACATTTTTCTATGTCTACTTTAACTCTCGAGTAAGCACTCTGTATTATTTCTGATGTAACAGCACTTTAACACTCAATGTCCCTGGATGTGTCACTTTGTACTTCCAGCAAGTTCCTGAATAAGTGAAATATGTTGGAATTTACATAACTTCAGCAAAAAATAAAGACAAGAGACACTTTTTGGTATTTGCAATAAATAACTTTTTCCATGGAAGCAATATCAACATCTTAGCCAAAAGTAAAACAGTGCAACCAACACATGTGGAAGAAACCCATTACAAAATCCAACTTAGAATATAAAAAACTACTACAGTTTACTCACATTTGTGCCAAAAATATACAGAAGAAATACCAAAGCCGATCCCACCAATGACAACGAGTGGCCACAGAACATTAAGCAGAGGAACATGGCACTCAAATACTAAGTGACTTTAAAAGCAACAGTGGCGATGTCGTATTCTGCTTTATATAGAAAAGATTGTGCACACTATAGATCTATAACCTAATTTTCTAATCCCTCAAAGGAAAAGGATTAAGGATTACAAATGAGTGGTTCTAGGCAGTTTGTTAAAAATATATTTTCTTCAAGGGCCTGTGTGAGGATTTAAAGTGCCTATGACGGTTTGACTAATCATTTAATTAAAGCATAGTTAAGATAATGTATTGTGTAACTTTTCTGGTGGAGGGGCCGGCACCTGTGGTCTCCATGGAGATATTACTGTTTTGGTTTGATTATTCTACAGTATGGAAATAAACTTGGTAACCACAATGGAAAAGCAAGTGGGCACATGATTAGAACTCACTTTTTAAGGTATTTTTGAGCTATAAAACATCTATAATTGAAGAAATGGAAGGGAGAAATGTTTAATGCCCTACTGTGGAACATTCCAGACACAGAAATAAATTCTCCATGGAGACAAGCAGGCAGCAGACCTTCCAACTTAGAAGTTACACAGTGTACGTTTAAGATTTTACAATAGGTTTTACAATTTCATTCCCAGTTTGGCCATTTTCTTAGGTTTTAAAAGTCTAATGTACACAGAGATTAATATTTGACTAATAAAAATACACAAAAACACCTTTATTTTGTTGAAATTGTGTTTAAAGTATCTGAAAAAAAGTGTTTAGTTTGTGTAAATTGTGGAAAAATATGGATATAGTTTTTCCCGGTGTGATGTCATTAATAGGGGACTCTGTAAAATAGAAATCTGCACTTCCTGTACATATTTTTCATCTTTTCTTTGCAAATTCCTTCTTGATCTGTGCAAAATTATAATTTATATTTACAGCAGGTATTACCCCACCAAATTAAGTCAAAATTTGAGAATCATCAAAACCATCATAAGCACTTAAATCCAGTTCTATCTGTGCATACCAACCCTCGTTTGATTAGCCATAACATTACGACCACCAGTATTTCATATAGTGTTTGATAATTTAATAGACTCCAGCAGAGCCTATAATATCAAATATGTACTTTCCCATTTTTTAATACAAAATTTCAAACTAAAAATCTAAATTTAAACAGCAGGTGGTCAAAATGTTATTCCCAACCAATAATTTTAGCTTGTAGAAAAATATCTTACATTTATTTGATTTCTTTTTACCTCACACCTTCATTGTGCCTGCCTATAGTAATCGCTGTAACAATACTTAAATCAAATACTACTGACAAACATTGTTAAAAGCAATGTAATTCTAGTAGTAGCTTAAATCTACTGGGATGTTGTCACTGTGAACTGTCCATTCAGAAACAGTAAACAAAGATGGCGGCTTTGGCTTGCAGAGGTGGTGGGCTTTGTGGTGGTGGTGGTGTACTGTCTGGTGTGGGGGTCTCCAGTGTGCTGCTACATACAGTAAGATAAAGCAGGGTGAGTCCTTAGAGCTGGGTGGAGTTAGCGAAATGATTCATGGTTTGTATACTAATAATAATAAGAAAAATATTAATACATTTTATTTATTAGGTGCATTTATGAACACCTAAGGTTAAAAGTAGAACAGCGTTTAATTGATTTATTGTATTTTGTGTTGTATTTACTGTTGTATTTTATTAGTATTTAGTAATATATTAGACAGTATTTGAATTGATTAATTGTATTTAATTGACTTTAATTCAATTAGTTATCAGCTATTCTCCCTGTAGCATGTTTTGGGTTTATGTAATGACAACTGGAGCCGGAAGAGCCCCTGTGCTCACTTCCTATTTGAAACGTAGCAGTTTGCAGCTTAGATACGTCCATTTCTATAAACAGTCTATGGTACGCATATAAGGAAACAGGCATCTATCTCCATGGAGACAAGGAGATGATGCCACCAGGCCAAATCACCGGTCAGATCTGTGGGAGGCAAGCCTGCTTACAGAAAGAATGCATGTTTTTGAGATATTTTTAAGCACCTGAAACTGAATACATGACAGAACCTCCACCAGAAAAGTTATTAAAAAGTTATTTGGGTGAAAAGTCCTCAAAACAGCGCCCATATAAAAACGCCTTGTGATTGAAACCAGATTATAGATGCTGTAACGTGATTTTACCCCAGCTGTAAGGAGCGTCCGTGCCTTTATCGTGGATGCGCTGGGTGTGAGTGCAGTCAGTCACCTCATGCTAACACAGGGCATGCTACACACGTCACATAGAGGCTATGCCATAGACACTCATGCATTCACTCCTCCACAGAAACGACACACAACACGACAACAAGTCAGTCTGTACATGGTTGTCAGGGGCCACGGTGGCTCCTCGTGCCCCCCGGATTTGGCTGAGCTATGGAAAAATGAAGCAGCAGCAGCAGAAGTAGTAGTAGTAGTAGTACCAGAAGAAGTAGAAGTATTTTGGCTGAAGAAGAGCAATGGATGAGTACAGGAGAAATCATGTGCGTTTTTGAAGAGGTGTTTCTTAATACTGACACTGGATGATTCAGCGTATCCTTGAATGTTCCATAATATGACATTAAACGTATCACTATGGAGACAAGCAGGTTGTTTTGGGGTATTTTAACAATAAAAAATACCTGGAATGAAATACATATTGTCATTTCTATCATTTTTATCATCTATTCTTTACAACTACTGCACTTTATTTTCTTAGACTGTTACAGCTACTGCACTTTCGACGTATTTTCTACATTCATTGCACTTTACTTTCATAATTGATGTTTATGTTATATTAATTGACTGTCGTTTTCTGCTCTTGTCGTGTGCTGCTGACCACTTGGCCAGGTCACCCTTGTAAATGAGATCTGGATCTCAGTGGGATTTACCTGGTGAAATAAAGGTTAAATAAAATAAAAACGTTTAACGGCATAGTGTGGAACATTCCAGCCAAAGCAATAACATCTCCATGGAGACAAGCAGCATAGTGAACCGCCAATTATGAATTCATTCCAATAATTATGTGATTGCATATGTTGAAAACCTTTGGTCATGTTCTTGCAACGTTATGGGATTATGGGAAGTGTTTTTTATATTTTAGCTGCCGATCATTTATTTTTGAGCAGAATCACTCATTGCCAGTTTCGTCGGGCAGTTTTATAATAATACAATGTGCAGTAATTTCAGCGGGCAACAGAATGGTCCTATTGTAGGTCTAAACATGTGCGATTGGAGTGTGTGTCAAAGCAGAGGTAGGGCGGGGCTTATAGCGTGGCATCTTTAGGTTAGTGCATTTGACAAATAAGGCTTCCCGGGCAGAGACCAATGCAGCAACAGGGGTCAAGATCTACAGTAACACACATATATATACAGCCAATACGAAATGTAGCCTCCCCGGTTTGTATTTCTGCTCATCTGGTGGTCACCGACTCCCTCACAGTCCCGTACATTCTTCATATGGCCACAAAAACCTTGGCAGTTTACACGGTGGACTGATTGACTTCACAATACCTCACAGCGACAGTGCACTGAGCAGCGTACGGACAAAAGCTACACGCATGCGCTTAAAATCAAGAAGCTACGACGGGTTTAAAACGAGATACACTCATCAGGCAAAACATTGTGACCACCTCCATAAGACAGTAGTTTAAGTTAAGACCGTTTGTTTCTCATTCTTTGGCTTTCCTCAATTCATACTTTGCTGAAAATGTTCCACAGTATGGCATTAAACTTATCTAAATCCATGGAAAGAAGCAGTCCATATTAAAGGTGCAATGCGGTCTGCCATCTGACTGTCTGGAATGTTCCACAGTATGGCATTAAACTTATCTAAATCCATGGAGACAGGCTATGAAAGGCACCTAATAAATAAAATGCATTATTAGTAGTAGTAGTCTTAGATGTCTTAGTAGTATTAGTAGTCGTATTAGTAGTAGTTTTAGTAGTCTTAGTAGTAGTAGTAGTAGTAGTAGTAGTAGTAGTAGGGAGTAGTAGTAGTAGGAGTCTTAGTAGTAATAGTATTAGTAGTAGTCTTAGTAGTAGTAGTAGTAGTAGTAGTAGTCTTAGTAGCATTAGTATTAGTAGTAGTAGTAGTCTTAGTAGTAGTAGTAGTAGTAGTAGGTAGTAGTAGTCTTAGTAGTAATAGTATTAGTAGTAGTAGTCTTAGTAGTAGTAGTAGTCTTAGTAGCATTAGTATTAGTAGTAGTAGTCTTAGTAGTAGTAGTAGTAGTAGTAGTAGTAGTCTTAGTAGTAGTAGTAGTAGTAGTCTTAGTAGTAATAGTATTAGTAGTAGTAGTCTTAGTAGTAGTAGTAGTAGTAGTAGTCTTAGTAGTAGTAGTAGTAGTAGTAGTAGTAGTCTTAGAAGTCTTAGTAGTAGTAGTAGTAGTAGTAGTAGTAGTAGTCTTAGTAGCATTAGTATTAGTAGTAGTAGTCTTAGTAGTAGTAGTAGTAGTAGTAGTAGTAGTCTTAGTAGTAGTAGTAGTAGTAGTAGTAGTCTTAGTAGTAATAGTATTAGTAGCATTAGTATTAGTAGTAGTAGTCTTAGTAGTAGTAGTAGTATTAGTAGTAGTAGTCTTAGTAGTAGTAGTAGTCTTAGTAGTAATAGTAGTAGTAGTAGTAGTAGTCTTAGTAGTAGTAGTAGTAGTAGTCTTAGTAGTAGTAGTAGTAGTAGTAGTAGTAGTAGTAGTAGTCTTAGTAGTAATAGTATTAGTAGTAGTAGTAGTAGCAGTAGCAGTAGTAGTAGTAGTAGTAGTAGTCTTAGTAGTAGTCTTAGTAGTAGTAGTAGTCTTAGTAGTAGCCTTAGTAGTAGTCTTAGTAGTAGTAGTAGTAGTAGTAGTAGTAGTAATAGTAGTATTAGTAGTAGTAGTAGAAGTAGTCTTAGTAGTAGTAGTAGTAGTAGTAGTAGTAGTAGTAGTAGTAGTCTTAGTAGTAGTCTTAGTAGTAGTAGTAGTAGTAGTAGTAGTCTTAGTAGTAGTCTTAGTAGTAGTAGTAGTAGTAGTAGTAGTAGTAGTAGTAGTAATAGTAGTAGTAGTAGTAGTAGTAGTAGTTTTCAAGATATTTCTGAGCAATAAAATACCTGCAATTAAATAAATATATGATAGATAATAATTTAATGCCATACTGTGGAACATTTTGGGCAAACCAATAAAATCCCCATGGAGATCAGCAGACCCTCCACTAGAAAAGTTACACAGTGCGCCGTTAACATAGGTCAGATGAATGTTGAGTAGTGCCTACTCACAGTTAAGAATGCACGTTTTTCAAGGTATTTTTTTCGGCATTGAAAATATCAGTAATTCAATACATGAGAGATACATACATTTAATGCCCTACTGTGGAACATTCAGGATCCTCTACCTAAAAAGTTATACTCAAATTAATATAATATTGCACCAGCTAACAAGTATCATGATTAATCAGTGGTCACAATGTTATGTTGTTGTGCATTAGAAGCTGTAAGTTCTAAAGGGAAATCTAACCCTATAGCGCCACTGCTGGTGACTTAGAGCAAAAAAACTAACAGGACAAAGATCACAGAGGTCGCATGGCTCCTCTTTGGAAAATACAATGAAAAAAAAAAATCTTATCTTATGACTGCAAAAATGATTGCAAGATTTGGTATGTGGGGTGGTTGGTTGACGTGAATTGCATGCTGGGAAAACAGGGCAGTATAACAAATCTAGAGCACAGACCAAGATCCAGTGTATGGTAATGGGTACATTCTGACATAGAAAAACACGAACAGTGGATGAAGGCACTATTGCAAGCAAAGTCTGTGTACTATTTGTAACACATACCACATTCTCATTCCTGATCCAAAAGGGCCAGATGGTCAGCAGAAAAGTTATGATATAAAGACAAAAATATAATTATAATAGTTTAAATATAGTGTTAAAGGCCCTGTACATGACTTGTCCATGTAAATTTTGTCTTTCTTTATGTGTTTGTTCATAGTTTTGATGAGAATCTATAATGTAGATCTAAATAATCATGGAAATAAAAGAAAAATGAATATAAAAGTGTGTCCAAACTTGGGACAGGTAGTATAGGTAGTTGTATAAGCAGCATTTTTATTGTCAAATTATTAGTAAGTGCATAGTTAGCATGCTCTGTTAAAGTTGAAAAGCACTTATTAGTTCATCATGGTGAATAATTACGATGTTCAGAATGCATAAGGTAAGTAACAAACTATTTTGAACCACGGCAAATCTTTTAAAATGAGCTTTTTTTCCATAAGAGTAAAAATCAGGTACGGTGCCTTTAACAGACTGTAAAAGAAATATGTTACCAGAAATTAAATTGATTTGTAATTTGTCCCACTCCCACTTTTCAAAACTAATTTTCGTTTCCAGGAAAATATGGTTTTATCTGGTGCTTTGCTCTGACGCTGCTGTGCTGTGTGGGATGCCTGTAAGTGAATAACAAGTGACAAAAATGTGGCCTTGACTTTTTCACACGAGCTGGAAACAAACTGTAGCAACGAGAGGTGAACAAAGAGACTGCTGCTGGGAAACCATCTAGCCCTGTGATATGGAGGACCAAATATGAACAGGAACCATTGTGTCGTATTGGATGTCTTGTTCAAAATCAGGGACAAAAGAAAAAAGCCTATTTGGATTTGGAAGTTCAATAATCAACAATAAAACTGATCTTTAAGAGCTGAAAGTGTAAGTTACAGAACAGAAATAATTAGAAAACTAGTCTGAATTCAGGTTCAGGTAAAACATACAAAACATAGATTAATGAATTGTGAATTGCCTAAATACATGTCAAATCACATGTGGAAATCAGTTCTGAGGCAGATAAAAAAAATTAAAAAATATATATTTAAAAAACAAAACTAGGAGAACAAAAGAACCTTCTACCATCTTTGAACTGTAAAAACCTAAAAAAAATTATAAATAATACGCTGAACTCCCTACCTCATAACACGTGCAGTTTTATGGGCATTCCTGATGATACCCAACTTAAAGATGCACTGTGTAACTTTTCTGGAGGATGGTACGCCCCCTGCTTGTCTCCATAGTTACAAAATTGCCTAAAATGTATGGCATCAAACTTGTCCAACTCCAGGCGACCTCACTCACAGTAAAATGTAAGGTATTTTGACAAACACCCATAATAAACAATGATAAGTTTAATGCCATGCTGTGGAACATTCCAGGCAAAGCAGCAGCATTTCCATGGAGACAGGCAGGTATCCTACCAATACTCAGAACAAAAATCATTTTTGATATTGAAAATGTTGTCATCTGTGGTCATAATGTTTTGCTTTACAGGTTTTTAATGCATTATTTGAGTCATTTTTGGTCCTCCATAACTGGTTAACACACAAAGAACACAGATGCATGCATGCTTACACTATCATTCACACACACTCACACTTACACACACACACACACACACACACACGCACACGCACACCCCTCCCCCCATGATCCCACAGGCAGCAGACGAGGCAGTACATTCATAGAGACACAGTCCAATCAGAAATCCAGGGGGTCTTCTTCATCGAGTCCATGATTTGCTTTGGTCCTGCCTCCAGCTTTTGTCCCATCACTCTGGGGTTTGGTGTGGCTCTCCGGCCCCCCCTCCTGGCCGTCCCACGTGTCTCCTGTGGTGGGGGGATAGAAGTCGTCGTCGAAGCCGCAGAAGCCCTCGTCCACGCCCTGGTCGTAGCGCTGGTACGTGGAGGCGTGGGCTTCGTTCTCCCGGGCTGTGATCTCCAGAGTACTGTTCCACATGCCATAGCCAAAGTAGATGAGGATCCCTGTAAACAAAACCGATAGGAGGTCGTTCATTAATTAAAGTGATAATGCACGGTTTGGTTTGTGGTGACAGCTGCTGGTGGGACTGCAAATTACAATATAAAGTAGCTATTTAAGCAGCCAGAACAATGGTTTTGTAGTGTTCTGAAAATGAAAAAGCAATATTTCTGTTATAAAATTCATTAGATTAAATTCAGATTTAATTTAAATATCTAAAAAAACACATTTTCATGTGATATAAACATAAACTTCATTCATTGTACCCATGTAAAAACAGGGTCTTTACTTTATTGTGACTTTAAGAACTGGAGACTCAAGGGCTTATGGGAAAAGTACATTGTTTTGTCACTGTAAAGTGAAAAGAAAATATGTTTGTTAAGAAATGAACCGAAATGTAAAATTAAAAGTTGCCCAAAGCTAAAATGAACGCGAGATGTGTCGTTCATTTCGGGGTGCAACAATTTGAATGTCCTAAAGATAATTATGCCTGATGTTTTTGAGAAAGTAGAGAATATGTTTTTATTATCTCTGTTTACCATTAGTGCTTTTGAAAGCCTTACAGTCATAAAATTGTCATCATAACAAAACACTACACTGTCTGTGTGCACTTAGCTCCCTGGAGCCTTGTGGTCTTTATATAAAATGGACACTTTCAGCCTGAAACTATCCTATATTTTATGATATAAAATATTAGTCTGAGGAGATTCTTTAAACTATTTCATAATGTTGTTACCTCATCAGAAATGTACCCAGAGTAGACTTGTGTTTTGTTTCATTCATATTTCAGTAACCCTTTATTATTAGACTGTCTATATTTCCGATGCTTAAAATGCTCCGTTTTGTGTTTGAGAGAATAACTCAGCCTAAAAATGCAGCGTTTGTATGTTAAACACGTTTGAATGAAGCAAAACACAACTCCAGGTATGTTTGCAATAAGGAAACAATATAATATAATAGAGATCAGAAAAAAAGCGTCATATGGGCCCTTTAAGAAATCTAAGAATTATAAGTATTTTCAGTTTCAAAACATATCCACAAATCAAATCCATCTTCCTCTCTTATCTGAGCCTGGGAGTGCATGGTTGCTTCTCAGTATCCATACTGGACAAATAACTGAAACTGTGAATGACCCACGGTGATTCATTGAAAAAGCCTCTCCACTGTACAGCAAACGCATGATGCACCTTTAAAAGGAACAGGTCCAAAATACACACGCACATACAGTAAACATCTCCTGCAGGAAATGAAAGCACATGAGACTAGCTCCTTCCTTCCTCTTAAAAACAAACCTACAAAGAGCCACGCTGGTTCAAACACGGCGCACCCACAGTCCCAGAATGAAGAAGCAGACTCATTATTTACAGTCACAACATCACACATCTGCAGCTGATAAACTCCGTCTTATGTAATGCTGCGTGCTCAGCCTAAATCGGACTCACTTCTGTGGAAATACCTCAGAAGCTATTTATACTCTAAGTTGTTTTGGTTGTGCTGATTAAAAACTATATCTTTATGCAGTGGTTAAGCAAAGAAATGTGTTTTTTGTGCTTCTTAATGGTGCACTGTGCGACTTTATGGTTGGGGATTCATCACCTTCTCTGCTTAGATGTTCCACAATACGACACAACAGCTGTACTTTACGTTTATTCAATTAGAGGTGGTTTTATAGCTCACAAATGCCTAGAAAAACAGGCATTTTGACTGTGAGCTGTGTTGTCTCTCCAAGATCTGACCTGTAACTTGATCTGGTTTGGTGTCCATGAAGATAAAAAGGTTTAACATCTCTATGAAGAAAAGCACAATGCACCTTTAGGAAAACCAGGATCAATTACACATGTGAACTCTAATTATTTTGTGGCAGAAAGTGACAGACATGGCAACCCAAAGAAGAATCTGTTTTTGTTTTAGCTTCACACGTTTGGTCAATCAAATGTGAATCAATCTGCAAAGAAATACAAACAGTAATCTAAGTAATGTAAGTAAAGTAATGTAAATTCAGATTACTCAAATTAAGAATATTTACCTTGATTTCAGTAGATTTGATCTGACAAGTAAAATGATCTACTTCTAATGGAAGTGGTGTTTAATGTCACATTGTGGAACATTCCAAGCAGAGCAATGACATTTCCATAGAAACAAAAAGGTGCCACTATCAAAAAGTGACACAGTGCACCTTTAAGTCTCTTCCTAATTAAAAACTGTATTCTCGTGAAGGGGAGCGCCATCCGAAATGATCAAGCACTGAGGAAGAAGTTTAGCTCCACGTTAGTTTAGGTTCATGTAGAAATGTAAACATCGAAATGTAGTCATTAGTAAGGGTATCTAAGCATTTATAAATTAAACATTAAATGCTGCCTAGATGAAATGTGCAATGTGCATTTATTTGTGTTTGGGAGGTTTTGAAGCAAGATAAAAACATTTGACATGTTTTGATCTCATCAAGCCTCTTTATAAAACAAACCATGAATCTCCCTCAGGATCAATAAAGTCTCTCTCAAAGCATTAAAAGGAGTGATTATAAAAGTATAAATATTGGTGACAGTTGGGCCTCATTAAAGGGCCTCTGTATTGTGTGAGGGGCTGGGGGGAGGGAGGAGGACTGTTTTGGGAAAGGAACTCTTTTGGTGCTTCTCAGGAAAATCAGGGTCAATGTTACACAGGAAATTTAATTCAGGTCAAACTTGGCAACCCAAAAGAAAATTACATGTGTTTTTGATACCGTTTCAGTCTGGATATTTCTGTGCTTCAGATGATGATCCCAATATTTTACAGGCACATAATAAAACGTATTGTTAATATGCAGATTTATGATTTGAAGAAGCGGCTTCAAAGATCTCTTGTCACTAATGGAAATTATGAGTTCAACATTTGTGGATTTTCCTTTTGGATATTAATTATAGAAAAAGAAGAAACAAAAATGTCTCATGCCCCACCTAAAAATAAAACAAACCCACCAATAACCCGCTTTGTCACTCAACGTTGTAGAAATCTACAGGCAAAAATAATAATTGATGCCTTACAGTGTTTTACAATGCATTTCTATTGGCAGTTTCCATGGTGACATAATGCACACATTAGCAAACACAAAACATTTGTCTAAGATTTTCTGGAAAAAAAAAGAAAAGAAATTTTTTTTTTATGGTTCAACTAAAATGTGAGAGTGACTAACTGGAAAACTGTTGTAGTTCCAACCAAATCAGCTCTTTCTGGTCAGATTGTGTTAATAAATAATAAAAAGTTATATATAATAAATTCAGATTAAAGTAAAACTTAAGTAACAGAGCTTCAGACAGAGTAATGCTTTCAGTTAACATCTCACTTGCAGGGAATGTTGATGATCCGCTGCATCTACCAAACCTTCATCTATTATTGAAGTAGAAATACGCCAAAAAACTCATCCACATTGGTAAACACTACATGCATTGGACAATTAATTCCATGTAATAGAGTTCACCTTTAGGAAATGATTAATGAAAAAAGAAAACACACACTAAGTACACAACACAGGGCTTTATGGGAATTAGTTCTGTGTTGCTGCATGTTAATGTGAATATTAAAATGATTGAACTTCATTATCCATGTAAACAGCTTAAGGGTAATGGTTTCTGCATGTAAATGTAGAGGAAGGGCCAGTCGCACTACACAAACCTATATCCCGGCCACGTACAGTCATTTTAGCGTGAAATAAAGTGGTTTCCTGTTTCTGTGAGTAATTACCATATAATTTACCATTAGTCACTGGTCAACATGTTATGTTCACCCTATATCGGGAAATGGTCACACATATTTCTCTGCAAGACTCTGAAGTTTTTATAGTTTTTCACTGTTTTTGTGTTATGGTTTTGTTAATATTGCTCATGTTTGTCTTGTTAATCTATTTTTTTTTATTTCTCCCATAACGTCATGGTTTTGGGGCCTAGTAGCTAAAGTTTGGTAATTCTAGTTTACTAATATGTTTATGGATTTGCGTTGCCTCTTTTCAGTCTAGTATAATCTAATAAAACCTGTCAACCCTGTGAAAATCGTGCCTCAAATCTTACTTTACTTATGAGAGAATTTAGATAATGTATCCTTCACTTCATTTATCTGTTTAACATTGCCATAGGAGCCATATTTATCATTTTGCCTTGGCATAACTGGCATAACACTGTCGTATTGAGTCTCACTACCCTCGAGTCTGATTTTGAGCCTATTACTGCTCTGTTTTGTGAAAAATGTGGTGAAAAAACCCCAAGCAAACTGTCCTTGTTTTAGTTAACTGTGTCCATGTTTTGTCAGTAAAATGCGTAGCAATCAACAAAAGAAAGATTTCTAATATTCAACGGAAAACGCAATGAATCAGTGCCAGTATATGTCTCCCCAACTAACTGGAAAAACCACTTAAGGCCTACAGACGGTATCATATTCTCCAAACCTTCCTGGAAATGTTTAAATTGTGCCGTCTGAAAATAATCCAGCAGAATCCTACAGAGTCATACCACGAAAACTGCGCTTCTAATCAAAATAGCAGCTAAATATTCATCCAAAATGGGTTCTTGAGTCGTTCTTTCTTACCCACAAGACACCAGATGGAGAAGCGGATCCAGGTGATGGCGGAGAGCTTGAGCATGAGGTAGATGTTGACCAACATGGCCGACGCGGGGACAAAGGGCACGCAGGGGGCCATGTACGGCAGGCGTTTGGGGTTCTCCGGCTGCTGCAGGATGATGATGATGAGGATGGCCAAGACCAGGATAAAGAAGATCAGAAGCAGCAAAGCCCACCAGCTCCCCTCGCCAATACAGCTGGATCCTGCGTTACAGATAAACGAATAACTTTAGAGAAGTTCTGTGCTCTGTTTTGATTCCAGGCAGGTACAGATAAAAGTAAGCAACAAGTGAGAGAGGAAACGTAACAAATCATCAGGTAAAAATCAAAATCTGAGAATTAGAAGTCTCGAATTTCATGTAGTCCTCAAAATTGAATTCAGCTTTCCAGATTAGAGGTGAATTCTTTTCACAATAAGCCTCATGTCTCACTTATTGCAAATGAAATGAATGAAATGAAGGGTAAGTTCTTCTCTCAAACAGAAAACACTCTGTTCCACCTTGTGATGTCATGTGGTAATACAGGAAGTGCTTCACTGTGCTTTTAAACTCCATACAACTTCACTAGAATCATTTGGATGATTTCAGCCCTGGAATTTCCTGTCTTTACTGTACAAAAAGTAAACCATCCAAAAGTGATGCAGAGCATTTTGAGTTTTGTAGACAGACTAATAATAAAGGACACTGAAACATTTGTGCATAAAAATCAAGTCCAGGTATGCTTTCGATGAGGTAAAACTAGGGCTGTCAGCATTAACGCGTTAATAGCGACCAGATTAATGCAATCCATAAAGCAATATTTTTTTTAAAATCACAATTAGAGTTTGCCAGCCTTTTGTCCCTTCTAAAAACGCAATTATTTATTTTATTTTTTTTACTCGTGGTTAGACTTCGCCAACTTTTCGTCCCTTCTACACATCCGTAGGCAGCTCCTCTGGCTGTTTCACTTTCAAACTTCATAGCGCCGTGTTTCAGTAAACTCACCACCGTGATGGAGAAACAGAGGAGCTTCTGGACTTTTGAACGGTTTATTTGACTTTAAAAAAACTTCCAGATGCTACAATTTACAAGTCAAGCGTTAAATGCAGCCTGTGTCAAGCAGAGTTTCAGCACCAGCGAAGTACATCTAGTCTAAGTTAGCACCTCCAATCTAAACCCCAGGGTGCAGAAACCGGAGCGTCCCAGCCCAGCGAACCTCAGCTCCGACAAACTACCGTTAGGCAGAGTCACCACAGACCTGTGAATAATCACACGGCAAAGAAAATAACTACAGCGATTGCTAAATGGGTAAGAATTGCTTTACATTATGGCTTTAAAACTGTCTTGAAATGCAAAATAACACAATTTTTGAAGATTTTAAAAATGAATCTTTTGTCAGCCCTAGTAACAACATTACAACAATGTTCATTTTGTATGGTATAGAACCTTTAAATCTGCTTGCGTGTACATCTAAACAGAAAAAAATAAAAAATCCATTTGCACACTGCTGTCATAACATACGAATAAACTTACCAAAAATGATAAAGGAGCAGAAAGCGAATATGAAGACAAAAAGCAGCAGCACACAGATCGTAACAGTCTTTCCGGTGCTTGGGGTGGGCCGGTCCATTTTCCCCGGGAGCCCCAGCCTGATCCTTAAAGTGTAGTAGCGTGGACCAATCAGCTTCTTCAACCGCCTGGCCATCCCCTCCTCCGTCTCCTCCGACTCGATCCCCGTCGTCATGTCAACCGTGCCGTAGTTGGGGTGGGTAGCATTGTACGCGTTTTTATCCGGTTTTCCGATGAGCATTTCGTTGTCGCCCAGGGAAGGGAGGTTTTTGGCACCGCAGGTGTTGGTGGGTGGGCCTCCGTACTCGTCTGCTTCGGAGGTGGGGGAGCACGCGTCTTTTTCACATTCGGCCAAAACTCCCTCTTTGCGTTTTTTGTTTTGTTCTTCGGACAGGAAGTTGACGAAGCCGTGGATGTCGCTCTCGGGTTGGTAACGAAGCAGCAGAACACAGAGGCTCACCTGGAGGATGGAAAAGAAACTGTTCATTTACTTATGTTATTTCATTAACAAAAAGGTAAACAACAACAACAACTACTACTACTACTACTACTACTACTGCTACAACTACTACTACTACAAATACTACAACTACTGCTACAACTACTACAAATACTACAACTACTACAAAAACTACTACAACTACTACTACTATAAAAACTACTACAACTACTACTACGACAACTACTACGTCAACTACTACTACTACAACCACTACCACTACTACTACTACTACAACCACTACTACTACTACAACCACTACCACTACTACTACTACCACCACTACTACTACTACCACTACTACTACTACTACTACAAATACTACAACTACTGCTACAACTACTACTACTACTACAAACAATACAACTACTGCTACAACTACTACTACTACTACAACTACTGCTACAACTACAAATACTACAACTACTGCTACAACTACTACTACAAAAACTACAACAACTACTACTACTACTACTACTACTACAAATACTACTACTACTACCACAACCACTACCACTACCACTACTACAACTACAACTACAACTTCTACTACTACTGCTCTCTCTTCTGTGTATATGAAACTGTGTTCGTTCATTTTTAGGAGTCCTATATTAGGCAAAATTGTCTTTTGTGACCTTTAAGCCATGTTATAATGCTGTTATCTCCCCAAAAACAAACCTGGAGTCTGTCTGTCTGCATTTCCAAAGGTCAAAATATTCTGTTCCATATTCTGATGTCATCTAGTTGTAGTCTTCAAGTTAACAACCACCTTTTGAGATGGGCAGTTCCAGAGCTGCAATTATCCAAATGATTCTAGTGAAGGTGTGGAGTTTAAAAACACAGTGGAGCACTTCCTGTATTACCACATGACATCACAAGAAACTGAGAGTGTTTTCTGCTTGAGAGAAGAACTCTAAAACACCCTGAATGTGCAGGGTGTGTGTGTTAAACATGTGTGAATGAAACAAAACATAACTCCAGGTATGTTTGCGATGAAGAAACAACATTATAACATATCAAAAAATAGCGTAAAATGGGACCTTTGATATAATAATGTGACTGAGTGATGTTTTGCATTTAAAAATAGCGCAAAATGCAAATATAAAATGTTACTTTGAATTGCAGAGTTAAAAACAAATCTGTTACTACAATAATGAGTTAGCTTTATTTAGATCCAATACCAAGCACTGATCCTAAATAAGTACACTTCTATAGTCCCTCCATTCATTACACAGGACTTACGAGAGTGTAGGCCAGTAGCGTTCCTATGGACATCATCTCTATGAGGTCTCTGAGGCTGACCAGGAGAGAGAGCAGAGCGGCCAGGAACCCAGAGACCACACAGGCCACAGCGGGGGTCTCTGTGTACGAAGACACGTTAGCCAGGAACCTGCACACACAAAAGTACGTGGTTAGAATACAGACAGAGAGAAATACTGTGATTATGTTGTTTAGAGACGGGATCATCTTAAAACAACAGGTCTTAACTGGTCAACCACACTTACTACAAGAGGACAGGGGGTTATCTAGGTCAGTTATTCATGTTTTTGCTTCCAGTGTTGGTTGATCTCCATGTCCTTTATTGACTGTTTTATACTTTGATTTTCTAAATTTCTGTTTGGTAAATCAACTATTTTGTGAAGCCTTCGATTTGGGCTATGCAAACCAAAAAGAAGTGAACTCATTCTTTTTTATACTTGGGTGTTTTTTGATCTTTTGTGGTTAGTAGCACTACTTTTTATGGTTTTACGGTTTAATTTATATCTCAAATGCTGTCCAATTTTGGAACAGGCACACCATCTCTTCCCTTAACTTTACTACTTGCTACATTTGATATACATAAATCAATCAAACTTTATTTATAAAGCACTTATCATACAAAAACGTAACACAACGTGCTTCACAGTGATTAAAAACAATCCAACATTTCCTTCCACTCACCCAACTCCCACAGCTCCCCAACCCACATACACATACACTCACACACACACTAACATGCTAAAATACAAAAAACTACACTTAGTAAAATGTGAGAAGACATAAAGAAGACATTAAATATATGAAGTAAACCCTAAGGAAAATAACTACTACCATAAATAACTACTTATTTAATATATGTTTTATATTCAAATCCTTAATTTAGTCACCCTTTGTTCCATACTCTTTAATATATATTTGTGTCTTCTGTATATAAAATGTTGCAAGAAAAATTAAATAATTAAATTAAATGAGAGGGTGTGTCCAAACTTTTGACAGGTAGTGTAGATATACTGTAGGGTGGATGCCATTTGGCATTAAATTGAAGAGGAAAATGTAAGTGTGTACAAAGAATAAATACGACATTAAATGGGCCTTACTTGAAGAGCAGTCCATCCCCGGCCATGGCGTAGATCACTCTGGGCATGGGGAACAGTGAGCCGAGCAGAGACACGGTGAGTCCAGCGATGGAGCCCACGGCTACGACGTATTTAGCAAACATACAACCATGCAGCGCAAACATCTCCATGAGCGGGGCGTCTGCGTCGATCTCACTGTACGGCACCATGAGGGTCAGGATCACAGACACCTGGGGCAAAAGGGCACAATAAAAGTTAAGAACGGCTGCTTCATTTGGGGGTCAAAATGTCTAATTGTGTTTGTTTTGTTGATTTTTTTTTTCCTGGTGTTTTTCTAGCATTGCAACTGTTATTAAATTCCCACACATCACTTTCATACCAGGCAATGAGGGTAAAGTGTCTTGCCTAAGGACACAATGACAGAATAAAGTCTGAGTGGGAATAGATCCTCTGAACTCGGGTTGGGGGATCAGTGCTCTAACCGAGCCACCCACACCTGACAGAACACTGAAATAAAACCTATAAACTAGCACAACAATCGCAGGAATTATTGCAAATGTCTAAACTACAAGTCTTTTATATATATATTTATATATATATATATATATATATATATATATATATATATATATATATATATATATATATATATACACCAATTCCAGTCTTCACAATTTGCCATTTAAACATTTGACATTTAAATGGCAATCAGCCCACATTTCACATACTATTCTAAGTACTATTCTAAGTAAGATTTTTATTTTCCATTCCGCACTCTACTCTTTTCTCTAATTCTTTCTAATTTAATGTTGAATCTCTATTTTAAAATTGTATGATGATTATTTATGTTTTAATTTGTTTGTATTGTGAATTTAATGTATTTCTTATTCTGTAAAGCACTTTGAATTACTTTGTGTATGAATTGTGCTATACAAATAAACTTGCCTTGCCTTGCCTAAGCAGTAAGCAATAGTGATGAAATAAGTTTCTTGAGACATTAGGATTATCCTGAAGATAATGATATTGTTTTTAATGATACTGTTTTTATCCCAGTAAATATCTCTGCTATTGCACAAAAATGAACAGTAGATGTAGCTCATTAATGCAGAAATTATTATTATTATTATTATTATTATTATTATTATTATTATTGTTATTGTTATTGTTATTGTTATTATTATTGTTATTTTTAATTTGTATTGTTATTGTTATTATTATATTTCCTTGGTTTTTTGTTGTTTTTTTGGAGCTTTTAAAACATTTCAATAAATTATGGATGCTTGATTTTGTAATTAAACATATTTTCATATCTCCCACCTCTCACTGTGTGTCTAGTCATATTTTCCTATCACTGTGTGTGTAAATGTGTGTTTGTGTATTTGTATGTGTGTGTATATGTGTGTGAAGCTGACGTGTAAATTCATGCAGGGCCATCTGTCACAGAGACTGGCCCGCGATACAGAGGGAGGATTTGCCTGGACCGATTATAGCCACAGAAAAGCGGGAGAAAAGACCAACCCATAGGAACAACTGTATCCTGGTGAACTCTTGACCTTTAGGCATTATGGGAAATACCAGTTTACTGTCACCAGGAATAATATATACTATTTATACTCTTTTCTATTCCCTAAAAGCATTGGAATAATTGCAATTTAGTGATAATACTAAAAAAAAAAAAAACATAAAACTAAAACATAATACAAAAAGGTCCACAAAATATATTTAAAGGTAGTTTTTTGCCACCTACTTCCCTCACTGAAATTGTTATGGGATGTTCCAAATTATTGCATTAAACCTGTGTAATCTTGCATTTTTTTTTTATTACAGGTTTTTTTTTATTGCATCATAAAAAATATGCATGCCTCCCACAGATCTGACCTGTCACGTGGAGACACTAGGTAAGTGTACTAGATATATCTACATAATGTACTAAATTATTATAACGTGCAACACTTGACATTTTTTTAAATACTTCAGAGTATTTCTTAGGTCTTAGTAGGTCTTATATTACGCAAAATTGACTCATGTGAGCTCCGTTCCACCTTGTGATGTCATGAAGTGAAAGTTTTAAAATTAACAGCTAATTTTTCATTTTTATTTAATAGAAATGGGCAAATCCAGGGCTGTAATTATCGGAATGATTCTAGTGAAGGTGTATTGAGTTTAACCCCTGAAGACCTAAAGGCAATTTTAGTATATTTCTCCTCGCCTGGATTTTTTCTTAATTTTGCTTTTAAAACTGCCCCTTTTACCCTATAATGAAGTGTTCTACATCCTTTTTTTCAGTACAGCCTGCTATTTCACAATCTGCTGCTGTAGTTGTGTCATGTGGTTGTAATAAAAGTTATAGGACCAGGAATAGAGGTGAAAAAAAAAAACAGAAAATAAAATTCCTACTCTTTTATACAAAACACACAGCAAACATGTTTAAACAACTTTTTGGACATAAAAAATGCTTAATTCAGGGCCTTAGCTACAAAAATGCAACATATCAAGTCTGTAAGTTAATTAAAAATATGCCCTAAATATGCCCTAAAAACAAAACAAAAAAAGTGTAATCGCTCCATTACTTTTCTGGTGCCAGTCATGGAAACAGCTCCTGTCAGGTCCAGGGCCAGAGCATAGAACAGAGCCACATCACTTGTGTTACGACCCAGCTCTGCTAGGGACCGCGGAAGTAACGAAATAACCAAGATGTAAAATGGATAAAATAAATAAGGTCATTTAATTAAAAGGAATGTACAAGGTAAATTAAACAAAACAGGCTAAAATATGTACATAAAATAACCTAAACTAAGAAAAAGAACAAGATAACAAGTTGTGCCAAAAACGAGTCACGTGGGCCTACACAAAAAAAAACAAGTGACTAAACTAAGGGACGCAAACAAAACTAAATCACAAGTGTCCCAAAGTAAAATCACATAAACCCACAAACAGAATCAAGTGACAAAACAAAAAGGCACAAAACCGAACTAAACTAACCAAGTGTCTCAACACACAAAGTCACACACTAGTACAAACACAGTGACTGACAGAAAGAAAGAGACACAAACACAAAATGGCAGACTGGCCACAAAGGCCAGCCACCCTAAACAGGTGAGCAGAATCTTCTTAAATAGGGGGAGGAGGCTGGAGGTGAGGTGGGAGTGGCCGAGGGTTGAACTTCCCACCAATCAGGGACCAGGGCTCAACCAGCAAAATCCAAATGACAAAACAAGAAATTAAAGCACACAACACAAATCAAAGAACTGGAGGCCTGCGGCCATAACAACTTGTAATGCATTTCCATGGTGTTTATTACATTTATATTTGTCCATTTTGAGTGAAATAAACCTTTCAAATAAAAACAAAAAGAGATGCGCAATTACGCACACCAAGATGCGTAATTTGCCATGTATGTTAGGGTGCATCAGTTGCCCCCTTTTTTTTAAAAATCGAGAACTTGCAAACGGCCCTAATGTTTTAGTGTTCCATTCAACTAGAAAAAATTCCTGGTAAATTTTGTTGTAATTCGAATGTCATCTACCGGGTCCACATCCCTTGTAAAATTCTGGAAATTTCTAAAAAAATCGTTAAAAATGAGAGATCAACAGAAACAGTGGTAATTTTCGCTCCTAACCCAAATACTGCACAGTCTTGGCGGGTTATTGGTTTAGGCTGCTCCATGCGAGCCTTCTTACAGCTATGTTCTGACATTTCTTCTTTTAATAACTACACTGTAACACTCCAATTCTGAAAAACATAAAGCAAATATGTGGTTCTACCATGCTTTCTAAAGTCTACCGAACCTGCCTATTATGAAGTTTGGGCAATGCCCCAGTGTATAAGACAGTATAGGCCTATACTGTCTTATACATTGGGACATTGGCCAAACTTTGACCTCGATGTGGACCCGGTAGATCAACTCGGAATTTCATAATTTTTTTTCTAAATTTTTTTCTCAGCGAATGGAACACGAAAAGTATAGGGCCGTTGTAAAGTTCTGATATCGGGGCAACTGATGCACCCTAATGTATGTGAGAATTAACTCCACTTACAGCGTCTTTTTCACTTGTTATATACACACACACACTCGAGAGGAGTCGACCATCTTGACTCACTTCACTCTTTGGCAAAGTTTGGGTCGATCAAAATGGATTGAAGCGCATGCGTTTGGCTGAAAATAAGGTTCCTATTGGACACTCGTTTTGCGCACGTCATGCGCGGTTATATAAAACATAGGTTTTCGAGGGTTAAAAACAGAGTGGAGCCCTTCTTGTATTGTACCACATGACATCACAAGGTGGAATAGAGTGTATTTTGTTTGAGAGAAGAACGCTGCCTAAATATGCAGGGTTTGTGTGTTCAACATGTGTGAATGAAACAAAACAACTCCAGGTATGACTGTGATGAGGAAACATAACATAGATCAGAGAACTGAAATACAGTAGAGTAATATGGGCCCTTTCATTAACAACATGCCTTGAAGTTGATCTTTCTTTCCTTGAACCCCAGTTTCTACGTCCTGTTCTCAGAGAGTTTGCACAAAGCTGCAGCACTGGGTCATTTCTGGAGCTTACAGAGTTTGATACAGCGTTAGAAAGAGTGGGAATAAGTGGTATGAGTTTCAAAGAAAAGTTGATGCAATCTTTGTTCTCTGGGAGGTGCCAAAATTGCTCTATTCTTATTGGAGAATATTAACCCGTAGCCATGGCAACAACCCTCTGGATAAAAAGTGTCAAAGTCTGTGTGAGTGGAATAAGTCGAGATCAGAGCTGGGAGACACCCACACTCAGGTCTGATACACGGCCTGTGAATCTTATTATAGATTCATACAGTACATCTTTTCTGATTTTACAATGCAACAAAAAGCACTTTGTACATGAAGCATTAGACATGGAGCCAACCAATCTCAAACAGAAACTACACAGCAGGGTGACAGGTAAACAAAAGGTTAAGTCATTCTACCAACGTATTTTGTATCTGAACACATTGTCAAAAATCATTGTCAAGATGTGTTAAAATGACTTGAATCCTAATCTTAGTGTTTTGACTAGTTTAGATGAATTTGCTGGATGGAAGATTTATGACTTGTTACAACACATGACTTCTCATTTCAACCCAAATGATTTGCCAGCGGGACACAGCAAGAAAATGGCAAGACTCTAGACAACTGAGTACAGTACTCAGTTGTCTAGAGTCTTGCCATTTTCTTGCTAAATAAGTATGACACCAGTCAGAAATGTGCTACACACTGTAAACCTGAATAAGTCACCAGAACTCAAAAAAAAAAAACTGAGGCAATCGATTGTCTCAATTATTTTAAGTTGATCAACATAAAAGTCACAATCTTCCAGAACTTAAAAGGTTGGATGTTTTGCTACTTGTAACTTTTGAAAACAGCTGACTTAAAAGTGCTCATTTACCCCAACTCAAGTATTTGCATCATTTTGAATTTGTATTGTATTTTAGCATGTGCTGCGTAAATTAAGTTTATTTTTAAATCATCCCTATTTGAAACAATAGAAATAACAGGACTTTTAATACTTAATTGTACTAAGTTGTACTTTATCTATATTTTTTTAAGTTATGCTCAATTATACCCACAACAGTTCACTTTAATTAAAAATATTTGTAAAGTTTAAGTTAGTAGGGCTATTTCTAAAACTTTGAGTGTACACAACATCATCTCTTTAATTACTTTCAATTCCTACGTGAGCAAATGCCACATGTTGTGTGCCTGTTTCAATGTGACATCACATGCAAAAATCACTGATAAATTCGATCGAACAGTGGATCCTGGTTCCTGTTTTTACAGGAACGTTTGGTTTGGTTTTGTGAGAGCATAAAATAAGCCTTTAAAGCTGTGGCACGTGGCTATGAAAGGAGAAAGCACTGTAGGTATTTAAATCAATTAAATTGTTCCGAGCTCTAACAATCCCTTTGACGCATTTGGACACAAGCTTTTTTCAGATGGAAATGTGAAGCAAGGCAGACAACTCTCGCACAGCCAATCAGCTCTCTTCCCAAAGCGTCATACACTGACTCATGTGGCTCTTTCTTATAATGGAAATGGATGTAAAATGTTTTAGAATTAAATACACTTTTAGTCGGGGGAAATCAAAATGTACCAATTCATAAAAGAAAAGTAAGAAGTGTTGAGTAATTCATCTTGAAGTGACTTACGGACACATAGGCGGTGAGGCAGGTGATGAGCGATGCTGTGATGGCGTAGGGGATGGAGGTGTTGGGACTCTTCGCTTCTTCTCCTGTTGTGGCAATGATGTCAAACCCAATAAAAGCATAGAAACAGGTGGCTGCCCCTTGCATCACCTTCAGGAAGAAATAAATAAACGATTATTTAAACCAAAACACACACACACACACATACTGCTGTGTCCTCCATCTGCCCCCCTCTGTTCCTGTTACTCACCCCGGACCACCCAAAAGGCAGGAAGCGCCCCTCGTCCCAGTTCTCTCCGTTGATGAAGAAGAGGCCGGCGATCATCATGAAGACCCACACCACCAGGTTGATGACGTTCAGAGCGTTGTTGAAGCCCACAGAGTTCTTCACCCCCAGAGCCACGATGACGGTGACGAGGAGGGCGATGAGGAGCGCGATCACGTCTGGGTACGACTGCTCACCTTTACCTGCAAAGACAAAAGTACATATGATTGCTATTGTTCGAACTTGCAGACCCACTTCCTCTATATTTGTATAGCACATTATATATATTTTATCTGTCTGTCTACAAATTTGCAGGTATGTTTTTGATGAGGAAACAACATGATAACATAGCTCAAAAAGCAACGCAACATGGGCTCTTTAATTGTAATAATGGACTAGTCTTATAATTACATTTATTTATTCATTCCTCTGTATGAATGCAGTATATGCGTGAATTATTGGTGTCAAGTCGAACCCAGAACCTTCTTACATACTAACAAAGTGCACTACGTACTGCGTGTAATGCTGTATATGAGCTATGTCTTTGGACCATAGGAAAAAGTCAGAGCGTTGACCATTTCTGAGGTGGTGGTGGTGGTGGTGGTGGTGTGTATGCGATCACTGTCAGAGGTCGACAGGAAAGAGCAAAGAGGGGAGTTATCAGACACATACATCTGCAATACACATCAACTACAGCAATCTGACTAACGGCCAACACCTTCAAATATATCTCAGCCATTTTTACAGCTTTATCACCTTTTTTAATTTGTTTGGTTATCCATAATTTGGGAGATCATCCAAACAGCCAAGATTAAACAACCTCAAACTGCAAATGGGTTCATACTAATAAGCACATAATGAAGGCTTTCCAGTATTCAGAATGTTGCCAGATCTGCAGCTCTTGCCAGATTAATTATTTACACTGTGCCAATTTTGGGCTGAGTGTCTAAAGTGTGAGCAGGATAATGTATCAAAAGTAGTAAGGTTTATTTACAGTCCAAATATTACAAAAATATGAACGATTTAGTATCTATAAAAAGTTTAAAATATTAGTTGTATATGCAACTTTTACACTTTTTATTGCTGTAAGTTTTGCACCCATATACGTAAGCACATTTTGTAGAAGAAACACACAGTAGGACCTTTACCAGCCAATTAATGTGAAATGATCTAAAGCAGGGGTCTCCAAGCTTTTTTCTCTGGTGAGCTGCAAAACAAAAATGCCAAAGAGCTACTTATTTTAGCAGTTGCAAGAAAGTAAGTATATATAAGACCTACCGACTTAAATGGGGGACAGTTAGATGCCTATAAAATATAAACCATTATCTATTTATTAGGGAATAAAACTGGGCATCGAAATGATTTACAATGGTAATTAATCAAGTTTTACTTATTCAGCCCAATACGTTTAATTCAGAAATCCCTTGGAGAGTTACTTGGAAGGGGGTGGAGAGCGACAGGTTGGAGCCCCCTGATCTAATGTCCTCAAAATGGCGTCTATAATAAGATCATGTGATTGAAACTCATGAATAGACACTGGAATGTCACTGATATCTTCTTTCTTACTCTGTGCTTTTCTGTTCTATTCCAAAATTTGCAACATCTTTGAAAAATCAATACACAAATCAACCACCCCCATTCCCCTCCCTCCTTTCTCCTCCTTCTTACTCCTCCTTCTCCTCCTCCACCCTCTTTCTCACTCACCCAGTCCGTGCAGCGCCCCCACGTGTGAGATCATGAAGTTACTGATGCTGTGGTTGGCGAGCGAATCGGCCATGCTGCTGAGAGCCGACGCCCCCGCCGCCGTGCCGATCAGATACTCCAGAATCAGGTTCCAGCCGATGAAGAAGGCCACGCACTCGCCCACCGTCACATAACTGTACGTGTACGCCGACCCGGTGGTCTTAGGCACACGGACCCCAAACTCGGCATAACACACGCCTGTACAAGACACGTAGAGGTATTCATTAGCAAGGGGAGATTACTGGCCGCGTCTCATTTCTCTTTCCTCGCTTCCTTCTCCTTGATTCCTCTCCATGATTCTGCAGGAAATGGGTGAGGAAGTAAAACCCACAGGAGGAGACACAGTGAGGAGAGAGGATATAAACTCCTCACTGAAACCAATAAAGTTTGATTATTTAATCTGATGTCTGCCTCCTGAAGCCTCACAGGTTTTCTTCTTCCTTATGTGGTTTTCTTTGGGACTCTACTTATAGAAAATGGAGGATAGAGGAGAGGAATCAAGGAGGAAGAAGCGAGGAAAGAATTGAGACACGGCCACTGTTACAGAATGTTTAGAAATAATAAGTTTACTAAACTAATAACTAAAGTTTCCAAAATACACTCTTTAAAGGTGTAACTTTTTGATTAGATGTCTGTCACCTCCTTGTTTCTATGGATATGTCATTGCTCGGCCTGGAATGTTCCACAATATGACATTAAACCGCTCTGCCTTACATTCATTAAGTTACAGGTGGTTTTATAGCTCAAAAATACCTAGAAAAACAGGCATTCTGACTGTGAGCGGGGTTGCCTCTCCACAGATCTGACCTGTAACTTGGTCCGGTTTGGTTTCCATGAAGATAGAAAGGTTTAATATTATACTGTGAAACATTAACACCACCACGGATGCTTTGTTCACATGTAAAAATACCTTAAAGGTGATTAAGGCTCACTATGGAAGTTTTCTGTTGGAGGGTTTGCAACTTGTATGTTTATTTCTATGAAGATCGTATTGCTTTGCCTAAAATGGTCCACATTATGGCATTAAACGTTTCTTTCTCTGTGGAGACAAGCAGAAAATGCATACAGGCCAAGTTACAGGTCTGTGGAGAGGAGACCCCGCTTAACAGTAATAATGTGTCTATTTCAAGGCAATAAAATATCCATAATATAATAAAAGCAAGATTTTTGTTTAATGGCATGCTGTGGAAAATGATAACCTGTCCACAGAGAGTAGCAGGTGACAGAGGCCCCACCGGAAAAGTGACATAGTGTACCTTTATTTACATGAAAACCTGAAGTTATAGATAAATTGTATATTTTTCTTATATCTATGTCAGTTATAGTTAAAGTTACATTATACAGTAGGTGTATTTCACTTTTTCTCCTGATTACTTGAATGAAGACAATTTAATAATGATTTGAGTCAGTTTCACTTGACAAGTAAAATTATCTACTTTAGTCAAATTATAGACTTTTTGTAGTGAAAATATGAAAGTGCACCTTGCTACACTTAAGAAAAACACTTAACGCACTTAAAATAAGAAACTAAATCATTGTTTGAATTATGAAAAACACATTTATTCCACTGCCGAATCTACTCAAAGTAAAATGCTTTTAATTTAAGTAATTTTACCGTAGCTACAGCAGATATTGTTTTAGCAGCGCAGTATAGTGCTGTACTTCCAGGCTTTGTTTACGTATTGACAGAGGCATTAGCACAAATGCCCCATGAGTGCCCTTTCAAATACTACTGTGTGCATAATGTACTTTCACTCTGATCATCACTTAATACATGGCTAATGGAGAATGGACAGAGGTTGTTGTAAATAAGACTTGAAGAGTTTTAACTTGTTGAACATACATAAAGGACAGGGGTTTAATAAAGATACAGATGGACAGTTTTTAGTAAATCAAGATGACTACATTTTTCATAAGAATTTCCAATGAGTTTCAGTAAATAACAATTATTATAGTTAATTATTACTTTTACTACTACTACTTTTTAAAGGTCCTATAATACACAAAATTCACTCTTGTGAGCGTTTAAACCATGTTATATTGTTATTTTGTTGTGTTTTGTTTCACACATATTCACACATATTTACACATATTATTGTACTGTCTGTCTACAGCTCCAAAACTCCAAATTCTCTGTTTCACCTTGTAATGTCACGTTGTGGTAGTTTTTTTACCTTTTATTCCAGGGCTGAAATCATCCAAATGAGTCTAGTGAAGGTGTATAGAGTTTAAAAACACAGTGGAGCACTTCCTGTTTTACCGCTTGACATCACAAGGTGGAACTGAGTGTTTTCAGTTTGAGAGAAAAATTCAGCCTAAATATGTAGGATTTGTGTGATAAACATGTGTGAATGAAACAAAACACAACTCCAGGTCTGTTTGTTATGAGAAAACAACAATTATAAGCTCAGAAAATAGTTTAACATAGGCCTGTTAATTTAAACTAGATTTTAAAATGTAAAAAGGTATGATTTAAGTTGTTTTATTTGGAGTTTGGATCTAGACTTCACTTGTGCCCAATTTTGCCGTTTTAATTAAATAACCAGACATCAATTTTCCTAAAACGTTTTTCAAGAAAGATTTTTTATATTTACTCCAGAGCCAAATGAGTTCACGAAAGACTTCGACAGTGTAAATCAATGGAGGACATAATGTGACTCATCCTCACCAGACAGTATGGAGGCCACAGCTGCGATTATAAAGGACACTATGACCCCAGGCCCGGCCATCTCCTTGGCAACCAGCCCGGACACCACGTACATGCCCGTGCCCACACAGCTGCCCACGCCCAGAGACACCAGGTCCACCGTCGACAGCACCCTGGCGAGCTTGGTCCCATGGGCGCCAGTGCCGGATATGGCCGAATCCAACATGGACTCCACCGGTTTGGTCCGCAGAATCCGCGAAGTGAAAGTGTTCCAGGCTGACCCCCATTGTATCCTCCTCAGTTTTCCGACCAGACCACTCATGTTGGAAAAATGTCTAAGGTCCCTGTGTAATAACGGAATAGGCCTCCACAGATAGTATAAGGTGATATGGGGTTTCCTTAGAGGCGGAGAAAAAAATATTATCCAAACAGAAGATCGGATTCACTACGTCTGCATCCGTTTTCAGTGGGATGTGCTCTCACTTTTTCCAGACACGAGAAAGAAGAACGTCATCTGTAAAACAAATATAAAGAGATATGATATTATAGAACTCCATTAGGGGGAATACCAGCAATACTTAGCCAGTCCTATTATCGCAATCCATAAGAAACCAGCTCAAACTTGCCTGGGACTGCTTTGAGCTTCAAATGTGAATGTGACAGTACGATTAGCCACAAAAATGCAAACAAATTCTAACTTAAAGAAGATCTATTGCGCTTGTGTCTGCTATATAGTTAAAACCTATGACACCCGTGGACCATTATGTTAAATTTGCACATTTTAAATTGCAATATTCATTTAAAACTACTTAATAAAAGACACAGGTCTGCTGATTTCTTTGTGAATAAACTGTGGTGTCAAATGGGAGCAGAGATCGCCCTAAATGTCAGTACAACAAAGAGCTTAGTAGCTGTCGGCACCTCCCGTGGATAGTTGCAGATCAAGCAAGTAGCAGACTTTGTTTCATTTGTAAATGTCTATATGACAGTGCCGAATCAGACAGAGAAAAACAAATTGGAGAACAAAGTAAGTGCAGAGCAGTGAGCGTATGCAAATGGCGGTGAAAGTGTGGAACTGAACGGCAAAATAGCGCCTTGAAAATAAGCAATTAAAGATTACTCAAACATGCACAAATCACTCTAAACGCAACTTCGGGTAAGCAAATGATGAGGAGAAACAACTATAACAACATTAAAAAGTCAGTCTTGCTTTGATGGAGTTTTATGGCAGTTTCTTATTATAGAATAGAATTTATACTCAGTTATGGGTTGACAATATTGAGAAAAATGAAAAACTTCAACAGAATCCAGCATAAATGTGCCAAAACATATCTTTAAGGGCAGGTGACGTTCAAGTACAAAGGGAAAACAAAAGATTTGATAGATTACAACATAATTTTGCATGTCTTCAAAGCAGCATTCACAATATTATGCCCTATTCTATACGTGCCATTTTGATTTTTTACCCATAAAACTACATGAAATAATCTTGCATCATAGACAGTCTGTCACCTTTAAACCTCATTCATATTTGATCCAGAGCCGAGCAGTGAAGAAGCCTGACACAATAAACCACAATGGGACTGTACTCCAAAGAGGAAGCACCTAATTACCGGCGTTTCCATGGCAGCCAAAGTCATTAGAACTGCCCAAAGATGGCGCTGTATTGTGCGGCTCTGCGTGAGGGCGAGTGGGAGGGGTGTGGAGACTCCCCGGTGCATCATGGGGTTCTCCAGCTCTGCGTATGTCCTACCTCCAGCTCTAATTAAATACAAAGGTGTGAGGAAATATTCATTCTGAGATGTGTGGGCTGTGAGACTAAAGGAAATCACAGCAAATCCTCTATTTAAATGATTGGTAAAGGGATATCCCCAGACTGCAGTTATTTAAATACTGTAGAGTCGTCTGTAAACAACGTAGTATCTTGTCTCTAGATCTATCTGGAGAACACATTTTGAACCGTGAAATACTGTTACAGAGAAATACCACGATAAACAATAATACTGAAACTACTTTATGCCATAGATACAATAACAATAAAGCAGGATAATCCCAGTAAACACATTGTTGACATAGACAGTATCATTTAAAGGCCCAAATAGCAGAATGAAGTCATAAAAGTTACTTATTCAACCCTCTACAGCTCAAATTTCATTGTATTACAACTCAAATAACAAAAATCTCACTATTACAAAGGAATTGTACACAAAATAAATACTGAGCCCAAAAATATGTTGTTCCAGGTTTCATATATTGAGCAATAAGTCGATATGGTATTGTGACAGGCCTACTTATCTTTATAGCATCAACCTGCCCAAGGATTACAGGGGGAAAAGAGCATTAACCTGATATAATACATCTTTTCTTTTGGTCAGTGTTTATTGTCCAATGTCCCTGCATAAATCAAAACATATCAGACCATAGACTCATATAAAATCTGCTAACCCTGTTCAATGGTGGGTATCAAAACCGGAACCTTCTTGTTGTGAGGTGGGAGTGCTAGCCAGGCATAAAGCTGGAAAAGTCACCTCACAGTACTTACCACACTTACCGTGATGATGATTATGAATGAATTAAGCTTAGGCAAAAGAAAATATGAAGAACTAACAGTGAAACAGAGTCTAATCTGCAGAAGAAATTGTGCTACTTTTTTAAAATGTTAACTTCTGACATTTTGAGGACATTTCAACAATATATTAAACTTTTTTTATCTTAATTGCTATGGCAACAGTGCTAACAGTGCCATGAGTATCACAGTTATAGATATACTGTATATATAGACACGACTCTTCCTTAACCCGTGACCTGAAATGTGATTCATTACAGTCATGACTCCTCCCAGTCCTAGAAAATATAAAAAAGAGAATAAAATAAAAGCACGGCACAATCAGAGACATGTCCACTTTAGACAGCCGTGTCACATTATTCTGCTGGGAGAGGGACAGTTAAGTGGAGAGCTATTCCAGTCTCATTGTAGCAGGGCCTTTATCAGCGGTGTTCTGCACAACGGACGCTCTGAGTGTCTATTTTAAATCTGATCAAACACAGATTGGTTCTAAAGATGGCTGGTTTTTTTATCCACTCAGACTAAAAGTACACAGCTCAGTTTGTAAGCAGCGTTTGTCTAGAATGGACGGCTAAGTGTTATATCAATATCCAAGAGAGATGGTTAGTTTATGCACAGTTTGATGTACCGTAGTTTTGAGTGGTTAGCGTTTTCAAAGCTGCAGCTGTTGTGGGGTGTTATGACTCTGCAGAGATCAGTATGAAATATGAAAAAAATCTAAAAGCAACAGATGAGACTTATTTGCACTGTCTGCGGACTTATCTAAAAATGTCCAAAGCCTGGTTATGTGTAGCTAAAGAAATAATGCTGAAATCTAAACTTTGTAAGGATTTGTCACCTTCAATCAAACTGTCAAACAAAAGTAAACTGATATTGTTGGGAAAATTATGAATTCTGATTTCCAACATTAAATCAAGGTACTTTCTTTTCTTATTATGTGTGTGGTGTTATATCTACCGTATATAATCTCTGTCGTCCAGGTCCATAGTGGTCCATGGTCGTATACTCGTCTATGTGCTCTTATACTTGTTCTGAAACAGCTCAAGATCAATCTAAAGTGATTCAGGAAAGGTTCATTTCTGTCCAGTTGACTTTTTCAGTACTCAAGATACTTTAAATCTAGTTTTGTAGTATCAGATTTTCAGTTTTTTTTTAACCCTAGCATGGACACGTGAAATAACAACATAATGGGATTCTTCTTCCAGGTTTGCGATTGTTAAAATGTTTGATAATGTCATGGAATATAGTCGTACTGTACAGAAATACAATATACTGTAAATGATCCAAGGATGTAAACGCTGTGATACAACATATAAAAGAAGTTAATTTTGCAATCAGCTTAATGGTTCTGATCGTGATAAAGTTCAAAGTAAAGTCAGATAATTAAAATGCTCCTTCTGGTCCGTGTGGTTAGATGAACCACTGAACACAAATGCTGATGCTTGTTCATGTAGCTGCTACAGGACAGAGCACAGAAGGAGACATTAAAAAACATCCTCATGAAAGTTGTATTGATTTTTAACCTATTAACGCAAAGCAGCGTGTCCTTGGTGCACAGGAAACTTGAGTCAGAAATGTTCCTCAATAAAAAGATTTTCACATTTAATCAACCTTTAAACAGAGTAAATACATTAATAGAACAGATATGGAATTTCTGTATTCAGTATTTTGTACTGTTGCGAGACAAGATACTATTTCACATTCATTTAAGGGGTCGACTGAAAACTGGAAAAATATTTAATTTTGATTTTTAAAATAAGTGATTTAGTTAGTATAATACAAGACTTCACATGTTTGCCTAGAATAACACGTATCAGGAGACTGCACAAGGCCATGTTAATTAATGTGGAACATTCACAGCAAATTGTAAATGTATTATTATATAAGTACAGTTATACAGAACTCAACTGAACTGAACTGGAAAAGCTATAACATCTCTTTGGAGACAAGATGAAATGTTACACAGACCACCATGCACCTTTTAAAACTTGCTTTTGACTATTCAAAATGTGAATTTGAATAATATCTGGTAGTTTAAGGTTCTCCATCTTAGTGAAAGGACATGTTTTTTTATCACAAATGTAATCTAACTCTGAGGAAATACCAAAGTCACACACTCCTCCGGCTGCTGCACTGGCTGCTCATGTGAATGGGCTGTAGTGATTATAATGACAGGTTCCCTGGAGGAGCAGTTACTTCGTAGAGGGCTCTCGTCTTGATGGAGCAAAATGAAAGTAGAGAATTCCCCCTCCACACACGCTCTCTCTAAACTCCTTTATCCTCAGAGGTGCAGAGATACAGGGCAGATATCAGGGCCTGATCTGGACTCCACACTGCTCCACTGTTTGTGCAGCCTGTTTGACACAGACAGAGCAGTGCATTAGGCTGCTCTTAGGCTTCATTAGATTGACATGTACTATAGATTTTGACCTATACTAATATACAATTAAATAGTATGAAATTGTGAATTGTGAGATTGAGAGATCTGTAATGGGACAAGTCATAATTCAGTAAACTATTGGGGTATAAAATAATTAAAATGTGATCTCAAATGACAAATAAAGCCTATCTTAAATAAGTTATTTGTTAAACACACAAAAAACTAGAGCATCCACTGTATTGCTATAATTGCATTTCACAAACACTGATTCATCCACTAGTCCAATCAGCTCAGCAATAGTCAGAGATTTGTTGTCTGTTTTATGGCTTCTAAAAATGTCCCAAACCTGATCCAAACATCTGTTACATTTTAATATGCTCGAGTTGAATTGACAGTAACCAGCACCTGCCTGCCTGTTTAAACAGTGTTAGATCAACACAAGATAGAGACACAATGGCAGGAGCAGGTGCACATCACATTTGGACTATTCTCTTTGGTTTATATCCACTCGTGTAAAGAGATACGGCAGCATTAGACCAGACTATGTAAACATTAACATAATATATGAATGGATTTTGTGGTACAGATCAGGTAAGGATTTTGTAGGTTCTTGTTTCTGTATACAACATCCTTTCATTCCATAACATTAGAGGTTTTTTAGTGTAATTATTGCAGTTATAATAAAAAACATAAGAGATTGAGCAGATAATTATGACAATTTAGTATACAAAATTGAGCTAAACCATGATATATCGTTGAAATCTCATCAAAAACGTACCTGCAATTGTGTTGGTGAGTAACAATATGCTCTGACCGCATGACATCACAAGGTGGAACAGAGTGTATTCTGTTTGAGAGAAGAACTCAGCCTGAATATGCAGGGTTTATGTCAATGTGTGAATAAAACTGTATGTTTATGATGAGAAAACATTATAACATAGATCAGAAAATTGTCTAATCTGGGCCCACAATCATCAATAATCAAATATGACAGTGTGACTTCCTGATACGATGAGGGAGTCTATTCTTCTGCTCTATCTTTTGTTCTTTTTCGACATTGTTTGATTCTTGTAAGTTTCCGCATCCTTTCATCCGTGTTGTTTTGTGCTGTGTTGGAAACAGCAAGGGGCAAAATCACCGGTTTCCACAGAAATGGTAAAAGTAGTGAACCACAATTCTCCCAATGGCTGCAGTGTTCTACCCCTCCAGATATTTCATACACCAATTCTCCCAGACTTCTTCAATTATTCAGTATTATAGAAATGCATTTTTGAAATATGATAGTACCAAACACTCAGCCCCGAATAAATGAGAAAAATGAGACAATTTGGAGAAAAAATGATTCAACATTACTGCGTTATCTCTTCCTGAGCCGTGTGTGTGAATTATAATCCTTTTCCCAATATTCGTCTTTGTAAACAAACTCTGTGTTCTGTCAGAGGGCTCATGCACACGATCAATAGTGAAATCCTCCGTCACTGTTATTATAAAGAAGCTAAGCCTGGAACATAGAGCCTGGGCCATAGACGAGGGATCCGTCCTTGTGACTAACCGGGCGAGACCATCAGTGTCCATTTTGTGAATGGATGGATGCGAAAAATACTTTGTACATTAAAGCAATACAAAATAAAAGACTTCAGTACAAAAGAAAGACTTCAATACACCTCAAACAACCATGAATATTGTTACTATCAGTTATATTTATACTATACTGAGACAGAACAAGAAAATAAATACAGAGATACTGAAAAACTTGACATATACATTCGGGTAATAATGCCATTTCCTGGTCCATAAAGTGCTATAATGTTTGATTTTTTCTATTTACATAAAGCTGTTCTGTGGTTACTTGAGATAAATAATAGCTACATAAAATATTTGGATCAGTTCTGTCTTATTTTACTTTTGTTTTAAGGAAATAAATGTTGTTTTGCCGTTTTCCGTCCCTGCACTGTTATCACTCGATAGCTACAGTATCAGAATCGGCACTGAAAAACCTGGATCAGTGCAGCCTTACTTTTTGTGCTTGTTTAATCACCACATTCCCCCATTTCAATTCAGTTAAATTTCATTGGTATCATAGAGTTAGCAGGTTCAGTATCAGTGCACCAGGAAATCAAATGTGAGTAACACCTCCAACACTCCCACACACACACACACAGACACACACACATGCACAGACACACAGACACACACACACACACACACACACACACACACACACACACGTTACATAACAGCAAACAGCTAGAGTTTGAAGTGACTGTACTCAAAAACATGAAATATATTTCTCTTTTGTTTATCATTACATGGGACAAGTTCATTTTTGAAAAGTGGGGCGAGACAAAAAAGGACAAACAGATGATACAATGAAAATATATCAGAGCGTTTTGCATCTGATTTGAGTTCAGAATAAAATACAATTGGAAATTATCTCAAAACTGATGTTATTAGCAAAACAGGCGTTCAATTCTTCATAATGACACCTGACAGATGCCATGTGTTTTAACTGTTTACACGGTGCTCAGGTTTATCATAGTTATGCAAAATACCCTGGAACCAAACTGTTGATACTTTGACGTCACGCTGGGGTGTTATACATATCTGTCTAATGGTGGAATGTTTAGGGGTTACCACAGTTACTACAGGGGTGATACAATGCACACATGAGCAAACGCTGTCAGAAAAGTTATAAGATTGTCTGAAATAAAATACAAAATGGATTTAAACTGCATATTTTTAGAAACCTGTGATCAATAGGAGCTTTCATGATTCTCTTTAGGTGTTTGAGTTGCTAAAATGGTGCTAAGTCAGTTATTCCTGGTCAGATGGTGCTAAAATAACGCACAGATTTAAGTCTAACAAAGCCTCAGACAGAGCAGTGCCCTCAGTTGGCATCACACACCCAGGGAACATTGATGACAGCAGCTGCAAACTATGAAGAGTTGTCTGACTACCTGCCGTCGCACCGCTCACTCACCCTGATCAGACTGATGAACATGACAGAAAATAGAAAAGTATCGCATCGCCTGCCTCCAGGAGAATCCTGTATCAGGGGCCTCTCATTAGTCACACTTTAACGATCAGTGTCTCATCTTCAGACAGGCCCTTCAAAGAGGGAGAGAGAAGCCACGGCAGAATGTTTCAAAAAGGCACCAACTGTCACTGTTTCCGATCTGACCATTTTATCAATGTGGAAAAAGCGATCTTAAGAGTTTAAAAGGTCATCTCTGATTCTTTTAAGATTTAAGACATGTTATACTGCTGTTCCTCCTCAAAAACAAACGTGGAGTTGTGTTTTGGTTCATTCACACATGTTTGAGTAATCCTGGTTATTAGTTTATCCACATCTTCAAGGATCAAAATGCTCTATTCCACCTTGTCATGAACAGTAGTTTTCAAGTTAAAACTAAAACCTAACCTAAACCTAAAACATGCCCGCACCCCTATGACCTAACATCAAGGACCATGTTGTCCACCCTCCTGTGGGCTCACCACCTGCAGAGGGGTTCATAGGGGGGGTCAGGTGCCTGCGACCCAGCCGGATTAAGCGGGAGAAGATGGACTACAGATGGAAATTAGCACTTAGCTAAATCCAGCGTATTTACATCAATATGTGTGATTTCATACAAATTGTATGTTCATGAATATGCATCGTCCCACCCAAATAAACAAACAAACAAACACAAACAAGTTAACGGCTACTGTTTAGTTCAGTCAACATGGGCAATTACAAGACAGAAAGCATCCAACGGATTCTACTGAAGGTGGAGTTTGGAGTTTAAAAACACAGTGGAGCACTTCCTGTATTACCACATGACATCACAAGGTGGAACAGAGTGTTTTCCAGTCTAAATATTTGTGGGTTAAAACATCTGTGAATGAAACAAAACACAACACCAGGTATGTGTTTGATGAGGAAACAATTATAACAGATCAGACAAATGCCTAATATGAGCCTTCCCAAAGCCTGAATCTTACCTCTGATTTCTACGAAACCAATAACAAAAGCAGTGCCTCTCTCCCTGTGTCTTTGTGTCTAACCAGCCGTATCGATGACAGCTCTGCGTGAGGCCTGGAGCTACGAGACAACAGGGTCACATTAACCCCCCCCCCTTCCCCACACACACACACACACACACACACAGACACACACTCCACTGGGGGTCTGCAGTGGACCACAAGCAGAGCCAACACCAGAGCCAGACTGTCAAAGTCATATATGTATTCTGGTCACACACTCACAGGGCATTAGGGCTGTGGTCAAGTGAAGGAGTTACCGGGTGGCTTATAGCGATGTTGCCGTGACAATGAGACAATGTACAGGTGCACAGGGGTACACTTTACTCTCCCCATAGGGAAATTTGTCCTGCACCCGGGGACACAGCTCCTTGATTTTGTTGCTGGAGGATTTGACCCATGGCATATGTTTTTTGGGCCAAAGATGTTCATTATGTCTTCTTAGTACTTGAATTTTTTAGGTTCTTTTTAAAGACAATGTCGTCAAGTGTATTTACCTAAGACTGACCACACCTCCCTTCGCCCGATGGTCTCTGGAGGTGGGTGTTCCAGGTGTGTGAAAGGAAAAACACGCTATTGTCACTGTTGATGCTGTCCGTGCCTCCTTTCCTGATTTCAGTGGCCTCCTTGATCTGGAGTTTGAACTTGTTCTCCGATCCAATGACACCTTGTCCCAATCCATAATGGGGTTATTTCTTTTACAGTGGTCTGATATGGTGGATTTTAGGTTTTCCTGCTCTGCTTTATCTCTTTGTGCTCTGGTGAGTCTCCCTGCTGTTTCCTTTTCACATTCTTTTTGGTGCTCGGGAGCCGTGGTCAGTATGAGAGACCTGCCAGGTCCATCAGGCTGACCACGCCCACAGGAAGTAACAACAGCTGATATACGACACGTCAGCACCAACACCGGTGACAGTTCTGAAGATGGCTTATAGCTAGCAGCCGAAACATGTCAACAAGGTAAATACACTTGACTACATTGTCTTAAAAAAGAACCTAAGAAACTGAGTTGATGACAAAAACCAGAGTGCCCGGAGGAAACCCACCCGGACACAGGGAGAACACACAAACACCACACGGAAAGGAATCGATCGAACCCAGAGCGTTCTTGCTGTGAAGCGTGAGAGCTTGCAACGGTCGCTGTACAGACATTAAACTCATAAAAACAGAGCTGCTGCACCAGATTACAGCCACTAGTTTCCATCTGCAGTCCCTGATTTACAGAAACAAATTATACAAAGCAATTACATTCAGTCCACGAATAGAACAATTCACATTGTCCATTCTGACCCACACACACAATACAATACAGTACAATACAATCACACCTCAACAGTAATAGGGTTTTACAAGATCATGAGTTTCATCTTATAAAACACATATTAACCTAACTTTTCTACATTTCACTGTTACATCAGCCCATAACTTATGTGAAGTAAGGTTGACTAAAACAACTGACGGACCGATCGAGGGAATAAAGTCATGCAGCCCCATCAGACATGTGCAGTCTATTTCTGTCCACACATGCAACTGTAGGACGTTGGTAATGTTATGCCTCATTTATCACTACAAGTATTGATCCTTCTACCCCCCATAAAAGACAACTATTACTATCTCATTGTGTTTTGTATGCGTAAACTTAAGGTCCTATATTACACAAAATAGACTATTGTGAGCTTTAAGCCAAGTTATAATGCTGTTACTTCATCAGAAACATACCTGGAGATGTATACTGAAGTACTTAATGTAAGACTTTTAGGTATCTGTATTATTTTTACTACATACTGTATTAAACTGTATACTTTTTTAGTTTTAATCACTATTTGAGAGCAGGTATCTGTACTTTCTAATCCACTACACTTTTTAACTGGACTGTACAAATATTGGCTCCAAGGCTCCTAACAAGATCGAGTACTTCTTCTACCACTGCCTGTAAGTAACAAGGAATACAAGATAAAATCCAGCTCTTCTAACACTGTAAAATATGTAGCTATTAGCATGTATGCAGAGAAATCAATGCTAAATGACCAAGAAGACAATGGAATAAGATTAGAGTGTATGAGAGGTTGTGATTATATTAGCCTTTAAGCCTGTGCTCCCTCATTGACGTCAGCACTGAAACACATCAGATACAGGGAAAGGTGAAGGCCTATTCAAACCACTGTCTGTTTTTGTGAACGCTCTGCCGACAAATACTGAGTGAAAGGAAGCTGGCATATTAAAACTGTCAGGCCACGTTGTAGATTACCGTCATCACGTCAAAGGGAACTGGCATTTAAAAGGCTCATATTACTCACATTTTTATCTTTTTATAATGTTGTTTCCGATCAAAAATATATCTGGAGTTGTGTTTTGTTTCATTCACACATGTTTAACACACAAACTTTGTATATTTATTTAGGCTGAGATTTGCTCTCAAATGGAAAACACTCAGTTCCACCTTGTGATGTCATGTGCCACTGTGTTTTTAAACTCCATACAGCTTCACTAGAATAATCTGGGTGATTTCAGTCCTGGAAATGTCAATCTCTACTGAATAAAAGGTAAAAGGTAGATGAAAAATACTTGAAAAATACTGCTTCTTGACATCACAAGGTGGAATAGAGCATTTTGAGCTTTGGAGATGTGAACGGATTAATAATAAAGTGTTACTTAAACATGTATGAACGAAACAAAACACAACTCCAGGCATGTTTTTGATGAGGAAGCAGCATTATTACATGGCTTAAACCTCTCAAGAGTCAAATTTGTGTAATATAGGACCTTTAAAGACTGTGTAAACAGCAGCAAATGTTTGTGTTGCAGACAGGGGACAGTGCGCGTCTGGTTTTACATTTCACTATTGACATGACACACAATAGGAGCTTGCTAAACCCTTGTCAGGCATTCTGTAAGCCTGTAACATACAAACAGAGAGTACAAACATGAATTATAGGATTAATAGATGCTCCAGTCATTTTCTACAAGATATATACAAGCACATGCTAACAATGTACTTTAGTGTTTAGTATGTACTCAGGCTTACAATTTGCACAGATGTAATACTGGGATTGGAAATTATGATGGATCGTATATCGGTTCTAAGATATCAGTATCCCATTTTGGTCTATAAATTGGTGCAATAAGATGATTTTCTGGGCAATGTTGGTCCAAAACACCTAGTAATGTTGAACTTGTATTTTTTTTCAAAGCTGTTCTGTAATTACTTTAAATGATAAATTATTCACCATATGCTGTTTGTGTTTAAAGGAAATAAATGATTTTCAAACTCTGACCTGGTATCAGTTGATATCGGTTAAAAGTCATCTTAAAGTCAAAGTATCGAAATCAGTATCGGAACAAAAAAAGCTGGATCAGTGCATCTCTACATAAAATATCAGTATCGGTCACAATTTTGTACTATTTTAAGTGTAAAACATTGACAGTATGAAAATCTCTGCACACTGGAAGCACATTTGAGTGACAAAATAAAATAAAAGAAGCCATTTATTTTACCTTTTGAATCAAATTTTAAACTTTTCTGGTGGAGATGTTATAGCGTTTAACAGAATGTTCCACAGTATGGCATAACAGTGATATCAATTACTAAACAAATACCTTGAAAAAACTGAGCAGGGTTGTCTCTCCAAAGATCTGACATGTAACTTGAACTAGTAGTGCCACCTGTATGTCTCCTTAATGACGTATAATGCCATATTGTGGAACATTATAGGTAAGTTAAAACAAAAACAACCATCAGAGAGTTTCTTTAGGGTTTGCTGATACGTTGACTTCAAAAAGCAAAGTAAGTCCAGCTGTTTATGTTTATAATATTCCTGGATGTCTCAAAATTTGCATCAGTTAATTCATACTGTGTGGAATAATCTCTATGGAGATAAGTGTCAAACTTTACACCAGAAAGGTTACATACTGCACCTTTAAACACACTTTTTCAGATTGATCTGTGGACCAAATGATGCTATTCTTTGACCACTGTCGATATGAAGGGTCTGTACATTCTTAGACATTCTCAGAAGAGGAAAGACTGTGTGCGTATGACTGCAGTTCCTTTGAGTTTAATATAATCTCCAGCAATTGAATCTTGCACTGTGCTTTGTCTTTCCTCCTCTTTCTGCAGGGCTTTTTTCCCATTGTTTCATAATTACATTATTACGTTAGTACTATATTTGATAATATGTCCTCAGAGCCTATTGAACCTGTGGGTGATGCCGCTGTGAGTCGCCCATTTGCACAGCTTGTGACGTAAATATTTATGAATGGACTTTTCGAGCGGATATTTAGAGCTACGACGTCATTCTCTCAAGTCCCTGTTTTAGAATCAAGACACACAATGTTCTGACTTATTGATTTAAAATAAAACTTGTTCCATGCCAACAAAACCTTCTAGTCATCTTCCAGGCAATTCATGAGATCACTTCTTCTACTACATCAGCTGTCACAAAGTCCTCCAAATCACAAGCTTAAAGGTTCTATATTCATCAAAACCGACTCTAGTGAGCTTTAAGCCATGTTAGAATTCTGTTATCTTGTCAAAAACATATCTGTAGTTTTGTTTCATTCACACATGTTTGGGTAACTCTTTATTATTAGTGTGTTTACATCTTTAAAGCTCAAAATGCGCTGTTCCATCTTGTGCTATAATGAAGTGTAGTATTCACGTTAACAACTCCTTTTACCTTTAGTCCAACAGAGATGAGCAATTTCAGGGATGAAATCAACCAGACGATTCTAGTGAAGGTGTGTTTTCAGTTTGAGAGAAGCATTCAGCCAATATGCAGGGTTTGTGTGTTAAACATGTGTGAATGAAACAAAACACAACTCCAGGTATGTTTTTGATAGGAAATAACATTAGATCATAAAATAGTGTAGTATGAGCCAATATTATCCAATGGGGTCAATAGAGTGTTCAATTGCAAAAACATATTTCTCAATTTTGAACTTTTTTTTGTTTGTTTGTTTATTTACTATCTTAAAGATAAAAGTACAAAAGTGGATGGAATATTATTTTGGTGTCCATTTTTGTAAATATTACTATACAAAGAGTAAACTGCCAGCCTCTGACGGCCTTTTTTTATTGCATGTATTTGCAAATGAACTCTGTCTTATTGGTAAACTACATCCATCCAACAGTTTACTGCGTGTCTCTCCATACTCTTTGCCCCCACATTATACTGCTCACTGTTCCATCAAGTAAACTGTATAAAAGGGGGGGAAACTCCTACAATCTTCATTCACTCTTTATCACCATTCTGAAAACCATCTCACCATCTCTATCCAAACCTACACTACTGCTGTATACTCATCAGTATTAGACCTTCTCCTTCTCACCCCACCTCCCCTGAGAGTGTCTGACCTGCTGGAGCCTCCCTTCTTGTGAGTCAGTGCCGGGACTACAGTGTGAGGAGTATACAGGGAGACAGGCTGCAGGATCACAGTGTTGGAGGTCTTATGTAATCCTTCTTATTCTGCTGCTGCTGTTTTTTCAATATTTTCTCTCATTAAAATCATCCTTCACATCTCTGGGCTCACAACATACTCATTTAATATATGGAGAATCAACAATAAATATGAATTTGACACAAATGGGCAGGTTTTTGGTATCCAGTGACTACTTGGTGTTTTATCTCAGAGAATTCAATTAATATTACTTATAATAGTTAATTATGTCCAGAGTACCCTTTGTCAAAACCAGTTAGGATCATTTAGTGAGACACATTCACAAACAAGTACAAATTTAAAGTTACAGTTTTACATATGGGCTTGTTTTAGGTGGGGAGAGGAATACTAATATTTACAATGTTGTGTTAATGTGTGTACGTGTTAATGACTGACAGAGATCTATGACTTTTTATGCATAAAACTTGTAAAAGGAAGGAAATATGTAATTTGAACATTTATGAAAAATCTATATTATGTTTGATATCTTTTTTTGTTCTATCTGTATACATAGAATAATATGCTAAATTGACTCGTGAGATTTTGAGATGTCTGAGTAATCCTTTATTATTAGTCCGTCTACATCTCCAAAGCTCAAAATTCTCTGTTCCACCTTGTGATGTCATGTAGTGGTAGTTTAAGTTACCCATTACCTTTAGTTCAGTAAAGATTGGCAATTCCAGGGTTAAAATGTATGGAGTTTTAAAACACAGTGGAGCACTTCCTGTATTACCACATGACATCACAAGGCGGAACAGAGTGTCTTCCGTTTGAGAGAAGAACTCACCCTAAATATGCAGGATCTGTGCATTAAATATGTGTGAACAAAACAAAACAAAACACAACTCCATGTATGTTTGTGATGAGGAAACAACATTATAGCATAGATCAGAAATGGTGTAATATAGACGCTTTAACACCAAATCACAAATCCACAATTTCACAACAAAAGCCTATTATGGAAAATAGCGGTGCTCGCTTGACATAAAATTACTCCGCTGACAATAGGCACCTGTTGCGCTGTCAGCCATCAAGCTATTAGCTCCTGTTTAACGGACTGTTTTCAGCACCACGGACAGGGCCAGCATGTCACCACTACGACTCACTTAAAGGAGTGAATAAAAGAGGAGAAAAACACCCAGGGGACAGGACCTTATGGCCGATCGAGTGAGCGGAGGGCGAGATTGGAGCATGTCATTAGGGATTAGCCCAGATCCACAGATAGCAGCTTTAAATGTCTGAGAGCGACACTAAACAAGCAGCATCAGTGCACTGTGATGTCTGAATGATATAAAGATGGAGAAATAGATTGGCAAATGACAAAATATACGTAAATTGTGAAGATTGGAAGTAGGAATGCACTGATCTGATACCAATATTGAACAATTTTGCTGGATCGGATACATCGGCTTCTAAATATCGGTTAATTCAGTGTCCTGATTAGAAAAAGAATGATGTAATAAGACTATTTACTGGTCACAGAAGGCCCAGAAAGTCTCAGAATATTTGAACATTTATTCACACAAAGCTGTTCAGTAGTTACTTGAGAGATGAATAAAGGCTACATAACACATTTGGATGTGTTTTGTCTGATTTTCTTTGTGTTGTAATAGAAATAAATGCAGATACTTAAAAGAATTAGTGTTGGGAATGGTATTGGAACTGAACAGAGACACAGGTCCACTTTGCCACGTGGACCTGCCACGTGGCAAAGTGGATTCAGGGTCACCACTATAAAGGCCAAATATTGCACGTTTTATACAAAAATTGGCTGTGACAGACTTAAAGTTTAGTTTCATACATCATTTCCATTTTTAACAAGTTGTATTAGATATTGGATTTGGTTCACCATTTTTACATAAATTATCTTACTAAAATATGGTCTACTGAACCAGCTAAAACAAAACCCACATTGTAGCGTGTACAAGATATGAAATCTCTGATACATTTGTTAGCAGCAGCAGCAGCACAGTCTCACATCAATTAAACATAGGCGTACTCTAGTTGGGCGTACAATGCAGTATCAATCACATATTCTCATTTCATAACTAGATCTGAGCAATTACAGCATTTACTACGCTCTTACCTGCAAAATACTTTACCCAAGCGTCCCTTTACTGTGTCCCCCACACTGCAGCCCCGTGGTCCCAAGGGAGTAGCGCTAACACCCGCCCTAAAAACTCTCCCTGCCCGCCGCCTGCTTTGTTTTCGTTTTCTCGCGGTCCGGTAATAACGCCCTCGCTCAAGGTAAGCGAAAGCCAAAAACCGTCCGCGTAACCATCCCACTCCACGTATCCTACGCCATAGCAGAGCCCACGGCAAAAGCGCACAAAGGAACACGAAAACGGGCGGAGTAGAGGAGAAGTAAGTGGCGGAGAGATGCGGATGGAGTTGGGGGTGAAGTTAACCAGCGGGGTAGATGCGGGGAAGTGTTTTAAAAATGGTACTCACGGCGAAACGGGCCGATTATAGAGGTCCCACGTCGGACGCAGCGGTCGGTCATCGCCAGCATCAGTAGCAGCATCTCCGGGCAGCGTGCACCAGCGCAGAGGAGCAGGGAGAGGAGAGAGGGAGGAGGGAGGAGAGGAGAGAGGAGGGATAGAGAGAGATAGGTGGTGATGCAAAAGCGTTAAATTCAGAAGGACGCAGCGGGACACGTGACCGGCGACGCGCTGCTTTGTTTTTCCGGTTTGCAGTTACGCGCTGGTTGCCCTGTTGTAGCGTGGATAGATCTGTGAAAAAATAAATGATTTTCACGTTTATTCAAGTAAATATTGCAGAATTATAGGCCACACCACCAGCCCAAATCAGTATTCATGAATCTACGGTCAACGGGACGTAAATTCAGTAAAGGCTGGCGGGTTTACATTGCTTGTGTATTACTTGGTCTATAACTTGTGCATCAGAAACTTTAATAATCGTAAGGGTAGTATTTTTTTTTCTCTTATTTATACATCTGTAAGCTTAAAGGTTCTATATTATGCAAAATGTACTCATGTGATCTTTTAGCCATGTTATAATGACCCTATACCGCCACAAAAAACATACCTGGAGTTATGTTTTGTTAGCCTGCCTACATCTCCAAAGCTCAAAATGCTCTCTTCCACCTTCTGATGTCATGTAGTGGTAATTTTAAGTGGTTAACAGCTACTTTTTACCCTTTATTCATTAGAGATTGACATTCCATTGACGTTCCAGGACTGAAATCATCCAAATGATTCTAGTGAAGGTGTATGGTGGAGCACTTCCTGTATTACCACATGACATCACAGGGTGTTTTCTGTTTGCGAGAAGAGCTCAGCTTAAATATGCAGGGTTTGTGTGTCAAACATGTGTGAATGAAACAAAACACAACTCCATGTATGTGTGTGATGAGGAAATAACATTATAACATCGATCAGAAAATGGCGTAATATAAATCCTTTAAGATCAATGTACAGCACTGTGACGGGATTCTGTTCCTGGGTAATGACGATGCCGTAGTTGGATGATGTTTGATGATTTAATGTTTTTGATGATTTAATAAATAATGTTGCTAAAAAGTTTGAAGAGTGCTATATACAAAACAGTGAAACCAAAAAGTATTTACAAATTGAACACACAAGAGCAGAAAAATGCTTCATAAACCATAAGCTCTGTAGGTTGTTACCTTCTCTGTACACGTCCTGGCCCAGACTGACTGAGGGAGGGAGAGTGGCCCTCTTTTATCCACCAAGGCTCCTCCCCCAAGCCAATTAACGCACAAAAAAATGGTTTTCAACGCTAAAACCCAAAAATAGTAACAGAAAATATAGAAAAACACACGAAATACAACACAGCCAGATCTCTGAGCCAGGAAAATTAATATGGATCATTTAGTGCGAGGGAAAAGGTATTTTGCGGTGACGTCACTGTGACATCAGCCGCCAAAGTCCCGCGCGTGGCGACAGGAAAAACACGTGAGTGAGGCGCGCGGTTTGACAGTGGGGCTCGCGAACAGGAGATGGATACTTTTTTAGAAGTTTGTTGGACAGAATTATGAACGTGGGTGATGATTGACGGTAAACACGGCGGACAGGAGCGGGAAGCAGCAGAAGTGGGAGTGAATGAAACCAAGTGTCTACCGCGTGCTTGTTTGGGCGTCACACCCGCTAATTGAATAAACCATGAACTACTATCGGTGATCTTCTCTTTATGGTTGGGTGACCAGAATTTCAAAATTAAAGCCGCAAGCGGCATCGAACGGCCCTCGCGGGCCGCGCGTCGCACTCGGCCGACCCGGCACTCCCCCGGGTGGCACTGACGCTTTTGAGATTTGAGAATATTCAGTGAAAGTAAAATATTTTTCAGCATTGTCACATGTTTGTCTTTGGGACATGCAAAATACAACTTTGGCCCCCGGACTTTTTTGTTCGGGCTGACCGGAAGAATCACTGTGACAAATTTCACGTTCTTCAATAAAACTATTAAGCCGTTATATCACTTCAATATATCACTAAAAGTAAGAAATTGTTGAAATGTTCCCATTAGGATAACATTGGAGTATTTGTGCATCACCAGGGTAACACGGTTAAAAATTCCATATGGTTGTCATTGACTTTTTTGATCGGAATGACCCAAAGCAATTTTGGGCCAAATTTGGTATTTTGCATTTTCAGTTTTAAAGCCATAATGTAAAGCAATTACCACCGTTTCTTAATTGAGAATCAAACATAAAAAGAATTTCCTTTTTGACCTTTTGTTTATTTTCTTTCAGAAAAGTGCAGAGCAGAGTCAGAACTTTGAGTCAGATTACACTCTTATGCTTATTAAAAAATAAAATGGCAACATTACAAACACATACTTCTGAGCTTGAAATAACAGCAGTGAACTTAGTAATATGTAACATCAGTGTATGAACAGAGTGAGAAAAGTCTTTCACACGGCACCATTGCTGCAGGTGTAGCCAGATATTTGCCAGAGGTGCCAAGCTTGGGTCGGCTGCTGCGTGTTCAGTCCTGACCTCTGCACCGAGCCACAGTCATGTCCGATTCTGGGTTCACTTCATCTGAATCAGCCAACAGGAGGTTTATTTTATTTTGAGGTGGATCTGGGTCCATTTCCCTGTGAGAAGCAAGCTGCCTGAAGCTTCCAGACTTCCTCTTTCAGATCTCGGGAGGCTTTTCAGGTCCTTAAATCTGGGGTGAAGAGCTGTTGCCATTTACGACCACTGGACATTGGGGCTTTCCTTCCGCTTTGACGGGTCAGACCGGAGCACATGGTCTGGGTCGTCGTCTCCATCACCAGGAACAAACGGCGCAGTGCACGAGATGTACTGTCCACCACCCAAAAGCTCAGCCACATAACTGCCATGAAAAACCAAAGAGTGGCATTAATAACAGATATATAAATATAATAAGAGTAATAAAATTATATAAATAGTAAAATCATTATGTCCTGTACATAAAGTGCCAAAGAAATAAAATGTAAACAATACTGCATGATGAAAAAGAGGCAGACTGCACATGATTAAGCTCCAGAGAAACTATTGTGTAGGTTTTCCTCCTTTGCATAATTCATAACCACTACAACTGTTAAAACTACAACAAAATTATTAATTTTTTGCAATAAATTACCAGCAATCAAAGAGAAAATAAATCACGTTTTAATTTTTTTTTTAAATAAAATAAATTCTAAATATTTGTGATTTTTAAAGTAGCCCTACCTGCAGGTTCAACAAGTGCTTCAAGCTTTTCCATCTTCTCCAGTTCAGCATTAGTCGGCGTGTCCAGCGGCTTCTTTGGCCCTGACAGCATCGTCGTTTCTGAGGAGACGGAGAGCAGAGTTTCACTATCTCCATGAAACTAAAGATAAAAAAAAGTAGTATATAACTCTCAAACCACCACTGCATGACATCAGCAGGTGAACAGAGCACTGAGCTTTAGAGACATACACAGGCAAATAATAAAGGGTTTCTCATGTGTGGATCATGATAAAGGCGGTGGTTTTATGCCAAAGCAACCCTCTCCATTTGTCCAGGCTGGGGACTGGCACAGAGGGGCACAGCGCCCTCTGTGGCTGGATTAACCCACCGCCCGTGTTTTTTTAAGGTTAGTATGTTAGTAAGTGCGCAGATACTCACCACAAACAGCAGCCTCGGACCTGTGAAGACTCGTTTAACAATTTAGGTAAAACATTGAGATTTCAGAAGAGTCAGAATCAACAACAAACAAAATGGCAGCAATGACCCACAACATTAGTAAGACACTTAACCTTGTGTTAAATCACAGTGTTCAAAAAGAAATGTTAACAGATGGTTTAAAGGTCAATTAACAATGCAAACCTGAGGAAGAGTTTGAGATTAGAATAACCAGTATCTCAGTTCAGAGCCATCACACTCTAAACCAGTCCAAATCTGGCACATTTATACCAGTTCAAAACAAACTAAACACAAAACACATTTAAAAAAAACCTAAGATTGTCAAGTTCAGACCTGGTTTTCACGCTAAATGAACAAAAATCAGTTAAACCTGTGGAAGTGTTAAGACCAGAGCAATTACACTCAAACCAGTCCAAATCGGGCACATTTAGACCAAACCAAATACAAAACACATTTAAAAACCCAAGATTGTCAAGTTCAGACCTGGTTTTGATGCTAAATGAACAGAAAAATCAGTTAAACCTGTGGAAGTTTAGAATAACCAGTATCTCAGTCCAGTGTAAGGTTTAGGACCAGAATTATTACACTCAAACCAGTCCCACATCTGGCCCAAAGTTAGACCACCTCAGACCAGACCAAATACAAAACACATTTAAAAACCCAAGATTGTCAGTTCAGACCTGGTTTTCACACTAAATGAACAGAAAAATCAGTTAAACCTGTGGAAGTGTTAGTTTAGAATAACCAGTTTTTCAGTCTAGCGTAAAGGTTAAGACCAGAGTTATTACACTCAAACCAGTCCAAATCTGGCCCAAAGTTAGACCAGTTCAGACAAAATCAAATACAAACCCATCAAATTCAGTAAGTCGAGGTCAGGGTCTTGGCCTAGAACTGACTAAGCAAAGTAAAAAACAAAAACAGTTAAACCTGTGGAAATGTTAGTTTGTAATCAGGGGTTTTATTGTCTCAGACTCATGAGACCATCACACATCAGTGCTTAAATCTGTTTCACATTTAGATCATTTAGATCTCCAAAACTGTGCCAATGTTTAGAATTGGTTTAGAACCAAAACCAAAACCTTACAGTAACAAGCATTGTTGGCATATTCAGACCTTGTTTTGAGATGACACATGGTTCACAGAGAACCTCAAATACCTACCGAGTTTAAGTCTGCACGGACAGACCTCAAATACCTACCGAGTTTAAGTCTGCACGGACAGACCTCAAATACCTACCGAGTTCAAGTCTGCATGGACAGACCAATAAAACCTGTGAAACCAGCAGCAGGAAGAAGGTTTGAGCCATTACACTCAGCCGGTGTGTGGCCCAAAAGTCAAGGTGACAAATGGCTTAAATGCAAAGAGTGAATTCCCCTCACAAGGGAAAGTAATCAGCAGCTTGATTTAAAATGTTCGGGTTTGAACATTTCTCCATCTTGTGCGATTCTCTCAGCCTCCAGCCTTCGTCTTTCCTTCCTTTGGGATCCCAGGATCAACATTCAAACTCTTTGTGCCAGGTAAGACTCCTTTTCTCCAGATTAGTCCCAGGACATGTTTTGTTTGTAGGTTGTCCACAATGCAATCCATTTTTCAAAAATGTAATTGTTTAGTCACTGTTCAGCGTTTGCACTTTAATAGATGGCTCCTCAGGGCTCCATTTTCTTTAACTTTGACGTATTTGGGTATGAAAGGTGTTTGGGTGAATTAAGTTTGTGCATCCATTTTAAATGATATAGTTTCTTTATTCATTCCATATTTTTGGGCATTTCCTCTGATATAATTTATATATATATATATATATATATATATATATACACACACATACATATACATATACACACACACTTTATTAGTTCAGTTACTTCATCTCTTGAGGTGTTCTCCTGTGACCTTTTTTTTGGCATTTTGACTTCAAATAGAGGTGAACGTTCATTTCTCAGTAGTCCACACTCTGTACTAGGCCAAATATCCCAGTGCTACCTGTAAAAGGTTGGATTAGCATGTTAAGGTTAGACACCTCCCCATCACCACATGGAAATTATATGTCACAGTAGTGTTTATCTTAGCAGTACACAACTAGCGGCAACAGTTTAGCTATGCTAGGGTAGTCAGTAACATAACACATGTTTAAGCCTTCGCTGTATTCAAATAATAATCTAAAATCTGCTATAGTTGCAAGACATTAAGTAGACTTGGCTTTACAATGGACAATAAATGCTTAAATCAACATGGCAATAATAAAACTGCTCCCTGTAAAAAAAAGGTTAGACACCATCCTAAAACCGGAAAATGTGTTAAGTCAGTAAACAAGACATGAATTTGAATATGCAGTATGTTTTAGCTTTAGCTGTATTAAAATAAACTAGACATGAATTTAAGTAGATTTAGTTTTAGCTTGTTTTATGAACAATAAATGCTTAAAATCAGTGATAATAAAAACTGCTGCCTGTAAAAAAGGTTAGACGCCATCCTAAAACCAGAAAATGTTAGTAACATAATGGCAGACATATTTTAGCGTTAGCTGTATTTAAATAAACTATAAATGAATGCAAGTAGATTTAGCTTATGTTATGGGCAATAAATGCTTAAATCAACATGGTGATAATAAAACTGCTCCCTGAAAAAAAAAAGTTAAATGCCATCCTAAAACCAGAACATTTACAGGTTAGTCAATAACATGTGTCAAACATAATGTTTTAGCTTTAGCTGTATTGAAATAAACGAGCCATGAATTTAAGTAGCTTTAGTAACTGATAATTAAACTGCTCCCTGTAAAAAGAGGTTAGACACCTCCCCACCACCACATGTAGATTATATGTCACAGTAGCGTTTAGCTTAGCAGTACAACTAAAGCTAGCATAGTTTATCTTAGCAATGTTAAAATTTAAGGGCTAGTCAGTAACATGACAGACATGTTTTAGTCTTAGCTGTGTTTAAATAATAAACTAATTATTAACAGATCATCCGCTGCAGTTGCTGCAGATGATCTTTATGCCTCACAGTTGCAAGACATGAGGTAGATTTAGATTTGGCTAATTTAAACACAGCTAAAGCTAAAACATGATTAACTAGAAATGAACTGAAGGAGATTTAGCTTTAGTTATGGACAATAAATGCTTAAAACATGGCATGGCAAAAAATTGTTGCCTGTAAAAAAAGGTTAGACGCCATCCTAAAACCAGAAAATGTATGTTAGTAAACTAGACATGAATTTCAGTAGATTTAGCTTTAGTTATGAACAATAAATGCTTAAAAAAAACATGACAAACTGCTGCCTGTAAAAAAGGTTAGATGCCATTCTAAAACCAGAAAATGTGTTAGTCAGTAAACTAGACATGAATTTAAGTAGATTTAGCATTAGCTTATGTTATAACAATAAATGCTTAAAATCAACATGGTGATAGTAAAACTGCTTCCTGTAAAAAAAAAAAAAAAAAAAAAAAGGTTAGACGCCAGCCTAAAAAACGTATGGCTTAGTAATATAATGGCAGACATGTTTTAACTTTAATGTAAAAACATTACAAAAAACTGCTGCCTGTAAAAAAAGAAAAAGGTTCAACTCCATCCAAAACCTGAAAACTAAATGGTTAGTAATTAAATGTCCCAGTAGCGTTTAGCTGTATACTACTAGTTAGCACAGCAAGGTTAAAAATCCGATGGCCCATAGAACTATAAGAAAATCTGGATGAATCCAAAATGGCGCCATATTGTTTTAAATGGGCTGTGCTCCTTGGCGCATGACCCCAAAAAAGTTTTACTTCCGCAGCCCAACGTGTGACGTCAGAAACGTAGTTCTGACCAGTCAGAGCGCTGTTAGAGCAGAGCTAGCGCTGGGCTAGGCTAACTAATACAAAGCTGATTTTTAGGTGCTTTGACGATTTTTTATTTTTTTTTTAAAGCTCTTATTGTAAAAATACATTATAATCCCTACAAAATTTGGCCTTTATGAAAGCTGTGGATGCCTCGTCAGCCGAACACGAGCAGTTTGATTTAGCAAAAAATGCCTTGTGCTTCTATGGGAAATTGCGGGCATAGAACTATATGGCTGCGGGCTGTATGCTCAATGTACAGAGCAGAGCAGAACAATTCAGCTATCGTTTGATTCCGCACTTCTCTAGTTGATGTACACCGATTTTGACCCCTGTGGGTGAAGCACCTTCAGAGGAGTTCGTTCAAATGCGACATGAGTGAAAATGCTGACTCAGCAACTTTTTTATTTCAATCCAAGATGGCCGCCTTCTGGTTTGTCAGAAGGCGTGGCCATAATAAGATTTTTTTTGTGTCTTGACATGAGGAATGTCTGTACCGAATTTCGTGATTGTACGACAAACTTTACGCCCAGGCATCATCGTTGCGAAAGCAATAGGCCCTACGCCCTGTAGGGGCTCGGGCCTAATAAATAATGAAACTTTTTTTTTTTTAGCAAAAACAATATATCCTTTAACATAGGAAACGCATATTATACATTTTTTGAAAGCTCTCGATATTCCCCACGTCACCGTAGGGTCATTGGTCATTCACCATCTCGTGGGAGTCCCTCATTGACCCCCATTGATTTCCATTCATTTTAGCAGCTATAAATATGGCCCATGCCTTCGGCATGGGGCCTTGGATACAGCTTGATGTCAGGAGTGTGTTTTGGGGAGAAGAGCGCTTCGCGCTACTTTTGTCAACATTGAGTGAATGGGCTTCTGTTGACGATGACTTGTTAGCAAGAACAAATATGCATGTCCCATGCCTTCGGCATGGGTTGCTAGGATACTGCTGTTCACAGAGAGAGCGATCGAGGGACGAAGTTCAGCGCTTCGCGCTGAACTTCGTAAGCAATAGGGCAAGAGGCCCTACGCCCTGTAGGGGCTCGGGCCTAAAAAAATAAGAATAATTTTAGCAAAAACAATATATCCTTTTACATAGGAAATGCATATTATACATTTTTTGAAAGCTTTCGAGATTCCCCACGTCACCGTGGGGTCATCTCGTGGGAGTCCCTCATTGACCCCCATTGATTTCCATTCATTTTAGCAGCTATAAATATGGCCCATGCCTTCGGCATGGGACTTGGATACAGCTTGATGTCAGGAGTGTGTTTTGGGGACAGGAGCGCTTCGCGCTACTTTTGTAGCTTCGCCCATTCACTCAATGTTGATGATGACTTGTTAGCAAGTCATCGTAAGTCATTTGCCCAGGCATCATCGTTGCGAAAGCAATAGGCCTTACGCCCTGTAGGGGCTCGGGCCTAATAAAAACTGAGACATCCCCGTTTTTGGTGGTTAGTAATAATAAAATAGTGAAACGAGTGCAGAATTAAGGAAAATTGTTCTGCAGAGACCCTTTATGACAAACATGTGAGCCAGTATAGTCACATTTTCTTTGTGTTTTGGTCGTTTTTAAGCTTTTTTTTTTTTTTTTTAACAATTTTTACCTCTTTCTACGGTTGGCACTTGGCAGGTATCAAGTTGGTTAAAAATAGGGTAGGATGACCAAATTTTCAAACTACACACATAAACCTGGGTTGGGATGTTTGGTATAAATAAAACTGTGAAAAGAGCGTGTAATATTGTCCATGCTCGATTCACTTGTGGGTCAGTATAAAATCTAAGGGATTTTTGTTGGTGCATTTTTTTTTTCTTTTCTTTTTTTTTTTTTTTTGCTTTATGATCGTTTTCAAGCACAGTTTTCTGTATTTTAGCTAAACAAATGCCAATGTATCCTTTCCTTTACTGTTGGTTGGGATCAAACTGGTCAAAAAAGTGGGCCATGTCTTGTATAAAACTGCGTAAAATCACTGGTTATGGATAAATCTGCCGGGACAGGGGACACAGGACTCAAAACTGAGACTTTTTCAGGTAAATGGGGACATCTGGTCACTGTGAAATAGGGACACCAGGGACATTTCTTATATAAAACTGGGATAAATCAGTGGTTTTGGATAAATCCACTGGGATATGAGATATAGAACTCAAAACTGAGACTGTCCGGGGTAAACAGGGACGTCTGGTCACCCCACTTTATGGTAGACTGTTCTGAAATGAATTAAACTTGGTCTGAAATAGTATTGATGTTTTGTTGTCTGCACAATATACACTACTACTTAAATTAATAACAAATCTATACAGGGGTGTTTTGTAAATCCCCCATTATCACATGCCTGTAATGCATTGTCCAATCTCATTTAGCCAAACTCACCTGGGAGAGAACATTAAAGAGAGAGATGAGTGCACTGCTGTTCACTTAACTGCTCTGTAATTGCTTTTACAGTGAAAATAGATCAATAGTTGTGAAGCTGTCAGAACCGCAGCAGCAAATCACAGAGTAATCACAACCATCTCAGGCCATTGTCTCACTAAAGAGGGACGGCAGATATTGGGAAAACACATGTGTACATTATTTGCATCTTCTTCCTGCATTATTTAACAATATCTGAAAATAAATGACTGATTTTTGGATGTTTGGATAGAGAGGGCCCATATTACGCTATTTTCTGATCAATGTTATAATGTTTAATCATTATAAACAAACCTGGAGTTGTGTTTTTGAGGATGTAACAACATTATAACATGATTTGGCTAATGGCAGTTATATTGTGACTGTAATGCTACGTGAGAGGGGCATGTTTAACAGTAAATATCAGATCACCTTTTGTACCTTTATCTAAATTTGCTCTTTCTGGTTAGATTGTGTTAAAACAAAGGTCAGATTAAAGTCTAACAAAGCCTCAGACAGAGCATGCCTACAGTTAGCATCCCACCCCCAGGGAATATTGATGACAAAGCTCCAAAGTATCAGTAGTGTTATAACTTAAGGAGTAATATAGAGTGTGTGGGGTTGAAGTCCAGCCTTATATTTACGTGACAAAGAGAGGATTAAGAGCTGTTCACTTATTTACGCCCCCACAGGCTCTGAATCTATCTGAACATTAAAACATATGAGTGTGTGGTGCTTTGCCAAAGGGCTTAAGTCAGATGCAGTCAACAGTGGTGGGAACAGGGATTAGATCAATGCTTTATGCAGCTATCAGCATGAATAAATAAAACATATAAGAAATAATATAGTGTCATTATACCTCAAAGGACATAAACCACACAGCAGGCATTTATTTAGTTATTTATTCATGAAAACAGTGTCTCGTATATTAAATTTGGTTCGACTGCAGGAGGAGCTGGGAAACTGTTGCAGATAGTTTGTTTTATCAAGATGTAAAATACATTTCAACTAAATGTATAACTTCTTTCACCCCTGATTTGGAGCGGGGGTTTTTTTGTCCTCTGTTCTTTTCTTTTTGCAAGCCGTCACCATTGTTTTGTCACAGACTAGGTATTTCTCGGATTGACTGATTATATTGAAAAAGCACACAGGTCAGGCTGGATCTAGAATGAAAAACAAAACTGCATTGTTGCCACAGCGATTAACAATTTAAAACAAAATGTCATATCTTTTCAAAAACAGGAAGCTGAACCCCAGTCAAAGCCATGCAGGTTTTTGACATTTTGGTTTATTTAATATTTATCTTTAGTTCAATACCCAGAGTTCCCCTCTATGGCACTGAATGTATCTCCATGGATACAAGCACAATGCAAAGTTACAGGTCAGATCTGTGGAGAGGTGACCCCACTCACGCAAAAATGCATGTTTCCCAAGTTATTTCTGAGCAATAAATGTGAATGAATAACTTTAAGGCAGAATTTTAATGTTAAAGGAGACTGTCCAAGAGAAAAGTAGTGCACCTTTAACACACAAGTATTTAAATAATGAGATTATGTTTGACAGGACCTCATGCCTTTTCTTTCTGTTATGTTCTCTGCTCTCTCCTCTCTCCATCATTCTCCCTCCCCCTCTCCCTCTTTTTCTTCCTTTCTCTTTCTCCTTATCCATCTTCCCCTCTCTTTCCCTGTCTCCCTCTCTACCTATTTGCCCCTCTCCTCTCTTTTCCTGTCTCTTCCCCTTTCCTTTTTCTCCCTTTCTTTTTCTCCCCACTCTACCTCTCTGTCTGTCTCCTTTCTTCTCTTTCCATCTCTCCCCCTGACCCTGTCTCTCTGTCCCTCTCCTCTTTCCCTCTCGCCCTCTCCTCTCACCCTCTCTACTTCTCCCCCTCTCTTTCTCTCTACCTCTTTGTCCCTCTCCCCCTCTCCTTTCTCTCTCCTCTCTCCCTCTCTCCCCCTCTCCTCTCTCCCCTCTCCTCTTTCCCTCTCTCTCCCCTCACCATGTCTTCCTCTCTCCCCCTCTCTACCTCTCTGTCCCTCTCCCCCTCTCCTCTCTCCCTCTCTCCACTTCTCTGTTCCTCTCTCCTCTCTACCTCTGTCCCTCTCTCCTCCTCTCTTCCTCGCTACCTCTCTGTCCCTCTCCTCTTTCCCTCTCTCCCTCTCTACCTCTTTGTCCCTCTCCCTCTCTCCTCTTTCTCTCTCCCCTCTTCTCTCTCCCTCTCCCCCTGTTTTCCTCGCTACATCTCTGTCCCTCTCCTCTTTCCCTCTCTCCCTCTCTACCTCTTTGTCCCTCTCCCTCTCTCCTCTTTCTCTCTACCCTCTTCTCTCTCCCTCTCCCCCTCTCTTCCTTGCTACCTCTCTGTCCCTCTCTCCCTCTATCTCTCTCCCCCTCTCCTCTCTCCCCTCTCCTCTCTCCCCTCTCCTCTTTCCCTCTCTCCACCTCTCCTCTGTCCCTCTCCTCTCTCCCTCTCTCCGTCTCTCCTCTGTTTAAATGTCACCCTCTTAGGCCCTGTGCAGGAGGTGATTCACCAGCACTCCGCCCCGAGCTCAGAGACAGCTGGGAGACCTGCGTGCCACTACCCATAATGCATCACTGTTAGATGAGGTGGTGAGGCCACGGGGCTGGACTGACCCTTTTGCTGTTTGACACATCTGAACCTTAGGGCTTCGGAGACTTCCTGAAAACAATTATGCACAGAAAGCGGCACAGAAATGACTGCAGCTCTGAGTAAAGCATCAGAATAACAGACTTAACAGATCTGATTTTATTAGCTCTTTCTGATGAATCCAAAGAAATTACATTAAAGAAGGGATTTTATGCAGAATCCACTTTTTAGAGCTTTATGTGATGATGTTGTTTCTTCATCAAAACCGTGCCTGAAGAGGTTTTAGATGTTTGAGTAATTTAGCGATCTCTCCCTTCACAACCTTCTTGAGGTTCTGTCCACTGCTCAGCCCAGAAGCTTAACGTCATTCATGCTCCCACAAATAACAAATATACAAAACAATACTCTACAACTTCACAAACCTGATGTGATGTGCAGAAGTTTCATTAGTCTGATGTACAGTATGCTGCAACATGGGGTGGTGACTAAGTGGGAAAGCAAAGGGTTGATTTGCTCAGAGCATCAAAAACAAAAGTGAAAACTTCTAAAACATGTTAATATGTTGTTTTCAGCAAATATATATTTTCAAAATGATACAACATGATGATCTAAATATGTAAAATATGGGTGCTGCATTAGTGAAACACGAATATTCTATAATTCAGTCATCTAATATTTGTTCACTTTTTAGATCACTGTGAAGTATAAGACTCTAATAATTAATTAATAACAATAATTAATTGTAAATGTTAATATGTTTTTTCAATGCAGTGAATAGCCCGTAAACTAACACATTAATTCATAAAGACAGTGTGGGTGAGATGCATTGCCCAAGGACACAACAGCAGCATGAACTGACAATTCAAATCATCAGCCTGACAGGACCAGGAACATCTTCTGCTAAATCACTGATGCTTTTTGCCTGTATATAAAAATAACATTTGTACATGTATAACTGTAGGAGAGAGCTGTTTTGCACCAAAGAAACAACTACAATATTTATTCACGACTCTGAATAAGATACTAAGTGTCTAAGACAGGTTGCACGACTATTTTTTACTAAAACATAGAAGATATACAGCATTTAAGATTTTACAAAAAAAAGTGAAGCATTTCTTCACAATTCTGGTTTAATATTTTACTTTTTAGTTGGAAATCATTACACCGGGGTATTCCATAACTGTTACCTAGCAACCATGTAGTACACTGGGCCAAAACTCCTCAAATGAACAGAAATTAATATTTGATGAATAGAAATGTATGAAAACACCTTTATTTTGTAGAAACAATCTTTAAAATGGTTCTTGCGTGTAACTTTTCGATAGAATTCTCCCTAAACTGATGCTATGAATATAGATCGCTCTAAAATAAATATATAAATATGTAGGCTACTTCCTGTTATTTTCTACATATTTCTAATTTTTTTCACAAATTGCTTCATGATTGGTAAAACTATCATTTATATTTACACCATGTATTATCCCACCAAATTGAGTCAAAGTTTGAGAATCATCAGAACCTCTCATACGCACTTTAAGAACGTCTTTTCAAATACAGGTTATTGTAATATAAGTATAACCTCAACCTTCTTCTCATATTGACTGTAATGAATCTATTGAAGCCTTATGAAAAGTCCCATTCTGCTCCAGCTCTGTCAGATGCCCCGGCTCCTCTCCTCTGTCCATGTATTATTCACACGCTCCTGTTTGACTGTTGAACGCACCGAGGGGGAGCAGATATAAGTGAGGATTAGAACAGTGAACAGGCTTGTTTAAAGGACTGATATGAACTGATTTATAATGCAATAATTCACCTGTCAATCACCTATACATCACTGGAAATAGAAATACTGTAGTGCAGCTAAAATACGTGGAAAATGAGTGTAGAAAAGGCTGAAAGAATAAATAAATGCAAATAAAACAATTATCAGTGAGTACTATAAACAAATAGGTTTATGCAGTTGCTTGACAGTAAAAGTAAGCACAGTACCTCTAATTTCTTGCAAAAAATTAAATGAAAAATAAATCTGACCAAAAAAAAAAATGGCATATAAATGTATATCTCAGAGTGTGCATCCTATCTAAAACATCTCTAACTGTAACAGATACAAAATGTAATTATAATAACACTCACATTACCTGAAAAAAATGTATTAAAAAAGTGTGGTGGAATGTTCAGCAGTAACCATGGCGACTAGGGCTGGGACGAGACACAATTTCCACAAAACGAGACAAGATAAACAGATAAAGTTAAAATAAAGGTCAGATTAAAGTCTAAAGGTCGCCACACACCACAGGACAAGTTGTCTGATTTTGGCTGCGATTTATTCTCCGAGAGTTCGGGGAGACGTGACTCGACTTTGTGTCTTTGTGTGCGATTTTGAAGCTGCTGTGATGCTCATGTCTGTGGGGACAGTGTGACTCTGCGCTGCTCTGTCGGATCGTAACCACCAAACATCAGCAACTCTAGAGTCTATGGACACTTTTAGGGCGGAAGTGATTTTAAAAAACCTGCGCATTCATTTTGGCAACAGAAGTGGCATTGTTCCCCATTCATTCCGATTCATTCAGACTGAACATGGACAGAAGAAGATGGATAAAAACATTCCCAGCACCAAAATGTCTGGTTGTTATGTGTGTGGTTGTCAGAATCAGTATTCTACCAGCGGATTAAAGTTTTAGTTTTAAAGTTTTACTCACTGATCGCACAAGGATCTGGCAGTTGGACACCAGTGGTCAAAGCCAGTTTGTTGAGGAAAGCTGCTGAGTTCTGCTGTACTTCTATTGCCAAAATGCAACTGTGCCTACGTCATCACTACACTACAAAAAAGGATTTTCTAGCATAGTTAAGATGACTTGAATTAAGCAGATTCATCTTAAAAGACCCATTTTAAGATTTTTTTACTTAATAAGATGAGATTTTTTTACTTGTTTCAGGATATTACGTCCTGATTTATCTTATCTCAATATTACAACTTATTCTAAGCACTTTTTATATTAAATCAAGCCTGGTTAAGCCTCTTTAACTTCCTTCTCAAACCAATAAGGTGAAAATCTTGCCATAAATACTTGAAACTAGTGTTTTCTGCTTAGAACAAGATTCGTATTTCGTCTTGTTTTAAGAAAACTTGGTAAGTGAAAATTTCTTACTGCACTGGCAGATAATTTCACTTAAAATAGGGCATTTTTACCTCAAAATTGGTATTTTTTTCTTATTTTTGATAGGCCTTTTTGCAGTGCATTTACTCACACTAAAAGGGTCTATAAAACAGTGTCAGGGGCAGAGGAGCAAGATACAAACTCAGTAAATAGCAAAAATAATGAGAAGACTATCGTTTTACTTTTAACAGGAAACAGTGACCCAGGTGCACTCACAACTTTGCAGCCTGTAGTCTGCAGACATATCCCACTGCAGTCTTTGCGATGGGAGATTTTAAGTCTCATAATATTCTCCTTGTGTCTGTGGTGTGCGCTTTTTGTCGCACATTTAAAAACTGTTTAAGACCGAATAATCCTGTTGTGTGTGACGGCCTTAACTTGAGTAACAAAGACAGAGCAGCTCCTCCAGTTAGCTTCACCTCCCGGAGAATGTTGACAACATCAGCTGCAAGGTATCAATAAGATGTTGCGATGTCACTTGAAACGCAGCGATAGAAAAATAAGTGTTCTGTTGCACTTCAATCCTGTATATATATCCACACTATCCACTAAGTACAGATCAGTAGTGTTACTCTCTAAGCTCTTCTAATGAGTTTAAGGGGTAATTGGCCGTGCTGGGAGCTGTGTTTCCACATTCTCTTTGAGCTGCTCTGGTTTAATCTTGTTTAGAAGTGCCCACGGGTGTCCACTGTCTCTGGTCATTAGCAACAGCCGCACCACCGCTGGATTCACGGACTATCACCACCAAAAAACCAGTCTCTGCATCGCCAAAGCAACACACAAGCGCACGGCTGAAGCCTGTTGTTTGTTTAACTTTAATTTCTATTGCTCCAGCAGCTTGATTTGTGTGTGTTTTGTTTAATGGGGTGATAAACAACCCACTGTGTATCTCGTGAACGGCAGTAAAGCTGTGAGCGTCGGAGCATTTTTAGAGCATATGGGGAGACGAATTAGAGAGCACTATTTACTTAAAATAATATTGAAATAAAACAGAGGAAAGATCTTGTAGTTGTGGTCTAAAATTATAACGGTTTTCATTTTTTGGTTGTTTAAACATTTTAAGCGAGACAATTAAATACACTCAACAAAAATATAAACGCAACACTTTTGTTTTTGCTCCCATTTGTCATGAGATGGACTCAAAGATCTAAAATTCATTCCAGATACACAATATTACCATTTCTCTCAAACATTGTTCACAAATCTGTCTAAATGTGTGATAGTGAGCACTTTTGCTTTGCTGAGATAATCCATCCCACCTCACAGGTGTGCCACATCAAGATGCTCATCAGACACCATGATTAGTGCACAGGTGTACCTTAGACTGTCCACAATAAAAGGCCACCCTGAAATGTGCAGTTTTGTCTCACAGCAAAATGCCACAGATGGCGCAAGCATTGAGGGAGCGTGCAGTTGGCATGCTGACAGCAGGAATGTCAACCAGATCTGTTGCTCGGGCATTGAATGTTCATTTCTCCACCATAAGCCGTCTCCAAAGGCGTTTCAGAGAATATGGCAGTACATCCAACTGGCCTCACAACCGCAGACCACGTGTAACCACACCAGCCCAGGACCTCCACATCCAGCAGGTTCACCTCCAAGATCGTCTGAGACCAGCTACTCAGACAGCTGCTGAAACAATTGGTTTGCATAACCAAAGAATTTCTGCACAAACTGTCAGAAACCGTCTCAGGGAAGCTCAGCTGCATGCTCGTCGTCCTCATCGGGGTCTTAACCTGACTCCAGATCGTCGCCGTAACAGACTTGAGTGGGCAAATGCCCACATTCGATGGCGTCTGGCATGTTGGAGAGGTGTTCTCTTCACGGATGAATCTCGGTTTACATTGTTCAGGGCAGATGGCAGACAGCGTGTGTGGCGTCGTGTGGGTGAGCGCTTTGCTGATGTCAATGTTGTGGATCGAGTGGCCCATGGTGGTGGTGGGGTTATGGTATGGGCAGGCATCTGTTATGGACGAAGAACACAGGTGCATTTTATTGATGGCATTTTGAATGCACAGAGATACCGTGATGAGATCCTGAGGCCCATTGTTGTGCCATACATCCATGAACATCACCTCATGTTTCAGCAAGATAATGCACGGCCCCATGTTGCAAGGATCTGTACACAATTCTTGGAAGCTGAAAATGTCCCAGTTCTTGCATGGCCAGCATACTCACCGGACATGTCACCCATTGAGCATGTTTGGGATGTGCTTGACCGGCGTATACGACAGCGCGTACCAGTTCCCACTAATATCCAGCAACTTCAAGACAGCCATTGAAGAGGAGTGGACCAACATTCCACAGGCCACAATTGACAATCTGATAAACTCTATGCGAAGAAGATGTGTTGCACTGCATGAGGCAAATGGTGGTCACACCAGATACTGACTGGTTCTGAGTCCCCAGACCCCCAATAAAGCAACAACTGCACATTTCAGGGTGGCCTTTTATTGTGGACAGTCTAAGGTACACCTATGCACTAATCATGGTGTCTGATGAGCATCTTGATGTGGCACACCTGTGAGGTGGGATGGATTATCTCAGCAAAGCAAAAGTGCTCACTATCACACATTTAGACAGATTTGTGAACAATGTTTGAGAGAAATGGTAATATTGTGTATCTGGAATGAATTTTAGATCTTTGAGTCCATCTCATGACAAATGGGAGCAAAAACAAAAGTGTTGCGTTTATATTTTTGTTGAGTGTATATATTAATTTAAAATGTTAAAGTTCAAGGTCCTGTACCTTGCTACAGCAAAACTCTCTTTGAAAGTTGTGAAACATGCTTCTAAATTACAGTGAATAATTAGGATGCTCAGAATGCAAAAGGTGATTGAAAAAGAACTGTTATTTAACCTTATTTAACCTGTTGATCTTGTTGTTTTGTTTTGTTTTTTTTAGCCTAACAATCAGGTACAGCACATTTCAAGGGTCCATATTACGTTATTTTCTAATCTATATTATAATTTGTTGTTTCCTCCCCTTGGTGACGTCATATGGTCATACAGGAAGTGCTCCACTGCGGTTTTTAAACCCTTACAGCTTCACTAGAAACATTTAGATGAATTCAGCTCTGCAACTGACAATTTCTATGTGACTAAGGGTAAAAGGTAGTCATCTCTTGGTGACATCACAAGGGGGAACAGAGCATTTTCAGCTTTGGAGATGTAGACGGACTCATAATGCACGGTTTCTCAAACATGTATGAATGAAACAAAACATGACTCTAGGTATGTTTTTGAGGACGTGACAGCATTAAAACATAATGTAAAGCGCACAAGAGTCATTTTTGTGTTATTTTTGAATCTCTCATGAATCTCTTCACATTATAGTAACTCAAATCCTATAGTATCTTTAAGGTGTCGCTAAACAAAGGAGTATCTTCATTACAACCCCGTGCCTTACAACTCCACACACCTCATTCCATTCATAAAGTCACGTCCATCACCGTGGTAACCGGAGCTAGGGGGCGAGGCTGTACTCCCTCCAGCTCCCGCCCACCCCTCTCTAATCTTTATTACCTTTTGTATCAATATTTTCCATCTCAGTTGCCACGTTGCCATTGTTTGACATCACATTTTAGCTTATTTCCTGCCTGTTAGCGCAGCGTGTGTGCGTGCGGGCTCATCTTGTGTTCAGATTGTGCAGATAAAGATGAGGAGTTTTTGGCGCTTAATGAAATTCACCTCAGGCCAGCTGTGACTCATGAATGAGGGAGAGGACTGGACACACACACACAGACACAGACACACACACACACACACACACAGACACACACACAGACACACACAGACACACACACACACACACACAGACACACACACACACACACACAGACACACCCACACACAGACACACACACGCACACACACACACACACACACACACACAGACACACGCAGACACACACACAGACACATGCACAGACACTCATGCGCACACACATACATATACACACCTATAGACAGACACATATATATACACATACACTAGTGCACACACGCACACACACGTACACACACACGTACACACACACACATACATATAAACTTGGCAAACTAATTACAGAGATTATAATTGGATCGTCATTCAGCGTAGCAGGGAAGCTTACGCGGTACGGCTATGTTAAACACGGCGGTCATAGAGTTAGTGCGTGTAACTCAGAAGGTCTATTTTTAATGTTGTAATGATGGAGTTGAAAATGTAATGAGTATTACAAAATTTGAAAAAACAGAAAGAAAATAGAAGCAGTAGAACGTATCTTGAAAAAATCGTAGACCTCTGCCAAGTCACTGATTCTGTATAATGCAATTGTAAAGATGATTTTTAGTGTTGTCTTTAAAGCTAAGTACAGTGCTTTGTTTTTATTCAGTATGGACCGTGCATTTCTTCTGGTTAAACTGCAGATACTGTCTCACCGATCTTTGTATTATACTACATGTACAAAATATGGAACTTGTCTTTGCTAAACCATAAACTGCTGTAATAGCATTTCAGGGGGTTCATTTAAAGGTCATCATCAACATACCAAGAGTTGTTTTGTTTCATTCACACATGTAGAGTACTTAGTTTAGCTTTCTGTGGGATTGTAATCACTGTAAAGCGCTTTGTGTTGCATTTTTTGTATGAAAAGCGCTCTATAAATAAAGTTTGATTGATTGATGTTTGAGTAACCCATTATAGTTAGTCTGTCTGCATCGCAAGTGGTAATTTATCTACCTTTTAACATTTGTTCAGTTGAGATTGGTGATTTCAGGGCTGAATGTATCCAAATTATTCTAGTGAAGATGTATTACCATATGACATCACAAAGTGGAACAGAATGTTTTCTCTTTGAGAGAAGAACTCAGCCTAAATATGCAGGGTTTGTGTGTTAAACATGTGCGAATGAAACAAAACAACTCCAGGTTTGTTTTAATGAGGAAACAACATTGTAACAGAGGTCATAAAATAGTACAATATGGGCCCTTTAATTGCATTATTCATTTATTCCATACCCAGTGATGGTGCTGCCACTGAGGTACCTGATTTTTTTCTGAATATTTTCAAATCTTGACACATTCCTGTATAATTCAATAATACTGTAGCTTCATTCCAACCAATGAAACGATGGCATTTCTCCAGAGATGCTGTGGGGTCTATTTACCCGGTTTTATGAGCCTATATATCTGACCACCCCCACAGAAACACAATGATCACTTTAGTATTAACCATAAATCTCATGATAGAGTGTAAGTGGGAGTAGAAATAGTGGCCTGAGCTCTCAAACATAAAACTGAGCCTGGACCCTTATCTGAATGTACTGCATTTGAATTAGACCGAGCTAAGATTACAAACACACAAACCAGTCTGTATGATTTATTATGGAGAATATAGGCACCCTTATCGAGACCTGGAATTGTATGTATCAATCAGATTTTTATTTATTTCATACTCACTATTAATCATATTTTCTATGTATATTTTATTTTCCAATTTTCATATATCTGTTTATTCAGTGTTCATTCAAGTTATGAATGTAGGTTTGATACATTTGGTTGGGCTGATTGGTCTCATCGGCAAATAAAGCATGATGGAAAATGAGCTTTGTCTTGTTTTATTTTTATTATTTTATGTTTTATATGAATTTATTCTATTTTAATTCATTCATTTACTTATTTATCATGACATTTTTCAAACATTTTACATTTTCAGATCCATTAAGACCTTCGTATTTGGAAGAAATTTTTAAAAATCTAAAAAAAAAAACTGAATTACTCAAAGTGTATGATTTCCGTTGGGGAAAATATTATTGCTTGGTCAAATGCTCGAAAATGTCACTTTAGCACAATAGAGGACCTTCCATCTCCCACCCCGGCTCAGGGCCCTACTGAAGCAATGCAAACAAAGCCCGTATCTCATTACACTCGCCGGAGAATGTGGAAGTCGTTTTGTCCATTTCCCTCGTACCTGATCTGCAGAGACCACTCATTTCCTTTGTCCCCTGATGGTTCCACACTGGAGCATAATTTACACTCACATTAGGGGCTATGTGGGCTGGCGAGAGTCACCAATTCAGAACTGGAAATGTGTTCTAAAGAAATAGGTGGAGACTATTTCATTCCCACACATCTGAGTAATTTATTATTATGAGTCTCTCTGCATCTCCAGAGCTCAAAATACTCCGTGTGATGTCCTGAAGTGGCAGTTTTCAGGTTGTCGATTCCAGGGCTGAAATTACCCAAATGATTCTCGTGAAGGTGTATGGAGTATTTCCTGTATTACCACATGATTTTAGAAAAGAACTCAGCCTAAATGTGCAGCGTCTGTGCGTTAAACATGTGTGAATGAAACAAAACACAACTTCAAGTGTGATTGTGATGAGGAAAAAACATTATAACATTAGAAAATAGTGTAATATGAGCCCTTTAAATAGATAAATAAAAGTCTCTGCCAGTACTATCACTACATATTTTGTCCATCTTGATTATAAACCTTCACTTGTTTTGAATTTCCTACCCAAATATCCAAAGTGAACAGTCTAATTCAATCCATTAGCCCATCCCAGCGTTCTATTGGGTTATACAGCAGGAAATGGTTACCATATTGGGACATGGGGTCAGATGACAGGAGCCGTGCACAGGAAATCTCTCTTTAGTTTTGTGTGTGTTTTGAGTGGTGGGTCTCTCTCTGAAGAGTAAAAACAGCCCGAGGTAAAAGTCTTCAAATGTGCTCCTTTTAAAGCAGAACCAGATGACAGGGAAACTTTCCAGTGATTGACTGAAATGTAGGTAGAGGAGGGTGATACGAGAAAAAGGAATGGCTCAGTATTTTTTAGGATTATCCCAATGGCAATTTTTCAACATTTGTTTACAGAATTGTGTAAAAATTGGCCTGTAAATGTCTTGATGAAAAAAAAAACATGAAAAGACTATAAAATTAACCACACAATTGCAAAAATATCACAAAATTACGCTATACAAGTAGTGTTTTATTGTTTATTTCAAGCCATTCTTTTTGCAGCCCTTTGATTGGTTTGATTTCTCGACTGTATACTTGATATTTTCATTTATGATGCCACCAAAAACAATCACTGCAATGCTATATTCTGTATGTATTTTCTATATATCTCCCACCTCTAGATGTTTTCATACATTTATTTTGGCCAAGTAAGCGATTTACATTATTTTACAATTGAACAGATTTATCCATATGACATCAGTGCCATCATAACAGAAAAAAGCCCAAAAAGGAGCGGAAGAAGGAAAATTTATTTAGTCCCACCCCTTCTTCTGATTTAACATAATAAGCTTTCTTTTGCATTGTTCAGACATTTTACATTAAACCATATGAACTATTTACACGAGGACAATGAGTCACTGTTATAACTTGGTCACGTAACTTCATCATATTGCAATAATACAAACAGATGCCAAGAATGGGAAGGAAATTAAAAATACCAACAATAGCAACAAATACAAGTAATGGTAAGGAAACAACAAGCGTAAACCAGCAGCACTACAGAAGACAGTTTGTTCTAATATTAAGACCCACACTCTATATACTGTGACCAGACCATGTTTATACAGCAACTTGAATTTATGGATATTTTGGCGCTGCTTGAGGTGTGTATCCAGACTGTTCCAGAGTTTCACCCCACATATAGACACACAGAAACGTTTATGGGTAGTTCGAACATTTGGCAATTTGAATTTTCTATATTGACTTAAATGATGAGTTTTCGCTCTAATTTTGAACACTTTGTAGATTACTTGGTTGTAAATGGTTGAATGCTTTAAATAAAATTACCAGTATTTAATATTTTGCAGTGTCAGGAATCTTTAGGAGCTGGATTGGAGATGCAGATTAGACTTTAGCCAAACAGTAAAGACACATGTCACAACCACAAGGGGCGCTGTTTTGAATATAGTGGTATTTTTTGTTTGTTTGTGATCTTACCTATAGGATTTGGGAGCCTGTTCCATATTAGGAATAGGAATAGATTTACAAAATAGCGAAATATAAACACCAGGATCATGTAGAGTGGGTTAATACCATTTTTTTTTTACCAAAATGAGCAGCCTGACCATATTAGTTACAGAGAGAGGGGTGATATTTGCAGGTTAGCTCTGTCCATTTATACATACAGTCTTTGGTACAACCTGTGCAAATTAATGGGTATGTCCACCACATTTTTGTCTCTATGGAAGTACTATTGCTTTATCTGGAATGTTTCACAGTGTGGCATTAACTTGATGACATAAATCTTGAAAATATGCATTCTTTTAGAGCGGAGTCGACTGTCCACAGATCTTACCTGCAACTTGGCTTGGAGCTTATTGTGGTGATAGACAAATGCCCAAATGTGGAATATTATCTTTGGAATCTAATGAATAAAATGAATAAATCAATAAAAAACACAAACATTTAAAGACATTTTGAGAAGCATAAAATGAACAAAGGAGCAGTTATAAAGCTTTGGCTGATCTATGTAGACTATAGTATACGACAATGAATTTCCATGTGTTCCCTTTGTTTTTTTTCTGTATATTCTTATTTAAAACATCCTACAGCATGAAATATTATGTCTCCAAATCTCCCAAGCCTCCAAGGATCCTGCTTTTGAAGAACAGCGGTGAGTACCTGTCTTAGCCCTGTTCAGAGCAATTACATCTGCTGCTTCAACCGCTCATGGAAAACATTGAGTACATCCTCTGGGAATCACATGACCTGCGGGTACAAAGGTCACGTGGACCCAGGAATGAACAAAGGCAGAATCACAGAAAAGTGCGTAGGAGATGCCTGAGATGTTTGCACAATGTGTGAGACGGTGAAACTTGATTCATCTTTTGCTAAAACAACACCTCTATTCCTGATCTTTTGGACGGAGGAGTGAGGCGTCTCTCTGATATGCATCGTAAAACTGTTGGGGGCCAGGCTAGTACAACATGGGCCTTTCCAACACAACCAGACACTCCTCACGTATGCATGCATAATACCCATAATACAGTGCAGTTAGCCTATTTAAAACAGACTATAGATTTCAAACATGTGTCAACTCTTGGGTCAGGAGTCTACAGTTACACTAAAAAGCCCAAATATAGTAATAATAGTATCAGCTATCCGCCTTATCTCGCCACCATTGGCTGAAATTTAGTTTTGGTCAGTCTGCTGTCTCCATGGAGATGGGTAAGGAAAATTCCATAATGTGGAGCATATGGGCAAAGCAAAAACAATTTCATGGAGACAAAGAGGTGGCGGACTATCCATTAGGAATGTTGTATAGTGCCCCTTTAAAGGTCCTATATTATTATAAGAAATATTCAAAACAAACTAAGAGAAAAAAAGGGTGAGCGAGGACATGCCCAGAGGTGTAAAGGCACCCATTATGGCCCTGAACGGTTATGCTAATGTGGCCCCACACTCAGTGCAAGCTCAATAGGCCGAGCTAACAAACAGAAACTGTAAACAAGTAGGTGGGTTAGTTTCAGAGTAGTTTCAGTGTAGTTAGCTCTTCCCTTCAGGCAGAATTAAGCCAGTGTCCTCCAGCAATCTGACCAGAACTGAAGACGGAGCTTGGATGAACTGCAAAATGTATTCTACCAAAATAAACTTTTGTCCAGTTGACAAATTGGATTTCTGCTTTTGTCATGGATTCTACCTGGACGAGAGGGGGATCTTACACATGTCCTATATTACACACAGTTTACTCTAATGAGCTTTAAAGGGGAACTCCAGCACGTTTGTAGCCAGGGAGAGCGTTTTGTTTGCTAGACTAGTGGCTATGTTGTAAGATGGGTTAGAAAGCGGTGTTAAGCTTCTTCGATGTGCAAATTGGCGTTTTATGTGGAACTTAAAACCTTGTACCAATCACTACACTAGTTTGTTGCCTTGACAGGCTCATTACCACAATGAGATCTCCCCCGAGGCAACACTGATCTGTGCCGTTTTTTGGCTTCTGACAGTATTCAACCACCTCTAGCAATGGACTTTAGCTTCAAACGCGCCGGAGTTCCCCTTTAAGCCATGTTATAATGCTGTTACCACATCAATCATGCCTGGGTTTTGTTTCATTTACACATATTGAGTGAGTAACCCCTTATTATTAGTCTGCCCACATCTCCAAAGCTCAAAATGCTCTTTTCCACCTTGTGACGTGGTGGTTTTCAAGTTCACCACTGCCTTTAACCTTTTGTTTAGTAGAGATATGAAATTTCAGGGCTGAAATGATCCAAATGATTCTAGTGAAGGTGTATGGGGTTTAAAAACACAGTGGAGCCCTTCCTGCATTATCACATGACATGACACAAGGTGGAGTGTTTTCTGTTTGAGGGAAGAACTCAGCCTAAATGCACAGGGTTTGTGTGTTAAACATGTGAATGAAACAAAACACAACTCCAGGTATGTTTGTGATGAGAAAACAGAACAATAGTATAATACAGGCTCTTTAAATGATCAGTAAAAATTCAAACATGTCTTCCTGCTGTTGCATAAGAGGACGCCTGTATTTCTAAACTGTTCTCGGACACGTGATGGCCGGCTTTGCTTTTAGATTTTCTGTTCAAATCAAAACACCGCTGCAGTTATCCAATGATCCTGGGCCGGTACGTCCATGTTTGAACAGAGTTTGTGAAGTCTGGTGGGATTTGGGGAACAGATGGAACAAATCTGATTAGCTAGAAGGTTTTGTTTTCATACGCGGAGCCAGAAGTTAGCTTAAGTGCACGGTGAAGGAATTTGAAAGCGGTAGAAATAAAAGGACTTGAAGTTGGTGGTGGTGAACCTTAATGCCTGTGCTCCTGGGATGTGAGTATGTGATTCCAAGGTGGGGTTTGGCTTTGATGGTGCACAGAGGGGGGCACAGTGGATGGGACGGGGAGTGGGGTTTAATAAGGAAAGACAGTGAGGCCAAAGAAAGCACGAGCTCAAACGGACACTGGTGGCCTCCTCTGAGCCTAAAACATGCTGAAAAACATGTTTTCAATCCAGTGCCATGTTCTCACCGAGCATGCTGAGACAAACTTTCACTTACTCGCTTCCTAAATATGGAATCTATTTTAAAATCACCAGTAATACAAGCCTGTGTCAAACGTGAATGAAAATGTGACACGTCTTTTGTACATGTCAAATTTCCTTGATCTGGTTAAAACTTATATCAGGTTATTTATCTTGTTTCTAGTTCTGAAACTGTTTAATTCTAGTCTAGAGGGAGTTTATTTTAAGATATCTTGTCAGGTAAAATGATCTGTCCATGCAGCAAGATAATTTCAATACTTTAAAGTAATTTTCTGATAGATTTAAGTGTTTATATCATGTTATATCTAGTTTATACTTTGGCCTCATAGCTCAAAGTTTAGTGGGTTTAAAAGCTTTTATAAGAAAAATGAATTCAAAAATATATAGGCTGTAATTTATCACTTTAATTATAAGAGGTTGCCAGTCTGAACATCAAGGCAACATCACTGCTGAATTAAAGAATGGGAAAATGCAGTGGTGACAGTAGCTGAGTTGTATCTGTGCACTGATCCAGAGGTTGGCAGTTCAAGTCCCACTCACATAAACAAGGGATTCCAGCTCCCACAGATGAATCCTGTTGTTACTTAACCCACCTCCCCGCTAGTGTCTGTATGTGTATGAATGTGCGTGTGACTGGGGAGTGCCTTGAGGGTAGAAAAATTCAATATAAAAATGTAATTATTAGTAACACTTTCAGGCCAACTAAGAGTCAGGTTTGTGGAGTTGAAAGCCCATGCACTAAACACAACCAAACTGAGAAATAAATGATTAGATTTTGGTCTATTTCTTGACTAAAGAAATACATACTGTGGCTTTAACAGTCATATGTTACGCAAACTTGACTCCTAAAGCTGTCACCTCCTCAAAAACATACTCGATGTTGTGTTCTGTTTCTTTCACACCCTTTTATTATTCATTTGTCAGCATTTCCAAAGCTCAAATTCCACCTTATGATGTTATGTAGTGGTAGTTTTCAAGTTAACAGTGACCTTTTACCTTTAGTTCAATAGAGGTGGGCAATTCCAGGGCTGAAAACATCCAAATGAAGGTGTGTGGAGTTTAAAAACACAGTGGAACTCTTCCTGTATTACGACATGGCATCGCAAGATGGAGTGTTTTCCGTCTGAGAGAAGAACTCAACAAGACACAACTCCAGGTATGTTTGTGATGAGGAAACAACATTATATCAGATCAGAAAATACTGTAAAACGTTGAATGAATAGTAAAAACATACTGGTGCAGTGCAGTGCTTTGTTTTACATGTTGAAAGCCCCTCAGTGAAATCCTTGTCACAACACTCAGACATGCTATGGGTTAATTTGATTATACTTGGGTCACAAATGACCCCTCTGGACATCCCCCAGGGGTGTCAGTCTAGTTCCTGTAACCCTTTTCCTCAAATGGTGCTTTGTCTCTCATGGATGAGTAGATGACAAAGTTGAGTCTAGATCTTTGGGCGCTTTGTGGAACTGTCATGAGAACTGTACTTGTATGCATTACATAAGATGACTATAGAGCAGTGTTTCTCAAACCGCAGCTCCTCCAGGTGGTAGCTCTTGGACAGTTTGTAGATTTGTCTAATGTAGAGTTCATTTTATCCACTTTTCGGTCCTCCTAGATCTACAGGGGAAATGATGTAGTCCACCCTTAGACCTGGTTTAGATTAGACCTCTGTATATAGCCCAGGCCTATTTGATTTAGATCTGAAAAGTTTGAGAGACACTGCTATCGATACTTTGCAGTTGGATGCTGAGGATGCTCTACTTGTGTCTAAAACCATTCGCATTTAAATCATCGGTTACTCATTAAAAATACATTATATCAGCTTCATTTTGCCTCCATTTTGATGATACTGGATTTTAAAAGGCCTATAAAAAGCAGTATTAACCACCACACTGAAAAATTCTATAAAGCCTTTTATAACTCAAACAAAACACAACTCCAGGTAAGTTTTTTGACAACATTATAACACGACTTAAAGCTCATAAGAGTCAATTTAATGTCATTTTGGACCTTTAAGACAATAGTCATTTATGTACAGCTCGAGTTTGAATTCCACATGAATAATGGATGTCCTATTGGAAAAGCACTCCACATGGATGAACCATAAACCGCCTTGACTATTGGCCTAGTTCATTTTTTGGAGAATAGCACCACCTACTGTTAGAAGGAAATACTGCAAGAGGGTCCTAACGTAAAATAAAGACTCAATTTCTCCATAACTAATCCATGTTTAGCTATGTGAACAAAATGTAATGTGAAAGATAACTTTGACCGTTTAAATATCATTGCAGAGCTTTTTTCATTTAAAGCTGCTCTGTGTAACATTTCTGGTTGTGGGCAGTAATGAAAGGGAGACTGTGCATAATATAATGTCAGGGGGAAGTTAAAAGCTGCTAAGTGCATATGACAGGCTGGACTACTAATTTCACTGTAACAGTCAACTTCATTTTATTTAAAATATTACAAAAAATAAATCTTGTGTAGTTTCCTTTAGTTGTTTTAATTAAAATTTTTTACTTGTGTAATTTTACTTGTGTAACCTAGTAACCATAATGTTAACAAGGCTCTAATTGCACAATAATTATGATATTTAAAAAAAAAAACTATTGACAAAATTTATATTGTCCAATCAATGTTTCATCTGGAATAAAAACTGTTAACATCTCCACAAACTGATTCATTTAGCTGATGTAAAACGTACTATTCCAATAAACCAAGTAATAATAAAAACATGAATTAAAGCTCTATGTTATAACGTTGTTTCCTCAAAAAAAAAAAAAAAAAAAAACATACCTGAAGTTTTGTTTCATTCACACGTTTAACACACAAAAAGGCTGAGTTCTCTCAAACAGAAAACACTGTTCCACCTTGTGATGTCATGTGGTAATACAGGAAGTGCTCTTACTATATGCACCTTCACTAGAACCCTTCATAATCATTTCAGACCTGGAATTGACTATCTCTACCGAACAAAAGGTAAAGGTAGCTGTTAACTTGAAAACTACCACTACATGACATCACAAAGTGGAACAGAGCATTTTGAGCTTTGGAAATATAGACAAATAAATCAGGATTGCGCAGGATAATGTGCGTGACAAAACAGACAAAATGAGACAAAACAAAAACAGAACTCCAGGTATGTTTTTGATGCAGTAACAGCATTATAGCATGGCTTAAAGAGTCAATTTTGTGTAATATAGAACCTTTAAACAACTTTGGATGTCCATTTCTAGTAAAATACTGTTCTACTATTCTAATACTACTATTCTAATATGGAGCCAAACATGGTTAAGTTCAAGAAAACACTCAAGCAATTTTAAAAATGTTAAAAGTACAGCTTTAATTGTCAAATTCATTCCGATTGTCAGTTTTCCAGCCATATACACAACTGGGGAGAGTCAAGTAATACCTCAGAAATATGACGTTGCATCATCGACTTCGCCCTTGTCAAAACACAATTTCAGACAATAAAAGATAAGAAATATTTTAAGTACATTGACCAATGCATAAACACCAGAAAAAGACATTACAAAGAATACAAAAGTAGTAACATATCCCCTGAAGTCCCGAGAAGAGGTAGCCATGTGAAGGTCAGAGAAAAAACAACATCGAAGATCAGTACAAAGCCAAGGCCAAAATCGGTGTTTAAGTGAAATAACCCGTAGTTTTTTTAACACTAGCAAGAATTATCATATAAAAGTAGATTTAACCTGTCTCATGAATAACTATATGAATGAACTATGCAATAAGACTTCTATTGCAAGCACTCAGTGAATATTTGGTCTATTGTCATTTGTGTTGTGAGCTCCTTTTAAACTGAACCAAGCCAATAAAGCGTCTTTGAGAGCATAAACTGTAAACAGAAATGGACATGGCTCCATCGACTCAGTTTCCATTTGACTTCATGTTTTTAACACTGTCAGCCCTCTCTCTGTAACTGCTAACACTGTGAGCTTCATTTGACTGGAGCCAAACGCTATGGGTGACGTCACACTCACTTAGTCCACTTGTTTGTACAGTCTATGGCACTCCACTGTAGCGTCATCCCCTCAGCTTTTATTTAAAAAAATGAGTAAACTAGTAAATAATGACAAGGTAAAAAGCACTTAACACAGCAGTGCCAATTGACTCCCACTGTAGCAGTAACATGAAACTGTACATGAATTGTAAACATATTTTCAGAATTCAAAAATGCCTATGTATGAAAATGTTTTAACTAATGGTGCTGTAACAGATGACATTAACACAGGCAAGAACTTGCTAAGGGAAAAAAATGAGCCATGCCCTGACCACTGACCCTTTGTTTGCTACAGAGTCAAAAAAAAAAAAAAGCCAAGTCTTGTGCTGTTTGGATTTACCAGAGACTTGCTTTGATTATCTGGATAATTGCACTCTAATAGCATTAATAGAATAGCATTTGTAATATAACCATGAATCAGGGCAGCGCATTACATTTTTAAAACTAGATTCTACCTTAAGCCTTATTTGCTCTCAATGTTAAAATTTTAAACTCTAGGGTTCTTTGTTTCAGCATCCCGTGGGTGCAATTTTTGGGGTACATAACCTGTGTTTACAACTTGAAACTCATCTAGACATTGGTGAGACAACATGACGTGGTCCGATTGTTAGGACATGGTTTTCGTCCCAGAAGCAACTTCCTGACCCACAGCCTTTATAACAGTGACCTAAAAGAAGGAATACAAAAAGTGTATTACCAGGTTTTCTTTTACCATATAAAACGTGTTGTACTTTAAGGCAAGAGAAGCCATTTAGCAAGCTCCCAATAATAATTTGACACTTTTATCATCATTATCAGTAAATACTTCCCAGAGTGGAATGCTATCCAAATACTGCTGTCTAAGATATCAATTTCAATGAATACAAATCAGTACATACAAGTGTTGTAGGCTTTGCATTTTTTACCCCAGTAAAACTAGATATGGCCCGAGTGCTAAGAAAGTGAGGAATGGTTTTGAACAGTGTTTAAACTGTGGTCGCACCATTTCAAAACTACTTTTCCACATTTATTTTTTTTAGTTGAACAAACCTATGGCAATGTAGAATTGACAAATGTGAATAATACATTTTTACAGTTATTACAAGAAAGTATTAAATTAAACAAGAACATGTTTTTGTTAAAATGTAATTACAGGTTTTAAACGTAAACATATTAAGCTCATATCCAATGCAATGAATGGGAGCAAATCACTTCATATCGCTGTAACTCTGTAGGCTCTGAAGTTCTCATTCTGGATAAGCTCTGGCACTCCTGCTCCACTGACGTAGGCATAGGCCTACGGAAATAAACTCTGGGCTTGACTTTTAGACATGCCAGTGCTGTTGGGCATGTTCGTGTGCACCTTACACAATGGCTGGTGGAACTGATCATAACATATAAAGTTGAAAGAGTCAGGCCTCACTCGGACTGAGTGCAGGACCAGTCTTATTGCTGTGACACTCACATGAAGACTGGAGCTCTGCTGTGCAGTTGCAGTCACAGCGTTTGAAGGCTGCACAGGGACCACATGTTTGAGCCATAACTTTTTATTGATTCAGGGAAAAGGCTGGGGTCTCTCTTGTGTCCAGCAACAATAGAATCTAACTGAAAAGATCCAGGTACCATGGCACCTCCACTAGCACCATCAGACTGCACCTGTACACTCTGAGCCGATAGGGATACTCCAGAATACATGTGAACACATGTGACTGGAGTGCCAAGACATCCCATAATGCTTTATATTTTGCTCTGCTCACCCGAGCATGTTTTTGGTAAGTGGGTTTGGACAAGTTTGGATTCCACATATGTTCCGCAGTTCTGTGGAGGACAGGGACCTACAGATCGTACAGCTCACACAGACCTGCTGAAAGTGATTTGCCGGTCGTCACTGGCATGAGCTTAATATGTTCACGTTAAAACAAGAAACTGATGTTGTTAAATGTGAGTCTGAAGTCATTAAAACTTGTAATGATTACATTTTAACAAGAAAATATTCTCATTTTTACTCAATACTTTCTCGTAATAATGAAAAAGCTGGTAAAAATTGTATATCCACGTTTGTCAGTTCAGCCCTTCTGTAGTTACACAGTGTAACAGAGGAAACATTTTGAATCAGATTTAAAGGGAAAGGAATCAAAAAATGTAGTGACAGAACTTACTAATAATTGTTCTCCATTGTCAAATCTCTTCTTGATATCTTTGCCCAGGTCATCGTCAGGCAATTTAAGGTAGTCTTTTTGAGATCCATCGTCGTCCATCAAACTCAAGAATCCATCGTCAATGTTGAGAAGCTAGAAATATCACAGAAAATAAAAGTAGCTCAGTTTACTCATAACATACTGTAGAAAACAAAGATGGCCTTCATGTGTGTGAAGTGCTTCAGTTTTAGAACACGGATAAGCTGTAATCAGAAGACTCAAAATATCCAAGTGTGTCAATTTGATACTAAGAGCAAAAAAGTCATTAACACAAATACAAAACAAAAAGTACAACACCGATTTCACTCATCAAAACGTGGCGGTAACAAAAATGTAGGACTAAACGAAATAAGAAATAATAATAAAGATAAATATATTTTTCTACACTTGGTATGGCAATAATATAAATAAATAAACAGATAAAATAAATACAACTCTTCTCAAACACACTTTGGCTTATCCATAGAAGAAAAGGAATAAGTTTAAGAGAAAGTTTATTATATACTTTTTGTTAAGTTAAAAGTTATGGTAGCGGTTCCCAGGTCCTAATTACTAGTTTCATGTTCGACACACAGAGCGAGGCCAAAACCTGTTTGTCCAGTTGAAAACCTGCATTTCTTTTCAGACACAGAGGAAACGGGCAGCTCATGTGTTACACCCAAGTTATTCCAAATACAAAAAGGTCTAAATTATAAAACACAGGTCCAGACTGAATAATATATCTACCTGATAATCCTTCCTTATAACATTTGGAACATCCATGTTATGGGTGGATGGGCAGATATCCTCAAGTTTTTTCCCAGTGAAAATATCAAGTCCAACAAGGTGAACCTAAAAAGTAGCACAAAAGCCTCTGGTCAAATTCTCAATGGGGAAACTTGTAAGTGCCAAAAATGGGCTTTAATCACTGAGTGCCCCAAGCTCAGAATTCCAGAGGCCGGCTGGAACAGTTGTACCTTAGCGTGCCCGTGCTTGCCGGTCTTGGAAGTGGACATTTCCACGATCTTGCACGGACGGCCCTTGAGCATAACGTGTCCGTTCTTCCTCAGGGCAGAGCACTGCACGGGGTACGTCTCAGAGGCCCCGGACGTGCCACTGTCAAAATCAGCCATGCTAAAGGACAAGGAGAAAATTTCAGTTAACAAGACACAAATCATGTTTTTAAGAATTTTATTTTGTGAGAGACTGTGTGTCCAAAGCATTCTCCTTGATTCTGCGAGGAAAGAAGATATAAACTCCTCACTGACACCAATAAAGTTTGATTATTTGATCTGATGCCTGCTCCTGAAGCCTCCCTCATGTTTACTCCTTCATTCCGAGGTTTTCTTTGGGACACCACCTAATATGACACATTTGACTGACCGCTGTAAAATGGAGGAGCAAGGAGAGGAATCAAGGAGGAGGAAGCAAGGAAAGAGAAATGAGACGCGGCCTGTATATAAAAAAGTTGACATAGCTAACAAGCTAGTTAGGAAGTTCACATGCTGGGTGATGTCGCACTCACTTAGTCCACTTCATAGACTGTATATGGTCCACTTCTTTATAGAGTCTGTGGTCCAAATGTGCACAACTTAAGAAGTTTAGCTAACATTAATGTTAAGTCCAAGCTAAGCTTTCCCAGGACAGTCCCAGTTTTGAGCCCAGCATTTTGATTTATCCAAAACCAGTGATTTGTCCCAGTTTTACACAGGAAATGCCCCAAGAGTCCCTATTTTAATACCTGCCAACAGTAAAGAGAGGCATAAATTGTCATTAGTTGGGGTAAAATACAGAAAAGCTGCACAAGGATGACCAAAACTCAAAGAAAATATAACTATAGTTACTCACATTAGTGTATAGTGCAGAACAATTTTCTTTAATTATGCACTTGTTTCACAATTTTATTATTACTAACCATCACAAACCAGGGATGTCCCAGTTTTTGTTTTGTTTTTTATATTGAAAACCCGATCATCCTATGCTACAGTCTAATATAAAGGTCTAAGACAACTCATTGTTTAGTTTGTACCCGACATCTAAAACAAGAAAATCAAGTACTAGTTACAGTTGGTAAACCACAGGGACACTGCAGGCCACGCCTACAGTCCTCATTGATACACATTTTATTCTCAGAAACAGATTAACTGAACCTTTCTCTCCTTAAATAACACTTTCTGAGTCCGTGTGTTGAGGAAATAATTACTGTGGGGCAAAAACTGTAGCTCCGTGGACAAAAATGAGGCAAATAACAGAAACACATTCTGCCTGTTACAGCCTTCTGCCCATAGTTCTGCGTCTCAGTGCGACTCAGACGGAATGCTGAGGGGCAACTGTCGAATAAAATGATGTCAGTGCACACTCTCTGTAACAGGAAACCCGGATCATATGGATCTATGGCTCTACGACGCCGTGATAGGTTTTCAAAGTATCATTACGTGGCAGATGGGCCAAATGACTGAAAACATGGCCCCGTTTCTACCCACGCCCTTTAACAGTGACTAAACATTTACGGCTTACAAACTAAAGATCCAGCTTGTCTTTACCCACTCCCTGGTCTTTACTAAGTTCAGACTAAAGCCCAGAAGCTGACGGCAGGTCTTGGATAGCCCTTTTCCGGCCACAGACGCCATTAAAAGTAACGCGTAAACAGGCGCAAAGTCAGACGCGTCTTACCTTGCGTTGTGCGTGCGGCAGAGAGAACAGGCTAGACGCAGGCTCGGATTTATATGCAGGTAGTCTAGGAGGAGGGGTGAAGAAGGTGGAAGGCAGGTAGTGAAGGTGGTGTTCTGCCTCGACAAGTACAGCTCCGTGGACGGTAAGATCCCGGGGAGAGGCGGTGCAGCCGGAGGGAGGTGAGGAGGCGAGGAGGCGAGGGGAGGGAAGCGCCTCTCAGGGGGTGGGACAGGAGCAAGGCCTACTCATTTCTGACTTACTACAAGATACTAAGGTAAGACGAGATAAAAGCGCCCGTGTTTGTCTCACAATGAGGAAATTCCACTGTTGCAACGCACGGTTTACGGCAGCAAGGGCAAGAGAATAGAAATAGGCGTCAGAAATCGAGATAACCTACATATTGTGCAATTAGCCTATAATATAATAAAATAAAATAAATAAAAAGTTAAATAAAATTATTATTATTATTATTATTATTAGTAGTAGTAGTAGTAGTAGTAGTATATCGTTGTTGCTGTTGCTGTTGTTGTTATTCTTATTTTTTTTTATTTATTATTTAATTTATTTTATTTTTATTATTATCGTCTACAGGTGATGAGTCAAGGTGAAGACGCTGCTCCACAGAGTCCATCTGAGCAGGACTTAAAGGTGCATTGTGTAACTTTTCTGGAGGAAGGTCCATCAAATGCTTTTCTCCAGGGACATGTTATTGCTTTGGCTGTAATGTTTCACAGTATGGCATTAAACCTGTCTATTTTCATGGAAACCAAACCAGACCAAGTTGCAGGTCAGATCTGTGGAGCGGTGACCATCCCACACCTCACAGTCAGAATGCCTGTTTTTTCCACGTCTTTTGAGCTATTAAACCACCTGTAATTGAATAAATGTAAGAGTTCTTTAATGTCACTGTGGAATATTCCAAGCAGAGCCATGAATAGGCATAGAAACAAGCAGGTGAAGGTTGCATAGTACACCTTTAATACAATGGGTCTATCAGGGAACACATTTCTATGGTCTGAACCTAAAAATGCAATGTAGAACTGGTGATTTTTATTGGAAAATAAGTTCTAAATCAGATAACAAGTAGCCTACAATTAGCCTTATCCCAGGATTCTGGTATGAGGTCTGTTGATAATGATTTCAATATAATAGAGACGACTTGTAGATTTTCTTGCCAAACATCCTTAAAGGTGCACTATGTAACTCGGTTGGGGATCTGTCACCTATTTGTTTCTATGGGTATTTCTCTGCCTGAAATGTTCCGCTGTCTGACAGTAAACAGCTGTAGGTGAGGTGGCTTTATAGCTTAAAAAAACCTAGAAAAAGAGGATTTCCTACTGTGAACAGGGTCGCCTCTCCACAGATCTAACTTGTAACTTGGTCTGATTTAGTCTCAGGAAGATAGAAAGCTTTAACGCCATACTGTGAAACATCCCAGACAAAGCAGTAACATCTCCATCAGAAAAGCGTTTGACGGGCCCTCCATCAGAAAAGTTACACAATGAATGCACTGTTAAACCCTGCAAATGACACAGATGACTGGACTGCTCCATCAGCACCTAGTGAAAATTAATCTAAATGAACTTTACAAACATCATAATTATCACAGTCTTCATTGAAGTCATGAAGTCAGTTGATCTTTGCCTCTGCTCAGCTGTGGTCTAACAGGAATCCTTTGTGTATAGATGTGGCTGTATATTCTTCAGTTTGGTATAGAAGGGGCACATGTTTTTACAGTGGGAAGAGCCTCACCTGTAATCAGGACTGACATCAGCCCTTGAGGGACCCAGGACAAACAGGTTTTCAGAATACTGACATTTTATCCAAGGGCGGAGCGCGCAGTGTCACTATCTTTACTTCAGGATTTTGTTTTAGCAAGATCCCAACTGTGAAAATGGCGTGTAAGTGTCAAGTAAGAACAATTACAGGTCAGGGGTTGGAGCAGGTGGAGTTGAACTGGACATTTGACTGGAAATAAGCCATATCAAAATGATTTCATAATAATAATTTGTGACTTAATCTCAAAATTCGACTTAAGAACACAAATAGAAATTTTAACCATTTAATAATTTTGTATTTTTAGCATAATTAACAAAGTCAACAATTGCCATTTCACATTACTGAGGATAATGTTAAAATCATTCACATTCTGTCAGTTAAAGTGCACTGTGTAACTTTTCTGTCTGTTTTGCCCTGATTATTCGACAGTATGAAAATAAACTTGGCAATCACAATGGAGACAGGTTTATGGTAATATGTGGTAAGAATTAATGTTTGTAAAGGGATTTTTGAAAAACAAAACTAATTTAACAAATGCATGGGAGATATGTTTAATGTTTTACTGTGGAACATTCCAGGCAAAGAAATAACATCTCCATGGAGAGAAGCAAGCAGCGGACCCTCCAGCTCAGAAGTTACATAGTGCACCTTTAAGTTACAGTATCTCATTGTCTCATCTATATAGTTTTGTAAACATCTTCCATGTAACAAATACATTCAAATCTTCAATAAATGCACGATGAAAGACTCCACAAAGCAACACTGTGTAATCTAATACGTCAAGAACAAACTGAGCTCTGATGTGGCCACACGCGTGTAAATATTAGCCTTTTAAGCCACAGTTTTCTGGCTGTACAGAGTCTGTTTATTTGGTATGGCTAACTAGACCAGTGTTTATTAAGTTTGTATCGATTTCCAGAAATTCTTAAATTAAAACCTAATTTTTACTGACTAAATGTGTGAAGAGCAGAACCAGTTCTTTTATATGGTTTGCAATGGCCACTACTTTCCTAATGCATTTCTGTCATCCACATTATTCACTGCAGTAAGTTTATAAGTGTCATAACATTTGGAGGCCAGAGCAGAGTTTTGCAGTCAGAGTTATGCTAACAACATCTAGCATTCTAACAGCACACTTCCTGGTTTGTGGATGATAAAACGTAGACAGTAGCTGCAGAAGAGGAAAAAAAACACAAAACGTACCTGAAAAAATGGGTGTAGCCCCTTTAAAGGTCCTATATTACGCAAAATTTACTCTTGTGAGCTTTACTTTTAGATTTCCTCGTCAAAAACCTGGAGCAACCCTTTATGATTGGGCTGTCTACATCTCCAAGATCAAAATGTTCTTGAGATGCCATGAAGCCGTAGTGTTCAAGTTAATAGCTACCTTGTGCCTTTTACATTGTGTTCCTTTTGAAGAAATGGGTAATTCCAGGGCTAAAATCATCCAAATGATTTTAGTGGAGGTGTGTGGAGTTTAAAAACATAGTGGTGCACAAAAAGTGGGGTGTTTTCTGTGTGTTAAACATGTGAATGAAACCAAACTCAACTCCAGGTATATTTGTGATGAGGAAACATTATAACAGGAAAATAGCATAATATGGGACCTTTAAGCTAGTCAATAATAGCATAATATACCGGCTCTAAATTAGCTTTTATTCTTATGTTACTGGATATTGAAAAAGCAGCTGTCACAAAAATGAAAAGTACTCACAGTAATTTGATATTTGAGTCCTTTTTTGATATTGCATTCAACCCAAAGAGCACCAGACTGACGTTTTTCCAAAGTTGTGTGGCTTTCCAGGCTATGCAAACGCAGGCACCTGCAGGATTCACGCGTCTGTGGAGGTTTTGAGCTGCTGCAATTCAGTGTCCATAACGTCCTTTTTGCGTCCCTTTTGAAAAACTGCAGAAATCTCCTCAAATGTCTTTCCTTTTGTTTCAGGGACCCGGAAATAAGTGAAAAGAGTGAAGCAGAAAAGGAGCCCAGCAAACAGGATAAAGACATAGCAGTCCAACACCTCCTGCAATGGACAAGAGTTCGATTAGTAGGCCTACAATATACAGAGCTTATGGTGTAGTTGTAGTAGTAGTAGTAGTAGTAGTAGTAGTAGTAGTAGCAGCAGCAGCAGCAGCAAGAGTAGTAGCAGCAGGAGTAGCAGCAGCAGTAGTAACAGTAGCAGCAGAATTAGTAGTAACAGCAGCAGTAGTAGTAGCAGCAGCAGTAGTAGTAGCAGCAGCAGCAGTAGTAGCAGCAGCAGTAGTAGTAGCAGCAGCAGCAGTAGTAGCAGCAGCAGTAGTAGCAGCAGTATTCAAATGTCATACATGGAAATTGTTGAATGTAGGGGTTAAGTAATATGGTAGTAGTAGTAGAAGCAGTAGTGGTAGTAGTAGTACTAGTAGTAGTAGTAGTAGTAGTAGTAGTAGTAGTAGTAGTCAAATATCATCAAATTTAAATACCATTAAATGTAGTTAATATGATTAACTTAGGTTCAGGAGCAGGACCACGCCTCAACCAGCCTCACCTCTTCTCCAGTGAATCACAGTTCATGTCTGCTATGCCTCAATTTCCCAGAAGCCCATTTATAGCAGCCTAATCCGGCAACCCAGTTCGTCCCGACTAACTTGACCCCACGCTCCCAACCCCGATCTGTTCTCTTCCAGACATAAGACGCCTACGAGGGGGGTCCTGTCCTGCTGGGCCATGTGAAGATAGAGACTGAACCCCCACCCTGAGTCTCAGCCCAGCCGACCTGCCTTGTCTCAATATAATAAACGCTTCCCAATGGTATTATTACTGCGTAGGTAATGGTGTGACACAACACTAGTGCAAAACAGCTCTGCTAGAGGTGGAAACCTCTCAAAATACTTCCACCTTGTGATGTCATGTAGTGGTAGTTTTTAAATTAACAGTTACTTTTTACCTTTAGTTCATTGGAGAGAGGCCATTTCAGGGCTGAAATAATTAAATGATTCTACTGAAGATGTATGGAGATTAAAAACACAATGAAGCATGATCTGTATTTCCATGTGACATCACAAGGTGGTTTTCCATTTGATAAAAAACTCAGACTAAATACTGCATGTAGGATTTGTGTGTTAAACGTGTGAATGAAACAAACAATAATGAGAAAACAGCATTATAACATAGATTTGAATATAGATATATGTATATAATATGGGCCTTTTAACAAATGCTTACCCGAAAACCAACAAAAACCTAACATAAGAAAATAAAATGCGGAATAATAAAGATCTAATTCAATTTAACACACACACTGAGTATATAAGAAGAGTTTGGGAACCTCTCTGCTGTTAAGATGCAGAAACAGCTCAAAGAAGTGCATTTTCGTGACGTCAACAAGCTTACATGTATACAGCCAGTGTTTTCTTACCTGTATGTAAGGAAAGGTCATGCCTATGATGAAGTTGCTGGTCCAGTTGCAGCAGCCGGCCAGAGCGATGGCGGCTGGTCTGGGGCCCTGACTGAACAGTTCAGCCACAATGAACCAGGGGATGGGACCAGGGCCGATCTCAAAGAATGAAACGAAGAGGAAAATCGCCACCATGCTCACTGTACTCATCCAGGCATAGTCGTTCTGCAGAGACAAAATGAAAGGTCGACTCTTGTGAGCTTTAAACTATGTTATAATGTGTTTTGTTTCATTCACACATGTTTCATAACCCCTTTAAAATGAGTCTGTCTACATCTCCAAAGCTCTAAATGCCCTGTTCCACCTTGTGATATGATGAAGCAGTCGTTTTCAGCCCCTTTTAGCTTATTTTACAGAAAGATGGGCAATTCCAGGGCTGAGATTCTCCACTTCCTGTATTACTACATGACATTACAAGGTGGAACAGAGTGTTTTCTGTGTTTGTGTTAAACATGAAATGAAACAAAACACAACTCCAGGTATGTTTGTGATGAGGAAACAACATTATAACACAGATCAGAAAACAGCGTAATATGGACCCTTTAAAGAAATACACAATACAATTTAAATAAATACTTCACGTAATAAAAAAAAAAGTTCTAACCTGAAATTTGAGCCCCACTGTCATTGCAATGGCACACAAGCACATCCCACCCAAACCCGCCAAAGTCAGAGTGCGTCTCCCAGCTCGGTCCACCAGCGCCACCTACAGAGACCAAAGGGTACATTGTTTACATCACAGGCATGGGTATGTATGGATAGTCTTTTATGTAACATTTTTATCATTTATTATTTATAAAGATTCAAAATAGATGGATAGATGCACAGATTTCCATGCACTTACAGACACCAGAGTGAAAACTGTGTTGATAACTCCAACTCCAATGGTGGCGTAGACGGGCTGAGCGATGCCAGCTTGTGCAAAGATGGATGTTGAGTAATAAAAGATCTTTGAGAGAAAGAAAAAAGAGAACATAAGTAAGCAATTTCTTAGCATTTATTGATTCTTATTTTATTATTAAAGGTCCCATATTATGCCACTTTTGCTGAGATGTTAAAATGTTGTTTCCTCATCACCAACAGTTGTGTTTTGTTTCATTCACACATGTTTAAACCACAAATCCTGCATATTTAGGCTGAATTCTTCTTTCAAACTGAAAATAATCCGTCTTATAATGTCATGTGGTAATACAGGAAGTGCTCCACTGTGTTTTTAAACTCCGTACCCCTTCACTAGAATCATTTGGGTAATTTCAGCCCTGGAAATGCCTCTCTTTACTGAACTAAAGGTAAAAAGTAGTTGTTAACTTGAGCTTTTGAGATGTAGACAGACTAATAATAAAAGGGTTACTCAAACATCTGTGAATGAAATGACTGCAGATATGTTTCCGATGAGTGTCAGTGTTGTGTAATATAGGACCTTTAAATATTGCGTTGCACTTACAGCATTGATACCGGACAGCTGCTGGGAGATGTGCATCATAAGAGCAACAAACAGCTGATCTCGGTACACTGGAGAACGGATCTGGAATAAAAAAAAAGATTATAATAAGTTTGATAGGATGTCCCCTCTGTTATCTAGTGCGGAAAAGGGTCATTCCAATAAAAACATTTTTACAGAGCGTTTTAAAAGAAGATGTAAACAGATAACAAGAACAGTTACAGGGCCAAATTGTCACAATAAAACTCTGAGCCAGAAAGCTATAATGCACACAACAAAATACAGTCGACTTGGCCCATATTATTTGCCATTTTAAATCTGATGACTACTTTGCAGCTGGTGTCATCAACATTGCCTTGGGGTGTGATGCTATTTGTAAGCACTGCTCTGTCTGAGGTTTGTTAGACTTTAATCTGATTAACTCAATCTGACTAGAAAGAACTAGTTTAGTTGGGACTACAACAGTTGAGATGATTTGTGATCTTAAACAAGTCTCTCATACATAAAATTACATTACAGTCACAAGTTAGCCAGCATTAGCCAGCAGTTTTTCCGTCACTTTCACCTTTTTGTTGAAAAAACAGGATCATGAACTCTCGTATTGATCACAGGCTCCTAAAAATGTGTTGTATAAATCTATTTTGTATTTTTTCGTGAGTTTTCAAACAATCTTTTCTATCTTATCTCTATCTATCTCTTACTATCTTTTTTTGGCGTTTCCTAATGTGTGCATTGTGTCACCATCGTAACTACAGAAATATTCCACTATAGAAATACTTGTCGAACACCCCACCATATTGCACTGCAAAGTATCAATAAAGTATAAATCATTATGGCAAAATTTGCAAAAAAAAATGCCCTTCAAGGAGCTCCTCAGAAAATGAACTATGTAAACAAAGCCATAACATAAGTGCGAGCAGAAAATGCACTTTTAAACCATGATTAAACAAATACAAATGAAAGACCAGACAAAAATTTGAAATTATTTGGTTGAGAAATTATAAATGACCTATTACTGGACTTACCAAAGACCAGATGGAGACCCTTGCTTCCTTATCAGCTTCCTCCTTCTCTCTCCTCATTTCCTCCAAGTCATTAGTTGCATCGTAAGGCCCCTTTAGTCTATACAAGCCTAAAGGATGATAACATACATTTAAATATACAGTATACTTCAATATTTTGTTCTTATTTTCTGTTGAACTGACTTTTGCGTGCCTCCTGCTCCTTGCCCAGTACGATGTAAAGATATCTGGGGCTTTCAGGACAGAGGGGGAGGAGGAGAGACTGTAACACGGCTGGAGCCCCTGATAAACCCAACAGGATCGGCCAGAAGTCATCGTTACCAAGCACGAAGTCCAGACCGATCACCTACAAACAAGTTCACGTTCACTGGTTTAGCACAGTGGTAGTTAGACTATGGGTCTTTGTCATTTTCAATCTAAAATATTCCACAATTATTCAGCCCTATAATATTCTTTCTTGTTTTTTTAGTGTTGAAATGTTGTTTATGTTCCATTATTTCCCAGTTTGCATGTAAGACGGTGTGCAGGAGTCCTATCATATTATTGTTTTAGCGGTTTAGTGCCAAATGACTCAGAGCTGGTGAAGTCACCGTATTGACCAGTTTAAAGGTCAGATGTTACACAATACTGACTCTAGTGAACTTTAAACCATTTTCAAATGTTACCTCATCAAAAATATACCATGGGTTGCATTTTGTTTCATGCACACATGTTTGAGTCATCTCCAAAGCTCAAAACGCTCTGTTCCACCTTGTGATAAGCGATATCTTTTAGGTTTTGTTTAGCAGGACTTGACAATTCCAGGGCTGAAATTATCCAAATGATTCAAGTGAAGGTGTATGGAGCACTTCCTGTATTACCACGTGACATCGCAAGGTGGAACATAATGTTTTGTTTGAAAGAAGAACACAGCCTAAATATACAGGATTTGTGTTTGAATAAAACAAAACACAACTCCAGGTATGTTTGTGATGAAGAAACATTATAATTATAACAGAGATCAGAAAAAGGAGTAATATGGGCCCTTTAAGTCCAATTTTAGTCTTTGCTCATGATGTAAACCTGGTGTGATCCTGATTTAATCCATAGATCTGCTTATATACATGTGTTTAGTTAGTTTTTTGTTGATTGTCTGGACTTGGGCCTGTTTTCTGGTCTCGTCTATTGTCCCATTGTGGTTTTCATGATTCTCATTTTACTCAGTTATAGACGGTCCACACTTTGACACTTTTTTTTCCGGACCTGGCTGAGCAGAATGCCAATGACAATAGCCAGTTGGTGCAAAGTCCCCAGTGCTCCTCTGTAACTCTTGGGTGCGATTTCTCCAATGTACATAGGCACCAGACCAGAGGTTAGGCCTGTAAGCACATGGAGAACCTTGAGACAACATAATCAAAGTTCCTACTGTGTTACTTTTAGAGATACAGGCACATTTAGATGAATGTTAGTAAAAAAACAAAAGCAATCAAGTTTTAGATATGCTATATGAGTACACTGTCTTCATTTAATCCCCATGTATTCATTAAAAGTCCAAAAGAGAGAGAAAATGTGTTGAATAGTTTTGAATTATCTGCAGATCATTACATTTTTGTGAAAAACGTAGGCAAAACAAAACAGCAAAGAAGGAAGGAAGTCTTGAAGTGTATTTTTGTATAATTGTCCATTGGCGCGAAAATAATTATGACTCTATTTTAACTGGTTTCTCATCTTCGCATGGCTAAAAATAGAAATGCAAATCTAAAATCACTGGTGTCATACAGTAGATCACAAAGGGTGGCACTTCAGTGCTTCTTTACCACAGTATAAGCCCATCACAGCTCGTCCGGAGATGACCATGATGTGAGGTCTCCACATCTGGCACAGGCCCATGAGGAGTCCAGCTGCTATGGCCAGAACGTTCACCATCAGCATGCCCTTCACCCTGCACAACAAAACACACACACTCTACAGACTGTACATGCGCTAATGCACTTCTTTAGCTCTGTTTGTGGCTTTATTTCAAGGTGCATTGTGTTGCTTTTCTCCATGGAGATGTTATTGCTTTGTCTAGAGTGTATTACAGTATGGTATTAAACATTTATATCTTCAGGGAGTCCAAACCAGCCTTATTGTACAATGGAGCACTTCCTGTATTACCGCATGACATCACAAGGTGGAACAGACTGTTTTCAGTTTGAGAGAAGAACTCAGCCTAAATATGCAGTGTTTGTTTAAGTGAATGAAACAAAAACAACTCCATCGCCTTTGGGTAAACTGACAGAAGCGAGGCTGTGATCTGCTCCTCTGACCACCCTCAACACACACACACACACACACACACACACACACACACACTCACATAAAACATTCCTGCTAGGCAATTAAATGTGTGGGTTAAGTGTGTTGCCTAAGGACACAGCAGCAGTACAGAGAGCCACTATCGCCCCCTTGTGGGACCTGATATTCCCAGCAAGTACTAACTGACTTATTGTTAATTTGTGCCAGTCACTGTCTTAAAGGTCCATTATGTCACTTTTCTGTTTTTCTGGTGCATGCTTTTCTTTGTTATTGCTTTGTCTGGAATGTCCCACAGTATGGCATTAAACCTTTCTATCTTCATGAAGACCAAGTTCCAGATCAGATATGCCGAGAAGCAGCCCTCTTCACAGTCATGCGGGCTTTTCTAGGTATTTTTGAGCAATAATCTACCACCTGTAATTGAATAAACGTAAGGCAGAGCTGTTTAATGTCATATTATGGAACATTCCTGGCAGAGCATGACATGACATAACCATAGAAACAAGTAGGTGACAAGCCCTCCACGAGAAAAGTTACACAATGCACATTTAAGCCAATTATGTGTAATGTTGTTCTTAAGACCCACTTTTATTCTCTGGATTCTAATACCTCCTGAATTATGTGGTCCTCTGTGTCTTTTATTTTATTTATTTATTTATTTATTTATTTAATCAATTTAATTTTTTTGTACAATCTTTATTTATTGATTTTATTATTTGTGTTCATTGATTTTGGAGGGTAGAGGGTGGCGGGGAAATGTGAGAAATGTGGGATTGTTCTTTTTTAATCACTGTAAAGCGTTTTGTGCATTTTTGTATGAAAAGCGCTCTATAAATAAAGTTTGATTGAGTTTGATTGATTGATTTTTATTATTATTCTTTTATCTAACATAATTCTGCTGACCTTTAAAGTGAAATATTCTACATTTCTGTGTGAAGCCCTTTGGAAACGGTCTGGTTTATAAAATGTGCTATACAAATAAAGTTGGATTGGATGTTTATAGCTGATTAGATGTCATTTTTCTTATACTATCTAAGAAAAGAAAGTGGTATGGATTCCAGTGTCATCTCACCTTCCTCTCATGTCTCCCACGAAGCCCACGAGGAAAGAGGAGAGCATGCCCCCGACGGAGAAGATGGCCACGGAGAGGGACCAGTACATGGTGACGGCCGGGTGCTGTCCAGCCTCCAGCAGCACCTCTTCCCCCTCAGTCCGGTTCTCTGACGCTTCGGCCAGCCTCTCTGACCACACCCCCAAAGACCTCCCATAATGCCGCTCGATCACCTTTGTAAAGCAGATTTTAGTTTATATTTTAGTTTATCTGGTGCCCAAAATCAGAACTAAACATGAGGAATCAGCATTTTACAAGCGAAGCTAAGTTTATGAGAAGATGCCTGAAAAGTTTGTGGGATGTTCATAACTGTTATTTACGTTAGGATTTATGGAGATAGAATTGTCTCAAAAAGATTTATACAAGTTTGTTTATTTATTTGTATCACGTTTTTGTATTTGTATTTTGGATTTGGATATGTATAAATGTATGTATATTTATATATTTCTTTTTTATTTGCATACATCTTTTTGAGACGGTTCTATCTCCGTATATATGACCTTTAAGCTCATTTTGTGAGAATGCGAGTCAATGTAACGTCCCTAAAAAGCACTGAAATCTAACGTGCGTGCTAGTTTTAATGATTTTGTCTGTCAGATTTTATTTTATACGCTGCTGCCCAGAATCAGGACTAAACATGGAGAATCAGCATTTCATTTTTATGCAGCTAAATAACGACAAGCAACGATATTGAAATCCAGGCTCAAAATGCCGTGACTGAAAACCTTTTATTCTGCACTTTTCGCTTTTAATATTAACATTATGATGATTATTTATGTTTTCGCTTGTTTGTACAGTGATTTGAATGTCTTTCTTGTTCTGTAAACCGCACTTTGAATTACACTGTTTACAAATGGTGCCATACAAACACATTTACCTAGAAAATTCTACACAGTAAACTAGTAGCCCTGCAGAGTAGTGGAAGTCTTTGTGAACACTGTCTAAGAAGTACATGTACCTTCTGAGGCGCGTTGATCACTCCCAGGCTGTACCCGTACTGCAGTGAGCCCAGTGCTGCAGTGAACACAGCCAGAGCCAGAGTCCCTGTGAGCTGCTGAAATACAGAATGACAAGAAATGCAGTAATAAGGATTAAGGGGAAACAATACAGGCTTGCATTTTTTTTGTTTTTGTTTTTTTGGACAGATTGGTCCCTTAAATGTGCACTGAGTACCTTTTAAGTGGAGTGTCTGCTCCCTACTTGTCTCCATGGAGATGTTATTGCTTTGCCTGCAGTGCACCAAGGTGTGATTTTAAACATATCCATCTAGCATATATTCATTATGGGTGTTTTTATTGCTCAAAAATACAATAATGCTCTGTGTGAATAGGTTTGGGAACAGTTTCTGACCCAAACAACACTGCTAGACTTTACACACGTTTGGCTAAATTAAAGGTGCAATGTAATTTTCTGGTAGAGGAACCTCCACTTGCTTATCTGTAGTTGCCATGTCTGGAACGTTACACAGTGTGGCATTAGATTTACCAGGCCAAGTTACATTAAGTCAGATCTAAGGAGAGGCATGTGCTTAGTTTGTGTGTGATTGAGATAGACGATTTTAATGGCATGTTGTAAAACACTCCAGGAAAATACAAAACATCTTCATGGTGACAAGCAGTTCAGAAAAGTTACACAGTGGTACTTTTAAAGGAACGCTATTCTATTATTCTATTCAATTTAAGATGCTCATGTAGAGTCAAGTCACTTTGCTGTGCTCACAAACACATCCGAACAAACACACAAATGTACTGACAGAGATAAAAGGGCTTTGGTTTAAGGCAGTTAAGTCTGATCTTTATCTTAACTCGTTAAACTGTTACAGCATAATGTTTGTCTATTAAACTTTGATTTTCAGGGTCAAACGATTCAACAAATATAGTAATACAGTCTTTAAAATTCAGAAATCACCTGTAGTTTACACAGAGAAGAAGATATTGGAGTTAGATTTTCTAATCTGCTTTTTATTTTGACATTTGCAAACTGCGTTATTGTCAACACTTCTCAAATATTCAGAATACTCACCAAGAAGCATAAGCAGCAATAATGCATTCATAATTTGTCATCCACAATATATGAATGGGCCATAGGTTGCAGATAGTGAAATGCAAAAAGGATATGAACCTTTAAGTGCACATAAAGCCTATTAAATGCTTAAATATAAGTATTGCATTAAATTTACAGTAAAAGTGTAGTTCTTAGTACAAGAATCCAAGTATTAAACTGCAATTTCCCCACAGTGGGACAAGTAAAGGTTTATCTTGTACATAAGCCATTGAATGCACAGTAACCCTATGAAATACATTAGCATAATGCTCTAAATCTGTGTACTTCTTAGTGCATGTATAGTATTAAACTGTAATTTCCCCACTGTGGGAGATATAAAGCTTAATCTTATCGAAGTTTCATTTAGCCAAATAATTTTACATATGAACCTTTAGGTGCACAGACAGCCTATCAAAAGTGCCTGTGCAAGTATAACACACCAAATCTAAAGAACCAAACAGTGAATACAGGGTTATAACGTGGGCTTACCTTTCCGTTCTCCATGTTGGGAACAGATCGTCTTCAGCCTGGAGAGGCTAATGATCAATGGACTTTTAGCCTGGATCCTGTTGTGTCCACTCATTAATCTGACCCCAGCACGCTAAACACACGCACTGCCCATATACACAGCAAGCAGTGCAAAACAAGCCAAGCGCATAAAACACAATACAAACCCCCTATAAAGTCTAATCAAACGCGATAGTTGTGATGTGTATGTGACAAAAAGTAGCAAATGTGTTAGGAAAAAAAGATGTAAATATTCAAATTATTTTAAGAGATGAATATGCATTTGAAAGTAAAATTTCGACTGTAAAAACATGGTAAATCTGAATTAAAATGTTTTTAGTACATTTTTTTTATAACAGCCTTTGGGACAAATATCTAGCTGGTTAATGATACACCAGTGTGGACAAAGTCTGAGGGTCGTTCGATAATGCTGATACAGCAGAACATAGGCTGCAAAACACATGGTAATGCTAATAATAAGACAATTTAATTCTCTACTTTCGTTTATTTATCTCTTAACATCTTATCTTTTAGAAAACAAAACAAAAAAAATCCCCAAAACAGGACATTAGTAATGCTCTTTTGAAAATTAAGAAAACATAAAATGATCCAAGTTAAACATTTGAGGATACAGTGAAGAAGTTTCAGTGTAATGACAAAAGTTAACAGTAAATAATGCCCCATTCAAACGCAAAGTTGTGCAGTAGGTGTGCACACAGTTATTGGGAAGACATAGCTCATTTTATATTATTATTATCATTATTATTGTTATTATTATTGCTCAAATGGCAGCTGGTTCTTTCCTTTTGTGTCCTAGAATCTGAACTGCCTCAGAAAAAAACTATACAAACAAATAACATATATATAAGACCTGAAAGATGAAGTCAAGTGGTTAAATGTGCAATTTTACAAGAAATATTCAAGAAAAAAAAATCTAAATATCAAAAAATTTCCATAATATTAGATCATTCTCTTCTCAACCTTCTCTAGACATTTTTTTCTTTCAAATGAAAACTTAATTAAAGGTGCACTATGTAACATTTCCAGTGAAGGGTACACCGCCTGCTTATCTCCATGGAGTTCTACTAGTAATTGATTTTACTAGAATAATCCAGAGTATGGCATTAAATCATCAGCTAAACAAGCAGATGACATCTTCAGGTCAAAATTACAGGTCAGATCAGTGGAAAGGTGTGTCCACTTACATTAAGAAAACTTAATATATATTTTAAGAAAAGAAAACACCTATAATTTAGAGATTCCTGTATTACCACATGACATCACAAGGTGGAACAGAGTGTTTTCAGCTTGAGAGGAGAACCCAAACATCCAGGGTTTGTGTTAAACATGTGTGAATGAAACAAAACGCAACGCCAGGTATGTTTTTGATGAGGAATTATAACAAATCAGAAAATAGCGCAATATAACCTCTTGTATATAGCTGAAATTTTACATTTTATTATATTTTATTTATTTATTTTTCTATTTTATTTTGACTTGTACATATACATTTATATCATTGGTTTTATTTGACACCTGTTTCTTGCTACTTTTTTCTGGAACTTATTTAGAATTTATTATCATCATTTATATTTTTTTACTCTTTGTTTTATTTTATTATATGATATTGATGTGTAAGTCTTTAATAAATGCAAGATGACCGTATTTAAAGCCATACTGTGGTATATTCCAAGCAAAGCAATAAGATCTCCATGTGGTCAAATACAGAGGACAAATTTCACTGCGGGGACAATAAAGTGCACCTTACCTGACCTTGCCTCATACTGTATCTCTTATCTGTGCTTTATGTCAGTCTGATTTATAATTCAGAGATTGGATTCAGTACACGGACGCATATCAAACCACTTTCTAATAAAGTAGCCATTACCTTTTAATTGTACCATGCTGTTACTGTTTGCAGATAACCACGTATTAGAGAGATTTAGATAAACTCCAGTGACTTCTGCCATGACACTTTCCAGGCAGTCCTACTAGAGGGAGCCATACATTTTGTTGGTCTTGATTTTCAAACTTTTTTCTGCTTGTTTTTTTCCCCTAAAGTTCTGCATTTCATTCATTTGTGATCACTATTTAACAATTATTAACATCATCAACTATATATTTTTTCTCTTTCATATATTTTGTCGCTAAAAATCCCTTTAATTTCATGGTCGTGGTTAAAGGTGCACTGTGTCACTTTTGAGGTGGATCTGCCAGATGTTTGTTTCCATGGCGATGGCCTTTGTTTTGCCTGGAATTTAATACAGCACAGCATTAAACGTATCCATTACCAAAGAAACAAGCAAGTGATGCCACAAGGTCAAGTTACAGGTCAGATCTGTGGAGAGGAGACTACGTTGTCAATGAGAATGCATTTTTTTATGGTATTTTTGAGCCATAAAGACACCTGTAATTTACTTGACATAAGATAGATACGTTTTATGGCATACTGTGGAACATTCCAGGCAAAGCAGTAACATCTCCATGGAGACGGTTAGGCAGTGGATCATCTACCTGAAAACTTACACAGTGCAAACATGATTGAATTGTAAAGAAGAATAATAAGAACATTAAGTACTGCATGAACTGGTATGTTTGGCCACTGTTTTTAATTTACCTGACGTCATGCAGAACAAAAAAGTAAAATGATAAAAATTCAAATCTAAATTAGTTAAGTCAAGAATAAGGACTTTATCCAGATTGTTGAGGTAAGTATTTAAAACAGCTAAGGGCTCAGGAGTAGGACAGTATCGAGCATTTAACTGAATTTGAACACTTGTTGTTGTTGTTTCTGATAGTCATGTTGCAGTTTGGCCGTGATACTTTTGGCTAATTAAAATCTACTGTGCAATAAGATCTTGTGAGGTGTGAAAGTGACGCTCCCTTATGCATGGATACAAAAATAATAGGCTCTGTGCACAGCAGCGCCACGGCAACCACACTGTTAGTGTCACTACTTCCTGTTCAGTTGTGTATATACAGGGTTTTGCCAAGTCTAAAATGAATAAATATTTAAAAATAAGGCATTGGACAGGGAGTTGTGGGTGGATGTGACTGACAACATGTTAAAAAGTACACAAATTAAATGAATACTTTAGCGGAGGACACTGTTTTTTGAAAGGTAGAGGTTTGTGTCTCAATCCTAATGCTAATGCTAATGCTAATGCTAATTTTGAGGCAGAATAAATATTAAAACACAACCACCACCTAAGTATTACACATAAAAACAATAAAGTAGTCTTTACTTTAATTAATTTTTTGTTTATTTATATATATTTTTTATATTTTATGATTTGAATTAAAGTGACTGTTAGCTTTGAGACAAAGTAAGCTAGTGTGCTGCTGTGAACAGAGCCAAAGCTTTTTTTTGTTTTTTGTTCTTACCATTACAGGAAATTCAAGAATGGACCAACAAAAATATTTGGTCTGGATTAAAATCTGTGTCCTAGTTCAGAAGTGAATGAAGAAATACTTTTGTTTGTTTTTTGTTGTATTGTTGAGACATAGATTGAAAAAAACAAAGAATTATAATTCATTCTTCTTACTGTTTTCTACTAAATGTGTTTTGTGGTATGTTAGAAAAGCTATTACCACTGAACTAAACATGTTTGAGTTTGCGTCCAGGGCACTTTGACGTTACCATTGTGAGATGGGGTCAGCGCCTTGGCAGAGATCTTCATTCATTCTATGCAATTTCTACATCAATATATCCTTTGTTATTCTCTAGATAATTTGGGAACATCTTACAAAATAATCCAACAACACTGATTGATTTATCTGGTCAGTTGATCCGCGTTTCACTCACGTTTTTCTGAAAATAATTACTTTTTCTGCATTTTCTCAGCAGGTCTGCACACCGATTTCAGCTTGATCTCAAAATGCAAGCCAAAACGCACATTTCTACACACACACACACACACACTTTCATACATAGACAGACAGTTTTAACCTACACATGTGCTATACAACTTGTCAAGCATCAAAGACTTTAAACAAAATGAAAGTGGTACCTAACAGGGAAATTACAGTATATCTGATGCAGCACCTTGAGAGATAAGAAAGTGAAGAAAAATAAGTTGAGGAAATAGAGGACTGAATGGACGTAACATATTTTTGCATACCGACACAACCCCTACTACAAATGTCCCAGTTGCATCACTAGAAGCAGTATCCATGGTTACGTAGAGCCTAAAACAGCTGGAAATGGCGAGGAGGATTGTAACTGGGGGCAGAACTAAAATCGTGACCCCTGTTCTGTACCGTCGCTTCTTTTCGATTGTATATGAAAAAAGGATTTGTTTTTCTCCCATCAGCCCCAGAGGTAAAGTTGAGTTGAGCTGACACTTGAAAATTATAATGATTCATCCAGAGATTCACGTGAAAAGTTTGACAATCAAGAATCAAGACAGTGGATTGACAATTTACTTTGAAAGTGCAGGAAAAAAATGTGGAAAAAGGAGATTTTATTTGTAAAGACGATGGCAACGCTCCAGTCAAGTAAAATGGCTTCTTTGTTAATCCAGGTTAGCATAACTCTCTCATACAGCTCTGAGTTTTTGCTTTTGGGTTATTTTTTTTAGTCTTTTTCTGAGTTTATGCTTGGCCTCGTGGGTGATCTGGTGAGGTGTGCCGAGGTGGGCTGCTGGGTCGACCGATGGGAGTGAGGCAGAGTGAAGGTGGGCGGAGTCATCACCAGTTCATCATGGAGCTTCTGTTCAGAGTCATGAAGAATACTTGGCTGCTGCCGCCGGAGCGCACTGAGGCAAAGAAAACCTGTGGAGAACGAAAATATGTGTTTGAATGTCAATACATCAAATCAAACATTACTAAAAGAGAAAAAGATGACAGAAGATTACAGATGGTACATTTCTTTAAAGGTGATACACTACGCAAAACTGACTCTTGAACGTTAAGCCATGGAAGAACGGTGCTACCTCATCATACAACTTACCTGGAGTTGTGTTTTGTTTCATTCAGATGTGTTTGAGTAACCAAAGTACATGTCTGACATGTTAGTGCCATATGTACCATCTCTGTGACCTCTGAGGACCTCTGAGGACCTCTGAGGACCTCTGAGGACCTCTGAGGACCTCAGGGACCGGCCTCCTGCTGGTGCCCAGAGTCAGGACTAAACTTGGGGAGTCAGTGTTTCAGATTCATGCAGCTAAAACCTGGAACAGCCTCCCTGAACATGTGAGACTCTGACCCTGTTTAAATCCAGGCGCAAAACAGTTCTGTTTAGCTGTGCATATGAAATGTTTTCATTTCTCATTCTACACTCTCTCTCATTTAATGTCTCTCTCTTTTTAATTTTATGATTATTTATGCTTTGATTTGTTTATATTGTGATTTGAATGTATTTCTTATTCTGTACAGCACTTTATTTGTATAGCACAATTTGTACACATTCAAACTTGCCTTGTCTTTATTATTAATCCACATCTGCGAAGCTCAGAATGCTCTGTTCCACTTTGTGATGTCATGAAGCATTAGTTAGTTAACAGCTACCATTTACCTTTTGTTCAGTAGGGATTGGCAATTCCAGGCCTGAAATGAATTTAGTGAAGGTGTAGGGAGTGTTTTCAGTTTGAGAGAAGAACTAAATAGAACCTTAATATGCAGGATTTGTGTGTTAAACATGTGTGAATGAAACAAAAAACAACTCCAGGATTTTTTTTCATGATTATATCGTAGCTCACACCATAGTGTATTTTTTTCATAGTATCAAATTAAGAATACCGTACTTAAATAACTTATCTGACCACAAGTCAAAAGTGCAAAGTATGAAACATTTTATGCCTTTAACTGAGAGTCAGAAGAAGTAGATGTACTGGAATAGAAAAGTATGAACTATACCTTGTCGTTCCTTTCACAGAGGAACTTGAGTCTCTGAGCTCTCTTGTGCATGAAGACTCCGTCCAAATGTCCCGTCTCCACTGAGCGGATCTCTATGGCTTTCTCCCCCCAGCCCATGATCTGATTCGAGTGAATGTAGGCTACACACACAAAGAAATGAGTTTAAAATGACAGTTATGGTTAGAGAAGAAGTAGCACTTTTTATTGTTACAGGATACGAGCAGTAGCCATAGATCTGAAGTGGTAAAATGAAGTAGAAGCAGCAGACCTGTAGTGTAAAGTTCATGTAACATCATGCATGACCACTAGGGGGCAGTGAAAGATAAGAAACTGCAATCCACCCAATGCACCCGGTACAAATATATACTTTTTATCCTACAACTTCATATTGCAACCTGATGTTTAACTTTCAGTCCATGACGAGCAAGCAAGCAAAAAAGAAAATTGAGTTTTAAATCAACTATTGTTCAAGAATTGTGTTTATGTGTCTTTATATTATATATATAATATATTTATATTATTAGCGGCACGGTGGCTGAGTGGCAACACTCAGGCCTCACAGCAAGAAGGTTGCGGGTTCGATCCCCGGGTCGCCCGGGCCTTTCTGTGTGGAGTTTGCATGTTCCTCCCCGTGTCTGGATGGGTTTCCCCCATCAACCCAAAACATGCCCGCACCCCTATGAACTAACATCAAGGACCATAATGTCCACCCTCCTGTGGGCTCACCACCTGCAGAGGGGTTCATAGGGGGGGTCAGGTGCTATGAGTATTGGGCAGCAAGCTGCCCCCGCGACCCAGCTGGATTAAGCGGGAGATGATGGATGGATGGATGTCTTTATATTAGTATTACAGCCGCATGAATGTGTTCTTTTAACATATACATTTAAGGAGAAAACAATACTATGATTTTATATGTAGTGTAAAATATTATTAGAGGGGTCCTGTGTGATCTTCAAATTGATAGGGGGGCACAGCACAGACTTTGGAAATGGCTGCACTAAACTTTAAATGTCAACGTTTATTCACTCCATAAAAATCAGCAGTATTTCACTCATTGGTCTGTATCCCTTTCAGTGTCTCCAGGTTAAATAATCATTAGGTTATGATGAAGCTTTCATGTCTTACCAACAGAGGTAGGCATCTCTCCCCACTGCAGCACCACGTCCTTGGTGATTCTCCCATAGGTGTTCACGTACACCCCCTCATCCTCATAACAAAGCAGCATCTCCATCCCGTCGGTCTTAGGGAGTACCACGATGGCATGGGGCGTCACCTGGTTTTGGATCTAACACAAACCCACATAAACGCATATTTTAGAAAGATAATCATACTGAGGATACTGAGGAAAGAGGATAGAGGCACAACATAGAGTACACTATTGACTACTTGGAAAGAGGGAATGACTTGATATTTGGGGTTTTATTTGATGAGAAAATTCACAAAGTTACTATGAGAGTTGAAATTTCTACAGTAGGACTAAAACATTAAGAAAATCTACAGGTACTATGCAAATGAAACAGAAAAAGATAAGAAAAAACTTTGCCACATTGACTCACAAATTTTTTTTTATCCGAGTCAAGTTCCCAGAGAATCAAAATTATTCAATACAAGAAAAAAATCAACATAAACGCTCAAACATTTGCATAGCACTGTATACAGGGCCACTTCAGGTTGGCCCCATAAAGAAGTGTAAAGAGATTAGCTGCAGGAGTAAACTCATCTCACCCATTAGAACCAGATTTGTTGAAGCTCAAACTTACTTAAAGCTGCACTATGTAACTTTTCTGGTGGAGCGTCCACCACCTGCTTGTCTCCATGGATACTATTGCTTTGCCTGGAATGTTCCATGACATTAAAACCTTTATCTCCATAAGCATGTTGCACTAACCAGCCAGTTCACAGGTCAGATCTCTGAAGAGGCGACCGCTCTGACATGAAGAGTGCATGTCGTCTATGACATTTCTTTAGCAATAAATACTGTAGAAGACAGTGTTGGGAAGAATACTTTGAACATGTATTTAGTTACACAATATGAATACCTGAAATAAAATGTAATTTGTAATTCTGATGCATGGTCCATCAGAGTACTGTATTCTGACTACTTAAAATACTTTTGAGCTGTATTTAAATTATAGTGTAAAAACTATAAACTATAAAAATATGATTAAAACAGTGTTATGTTTATTTAGCCGTTTGTTATGAATTTTCTGTCATGAATTGGAGAATTTTAAAATGTAAATTGCGTAAATTGCCATGTAATCCTCTGATTTTAGGAAAGTAACTGTGTTCTGAATACCATCAAATGAGAAAATAACCGTACCAGAAAACAGATTCTTAGATCTGAACAGATTCTGAATACATATTCTTGGTAAATGTATCAGTTACTTCCCAAAACTGAGAGTTCAGTTTACAGAATAAAGAATTAAATACACCCAAGTTTGTTAATTTAATGCTGTACTGTGGAAGATTCCAGGAATAGCAATAACATCCCTATGGAGACAGTTAGGTGGCGGATGTTTCAAATAGTCCACCTTAAAGCTCCATTCAGGTTTTTTGTTGTAAGTTAAATATTTACATTCATTCTTCCATTACAATTCATTAGTGCAACTGCAAATAAAAACAGTAGATTTCCCTATAGGTTTGAAAATCTCCACTTTATTCCTATTATAGCCAATTATATTTCACATTATCTATAGCTCAGTGTAAATGTCAGGGGTAAGATGAATTTACTCACACCACATGATTTCAGTGTTATTGGTTAATGAACTGGGCTGTACAAAGCAGACACTTATGGCACTGCTATGTATTCACTCAGGGTCTGCACTACAGCACTAATATTGATCTAGTCTAAAGGGTCGATGTCAGGACGTCACCTTCATTTGAGGGCCACACTGTGCGAAAAGAGGAGGAGGAGAGGGGGAGAAGAAAGAGCAGGCTCACATGAAAGGTGATAATACAAAGAGAAGAGCATTTAAGTGTTAAACCCTATTCATAAATTATAAATCTGATGGAGCACCTCCTGAACCTGCATGTGGATTCAGCTCAGCCTCTCTCAGTCCATTACTTTGATCAGGCAACATTACGATTATGGGTTTAGTAACACAAGTTTTCTCTTCATTGTGGATGTGTTATGAGTGTTAATGGGCCTATATTACGCTATTTTCAGATCATTGTTATAATTTAAATAACTTTCATCATCAAAAACATACCATACGTTTTGTTTCATTCACACACGTTTGACGCACACAAATCCTGCATATTTAGGCCGACTTCTTCTCTTGAAAACTATCGCTTCATGACATCACAAAGTGGAACAGAGCATTTTTGGCTTTGGAGATATACACATTAACAATAAAGGGTTACTCAAACATGTGTGAATGAAACAAAAAATAACTACAGGTGTGTTTTTGACAAGGTAGCAACATTCTAACATGGCTAAAATCTCAAAAGAGTCAATTTTGCGTAATATAACACCTTTAAGGAGTTAACGTAAATTAGGAATACTCGCCTTCTGAGTAGAATTAGTTGTTAATTAGTTATTCATATACATCAGACAATATCTATGTGTTTCAGACAGAATAAAAAATTGGACCATTGTCATAGTAATAAACAATTTAAAATAAAATAGATCTTTTGAACTGGAAAAGGTCCTGAAACACGAATGGGTAAAAGAAGATTTTTTACCTTCACAATTTACAGACAAAACATGCAGTAGGCTACCACATATCTTACCTACATTGTCTGATTTAGAGGAACAACTACATTACACAAGTGAAAATGTCTGCACTATGTACCTTTTCTGGTGGAGGATCTGTCACTTGTCACGAGTTGTTATTGCTTTGCCTAAAATGTTCCACAGTGTAGCATTAAACATATCTATCTCCATGGAGACAAGCAAGTGGCAACTCTCCCACCAGAAAAGATGTAGATGAAGGTGTTATGAGCCCTGGAGTATATCAGCAAAATTATTTCTATTTTTAACAGAAACATACCCCTATATCGTCTCATTTGTGCTGATACTGGTTAATCTGAGCTGCTAATGAAACTTATCTGAACTGTACTTAAACTTTGTACAGGAAAATTATTTGAGAAAAGGAAACCACAGAACTGATCTGCCCGAGACTGCAAAAGTTCGAACATGCAAGCAATAAGCAATGTAAGCAAAAACACATTCATGATGAAATTACAAATAGGTTGTGTTGCAGGGTCAAATTTGAAATACATGCAAAACATTTTGATCTGTTTTCTATCATAGCTAATTACATTTTTGTTTAGTATAGCTGTAAAACATATCACTCACGTGTTTTAAAGGTCCTATATTACACAAAACTGTCTGTTGTGAGCTTTAAATCATGGCATAATGCTGTTACCTCCTCAAAAACGTACCTGGAGTTGTGTTTGTTTCATTCACACATGTTTGAGTATACCTTTATTATTAGCCTGTCTACATCTCCGAAGCTACAAGGTGGAACAGAGAGTTTTTTGTTTGAGCGAATAACTCTAAACTTAAATATGCAAAGTTTGTGTGTTAAACATGTGTGAATGAAACAAAATAAAAGTTTGTGATGAGGAAACAACATTATATCATACGGCAGATCAGAAAATAGTGTAATATGGGCCCTTTAATGGAGATGGCCGATTTGAGAAGGGCATCTGACATAAAAAATGACCATGGGAATTTAATGCTTCAATTACAGTACCTTGAAAGATTGATGAGTATTGATTATTTTGTAACACATCTAATTAGGAATAGTTTGTATATTGGCACATTCATACAAAACTACTACATACCGTAAAATACCAAATAAGAGCCGGGGCGTTTATTTGTGTAAATCACTTAACAGACCAGGCATTTATTTGAGACCAGGCGGCAATTTGAGGAGATTAATTCCTTCTTCAAAAAAATCTGGTACTCAATATGGTACTCAAATTCTTTTAACCAGTATGACCATAATTTAGGCGACTTTCTATACAGACATAGGAGAATTAATTTGAAATGTTACAGCAAAATATCTACGGACGGGAGTTTCAAATTAGGCATGTGGTTTTAAGTTTGTTTCTGTGCATCAGCGGCACAAGGAACTGTTTTTTCTGGCGCTTATGGAAATTAGGCATGTGGTTTTAAGTTTGGTTTCTGTAGAGACAACGCGAGTGTCAATCCTGCGTCCTGATGTTGCAGCACGACTTCTGTCTTCTGTCACGTTCATTAGACTCGGCGTTTATTTGGAACCGGCGGATATTTATCAAAATATACACCCGCACGTGGCGTTTAAAGGGGACGTGGTGGTTAATTGGCTTTTATTTGGTATTTTACGGTATATTACATGATGGCAAGTCAATAAAACAGATCAATTGTTCCTTTATACACTGGAGCACTGCACTTACATGAGAGGGGATGTAGATGTCATAGGGGTTACCAGAGTCCACATCAATCACATGGAAACCAACGGTGGAGCCATAGATGACCTTTAACCTCTGACCCTCCTCCACGGTGAGGTCAACCAGCAGGGGGCGATGCTGCAGCTCGGCAAAGGACTGAAGATTATAAGAGAACAATAGACATGAGTTTAAGTCCATGTATTAGTAACTTTAGTGTAGTGTGCACTGAAATAAATACCTTAAAGGCCATAAACTTGTGGTATGGTTTGGGGGCCCAGGCGTAGATTTCCACTGCATTCTTCAAAGCAATAACCAGGAACTTGATTCTCTCATATTTCACTGGTTTTGAGAGAAAATACCGATTTTTAATTAGCAGCAACATTGTTTTATTATGCAAATATTAAGAAAGCTAAAGGGATATTATCACAAAAAATCATTCATCTCGTACAAGAAAGTAAAAGGTTATTGTTACTTTAAAAAAAAAATGTTTAAATGTGTTTTTCTGCAGATTGTATTGCTTTGCCTGTAATGTCCCACCATATGTCATTAAACTTATCTTCACGGTAGAGACAAGAAGTTGGAACCGCGGGGCGAAGTTTTAGATCAGAACTTTGAAGAGGTGACCACGCTCAAAGTACAAAATATGAATTCACGTTTTTTATGTATTTATAGAACACTGTAATTGAATAAATGCACGTTAGATAAGTTTAATACCATATTGTGGAACATTACAATAATATCTTAGCGGAGGCCGACCCCTCATCAGAAAAGTTACGGGAATGAGATTGTGGAATAAAAAAACAGATTCGATTTCTGTTTCAATCTGTTGAATCTTTCTAGTTAACAGGATTTTGTTACTCACCAACTTTGTAATGGACACATCCCTCCAGCTCTCCCACTGTGACCCATCCCTGCTTCTTCTCCACTTCTGGATCATTGTGTAATATTCTATTCCTCAGCCAGGACAAATAGTACACACGCAGCTTGTTCTTTTTCCCTGAAACAGAGAAAGTGAAACTATTATTATGAACTGTAACATGCAGAAACTACATTTTATGGATTAGGCATAACATTAAAGGTCCTATAGTACACTAAATTGTCTGTATTGAGCTTGGAGCTATGTTATAATGTTGTTATCTCATCTAAAATATACCTGGAGTTGGGTTTTTGTTTTGTTAACAGCTGAGTTATTTACCTTTTTTTCTTTAGTACATAATTTCATATATCTTGCTTCACATATTTTATGTTTATGTATGTGTCAGGAATGTAGAAAGTACTAAAAATAAAGAAAAAACATTTGAATGCGATATTTATTCTACTATTATTATGCTTCCATGCTTACCAGATATAGTGACCAGGACATTGAGCCCTTCTAACACGTCCATCTGAAGAAAGCGCCTCCGCGTGATCAGGTTGTACACTTTCCCTTGTCCACTCCGATCAAGCAGCATCAGCCCATTCTCCGTCCCCACGAGCAGGTTCACCCCTAAAACACCCCAAAAATAAGACATTACATTTGAAAAGAAGATGAATATATTTTCTATTGTGTTACTCCTATACCCCATAAAGCAGCACACAGGATCTCGGAGTTGAAGCGCTTCTTGTACTTTCGGATTTCGGGCGTGTCACTGTGAGGTCGGATGTTGGTTGGGTTGACGTTCACGACAGAAATCTTCCTGGCTTCGTTGAGTCTGGCTTGTTCTTGTCTCAGTAATTCGTTTGCAAACATGGCTAAAGAGAAAGAAGCACAAAATGTCATTATGTAGGTAAACATGAGCTATGGCATTTGTGGCTCTAATACTGGTGTTGCGTCTTTAGGCAAGACACTGCACCCACATTGCCTAGTATGAATGTGCTGTGTGAGGGTTGGTGGTGGTGGGAGGGGTAGATGGTGCAGATTGTGAGCCTCGGTTCTGTCATTGTACCCCAGGGCAGCTGTGGTAATAGTATCTTACCACCACTAATGTTCAGTATAGTGTTTTGAGTGTTTTAAAAGATGTTATATAAATCCAATGCATTGTTGCTATTATTAAATCAGTTTACTGCAATATCCCTAAGGACTTTCTAACTTTACTTGACCTTTGACTTATTTATTACTTACTTATGTATTGTTGTGGTTGTTATTTCAACTAGTAAACAAAGGATTTTTCTATTCTATAATCTCTATAATATTGCAATCATATTTTTTTATTCAGCATAAATGTTTTTTGTATATAACTCCAGTCTTACCAGCTGCAGAGTCACTGTCTCCATCAGTGGGGGAGGTCTGATAAACCCGGGGGTCGACAAACGGGGTAAAAGAGGATTTGGAGCCACTCAAACCAAACTGAAACAGTGAGGAAACAGAAGACATGGTTGTTATTCATGTGGACTATGGATATTTTTAAAGAACTTCAGTGTTGTTAAAGGTCACACAAAATTGTGTTTTGTTTCATTCACAAATGTTTCGTAACCATTTATTATCAATCTGTCTACATCTACAAAGCTCAAATTGCAAAATAACATCTTAAGTTTTACATTTTGTTTAAGAGAAATTGGCAATTCTAGGGCTAAAAATATCCAAATGATTCTAGTGAAGGTGTACGGAGGTTAAAATCGCAGTGGAGCACTTCCTGAACTTCTTGTGTGAGAGAAGAACTCAGCCTAAATATGCAGGGTTTGTGTGTTAAACAAGAGTGAATGAAACAAAACACAACCCTGGGCCTGTTTGTGATGCATAACATGGGCCCTTTTTAAATTGTGGTCCAGTTTGATCATAAATCTAAGTTACCGACCTCGGCCATGTCTCCCAGCTCTTGCAGGGCGTTGGTGGGCGTGGCCGACGGGGAGTTACTCTGCTGCACCAGGTCAGGAAGGTTACCATGGTTACTGTGATTCCCAAAACCATTGCTCTCCATGTGGGCTCCTCTCCTCCTCTCCTCCGCCTAGAAAACATGGGGAGATAAATCCACCTAATAAGAAAGGAGACAGTAGGGATGTAACAATAACTGAAATACCGTAATATTTTATTGTCAAAGGTCTCACAGTAATATAATGGACCATCATATTATATTGAATCATAAGTCTCTTTGCTTAAATGAATAGTTATGATGCAGAAATAGCTAAAAAAAAAAAAACAGAGGGAACTACATAGACCATGATCCTTTTCTCCGTTTCAGTGCAGACGACATGAAGAAATAACACTTTACATCTTCATTCTTTGGATTAAATCTTGTGAAAGCATTTTTAAAGTACCATATTCACAGTTTTGGTGAGCCTCCAAAAAATATTGCAATAAATATCATAGCGTGAGATGTATATGATGAAAATATCACACAGAGATTTGGATACATCCCTAATGACAATAAGTGTTTTACCAAATGACTGGTCAAAGCATTTTATAATGTCAGTCTTGTTATGTAGAATATCGTAATATCGTGAGACTCTCCACCATATCGTGAGCTTTCCCACCATATCGCAACAAATATCGTATCGTGAGGTTGATAGCGTGACGGACGATATCGTATGGTGAGACTTGAGTATTTTTACACCCCTAGTAAACAGTATTAAAAAGACTCATTTGACTCCAACAGACAATAAATCTTACTCCAACGCAAATGTTTAAATTGCTTAACCAAATTCAAACAAATATTTATGATGAAAATATATTTGAGTTAATTAAATCTTGTGGTATTTTTTCTTCTTTCGTTTAGCTAATGCAGTGGTTATAAATTAAAGGTTATAATTTGATAACTGTATACACCAGTCAGGGTTAGGGTATTAATTAAAGAGCCGATATTACACGATTTTCTGGTCTATGTTATAATGTTTATTTTGTTTAATTCACACGGAATGTTTATTTTGTTTAATTCACACGTCACACAAGAGTCAATTTTGTGTAATATAGGACATTTAAGTAGTTACTAAACCTGAATTTTCTCCTTATGAATTCAGTTTATTTTCATTCTTTATTAAGGCATGAATATATAGGTGTATTATTATTAAAATGTATGTAAGTATGCATAAACAATGACAACGCAGGTCAGACAGGAAACCATGAACGTTGATCTCTTAATCTCTGTAGCTTGTTTGTTTCACAATGTAGGTTTGTAATGATTGTCTATTATTTTTTCAGGCAGTTGTTTTTCATGTCTCGTAGTGAGCCTTTTTCCTATGTGTTTTTTAATTACAAATAAACTAACCTAACCCACCTTTACCTACGGGCCCCCTCACCTCTCTCATCATCAGAGTGCTGTCCTTGGAGCTGTTGTAGGCGTCTCCGAGCGCGTCCTCCGTCATCCCGCCACGAGACTCACCGCTGGACTTCGCCACCGGCCTGGAACAAAACTACAGTTACACAAACACGTCTACAACAGCCAAGGCAGACAATCCAACTGAAATATGCTAAGAGGACAGTGGTGGAAAAGTCATCTTATACCCAAAATTGTGACAGTTCAATATATTGTTTATGTTATAGAATGTATAGTACAATGATATTATTTCAGATGGAGGGAAGGGGCTGAAATAATTCTATGGGAGATTTATTGTAATATAATAAAGTTGCAGTTTACAAATGTTGAACCTCATCTATATTTGTGAGGAACTGGATACACAGACTAGTCATTATTAATATGGGATAAAGTCCTTTCAAATGACAACAATCACATCATTGGGGGTTAACAATGACACCACTTTCTGAAGATATTAAAAAAATATTTGTTAATAGTGACAGAGAATATCTTGAACTCTGTGCCAGTTTTTTTTATGTAGCTAGGCCATAGACTATAAAGAAGGGGACTAATGGAGTGCGACGACATCTGTAGTGTTCAGCTCCAGCCAAATGAAGCTCACCGAGGCTAGCAGTTATAGGAACGAATTTGGAGCGGAGTTCCATATTAGGAACAGGAATTTATTTACACACAAAATAGCAAATAAATAAAAACCTCACCAGGATCATGTAGAGGGGATTCAAACGAATATTTTAAGACCAAAATGCGTAGACGTTTTTTCAGTACAAAGTGAATTAAAGCAGGACTCGATGGAGCCAAAAGTGCGCCCATGCTCACCTCCAATGTGGAACGTGGGTCGTGGGTTAGCTATGCCCATTGATATATACAGTCTACAGACAGAGACAGAGAATCCCTTTAACTCTGAAATGTTTTTTGTTCTATGTGGATAGGCCCAGTAATTATAAAAAATAAACCTAGACAACAGGTAAACAGCTAATTCCACCAGTGAATTCTGAGCAGCCCTCCAGCTCAGTTTTAAACCACAGGCATTCCGTAATTTTGTGATGAACCCATTCTAGATACTGGTGACTTGAGAGCACTTTTTGAATTTCATTTCTCAAAACAACTAAATCATCTATTTTACCTCAACCATCTACAAAAGTAATTCTGCCTCATCTGTTCTGACAATAAACTGGCTCTGTGTCCATGGCAGCAGCACACACACTAATCCAAACTGACAGGTGCAGGTAGAAAAGTGTCCAGGAGAGAGGAAATAGGAAAAGCCCAGGGAGGAAAACCTACATGATTCGGGGAATGTCGCTAACGGCAACAGTCCCGTCATGGCCGACTGTCTCGCCATCTTCATCACTGCTCTCGGAGTCTTCACTGGAGGAGGAGTAGTCTGTCACCTTCACAGGACACACGAAGTACAGGTCAAATGAATTGTTGATGTTAGGATTAGCAGATAGATTTGATTTCTGTTTCCATTTGAATAGTGTAAACAGACAGTTAATAGCTTCTGGCTCAGGTCAGGTCTTTGTCCATTGAAATTTGACTACAGTCCAATTTTTATGTGTTGACCACAGCTTCACAAACAACTGAATGTAAGAATGAATGCACAATCCCTTCTTCTGAGGTTGTGTATGCACCCTTGACTATTAACAATAACGTTTTAGACAAAAAATAGATTCTTTTTTTCATTTGTTTTATTGCCTCTTGACTCTTACGTGATTACAGTATGAAATACAACTTATCAATCTTCATGGAGACTGTTCTACTACAGGATGGTTTTAACTTTCTTTTTCCATGAAATCATGCAGTAATGTGCCACCTCCAGAAAGTTCTGCAGTTCTGCTTTAAGTTCTTTCTCCTACAACAAGTTGTATGTTTTACATTTAAAAAGGATTGGACTCGTTCATATAGCCTACAGTAATTTCATTACTAATTTATGCTCGAACTGTAAAAATATGACATACTTTGACAGGAGGCCTGGTGCCCTCTTCAACTCTCAACTCCCGCAGTTCCTTCGCCAAAGCACTGAGATCCTACAGAAAGAAAGACACAAAACACACAACAAAAAGGTTATTTAAGACCCTTTCTGATATAGATAGACAAGACTATATTAAATTGCCAACCCTTCTTAGTATCATGAACAAAAGTGCATATCTATTCTACTTTGCAAATAGAGAAAGTTCAGCCATTTTATTCTTAAATATTGATATAGCAAAAACAAGCCATTGGAAGGAAAATGCAAAGATAATAAGGCCTCTAATGGGATCATTCTGGTGACTAGTAGCCATTGCCATGCTACTTGGACACTGTCCAAGCCCCTGTTTATAGTCAGTACCCAGGCCAAGTCATGCAGAATACAAAGAGGAGATGGTCGTGATACTCGGGGGTCTTACCAGCTCCTCCTGATAAGAAATCGTGATAAAGAAATAGGAAAAAAAACAGGTTCAGATTTGTGCTTGGCTCTTTGACAAACCACATGCATGTAATCATACAGATCTGCACAAGCACTCCCTCTCATACACTCTCCAGGTAAGTGTATGGAAGTCCCATGCACTGAGTTCAATAAGAAGGATCAAAGATTCTGCTGCTCTGGTTCTCAAACTAAGTGGGATGAGTAGATGTAGCCTTGGTTTAGTCTAGTTTAGTTTTGGTTTTGTTTGTGATTCATGGATTAGATCTACATTATTACATCTGTCACTGAGTCTTTTAGATTAGATTGATTAAGTGTTGGTTTAGTCCATAGACGTAATATAAAGTATAAAGATGGATAAAGAAGATGATAAAGGGAGTGTGACGTCACCCATAGCATTCCCTCATGCTCACTTCCTGTTTCAAACACAGCGGTCCATTTATATACACATGGTTTAGTCTAGTTCAGTCTCGGTTTAGACTATGTTTATTCTCAGTTTAGTCCAGGTGTAGTCCTGTTTAATAACTGATTTTGTTGTGGGTTAGCCAGGTTTAGTCTTTGGTTATTGGTGGTTTACTGTATTTATGTATGCATTTTAGTCATTTTAAAATGTTATATTTAACAAAGTAACTAAAATAGTCTTTTGAGGGTTTGAGAACCATGATTTTAAAAGAGGAAAAAATCAAACTTTTAGTTTCATAAAACAAGGAAAAAGTGGAGGCTTGGTGAGAGGCATTTCCAAAGGTTTTCACTGACCTCATCTATGGCTTTCTTATAGCTCTGGGCGGACAGGAGAGAGACAGAGTAAAGATGTAAAATAGAGAAAAGAGCAAAAGAGATTTGAGTTTGCGACCTGTAAAAGTACTTACTGCTGGTCTGCTGGGTCGACTCGAGTCCCGCCCCTCCTCTGGTTTTGGTTTGGCTTCCTGATTGGCTGCTGGAGGAGATCCTTCCTGTTTTCTTTGACCTGTCAGAACAAAGAAACATTATTTATACAGTTCATAAAATACCTGAGTGAGGCCATAGTAACCCATAATGTTTGGTTTGAAGGAAGGTTGTCAGTCTCATCCCAGCTTTAAACAGTGCATGCTTGTGTCCATTGTCGTGTCCTTGGGCAAGGTACCTCATTCACCCTGCCTTAGAACGAATGTCTTGTGTGATTGTTGGTAGTCTGAGAGCTAATTAGCATGGATTGCTAGCCACAGTTAGCCCCAGGGCAGGTATGACTACAGTAATAACATGCCTAAGTGCTTTGTGTTGCATTTTTTTGTATGAAAATCACTCTATAAATAAAGATTGATTGATTGATACCACCACAGAGTTTGATGAGTGGAGAGTGAATTAATTACTGTACCAGTTACTGTACCAATATCTATAATTCCTACTGCGTACATACTAAAACTTTGTTGCCAACATATAATACAAGCTAAAATACTAAACAAAAAATGGCCCACTTTTTAACACACAAATCCTGCATATTTATGATGAGTTCTTCTCTAAAATTTAAACTTTAAACTTCATACACCTTCACTAGAATCATTTGGATGGAATTGCCCATCTAACAGTAAACTAACAGTAAAAGTTAGCTATTAACTTGAAAACTACCGCTTCATGACATCACAAGGTGGAACAGAGCATTTTGAGCCTTGGAGATGTAGACAGTAATAATGCAGGATTACTCAAAATTGTGTGAATGAAACGAAACACAACTATAGGTATGTTTTTGAGGAGGAAACATTCTGACATGACTTAAAGCTCACAAGAGTCAATTTTGTGAATACAGATTTGCTGAGTTGAGTGCTATGGTGATTTTTAAAGTTTTATCACTTGATCCTATCCGCCTTGCTCTGTGTCGCCCCTCTCGCTCTCTCAGTGCGTCTTTGCCTGAGTCTTGTCAGATGTAGACCCATGCATATCTAGGATCTCCCTCTGGCCTGCTGTTTGGCTGTTTGACACTCCCCGGTGCGCGCCTCTCTATCTTCTTCACTAATTTCCTCCCCTCGGTATCGCTCTGGAGGAGACAGGTGGATCAGAGCAGAACGAGCGCAGTCACTGTGGAACTGACACAGGCTCTGAAGCATGAGCCAGTGTGAGATGGGTTTCCTATGGCGCCCTATGAGTAAATGTTAAGTGTTTGCAATTAGCATATCTTAGCCAGAGTAAAATGTTTGCAAAAATAACATTAATCATGAATATGGATTGGTTCAGTGGTTCTTAAACTTTTCATTCAAAGTACCACTTAAGATCATTTTTGCCTTTCCAAGTACCCACAGGTCAAGGCCCAGGCTATATCACCACTATATTAGAGAAAAACATGATCTAAAATAAGACTAAATTAAACAGAGGATAACTAGAGATCAAGCAATGTTTTTGTCCCTGTCTGACTCACTCAGATACTGATTGTTTAGAAAACAGAGCAAATGATGGCCGATAAGCTCTGCCAATGTTTTTGGACTAATATTTTGGGCAGATTTAGTTAATTTTCCTCCTAATTTTGTAATATGAATTTACTACAAACTGCCCAAACCTTTAAGGCAGCGGTCCATCGCGTTTTGTGCAGCTGTCTCTTCGTATTAAAGTGTTAATATAAAGCTTTGTGTGTATTTTTTAGGCAGCAGATCATGTAATCATGATAATGTAGTTCTAAATAGTGACAGATTGGTCTCTAAATTTAACCAATACTTAAAATGCAGAAGGCCTTGCACACCACCAAAGGTACATGGATATGGTTACACCCATAGACCGTATACAGTATGCAGTTTTCTGACAAATTTATTTATTTTTTTTAAATTAATGGCTGCCAGTAAAGAAATAAACATGAAGATGCATTCTGTTAGAGTGTTATATAGGTGTAAATAAAAACAAAATACAATTAAAGCAGTTTTGAAGCTATTCATCTTAAAAGAAAAAAATTAAATCTTTAGACTAATACTACAATACTAAAATTGAAAATGAATTAAAATCAAAATACTACACTAAAATTAAAGTGTTTTCCATTAGGAGACTATGGTGGCACCCTATAGTATAAAAAGAACCTGAACTGGACTATATTAGCTATACTGGTTAGAAATGATTGGTTAAATATTAGAAATAAAGATTAAATACAGTAAGTGAATTTTACTCTTCATATGTTGAATGAGATTCAAATAAAAATAATTTATGCCATCATAAATCTATGAGCTTAATGTCTATTATAATATTACTGTTAAGAAAAAAATAGTTGCTGTGTTGTGTTATTTGAGTCATATTATCTTGTTGTAGGTGTTTTTATTTTTTAACAGAGTTAGTCTGGTACCTCTTCTCTCGCCTGAGCCTCCCTGAGATGAAGGTGAGGAAGAGGAGGAGGAGTTGGAGGAGGTCCTTTGTAATATGGCGTCTAAAGACAGCTCTGATCGCTGAAGGTCTGGGTTACTAAATAACAGAACAAACACAGTGTCAGTGTTTATTTAAAGTTTGAGCTAAACCTCCACAGATAAGTGCAGTTAAAAGCCCGAGCACCTGGATCGTATGAGCTGAGAGCCTCCTCGAGATCCCACGCCTCCATTAGGAGAGTTCTTCCGGACCAGAGCTGGAGAAATGGACGTGGTCCTCTGAGGAACCTGCACACAGACACATGATTTTAGCACAAAAATACACAAATATGCACAAGCTAATAGTACACAGTACTCTATGACCCTCAATTAATAATAGTATAACAATAACACACTGAATTAATGTGTAGTCATGTGAATTAGGGGAGAAGAGTGTGGAGAGACATTCAGCTAATTATTGGTGCTAGGGTTGTTAAAAGTATCAAAAATTAGATACTAATCAATATTAAAACTAGTATTGACACTAGATACTCATTTGAGTATCAATACAAAAAAAAAAACTCATATTCATAGGAGAAGAATGAACCTTTAGAAATGAATCGCTTTAGAATGATCTTGAAGTGTATTAGAACAAATATAAGAGCACACAGACTTGTACACACCCATGGACCACTAAAAGTGACATTCCTTTGTATCGAGACTACTCCGTCATATCAAAGCAGAGTAAAACATTTTAGTATTGCAACAACACTAGCTAGGTAATTGCATATTGTATCAATAAAATGGAGAAAGACTGAATTCATAATGAATCATGCTTAATTAAGGCAAATTAAGGTGTAGTTATAATAAAGTCTGTCCAAATAAACACATAAATCAATCACTTAAAGCAATTCTCTGACCTTGGGAGGCATGTCTTCGTCTCTGAGCCAGGCTGTCCTGTCTCGATCGCGTTCCCGCTCTCTCTCGCGGTCTCGTACGGGCACAGCGGCGGCGGCGGCGGGCGTGTCTGAGGTGGGGTCGGAGTTTTGGCGTGGAATTTCAGGTCTCGCTGAACCCCGTTCACCAATGCCCTCGTTCAGAGCTGATCCGCTCTGGTCCTGAAGAGACTGGGACCCGGACATGGAACTGGAGTGAGTCTTCACCGGGATTAGGTGAGCCATCTGATAACATGGAAGTATTGTTTTTATTATTATTACACCAGGCTGTTGTGTTCGATGGATTATGGAGTAAGCTAGAAGCAGAAAAAATGGAAATAGTGAAAAAGTAAGGCACTGAATGTAAGGCACTACTGGTTTGGCAAAAAGGAAGGAAGGATTTTTGGAAGAAATGTTGAAAAAATACAATATTGTGGAAAAGTTAATGGTCTTGTAATACGCAAAACTAACTCTTGTGAACTTGAAGTGATGTTATAATGTTATCTCACAAAAAATATACCTGGAGTTGTGTTTCATTCACACATGTTTAAGTAACCCTTTATCATTATCATTAGCCTACATCTCCAAAGCTCAAAATGCTCTGTTCCCCCTTGTGACATCATAAAGTGGCAATTTTCAAGTTAACTACTTGAAGCTACTTTTAACTTTTTGTTCAGTAGAGATTGGCAATTCCTGGGCTGAAATTATCCAACTGACTCTAGTGAAGGTTAGTCAAGTTTATAACACAGTGGAACACTTCCTGTATTACCACATGACATCACAAGGTGTTTTCTGATGAAGAAAACATATAACATAGATCAGAAAATAGAGTAATATGGGCGCTGTGAAAACCTAAAATAACAGGTGAACAAGAACTAGACTGAAGGTGTCCTTGATATGTCTATGTTGGGAATGTCAAAAAAAACAAAAACATTTCACTAAACAAACTTTTCCACATTATTATAATTTTAGTTGCCTTTAAGTTCAGTATGAAGGAGGAGGCTTATGGTCAGACGGGCTTTCTGCTCCCTGTAGTAGTCACACACCTGAGGCTCTAGGGGGCGTTGTACGGGAGGGGTGCTGCTGAAGGACTCGGAGCGGGGAGGGAGGGAGGGGTCGGAGATACGGTGGGATGCTTTGTGCTGCACGGCTGGAGAGCTCTGTCTGTTCAGCTTAGACCTCTCCTCCACCTGAGATGGGTCAAATCACTGTTACCCACAAATCACACATGCAGAAAACATACATATATATACACACAAGACACTTAGGGCTACTACTACTTACTACTATTACTACTAGGCCATGAAGCAACTGACTACTTAAATACAGACTGTGTAACTTTTCCGGTGAATAGTCCGTTCACTGCTGTGCTCAAGGAAAGGTCATTTCTTTTCCTGGGATGTTTCGCAGTAAAGCACGGAAATTGTCTATGTGTCAGATCGGTGAAGAGGTGATTTTGCTCTCATAAGAATCATAGACTGTATAAAGAAGGAAGTGTGACGTGACCCATAGTGTTCAGCTCCAGTCAAATGAAGATCATGGAGGCTAGCAGTTACGGGGCAAATTTGGAGTTGAGTTAGGAACAGGAATAGGAATTGATTTATGGACAAAATAGCTAAATAAAAACACCAGGACCATGTCGAATAGGTTAATATGAACATCTTAAGACCAAAATGAGGAGGGATGATGTTTTTGTTCACTTTCTATTTGGAACGTGGCAGCTAACAGGTTAGCTATGTCCATTTATATATACAGTATATTCAGTCTATGGTAAAAAACAAAAAGGTAATGGACCGTCCACCAGAAATATTACATAGTGCCTCTTTAAGCCTCAAAAGTCATTGCTCATAATAAATGTCCTAACGATTAGTCAATATAATAATTCTCATCACAGACCTAAACACTGCTAAAACCAGGACCAACCAGACTGTCTTAAACTCTATGGGAAAACAATAATGCTGCATGTATGACTGGTTGCATAAGTTAAGCCATACGGGTATTTTTGTTTTGCAAGATGCTTTCTCCACTTTCATCTATAAAAATGCTTTTGTAAGATTAAGATTGTAGGCTTATCCTAGAAGTGATCCTGGGGTTAAAATACATCACAGCATTCTATAGTCCAGGAGTGAATTGCATGTGAAAAAGGAGATTTTGTGGTATGACTGGATAATACAGCAGGATCACTATTATAACTTATCAGATTCAATATTAATACATTTTCTGTTATAATAACCAAATTGTATCACCGTCTGACACAAATATTTGTTCCAGCTGGCTTCTTGCATAGTTTGGATTTTGTTATTTTGTACTTTGCTGTTGCAACACAAGATTTCCCCAACTGTGTAACATTATATTAACTGTTTATGAAATATGTTAAAGGTGCACTGTGTAACTTTCACGGGAGAGGGTTCGCCACTTGTTTGTCTCTGCGAGGACGCTATTGCTTTGTCTGGAATATTCCACAGTATGGCTTTAAATGCATCCATCTTGCATATACACAATTAAAGTTGTTTTTATTGCTTAAAAAACATGCATTTTTACTGCGAGTGGGGTCACCTCTCCGTAGATCTGGCCTGTAACTTATCTTAGTGGCGTCAAATGCTCGTTTTTATGGAGTCTAATACTAATACTATGTTGTGACACATCCCAGACAAGGCAATAACATCTCCGTGGAGACATGTAATGAGCGGACCCTCGCCCAGAAAGGTTACACAGTGCACCTTTAAGTTACTATAGAATCAGCGGTATGTTTCGCAATTGTTTTGAAGCAATAAAATACATATAATACATTTGTAGCCTGCATCCACATACATCCACATAGGGGTAAAACAGTCTGATGGTGGTTTCTGGTTTATAATTAAATTGAAATCTAATCTAGAAAAGACCCCATCAAAAGAAATACAGGAATAGTTTTGAGCAGTGCAGCCTCGTAAATGTGACCTTACTTGACTCTAGACTGAGTTCACACGCGCTACAATTCAAACTCTGTGCAGGGAAATCAGAAAGCTTCTCTGGTTTGTTTAATCAGATTATCAGATTATAGAGAAAGCTCCAAGGAACGCTTCCAAATCTTACATTTTTTTTACACAAAACAGCCACACAGTCAATTCTAGGTGAGGATTTGTCTAGTACTTTAAGTGTACTATGTCGTAACTATAGTGTAAAGTAAATTTGTAAATGCACTAAAGGGGGAAGCTTTCTGTAATCCCACACAATCCTATAATCAACAAGCAATTTCAAAGACAACATGTCGAAGTTAGTAATCTCTCTACAAATATATGCATTCTATACTATTTACTTTCAAGGAGCAGTGTTTTGAAGCAAGGTTTTAGTAAAATAGCTACAATTGAAGGCACTTGAACAAAGGGAAGTACTACTGGTACTACTGAAAACCCAGAAGAGACAGAAAAATTAATAAAATCCCATCATATAAAAAAAAAACCTTGATATAGCAGTATACACTAATAAAGCAAAACAAAATGATGATGCCTATTGTTATAATTTGGAATAATTTAGACAGATACTATTGGAGCCTACTGATATTTTGCAGTGACATCATGGGGGTGTGTTATATATTTCTGTGGTGGAATGTTCAGCAACTACCATGGTAACACAATGCACACATTAGCAATAACAATTTCCCTGTTGTAGTTCCAGTTAAGTCAGCTCTTTCTGATCAGATTGTGTTTAAAGTCTAACTTGAGTAACAGAGCATCAGACAAAGCAGGGCCTACAGTTAGCATCACACCCCCAAAGAATGTTGATGACATCAGCTGCAAAGTTATAATATTTTTATAATATGACGTTCAGTGTATACTGCCAGTCAAAAGGTTGTTTTTTTTTAATTTCTAGAGGGAAAATATGGTTCTGTATCATCTACAGACAGATCATAACTGAACCATGTTATTAAGATGATGAAGAGCGGTACTGTGTGCGTTAGTAGTTTGTCCACCACCACTTGGTCAGTACCCATCACCAGACTGCCAGTCAAAGGGCTGAATGACTGACCTAAGATGGGCTCTGATTGGTCAGATTTCCGTTGACATCATCAGTGGGACAGGTCTTGTTTGGGGCAGGGAGGGGGGTGGGGTACTGGGGCTGGTGGATAGTAGGCAGGAGGCTTCATAAACCTAAACTACATTTAAATACTATAATCTAGTGACAGAAATCCCCTTTAGAGCAGAAACTGGTTTAAATTATGCACAAGAGGTTTTTTAAAAAGCAAATAGTAATTATGACTAAAAATGGGAGTGTATGTATTTACATTTTATGTTATTTTAGTAAACTTAAACTTACGCAACTTATTTATAAAAATATTATATGATAATTAAATATAAAATATTACTCATATACATGTACTTATTTATACAATAATTAAAAATACAAACTATATTTAGAATAATTGGAGGGGGGAGGGGAGGGGGGACTGAGGGGCTATGGATGCTCCTCCACAGAACTTCTATAGAAGCAATGTGGGGCATTAGAGGGCATAGAACATTCAACTAGAGAAAGCCTCCTTAAGTCCTTCGCAGGGGCAGAGGTTGAGAGCTCTGTCAGAGAAGAACTGCCTTTCATACCATCAGAAGGGGAGAACAAGTTAATGCTACTGGGGAACTGTATGAAGTTTATACTGAAGCATTGCGGTGAGGAACCCCGTCGTGGGGCATTACAGGGCAGAGAGGGCGTAGAACATTCAACTAGAGAAAGCCTCCTTACGTCATTCACACCCACACCCGGACTATTATCTGCCCGGCGGCAGGGAGATTTGGATCTGGCTCGTGACTGGGGTAAAACCAGTGCCCCCCCATAGTCATCAGTAATGTCTACATCTACTCGGCTGGAGGGTGCATCTATTCTGTTCTGAGGATGGGCATTACAGGGGAGTGGGTGAGGGTGACACGGTATCAGAGTATCAGAGTCAGGAGGGAAGGGAGATGACAGGGATTCAGTGCTGGAGAAGAAGGGGGAGGCGGGGTCGTTCAGGAGGAAGGGGCTATTGGAGCGCCTCCGCAGACACTCATCAGAATTGTTCTTACACAGGAGCTGCTTCATTAGAGCAGCAGGGGCAGAGGCTGAGAGCTCTGTCAGAGAAGAACTGCCTTTCATACCATCAGAAGGGGAGAACAAGTTACTGCTACTGGGGACCTGTAAGAAGTTTCTCCTGAAGCATTGCGGTGAGGAGCTCCGTTGTGGGGCATTACAGGGCAGAGAGGGCATAGAACATTCAACTAGAGAAAGCCTCCTTACGTCATTCACACCCACACCCGGACTATTATCTGCCCGGCGGCAGGGAGATTTGGATCTGGCTCGTGACTGGGGTAAGACCAGTGAGATCTTTTTGGGTCCCTGGGAGTTAGAAGACTCATCACTACAGTCTACTTCTACTCGTCTAGAGGGTGAATTCATTCTTTTCTGAGAACAGGCACTAACCAGTTTGACCTGAGTAGGTTTGGAGGAGGGTCCAGGACTCTTGGGGCCCTCAGGGGCAGACACAGGCCTGTCTCTGGGTTTGGCTCTGCTGGAGGGCTCTGCAGACCCATGTTTAGGGTGCTCTCTCTGGTTCTTAATGGGTCCCTTATTGCTCTGCTCCTTTTGATTGACTCTTTGGGCTCTTAACTGTTTGAGCTGCTGGCTGATCTCCTGCTTTAGCCCTGGGTCTAAGACCTGTGCTGTTATGTGGATATCGGGGATGGGCCGTGGGCCCTCGGTGTGTCTGCGCCTCGGGGCCTGCCCCGGTGGTGCAGAGGGAGGAGGAGGCTGGTTGAAGGAGTGGCGATGTTTGAGCTTGGAGTGGGGAGAGTTACCGAGCTGTGGTTTCTGGACCTACAAGTCAGAGTCATAACAGTGTGAACAAACAACTCAGTAAAAGATCATGATTAAATTACACAAAACGTGTGCATGTATTGTAGCTCAGGTTTAAGAGTTTTCTCTAAAAATAAAAGCGTTATAGCACTAGCCTCCTGCTTTTACCTGCAAAGAAATTCAAACCAACAAAACAACCAGACTCACAAAGCAGAGATTTCGAGTCCTTTATACATTTTTGGGTACAAAGAAAATAAAAATGAGTGGGCACTTAGGCATACCTCTTTGGCCCAGGCGGGCTTGTCATTAGGATTGATCACATCCTTGTAGTGGTAAAGCGGTCTCTTGTCCACCTGTCTCCCCTCCTGTTGTTGTTGTTGTTGTTGTTGTTGTTGTTGTTGTTGTTGTTGTTGTTGTTGTTGTTGCTGTTGCTGTTGCTGTAGCGACACGAGGTAGGCCCTCTCCTGCTGCAGCTGCCTCTGCAGACGCTCAGCCTGACGCTGCTCCTCTATCTGCTTACGCTTGTACTCCTAAAACACACTCACAGTGAGACAGGCTACATACACAGAGGGGCTACAGTACACAGAGGGGCTACATACACAGAGGGGCTACATACACAGAGGGGCTACATACACAAAAGGAGTACATGCAGAGAGGGAGGTACTGAAGAGGTACAGAAAGAGGCAGGTACAGAGGGGACCAGGTATAAAGCAGAGGAGGTACAAACCAGGGACAGAGGTATGGCGAAGTGAATGGTGTTTTGGGGTAAAAGAACTAAATTACCCTAAACAACACTAGCTGTTGAGTACTGTGCATGTTGTTTAAGTTTGTTGTTACTGGAATCAAAGGTCATCTATTCAATTTATCCAAGTAAATATGCTGAGCAAGCAATTGGCCTACTACTACTCATAGCTATAAGTAATGACCAATCGCCGTAATTTATTTTATATCAGTGTTTAAAGGGTCACTTAAGAGCATGCAGCGGTGATGGGGGTTCACAGCACATGCACAGATGGAGGGCTGGGTTTGGTCAGGTTACCAGCAGTAAAGCTTGTTCTTGCAGAAGCTGTTGTTGAAGAATCTCTAACTGCCTTTGCTCTTCCTCCAACTGTCTACGGATATACTCCTGAGCACCATGTCAGTGAAGAGAGAAAGAAAGAGTGAAACAGGCAGTAAATTGGGAAAGAACATTTTTAATACGAGTGAAAGAGAAGAAAGTTAGTGTGAAAAAAGATACAACATCACTGAAAAGATGTAGACAGACAGACAGACAAATATCCCACAAAAGGCACATCTCAAAATGGGAGCATTTATTATTCGTTGTGTAGTAGAATGTTAGTCTTGTTCATAGATCTAAAAGATGTGTAAAAGCACCTGGATGATAAACAATACAAAAGGGGCAGTTACTAGAGTAGCAGAGGGTAAAGGGACTGTATTCTATTGCACTGTTGCATATTAAAAACAAATAAAAATGTATTTCAGTATGAATTTCCAGAACCTAAACAAGACAGACACTGTATCACACAACCATACAAAGAACATAGTCAAATCTGAACTCTGCACTAAACCAATGGATCAATGACAAATAATGAAAAATAAAAAAACAAAATTACACAGCCCAATTAGTGCGCAAAGAATAGTCCTTATTAGTATTTTACACATTCAATAGGGTTAGACTCCCTATATGTTGTACTTCACCATGAAATATCCAAAAGGAAAATTCATAAATGTTTAATCTGATGATTTCTATTAGTGACTAGACCCATTAACTTGTAGTACAACAATAAATTGCCTTTACACCATATTGATTTTAGCTGTCGCCATCTGTATTAAATATTATAGTGCCGTATCATGAAACTCGGCTATAAGAAATCCAGCGCTCTGATCATGTGCACATTGGGAGTACAGTGCAGCACAGACCTGCTCTCTCTCGGCGTGCCTCCTCTCCTCCTCTCGACGGTGCTGCTCCAGTTCTTCGAATCGTCTCTTCTGTTCTCTTTCCTGTTGTTTTCGCAGTCCCCGCTCTCGCTGTTGTTGCTATAGACAAACAGAAATTACCTTTTGTATTATTATACGCATTCGTGTTAGCAGGATATATGTTCGTAATGTCTTATTATATATTAATGTTAATGAGATATTGTGCTTGTGACTGCTGTATAGTTATAATCGATGAGGCGGGTGGATCATTGTTATATTATGTTATCATGTTATAGTTTGCATATTTTAAATCACAATATTCATTTTAAAAGAAACAAGTGTGCTGACTTCCATATTAGAAAACAGCAGAGCCCAATGGGAGCTGACATGACTGTAAATGTGCAGTCGTACAGCTGCCGGCACCTCCGATGGATTCTAGCTGCAGAACAAGCTAGAGAGTAGCCTTTTTTTCTTTTCTACAAAACACTGCTGAATCCTACGCTTATCTCTGATTAAGAAAATAAGATTGCAGGAATAAGTAATAAGCAATGCGCTATCTTGAAAGTAAGAGATTAAAGATTGCTCAAACACACAAATGACTCCAAATACAACTCCGGGTGAGTAAATGGTAAGAAGAAACAATTAAAATGTCAATTTTGCAAAATATGTCTGCTTTTGTGTGTTGAATGATGCTATCATCAATTTTATATGCTGAAGTTATTATCTTGCATCTTACGGTAACAGACTCTACCCTTCACACTATGTACCTGCCACATGAAGTGCGATGTAATAAAAGTATGGTCCAGCCAATCTAACGCCTAATCTCAACTTTTTCTACCCTGTAATTACAAATGCTATAACAATTCTGTTGAGTGTCAGAGATCACCAACCAATTTAATGCATGTCATCCCTGTATTGTCAATTTCTTTATATTTAAAAATGATTTAAACTTAGTAGTTAGCCTCTTATTCAAATATCCTTATCCTTATGTATAAAACAAGGAGTTCACCATGATTGCACTAAGCACAGTCCATTAAATGCCTTCGGTCACACAGACACTTAGCCGTGAGTGGAGCAGTCGTGTCGGACTTGAGTCATGGTACTTATCGCTGCTTAGGGGAGGCTCACCCTGCTGGGAGCCCAGAGAGGGGCCTGGTTTTGGGCAGAGGATTTCCTGGACTAAGCCTGCTCTCTGGAACGGAGACACAGGCACTAGGGAGGCACTGGGAGTGTGTGGGTAAGTGTCTGCTCGCTCCAGTTTAGTCCCAACAGGAAAGGAAAGTGATTAATTACAGTAGAGGACACAGAGGACTGAGAAGGAACTCTGCATGGCACCTTGAATCAGTACAGCAAAGAAAGATCGAAACTACGTGAGGGTAGAAAGTACCTAATAACAAATACAGTCACTGAGTGTATTTTTTGTTACTATACAGGTCCCGTTGTCCCAGTCTAAGCCATCTCCACTACTTGCTACATCAAAATTACATGCATTAACAACCTTACATCTCCTTTTCTGACTGGCCAGAGCTCAGAGAAAATATGTGGTTTGATTGATGATGTTTTGTGTAATCTAAATAATGTTAAAAACTAGTACTTTGGCCATTATATTTTTCTTAAGAGCAAATTTGGCAGCAGTTCTTGTAATTGCGTACATTATGGTTAGCTATATGTAATCATGACAGCCATAGTTTTTAATGAAGAGATATTTAGGCTGAGTTTATAGCCCTAACTTCCCCCATTAGATCACAAAAACATAAATCTTTTGTGCTCTCGTCACTGCTGTAATCTCTCTACACTTATTATGAGCATGCAAATCAAACTGATGTAGTAAAAGTTATTTTTATATCAGATTTGTACCAGATGGATTTCTAAATAAAGACAACTATAAAAGATTGCTGTTGGTATTTTAAATGCCTGAAACCAGACGTGCACTTTGGATAAATGCTTTTTGCTAAACCTGGAGTTGTGTCCCGCCTCTGGCATGTTCTCTGAAATGAGTGAGAATTCTCTGCTTTTCCCATTTGGACGTTCACAGACACAAACACAAACCTGCATGAACACTCTACAACCGATTTTAAGCAAGTGATCTCTTAAAGGCACATTATGTAACTTTTCTGCTGGAGAGTCTTCTCATAAAAATGTTATTGCTTTGCCTGGAATGTTCCACAGTATTGTATAAACTTTAATTTATCCAGTTACATGCTTTTATTTTTGAATTGCAAAAAACACTTGAGTCTTGGTTTAATCCTGGCCTAGTCCAGGTTTGGTTCCACGTTTATTCTCAGTTTGGTCAAATCTGAATGTGGAGCATATGTGTGAAAAGTACTGCAAAACTACTTATGCGAGTATCAATACTGATAAAAATAAATATATATAAATAAATAAATAGGACACCAATACAATATATGGATAATTCTCTCTGCCTGATTCATTTCCATTTTGGCTGTTTTTTGGGTCAATTCTTAACTGTGAATTACCCCAATCCACACACATATTTAATGGTCTTATATTGCACTAAACTGACTCCTGACTGATATGTTGTCACCTGCTCAAAAACATACCTGGAGTTGTGTTTTGTTTCATTCACACATGAGTATTCCATTATTATTATAGTCTGTCCACATCTCAAAATGCTCTGTTCCACCTTGTGCTGTCATGAGGCGGTAGTTTTTAAGTTAACAGCTACCTTTTGTTCAGTGAAAATTGCCAATTCCAGGGGTGAGTGAGTGTTTTGTGTTTGAGAGAAGAACCCAGCCACCAACTCCAGGTATGTTTGTGAAGAGGAAACAACATTATAACTTAGGCTGTCAACGTTAACGCGTTAACACATGCGATTAATCACAAAAAATATTGCACCAATGTTGTTTTTTTTAACACGGATTAATCACACAATTTATTTGAACGCACACACTCCTCTAAGGAAAGCGCAAATGGTGACCTGAAAGGCGGCACAGGTTATTAGGTCAGTGATCAGGTCTGTCCATACGCGGATGTGAAGATGACAGATGAGACTGTGACTGGTGCTCAGCGGAAAATTTCTCTTCAAAAAACTGCCCGACGGAACTTTAGATAAAACTAAGGTAGTTTGCGGATATTGTGGACATTGCAGCAATGAACTCTCTTTCCACAGACGCACAACAAGTTTAAAATACCATCTTAAAGAAAAACGCGGGTTTGATTCAGAGGCAGCAAATACGCTACTTGTACCAACAACAACAAGCCGAGCATGACAAAACATTGGCAGAGCCCATTTTTGTCAAACTATTTTGGTCTTTTTTGAAGAATAATTAACTTATAACATACAGTAGATCAGAAAATAGTGTAATTTGGACCCTTTTCTTTAAATTACCTCTTCCAGCCTCCTCCTCTGCTCCTTCTGCTCCTCTATTCGTTTCTGCCTCTCGGCCAGCAGTAGTCTCTTGTGCTCTTCGTTTTGCTTTTGTTCTATCTGCTGCCGTCTCTGGGCCTCTGATCTCTTATTGGCCAGCTGTAGGCGCAGGAAATCCCGCCTCAGGGTCGACTCACCGGGGATATTGATGATGGAGCTACAAACACAATTTATGGTTCAAGTTATCTGAAGCAACAGTGGAGCATTTGGGGTTATTTGTGAGTCCGCTGACCTTGGTTCGCCCGTATCTCCGTCTTCATCTTCTTCTTCACTACCGCTGTATTCATACTCTGTTTCATCTGAAGAAACAAACAAAAAAAATGTAACAATAAAAGTGAATCGGGCTGTATTTTAGGCAGGTCAGAAGTGAAAATCAATACTCGAAGGTCCTATACCACACAAAAAATGACTCTTGATGAGCTTTTACGCATGTTATAATGCTGTTACCTCGTCAAAAACATATCTGGAGTTGTGTTTTGTTTCATTCACACATGAGTATTCTTTTATTATTAGTCTACCCACATCTCCAAAACTCAGAATGCTCAGTTCCACCTTGTAATGTCATGAAGTTGTAGCCAAAAGAACAGTTTAGCTCAGTGCAGATGGGCAATTCCAGGGCTGAAATTACACAAATGATTCAAGTGAAGGTGTATGGAGCACTTTCTGTATTACCATGTGACATCACAAGGTGGAACTGAGCATTTTCTGTCTGAGAACACGTCTAAATATGCAGGATTTGAGTGTTATACATGTGTGAAAGAAACAAAACACAACTCCAGGTATGTTTGTGACGAGGAAACATTATAACACACATCAGAATATAGCGCAATATGGGCCCTAAAAAGGACATTTTATTCTATATGTGTGGGTTTTGTATACATTTAAAGGTGCACTATACGTTTTCAGGTGGAGGGTCTGTCACTTTACACCTTCTTGTCTCCATGGAGATATTATTCTTTTGCATATGCATATTATGGCTTTAAACCTATTCAATCTCCACCGAGACAAGCAGGGGATGCCACCAGATCAAGTTACATGTCAGATCTTTGTTCACGATATGAATGCATATTTGACATCATATTTTGGAGCTATAGAAATGTATGTAATTGATAAATGCAAAACAAATAAGTTTAATTCCATACTGTGAAACATTAGAGAATAAGCAATATACTAGAACAGTAGCATAGTGCACGTTTAACAGAATTTGAAGGCTTTTAAAATGTTTATCATTTCCATTTTCTCACCCATGTGCATAAACAGCATCTCCACATCTTTCACAGTTTCTATTGAATTGTGAATGGCGATATAAACATGAATTAAAATGTGTTAAATAAGGTGATGATAATTTGCTTGGAACCCTCTCTGCCATATTATTCTTGAATCAAATATTTTATCTTTGTCGAAAAATCTGTAGTTTGGACCTCTACAAATATGTTCTGAAATCCATGCTACTCTTGTATTCGTTTATCAATTCAGATGGGGTTTTTCACATCTATGACACATAAAATATTTAGATCACCTTGTTACTTTTTATTGTTTTGAAAATACTATACTCACCAAAACAATGTCTAAACAGGTTTTATACGTTTATGAGTCTCCCCTGTCTTTGCGCTCTAAGGCAGGGGCATCTCAGTCATGAAAATATTGCACATCGCATCAGGTTTGTCAAGTTGTTGTGTACAGTTTTGTATCATATTCATGTATATTTATATAGAATTTTTGTGTGGGAGCATGAATGGCGTGAAACCACCGTAACAGGAGTGACGGCGGAGTTTTCTTTTTGAGAGAAGAACATCGAAATGTGCAGGGTTTGTATGTTAAATGTGTGAATTAAACAAAACACATCTCAAGGTATGTTTTTGATGAGAAAACATGATAACATAGATCAGATAATAGCGTAATATAGGTCATTTGATGCTCTTTAACAATGTTCACGCCAAACTGAATTTAACTTTTTAAACATATATCGTGATTGTATTTTTCTTCCCTCAAATTGTGCAGCCCGACCTCACAGTTTTGAAGCCAACATTCAAAACCAAGTGTGCTCTATGTGACAGCTGTACGCCTCTAGTCTTTGCAATGACAGACGCCATCGTGACTTCCACCAAGCGAGATGGAGTTTGTTCAAGCGGCTAATATGGCAGTTTGACAGTTTCTCCACTATAATGCACAGTGTGTGGGTTATGGGGAGAAAGAAAGCTGTAGTTTCTGCCTGAATAAATCTTGGGCTATCGAGGCGTTTTGTGTGAGCGATTTTTCACAGATTTGCAGCTGTATATCTTCAGGGTTGATTTTCAAAGTGTCCATTTGTGGTTATGGCATATGTGTGTACTGAGTGTAGAGCATTATTTTGATCTGTATTCAACGGTGTAGTTCCCCTTTCTCTGAACTGGCAACTTCAAGATGTACTAAAATGTCAGAAGAAACAGATGTAACAACCCTCCCATTCCAAGAACGCTTCAAAAAATATAATAGTTTGTTTTAAATTGTCAAACACTATGACAACAGTTCTGGATTGTGCTCATTCTGAAACTTCTGAACTGTGTAACTTTTTTGGTAGAGGTCCTAAAACAAGTTTCTGTTCAAAGAGATATTGCCTGGAATGTTCCACAAAATGGCATTAAACTCTGTTATCTTTACGGAGACAGGAAGTATCATAATAGGGTTGAGTTACATGTCAGATCTGTGGAGAGGCGAGCGCACTCACAGCAAGAATGCATGTTTTTAAATCAATAAAAACCTGTGTTATTGATTAAATTGTTAATGGAAATGTTTAATGCCATACCGGGACATTCCAGACAAAGCAACAACATCTCCATGGAAACAAGCAGATGGCAGAACTTACACCAGAAAAGTTCACCTTTAAATTTTAGTTGTTTTTGTTAATTTTGCAGTCTTAGTGTGAAACAACCCCTGCTCTTCTGTCTGGATTAGTATTGACCCTAGACTGTATATGGAAGTGGACTGAAGGACCTCACACATAGACTTCAGTGCAGTCATATGAAGCTAACAAGACTAGTTTCAAATAAGGTCCATATTTGGAAATACATATTTGAAAAATGTGCTCATAGCAACCAAAAAGAACCAAATCAGTGGTGGGTGTGGGGAAGGCACCTGGTTTGACAGTAATTGTTCATATTCTGATTTACGGACAAAATAGCGCAATAAAAACACCAGGGTCATGTAATATGGGTTAATATGAATATTTTAAGACCAGGTGACCATTTTTCAGCAGAAAGTTGATTGAAACCAGTGCTCACATCCTATTAACAGGCTAGGTATGTCTTATATTTACAGACTACGGTATTAAAGAGTGTACGGTGTTGACTAGCCCCACCTCTCTCCCCTCTCTTCTTCTTAGTGCGGTCGATGTGGTCCTTGAGCTGGATGCGGATGTGCCTCTCGTTGGGCAGGTCCTTGATAAACGGGTGCTTGAGGAGCTGCTCGGTGCTGGGCCTCTGGGTGTGGTTCTTCACCAAACAGTGCTCTATAAACGAATGGAACTTCTTTGACCTGGAAACACAGTGGTCACATTTAGGCCTGTCATGATAACAAAGTTTGAAGCACGATATATGGCGATATGGAGATATACTGAGATAAACGAAAATATTGAAAGCATTTTAAGACACTAACACAATAACAATAATCAAATAAATAGCAGAATAAAGCGATAATTAGCCATAGAAGTTAGTTTTTCAACTCTCTACACCTCAAATCTTATCGTATTACAAAAAAAACTACCGCAAATCTTCCCAAAATTGAAAATAAATTGAGCCCCAAGATATATTCTAAGTCTATAAGTAGATAAAGTAATTATCGTGACTGTCCTAATTCAAGATGTGGGAATTGGATGATGATGAGATTGGGGTTTACGTCAACCAGGAATGGAAAGATATGTAAATTTTGTGTCAAGGTTGTCATGGAGATATGTTTGAAGCCATACTGTGGAATATTCTAGCCCAAGTTTTCACATCTCATGAAGACGCACAGGTGAACCATCAACCAGAAAACTTAGAAGGGCTTCCAAAAAAGTTATAGGGGTGATAGAGTCAGGAGAGTATACAGGTTTTGGTGAAAAGATGGCCAAACTGAGAGGTCACTCGGTATAAAACGTCTAATATGAGCAAAAATACATGCATAAATAAATTAAAAAACAAATAAATAATATAAAATAAACACAATATATTTTAATTCATAAAAATACATAAATAATATGAGCAACTCAGAAAAATGGTTATATAATTTGGCAGTATTCATTATGAAGTACACAAACTCACCACTTCTTTGACTTGAGTCGGGGGGCGGGGTTTCGCGGGATGAGGAAGAGGGCTCTCATTGGATGTAATTCACACAGGGCTAAAAAAACCAAACAGGTGAGAGGCCTAGCGCTGCAGAATGAGAGTGTAATTAGACTAAACATTGTTATGGCATAAAGTCAAAGCAGGCTACAGTTTCCCTGTTACCTGATCAATGCCAACTGCCAATACTGATAAGATTGTATTTACTTTACACACACAAGTCCAGGGCTCTCTGGTTAGTTAAGTGTCTGGCTGAGTAGCGTAAATTAGTCAAAGCAATACCAGTTAGAGACTTAGCTGACTTATGCCTGTGATGTCCTTTTGGCCATGTTATAACGCTGTTTCCTTCTCAAAAACATACATGGAGTTGTGTTTTGTTTCATTCGGACGTTTGAATAATCCTGCATTACAAGCTAACTACATCAAAATACTCAAAATGTTCCACCTTTTGATGTCATCTAGTGACAGTTTTCAAGTTAACAGGTACCTTTTACTTTTTTTGGTAGAAATTGGCAAACGCAGGGCTAAAGTTTTCCAAATGATTCTAGTGAAGATGTATGGAGTTTAAAAACACAGTGGAGCACGTCCCGAATGACCACATGACAACAAATTCCAGATACAGTATGTTTGTGATGAGGAAACAACATTATAACAGATCAGAAAATGGCATTTGTGGGGCTTTAATGTTAAAATTGATTCAGTTTTTTTCACTTTTGTAAATAAATCAGATGTATACTGTGTATTTAAGCATAACAATATCTGTTTTTTACAATATTATTTTTAGCTGAAACACATGGCACTAGGCACTTTAAAAATTCCACCTCTAATCTCTTCTCCATCTATCTTGGACAGTAAAAATGTGATGCTAAATTATTGACTACATACGTGGAGCTCCTTCTGCCATCTCCAACGCAGTGATCCCCAGAGACCATAAATCACTCTGCAAAGAAACAGAAACAGCACGTGAGTACAGGCGGTGATAAAACAACAGAGCTTTTCTTCAGAGATAGAGATGGGGCAGCTACCTTGAAGTCATATGTGGCATCTGGATTCTCGTCACAGGCTATGACCTCTGGAGCCATCCAATATGGCGTCCCTATAAACGTGTTCCTCCTCCCCACCGTGCGGTCCAGTTGTGCCGAAACGCCAAAGTCAACTACAACACAAAATTAACTGATCAACAACTAAAATTACCTGGTTATATATAAACATCTTAAAATAAAAGATTCCAGGGTGTATGCTATGTAGTTATTTTTAAAATGCTATAATGAGTAAGAGGATTTGAGGTCCCAGAGATAAAAACAAAACCAAAAAAACATCCGAACTTCTTGAACTATAATGAAGGAATGACATTTTGGTTGCTTTTTAAATGTATTTTCAAGCGTTAACTGTAACATCTTTAACCATAAATCAACCATAATGTTCCATATTTTCCCTGTTAGACAGTAGTTTGTGAGGTAAAAGAAGGACATGGGAGTTGCCAGTGTATCCAGTGGTGAAATGGGGGTCACTGGGAGAAAAGATTGTGACATATTGTAGGATAAATCAATACATCATGGTTAAAATAGATTTATTTAAGGCAGTTGTGTCCAAACTTTTTTAATCTAGGGCTGCATATTGAAAGACAAAGTGGAGAGCTGATCGAGGGCCATAGACTGGAGTCAATGTAGTGAATAGAGCTTCAAGTGTCCAAGGCTTCAGTGTCGTAAGTGGTTTGAAAAGCCATTACAATGGACACGATGCAGAATATACAAGTATATATACAGATCTACTAAAAAGAACAAGGGATTATGACAGCTTTAAAGTTCAAGTATAACATTTTGCACATTCTTCTTATAAACATATGGTGTAAAGAAAGTAAAATAACAAATCAACGGAGAATGTGACAGCCTAAACAAAGACAAAATGCACAACACACAAAGATGTTTATAGAAAATAGGTTACGTTGTACTGTGTGCCATTGTTTAGTGTGGACAGTGGAGCATATGGGTGGGCCTTACTGAGCAGACACTTTATAATCCCCTCCCCACTGGGCTTTGGAAACAGTCCCTTCTTCTGCCTCTACAGCTATAAAAGGACGAGTGGGCTCAGCAGAAAGGAGGAAGGAATGCATGAACAGTCGTGAGGTAGAGGAGGGATAGAAACTGTTGGTTTACAACATATTATAGAAAGTGATGTTTTGAACTATCAGAATAGAAACATTTATGAGAACACAAATGTTACCAAATAGCAAAAAATAACAAGAACGTGCAAATTGTAAACTTCCAAACGGGGGTATTCATACTCTGCAGTGACAACATGCTAGGGGGTGTTCTACATGTGTGCCTATGGTGGAATGTTCAGCAGTTACTATGGGGACACAATGCGCACATTAGCAAACAGGGTCTTAAAAATGTTTGGACAGTCTGAAAACTCAAGAAAAAAATACAAAATGGATTTAAATAGCACATTCTCAGGAGCTTGTGATTAATACATGCACTCATGGTCCTGTTTAAGTGTTTGATTTTCAACAAAAAGGTGAGCGTGACTAATTGAAACACTGTTGGCTAATTATAGGTAGCTTTTGACTGTAATTTAGTGTGTAAGAGACTTGTTCAACAGCACAAATCAGCTCAACTGCTGTATTTCCAGCCAAGTTAACTCTTTCTGGTCAGACTGTGGGAAAAAAAGCTCAAATTAAAGCCTAACTTTACTAGAGAGCCTCAGACAGAGCAGTCTGCAGCTGCAAAATTTCAATAAGGTGATAATGTATTTCTTGAGTGTTTCATTTTGCCCTTTGTCCCTGAACTTTTTGTGCAATACTTGAAACTCATATGAGGGAATATGACAACAAAAACTAATACAAATAAATGGTTTGATTTTTACCTAAAAGCAAATAAAAACGTTTTCAATGTTAATTTCCTGAGCATAAACAAAACAGACATTTAATAATTTTTATTTAACGTAAATGTCTAAAAGTCTGAATTCTGCTCTAAACTCCATACTTTCACTGACAGAACTGGCTGTCAATGTGCTAAAACAAACCCAACACTGTGCCCTTTTAGTTATCGAGATAAAAAATATATTAATAATAAATTTGAAATGCCGTTAGCCTTCGCTCTCACCTAATTTGACCTCTGCGTTTTCCGTCAGCAGCACGTTCTGGCCCTTGATGTCTCGATGGATGACTTTGTGATGGTGCAGATGAGTCAGACCCTGTGAAATCAAAGAAAACAAATAAGGACTCACATTTCAAAGTGTTCATTAAAAACTGCAACGAACAAGATCTGAAGATACGAGATCAGACCAAAGTAAGTTTGGCCTAACTTCTGGTGATGCTGAAGGTAATTACGATGAACTGTTTAGATAGATAACCCTTTATTCACTAGCAAGGACCACGCCAGCAACACATGTGCGAAATGAAAAGTGTTTAATATAGGAAGACGAGGCGGGTCAGCTGGGTTGAGACTCAGGGTGGGGCTTCAGTCTCAACCTTCACATGGCCCAGCAGGAACGGGACCCCCCCATGTAGATGTCTTATTTATCGAGTTATTCGGGACAAACTAGGTTTCCGGGATTGGCTGCTACAAATAGGCTTCTGGGAAATTGAGGTGTGGCAGAAGTGAGCTGTGATTCGCTGGAAAGGCGGTACAGGCGTGGTCCTGCTCCTGGTTATCATATTAACTACATTTATTAGTCTGTCTAAAACTACAAAGCTCAAAATGCTATGTTCCACCTTGTGATGTCATGAAGTGGTAGTTTTCAAGTTCATAGTTACCTTTTAACTTTTTTTCAGTAAAGATTGGCAAATTCCAGGGCTGAAATGCTCCAAATGATTCTAGTGAAGTTGTTAAAACACAGTGGAGTTCTCTCTGTATTAACACATGACAACACAAGGTGGAATAGCGTGTTTTCGGTTTGAGAGAAGAACTCTAAAGCCTAAATATGCAGGGTTTGTGTGTTACACATGTGGGAATGAAACAAAACACAACTACTGGTATGTTTGTGATGAGGAAACAACATTATAACAGATCAGAAAATAGCGTAATATGTGCCCTTTAATTTAAAACCATTAGGAAGAGTCTATGTAACTGTATCCTTGCATTTCTACACCAACGTCCTGACTTCTCTTCTGCTGCCTCTGATCTCAAACAGACTTTTATCTTGACAGCCAGCACAGCAGTTTGTCCTCTCTGATGCCGTTTGGAAACTTGCACAATGATGAATTCAATCTTTTTGGGGAATCTGGGTAGTTCGCCCACTCCTTATCTCGCCACAATCTTTTATTGTTGTGTTTTGTGCTCAGGGCAATCGCCTCAAACACGGCGCTCAATATCGTGGCGTCTCGTCAGAAGCTCAGAGCCCTGCCATGAACACAGGCGGCCATTTCCTTTTATCCGCTTTGATTTCTTCTCTCAAACCAAAGCTCTTGTTTTGTTTCAAGTTCTCCGCTTCCTCCCCTCTCGATCTGATTTATCCTCTTGCTCTCCCCGCTGCACTTGATCTGCCTTATCTTACATTACAGTTAAATGTTGTTTTTTTTTCACAGAATATTTTTTGTTCATTGGTTTCAGTGATCTGTGTTGCACACACTAAGATGATAATACTGGGTGAGAGTGACCAAAGTGATTATCCTGTAAGTTTTACTGTTTCTGCTGTAGTTTTTCATAATTTTTTTCTTTCTTTTTTACTTTTTACTTGACCATATAAGCCTTGTACACCATTTTACTGTTATATATGGCAAATATTATTTCTCCTTACCCACCTCTTGTATACAGCCATGGTAGTAGTTTGCATTACTATATTTCTATATTTTATTTGTACTTACACATATACATTTGTATAATTATGCCGTATTTGACATCAGTCTCTTGTCATTTTTGCAGGATATTTAAAATTCTTTATTACCATTTATATTTTTGCTATTTCTTACACCAATATATTATATATATAGTGATGTGTGAGCTACTGTATCCAAGTAATTTCCTTTGTGGATCAATAAAGTCTGTCTAAGCCTAAGTACATTAAAACTAGTGTCACAGTGACAAGTCCACCCTGAGCATCTAACATATAATCAATCAGTGCAAGTAAGCTATTAACATTAAATAAAGAGCGAACAAAGGAGTTCCCCCACAGCAATAAATTAAACTGACTTGAACTTTAAAGCAGGCCCTATAAAGTCAACACAGTAAAGGTATTCTCCTTAGTCACAGTGGATAGGAGCAGAAATAGCACAGAGAGAGCTGTGTTTGTCTGAATGGAAAAGAAGGACTCACCCGAAGGATCTCTCTGCAGATGTAGGCGGTCCACTCCTCTTTCAGACTGTTTCCTTTGGTGTTTTTGATCAGGTCTGTGACTGAGCCTGCTCCACAGAACTCCATCACCAGCTAAACAAAAGAGAAACACAACAGATTAATGTGGACTCCAAAAAGGTAAAGCCATTCATGTGTTTCAGCATGATTAACAATGAGAAAAAACGTACAAACTTCTATGCGTGTACCAAAATGTCTTGCTGTAACCATAAACTGTTTATATAAAGGGACAACGCTAACCCGAATCCAAACAGGAAGTGAGCATGGACGCGCTTCCTGCTCCAACAACTTGCTCCCAAAAAACGCTATTATTATTATATTAACGTCGGTATTTTGTCCTTAAATCAAGATATGAACATTGAGGCGCCTTTTTCACTCCTGCTATTGTTAGTGTTATGAAAAGGTGTTGCTAAGGGACATTACCTTAAAACTGCCTCGCTCCTGATTGGCTCTTTGGTCGCTTTGATACGCGTGGTAACAATTCCTAATATGAAACTCAGCTCCAAATTTTACTGCTTGTCTCGATGAGCTTCATTTGACTGGAACTGTTTATATGGTCTCTGGTTGCAACTCATTGTTCATTATTTAATTATGTATCAGTGCAGTGTTATAGTGTACAAAAATGTGAATATTTGAAATACTAAAACTTGTATTTTTCTATATTCAACATAATATATAACTGAATTGCTGTTTAATCCAAAGGGAGTATTGTAAGTCTGGTATTACTCTGACTAGAAATCGAATAAGTAAACATACCCATAGCTGGTCATCCATCCCTGGAGGGTTTTTCTTGATGAAGGCTCCATAATATGTGGCGATGTTTCTATGGTGACTGTACTTCTTCAGCATGTTAATCTCAGCTTTAATCTCCTCTTCCTCCTCCTGGAAAAACAAAGGCAGACAATTAAAACGAATAATAAAGTAAAACTGCAAACACAATCACTTTTAAGGGGATTTTTATTTTTGAACTGATCAGACTCAACGCTTGGGATTATTTTCGTATTATTGGTCAATGTAAACCTGCAGTCTCATTAACTTTCACCACTGATAACACTGACTACTGCAAACTAGTGCTGTCACGACACACATTTCAAACTTGATTTCAGTACCAAGAAAAAGACTTAATATCTATTTCAACCCCAGCTTGAAATTTAAAAACACTCTTATGTAATAAATCTCATATTGACCAAGGCCATTTCCAAACACTTGTTCAAATGAAAATTCAGTTTCAATATTAGTCTAAAAATGTACATCTGGGTATCCACTTTTGATGACTCTAATAAAAGCGTCTGGGCATCGCAGTTTAGCCCGAGTTAAAGGTGCACTATGTAACTTGTCTAGTGGTTGTTCATTCGCCATGGAGATGTTATTTCTTTGCTTGGAATACAGGGCAAAAAATGTGTCTATGTCCACGGAGACAAACAGGTGGTGGTAGAAAGCAAAGCCAAAGGGCAGATCTATGGAGAGGTGAACCCACTCACAGTAAGGATATAATGCCTATTTACTAATCAATATTAAAATGAGTATCAAAACTGGATATTAATTTGAACAAAACCACACAAAACAAAAACAAACACATAAATAGGCAAAATTTGACCTTTTCAAGATAGTTTTTGAATGGTCTGGATCTATATTAGATCTATTATAGAACAACATAGTCATATAAACACTATTGTTGAAAATGATGTTTCTTAGTGTCAAATCGAGTTGAGAAGTTATTTTTGATGATTAAAAACATACTTTCATGAATGTCACAGTTAATTTCTGAAAAGCAAGTGGTGGACTCATTCACTGAAAAGTTACATAGTGGACCTTTAAAGGGCCCATATACAGTATTTTCTAATCTGTTATTATGTTTTCTCATCACAAACATACCCCGAGTTGTGTTTTGTTTCATTCACACATGTTTAACACACAAAACTGCATATTTAGGCTGAGTTCTAAACTAAAACTAACTAAAAAACACGCTGTTCCACCTTGTGATGTCATGTGGCAATACAGGAAGTGCTCCACTGTGTTTTAACAACTTCACTAGAATCATTTGGATGATTTCAGCCCTGGAATTGCCCATCTCAACTGATCAAAATGTAAAAAGTAGCTGTAAAACTTTAAAACTACCGCTTCGTGATGTTCCAAGGTGGACCAGAGCATTCTGAGCTTTGGAGATGTAGACAGACTAATAATAAAGTGTTACTCAAACATGTGTGAATGAAACGAAACACAACTCCAGGTATGATTTTGACGAGGAAACAACATTATAACATGGCTAAAACCTCACAAAAGTACATTTTGCATAATATAGAACCATTAATCAAGCCGTTCTTTATGATCCCCAGAACAACCCAATATAAAGAGACACATGTTGTAATCCACTTCCCCTGTCAGTGGATATATGACTCCTGGCTGAATCTTGGCAAGTTTCCTTTATTTAAATGTGTAAAACTGCACACAGCTGGACACTAAATTATCCAAAGCTCCACCATTACTTTTTAATCACCTTGTTTTAGTGGGGTACGGTGGCGATGCCAAAAGCAGTCACACAAAACAAGACTATGGCGACGCTTTGTTATTTCACTGTTTAATTTCTATTTCATTAGATACAGCATTTGTAGCAGTCTATCCACGACGCGAGTTATTTAGGGGCAATTTGTGGTTTAATCATCAATACAAGCATGTATTGAAATGTCTGTTGGAAGATTACTGCCATGTTTACTGCAATTTCCCATTAAAACAGCCCCACAGTGAAGGGAGTGCATAGGAATTTGTAAGTATCAGACATGCTTCAAAGCCCCATCGCGTCCCTGTCAAATGGGCCTTAGACAGAGGACAAAAGCTAGTGTTTTTTTTTCATTCGGTCTATACTGTATATATGATGTACAGCAAGGAACGCAAATGTATGTTAAATTATAGTAACATAGATTAAAGGGTCCATATTATGCTATTTTCTGTTGTTATAATGTTGTTTGCTAATCAACAACATACCTGGAGTTGTGTTTTGTTTCATTCACAAATGTTTACCGTAAAAACCCTGCATATTTAGGCTGAGTTTTTCTCTCAAACTGAAAACACTGTTCCATCTTGTGCTGTCATGTGGTAATACAGAAGTGATGCACTGTGTTTTTCAACTACATACACCTTCAAAAAATAATTTAGATGATTTCAGCTCTGGATTTGCCCATCTCTACTGAACAAAAGGTAAAAAGTAGCTGTTAACTTGAAAACTACCACGACATGACATCATAAGGTGGAGCAGAGCGGGTTGGGTGACAGACTAATAATAAAGGATTATTCAAACATGTGAATGAAACAAAACACAACTCCACATGGCTTAAAGCTCACAAGAGTCAATTTTGTGGGACTTTTAACATAACAAAAACAAAATGTATTTCTCTGAGATATAAAATAAATTGTTGCATATGTAAATATAGTCACATCTTTAGCTTCATTGTCTTCTCCTATATTTACAGGTGCCAAAATGTCAGCTAAATTTCAATATAATACTGATACCGATATCTGAGGAAACCTCCAGTATCCTTGACACAGTATTGGAGCTGATACATCACTAACCCCTCCATGTTTAATATCTTTATGGACTTCACCCCTGCATCGTTTCATTCATTAACTTTTGGCACTAGCTTTCTGTAGCGTCTCATTGTTTGGCAGGGGCAGAGAACGAGGAGTAAAGTCAAGTGAAAGAGAGAGAGGAGGTCTAAAAATAGCAGAGATTTCCCTGTCCCCGTGTTACAGTGACTGCCTTCATCGTCCTCATATAATATCCTGCTAACATTACAATATGGCACTGAGGCTGTCCTCATTTAAACCCCGCCTCAAAACTAAAGGAGTTCACCGTGACTCATAATTACATTAAGAGTACAACCTGGAAACTACAAAGTTAGAGCAACAAAATGAAAAGTGATAATGGTTTTAGTGATAGCCTGTTTCACAAAACAATCCAACACGGCTTTAAAATATGCAAAGTTCTGGCAAAAACAGTGCAGACAACATCCACACCACTGATTAAAATAAGATCTACTGCATCTAAGCACCTTTCTAGTTGATAGTGCCCCATTGGCTTATCTCCATGGCAATGTCATTGTACAATGTGCCAGAGTATGGCATTTAACTTAACTCCAGTAGCAGTAACTAATTTCCATGGAGACAAGCAGGCCATGTTAGTCAGATCTATGGAGAGGCAAAACGATTTTATTGGTGGTTTTCAGATTCTGAAATGTTATGCTGTACTCATGAAATCTCCAAAAGGTAAATTCACAAACGTTGAGCTGAAGAACTCACTGTACAGCAAAAATCTGCATTGTAATAGGCGTCATCCGTATTAGATATTGTACATAACGTCATCTGAAACACAGCAATTGTCTTAGCAAAAAAGGCGTGTGTGTGTGTGTGTGTATTGGCTATAGCTGCAGTACACTTACCCCTGTGACATCCATGACCTTGATGGCGGCCAGCTGCCCCGTCTTGACATGGCGGCCCTGAAGAAGCAGATGGGAGAGACAGAGTTAGTGCAAAAATGTACTCACTCATGCATAAGGAGGGATATTCATTTACAAAGCAATAAGATAATTCACAAATATTCACCAACTATGATAAATTAATTTGTGTTACATACTATTTATCTCAAAGAACGGGACATTTGACAACCCAAATCTTTGTAGCATTGTATTTTCAAATGATGAAGTAGAAAAAGTAGGTTTTAGAGTGACAACAAATAAGCACCGTTGGCCTACGACAATTAACAATTCAAAATAAAATGTATCTTTTGCATGGTCAAAAGTAAAGGTCAAAATGTCACCTATAAACAGGAGCATGAACCCTTGAATAAATATAAGATAATCCTTTTCATGTAGACTTCAAGTTGAAAATAGCAGAACTTAATAATGTAAAGGTAAATGTTCAAATTTTTATATAGCACTTTTCCACCTTCAAGGCACTCAAAGCGCTTTACATCAAAGAATCGCTCACCCATTCACACACACATTTATACACCGGGGAGGGCTAAGTGTCTTGCCCAAGGACACAACAACAGTCTCCAAAGTCTGAACTCTGCTCCAAACCACAAGATTTCACTGAGAAAGAACTGGCTGTAGACCAGTCTGTTAAAAAGAGCCAAGCTGATCATTGATGATTATGAATCTCAATCTTGATTCAAATTTGATTACGTGCACAGCTCTTGTTAAAACTATAAACGGCATGGGAGTTTATAGAAAATTAGACTACTTAGCAAGCGGTACTTAAACTAAACTAAGTGCATCGAATAAGATAGGAGGGCAAACAAAGAAGCAAGTCCCAATAATGATGTATAACTCCATTTGGGACTAAGCCTGGGGCGCTGCAGAGAATGGTGCTGACGATAGACTCCAAACACTACTGCCTCATTTGCAAAAACCTCCTGAGCATCTGCGCCGTGATGGAGCGGAGGAGAAGACCAAACCACCAGCGGCCATTACCTCCACCTGTCTGTGGAGCGATTAGCATGATCGAGTCTGAGGAGTCCAGCGCCAATCGCACAAACAATCAGGAAATGCCCCAAAACAGATGGGATTAAAACTGTGGTGGCGATGAAAGATTCCCATAAAGCCTGGATCTGAAAAGTGCTTCTAGGAAAAACACAAGAGGAAGTGAAATGTGAAGAAAAACAGACTAGACCTCCGCCAAGGCACTTCTGCTATCTTACACGTGTGAAGTTTGATATTTTCTTGTCCTCATCATTAACACGCTGTAATTGGTTTGGCTTTAGCTTCTGCCTACGCCTGGTTCTAAACTAATTTCATTATCAGATTTGATTGGTTGTAAATACTGGAAATGTCTTATTTTATGTAGAGATCCACAGATATGGGTTTTTCATGGCCGATGACAATACCAAAGATTTAGAATTCAGAGTAATCGATGGCAATAAGCTCTGCCGATATTGTTGGGCTGATTTATATACAGTCTATAACTCACTCACTGCCCTTTTTCCACCACAAACCCGTAAGAAAGCAGCACAGTCACATTTTCAGCAGTTAACTATTTGCACTAAAGTGTTCAAATAAAGTTGTATCAGCATTTTTAGACTGCAGGTCCCCAAAACAAAATGTCATCCAGTGCTGGAGAATTAAGGTGGATAAACCGATATGCTTAAAAGTCCAAAAATTGCTCTGATATATCTGAAAACCGCTATATTAATACCAACTTTAGATGAATGGTTTGAGATTGTTTACGATACTTTTAAGATGGAGAGAATCACTTTTAGTATAAGGCTACGACAAGATAAATTTAAGACTAAATGGAAACGGTGGACTGATTTTATCAAAACTGTTAGACCAGATTTTGTTTGACCCTTTACTTAGCTTCTACTGCATTTGGAGGATTGTATTGTATTGCATTTGTTCTTTTTTCATATCACTTAAAATATGAAAAAAGAAGGCCGCTATATTAGTCTATCTTTAATTTTATGCCCATATGAATTGAACAATGAGTTATAAACTGGCGAAACAATTTCGACAGAGGTCTTGCATAAAGCCTACTAACACATCAGTTAACACATTTTCTCTAAAGCCTACAGTTCTTAAACTTTTCACACAAAGAAAACGAAAGTGTCTTTGTAAGTATCATCATTTAAACGGACTATAACAGGAAAAAAATAGGACTTAACCCCAGTTCTAATTGACTGGTAGTACAAGGGATGCCAAAAGGTGGAATAAGTCAATATGGCAAAGGCTTTTCTCTGAGCATTGGATTGTGAACATGAATTTAAAAAAAGAAATCATCGAACAATTCAAATCTGTCACCCAAATCATAAAATTGCCCCCAAAGTGCACAGTTCAGCCCAGGATTCACACACACACAATCAGTCTATGTCTCCAGTGAACCATGAGACTCTTGTACCTCACAGTAATTTGTTCCATTCTTGTACAGGGTACATGCATCAGCTTGTGGACATTAGTCAGAGTCAAGAACTTCCCATGTTTAATCTTAATTTGCTTCTTTTTAACAGATCAATTGTTCCCCTCACGCTTGCCAAAACTCACTGTATTTGATGAATCGCTCGTGAGAATATTCAATAGTCACAGTTAATAGCAGTGAAATAAAACCAGACGAGCTTGATGGCTTACTTGTTCTGCCAATGGTCTCTGAATAAAAATAAGATCGTACGAATAGCGCCAATTCAGTTTCATGGATTGCAATTGTGTAAAAACTGTAATAGAATATACTAGCGCTGTTAAAGAAGCAGTGTGTAACTTTTCTAGAGGCTGTTTGTCGTCATGAGCAGTGGTGGAACATAGTAAAATACAGTACTTAAGTAAACATTTTAGGTATTTGTACTGTATTTAAGGGTGCAACATGTAACTTTTTGGTTGTGGGTCTGTCATATGCTTTTTTCTATGGATATATACAGTAATTTATCTGCACAAAATGTTCCTCAGTATGACTTTAACCACCTCTACTTTACATTTGTTCAATTGCAGATGGTTTTACAGCTCAAAAATACCTTGGAAAAACAGGCATTCTGACCGTGAGCGGGGTCGCCTCTCCACAGATCTGATCTGTAACTTGGCCTGGTTTGGTCTCCATGAAAATAGAAAGGTTTAATGCCATATTGTGAAGCATTCCAGACAAAGCAATAACATCTCCACAGAGAAAAACATTTGATGGACCTCCAGCAGAAAAGTTACACAATGCACCTTGAAGTAACAAAATTTGAAGTACCTACATTTTTTTTATTTTTTTTATTTTACTATAGCTCATATGTGGATGACCGAGGGATAAATCAGACTTATAATCAGGCATCAAAAAGTGTAGTTCTGGTACCATTATCAAAAAACAGGTATGTAGACATCAAAAAATCCAACTTTACCCAGTCCTATTTACAGCATTTTTTTAGTACCCTTATTAAAGTATTTACTACACTTCACACTACATCAAAACGGCGATGACATTTTAAAAATCCACTGTTTCTCTTTCAAATGTGACCTTATAAGCCTGAAGAAGGATTTGCCATTATCACTTCTTGGGGGAGAAAATTAAACTTGCTGAGTTATTGTTCAAAGAAAGTTCACGTTTTAATAGGATAATTCTAAGTGTCATGGTTCAGAGCTGCAGAATGCAAACGAAGCCAGGCTGGAGGGCGTTCACTTTCTTTCTTTCTTTCTTTCTTTCTTTCTTTCTTTCTTTCTTTCTTTCACAGTAAATGTAATATAAAAACTTCAAATTTTCCAAGACTGAAAAGGGCTGGAGAGATTGAACTGGGGATTTCTCATTAGGATCAGACTGCCCCAATTCCAGCGGCACAAGGACTGGCATTGTCGATGAGCCACAATGGCATTACAAACCACTTACGAACCGGAATCGAACCCACACGCACAAAATGATCGGCCCTTTTATCCGATATCTATGTGGAGACGAAGCGAGCGCCACATATGAGGACAGAGATACAGGCGTGGAGACTGAAAAGCAAAGAGAATGCAGCACAAACGTTGCAAATCTACAGAACTAAATGTAATTCACTGTATGCAGAAAATCTTAAAGGTCTCCTATGTAATGTTATTGCTTTTTTGAGAATGTTCCACAACACAACCTACACTTATCTTTCATTTATTCAATTATAGGTGTTTTATTTGTTAAAATATATCTTCAAAAACACCCTGACTGGGCTTGCCTCGCAACAGATCTAGACCTGTAGCTTGGTCTGATGACTTCACTTGTTTGTCCCCATTGGGACAAAAAAGCTTAACGTCGTACTGTGGAATATTCCAGGCAAATGAATAATATCAACACGGAGAAAAGAAGTGCAAGAGTAAATCATATAATACATAAACGATAGATATAAACTGATCCGTTTCTAATCCCCTGATGATATTTTCACAGTAAACAATAGCACCCATAATCTTTACTGTCAATTTTAGATTTTTGAGTTTAGACAGACAAATCAGACATATTTTATGGTGATAATCGAATGGATAAGATGACATGGCTATGAAAAGAAGCAGAGAAATGTACATGTTATGAAAAAATAATCAAAAAATCAGAACCTCAACAATACCAACAATAATAGTACATACGGAATATAATGTACCAGTGTTCACTATGTCAAACATTGTAGTCTTTTCATTTTCCTTTACTTGCAACTCATCTTTGTACAAATTAAAAGCGGCCATCTGTGAATTAAGATTTTTACATTCAGGTTTTGTCAGTTCCATATGCCGTTTCTAATGCGATACTTCCACATTTGCATGATATAAACCCTGCTATAGATCCAGGATACAATCATCATCTTTGCATCCACAGCGAAGGAGGGGCCATATTAAATAAAAAGGACGTGAGCACCAAAAGGCATTATGATTCCTCGCTCCTCATCTCCTTCAGGTCCTCATCTCCCTCTCCTTTGTCCCTGTACGGTCAATCTATCAGGCGAGACGGAGCCGGGTGGCGGTCGGGTCGGGGTTACACTGTACGGTGTCACCAAATGTTATGCATCTCCAAATGAAACGATTAGCATGAAAAAGGACGTTTCATACCCAGGCAGGCTTTGGGATTTCTGTTATGAAGTGGTTTACGCAGAAGGAGGAGAATTCAGTGTAGAAATGTGTACAACCAGTGTAGAAATATAAACTATTACATGAATCTTACAGACACTCAAAATAGCTTTCCTACATTACTGTTCCCTCTCCATTCGCTGGTGGTAAAGTCAGTAGCCACTAGCCCCAAGTGCCAATTTTCAAACACAACCAAACACATACACCACATTCATACATGAGCAAAGTTTGAGAAATTTCTTGCCCAAGGACACACCAACAAAATCCATGAACCAAAAGCTGAGATCATAGTCCACACACATTTCATTTAAGTGAGGTTAAGGTATATGTTATTGAGAAAGGAATTCATTCTCTGCATTTGACCCATTCTTCCACTAGTGCTGCTGGGGCAACCTGTCAGGGGCTTGGGTACCCATCTCCAGACCATGAGCTTGGCTTGGTCAGAACTATCCTAGCTGGAGGATTTTACTTATCGTGCATGTTCTGGGTTAATGTGGAAACTAGAGCTGTCAACGTTGATGTGTTAATCACGACTAGATTAATGCTGTCCATAACACAATTTTTTTTAAAAATCAAGATTAGAGTTCACCAGCCTTTTGTCCCTTATAAAAATGCCTTTTTTTTAACTCGCAGTTAGAGTTCGCCGACTTTTTGTCTCTTCTACACATGCGTAGGTAGCGCCTCTGGCTGTTTCACTTTCAAAAAGGCTTTGGACTTTTGAACTGTTTATTTGACTTAAAAAAAACTTCCAGCTGTTTCAAACAGAGTTTCATATATATGGTCTATGGTTCCACTGAAGTACGTTTACTCTAAGTTAGCACCTCCAAGCTAAAAACGAAGGTGCAGTGACTGGAGCATCTCAGCCAAGCGAGCCTCAGATCCAAAAAAATACCATTTGGAGTCGCCACAGACCTGTGGATAAACACATGTCCAAGAAAATAACTACAGCGAATGCTAAATGGGTAAGAATTGCTTTACATTATGGCTTTAAAACTGCAAAATAACACAATTTTAAACATGAAATTCAATATGTGATTAATCGCGATTAACTATGGAATTTCTGATGTTAATCCAGATTTTAAAAATGTATCGTTTGACAGCCCTAGTGGAAACCTGAGTACTGGCATAACTTAACCATAACAGCGACACAGGAGGAACATGCAAACCTCATATACTATAGGTAGGCTATAACCCAGGAATCAACCCCAGAACCTTTTAAATAATTTGTCATTCTCAATTACTACCACTACTACTACGTACTGCTCCTCCGACTATTGTAAACAAGCATTCAGACTGTGCTAATAATTGTGTAAAGGTTCAGCTATTTGCAACATCTCAAGGATTAAGTCTAGACCAAACGGCAATTCGGCATCAAACAACACATCATTCATGGTTTGTTTATTTTCGATAAGTCTCACTCACAAATACAAAGAGCCTTTTGTAAGCACTGTGTAAGCCGTGTAAAGGCAGAAACGCAACAATAACAGACAGACATAAGGATTTGTGCAAGAAATAACATAATTAATACAATACAGAGTTGAAATATAGCACATTTTATTGTTTAAACGTACTGGTAAAAATTTTATTTATATTTAAAGGGCCTATATTACGCTGATCTATGGTATAATGTTGTTTTTCCTCATGAAAAACCTGGAATTGTGTTTTGTTTCTTTTACACATGTTTCAAACATCCTCCATATTAATGCTGAGTTCTTGTTCACATTGAAATTTTGCGACGTCATGGGGTAATACAGAAAGTGCTCCACTATGTTTGTAAACCCCATAAACCTTCACTTACCAAGGATAATTTCAGCCCTAAAATTGCCAATCCCTGCTGAACAAAAAGCTAAAAGGAACTGTTAACTTGTTGAACTACTGCTTCATGACATCACTAGAGCATTTTGAGCTTTATTATGGACAGCCTAATAAGAAAATAAGTACAAAACACAACTCCAGGTATGTTTTTGAGAAGGTAACAGCATTATAACATTGCTTAAAGTTCTCAAAAATCCATTTTGTGTAAAATAGGACCTTTAATTCCTCTCTTCTTTCACAAGTCTGTTATTGACTGGCAACGACCTGCTACAGCTAATGCTATTACACCCACTGCACCAAGCAACAATACTGTAACAACATAAAAAATACTTGCCAACATGCCTTTTCCCATTAACTAGGATGTATTCTATTCCCTAAGCTTCCTCCCTTCCTCCACAAGTTTGTTGACGACTGCTGTGACCTAGATCCCCCCGTCCCTCCTCCCTCCTCCCTCCCCCTCATCCTCATTATGCTCCCCTCTTAACTTCGCACAATCTCCTCTCATTATTCCTTGATTCGCTCTCTAAATGTTTGGCTTAATTTTGTCCCTTTGTGTTTCTCTTTAAAGCGCCTCTTGCAGTACAGATGGGGTTTTCCTCTTGGCGTGGATGTAAGCTCCAAACAGGCGCGGGGTTGACAAGCAGAACAACAAGGCTCGTCTTTTATCTGGAACATAACGTAAACAGGGAGTCGTGTACAGCCACCTGCCAGCGCTGGAGACACGGGTCAGGGGGCAGACAGATGATGTGGTGGTGATGGGGGAGCATGAGGAAAATGTACAATATGAAAATAGTTTTACAAAACAGCTGTAACTGAACACCACAAACAATGCAGCTATAGATAAAGTATTTATCACTGCTTTTACAGCACCTTAGAATAAGCATAATGTCTCAAATTGTACATAATAATTAACCATATTACATTATTCTGATCTATGTTATAATGTTGTTTTCCTGTCACAAAGAGTTGTGTTTTGTTTCATTTACACATGTTTAACACACCAACGCTGCATATTCTGTTCAAACTTGTAATGTTGTAATACAGCAGGAGCTCCACTGAAGTTAGTTTGATCATTTCAGCCCGAGAAATACCCAACTCTACTAAAAAAAGAACATAAAAGGTAGTTTTTAACTTGAAAACTACCACTTCTTGACATCACACTGAGCGTTGGGGATATAAATGGAGTAATAATAATGGAACAGGTAAGGACAAACGTGTGAATGAAATAAAACACAAGTCCAGGTATATTTCAGCATTATGTCTTAAAGAGTTGCTTTTTTGTAATAAAGGAACTTTGATGTGTTGCACTCTGAATTCAGCTCTACAGAGAGATTGAAAAAGGGACGAACATCATAACAAATACTTGAAGCTGATTGGCTGAAGCTGCACACCATCAGAACAATCTGAGAAATCAAACTTTTGTTAAATCCAGATGAGAGAAAAGCACAAACACAGATGCACAAAGCGCTTTCCTCTGCAGGTTTTATCAAGAAGCAAACAGTCAAAGCGCCCAAACTGGCACTTTTGGCTTCAGCTTCGTTATTGGACTGAATCTCTGGTTCACCTTGCAATCTGGGAGCAGAGCCAGAGGGATTCTTGGGAGTTTGTGAAATCATGTGGCTGTTCAGATTAGTACTGCCAATACTAAATTACTGTATTTTACCCAGATCATTATGTTCTAATCCATCGACAGTTCTAGTAATTTAACACTTGCACTGTAAATCTACTTTATCAGGTGTTTAATTTAGTACAATTGAACCACTAACTGACATTAATGGTAAATGGTCACACTTTTACATAGCACTTTTCTATCTTCAACGCACTCAAAGCACTTTACATCAAGGAACCACTCACCCATTCACACACAAGGGATGGGCATTTGATTAAATTGTCTTAATCGAAAATTAACGATCGATTTTCGATTAGTCATTAACATTTTATATTAAAATGATAATAATTATTACTATTACTAATCTGCATAAATAAATTCAACTTTACAACATATAAACCGTAATCACTATAGAGCCACTTCAGCCCGTGTGAGATTATCATGTGTTTAATGCACATTTGCTTACGTCTTACAGAAACAAAACTTAAAACCGCATGGCTCATTTGCATAAACAGAAAGTGAAAAAACAGCTCTTTCCCTGTGCGTTGATGTGGTCAGCTTCGGTTGGACTAAAGAACACGACTCAGTGGAATATTTCTGTGACAGAGGATGTGATGAGGCTGGTGAGTCTGTTCTGTGCTTATGTCGCGTTGGAGATACTGCGTATACATGCGGGGGAAAAAAAAAAAAAAGATCATAACCGGGACACTGATGTGCAGGTAAGCGCACTCTGAGGGATATAGTGATCTCCAAGGAGCAATAGCCGAGACGTGGGACTGTGGGGCCACAACTCCAGTGTTTGTGCTGTGAGACGCAGCCTCGACTCCTTACGCTACGTTACGCACAGCAACCTACATTTGGTTTGTTGATTAAAATGAATGTAATCGATGAAATTCTTAATGATCAATTATCGATTAATCGACTAATCATGCCCATCCCTATCACACACACATTCATACACCGGTGTACACAGACACAAGCGCTGAGGTGGGTTTAATGTCTTGCCCAAGGACACAACAATAGCATTCACCTGTGGGAGCTGGAATCGCACCGCCAACCTGTGGGTCAATGGATCTGAGTGTTTAACCAATGATGTTTATGTCGAAAGCTCAGAACTACTGCTATTTCTATACCGTGGTCGCTGGATACATATTGCCTACTTATGACATTAACCGTATTTTCAGCAGGATTCACATCTCAGTTGCCAGTTACAGGCCTTTATTACTGCCCTCCAATAAGCTTTTGGCTCTGAATGTCATGAAGCCACAGACAGCAGCAGCAGTCACGTCAACACCACATAATCCACTGTGTCATTGGACCCAAATTGGAAAGAAATGGGGCAACGTCCAATGAGCGGACACTATTTACACGATGGCTCTGCATGACTAAGCATATCCGTACAACTGTAGTAATTTCACTTCCAAATGACATTTAAAAATAGACTGAAAAAAGAGGCTATACTCAAGGCGGCGCTTTTTTGTGTGTTTTGGTCCAGCTGTCCGTCACATTTGAGGAGACTCCCACGGGGATGGGTGAGGTGGTTGGTGCAGGTGTGAGCGAGCGATAAGACGTGGGATTGACTGCGTTAGTTCTGCTCCGACGGTCCTGGTGCAGCCATGGAAACGGAAAACTGATACAGACCGATATCCAACCCAGCCAGTGCAATCCCACCAACAGAGTAAACTACACTATATGGGCCAATGATCACTTATTGTACACTAAGAAATGTTTAATTCAATATGCAAGTACACCTATAGGTATAGCCTAGCCAGCCTTATTCTATTGATATTTTGCACAGGGTGACCAGATGTCCCTATTTTTATCCGGGACAGTCCCAGTTTTGAGCCCTGTGTCCCCTGTCCCAGCAGATTTGTCCAAAACCAGTGATTTATCCCAGTTTTATCCAAGAAATGTCCCAGATGTCCTTATTTCAGACCAATCTGAGACCTGCCAACAGTAAAGAGGGGCACATATTGTGGTTTGTTTAACTAAAATACAGAAAACAGTGCTTGAAAATGACCATAAGGCAAAAAAGTCCCTCAGATCATGACTGACCCACACGTGAGTTGAGAAATGACAATGTTACACGCGCTGTTCACAATTTTATTTGTACGAAACCAGCCTAACCCGGGTGTGTCACAGTTTTTAAATTAGGAAATCTGACTTTCTGATACCATCAACATTTCCTGAGCATGAGACTTAACCTGAGCTCTATTTTAACACATTCTGACCACAAAGAACTGACTTAGCTGAAACTACAGGCTTAAAAATGTCTCACACACATAAAATCAGTCACGAGCCAAAACTTAGTCAGTCGGTCACGCTCACATTTTAGTTCAATTAAACGCAATCAGTCAAACTTTATTTACAGGGCGTGTTTCATACAAAAACTGCAACAAAAAGCGCTTTACCGTGATTAAAAACAACACAAACAATCCCACATAAAGCTAAACTAAAACCAGTGAGTCTAACTGTGACATAACTATCTTTTTTTACTACTAAGTGAAACACGAAACTATGAGATTACCTGTGACATACTATCTTTCATCATATTAACTATAATTACTATAATTCACTACTACTACTAGTTAAAATTCAAACACCTAAACTGGACCATAAACGCTCATATTGATCACAAACTCAATGTAGTTTAAACCCGTTTTGTGTTTTTTCAGACTTTTTCAGATCGTAAAACTCCTTTGGCTGTGTTTGCTAACGTGTGCATTGTGTCACCATGGAAACTGCTGAACATTCCGCCAATAGAGATACACGTAGATACACATCACTGCAAACGTATCACTACAAACATTATGGATTCTGACTGTAATCTACCAGAACATATCAGTTCAGCAGTTGTAATTCCAACTCAGTCTATCATTTATGGTCAGATTGTGTTAGAACAAAACACAGATTAAAGTCTAAATTGAGTCTAAATTCAGTGCCTCAAGTTAGTTTCACCTCTCAAAGCGACGTTGCTGACTTGAAAGACGCACATTGGTGTAGAAATGTGTCAAAATATATATGCAGAGCTGTATTTAATTACCAAAAAGTAGCATGGCGCTCATAATCTTATGCTTGATCTGTGTCCTTAATTTTCTCGATCAGATTTACATACATCAGACATATTTCATTACACTATAGCCGACATTAATAATACAATGACACTGTGCGGTGGTATTTTCACATAATACCAGCTCTCTCCCCCACTTTCCCATATCCGCGTGGGATATTAAGGTTAAAAACACAATACGCACACACTCATCTATAAAAACGCATTCAGTCGAAGCTTAATCGTCCTGTAATTCTGATAATCACTCATCATATTGTCATTATACTCTGGTCTCCGCTCTCGTTAGATCGTGAGTCAGAGCTGTCAGTGTTTTTAGTCTCCTCTTCTTCTCTGAGGAGGGCTCCACTGACACAGGGCACGCCCCTTCCTGCAATTTTCACCGCACATAATGAGAATTAATTACATCTGTCAATTACAGACACTAAAACAGCACTGGAGTGATGGACGAGGAGCAGAGGAGGTGGAGATGAGACGTGAGCGCTTCAGAAGTGCTCTCTGTAATAACTGAACGTCTCCCTGTGAAATTTAGAAATATGTGAAATGTAAAGCACTTAATGAAGAAGTATGGTCGTTTATATCCTATGCTATACTATTCTAGATGATTTATTGCTTTGCATTTAATGGTACACAGTATGACTTTGAACTAATCTATCTCTATGGAGACAATCATGTGACACCACCAGGCAAAGTTACAGGTCAGATCTGTGGAGAGTTGACACCACACACAAGTAGAAGTTGGTAGCAAGTATTAACCTTGCACAGTGATTCTCGTGATGTTTGAGTTCCCAAACTAATGAGAATCCATCTTGTATTCTTTCAGTGACCAGTCAAGTTGGTGCCCAAGCCAAAGGTGAAGCAAAACAAACATGGCAACACCGACAGGCATAGTTCAGTCTATTTAAGCGCTAATACGGACTGTTTTATTGGTAAAAAAAAATTTAAAAAAACATGCATAAGGTGAGAGCTTTGTGTATTTGGGGACAGGGAATACAGCTCTGGAAAATAAGAGACCACTGCAAAATTGTCCGTTTCTCTGATTTTACTACTTATAGGTATGTACTGGAGTGAAATGAACTACTGACATTTCTCCCAAATTCGAAATAAAAAAATATTGTCATTTAGAGTATTTATTTTCAGAAAATGACAAATGGTCAAAATAAACAAAAAGATTAAATGTTTTCTGACCTCAAATAATGGCAAAAAACAAGATCATATTAATTTTAAAACAACACAATACTAATGTTTTAACTTAGAAAGAGTTCAGAAATCAATATTTGGTGGAATAACCCTGATTTTTAATACTTTTATAATACTTTTCCTCCTTAAATAAGATTTGGTTCAGGTGATTCAACAGACGCTGGGATGGAGCGGCCGTCACACATGCAGAGATGCTGATTTCAGAAAAAAAAAAAATGCAGCGGTCTCTAATTTTTTTCCAGAGCTGTATGTCTGTGCTTTTCCGTTACAGTTTCAGTTTCATTAGTCATGTTTTCCGATCACTTTCAGCAAGAACTATTCCAGATGGATAATGTGTAGAAGTCAATTCAGAGTGACAAAATATGGACGTGGAAAATCCCCCACAAGAAAAATGACATAGAGCACCTTTAAAGTTGGCTCAACCCTTTAAGTAATAAAAGTGAATTCAAATACACCAAATATTGTTACGGTTTGATGTAGGCTTATGTTCAAAACGCACAGCTCAAGTTTCTCTAAAAGTTTCTCTTTCTTTTTCCATAATGCAGGTAGAGCTTTTTCATCCATTTCACAGGAGGATAACCTGAAATCCAGAGTGCTGAGAGCCTCTTGTCCCTTTGCCAAGTTACACAAACGACACCCCGATGGCCCCACTCTGCACGGGACACTTCCTCCGGTCACCATAGCAACAGTTTTGGCCAGACAGGAACACGGTGCTTTAAACAGCCGAGCGGGACGGGCGAAGAGAGACTATTGTCCTGTGAGGAGTTTTTGTGAAGCGGAGTCAAGGATAATGGGGAGACAGTGAAGAGCTGGTTTAGTGTGGGTTCATTTGGAAAGTTTTTACATCGAGGAAATACTGTGTGGGAATATGGGGTTTTAATTAACTTTAACATTAGTTTTAACACAATCTGACCAGAAAGAGCTGACTTAATTGGAACTACAACAGGAGATCTACTTTGTGCTGTTAAACAAGTCCTTCTCAGATAACACTACAGTCACAGTTTTCAGTTTGTCTCTCTTACCTTTTTACTGACTCCTAAACAGGACCTCGCATTGACCATTGTAACTTCTGAACATTCTGACAAAGAGATACATGTAGAACACCCCCAGCATGAAGTCACTGCAAAGTATTAACAGTAAGACATATATAGCCCTACCTAAATACTAGAGTTGTTTATGATGTTTTATGTTCTTTTTGAAGCAACACTGTAAACCATAAATGCAAAAATTATATGACCTAAACCCAGATTTTATACTGATATTTCGCAGTGACATAACGCTGGGGGTGTTCTACATATATTTACCATGATGCCACGATGCACACGTTAGCAAAAAAGTTTTAAGACTCTGTGAAAACACAATACAATCTGATGATTTAAACAGAAAAGGTGAGAGTGACTAACTGGAAGACTAATGCTTGCAATATTGTAAATGTAATGTTATTTATGAGTGATAGTGCGAAAGTGTAGTGAGGTAAGTGTCTCTCAGCCTTTCGCTATTACAATGATATATTAATTGTTATTGCACAGATGAGGGTCTAAGTAACGTGCTGAATATTGCATAAACACAAACAATGCAGTGGCAGTTAGTGTGAGTCTTCATGAAAAGAAATGGGTCACTCCCTCTAATCCTAATCTGAGCTCTGTGTTAATCCATGCACACAAACATTAAGCAAGAACTGTCTGGACCAGGTTCAAACTCGGGACTGGCACGGGTCCTGTTGGCATGGCAACAGCATCAGAGAGGGAAAGTGGGCTATGGGACATGTCCTGGGGCAATGGCTGCTGTATATAGAACTCACAGACAGACGGGTCTATAGGAGGACTAGTGATACGAAGCAGAGACCACTGAAATAAATGGGACGTTATACATTAAATGGCCTACATTGTGCTATTTTTATATGTTATAATGTTGTGTCCTCATCAAAAACACACAACTAGAGTAATGTAGTGTTAAAACAACATACACTGTATAAAAACATCAGTACTGAGTATCAAGTCAAGTCCCTAGTATTTAAATTGAGTATTCTGACAACACTAACTGGCTTTTTACCAGCAACCAATTAACATTAAAGGTCCTACATTATGCAAAAATGACTTTTAGAATGCTGTTACCTCCGAAACACAACTGTATGTTTGTGATGAGGAAACAACATTATAACAGATCAGAAAATCAGCATAATCTGAGCCCTTTAATATGAGCCCTTTAAACTAAATACCTCAACTTCAGTATAACGACAATACCCCCAGTGCATTTTAAATTACACATTTCTTTTTATATTGAAGTCTGAGAAATTTGTACACAGCAAAAACTGGAGGGTTAAAATTTCAGGGTAAAATATGTCAGAATAGATCAACACACAAAAAGTGTTATTTTAAGTATTTGAAAGTTAAATGAGGGTTCAAGTTGGGGGTATTTGCCAGAGTTGATATGGTTGTAGTTAATTCAATTTCCTCTAGTGTTCGTTCAACTTCCCACCATCAAACTCCTGCGAGAGAAGATCAGTTTGAACCTGTTTTGTACATAATTTCATCTTAAATTAACCAAAATAAAGTGTAAAAATAAAACACCTCTATGTGTTGTTTAGCTAAATCAGGATAACCCGACAAAGTGTTATCCGTTTACTCTCCAAATATTAATATAACTTGATTTTGGGGTTAAACAGGAACTTTGGTCCAATGTTACTTAATTAATATTTCCAAAGATGTTACATTAACTCCAGAACAAACTGGACTCAAATAAACCCTGATAAAATGTTAAAATTGATTCTGTGTCACTTTTAACACTCCACTTTTTGCTTTTTACCTTTTACATCACCCATTTTATTGGAGTCTGTGAGATTTACGAACCCCCAGACTGCGGTGGTGCTTAGGTTAAAAGATTTCCCAAAAACCTTACTTTACAATAGACCCAAGATCCTTACCCTCCCTTTTCTATGCTCTACTACCTCAGCACGAGCAGGTGCAGACTCTGGACTGAGCTTCCCATTAACAAACATTACAAATACAAGACGCTGCCCTGAGAAAATAGGAGGGCAACACAACTGGACACAGCTCATTTCAGTTCAAGCACCTGAAATCCTTCTACATTCACACATATACTGTAATACACCAGAACGCACACACAATCCAATGCAGTGGAGTCAGCCAGGCAGTAAATAAAACTGGCCTATTCCCATCCAACACTGCGCTAGCCAGGAAATATATGCACCCTTGGGCTACTCATAGATTCAGATCTGAAAAAAATAAGGCTTGGTTTAAAAAGAAAGAAGAGAATCGTGCACAACAATAGAAATATGAGATGAAATCGATGATGTGTAGTATAAGTGTGGAGGGGTTTTATTTATGGTTTTGAAGGAGGGGAGAGTTAACACACAAGGACGCAAGCAAGAAAGCGGGCGGGCAGGCGGGCAGGCGGGCAGGGGGGTGGGCAAATGAAATGGACTCCAGTTATAGGGATAAGCAAAGCAAAATAATAATCTATCAGAAGATTGGAGCGGGTACAGGCTCGTTAACCTGCGTGCGCCCAGAATAACACCCCAATTAATGAAGCCGACAGAGGAATAAATGGAGGGGAAGGCTAATCTCGGGGCATGGAGGATTTAGCATTGGGACAGATGGAAAAACAGAAAGTAAAAATGATGGGACTCTGAGCTAAAGCAGCAACATTAGCTCATTTGAAGCTATAGAGAAATGTTTATGCTAAAAATGATCAACTACGGAAGCAGTACAAGCTCATATTTTTAAAGATGATCTATGTAACTTTTCTGCAGGGGGTCTGTTGCCTGATTGTCTCCATGGAGATGTTATTGCTTTGCCTATGTTCCAGTGTATCGCATTAAACATATCTATTTTACGTTTGCAAAATAACGTGTTTTTATTCCTCAAAAATGTTTTGATAAATTTGCATTCATACTGTGAGTGGGGCTGCCTTTTCACAGAACTGATTTGTAACCTGGCCTGGAGCTGTCGCTGGCTTACCTCCATGGAAATAGACACGTTTAATGCCAAACTGTGGAAAATTAACAAATATTGAAGGATTTCTGTAAAATATAAACATTGATGAATATATATATAACATGTTAAAATTTCTCATTGCTTTTCCCATATAGATGCAGGTGCAGAGTTTAACAAATAACTTCATAGTATATTCAAAACGTGATTCAAATTAACAATTTCAATGTTATTCATTAAGAAAATTACCAATTGGAATAAAAAAAATTGTCCTTGTTCATAAATAATAATCAAAAATGTCCTTATGAGACCACCTTTTGCACAGATAACAGCTGCATTCTTGCTGCATTGTTTTTATGTAGTTTTGCAAAGCCTTTTTTGTTATTGAGTTCCAAATAGTTTCTAGCTGTTCCCAGACACTTGCTTTGGATGAGAATTTGATGTAATTTTTGGAAAACATTAAACTTGAAAATGTATGGATAATAATAATAATAATAATGCATCAGTTTTATATAGCGCTTTTCAGGACACTCAAAGACGCTTTACAGAGCATTATTCATTCACTCCAGACCCAGTGGTGGTAAACTACTATTGTAGCCACAGCTGCCCTGGGGCAGACTGACGGAAGCGAGGCTGCCAATCTGCGCCATCTGCCCCTCCGACCACCACCACCATTCACGCACACACCACTTTCATACTAGGCAATGTGGGTGATGTGCCTTGCCTAAGGACACTACGGCAGTTTTTGCCACTGGTGCCCCACTGTGGCACCTGGAATTCCCAGTGGTCTCCCATCCAAGTACTAACCAGGCCCAGCCCTGCTGAGCTTCTGAGATCTGACGGGATCAGGCTTTGACGAGCCGGTATGGCCACAATAGTTATATTTTAGCATTAAAGATATCATTTTGATAAAAAGATCTTGCTAATACTGGCGGATTAACCATTATAGAAGCATAAAAAGATATTTTGGTAAACAGAAATACTGTTAAATTACATATGGCAGCAGTGGCAAACACTTTATACTGGGTGGTGGTCTAATACATTTGTTAAGCACTGTATACTTTTTTTTTCATTGTTCCTCTGCATTTGACCCATCCTTCAGTGCATCTGGACCATCATGAGCAGGGGACCCATCTCCAGACTTTACACTATAGGTTCAAGGTCAGGAGTACCTTGCCTAGGTGGAGGAATCGGCATATTCTCCATGTTGTTTTCTTATGTCATTGTAAATTATCGAGCTTCCAGGTTTATCCAGGTGTAGAACTGCCACAAAATAAATTACCTACTGTATTAAACTCTAGTTGAATAAAGTAAAAATCCGCTCACTAACAGTTACCAAGATATATGTAGAGAGAAAACAATGTAATTTACACCTTGCAGATTCAGCTCACCTCGTGTCATATGGTTTTGTGTGATGATGGATAAACAATAAATCAGGCAGCACTTAGGTGAAAATGTGGGTGTTTCAAATGGGGCAGGCTATATTTAGGAAATGTTCTTACAACTATAGAAATCAATTCACACGGTGCCGCGATCTACTTCAGGTACCATAAATGTACACGCTTCCCATTTACACAGGTACTTAGTGACTAATACAGTAGAGCCGACCATTGACCGGGGCGGGTGTCTCCTGTTTCAAATCAACAACACATACTTACAAGAGGAGGAGGAGGAGGAGGAGGAGGAGGAGGAGGAGGAAGAAGAGGAGGAGGTAGAGGAGGAGGAGGAGGAAGAGGAGGAGGAGGAGGAGGAGGAGGAGGAGGAAGAAGAGAAAAGGAGTGGGAGAAAGAAGGGAACAGGATGGTGAGGGAGAGGAAGAGGAAGCAGAGATGAGGAGGGAGGAAGAGGGAAAGGAAGAAGAGAAGAGGATGAGGGGAGGAGGAAGAGAAGGGGGAGAAGGAGGTGGAAAAGGACTAAGAAGAGGTGATAGAGGAAGGAGAGGAAGAAAAGGAGGAGGAAGAGAGGTGATAGAGGAGGGGGAAGAGGAAGGGGAGGAAGAAGAGAAGAGGAGGGGGAAGAGAACAGGATGGTTAGAAGGGGAAGAGAAGAGGAAGAGGGGGAATGGGTGGGGGGTTGCAGCAAAGAGGCAGGTTCAGCACATCGGCTCACGCTCCGTCGGCTCTGGAGGTCAAACTAACAGTCAGCGGTGATTTACTGAACATGTGCTGAAGGTGCACGAGGAAAACAGCAGCAGAGCAGAGGAAGGGTGGGGGGATCTACAGCGCGTTGCTCTGGTGTCCTTGGGCAAGACACTTAAGGAGAAAGCTCTGTGGATGAAATTCATATTGCAAGAGAAGAAATATGACAGGTTTTTTTATTTATTTTTGATTTGTTTGTTTTTTAGTCGTAATTTAGCCTCTTTTTGTCTTGGTTTACCGCGTTAAGGCTGACACATAGATCGCATCAAAAGAGGGAGTAAACAAGGACTAAGTTCAGAAGAAAACCAGGACTAAATAGGACTAGAACAGAACCAAATGTGGACCTGGGAGGATCCAACAATGAAAAGTCTTGTTAAAGGTCCTATATAACACAAAATAATTGTTAATTAATAATTAAATGTTATAATACGTATAAAATGTTATTAATATGTAGAAGTTGATTTGATCAGACTGCAGGGTCTTGAGTAAAAAATGGTAAAAGTAAAAAAAAAAAAAAAAATCTATCAATCAGATGTGACTAAATCCCTGTTGTCCCATACAGTGCATTTTACACAAATCCAGCAGTGGTTAATTGATGGTATTTGCTGTAAAAGAGCTATTTGCCCACAGTTTGTCTCTCCCTGTCTGAGTTACGCGGATCAATACTCCGATCAATAACCAATACTGTCTGTGAGTCACTCCATTTCTCTCTATTATCCCCATCCCACTCTGTTCAACGTGTTTTCAACACCTTATTCTCACAATGCCACTTCTGACTGCAGTGAGTGCACAGAATTAAAAATCGTTTTCCAACCGAGCTAAAACTGAGTGAATGAGTTTTTACATCTGTTCCCACTGTGTAAAAAACAACAAAAAAACTATGAAAAAAAACTATTCAAATATTTCAAGGCTGAACATTTTTACATTTTTAGATATTTAGACATGTGATTTATGTTTTAGTTTGAGACTAACTTACGAAGGGCTCAACTTATACAAATATTTAATGTATTTCAGAACATGTTTGAAGAAGCCGAAAGTCTTTCTTTTTTTTTTTTTTGTACATGACAAGACAAGATATTCTGTACTTAAATATTGGCAGCCTTTGCGGTTTGCTAACAGGTCAAAAAACAGATTGTTTTTGACATCAGGCCCAGCCATTTGACCCTAAGCTGTAGGAGGGAGCCAGGACAGGTGCACTGTGGCTAAGTAGGACACTTGGCCTTGGGGGAGAGGGAGGACAGAGGACAGAGAGAGGGGATGTAGGCTAATCAACAACAAGCATCCAGGTGTTAGCAGTGCACATCTGGGGTTCCCACGGTAACAGGCAGCTTGGTCGCGGTTCATTCATAAAGACTCAGGAGACGAGAGCGGCGAGGGGGGAGGGGCAATAACCTGGATGTAGGGAGAAGGGTGACGACACAAGGGAATCAATAACAGCACGGACGGCTGCGTAAATGGGGCTTCTAGAAACATGCTTTTGTTTTATTCATACTTTTTATATTTATTGAAGACGGTATGTGTCACAATTGCAAGCTTTGGCAATGATTCTCAGTCACTACAGCTATTTAAATCAATATGTTATAGCTTTTCAGTGGGAAAGGTTCTCATAAAAACCTTCAAACCTGCCTAAAACCTTTAAGCTATGTTAGAATTGTGTTCCTGTGCCTCAAAAGCATACCTGCAGTTGTGTTTTTTTTCATTCATACATTTGTGAAATCCTTTACTATTACGGTCTACATCTCCAAAGCTCAAAATGCTCTGTTCCAACTTGTGATGTCATGAAGTGGTAATTTTCAAGTTAACAGCTACTGTACATTTCACCATTTCAGTAGAGATTGATCCAAATAATTCTAGTAAAGGTGTATAGAGTATAGGGTATGGAAAAACACAGTGGAGCACTTGATGTACAGTGTGTCAATAATTTTGTCATTTCGTGTTGAAATAACCTAAAAATTTCACAGAATATATAGAAACAGATCAAGATTTTATATTTAATGTTTTCAGGTTGAGCCGTTCACTCCCAAAGAGAAATCATTTTGCGTCTTGGAATCTGCTCGCACAGTCACTCAAGACTGTGCAGCCTTCAATGCAAAATGTGGAAAAACTTCACCAACTGGCAAACAAATTTGGACTTGGTATCAAAAAATTAAAGAGGAAGGCTGCTTATAATGTCCACATCACAAGGTGGAACAGAGTGTTTTCTGTTTGAGAGAAGAACAGCCTAAATATGCAGGGTTTGTGTGAGAAACGTGTGAATGAAACAAAACACAACTCCAGTTTTTGATGAGGAAACAACATTACAATGACATCCATCATCAAGAGACATTTGAATCAGTGTCCACATCCAGATCAGATCTCTGTATTCTACACCAGATGCCCTGTCAGTCTTAATACAGTCGACATCAGAGGCAGCCTTGACGAATGTAGTCCTCAGATCATAATTCACATTTCAGATTAGATCCCGGTGTGTCTAACGCAGCAGATAAAAGCCTGTCATTGCACCTGTCACTCATCCAGATACAAGCTCCTGTTCTATAGAATCAGCTTCAGTGTGTCGGACGTGTATAGGAAGTCTCTATGAGCAGTGTTAGATTAGAAATATTCAGATCTTTTGTCAGGTCTGTGGGAATCACGTTACAATTCATTATCGCCACCAGAACATGTGGATGTCTCATAGTACTTTGGGTTCTTTACATGTATTTATTATTTTTTCAGTACTGGAGTTGTCCAAAATCATTTACCACTAATCCATACTAAGCCTAGAATCAAGACTCATTTGAACAAGTATCGATACTGAAATAAATCACAAATAGGACAAAATGTGACTTTATCAAAACCGTTTTAGAATGGTAGACATTTTTTTCTCATTTTCATGAGAACCACCTTGTTTTTGTTTATTTGTTTTGGCCTTACTAGGGCTGTCAGCGTTAACACGTTAATCACGACTAGATTAATGCAATCCATAACACCTTGTTCTTAATCGTGGTTAGAGTTAGAGCCGACTTTTTGTCTCTTCTACACATCTGTAGGCACCTCCTCCGCTTTCGAACTTCAGAGCGCCATGCTTCAGTAAACTCACCGCCATGATGGAGAAACAGAGGAGCTTCTGGACTTTTGAACAGTTTACTTGACTTTAAAAAAAACTTCCAGATGCTACAATTTACAAGTCAAGAGTTAAATGCAGCCTGTGTCAAGCAGAGTTTCAGCACCTCCGAAGTACATCTAGTCTAAGTTAGCACCTCCAAGCTAAACCCCAGGGTGCAGAAACCGGAGCATCACAGCCAAACGAACCTCAGCTCCGACAAACTACCATTTGGTAGAGTCACCACAGACCTGTGGATAATCACACGGCAAAGAAAATAAATACAGCGATTGCTTCCGAGTTGCTTTACATTATGGCTTTAAAACTGTCTTGAAATGCAAAATAACACAACAATTTTAAACGTGCCATTCAATATGTGATTAATCACGATTAACTATGGAACGTGATTAACTTTCTGATCTTGATCGAGATTTTAAAAATTAATCGTTTGACAGCCCTAGTCCTTACTGAACAAAATGTAAAATGTAGCTGAACAGAGCATTTTAACATCTGAAGATGTAGACAGACCAATAATAAAGTGTTACTCAAACATGTGTGAATGAAACTACACAAAACTCCAGGTATGTTTTTGATGAGGTAACAACATTTAAGTCAATTTTGTGCAATACAGAACCTTTAAGTGTAATCAAATACATGACTGCACAGTACCATTATGCTGGTATCATATCATTAAAATTTCATATTGCCCCACACCTAATCTCTTATCTTCAAATGAACTTTTAAAACTTGTGGGAAAAGTTCTTCACATTTCGTCTTATGCAAACGAAACCTTCTGTTACCTCCCTCTCTCTGACAATCTGCTGAAAAGGTCAGACATGAAGAAGCATTTAGCCAAGTTGCACTAAGTAAACACAGCTAATCCAGCAAGATTAATGACTTCCAGACGTTATCAACACTCTATGAATCACAAAACTACAGGGGAACACTCTTAAAATGCAATTTATGCAGACGAAAATTTAATACCAACTGCTGATTTGTCAAGTTGCCATGTTTCACCCATTTATCTCTTTCTGCTTTAAAAATAATCACTACACAACTCAGTGTTTTCCCTTCTGCTTGGAAATAGTAGCTTACAAATGTTTTCAGGATAAATAAGAAAGACTAAATCCATTCACTATTTGGGCTGATGGATGCGTATAAGGTGTCACCAAGAAATCTCCCATAATCCTTTGCTGTTTGAAAGCAGATAAGGCTGGATAAAGGGACAACTTTGAAGTCTGGTGTCCTATAGGTGAGGAGAGGAGGGGAGGATGGAAGAAGGAAGGGAGAGAGGCTAAAGCTCAAGTAAAAAAAAAGATAAAAAAGAATAATCTGAGAGGATGATGAGGTTAGAGATGTTATTAACATGATAAAGCATGTTTGGCTAATCTTAATTTCTTAATCTTAATCTCACGAACAAAAATCTCCATTGATAGTTTTGTGGTGTCATCTTTTAATGAAAATATAAACTAAAGAAATCAAAAAGTATAAATTACTTTTCAAACATGCACAAAAATAAAGACTAAAGGTGCACTCTGTAGCTTTTCATGAGATTTTATTGCTCTGTCTGTCTGGATGTGCCACGAAAGACTATTAAATCTCCATGGAAACAAGCACCTGACAAAATAAGGCCAAGTTACTGGTCAGATCTGCGGAGAGGTGCCTGCGCTCACAGTAAGAATGCATGATATTTAAGGTAGGGTTTTCAGCAGTAAAAATCTCTTTTGAAATTGTGTCTTCTTTTTAGAACAATAACACAATAAAAGCACCAGTAATTGAATAAATGGCAGATAGATCAAGTTTAATATCGTACTGTGGAACATCCCAGGCAAAACCATAACATCTCCATGGAGACAAGCAGGTGGCAGGACCATTGCATTGATATAATAAGACTATTTACTAGTGATAATTGGGCCAGAAATGAATGCTTGAGCTTTTATTTACATAAAGTTGTTCCGTAGTGACATGAAAGATAAATAACAGCTGCATAAACATTTGGATCCGTTTTGTCTTGTGTTATTTTTGTTTAAAGGAAATAAATGCTGTTTTCAGTCTTTTCACTTGTATTGGTTGATATCGGATCAGCTGATACTTAAAACTATAATATCAGAATCGGTATCAGAGCTGAAAACGCTGGATAGGTGCATCCCTTGTTGTCACATATCACGACCCACAGCAGGTGCTTTGACCAAAAGACACTCTACAGTTGTAAAAATGCTATTCTGATTTGTCCAACATTTGCCCTGTAGCCAGAAACGTACTATATGTGTTTTTTATGCACTCTTTGCCTAAGCTGTGCCATTGTATTTGCCTTCACATCTCAACATTTTTAAATATTTAAAACTACCAAACAACCCCTTAAGGTTTTGTACAGCCTTATTCTATAGCACGTAGTTCGTTTTAAGTGTTATGCTGCATTAAAAATTAAAAAGATTTATCTGCGAATAATTACGTTACGTTATTTTCAAACCTACTGCTGTTAAAAATTCATTTCTCCAGTTTTGCCAAGACAACTTTTAGATTCATCAAATGTTTATGAAGAAAGCAAGACTAAAAAATATAGAGACCACTTTGAAAGATAGAGAAGTGGTGTTACTTTAATGGTGCATTGTGTAACTTTTCTGGTGGAGGGTCCGTCAAAAGCTTTTCTCCATGGAGATGTTGTTGCTTTTTTGTCTGGAATGTTTCACAGTATTGTATTAAGCCTTTCTATCTTCATGGAGACCAAACCAGACCAAGTTACAGGTCAGATCTATGGAGAGGCGACCCACATAATGCCTGTTTTGTTTTTTGTTTTTTTAGGTATTTTAGGCATTTCTGAGCTATAAACAACTGTGAAACCAACTGTGATTGAATAAATTTAAGGTAAAGCTATTTAATGTCATATTGTGGAACATTTAAAGCAGAGCAATGACATATCCATAGAAACAAGATGACGGACCCCCAACCAAAAAGTGACATAGTACACCTTTAAAGGTCCGGTATTACGCAAAAAGGACTCTTGTGAGCTTTAAGCCGTGTTAGAATGTTATGTTACCAAAAACAAAGCTGAAGTTGTGTTTTGTTTCATTTACACATGTTTGACTAATCATTTATAATTAGTCTGTCTACATGCTCAAAGCTCAAAATGCGCTGTTCCACCTTGTGATGTCATGAAGCGCTAATTTTCAAGTTAACCTTTTGTTTGGTAAAGATTAGAAATTTCAGGGCTGAAATGATCCAAACGATTCCAGTGAAGGTGTAGGTTTAAAGTGTGAGGATAAAAACACACGGCACTTCCTGTATTGCCACATGACATCACAAGGTGGAACACAGTGTTTTCAGTTTGAGACAAGAACTCATCCTAAACATGCAGCGTTTGTGTTTAACATGTGTGAATGAAACAAAACGCAACTCCGGGTATGTTTTTGATGAGGAAACATTATAACATAGATCAGAAAGAGGAATGATATGGGCCCTTTAATAACATCCTGGCTTGAGATCTCTATAAAGCCTGTTTCATTGTCAAGCTCTAGATGTGGTTTATAGTTTGTGGTAATAGAAGGACACTAATGTGCTGAGTTGGTGCAGTCCAGCGTCTGCGCTCTGAAGATAACAGGTTTATCAGCTATTGAATTACCCCATCTAGTTAAATGATACTAATCTTGCTTTGTAGTGCTCTTTCACAAATGCCATCTGAGACATTGTCCTGCAAAGTTGTAATTTTAGGATTTATTTATTGCATTTGAAGAGAAAAACATGGCCGAATATCCTCCCATTTACAAGCTCTATCTTGTTGTAGCCTTTTCACCCTTACTGCTATGCGCCACCTATCAATATATAATAGCGTTTTTCTTCCTTGAGCTTGATTTCTTAGTTTGAAACCTCCCTGGTGCACGACTGTACTTAGGGGAGTGGGCTTTTACAGTACAGCCAGTATATGCTGTAGCTTCCTCTGTAAAAATCACCATAAATAGCATATACATGGGGTCGATGAATAATTAAACATCTTCTCTCACTTCCAGCTCCTTCATCTTACTTGTTAAAGAGTACTATGTGACTTTTCTGGTGAAGGGTCCGCCGCCTACTTGTGTCCGTGGAGATATTAGTGCTTTGCCTGGAATGTTTCACAGTATGGCATTAAAACATGTTTAAATGATTTATTTTACAGAGAGTGCGGTTGCTTCTCCATAAATCTGACCTATATCTTGGCCTTGTGTTGTCAGCCGCTTGTCTCCATGGTGATAAAAAGATTAAAGAGCCCATGTTATATATTTTCTGAGCTGTAATATAATGTTGATTCCTCATTAAAAACATGCCCAAAGTTGCGTTTTGCTTAATTCGCACATGTTTAACACACTAATCCTGCATATTTAGGCTTTCTTACAAACAGAAAACACTCTGTACCACCTTGTGATGTCACATGGTAATGCAGGAAGTGCTTCTACTCTGTACACCTATAATCATTTGGATCATTTCATCCTAGAATTATCAATCTGTACTAAAATAAAGAAAGAAATAAAGATAAAAGGTAGCTGTTAACTTGAAAACTACCACTACATAACATCACAAGGTGGAACAAATCATTTTGAGCTTTGGAGATGCAGACGGACTAATAATAAAGGGCTACTCGAGAACATTCTATCGCAGCTTAAAGTGCACAAGAGTCCATTTCAAGCAATGTAGCACCTTTAGACTTTTTCTTTTGCCAATTGTTGTGTATCCTCCCTCATCATCTCTTTTACTCATGTAGCGTTTTATTTCGAGAGCATGTGCTGTAAATATTTCACGTACTTTTGTGGCTGTATTGACGTATAAATACCCGTCAGCTATTGGCCGGGACACTTCCCAACCGGCCGGACAGAGCGTTATTGATTGGCTAATTGATTAATCAGCTTGTCGGCGCTCCCAGAGGACAAGTCATTTTTACCATTGACGGATCCAAGGACATGTTCCCACAGCAACTAATCATGCCATGTAGGGCCCCGTATTGGCAAGATACGCGACTTACAAATATATGGGTTACAATTGTGAATGAGATTTTACAAGACTGGACAAGTATATGCACAAAGATTATAGTCGTATAGACTGCAATATTATGTCAGAATTTCATATGGAGGCAGGGGCCTGGAATTATATGGACGATTCAGTGTTTCTGAATTACTAAACTAACTAAACTGGAAATCCACACATGTTGAGCATTATCATTTTTTGTCAGATTGAAACTGTCTTTACTCTGACAATAATCATGCCACATAATAATGCCACCACTTGACATTTTTAAGACATTTGTGAATTGTCAATTGTGTAAAATTTGAAGAGTGCGCGAAGAGTGGAGAGAGACATTCAGCAAATGGGAATTTCAAGTATTTTAGAGAATACAGAGAGCTAACCGGTGAGTTAGTTGGCAAACATACTACTAACTACACTATTGCTTTGTATAATGCTTACTTTTATTACAAAATAAAATCTGTAGTTACAAAAATACACTTTTGTAACCAGAACTTTTCTCCTACTTCAGTCTTCTCTGAAATGTTAAAGAACACATATTGAGATTGTGTCTGTTATATAGTTATAATCTACGACACCATGGATCTTCATGTTTATCTAAAAAAGAAACAACTCCACTAACTAAAAAAACTACGATGCCCGATGGGAGCCGACGTCACTGTAAACATCATCAGAACAAAAAGTAAGCACAGAGCAGCAGCTGCATGCCGGTGGAGGTAAAAATAGTGGTTGATTGGAAATTATTTTCAATGTCTTGAAAATGTGTGATTAAAGATTGCTGTAAAATGCAACAAATCACTCCATATACAACTTTGAGAGGGTAAATGAAAAGGGGAAACAACTGTAACATTGTAACATGGTTAAAAGCTCTGAAAAGTTTATTATGCATAATAGGTCTGCTTAATGCTCCAGGAGCTGTTTACAATGTTCTGAACTTTTCAAAGATATATCACAAATCGAATCACTTTGACAATAAAAATATCACATTTAGATCATTTCCTCAAACTGTGCCGTCCTACAGTATAACTTGAGCTTGAATGAAACAGTCCAGTACTTCCTCCCACCCCTCGACGCCACAGTTCAAGCATATGTCCTTTGTGAACAATGATACACAAGTCCCCACTTCTGTCTCCAAGCGCGAGGAGGGAAGAAGAAAGCTCCACCACTAATCTTTTTCTCTCCGCTAATGACAGGACACTTCCACTCTGGCTCTTCCTCAGGCAAAGTGCTCCGCTCCCCTCTTAAAATATTAACCACAGGCAGACAAACACAGACACAGCCAGAAGAGGGGAGGAAAGAGGGGGAGAGAGGAGCGAAAGAGAAGAGAAGAAAGTCAAAGGAGAGAAAGAAGAGGAGAGGGGAAGAGGAGAGAGAGAGAGTAGAGGGTGGAGCAAAAGAGAAGAGAACAGAGAGAAAGAGTAAGAGAAAAGAGAATGAGAGGAAAGAAGGAAGCTAAACATGAGAGAGAAGGTGCAGAAAGAGGGTGAAGGAAGAAGAGTAAGAGAAGCAGGAACGAACCACCTTCCTCCTTTCCTCCCTTCCCGCTCTCCACTTTCCCCTCCTTTTATTCCCTCTTCCTCTCAAAAGACGAGTGAGAGAGGGGAGAGCAAGAGAAAAAAAAGAGAAATAGAAGGAAAGGGAAGACGAGAGGAAGAGAGAGAGTAAAGAATGAAGAGGGAAGAGAGAGAAAGAGTGTACAAAGAAAAAAGTGAGAGGGAGAGATGAAAGCGAGAAGGGAAGAGAAGGCAGAGAGGTAAAGAAACAAGCAAAAGAAGAGAGAAAAGAGAGAGAGGAGAGAGAAAAGTGAGAGCAGAGGTGGTTGGGACCGTATGGGTTTTTATTGGCTCACCCATTGTGACAGTAAAAAGCAGCTGCACCATTTCCATCCACTGCACTTCTGTTTAATGCAGTCGGATTACACTTGTACTACACAATGTATTTAACAGCAACTTTACTCTGTACATAATGCTACTGCTATTATAAAACGGGTACTTCACACTTACTCCTGCTGGTGTCCTGATGGTTGGAGGCAAAACTAAATCCACTGTGTTGTTGCCTGTGCGTAACTACCATAGACTGTATATATAAATGGATATAGCTAACCCGCGAGTGCCACGTTCCAAATAGGAAGTGTGTATGGGCACATTTCCAGCTCCATCGGGTCCAATTCACTTTGGACTGAAAAACCGTCGCCCCCTGCTCTGTAACTGCTACTGTGAGCCTCGTCATTTTTGGTCTTTAGTCTTCGTATTAACCTGAGTTTTTATTTTATTTGGCTATTTTGTCCATAAATCTGTTCCTATTCCTAATACGGAACTCAACTCCAAATTTGCTGCATAAATGCTAGCCTTGACCAACTTCATTTGACTGAAGTTGAACACTATATGGATGACGTCACACTCCCTTAGTCCACTTCTTTATACAGTCTATGGTAACTATGATAAAGCTGATGAATGAATCCAATACACAATTAAACCAGTGTTTTTATTTTATTGGCGCACAGTTTATTTTACCTTCTACCAATCAGCCAGGAGTAGCTCAGTACGCACACAAGCTGGCAATGCCAACTCGGGGGGTGCAAAACAAATGGATTCTATTTCTGTGAGTTTAATGCACTTTGGATTACTATTACACTTTGTAGCAGTAACAGCAGTAGTACAAGCAGTTGTTGTTGTAGTAGTAGTAGCAGTAATATTAATTGTAGTAGAAGCAGTAGCAGTAGCAGCTGCAGTAGTAGTAGCAGCAGTAGTAACAGTAGTAGCAGTAGCAGTGGTAGTAGCGGTAGTAGCAGTAGCAGTGGTAGTAGCAGTAGTAGCAATAATAGTAGCAGTAGAAGGAGCAAAGCAGTAACAGTTATAGTAGTAGTGGCAGCAGTAGCCACAGTGGCAGTATCAGAAGCAGCAGCAGCTGTAGTAGTAGTAGTAGTAGTAGTAGTAGCAGTAGCAGTAGTAGTTATAGTAGTAGCAGCAGTAGTAGTTATAGTAGTAGCTGCAGTAGCAGCAGTGGCAGTATCAGTATCAGTAGTAGTAGTAGTAGTAGTAGTAGTAGTAGTAGTAGTAGTAGTAGTAGTAGCAGCAGTAGTAGTAGTAGCAGTAGTATTTATAGTAGTAGTAGTAGTTATAGTAGTAGTAGCAGCAGTAGTAGTAGCAGCAGTAGTAGTAGTAGTAACAGTAGTAGTAGAATAATATTAGAAAATAACAACAGGAACTCTCACTTTAGCTGAGAATAACTGAGTGACTATTTCCAGTGTTAGTATTTTCTGAAATACCAAATGTCTGAAATGGTTTTGAGGAAGGCACAAGAACAATTTCCATTTACTAATATCAGGCGCCTTGAAGGTCGATTTATCACCCAGACCCGTCGCCCCGATTCACCTGCACAAGATGTCGATCGTCTCCGGGCAGCGCAGACAGAGCACCTCGTCCGCACCAGGAATCTTAAAGAGATGGCATTTTTGCTCCTCTTTATCTTTATGTATGAGGTGATACACAAGACTATCCGAGGATCTATTGAGGTGCAGATGAGACAGGCTGTATCTCCAGTGGAACATTATAAAGCACACTGAGCGGGTGATTTGGTTGGGATTATATTTCCTCCTTCAGTATGGTTACGGTGAATACAGATATGGACACTGTTTATCTACTGCAGTCTCCAATCTGGCCACAGGAGGTCAAAAGCTATTTTCGCCTTATTGGTTTCAGCTTTGAAAAATGAAGGAAGGTGCAACAGGACAAGTTTGTGGTCACCGGCCGTACAATTTAAACTCAAAGTGGAAGAGGATAGTGGGAATAGTTTTTTGATCATTTTATATCCAAAACAAACAATTTCAAATGTACTGTAAACTGTCCTGTGCCCCCAAAACATTTTAATCATGCACGTTTTTTCAGATGTGTCTCCCTGGAGATGCTAGTTTGCCAGAAATATTCCACACTATGGCATTAAAGCGCGCAGTGATATGAACCAGACAGAAAATAGTACCAAGCGATTACGAGGTCTGACTTTTTCGTGGTTCAAGTTTTGTGACGCAAATGTATCACTCTTTTGAACACATATTGTTTTGAGAAGAAAAATGCTTTATTTTCGTGACCCCAGCCAACTTGCCAGATACTTTCATCAGCACTGAAACCAGGGAAGAACTCGGCTCACTAGACGCTGTCGGGAGGGAAGTCATACAGATTCATGTAAAAAAAAAAGAAAAAAAAAGAACTATCCCTTTAAACTTCTATTATCTATTTTATTACACATGTTTAATTGCTCAAAAATGCACTGGGAAGACCTGCATTTTTGCATTTTAAATGATTTCCAAATTCTATTTCTGACAAAATCATGTGTCAGTCTGACTAATTCTGACCAAATGGACCAGGGAGGGCATCTGACATAAAATATAATCTGCAGTTCATTAATATAACCGCATATAGGCAACATCAATATACAGACATTAGCAACAAGGAGGGCATCTGGCATAAAATGTAGACCAAATGTGTACAGTTCATTAATGTAAAAGCAAATATACAACAGCAGCACAAAGATCAGCAGAAAAAATGAGGAAGAACAGTGGTTTGGGAGGGCATCTGGCATAAAATGAAGATCAATTGTGTGCAATGCATTAATGTAACTGCATATAGACCACACCAGTCTACAAAAATCAGCATAAACAAAAGTGGGAGGTGGTTTGTTCTAATTGAATTACAATGAGCTATTAAAAAAAACCAATACAACTAGAGCACATCTGATAAATAGCATGTCCTTTAGTGTATAGTGTATCAACCATGTACAACTCCACAGTGAATGAAAGAGATCAGCTGACCGGTCCTGTTGCCACGGGCAATGTGTGGAGCTCGCTATAACGCACGGGAGCAGAGCGTCTGAATGTCAGCCAGCAAATGAGCCGTGACTTTGGCTCTGGAAGACAGTGGAGTCAGCAATAACCGGATACACATACCAGCTCTCCCATTCCCAATCTCTCCATGTTTTCCCCTCCTTGTCCCATACGCCGGCCTGTCAGGATTATTTCCACAAGCACAGAGAAGCATGTCTGACCCCCGCGTGACCCCCCCACCTCGTCCAATCAGCATGCGGCGGACAAGTCTCCCCTCCATCTCCGGCTAACCTTGACTTGTGGGTTCATTAAACGCATGGGTGCACATCGGCAAAAGGGTGAGCTCAATGGAAGAGGTATAGGTAGTAATAGGTAGTACTACAGGTTAAATGTACTAGAGTAACTTCTCAGAGTAACTGATTCATCACAGGTACAGAGAGAACCAACATTTCATCTTGAAAGGCAAGTTATAGAAGTTATACTAATAAAAACAACCGAATAGATGTTCATTTGTTCATTTATTTTTCAACATAGAACCAAAAATAAGAAAACAAAAAACTCTTCATTATTATTTGTCTCTAAAAACAAAATGGATAACAATTTGTTTTTTTTTTGTTTGTATTTTTTCATTTTTGATTCTTATATAGGATTCATATATTTGGTCTATGAACAGTCAGTGTGAAAAATATATAATATAATATAATATGTATAATATGTAAGTCGCAGGACCACCCAAACCCTGAAAAAAGTGCGACTTATAGTCCAAAAAATACAGTACATTTTACTGCTACGAGAACATGATATTTTGACGTAACTAGTGTATACTTATTACAACAGTACTTTCATTTTTTTTCTTTTTTTTAACCTATATTGTCCAACTATATGAGAAAATAACACTTATATTAAAAGGGCACTATGTAACTTTTCTGGTAGAGGCTATACCATCTGTTGTCACCATGGAGATATTTGGGCTTTACCTATATGTTCCACAATATAGCATTAAACATATTTATTTGTAGGAGACGCCACCAGACCAAGTTTTGGGTCATATCTGTGGAACGGCCACACCCACTCTCTGTAAGAATGCATGTGTAACGAAGTATTTTTCAGCATTATTATAGCATTCTTTCAGTGAATATTTTTACTTGAATAATCATGTGGGTGGTTCTGTATTTTTGAAGTAACAACAACACCCTTTTTTATTAAAATGGAAATTAAAACAGGCGGCACGGTGGCTGAGTGGCAACACTCAGGCCTCACAGCAAGAAGGTTGCGGGTTTGATCCCCGGGTCGCCCGGGCCTTTCTGTGTGGAGTTTGCATGTTCCTCCCCGTGTCTGGATGGGTTTCCTCCGGGTACTCCGGTTTCCCCCATCAACCCAAAACATGCCCGCACCCCTATGAACTAACATCAAGGACCATGTTGTCCACCCTCCTGTGGGCTCACCACCTGCAGAGGGGTTCATAGGGGGGGTCAGGTGCTATGAGTATTGGGCAGCAAGCTGCCCCCGCGACCCAGCCGGATTAAGCGGGAGAAGATGGATGGATGGATGGATGGAAATTAAAACAGACACCTTTTAACACTTTCAGAAGCCGCCATGTTCAGTAATGAGAGTGACACTGCTGTACTGTACCATCAGGTTTAACTATGTTGGCAGCAGTACTCAGTTTTGTTACTTAAGTAAAAGTACACATACAGGAAGGAAAAAAGGAAAATATCACATGAAAAAAATGACTTAAGCAAAAGTATTAAAATACTTGTTTGAAAAAGTGTAAAAGTTAAAGTATTTTGCAACAATTTGAGCTCTTTAAATGTAGTTATTTTGATAAACAACTGAATTACTTTTTTCTGTGTCTGTTTTTATTTGTATATTTAATAAACCCCTTAGTCTTTTCAGCAGGTCTCTGTAAAAAAAATTACTTTTACTTTCCAGTCCTGTTAAAAAATGTAGTGGAGCTGAAAGTACAGACACCTGCTCTCAAATATAGTGTAAAAGTAAAAGTAACAAGTATCCACTTTAAAATCTACTAAAGTACAGACACCAAAAATGTATACTTAAAGGTGCATTGTGTAACTTTTTTGGGGAAGGGTCCGTCGAATACTTTTTCTCCATGGCGGTGTTATTGTTTTGTTTGAAATGTTACACAGCATGGCATTAAACCGTATCAGACCATTCACAGTCAGAATGCCTGTTTTTCTAGGTATTTTTGAGGTATAAAACCACCTGTAATTGAATAAATGTAAAGTAGAGCTGTTTAATGTCACACTGTGGAACATTCCAGGCTGAGCAATGACATCTCCACAGAAACAGTAGGTAATGGACCCTCCACTAGAGAAGTTACACAATGCACCTTTAAGTACAGTACTATGTTTACTTCCATCACTGGTTGGCAGGTTTTATATGTAATTAGTTCCTGTAGATACTGGCTTTAATGTGATTTCAGTTTCTCTTGCAGCTTTATTCTGTTTATGTTTTATTATAACTCAAGGTGCAAACTGCTTTTTTGCTTCATACCATGACACCACTTCCTGTTGAGTGTCAAAATAGGGCAGAGAAACAGGAAATAGATCATGAATGCACCACGGAGATGTTCATGCTGGTTATAAAGAGATATGTTTTTTATATTTTTCACTTTTAACATGGCGCCAGGAAACAGCTGAAGGCCAGAGTTGCACGTTGCAATGTCACCACAACAACAGCTTCCTGCAACACTTCCCCAAAAGCACCACATAAAGTGGCTCCCATGGGTGCCACGCGCTACCCCCTGCCAAGATCAGAGGAGAAATGCTAATGCAGAGTCTTACGCAAACACAACGAAAAGGGGAAAAGGACCAACGATTGCAAAAGCTGTGTCTTAAAAGTGCTCTGTTTAACTTTTTGGTTCGGGGTCTGTCACCTGGTTGTTTCTATAGATATGTCATTGTGCTGCCTGGAATGTTCCACAGTAATGACATTAAACAGCTCTAACTTACCTTTATCTTACACTTGTTAAATTATTCTCCATGATGATAGAAAGGTTTAATACCAAACTGTGAAATATTCTAGACAAAGTAATAACAAAGCTCTGGAAAAATGTATTTGACTGGCCCTACATCGGAAACATTACACCTTTAATGTTATCATAGAGCTAAACGGTTTGTGTAACTTCTGCTTTTCAGAGTACAACAGGAAACGAGGTGAAAGTGAGGCTAGAACATTCTGACCAAGTTTAAATGTATTGCAAAATCCAGGCAAAAATATACACAAGACCAAAATAATGCACATAGCCCTCTGTGTTTTCTAAGGTAGTTTAACAGCTCCTTGCATAAATTGGCATATTTTAGAACTTCATAAAACAGGTCAACATAACTTCCAACCATGTAAATCATTTGCATGTTAAAATATGAAATGTCTTACCTTGTACACTTGTCCATATGTGCCATTTCCTACCAGCTCAACCAGCTCGAAAATGCCGGCAGGATCCTGAGAGAGAAGGAAAAAAAGTCAATTATTTATATCTGGCTAAAATGAATCATCAGTAAAAAGCACAATGACTGATGCGAATTGCAGTCTTTTTGACTTAGTGGGTATGGCCCAGATTGAGCGCGCATAACATTAGAATAGATGTGGTCATACTATACTTAATCTATGCATTCTTGATTTTCACGCATCTTTTAGTAGGTTAGAGTACTATTCAACATTCAAAAAATACAATAATTAGTATTAATGTTACAATGAGCTCTGCTAGGGTACAGAGGAAGTAACAAACTGGAGGCTCATCCAGGATCTTAACACCCTGTCCCGTCTTAATAAACTGGCAATTGGCCATTTAATAGGTTTGTATTAGGTAAGTGTTGAATAGGTTTGTTTTTTCCTGAATTGTTGATGGCATATGGTGATTGGGTGGTGGAACGTTGTTTCTTTTGCCGGTTACGTCTGACTCTTTGTGTTTGAGTGTGCTCCAGGTATGTTTGGTGACCGGCCTGATCACCCCTTCACACTTCCACTTTCTGAGCCTCGCTTGTCCTCCAGACTCGCTGGGATGGGGCTCGGTTCTTGGACCGTCTGCCCCATCTCATCGGTGTATGGAAGTAACACTGCTGCTTGAGCTGTACCCTGGGATCCTATAGCCCTGGTTCATGCCCTCACTTATTTTCCACCTCCCAGTCAGCTGCAGCCAAACGTAAGTATACAATCAGACTTGTCCGCGATATAATGTAACATAATAATGTATTCTCTCATATAAGCACTTTTCCTGGCGCTCAAAGATGTTTTACAATTTAATGTCTAATTCACTCCATACCTGGTTGTGGTGAGCTATTATTGTAGCCACAGACTGACAAAAGCGAGGCTGCTAATCTGCGTCATTGACCGCTCTGACCACCACCAACACTCACACCACATTCATACTAGGCAGACGAAGTGAAAACTGAGGTTGTGTCCTTAGGCAAGCTAAGGACACAACCTCAGTTTTGCCACTGGCGCTCCACTGTGGCACCTGATTTTCCCAGCAGTCTCCCATTCAAGTACTAACCAGGCCTGGCCCTGCTTTGCTTCTGAGATCTGAGGCTCTGAGGCTCTGACAAGGAGGTTTGGCCACTGGTTTTGAATTATTAATTGCCATATATCACAAGGGCGTTAATTTTTCAACTCTCTGAAATCCATGGATAGTCAGTTTATAGTATAGTATCATTGCCATCACAAAAAAGCCAAAGTTCTTCCTCTGAATTCTGGTGCAAACCATTTTTTTCACTGAACCAAGATTGGCTGTAGACTTCTCAATTAAAACAAACAAACTGAACCATTAGAAGTGACAGAATTTGGATCTAGATTAATATTTGATTAATTACGCCGCTCTATTTCAGATCTTCTTCATCCAAAACTAACTAAAACTTTAAAGACCCCATTTACAATTGGCCAGCACAGACTTGAGCACTAAACTATTGACAAGAAGCAGCCCCAGAAGGGAAAGCGACTAAAACTCAGTGACCCCCGTCCAATCCAACATCCCCCCCCAGTCCCCCCTCCTGCCCCTGCCCCACGGCTGTGTTGCTACGGCATTCCTACAATAGCTGGCATTCACTCTCTCGCTCTCCAAAGCTTCATCTCTCCATTCTGTTCTTTAAACCGTGCACTCATTCCCTCTTTCATTGACTGTTTCCAGGACTGCAAAAAACAACTAACTGTCTGTAGCGTGGCAGGTCCCTCTTTTAAAACTTTTACAGCGACTTAAACTTGAGCTATATCAGCAGAAATGTCAATATTAGAAATTTACTACTAACTTTTCAAGAGATATTGTGGTAGTCAACAGCTTTCTGAAAAATAGTGCACTTAAAGATGCACCGCGTAACATTTCTAGAGGGTCCACCACCTGCTTATCTCCATGGAAATGCTATTGCTATGGTAGAAATATTAACCCCAAAAATGTTTACTCCATCTGTCATTTTTAGACGCATAAGTCGGTATAGGTGCGCAACTTTTCTGGTCGAGGGTACGCTACCTGCTTGTCTCCATGGAAATGCTTTTGCTTTGTCTAGAATGTTCCACAGTATAGATTAAACGTACAGTATCACGAGGGAGACAAGCAGGTTACAGCACTGCACTACAATACAGCTCAGTTCTGTGGAGAGTCGCCCTATTCACAGATGGGTTTATTGTATTTCTGAGCAATAGAAACACCCACAATGAATACATGATAGATAGCTATGTTTAAAGTCATAACATGGAACATTCCAGACAAAGCAATAACATCTCCATGGAGACAAGCAGATAGCATACCCTCGAAAAGTTGTGCATCTCTACCAACTCATGCTTCTAAAAATGACAGATGGAGTAAACATTTTTGGAGTAAACATTTTTGGATAATGAATAACTTTTTGTAATTATTTTGTACTATTATTACATTTGAGCTGAAGAAATCTGAATAAAAAACAGACTTATTATTGATACAAAATCCTAAACTATCCTAACTACAATATTGCACATTTAGACAAAAAAAATAGACTTTTTAGGGTTAGGGTTATTTTAGTGGCATGAAAATTGTCATGAAAATCGTCCTTTGTTTAGTTGTGAATATAACTCAAAGCTTCTTATTCCGCACTCTTCTCTTTTAACGTTAATTTTATGATGATTATTTGTCTTTTGATTATTTTGCATTGTATTGTACTGTTTTTAAAGCACTATGAGTTACTTTGTGAACAAATAGTCCTATACAAATAAACTTGCCTTGCTTTAATTGTCTGTATTTCCTTAGAAGTTTATCTCATTTCAATATACATAATCACTAAATAAAGTTGTAAATGTCTTCAGCGCTTTTACGGTGAATTATCCAGTGGTCATTGTTGAAGCACCTTTCACAGGAATCTGAGCTATGAGACAAATTAAAAGCCCAAATGTTTGACTCACTGAACTATATTTAGAGCAGGAGCCTCACAGGACGACAGAGCTGCTGCTGAATATTGCTTTACCTAAATTGGCCTGTAAGACTCTGATGTCTGAACTCAATACTTGGCGTGATCCGTTATTCCAGTGTTTGTGGCCTGAATTTTTCGCTGTTAAAGTGACACTGCGTAACTTCTAAGGTGGGGGGTCCGCTACTTGCTTGGCTCCGTGTTATTTCTTTGCTTGGACGTTCGACTGTAGGACGTTAAACACATCTCACTTGCATTTATTCAATCGCAGGTGTTTTATAGTCCAAAAAATCTTCAACAACATGACATTTTAACATGTTCAGGCTTGCTTTTCCATAGATCCGAACACCATACTGTGAAATATTGAAGGTAAAACAGTAATATAGAGGTGACAGATCAGAAAGGTTACACAGTGCACCTTTATATACATATAGGAAACACTTACATCCTGCAGTATTACTGTATTCTCTGTATTAGTCTACAAAAACATATCCGGAGTTGTGTTTTGCTTCATTTACACATTTTAAACACACATCCTGCACATTTAGGCTGTCTTCTGAACTGAAACTGAAAACACCCTGTTATCTTGTGATACAGGAAGTGCTCCAATGTGTTTGTAAACTCCTTCACTAGAATCATTTGGATCATTTCATCCCTGGAATTGCCAATCTCTTCTGACCTACAGGTACAAGGTTGCTGTTAACTTGAAAACTACCAGTTCATTACATCCCAAAGTGTAAAAGTGTTACTCAAACACATGAGAATGAAGCAAAACACAACTCTAGGTATGTTTTTAAGGCGGTAACAGCAGTATAATATGACTTAAAGCTCACAGGAATCCATTTTGTGTAATATAGGTCCTTTAAATGTTACTATATTAAGTATTTATCTGGCCGTGTTTGTTTTTCAGTGTTGATTCACAAAAATAAACCCTAACATTGAGTTTATCGGGACTATTTTGTGCATGATACCTGCTTTCACACTCTATAAAAGCTGGCCTATAAAAAGCTGCACTTTCAATCTGTTCACATCTTTCACTGAGTCTCATTCACTGCTCACTCATCCATATTTGCCATTTCAATTTTCAAGGGTTTGGAGTTTGCCAGACACTCCCCATTATGGAATCTTTTTGGTGAATAACTATTATGACTATGGCGCCAAACTTAGCCAAACCTGAATGCAAGAACTGAATCAGCCAAAAGCTAAATGTAGGTAGAGTAAGAGTAATCTGTGTAATTATCTGCTTACGGGGAGGAGCGAGACAATTCTCACGATACAAAGGAAGAATGGATCCATGAGAACGAGACAAGACAAGATTTTGACCTAATTATAACAAATAAACAGTGCAGTGAGCTCACAACTTTGAATTTTATTTCTGATTTATTTAATATTTTTGCCGTCACTGTAGCAACTCATGTTGTAATTTTATCTTGTGAAATCTTGTCCCATCCCTGGTCCCTTATGTAATTTATAGATTTTACATCATAGAATCAGAATCTTGGTCAGATCTCCAGGGTTAGAACGTGCAAACTCCACCAAAAGGACCCAGAAGAACTGCACAATAAGAGAAAAAGATACAATATTCGATACCTATGATTGTTGCACCAGCCAATACTGCAATATCAATATTTTTGCAATATAAAGTGGTCACTCACTATAACGCGGTTCACCTTTCACGGCTTCGCTGATTTTTTTTTACACCGTATGAACATGCATTGTGTTCTCCGTCCTGATTGGCTGTTCTGCGCAATCAAAGGTGGCACGCTCCATTTAGATCACGGAGCCTGTCTGAGAAGTGTATAAAGTGAAGGGTTTTACAGCCATAAAACATATATAATCATTGTAAAAAATAAAGCTACTTCACAGATTTCGCCTATTACGGGTTATTTTTAGAACGTAACGAGGGACCACTGTACTGATACTTTACCGTGACATCAAGCTGGGGGTGTTCTGTATCTCTAATGGCGGAATGTTAAGCAGTTACCATGGTGACACAATGTAAACATTAGCAAAAACTGCCAAAAATGTGTTTGATTGTTAGAGAACTCAAGAAAAAAACATGTAAAACAGTACATATTTAGGAGCCTGTGACCAATAAGAGCACTCATGGTCCAGTTTAGGAGTTTGATTTTCAACTAAAAGTGTGAATAACTGAAAAACTGTTGGCTAATGCTAGTTTGGGACTTTAATTTTTGTATGAGGGATTTGTTTCAGCACATCAGCATCAGCATCATCTGCAAAGTATCAAATGTGCAGCCCTAAAGTGACTAGATTTTCTTTAGCGCTCTCCAGTAGTTGAACAGCAGGATTCTAATACATTTCTTTACGAGTGCTTCTGGGTTCACCATGTGTGTTTCCTTTATTTATTTTGGTCAATTTCCTGATTCTCCCCATGTACTGCTTTACTGTCTCTATTGGTTTGTTTGTGCATTTCTCAGCAGACCTGTCAACCTGTCAGCTCCCACTGTGGGCTGGATGCTTTTCTTGCACTCTCCTTGCTTTTTTCCCCTGACGTTTTCTTCTTTTTGTTTGTGGTTAAGGACACAAACTGATCCTCTCAAGTACATCCTCGCCGTCTCACTGCTTCACACCAGAATCGCACAGCGCTCCTCCCACACACACAGGGGCAGTGTTCAAACGCTCGAACAAGTGTGAACTCTGGTATCAAATCAACTGTGCGGAGACATGTGTGTTATGGACCTGAGGGAGAAGCATGGGGCCAGACAGGATTTAAAAAGTCAAACAGTTTAGCTTCAGGTGATTTGTCTATAATAAACTGCAGTCTTAAATAGGGATGCAACGTAATCCAAGCCTCTCGAGTCGATATTTTCACGACATGCATCCCACGGTACGATATTTACTGCAATATTTTGTCAAAGTTACAAAAAATGTGCACATACTACTACTACTACTACTACTACTACTACTACTACTACTACTACTACTACTACTACTACTACTACTACTTTTTCCTTTAAAAATGCTTTAATGGTTTTGTCATAAAACAAAGAATTAAGACTTAAAAGTCCTTATAGTAGTTGTTTCCTCATGTAGTTTACACTGAAATGAAGCAAAGGATCATGGTATAAGTAGTTCCTTCAGTTTTTTTTTTGTTTATTGCAGGGTTTTTTTGCACGAAAACAACAAATTTAAGCAAAGAGACTTGTAATTCGATATATTGTGATGGCCCACAATATTATTGTGAGACTTTTGGCGATACGATATGATCAGAACAAGTATAAGATCACAGACAAGTACATATGAACCACTAAAAACATATTTGGACAGTTGAAGGATTACACAGGTAAGACCACATGGTATTATAAAAGAAAATACTACGATTTAATGTTGAAAACCACATTCTATTGTCTAAATAGTGTGATTTTATTATGATCATTTTATCAGAATCGGTATTGAGTATCAAGTCTGTCCCCCAGAATCGAAAGTTTGTTAGAAATCGGAGTATCGTGCCAACACTAGTGGCAACTCATGTTCTATTCATGTGATTCAGTTGGGATGCCATGTGCACACCTCTGCCTCTGCTGTCCATCGATCGCAGGTTAACGTCGCCATGTCAACAGCCATGCCTTATTGAGGGACTTTTGCTTTTCCCACCTCCTCCATTCTGAGCGCGTGTGAATTAACTGCATGGGCCCTGCATACAAACTCCTGACAGGATCTCCCCAGACGCCTCAGACTCTGCTTCACTCTCGTCTTTATTCTGGTGGCGCTCCTCACAGTCACACTTTAAATGCATAAACCAGAGACAATACACTGTAAAAACTGAGAGCCAAACTAGACTTGATTAGAATAAAACCTTTACTTTAGATTAGGTTTGAGTTAGGGTTACACAAATTTGACATTTTTCTGACGAAGTATATCCATGATTGATGTATTAAAATCAAAATTCAGGTCATGGTGCACTATTACACCACTGCAACATCTAAAAAAATGTAGATAAAAATGACTCTTAAAAGGCTCATGCTACGCTATTTTATAATGGTATAATATTGTATCCTCATTACAAACATACCTGGAGTTGTGCTTTGCTTAATTCACATGTTTAACACACAAATCCTGCATATTTAGCCTGAGTTATCCTCTCAGACTGAAAACACTGCTCTGCCTTGTGATCATGTGGTAATACAGGAAGTGCTCCACTGTGTTATTAAACTCCATACACCTTCACTAGTATCATTTGGATAATTTCAACCCTGGAATTGCCAATCTTTACTGAACAAAAGGTTAAAGGCGGAGTCCTGCATGGGTTCAGATACCCGCAGATACCCGACGGGTAAACTGCAAATTTGAATGAAACTGGAGAAAAATGTTGTGCTGTGTCGGATGAAGGTTTGAGTCAGATGCAGGGGAGCACGAGTCTAATCTGCGGTTTACAAAACATCATGTGCAAACAAAAAACAGGGCTGTATTTTAGTGAAATGCAAAAATCACATCGTTTTTACAAGATGATTCGATGTCAAATGCATATGTTTTTGCTGCACACGCAGGTCAAAATGACCCAAGGAGCTGAAAAGAAAATTAGCGAGTGGAGAGTACAAATTTGTGGCTCTTTTTTTGGTTCTCGGACTGATTTTCATTCAAGTGCAGTTCGGGTGTTGGTTTGTATTTATAGTGGGTGCGGATTGAAGTATGACGGGTACGGGCGGGTACGATTTGTCAAAATCAGACCCATGCAGGGCTCTGGGAAAAGGTAGCTGTTAACTTGAAAACTACCACTTCATGACATCACTAGGTAGAAAAAAAAAAGCTTTTGGAGCTTTGGAGATGTAGGACTAATAATAAAGGATCACTCAAACATGTGTGAATAAAACAAAACCCAACTTCAGGTCTGTTTTTGATGACGTAACAACATTCTAGCATGACTTAAAGCTCAATTTTTTGAGTAATATAGAAACTTTAATGAAAAGAAGTACTGCAAAAGATTCTGTGTAGCTCATGTACCAGTAGCTGCACTCGCTCCTCTGTCTGAAGTCCACTTATCTCGTTTGTATGTATTTTTTGCAGTGCACACGACGCAGGCTCTCTCCTCTTCAAACGCACTGTGGCTGGAGGAACAGGGGCGTTTTTGCTGCTCTACTTCATACGTGTCCTCCGGCACGCTGATAAAAATATAGCACGGTATCATTCATATTTTATAGGCCACTTGCAGAGGGGGGGGCTTCTCCTCTGCACCGGTGGTCCACTCTATGCCTCTATTATCATGTCTGTAATGTGGGCGTGTGCGGGCAGCGGGCTCCTGAACGTCACATGACCTCAGAGCCGCTGTTGAGTCACAGAAGTTTTGTGTTCAGACTCAACCAAATGTGACGGGAGGTTTAAATATAGTTTGTAAGCAAGAATCAGGATCAGGAGCAGTGTTCTGTAAGGGAAACTAATGCATCAATCCAGCTTTTTCAGTTCAGATAACAGTTTCAGTACTATCGCTTTAAGGATCTGCTAATCCAATGTAATGCCAATATCAACCGATAGTAGTTCAGTGACTCAAACAGCATTTATTTCCATTAAACAAAAAATACACAACAAATTTGGACCAGTTTCGTCCTTTGTAGCTGTTATTTATCTCTCAAGTAAGTACAGAACAGCTCTATATAAAAGACTCTGAGACTTTCTGGGCCAACTATAACCACAAAATAGTCTCATTACATCACTTCATATGTTCGACCCAGATATCTGCTGAACCGTCATTTGGGAGCCGATATCCAATTCAGCATTTTTTGTTCAGTATCGGTGCATTTTGAGAGGTTGAAAGACGCACAGTGTAACTTTGAAACAAAAACGCCTTATAAAACATGCTGATGGAGGATCGCCTCTCCACAGATCTGACCTGTAACTTCATATTACAGCTCAATTTGAACTATTTGAGCAACGTGCAAGATTCAGAGATAGTTTAAAGCCCGACTGCAACACATTATAGGCAAAGGAATAGCATCTCATACAACAAACAGAAAGGACGGTGAGTATGAAAATACTGCACTAAAACTGACTTGTGAGATTTGAGTTGTGTTTTGTTTCATTCCTATGTTTGACTAATCCTTTATTATTAGTCTGTCTACATCTCTAAACCTTAAAATTCTTCATTCCACCTTGTGACGTCATGAAGCAGTAGTTTTTACAAGGTGGAACAGGGTGTTTTGTTGTTTGAGAGAAGAACACACTTAAATATGTAGGGTTTGTCAGGGTGTGAATGAAACAAAACGCAACTCCAGGTTAGAGCTGGGCGGTATGACCAAAAATTGTTATCACGGTATTTTTTTAAATTATCACGGTATCACGGTATTTAACGGTATTTTTGTCTTTGGCTAAGTGGAGTGTGATAGAGTTGGTAATATCATTCCAACGTTTGCTTTTCTTGTCATAGACGGTCCCTTTAGACGGAGTGCGCGTTCACAAGACCAGCGCTTCTCGCCCGTGTCACAAAACACTACACAGACGGTCCCTTTAGCAAACGCACCTAACACTACACAGACGGTCCCTTTAGCAAACGCGCCTAACACTACATAGACGGTCCCTTTAGCAAACGCGCCTACCAGGGACGTCTGTGTAGTGTTTTGTGCTGCAGTGCCAACGTTACGCAGAGATTGGGGAGAAGATGCAGATTTTACTTTCTACTCAACTCGCTATCCTTACCTGGCTTGTTGGCTTGTTTGGTGTAACACTGAAAAACAGCCCCCGCTCAATCTACCACAGCGACGTTCCGCCGCTCTGTGTTGCCGACATATGCGCGCACACACGGTATGGCGGTAAATAAAAAATTCATATCATAAAAATAAAAATTACCGGTATACCGGTTCAAACGGTATACCGCCCAGCCCTACTCCAGGTATGTTTTTAATGAGGAAACAACAATATAACAAAGATCAGAAAATAGTGTAATATGGGTGATTTAAGTATCTCAACATTTGAAAAGACAGTTTTCAAGTACAAAAGTTTAAACTTGAATTTATGGGTAGTTTATTGTGGCCCAGTTTTCCATGATGGTTTATATTATATGGTCAAAACTGCTATGAACACTGAGAAGAGTAATTCGTGACTGCAGGTTAGCGCAAAATATTCAGGTAATGTAGCTCTTAAAAACACATATGGTTCTGGCTAAAGGACAGAATCCACTTTTGTTCAGTAAAATTCCCCTCATTCATCATAATATTACACTAGCACTGAGGCGAAACTGGAACTTATTTTAGCCTTACAATTCATGAACAAGCGAGGAAGCTCAGAGCAATTTCCTAGAGTTCCATAGATCATGTGCAAAATTACATTATTATTTTGTTTCGTTTGTACAGCTGCGAGAAACAAAGCGCCGAGGAGGATATGAAGCTGCACTTTTGTTGTAATCGCCACTCTGCATTGCAACATCATTTCCTCATTCCTAAATTGAAAAAATATTACTAAAGATTCATGAGCAAGTTCTAAACGCGTCCTGTTAAAGATGCATTATGTAACTTCTGAGTCCTGCTGGTCTCCATGGAGATGAAATTGATTTATGTTCCGCATTATAGCATTAAACCGAGCTATCTGGGATTTATTCAATTACAGTTACAATACTACAATACCTCCATCTTTAAAATAGGTGGGCTCAACTCTTCACAGATCTGACCTGTAACTTGGCCTATTGTCATCACGTGCTTGTTTCCATAGAGATATAACTGAGTGATGTTCCAGAGTATTGCATTAAAACGGATCCATCCGAGAGTTATTCAATTACAGGTGTTTTTATTGTTCAAAACACCTTAAAAAACACACATCTTTGAAATAAGCTGGTCCACCTCTTCACAGATCTGACCCGTAACTTAACCTGTTGCGTCGCATGCTCGTCTCGATGAAAAAAAAAGTTAAGTTTTCAGTTTAATGCCATACTGTGGAACATTTCAGACAAAATAATAACATGTCCATGGAGATTCAGACCGTGCACAAGAAAAAACGCAGCAGAACGCGTGTGTCTCGGTTGCCTCAGGAAGGGCATCTGACAAAAATCCTCATAACAAATTCCAAAACAGTCTATACAGTAGGAGGAATTAATTATTTATTTTTTACGTAATGTTCAATAAATAAAAAATGTTGTGCAGTACTTTTTATTTGCTTTTTCGCCTGCTCATTAGGGAGATTTCTTTGTACACTCGTATATAAGATTAAGTGAAACCTCGGAGAACACTATACACTATACTCTATATACTGTAGTTCCCAAACACTGTGTACTGTCCACACGCCAGTAAAATAATAGATTTTAGAGTGCACTTTACATGTTTAAGGGGCATTGGTGATGGCTACTCTTTTGTTTCTCAACTACAAACTTTCAAACAGAGTAATTCAACAGAACACTTGAACTGCTCACAGAGAAAAAGGCGAGTGGGGTGTTTATATTTGATGAGAGGGTAGACTTCAGAGGACAAATATAATAGATTGATGGTGGAGGGTCTGTCAAATGCTTTTCTCCATCTTATTTGTGTTACTGCTTTGTCTGGAATGTTTCTCAGTATGGCATTAAACTTTTTTATCCTCTTATGCCGGGCGAACACTGCGATTTTTGGCCATTTTTGAGCTGATTTTTCACTTGTGTGACTGTTTTGGGATCGGGTCGAGCTTTGGGTTCAGGTGTCTCGTGCTTCGTGTAGCATACATAGGGTAATGAGAACCAATTAATACCCCACGACCAGCTCCTCATTTTCCCATATCAAGCCCGTTTCAAATCCAGTCGCCTCTTGTGAGGGTTTTGCACTGTTAAACTAGTTTGTATAGTCTGAGAACATGAATCATGAGCTGTGAATTTTTAAACCCTGCGATTTGGTTGTACAGTTTGAGCTGGGGCTGAGTGAAAGCACTGTAAACGGCCGGCATTAGAGAACAAACCAGACAAATGTACAGGTCAGGTCTGTGGGGAGGAAACCCTGCGCACAGTTAGAATCCATAGAAAGAACCCTGACCAAAAAGTTACACAGTGCACCTTTAAGTTACCGCAACCTTCTTGCTGTGAGGCCTGAGTGTTGCCACTCAGCCACCGTGCCGCCGATCCCCGGGTCGCCTGGGCCTTTCTGTGTGGAGTTTGCATGTTCCTCCCCGTGTCTGGATGGGTTTCCTCCGGGTACTCCGGTTTCCCCCATCAACCCAAAACATGCCCGCACCCCTATGAACTAACATCAAGGACCATGTTGTCCACCCTCCTGTGGGCTCACCACCTGCAGAGGGGTTTATAGGGGGGGTCAGGTGCTATGAGTATTGGGCAGCAAGCTGCCCCCGCGACCCAGCCGGATTAAGCGGGAGAAGATGGATGGATGGATGGACCTTTAAGTTACACTTTTAGTTAGTCCTCTACATTTGGCCCATTCTTTAGTGCCACTGGGGTAACATGCAGTGCCCGGGGACCCATCTCCAGATCGTGAGCTAGTCTAAGTCAGTGTTACTTTAGGTGGATGACTTAAGGTGGAAGAATAGTGCCCAGACACAGGGAGAAACATGCAAACCCTGCACAGAAAGGTGCCCTGGAGTCTGCGCTCACGTTCTTGCTGTGAGGCGAAAGAGTTAACGATCAGTTCCCTCTATGGGGACCATAAAGTTGGACATTGGACAATGGTCAAATAGGCTCAAACACATTCACTAATCAAGCTCCATAAACTCTGCTGTAATAATACTGATTCAGTATGCAAATAATGTAAAATTATAACCAGACTAAATAAACAAGCCACAACTCATTCATTGTGACTCATATCTCTCAAACACATGCCAGAATATGATGGACTTGTTCCAGTAAAAACAAGACACTCCCATCTCACAACTTTTTGTCTTTTGCCTTGAGCACTGTCATAAAGAGGATTGGCAGAAAAATATGGAGCTGTTAATCCACTTCCAACTAAGAGAAAAACAGTTTACTGGCCTGATTTGGTTCAAAGCAATAACACTATAATTACATGTACAACAACGGCTATTTAATGAAATGCAATGTCAAATTTGAAAAAAATAAATGACCTTCCTAATATCTAGATCTAGCTACTGAAAATTATTAAGCACTAAAATTATAAATTCAATTTCGATACTATGCAAAGTGCTCATCCTAAATGTTGATACCACAAGGATAAATACACAACTTTTTAGACAAGAAACAAACAAATTATAAATTACTTAAAGGGTCCATCTTAGGTCATTTTCAGATCTATGTTATAATGTTTCCTCATCACAAACATAACTGGATTTGTGTTTTGTTTCATTCACCATGTTTAATACACAAACCCTGCATCTTTAGCCTGACTTCTCTCAAACCGAAAACTCTCTGTTACACCTCATGATGTCATGTGGTAATACAGGAAGTGCTCCAATGCGTTTTTAAACTCCATACACCTTCACTAGAATCATTCAGATACTTTCACCCCCAGAATTGCCAAGCTCTCCTGAACAAAAGGTAAAAGGTAGCTGCTAACTACTTCTTCATGACATCACAAGGTGGAACAGAGTGTTTTGCGCTTTGGAGATGTAGACAGACAAATATCCATCCATCCATCTTCTCCCGCTTAATCCGGCTGGGTCGCGGGGGCAGCTTGCTGCCCAATACTCATAGCACCTGACCCCCCCTATGAACCCCTCTGCAGGTGGTGAGCCCACAGGAGGGTGGACAACATGGTCCTTGATGTTAGTTCATAGGGGTGCGGGCATGTTTTGGGTTGATGGGGGAAATCGGAGCACCCGGAGGAAACCCATCCAGACACGGGGAGGAACATGCAAACTCCACACAGAAAGGCCCGGGCGACCCGGGGATCAAACCCGCAACCTTCTTGCTGTGAGGCCTGAGTGTTGCCACTCAGCCACCGTGCCGCCAGACTAATAAGAAAGGCTTACTCAAACATGAATGAAATAAAACACAACTCCAGGTATGGGTTTTGAAGCTCTTTGAAGCTCACAAGAGTCACTTTTGCATAATATGGGACCTTTACAACCTGAATTAAATTTAAGATGTCTTGTTACCCAATTTATTCAAGCTCGGGATCTTTATAGTACAGCATTATAATAATATAATACCAAAGACTTGATTTAAGCAATAATATACTCTTAATGCAGCCATAACACAGAGATACAGTGACAGACAGATCTCCATCCCATCCAGCCTGATACATTAAGCAGAAACTCTCAGTTACAGATTTACAGCAGAGCTTCCTGCAGTTATAATGAACCCATTCTTTCTCTCTCACTTTAAATCGGTGCTGTCATCTGAGCGTCCGTCCTTCCTGACCCCTCATCATTCATCTATTCTCCTCCACTTTGGGCTTTCTGTTTGAGATTCAATAGATTTTTACACTGACAGATAAATAATGGACCAATGCTGCAGAGCTGGGTTTTTTCCTTGGCAAAAAACTAGATCTTTTATTAGAAGAATCTTGTTGTACCTACAATTACAAACAAGCTCTAAAATTATTTGATTCTTGTATTAATTTATCACTTTATATTATTTATATATTTCTAGCTATAGTAGTTTTATAGGTAGCAAAACAAAACTTGGTTAAATGGGAGCACTATTAAAACATGTTTAACTTAGTGATGTAATGTAGTCTAGTTTAACTTGATGATTCTGGTGGATATAACATAATCAATGCCCTCCTAAAATAAAATAAAATGGCCTGTCATTTGTTCACATTTTTCAGGAAACACAAACAACCATTCGACATGTGATAATGTTTTCATACAAAAGATGATACTAATAGATGAGGAATCATATACTATCACTCAATCAATAACTTTATCAATCCCAAAGGACGATTCAGTTTGCAGATCTCTGGCCGCGCACTTACGACTGTCAATTGAGCCACACAAAGCCACAAAATGACTTCAAAATGACTAGGGCCCATATTTTCTATGGTCCATGTGACACAAGATGACTTAGGCCAGTATTTTAGGAGGGCATTGCTATAGAAACAAGTGTAGTCACGATCTTGACATCGACCAATAGATTATTTGCAAATATTTTATGATCTGTTCAACTGAGAGAGTAATTTTCGTGAAAAAAATAAAAACTATCTGGCCAGCTGCAATATTTCTTGTGCTGTAACTGCAAAGAGAAAGCTTCCACATGGGCACATTGGACTGACTATTTAGATGCATGGCTATAATTAAAAAAGGCTCTTATTTTAGGAGGGTGTCCTTATGTAACCTTAACTGGTACAAGTTGTACTGACTCAACTAGGTAATAAACAGAGCAGTTGGTTTTAACTGACTAGTGTTGAAGTACAGGAATGTCTGATTGACAGCTATGGTTTAATACGTTTAACTTCCTCTTGACCTAAAAACATTACCCAAAAATAAGTGTATTTGTTAAATAATGACACTGCAGTAAGGCAAATAAGTTTTCCTAAAAGGTGCATTGTGTAACTTTTCTAGTGGAGGGTTCGTCGCCTGCTTGTTTCTATGGATGTGTCATTGCTCAGCTTGGAATGTTCCACAGTGTGACATTAAACAGCCCTACTTCACATTTATTCATTTATAGGTGGTTTTACAGCTCAAAAATACCTAGAAAAACTAAGTTACACCATGCACCTTTAAAGGCCTTGCCAATATATGATACATGAACGCCTTTCAATGCGCCACACAGTGTTTTTCATTCACTTCACTGACCCCTACAACCACCGCAAATCACTCAGGCACACAAACACATTCATTCAGGCAAGATGAGTGAAGTGACTTGCCTAAGGACACAACAACAGATCTTGATCCGAGCAGAAATCAATCCTCTGACCGTCACATTGGTGAACAAGTACTCTGACCACTGATACTTAGCGGCATCATAGTTTCAAACAAAACATATACACATTTCCTTAGAGAAAGTTATGGAAAATATGGCCCTATCTCGCAGTGATAACCTTTTCATGAATTCACAAGCCCATAATGATTCGTATGGTCTCTGCATTTGGAGGCTTGAAACTGGAAAAAATACTGCCATTGTTTACTTAATTAAAAGGTGCATTGTGTAAGTATTCTGGTGGTGGGTCCGTCAAATGCTTTTCTCCATGGAGATGTTATTGCGTCGTCTGGAATGTTTCACAATACGCTCGAGACCAAACCAGACCAAGTTACAAGTCAGGTCTGTGGAGAGGCAAACCCGTTCACAGTCAGAATGCCTGTTTTTCTAAGTGTTTTTGAGCTACAAAACCGCCTAATTGAATAAATGTAGAGCTGTCTAAGGTCATACTGTGGAACATTCCAGGCAGAACAATGACATATGCATAGAAACAAGCATGTGATAGACCCCCAACTAAACATTCTTGGTGTCATGTAACTTTACAGTCACTTACGTAACATTACAGGATCTGCAGGATTCTAATCTGCATCTGTGCATGTAGGACAATGGTTATTCTACTTCCTGCCTAAGTGTTACCCAGAATTAAGCCTCGGTACAGCTCCATCACCAGTGACTTGGGGCCGAGAAAATAGGTCAACTAGAAGCAGAGAGCAGAGTGGAGAGGAGGGGGGGAGGAGAGGGGCATTTCTGGACGACAGTCTGCCATACAGTATATAGACTATTCATGAATAAGCTCTGTGTAAGCCCCGGGCAGTGATTCGGCCCCGTTACTATGGCGTCGATGGTGAGGGGCTGTGGAATGTGGCCTAATACTGGGATCACCGCGCGGGAGGGAGACCGTTATAGTACAAGCTGGTTTAGTCACTGGTCACATCTACACCTCAAGACTAAATGTTTGGCTTATAATGTATGTTCCTGCTCGCACTATTGCCCTATGTGCTTAGCTCATTCAAAATGTTATGGTGTGCAAACCTTTTTCCCACATATTGAAACATACGGTGCGAAGGGCCACGGATGACAGGACAATTAACTGAATCTCTTAAAATGTTGCATTTGACAGACATCGAGCATTTATGTGAAGTCTGTATCACATCAAAATGTTTTATGATGGCATACGTTTTCAAATTTCAAGAAAAGGTATTACTTTCGGTGGTAGTTTTTACTGCAACCAGCAAAAATTGGTCTCAGGGCCATAGTTTGGACGCCCCTGCATTATGGTATGGTGTAAATTTCTATATAATACGAGTTTCTTTCTACTGGACTAGAAATTGAGAACAGCTTTTCAGAGATGCAAGATGCCAGCCTTCTGCCGTGTACATTTTATGAGATGATTTGTTATTAGAATAGATTAATTTAGTCTTTATTTGAAGGGGTAATGTACGGAGACATTAAGCTCATAAAAAACAGAAAGTTCCATGCCAGATTAAAGCTAAATAGCTTGTAGTTTCCATCTGCAGTCCCTGATTTGCAGAAATAAATTATACAATGCAATTACATTCAGTTAGTAAAACAGAGTGGCTTTGCTCCCTGCTCCTCTCCTTGGAAATGTTATCGTTAAAGCGTTAAACTATCTCCCCTTTATTTAATCATAAGTGTTTTTATGGCTTACAAAAATAACTTCACAACATGTATTTTTACTTTTAGCGCAGTCGCCTCACCACAGAGCTGACCTTTAACACACCCTGCGGTGGCGTCACCTGCTCGTCACCATGGAGATAGATGGATAGGTTTAATGCCACACACATACCAGGCATAGCAATAACATCTCCATGGAGTCAAACAGGTGATAATCCCTGCATTAAATAGTACACTTTTAAAGTTACAAGGAACATGCTTTTATTTTGGTCTTCCTTTTTTGGTAATCAAGTTACATACTGTGACTTTAATCATATCCAAATCTTTCGGTGCAGATATTTCACAACATGCACTATTTTGTGAAGGCTAACAAACTATGAACATGCTACTTTTTCCTTTTAAAGTGCCCTTAAGCCTTTGGTTCTGTTCTAAGATTTTTCTTCAAGTAGTCAGTGCTGAAATAGAGCAAAGGCTGGTCTACGTAGTTCCCTCTATTTTAGATGTTGCACCATAACAATGAATAAAAGCAAAGAAACTTATAAGTCGATATATTGTGATAGATATTATGATTTTTCAGTTACTGTTACATCCCTATATATATCCCTGTCTGTTTGCCTCCTCTCTCCTCTCTGGCCACACTGTTATCCTTTTATCCTCACCTGCTTCTCTCTTTCATCTCGAGCCTCACACCTGAGTCTCTGCACAGTGTCCAGTGCCAGTAAATATAAAACAGGTCTGTGTATGTGTGTGTATGTGTGTATGTGTATGTGTGTGTGTGTGTGCGTATGTGTTTATGTGTGTGTATATTCTTCTTCCACGCTGCTCCTCCATCTGCTCTGACCATCAGCTGACTGCCTGGTGACCCTGAGCCTGTGACGCCTCTGACCTGTTTTCTGTGCATAAAAACCACTATCTGCACCACACTCCACATCATCTGCTCACACGCCATTAGTCACATTACGGCAAATAAAGAGCTTGTTTATGAATGGCTTTTCTATGAGGAACTTACTCACACAAAACGCGTGACACTAAATACTGCACTGATGTAAACAGTTTCATGTTGCCTAATGACAAAATGTGACGAATAAAGTACATTTTGAAAAAAAACACACCAAAAAAAACACTGCTGTTTCAGTCCCAGACGTCAGCATTTGATGTCAAACTCTACAGTCACATTCAAGCTTGTGAAATGATGTAAACCACAGCTAACAGAGTCATATGATCACAGTATTTGGTACGTAAATAACTCGTACTTTCAGCCACAGCTTCTATTCGAGGGGAATGGTAAAATTCAATACGCAAACAATTATTACCTGCTATAGATGGGGGTTGACTCACTATAGCAACCCTGAAGAAAGATTACAACTTGAACATTTTAAATGTGTGCAGTATGTATAATATAATAGACTCACTGTTCCACCACTGTGCACTGCAAATTTCTTCTATCAGGTTATTCATCTTGTTTTCAGATTTATTATCTACTTACTAGTTCTGAGACTGCTTCATTCTAGTCTAGAGGTAGTTTATTTTAAGAAAACTTGTCAAGTAAAATTATCTTGCTGCATGGACAGATAATTTTACTACTCTGAAGTCATTTTCTGATAGATTTAACTGTTTACATCTGACATTTTGGCCAAGCGTTTTGCAGTTTGATATAAAGCATTACGTCTAAACTGAGATTTCAAACAGTAGCATTGTTACCAATATAGATTACAAAAGATGACTACTATAGACTTCTCAAACACTAGGAATACCTCAACAATAATATATATTTTTATAGAGAACTTTTAAAAACAATGTATACAAAGTGCTGTGCAATAAGCATAAAAACAGCATACAAAAAGCATACAAAACAGTCAATGATGCAAACAAATCAGTTAATTATAATAAATAAATAAAAAGAAATCAAGCTAAAATCAGTTAAAGGAAGGCCAATCGATAAAAATGGGTTTTAAGAAAAAAGACGAAACTGATGGTGCAAGCCATTTCTTCAGGCAGGTCATTCAAAAGCAGAGGCGCCCGAACTCAAATACTTTCCAAAGGCGAGTGATCTGGACACAGGTTGTATCTCACTTCAGTTCAGATGGGCGAGATTGACAGACGAATTAACCAGTCAGAGTCACATGTTCATCTGTATTAAAATAAACATGGCTCCTTGAAAAAGGGAAACTGAATCATTAAACTATGTTCCTCTTTGACAGATTTGATGTGTCATAAATGATAGATGACCCATGACCCTGTGTCAGTGGAATAAAAGTAAACTAACTACCACACTGAGATCTTATCAGTACAATGCAGACTGAACCAGACGGTGTAGTGAGGTCAGCCTTATTTGGTGCAAATAAGATAAGAATGAAAGAATGAAACTAACATGACTCAGACTAAGTAAGCACATTGTTTGCCACAGACAGGAAAAGCAGAGAACTTCTTGACAACTAAAATGTACTGATAAGAGCGCATTCACATTTGTTCAGTCCTGGTTGACCGTACAGTCAGGATGTTCATTTCAATCCATTTAATATGAGTGCAACATATGGCCTGCAGCAAAACGTCTAGAACTGAAAAAGAGATTATGTGGTGCATTTAGGAAGCTGCTTATTCAAAGATCCTATGTTTTTTGTACAAGAAACAGGAGCAGCAAGGAGATTTGAAAAGTGTCAATACTGCTGTTTAAAAGTGCCCTTTTCTAGTAGAGAACCCACCAGTTATTTATCCACATTGTGATTATTTAGCTCCAAATGTGGCATTAAATGGAAACAAGCAGGAGACGCCACCAGGCCAATTTACAGGTGAGATCTGTGAAGAGGCGACTCCACTCACAGTAAGATTATTAAGTATTAAGATTATAAATTAATAAATGCATCTTATATATTGTATTTTTCGGACTATAAGTCGCACTGGAGTATAAGTCGCACCAGCCAAAAAATGCATCATGAAGAAGAAAAAAACATATATAAGTCACACTTTTTGGGGGAAATGTATTTTATAAAATCAGAGACCAAGAATCGACATTTCATCTTGAAAGGCAAGTTATAGAAGTTATAGTGATAAAATCAACCCAACAGAGAAGAATCCGTGTATCATTCGTTCATTTGTTTTTCAATGTAGAACCAAAAATAAGAAAACGAAACTTTTCTCTTATTATTTGTCTCTAAAACCAAAATGAAAACACGGATAATGATTTGTTTTTTTTTCATTTTTGATTCATATATAAGATTAATATATTTGGTCTATGGGCTGTCAGTGTGAAAAAGTAATATATAAGTCGTACCTGAGTATCCCAAACCCTGAAAAAAAGTTTAATATCATATTGTGGAACATTACAGGCAAAGCAATAGCATCTCCACAGTAGCGGACCCCCAACCTGAAGAGTTACACAGTGCACCTTTAAACATTGACTAATCCTGTATGTGGTTTCTAATGTATTTATAAGAGTAGTCTTTAAGTAATGTGCTATTATGGGTTTTATGATGGGCTATTTAAGCCACCGCTGTAAGGCCATTATTAAAAGCCTGCGTGCAGATGTCTGCGTTAGATTTTAAACTTGAGTGAAGGCGATCAATAGCAGTGCACAGAGCGGTGGAGATACAGCTTATAGCCTGCGGTTAAATGTCTAGTCAGGAGTTTTGGACCGGAGCAAAGCAAAAATTCAATCCCAAATAACACACTTTTATCCTTCACGTCTTAAAGAAGTTGACAGGAGCAATATTTGAACTACTGGAGGATTCTGGTAGAGGGACCGATTTTAAATAATAATAATAATAATAATAATAATAATAATAATAATAATAATAATAATAATAATAATAATAATAATAATAATAATGAAAGGTGGTTTTAAAGGTGCATTGAAGGGTCTGTCACCTGCCTGTTTGTTTTTATGTGTCATTGCTCTGCCTGAAATGTTCCACAGTATGACATTAACCAGCTCTCATTTACATTGATTCATTTAGAGGTGGTTTTATAGCTCCAAAACACCTAGAAAAACAGGCATTTTCACTGTGAACTGGATGATAAAAAGGTTTAATGTCATATTGTAAAACATTTCAAACAAATGCATAACATCTCCATGGGGAAAAGCATTTGATGGGACCCACCACTAGAAAAGTTACACAATGCACCTTTAAAGAGAGGGGTTTTCAGGGCTTTTTTAAACATGGTGAGTGTGGATGAGTCTCTGATGGGTTTGGAGCAACAGTGGAGAAGGCTCTGTCCCTCCAGGCCTTGTGTTTAGTCCTGGTGGGAGGAGACAGTTGGGTTTTATTTCATTGTCGCCATGGAGATGTTTTATATTTGCTTTATTTACCTGAAAAGCTCCACAGTATGACTTACCCATCTTCATAAAGACAAGACAAGCAGGTGGCACCACAGGGCCAAGTTTCAGGTCAGAAGTGAGCCGCTTATAGTAATGTCTGTTTCGCAAGATTGTTTTTAGCAACAAAAACGCCAAAGTAGTGCAAGATGGAACAGTGTAATGCCGTATTGCAGAACATTCAGAGAAAAACCAAGAAGATTTCATATTCTCTACACAGAAAATTTAAACACTGCGTCTTTACATGAAAAGTGAATGACGCATTTTGGTTTTAAGTTAGCAATAATTGTGAAACTAAAGCACAAGTTTTGAAAAATAATTGAAACTCATGCGCATGTTCTTTGTCTGGTTTCTGTTGTTTACTTCTCCAAATGTGGCGAGGCTGTGACTGAGAGCAGAACTATCCACAGGCATCAAAGACAAGCATTGACAAAGCGGAGCAGACAGGAAAACCACAGTGACATCACGAAGAGCCAAAACATGGCCTTTGTGAGCGAAGGAACCTTTGCTTTAAGGACAGTGCTGGGAAGTAGCTGAATACATGAAGTGAGAATATGTGCAATAGTACTAATTCTGAGTCTGGTATTCAGAATAGAGTCACTAAAATCAAAGGAATACATTGCAGTACTTGACCACACGATTTACGCTTCAAACTGCGGATAACTAGTAAGAAAAAAAAATCACAATTTTTCCTTCCGTGAGAGGAAATGCAGAATGAGCAGTGAAAAAAACAAAGCGTTTTTTAATCCTATATTGCGTTTTCACACTATAATTTAAATGCAACTCAATATAAAAGTATTTAAAGGATTCAGAATACAGTACTGTGATTGGTCCATGCATCTGGATACATTTTAATTGAGATATTCAGTATTGTGTAACTTAAAGCTTTTTTTACTATTTGTTCTCTCCACAGATCTGACCTGTAACTTGGCCTGATTTGAAGATTGAAAGGTTTAATACTACACTGTGAAACATTCAAGCTTCCAACAGGAAAGTTACACAATGCACCTTTAACGCAATTAAAAAGTATCGTTATTCTTATTCTTCTATCACTGCTTCTGGCACATAGAGGCTGCAGGGCTCGTGCACAAGAGCAGAGACTGTCGCAGAGAGCCACAGACTGACGGAGGAAAAGTGTTGAGACAGCAAACACAGAAAACCACTTCACTTCCTGCTTTGTGTGGCTCTCTTTGTGTTTGTGTCGCAGAAGCACCAGCTCTCCATAAACACCGCTGTATCAGTCTGTACAGCTGCTCCAATACAGTGCGAAGAATGATACTGTAGTCCTGACAAGTGAGGCGTTTGATCAGAAACGACATGTCTTTTCTATCCAGTGTGACCTAATGTGTATTATAGGGCTGAAAAAAAAAGATTTTTTTTTTTTTTTTTGCACATTTTCATAGATTTTAGTCAAAGTCAGAATAGAAACTGCTTGTTTTTGGAAAAGGGTAATATCTTTACATTTTCATTCACAGCATATCCTATTTATGAAACTGTAAACTGCCTTCAAATACATTTTAATTGTGTAAAAATTAGAAAGCTTGTTGAATTGTTGGTTGTTTAATTGCATCATAACCTGATTTGCAAATAAGAAGGCCAGGAGTCAAAATCTCAATTATTAAAAACACAAATGAATCAAATCAAATGTATTGATGAACTTGATTTGACTTCTATTTCGCAACAACTTTCCTCCTGCATGGGACTGATTGGGTTCACACAGGGCTCAACAGTGCACCCATTTCACTCGCATTTGCGAGCAAATGTTTCGGTGTGCGAACAAGGAAAACAATACAGTCGCACCAGTGCGAGTGCTTCTGCAGCCACAATAAGGAGAACTGCGCACAGATGTAACGTGATGAATTAAACGTTCTAAATGTATCAAACATTAGGGGCGCACTCACACTAGGACTTCAGAATCGTGCCCAAACCTGGATCGCCCCTAAAGCACGGCACGCCCAGCGCGAGCACAACCGAGCCGTGCCCGGGCACGACACCTTCGACCGCGCATGACCCGAACATAAGAGCTCCACGTGTGCGCCGATATCACTCATATGAACAAACTCCGCTTTAAATCACACCCACCTTAAACGAGGAGCACGCACCGCAGCAGGACCCACACCACCACTCAACAGACACCCCCACGTCGCTGGACTTCCTTCTCCACCAAAGCGAGAGCTTTGTCTTGGTCCTGTCTCGCACTCGAGCACATTTGGACTCGGTCTTGTCACAGACTCAAGGTCTGAATACTGAGTGCAATCATATTATTTCATTACTGCCGCTGCTGCCGGTAATAAACTTGTACCGGTGTGCAGGACCTGTGTGCTGGAGCCTGCGAACACTGTGCGACCCGTCCCCACATACACCACCAGCGCACGGCTTGTCCACAGCGCGCACCCTCGTGTACCAGCATGCGTCACAGGGCAGGTTACACATCCTACCTGTCCATCCGCCTCACGTCAGTGCGCCGCTCTTCGCCTTTTCACGCTCTCCCCTCCCCACATAGAGCGCACAGAGGCTCCACCTCAATGCGCACTGATTAGAAGAGCAGAACGAAACGCCAAGCAAAAAATGATTTTAAGTCAGTGTCCGCACAGAGCAGAGCTATGGCACAGAGCAGGCGACATGTGGGCTGAAGTTTGCCATATAAAATGCCCAATTTTTTTTAAACCTTTATTTACCCAGGAAAGTCCCATTGAGATTACTAATCTCTTTTTCAAGGGAGTCCTGCCATGCACACATCACTTTCATACTAGGCAACGTGGGTGAAGTGTCTTGCCTGAAGACACAATGACAGTTTTTGCCACTGGCACCTAGAATTCCCAGTGGTCTCCCATCCAAGTACTACCCAGGCCCAGCCCTGCTTAGCTTCTGAGATCTGACGGGATCAGGCTTTGACAAGCCGGTATGGCCACAAATAAATCTGTCACGATGTGCGTTTGGTTTAGTAAATGTGTAGAGACCACTAAGAAAATGTAACTCCAGTTAGGAATGTGAAAATAAAGGTTTAAAAATCTTAGCCACTTTTTTCACTTCAAAGCAGTTTTCTGTAAAGTGCCAGAGGAAGTTCTCTTAAAGAAGAGGTTCTCAAACTGTGGGTGAGGGTCCAAAAAGGGGTGCAGAGTGTTTAAGTGCAGTACAGTCTGTTTGTCTTATTTTAAGTCTAAATGAATATTAATCAGATAAAATGGAGACAGATTTATAAAAACATTGTGATCATGCAGGAAAAGTACAGTCATAAGTCTTTAGTTTTTCTTTTGTATAAAATTCATTCAAATAAGTTGGTGTGTGCAAGTTCTGCACTGAAATAAACGTTCAAAACGAAAACCTACTTGTGCGTCCATTTTTTTTCCTGTGCTCCTAAAATGTTTAACTTAGGGGCGTGTGTGCTTCTGAAAAAAAAAAGTTAGCGTAGAGCCCTGGGGTCACATTATTTATAGTCAGTGCTGCAGTGCTAGTACCTGATTTTCCAACCACAAAGGAGGAAGTGCATCTTTATTTAAATCTACCATTATAAAGAAGGCAGAGTGAAGCATGGGTCACATGCAGTCAAACCTATTATAATACAGTTTTAGCAGGGCAGCTCTCAAGGCTTTGACACTAAAAACCACCTTGGTTGGTACTTGGTAGTCTGAGCATCAACAGAGCTTAAATTATCTCAGGGTTAAGGCAAGGCAAGTTTATTTGCATAGCACAGTTTACACACAAGTAATTCAAAGTAATTTACAGGATAGGTAAACTAGGGCTATACTAAAGTAGAACTACACCATTACTGTAGTAGTTGTAAGTAGGCCTGTCATGATAATTACTATATCAACTTATCATTCAATATATGACAGGAACAATGATTTGGCCATGAGTACTTTTTTGAACTGCTGAGAACATTTTGGTTATTTTACTGTACTACAATGTGATTTTGGCTGTAAAGAGTTGGATTATGAACTTTTATGACTCACTATAGATACAAACAAACTACTTAAGTGTAGCATTCTGTTATTTATTTATTGCCTTGTAAGGTTTTTGGGTTTTTTTTGTGAAGCTGGCTCTGGTGGGCTTTTACATCACCATATTTAAACCTTTTTTTGTTAAAATTCTCAGCAGATGTTTAATTCATCACATTTGGAAGTAGTATTAACAATTTGCTGTTAAATTAGCCCCTTTTACCTTTGTTAAATTACACTTATATAATATAAAGGTCACTCATTTTCAAGAAAAGCATCATATAAGAGCCATGAGTGGATAATAATCAAACAATGTACAAATGAAAGAAGTTCTCGCAACACTATAGTGAACTATTCATTTGTTTTTAGTCCTGGTCCAGTCCTAGTTTAGTCCTGGTTTAGTCTTGGTTGAGTCCTGGGTCAGTCTTGGGCCAATGAATGTTTTCTCTGATTCATGTTCATCACACAAAATGAGCCAAGGCCAGTTAATTTCAGGGTGAAAAAATAATTATTTTTATGATTTTTCTGAAGCTAAAAACTGAAAACAGGTTCCACTTACAAGGGTTAAACAATATTGTACATGTGATATACTATTTGTGGATAATCTGCTTTATGGTTTGGTTTCAGTGTTATCGTTTATCACCTATAGTCACTTCAGAAATATATCAAACATCAAAATTTGTTATCGTGACAGGCCTAGTTGCAAGGACCAATTCGGAAGTTGCGATCCAAACATTTCTCTCCAATCCAAAGAAAACAGATATTACATGTTTTTAAATCATCCGTCCCTGATACAGCCACTCACTCCCCCCTTGCCCACCTCGCCCCTCCCCCCACGGCGCTGCTCCGTCACAGCCAGATGACCTACTTCCTGTCTGCCCCGGTCAGCGCTCAACTGAACGCGCGTTTAACAGGGAACATGTGGGCAGGTGACACGAGCGTCCAACGCTGCACCTCTTCAGACCTGTTTATCTGTCCACTCTTACGTAACACAAGTCAGGGCAGGTAATTAAATGGAGTAAATAGTACTCAAAGTAGTGCATTCCTGTGCTGGCCAAAACAATAATTTAAAACGTAGCGGTATGCAAGTCACAAGTTTGTTTTTTTGGGACTTAATCTCCAATATTTCTGCTTATTTTATGTATTTTTATGGATGTTTTCTCTTCGTTCAGCCAATCGCCACAGTAAATACAGCCTTATGTGTATTAGAATCATAAAAAACTAGAAAACTAGAACTGTTGCCAGACCCGTTAACAATTTCAACAGGATATAATATCATTTGAATGGTGAAAAGTCTTAAAAATGTCACCAGTAACAGCACATTGAAGCCCATGAATAGAGTACAATGTATACTTGCTTCTCTCACAATGTATACAAGCTTGGAACAGGGACAAAGTAAAAAGTACACTGGGAAATTGACACTCCATACAGCCTAAACTATAATTAATATGGGACAAATACAAAGCCGTGTTCCAGACTTTGGACTAGCAATGCCAAAGTGACAAGTCATCCCTGGAAAACCTGATACTGAGTCACTTCAGGAAATATACATAATTGGCTACATCACTTATAGACAAGTAAATTAGATATCGGTGACAAGTGGGGAAAATCCATATTACACCATCACTGTTTAAGGCAAGACTTAAAAACAGCTCAAACTTAATAGGCCAAGCCAGACTCACATAATATAAACCAAGAAACTTATGCGTGACTATAGAAGGACTAAACATGACTGTAACTTCAAACTCAAGGAAAAGAAAAGGAAAGATGCTACTAAAAACACTCTTTATTTAGACAGTACAGTGGAAAATCCTTTACAACATTAACTTTTCCAGTATCGATGCTACAAATGAGTGTCTAGTTTCGATATTTGTTTTAGTACCAGTTTGATTTTTTATACTTTTGACAACCCTTGACAATCTCGACCATAAACAAGTCTAAAATTCCCAAGTAAGATACTCCAGATTCAACAGAAATAACCCGTGTACCACCAAGTACGGCAGATGCAACGCCAAATCTCCCTTGTGATCTCTCCTACCCTTTCCCATTCCTTGAAATTCTCCTCATATAACTCAATTGACAGTATGTGTGAACTGTGAAGCCCCATTTCACGTCAACAACCGCTTCCCTGAGTTCTCCGCTCCACTGATGTAGGAGGCGAGACTGTCGAGATAAGGATAACACTGAGCGTAGCAGGTACAGACAGATTGGCCAGACAAGAAAGTGAGATTGAAAATGCGAAAAAATAAGTGATGCAATGTGGCCGGATAGCTCTGCAAAAACATGTGGTTAAGAAAGGACAAAGAAGAAACACATATGAGCTGTCTGGATGGAAGAAACGTACAATTACAAAGCCACCACTGTGTTTTATCTTTCTCAATAAGCAACAAATAGTTCTTTAACATCAGCCTCGCACAGAAGCATCCTTTACTTATTGTCTATCAAACCACCCACACTGGGGAAACAAGAAGGAAGCTCTCTACACATGCATTGTGTTCAGTGATGCGAAAAATAGTGGTGGTTTTATCTGCCTGTCTGGGTATTCTCAGTACCTTGCAGCAACATTGGGTGAACAAAAGAATATGGGTATGTGGGAGAGAGACAGGTTCAAGGTTTACACTCAAATTAGTGGATAAAAGTATAACTAAATCATATAATAGGTCCATAATGCCTATGACTGCAAAGGCTGACACCAATCTCTTGTTTTCAGGTCAGCAGTTTCAGAGCCGGTATTCATCATGTTATCATTGACTTATAATGGGGCTATAGGGTCTCCATAGGTAGCTGTCAGTTTAATCAATATCTATATATAATTTGAGCTATAATTTGGCACGTTTAAGCGGTTTTGCGTGATTTAATCAGCTCCAAACACTCCTCACCTCAGCCCGTGCAAGAATGCCGGGTTTGCAGTTAACGGGAGGGAGCGCAGGCTGTCTGGCAGGTGCAAAGGAGAAAAGGCGAGGAAGATGAATTGTGCAGGAATTAAAGAAGCATTAAAGAACTTACTCTTAAAGCGGAGAGGTCAATTTCATCCAGACTGCGAGCCGGAGAATCACTCGCCATGATGGAGGGCGCACGCCAAAACGCACGGTATCCTGAAACGGCTTCTCTCCACTGCTAGTGTCTGTAGCGTCTGTGCGACCCCGGTGCGCGCTGGAGCGGGCTGTCACTGCTTCTTCTCGGAATCTAACACAAAAAACTCAGCCCGGATCGTGTCCTGGGGCTGGACGCGGTTGTAGTGGCCCGACCTAGCTGGTAAAAGGGCGCATGGGGACAGGAATAACGCGCCCCTCCTGCTCCATGCCCGGAGAGGTTCAGCGGTGATTCGAGGAGACGAGAGGCGGTGGAAGTGTGAGCGCAGCGGGGAGAAGGAAGCTACTGGTGCCGCTGAGTGTGACAGACCGGAGGATACAAACACAGAGAGAGAGAAAGAGGCGGAGACATGGCCTGGACACGACCATCAGGGGCGGGCTTTCGCTGGGCTTCACTTGCGGCAAATAATACAGAATTTTGTAATTTTGTGGATTGGCAGAAAAGTCTGGATAAATGGATAAGAGACCATTTTTTCTCATTTCATGGCTTAAATGATAAATTAGTCAATGCTTCTTTTTTTTTTTGTTAGTGCCTGATGTCCTTATTTACCCGGGACCGTCCCCGTTTTGAGCCCTGCGTCCCCTGCCCCAGTGGATTTATCCAAAACCAGTGATTTCTCCCAGTTTTATACAAGAAACGTTCCTGGTGTCCCTATTTTTGGCCAGTCTGATCTCAATCCAAAAGTAAAAAGAGGCATAAATTGTCTTTTTTGTTGTTTTTGTTTGTTTGTTTGTTTGTTTTAGGTTTTTGTTTAAGTAAAATTACGGAAAACACTGAGAAAATATGACTATACTGACTGGTAACATGAATAAACCATGAATGGGCCAATTGCATAACAAAAATCTTTAATTACGCAGTCGTTTCACAATTTTGTTATTACCAAGCACAACCAAGCCATGTTATAATGTTCTTACCTCGTCAAACACAAACCTGGAGTTGGATTTAGCTTTATTTAAACATGTTTGAGTAATCGTTTATTATTAATCTGTCTACATCTCCAAAGCTCAAAATGCTCTGTTCCACCTTGTGATGTCATAAAGTGGTAGTTTTCAAATTAACAGCTACTTTTTACCTTTAGTTCAGTAGAGATTGGCGATTCCAGAGCTGAAATTATCCAAATGATTCTCGTGGTGTCATGTGGTAATACAGGAAGTGCTCCACTGTGTTTTTAAACTCCACACATCACTAAAATCATTTGGATGACATCGCAAGGAGGAGCAGACCATTTTGAGCTTTGGAGATGTAGACAGACTAAAAATGGATTGCTTTAACATAACAATATGACCCCACACCCCAAGTTCAGTGGGTTGAGCTAACAAATAGAACGCGTAAACAAGTAGGTGGGTAAGTTTCAGTGTAGTTTCAGTGTAGTTAGCTCCTCCCTTCAGGCAGTGTCCCCCGGCATTTTGATCAGAACTGAAGAAGCAGCTTGAATGAGCTACGAAATTTATTCGATCAAAATAAACTTGTATCCAGTTGACAAATTGAATTTCTCCTTTTGCCGTGGATTCTACCTGGATGACTGAGGGATTTTATACACAAGTGTGAATGAAACAAAACAAAACTCAGGTATGTTTTGGGTGAGGTAAGACCATTATAACATTATAATTTTGTATAATATAGGAACCTCCTGTGGGCTCACCACCTGCAGAGGGGTTCATAGGGGGGGTCAGGTGCTATGAGAATTGGGCAGCAAACTGCCCCTGTGACCCAGCTGGATTAAGCGGGAGAAGATGGATGGATGGATGGATAGGAAGTTTAGTGGGAAAACTATCCATTCATCCATCCATCCATCCATCTTCTTCCGCTTATCCGGGGCCGGGTCGCGGGGGCAGCAGTCTAAGCAGGGGCTCCCAAGCTTCCTCCTCCCCAGCCACTTCCTCCAGCTCCTCCGGATGGACCCCGAGGCGTTCCCAGGCCGAGAGACATAGTCCCTCCAGCGTGTCCTGGGTCTTCCCCGGGGCCTCCTACCGGTGGGACATGCCTGGAACACCTCCCGAGGGAGGCGTCCAGGAGGCATCCGGACCAGATGCCCGAGCCACCTCAACTGGCTCCTCTCGACGTGGAGGAGCAGCGACTCTACTCCGAGCTCCTCCCGTGTGACCGAGCTCCTCACCCTATCTCTAAGGGAGCACTCTGCGAAGGAAACTCATTTCGACCGCTTGTATCCGCGATCTCGTTCTCTCGGTCATTACCCAGAGCTCATGACCATAGGTGAGGGTAGGAACGTAGATTGACCGGTAAATCGAGAGCTTCGCCTTTCGGCTCAGCTCCAACACAACAGTCCGATACAGCGACTGCATCACTGCCGACGCCGCACCGATCCGCCTGTCAATCTCACGCTCCATCCTCCCCTCACGCGTGAACAAGACCCCGAGATACTTGAACTCCTCTACTTGAGGCAGAGACTCCCCACCCACCCGGAGAGGACAATCCACCTTTTTCCGGTCGAGAACCATGGCCTCGGATTTGGAACAGCTGATTCTCATCCCAGCTGCTTCACACTCGGCTGCAAACCGCCCCAGTGCTGCAGGTCCTGGTTCGATGGAGCCAACAGGACAACATCATCCACAAAAAGCAGAGATGAAATCCTGTGGTCCCCGAACTGGACCCCCTCCGGCCCCTGACTGCGCCTAGAAATTCTGTCCATAAATACAATAAACAGAACCGGTGACAAAGGGCAGCCCTGGTGGAGTCCAGCATGCACCGGGAACAAGTCTGACTTACTGCCGGCAATGCGAATGTGGAAAAACTAGTTTTATCTATTAGTTAACCTATAACCTGAGACCTGTAACCTTAAGTAACCTGAGACCGCCAGTTCATCCCAACTTGTCCTTGAAATCCTCTCCAGGCAGTTCTTGATGTTCCACTGAAAAAAACAGATAAATTCAACAGAAAATCACAAGACGTATTAGGCTTGGCAGAAAATTTGGATTTCCAGAGAACAGACGTAGGCCAGATCTAGCTCAAACCTGTTCAACTGTTGTTATGTCAAGAGACACAACATCATCAGATTTGCTGTGGGGTAAATTTAACAACCAAATAATATTAACATGGTACAGAAGGGATATCAGGTAGATTCCATAGTAAAATGAAACTATTATAATTACATCATTTTCTGAGAAATCACATCCAGCCAAACCAGATGAAACATTCAACTGAATCGTTTATGCAACTGTGAAACATAAATTAAAATCATTGTTACAAAAAGCAATGTATGAAAGGTTCTCTCTAATTTTGACATAATTCGGTGGTATAAAACCTGTCGGAAATATAAATGGTAGTTTTATAAAGAGAATTCTATACAAAAATGACTCACAAACGAATATTAGCTAGAAACAAATGTATTTCATGCTTTAATTTCAACAAAATAAAGACACTTTCTGATATTTCTATTTGGCAAATCGTAATCTCTGTGTACATTAATTTTGGACCAGTATACTCCATGGTCGCTTGGAAACAGTTATGAGTTTCCCTAGAATGATATCTTGATCTCTAACCAGGAAGTAAAATTTTAAAAGTGTGTTTTAGTAAAATCAGTAGTCCAACCTGTCATAGGCACTTTAGACTGTATGAATGCATGAATAATATTAAAATAATGAACTGAGTAATATTTATTCTTCGAACAGTAGGTCACAATTAATCCCATTGACAGGAAAATGACTTGACTCATTAAGAAAACCTCCAGGTCACTCCTTACTTGTTTGTTTTAACCCATATTTTCAGGTCTCCCTACAATTAAAGGATGAGCAGGCTTGAATGGACAACACAAGTGTTGAGTGTTTACGTCTCCAGGTACAAAAACTTCCTTTCCGCTCATGATGACAAGTAGAAGAAATACTGAGTCAAATTTTATTGAAATGGGAGCGGGTGATCTGATTTATCCAAACGAAAGCCCTGCCGGTTTCCTGAATAAACAGAAGATCCATGTAGATTAAGGGTGGGATGAGATGCAGTGGGATTCAACAGTGACTGGATCAGGAAGTTAATTTTCCCATTCATTTTTCCCATACAAAAATTTTAATATTAAGAACATTGTGTAATTTTTCTAGAGGGTTTTGGAGATGTTATTGCTTGGCTTGGTGTTATTGCTTGGCTTGGTGTTATTGCTTGGCTTGGTGTATATTTAGCTTGGAGGTGTTTTTATTGTATAAATTAAATACCTTTAAGAACATTCTTGTGTGAGTGGCCTCGCCTTTCCACCAAACTGATTTGCATTTTGGTTCACGTGCTTCCATGGAAATAAATAAATGTACCGTCTTCCTGTAAAACAATCTGCCAGCTTGTCCCGACCTCGAGATCTGTGCCATTCCACAGAACTAGTGCATAAATTCAAGAGGCGTGGACAAAGATAACCTGTTAAGTACTCAAACAATTGAATAAGCACGTAATAGGTGTAACCTTATATAGAAAGGTGAGGTTTATTTTCTCGGAAATCAAATCCAGCCAAACACTGAACTCAGAATTGAATAAATGACAGGTTGTGTTCAAGCTTTCAAACTTTTAATATAATTTTTTTTTCAGAAAGTCTATGGAAAAATGTTAGATCTGCATTTAACCCTTTTGTGTCCAATTTAAATGTAAACTAATTCGGGAAAAACATAACATAACATAACATAACGTAATTTTGTCTTGCAAGATCTTGTGGCATGAGATGTTGTCTCACTACTAAGGTATGCCACTTTGAATGGAGCTGTAATTTGGCAGTTTCACAGAATGGAATCAGGTGGCAACACCAAGACAATTTACAGGTCTGCTCTGTGGAGATGTAACCCAACTAACAGTAAGAATACACGTCTTTTAGAGTATTTCTGAGCAATAAAAACATTTGTAATTGAATTCATTTTACTGACATTGTGTGTGGAACAAGGCAATAAAATCTCCACCGTGACAAGCAGGTGGCGAACTCTCCATCAGAAATATCATCTTTAAACCTGAAGACGCTCCACAAAGTAACAAAAAATGATTCACTGCTCTGATTTCTAAAAATGAAAACCATGAATATATTATTCTGATGAGCCAAAATATTGAAAACCAAATAAGTGGTTCTTTAATTTCACATTATTGGAGTTACATTTAAAATACCATCTCATACTATGACATACATTAATAGCCTTGTAAGTCGCATACATTAAAAAACCAATAGCCTGACACAAGTTACTCTTACAAAGAGAAATTCCTTCAACTCAACAACGAATGCAAGAAAACTGGCAATAGAAATTTAAATTATATAAAAAAAGCTTGTCTGGGGTACTCAGCATTTTCTACACCGAAAAAAAACATGAAGAATACAACCTAAAGTATAAAACCACCATGCGTGTGATTGTTGCTGTTATAGAGATTGTGCTCCCTCTGCTGGTCAAAAAGCATAGTACAGGTTTCAAAGAGCAGCTCATAGCGATCTGGCCATTGCTTTGTTGACGTCGTAATAAGACTAATATGATAATATACATTGAAAAAGCACATGTGAGGAAATATTGGGTCCAATATCAAACAACTGGTGAATAGAGAAACAGTAGCTGGTGCTTCTCTGACTGGTGCATGCTTCACCACTGAAAAATCTAAGACACTTTATAATTCACTTTACAAGAGAACTGTATATTACAAATTACATGCAAGTCTGTTTTTTCTTCACATATGGTCCCTTGGAAGTCTTGTTTTCCACAGTCCAACCCAAGATTCCCATTCCCAAATTTGTGTTTTTCCATTAAAATGTGTTTTGTTTCTAAGCACCTAGTTTCTTCCATTTTCTGTTCTTCATACATAAGAAGGCTCATGATATCTCCATACTATCAATCAAGTGGCAGATTTGTCCTTTTAAAGGTATTTTCTTGTCATATTTTGCAGGTTCCTTATGGTTTTCTATGTCCAGATCTCAGTTGGTACCATAGCTTCTTTACTCCCCACTGAGGGCATGAGGTTGTGCTCCGAGAGGAAATCTAATGGAAACTGGACCAAAAATCCTCGGATTTTCTTCAGTTCTTCCCGGGCTTTGATCGGGTCGATCTGAGCCATTCCCAGTTTGGTCTGGTACTGCTCCAGCTCAGCCATGTTACGCACAAGAGACGAGGGGAGGCATCTAAACACCTGAAGAAGATACAAAACATTAAATACTGCTACATGAAGTTAAAGGGTTCTATATAAAATAAAATTGAATCTTGTGAGCTTTAAGTCGCGTTATAATATTGTTACCTCTGCAAAAACATAACCAGAGTTGTGTTTTGTTCATTCACCCATGTCTGAGTAACCCCTTGTGAGCTTTAAGATAATTTTTACCGTTAGTTCAGTAGAGATTGGCAATTCCAGGGCTGAAATGATCAAAATGGAGCACTTCCTGTATTACCACATGACATCACAAGGTGGAACAGAGTGTTTTCAGTTTGAGAGAGGAACTGAAATCTATATATGCAGGGTTTGTGTGTTAAACGTGTGACTGAAACAAAACACAACTCTGGGTGTTAGTGATGAGGAAATGGAAATAAATAAATAAAAATAGTGTAAAATGAGTCTGTATAAACATGTGATTTGTTTTTATTTTTATTCTCCCTTTACCAGTATTCAGATCATCATTTGCAATCCATGAGTAATGTGCTAAAATGAGCCTGCAGAGTCTTGGTTCAGATTCAATTATGACTGCGCTAAAAATAATACAAATAGGAAAAAGGTTTGTTCTTTTTTAATCAAAAGGAATCCTCATTTTTCACATGTTCAAAATAGCTATTTCATCCATCTAACAGACCAGATAAGAGGCTACATTTTTCCCAGAATATCTATCACACTTTCTGCATTGCTAAATTCTCGACGTATCAACCAAAGGTTCGTAAAGTAAAGTAAGATCTGCATCTCACTCATTCATCTGTATCTGTCTCCTGGTTGGATTAAATATCAAAGTAAGACTTGACATGAACACGGAGAGATGTACCTTCTCGTAAATGGTGGCGTTGCGTCCGGCGGTGGTCATCCAAACCTCTTTGTAGAAGCGGTCACTGATGGGGTCTGAGAGGTCAATGCTGTCGTCTGTGTGGCCTCCCAGGATGGTTCTGGAAAAAGAAAACAGGTGATGGCAGAGTTTAGTTCAGTTTTACTTCAGGGCAAGTGCCTTAAATTCCTAAACACAACATAGTATGCCAACTCACCAACCAGCTGGTCCAAACTGTGACCCTTGAGCAAGACACTTCATGTTACCTACTCAGTATGACTAGTTCATTATAGCGAAGAAAGGCAGAATCCACTATAAGTGTTACTGCAGATTTAATAAATAAATACGCAGACAAATCTAAACGTCATTTTTAATGGTCACAATAAGCAAACTGCAAAGGCTGGAATTAGCAAGCTAACATAATGCCCTCAAACATAATACACATTCTTATTACATACAAGTCAGGCTGGCTTATCCTGCAGCTCATAGGCAACGTCTTGTACATAGCAATAGATTGTGGATCTTGTCATGTTTTGAACTGCAAAATCTATATTAGTGTAAATGGATTAAAGGTCCTATATAGCACAAAATCAACAAAATCAACTCTTGTGAGCTTTAAGTTATGTCATAATGGTGTTAGCTCATTAAAACATATCTGGAGTTCTGTTTTGTTTCATTCACACTTGTTTGAATAAGCACTAAGTTAAGGGTTTTCTGTCAGAGAACACAGCCTAAATTTGGCGAGTTTGTGTGTTAAACATGTGTGAAATATGGGACCTTTAAGCAACTCAACTTTAGTTTCACCAACATTACTTGTAGAATGTGGTAATGACAATAAATCATATGCAAATTAACTCTTGGCTGCACGTTCCAATCCAGGTCATCCAGGCGTGTCTCTCAATAGTAGCATGCTGGACTAGATTTTTAGGTTTATTTAAACTAGGCTTGCTCTAAAAATAACAAAAGCTTCTTACAGATGAGGCAGGTTGGCTCACCCTACAGTTCACAAAACAATAATTCAAGTATGATAGCATATACAGGTACAATCCATATTTACGTACTGTTCCTCTCTCCAACACTACTTTACTTTTACTTGAAACGTTGCAATTAAAAATGTACGTGAAACAGACTTAAAACAAAAAAAACAGAAGATTTAAAACACATTAAAAGTGCTCTTAATATGCTATTTTCTGATCTGTTATAATCAAGCAATCAAACTTTATTTATAGAGCGCTTTTCATAAAAAAAGCAACACAAAGCACTTAATAATGTTTCCTCATCAAAAACATACCTGGAGTTGTGTTTTGTTTCATTCACACATGTTTAACACACAAATCCTGTATATTTCGGCACTTAAACAGAAAAAACTCCCCACTTTTGATGTCATGTTGTAATACAAGAAGTGCTCCATTGTGTTTTTAAACTCCATACGCCTTCACGAGAATCATTTGGATAATTTCAGCTCTGGAAGGTCAGCCAAAAAGTAAAATGTAGGTGTTAACTTGAAAACTATTGCTTCATGCCATCACAAGTTGCAACAGAGCATTTTGAGCTTTGGAGATGCAGACAGACTAATGATAAAGTGTGTGTGAATGAAACAAAACACAACTCCAAGTGTATTTGACAAGGTAACAACAGTATAACATGACTTAAAGCTTTAAAGAGTCAACTTTAGGCCCTTTAAATAGTCTGGAGACCATCTATGAATGTACATTTCACACCAACAAAGTTCAGCTCTGCAGCAGACACCAGAGAAGCCCTGTCCTCGTCTGACCCCACATCCCCACTGCAGCACAGCTTGAGAAATGCTGTCACGCTGTTGTCCCCACACAGATTCATTATACGTGTTTGCTTGTCCCCATACACGGTTTGCCTGACTAATGCTATAACCAATAACATCTGTCTGTGTTACGTTTCCCGACAACGCGCTCCCATCAATCACTCGTGTCGTTTTCATTCAAACGGGGACAAAAGACGTGCGTACAAAGCTCACCTGAAGCACTCGAGGCGGAGGTTGAGCGCGTAAGGTCCGGCCTCATAAGCCTGCCCATCCATCACAGAGGGCACCTTCTCCGAGTCCTCCACAATCACCGCCACCTCGCTGTCACGCTTACCCAGCATGCTCCTGTCGTTGATGTTTGCAGAGCCTGGATACAGGGAGAGTGGGGTAAACACGGTCATGTATCTGTTTGGATTTACATTTGGGAACAGATTTGTATGTATGGTTGAAGGTGCATTGTGTTCTGTTGGAGGGTCCACTATCGGTTTGTCTGGAGATGTTATTGTTTTGCACATAGATTGTTTGTAAATGGACATGGCTAACTCACTATCCGGCATGTTTCAAATAGGAAGTGAGTATGGGCGCACTTCTGGCTGCATTGACTCATTGATTCACTTTGTATTGAAAAAATGTCGCCTCTCTCTCTGTAACTGCTGCACTGAGCCTCGTCATTTTGGTCTTAAAATGTATTAACCCGCGCTACATGATCCTGCTGCTTTTATTTCACTATTTTGTCCATAAATTAATTCACTCCTATTCCTAATATGGGACTATTTAGCTCTAAATTCGCCCCTTTAACTCCCACACTCCCTTAGTCCACTTTTTATACACACTGTGGTTTTGCAAGGGATGCTCTACCGTACGTGTGCTGCATCTGCTGATTTTAGTGTTAAAGAAATCTGCCTCTCCATGGATCTGACTTGTAACTTGAACTGGTAGAATCACCTGCTTGTCTCCATGGCTAAGTTTAATGTTATACACTGGAACATTCAAAGCAAAACAATAGTATCACCATGGAGACAAGTAGGTGGCATATCCTCTACCTGAAACCTTATCAATCAATCAATCAAACTTTATTCATACAAAAATCGTCATTGTGTAATTTTTCTGGTGGAGGGTCCGCCACCTGCTTGTCTCCTTGCAGATATTACCCTTTTAGCCTTGATTATTCCACTGCATGGAAATAAACCTGTTTACCACAGTAGAGACAGGTTAATGGTCATATCTATGGAGAAGCAAGCATGCACACGGTAATTCATGTTTTTAAGGTATTTTGAGCTATAAAACACCTGTGCTTGAACAAATATAAGGGAGAGATGTTTAATGCTCTGCTGTGGAACATTACAGGCAAAGAAATCTCCAAGGAGGTAATCAAGTAGCGAACCCTCCACCTTAGAAGTTACACAGTGCACCTTTAAGGGCTGGAAATGGAACAATTAACAATTTTGTTGTTGTTTTTAACTTGCAAAAACAGATACGTGTGTTTTAAAGAAATCAGGTTATAAGACACTCTTTGTATTGCTGTGTTTTACCAGAAAAATCTATATTATTGCGGTAAATATATTAGTCAACTCATCTTTAGTTTCACCAATCTTACGTGTAGAATGTGGTCATAAAAAAAATAAGTTATCAGTTGAATCACTATCACAACTCACATAACACGTAACACAAGTTATCACATGCAAATGAACTCTCAGCTGTACATGTCAGTCCAGGTCATACAGGTGTGTCTCTCAGAAGTATCACGTTGGGCAAGATTTTTAGGTTTAATCTCAATCTGAACCACAACTGTTACTTTGTTTTCTAACTTTCATGTTTTGATATAAACTACACTGACAGTCAATGAAAACGTCCAGGTGACATTTTTTAAAATAATTTTATAACGAAGGTATGAAATTATGTAGAAACAGTACAGATCAATAAATCAACACATCCGAAGATGAAAGAACATTTTTTGGAAAAATTGCTGTAAGCAAGAACAATGTACAGTCCAAACAAAATGGCCACCTTGCCATTACAAAGTTACAGCTTCAGTAGCGAGTGTTGTCCCCACCAACAGCAATACAAGCGGTCAGTCTCCGACACATACTGCGTATCAAACGTGCGACTAGCTGTACGGAATCGATGCCGTAAGTGCTGATTCCGGATGTAACGATCCTGATCCGGAGTCATTACTCTCTCACGTCCAGGACGTGGTCTGTCCGCCACAGAGCCAGTTTCATCATGTCGTTGAAAAAGACGTCGGATGGTTTGATGAGAACAGTTCAATCGACGTCCAACTTCGGAATAACTCAGGCCGGCTTGCACCATGCCGAGGGTTCGCCATCTTTGGTCGCCAGTTAACCGTGGCATACTGGACGTATGGAATAAACATTTAGGCCTTTTCATGACCTTTATAAAGGCTTCACAACCCATCCTTTAAGCCGTGTACAAATGCTTGTTTTACTCCAAAACAGCTCGGTATCCCGATTCACAGCGATCACTCCCTAAAGTCCAATGAGAAATTTTTGGGGGGTCACGAACACATCCCAAATAAAACTGGACAATGGACACATCCCAAAAAAACTTTTCCCAAACCCTTATTTTCAAATTATATTAAAAAATGTCACCTGGACGTTTTCATTGACTGTCAGTATATGTAAAGGAAATGCTAATGTATTTATATGTTTTCTGATAGCGTTTAAGCAGAAAATCATAATCCCTGTTAACAATAGTAACATACAGTATAGATGAGAACAATTCCTACTCTCCAGCAGGGGGCGTACAAGAGCTGTTCTGTGAGACACTTCATTTGAAACACTTGAGTCTCTTTTGGTTTGTTGCCAACGTGACAAAATGACAAAGTGATACAAACCCTATTTCTGTTCGTGTTGTGAGTGGACGTGAGTGACAACATTATCAGAGAGAAATGGAGGAGAGAATGAAAGAGGGTGACAGAAAGAGAGAGACAGAGGGAGAGGGAGAGAAAGTGTATAAATGAGCGAGTGAGGACGGAGAGGGGGAAAGAGGGGAGAAAAAGATTGGAGAAGAGAACGGGAGAGAAGAGAGAGGGCAAAACAGGAATGGGAGAAAAGGAGGGAAAGGGAGAGGGATAGAAGATGGAGGGAGAGAGGGAGGAGGAGAGAAATGAAAAGAGAGAGTGCAAACAGGGAGGGTTACAGAGAAACGAGGGAGATATTATGAGGAGAGATATGGGGGTAAAGAAAAGAACAGAAATGCAAGAGTGTGACAGAGGAAATATAACAGAGAAAGAGAGAGAGAGATGAAGTGAAGAGGATGACAGAGGAAGATATGTAGTAAAGGAGAGAGAGAGAGAGAAGGAGAGAAACAGAGAGATATGAGAGCGAGGCACAGCAAAGACGATGACGGAGGACAAACAGGAGAGCTGGTGAGAAGGCGTCAAAGAGGGGAGAGAAAAAAGAGTGATGGAGTAAAGGAGAGAGAGAGAGAAAGCTTTTTCACTTCACTTTGACTCTTTCTTTTTCTCTCTCCTGATGATAGAGGAAAAAACAGGAGAGCTGGTGAGAAGGAGTCAGAGAAAGAGGAGAAAAAAGAGGGCAGTAGTAAAGGAGAGAGAGGAGAAAAACAGACAGAAAGAGGAGCTGAGACACTGACCGATAATGACCGTGTTGTCGTCGGCGATGAGCATCTTGCTGTGGACGTAGATGAGCTCAGTGACCAGACGGCCCTCCAGCTCCACGTGAGTCCTCAAACCAGCGAAGGAAATGTAGTTCATCCACTGGTCATCCACTAACACAAGGAGAAAAAAACACAATAACACAACGGCAAAGCATGTGGTCCGAAGCTGAGTCCAGATTTTGGAGGAAGGAATGTGACTATTTCCTTTGCTGGCGAGGGCAGATATGAAGGTCGTGTATTATAAAAGGGATTTGTATTTTTAAAGGTCCAATATTACACAAAATGTATTCTTGTGAGCGTTAAACCGTGTTGGAATGTTTTTACCTCATCAAAAACATGCATGCATTGTTGCATTTTGTTTCATTCACACGTTTAAGTAATCCTTTATTAATAGGCTGTCTGCATCTCCAAAGCTTAATATGCTCCGTTCCACCTTGTGATGTCATTCAGAGGTAGTTTTCATGTTAACAGCTACATTTTATCTTTCGATTGGCAATTGCAGGGCTGAAATCATCCACATTTCTAGTGAAGTTGTATGGACTGTGAAAACACAGTGGAGCACTTCCTGTATTACCATATGACATCACAAAGTGGAACGGAGTGTTTTCTGTTTTCGGGAAGAACTCAGTCTAAATATGCAGGATTTCTGTGTTAAACATGTGTGAATGAAACAAAACACAACTCCAGATATGTTTGTGATGAGGAAACATCAGAAACATCAAAAATATCAAAATATCGATATATTAAACTGTTTAATGTGAGGATACAGTATTGATATTGTGGGCTGCTGTATCGATATACCGGCAAGAGTATGTTTTGGTATATTTTACTAAATTATTTTGTTACAGCGCTACAGAGGAAGGAAACTCGTTTATGCAACACATCTGACCTTCACTGTTTTGATGATTAAAATGGGTGTGTTTCATGTTAACTTTGCACAAGAAGTGACTTTTTAAGAAGACGTTTTAAGTATCACAGCCATGATTTAGCCATTATTTTATACTGAACCATATCGAATCAATCTGAAATATACTGTATCGAATTTAAAGCTCACCGTATCGAGACACGTATCATATAATATCGTGGCCTATGTATCGTATCGGCAACTTCTTCACGATACCCGGCCCTACTCCATGAAGATGTGAATGCTCTGGTTTAAAATCTCCACAGTATGGCATTAAATTAATCTGCTTTGCATTTGTTCAACTGCAAGTGTTATTTATGGCTCAAAAATATCTTGGACATACTGTGGAACATTCTAGGAACAAGTAGGTGATGGACTCTCCAGCAGACAAGATAAGGCAAAATAAAGGTGAAATAGGGTCAAATGCTTCACACAAAACTCGAATCATGAATTAAATTGGATGCTGTTTATCTAGAACTGTGTGAGCTGATGTGCAAAGTGATTTGATTTGGATTAAAACACACTGACGGTACTTACTTTCTCTTTTTAGCTGTGAAATGATGGAGTACTCCCCTCGTATCATGGTCCTGTCCAGTAGAAATGTTGATATTAATTTAAATGTTTCTTCTACTTCTTTTTTCCCCATAAAATAAATCAAAATAAAACATAAAATGCAGACTAACCTGTAGTTGAAGTGCATGACGGCCTGGATGGCGTTCCCTCCTCCAGTCGTGATGTCTCCCTCGAAACCAGGAAGTAGAGGCGTCACAATGTACACGCGGTACTTTTTGCCTTCTCTGTAGAGTGAAAAATAAGCAAAAGTTACACTAAAATATGCAACACAAGTCAGAATAACAAAAATATAAGAGGTAGAGGTAAGTACTTGTGAGCTCTGACAATCCGCTCGATGATGGCGTCCCCGATTTTGTTGTAGACCATTCTGTTGTCAGCGCAAGAAATAAAGAACTGGTTCTGAGAAGAGACAAAAATACCTCTTAAAGGAGTCGACTGTTGAGAGATTTAAGCAGAGTTAGAATGTTGTTAGCGCCTCAAAAACACACCCTGATTCGTGTTTTGTTTTATTCACACAAGTTTGAGGAATAATTTATTATTACTCTGTCTGCCTCTTCAAACCTCAAAATGTTTTGTTCCACCTTGAGATGTTATGAAGTAGTAGTTTTTCCATATTGTCTGAAGGTGGTACAGAGTGTTTTTGTTTAAGAGAAGAGTTTAGTTTATATATGCAGGGTTTGTGTGTTAAATGTTAAATGTGTGAATGAAACAAAACACAACTCCAGGTAGGTTTTTGATGAGGAAACACCATGCTGCTGCCATTACTACTACTGCTATTACTATTTTTAAATTAAAATGTTTAGAATATCTGTATTTCCAATTATTTGTACAGCACATTTTACCAACACAAAGTCTCCAAAGTGCTGCAGAGTTGGCACAATATAAATGAACACATTAATTAATATAAAGCATAAAATAAATAAAAAGCAAGTCAGTAAAAAACTAAATTAGAATAGAAAACTAGCAAAAAATAAAATCAATAAAAGATAGTCAGAGGAGCAAACAATTCTCACGCAGTGTTAAAAGCCAGTGAGTAAAATGACTAGTATTAGAATTTGTATTTCAAATATTGTGTATGTGTTATATGTGTATATTATTTACATAAAATTGAACATTGGGTCTATACATATTCTAACAGAACATACAAGGTTAAATTCAGACATAATAAAAACAGATGGAAAAGCTCAAGAGTTGAAAGGTCTTTACCTCCACGTAGATGTAGTGCTTGCTCTTGGCGATGACCTGGATATAGGCATTGTGAATGGACTCCTCGTGATACTTTATACCGGCCGACCAGTCCGCTGAGGAACGCAATACCTAAAACACACAAGCACAATATTAAGCTACAGATACAAAGAGAGGAGACTACACTTTAACTATTTACAAAACTGATACTGATTCCATCTAAAGCTCTATCAGATTTCCTAGTTTTAAAAGAAAACCTTGGAAAAAAAAAATCAAAACATTTTGAAACATCATATTTGACCAAAGCTTTGTCACACATCCTTTATAAAATCCACAAGTTTATCATATGTTGCTGAATGTTTTGCTTATCATTTAAAAGTTTTAGTTAAAAGATACCGACACGTGACCCTAAGAAACTTTTTTGAATACACATTACCAATCAAAAGTTTGGACACACCATCTCATTCTATGCATTTTTTATTTAGTTTTACAGCTTTCTACATTTTATATTCATACAGAAGATATCAATGACTGACAGCATATAAAAAGCAAATTTATTTACTATTTATGTAAAATCTCGTTCTGTGATTTTAGGTGTGGAAAAGTACGGGACATTTCAGTTATGAGAATAAAGTCATGTCAAAGCTTGTATGCTGATTTACATGAGTGTCACTGGGAGCATGTGATCTGGTTATACAGGTCTATTAAAACATGACTAATGGCAGAATAAGCCAGTAGATTTCCTTTTAAGATAAGCTTTGTTTCATTCACACATGTTTAATACACAAATCCTGCATATTTAGGCATTTAGTTAAACACTGTTCCACCTTGTGATGTCATGTGTAATACGGGAAGTGCTCCACTGTGGTTTTTAAACTCCATACGCCTTCACTAGAGTCATTTGGATAATTTCAGCCCTGGAATTGCCCATCTCTGCTAAACTAAAGGTAAAACGTAGCTGTTAACTTGAAAACCTGACATCAGAAGCTTTGGAGATGTAACAGACCATTACTCAAACGTGTAAATGAAACAAAACACTGCTCCAGGTATGTTTTTGATGAGGTAACAAGATTATAACAAGGCTTAGGATCTTTAAAAGGTATGAAACGCATACTACTACATCCTCAACTGAACTTGGCAACAGCTCCGAGCACTTGAGCTGAGTTGAACTGCAGAAGTGTTTGTGTCTGTGAAGTCTGTTACGCAACATGAAAGTCTTGTAGAGGCGTGTTTCTTTTATCGGTCTGCAGCAGGAGGAGAAGGTGAAAACTGGAATGTGGAGATGGTGTGGGAAAAATGGATCTGTCAGGGTTCTCTTGGCAATTTAACCCTTTAAGAAGAGACTCTGGTCAAAATTATACAAGTTACAGGTCGGATCTGTGGAGAGGCAACCCCGCTCACAGTCCGAATGCCTGTTTTTGTAGCTATTTTTGAGCTATAAAACCACCTGCAATTGAATACATGTAAAGTAGAGCTGTTTAAATTCATACTGTGGAACATTCCAGACAGAGCGATGACATATCCATAGAAACAAGCAGGTGACAGACAGTCCATCAGGAAAAGTTACACAATGCACCTTTAAATGAGCCAGAGTAGTTGAGAAGATCTGACTTTAGTACGTAAGATTTAAGACGAAAATTTTTACTTTTAACTATTTTTGCCACAAATATTATACTGCAGTTTTATTTAGTTTGAGGTTTGTTAAATGAACCAGCAGCAAGTTGAAGTGAATTTAGTGTTTGAGCAAAGTTCAAAAACATAAATCTTCACAATAAAATACATTTATCTGGAGAATATTCCACATTTTCGACATGTGCCAAAGTGTAAGCTATTTTACCCGTGTTATTCATTAACCTTCATCTACTTGTAAACACACTGTACCAAAATTGGGAAATAAATAAACACAGACTAGAACAGGGCCAAACCAGGACTAGAACAGGGCCAAACCAAGTCTATATCAGGACTAAACTGGGCTCAAACTAGGAGCAAACCAGAAGAAATGTGAACACACTTATTGCTGTCAACAAATTCTCACTCAAAAGGAACTTGGTCATGAGCGTATGTGAGCGTTTTTTTACCTGGACTTTTGTGGTGACGCTGTTTGGGAGCTGGTATCGGACTTCATTGGCGCTGGTGTGAGATTTGGGAATCAGGTACGGGTAGGACAAAGAACGGTACTTCGGCTTCATGATCTAGAAAAAAGATTTCAAAATAAGAGCTTTATTATCATTATATAAACAAGATGTGCAACAAGTCTTAGGATATGATCCGCTGGTGCAGTCCATGTTGTTGCTATGGGAAGAAACTTGGGCTGCGTCCCAGTTCTGCTTCTTGACTTGAATCATTCAGTGGAGTTAAGTCAATTTTGTAAATGGGAGAGCCCTGAATCAGTCCTTAGTTTATAAATCTGGCCCACAGCTTGTTTGGAGATCCTGTCCACCATGAAGACAGGGCTATAAAGGAGACATACAGTTTGTTTCAAATTGGTGCCATCATCTCACATGTCTAAGATTGACAACAGAGGAATCAAGGGAACAAGGAAGTGAGGAAGTGAGGACAGAAGCAAGTAAGCGAGAAGGCAAGGGAGCAAAGGCGCAAGGAAACAAGGCAGCAAGGAAACAAAGAGACATAGATAGGCAAGGAAGGAAGGAGGGAAACAAGGAGCCGAGGAAGGAAGCAAGGGAGCAAGGAAGCAAAAGAGCAAGGGAGCAAGAAAACAAGGAGGCAAGGCAGGAAGCAAAGAGGCAAGGAAGGAAGCAAATTGGCAAGGAAGGAAGGAAACAAGGGAGCAAAGAGGCAACGAAGTAAGGAAGAAAATAAGGGAGCAAGAAAACAAGGAGGCAAGGAAGCAAGCAAGGGAGCAAGAGAGCTGGGAAGCAAGGAAGCAAGCAAGGGAGCAAGGGAGGAAACTAGGAAGCAAAGAGACAAGGAAGCAAGGAGACAATGAAGGAAGAAAAAAAACAAGGGAGCAAGGAAGGAAGCAAAAGTGAGGGGGAGGAAGGAAACAAGGAAGGAAGAGTGCAAGGAGGCAAGGAAGAAAGAAAGGAAGCAAGGGAGTAAAGAAAGGAAACAAGGAAGCAAGGAGGCAAGGAAGGAAACAATCAAGCAAGAAGACCAGGATGCAAGGGAGCAGGGAAACAAGGAAGGGAGCAAGGAAGCAATGAGGCAAGAGAGCAAGGGAGCAAAGAGGCAAGGAAGAAAGCAAGGAAGAAAGCAAGGAATCAAGGAAATAAACAAGGAAGTGAGGAAGCTAGGAAGCAAGGAAGGAGACAAGGAAGCATGTAAACAAGAAAGCAAGGAAGAAAGGTGTGCAAAATGAACAGAACAAACACAGAAGCAGAAATACACAGTTTTATTCAGGTCTTGAACTCAGGACCTTTGAGTTTCAGTGTAGTCGAAGTGTGAAATAGTGTAAAAGTGTAAAATACGGAAGGAGAAAACAGCACATGAATGAGCCGCTACATTCGATTTTCCATTAGCTCAGAGTGTCCAGGTTATGTTCGCGTTTCCAAAGAATCAGAGTCTGTGAATACAGGTTTTCCACGGGTCGCACCTTTGTGAAGTTCCAGCGTTGAATAAAATGTCTGGCCACGTCTCTCGCTGCTCGACCGTGGACCACAGAGGAGATGTCGTGCCACGGCATCCGGGGTGTAGTGTATCTGTCAATAAAGTCTGCAAAAAGTAGTCCCAAAGTAAGTACACAAATATGGAGTACAATTACAGTGAATTTATTGTGCAAATAAAGTGAATGCTTCTGAGAAAAAGTGCTCCACCAAACTGGCCTGACGTAAAACAACAAAAGAAAAGAAGGGATTGCAGGAGGAATTTTTTACATTAAAAGATCCTGTTCCTCATTTTCTCTCATATATTTGAGCAAAAATGGTCTTGCCCCAGTACAGATATATTGTAAAAGCAGCTCTTGAGGTCAAAATAAGTCTGTTAGTTGTTGTTAGCTTTATCATCACGACAAACTTTGTTGTCAAAAAAGCTTATAAACCCATCATGGTGAATAATTAAGCTGCTTAGAATGCATAATGTAAGTAAGTGGACCACCACAAACCATCTAATATGAACTAGCTCTGTTTTCATGTTTTAAGGTCCTATATTATGCAAACTGACTCTTGTGAGCTTTAAGACATGCTATAATGTTGTTTCTTCCTCAAAAACATACCTGGGGTGTTTGAGTGACTTTTGTTTCCTTTGTTATAGGCTCTATTCACGTCACATTATGTCACAAACCAGGAGGACGTTTGGAAACATGTGATGAAAACCTCCGGTGTAGTTCCCAACACTGGCCTCACCGACCGACTTTGATAAAACCCACTGAAGTAAATGTGATCAGTGGTAAAAGGAAGACTGCATACATATGTACTGTTTGGAATCATCTTGAATTTGGTGCCCTCATCTCTTCTAATGCGCTCGGAGTTGTGTGTCAGTGGAGAAATGATGAAAACTGAGGTATGGTATGAGGTAATTGTTGATTAGCTGAACATAAAGTAACGCTACAATGACATGAAGATGAAGAAAACTGGACCATTTTCTCATTTTCAATACATTTTGTCAGACTTACTAACGCAAACAGAGCCCGCCGGAAGTTGTCATCACTAAACGTCTTCCTGGTTTGTGACATAAGCGTGGATAGAGCTTCTGAGTCTGTCTACATCACCAAAGCTCAAAATGCTCTGGTCCACGTAGTAGTTAGTAGTAAGTAGTAGTAATAAGTAGTAGTAAATAGTTAGTAGTAGTTAGTAGTAGTAAGTAGTAGTAGTAGTTAGAAGTAGTAAGTAGTAGTAAGTAGTTAGTAGTAGTAGTAGTAGTAGTTAGAAGTAGTAAGTAGTTAGTAGTTATTAAGTAGTCGTAGTAGTAGTAAGTAGTAGTAAGTAGTAAGTAGTTAGTATTAGTAGTAGTAGTAGTAGTAGTAGTAGTAGTAGTAGCAGTAAGTAGTAGGAGTAGGAGTAGTAGTAGTAGTAGTAAGTAGTAGTAGTAGTAGTAGTAGCAGTAGTAGCAGTAAGTAGTAGGAGTAGGAGTAGTAGTAGTAGTAGTAGTAGAGTACTAGTAGTAGTAGTAGTAGCAGTAAGTAGTAGTAGTAGTCGTAGTAGTAGTAGTAGTAGTAGTAGTAGTAGCAGTAGTAGTAGTAGCAGTAAGTAGTAGGAGTAGTAGTAGTAGTAGCAGTAAGTAGTAGGAGTAGGAGTAGTAGTAGTAGTAGTACTAGTAGTAGTAGTAAGTAGTAGGAGTAGGAGTAGTAGTAGTAGCAGTAGTAGTAGTGATGTGGTAGTAGTGGTAGGGTGGTAGTAGTAGTAGTAGTGGTGGTAGTGGTAGTAGTAGTGATGGTAGTGGTAGTGATAGTAGTGGTAGTAGTAGTAGTGGATGATAGTAGTAGTAGTAGTGATGGTAGTGGTAGTAGTGGTAGTAGTAGTAGTATGGTAGTAGTGATGCAGTGGTAGTAGTGAGTAGTAGTAGTAGTAGTGGTAGTAGTAGTGATAGTAGTAGTGGTAGCAGTAGTAGTGAGTGGTAGTGATGGGAGTAGGAGTAGTAGTGGTAGTGGTAGTAGTAGTAGTAATGCAGTAGTAGTGGAGTAGTAGTAGTAGTAGTAGTGGTAGGTAGTAGCAGCAGTGAAGTGGTAGGAGTGGGAGTAGTAGTAGTAGTAGTGGTAGTAGTAGTGGTAGTAGTAGTAGATGGTAGTGGTAGTAGTAGTGATGGTGATGAGTGGTGATGGTAGTAGGAGTAGTAGTGGTAGTGGTAGTAGTAGTGGTGGTGGTAGTAGTAGTAGTAGTAGTAGTGGTGGTAGTGGCAGTGGTAGTAGTGGTAGTGGTGATGGTAGTAGTAGTGGTGGTAGCAGTAGTGGCAGTAGTAGTGGTGGTAGTAGTAGTAGCAGTAAGTAGTGGGGTGGGAGTAGTGATGGTAGTAGTAGTGATGATGAAGTAGTGGTAGTAGTAGTAGTGGTAGTGGTAGTGAAGTGGTAGTGGTAGTAGTGGTAGTAGTGGTAGTGATGGTAGTAGTAGTGGTAGTGATGATGTAGTAGTAATAGTGATGAGTAAGTAGTAGTAGTAGTAGTAGCAGTAGTAGTAGTAGTAGTAGCAGTAAGTAGTAGGAGTAGGAGTAGTAGTAGTAGTAGTAGTAATAGTAGTAGTAAGTAGTAGTAGTAGTAGTAGTAGCAGTAGTAGTAGTAGTAGTAGTAGCAGTAAGTAGTAGGAGTAGGAGTAGTAGTAGTAGTAGTAGTAGTAGCAGTAGTAGTAGTAGTAGTAGCAGTAAGTAGTAGAAGTAGTAGCAGTAGTAGTAGTAGTAGTAGTAGCAGTAAGTAGTAGGAGTAGTAGTAGTAGTAGTAGTAGTAGTAGTAGTAGTAGTAGTAGCAGTAGTAGTAGTAGTAGTAGTAGTAGTAGTAGTAGTAGTAGTAGTAGTAGTAGTAGTAGTAGTAGTAGGAGTAGTAGTAGTAGGAGTAGTAGTAGTAGTAGTAGTAGTAGTAGTAGTAGTAGTAGTAGTAGTAGTAGTAGTAGTAGTAGTAGTAGTAGTAGTAGTAGTAGTAGTAGTAGTAGTAGTAGCAGTAGTAGCTTTAAAGTTACAGCTCCCTTTTAACGTTTGTTTAGTGAAGATTAGAAATTGAAATGACCCAAATGATTCTCGTGAAGGTGTACGGACTTTAAAAACGCACTGGAGCACCTAACACATTACATCAGATCAAAACCCAGTGCAATATGGGCCCTTTAAGACAGTAAATAGGGCAAAGGAAAGTGTCCCTTAGTGCTGATGTAATAAACCATAAAAAAATTATGGGAAAAACAACACAAGGTCAACTCCAATGTTTGTGCTTGGTTTTCAACACGAAAGTTGTGTGTATTCAACTTAAAAATAACCATATTGAATTAGTCGTCTGTGTTGCTTGTTTTATTACCCAGGGCATGTGCAGTGGGTGTTGTTCTGTCTCAGTTTCGTACCGTCAAAAGGCTTCTCCAGCTGAATCCAGTCCTTGTACACAAAGTTGCAGTAGTCTTTTCCATGCCAGAAGCGAGTATTTCCTTGAAGCTCGCCGACTCCGGTCTTTAGGCTTTTTACAGAACCACTCCCTTTGAAAACGCAGACAAAAGTACAGTAATAATATTTCATATGTCACTGAAAACAAATATTATCCTTATTATGGGTGTCTGTAATTCTAGGTCTTATAAGTACCAGCCTTGTATGCAGTCCCACTCACAATCAGTTGTTATCCACTGTTTATATTGACAACTTTCTCACATTAATGGCTGTAATTTCTTCAACGATTTGAGGCGTTTTGGTAAACATTGACCCTTGCATCTTTGTGTTTGATGTATTATGTATTATTATTGTTAAGAACAGGCTGAGTTTTGGAAATGCTCTGCTCGCCACTGTCCTGTACTTATCGTAATTTGTCAACTCAGAAGAAAAAATGACACAATAAAAACTGAAAATAGCAGCGTAATCTTCCTTCAGTAGATCCACGCACGATATCTGAACCTTAACCTAGCGTTGTAGTACTCGAGACCGGCCTCAAGATAATTTTTTACGGTCTTGGTCTCGTCTCGGACTCGGTCTTGTCTCTGTCTTGAATGTTTGGTTCTGCAAAACATTGATATATATGTACCAAAATAACTGTAAAATACAAATAAATGTTGAAAATTACACAGATGGTCTCAATTTGGTCTCAAAGGGTTCTGGTCTTGTCTCGATCTCGGCCGTCAGAGGTCTTGGTCTTGATTAGTGTGGTCTTGACTACAACACTTCCTCAACCAGGATTTTATATTGTGTAGTTTTGTATTGTAATATTATATTCTCGGTTGTGTTTAGGGAAATATTTGAATGTTTTATGAGGGAAACTACTATTTTAATTGGGAAACATTTATCATATTTCAAAGACTTTCTAACCAACTCCCTCCCTACCCAACTTGGATTGCCATAGTCTGATTTTATTGATATCGGTCGACAAAAAAAGACAAAAGAGTCATTTGTTTTGTCCCATAACACACAGTCGGACCTGACTGAACAGAGCTGGAGTGTGTTACCTGTGCTGTCCACGCTGCTCACACTGTCGGCGTGCTGCACCGTGTGTCTCTGGATGTGTTTGTAGATACTGAAGCGAGATTTCCGACTGCGCCCGATGCCCTTCAGCTTGGGTAACTCCACGTCAGGGGGAGGGGGGGTCCCGCGCCCGTTACTCTGTGGGCCCGCCTCCTCTGTGGGCGTGGCTTTGGTGGACGGGGCATTGGTGAAGCCGGCCTTGGGATAAAACAGCAAAAAAAAGGAAACTGGAATTAGAGCAGTGCAGATAGAGTGTACAGCATAAGCAGCTCTGATGGTCAGAATAAGTGTGTACTGTTTAAATCTAGTCTAAAAAACACAGCAAAAATGTAAATCCAGGCTCAAAATGGTTCTGTTTAGCTATGTATATGTTTTCATTCTGCTCTCTTCTCTCTTATGTCTCTCTTTTTAATTTTATGATGATTATTATGATGATTATTATTATGTTTTGATTTGTTTGTATTGTGATTTTAATGTATTTCTAATTCTGTAAAGCACTTTGTGTACGAATTGTGCTATATAAATAACTTACCTTGCCTTGCCTAATGATAAATGTTTTGTTTGTTTTGTTTGTTTTTGAAGATCAGGAAGTGCAGTGTTAGCATGCTTGCTGTTAGTTTTACCATGACGACAAACTCTGCTCTGGCCTCTGAAAGTTGGGAAAAGCGTTTATAAACTCACACTGCAAAATGTTTAAAAAAAATCACCTAGTTTTGTTTTGTTTTTCATGTTTTTAAGGCAGTAAAGTTCAGGTTCAGGGTTTTGAATTTTGCTCAATTAAAAATTTTCTGGTGGAGGGTCCACTGCCTATTTGTCTCCATGGAGATGTTATAGCTTTGCCTGAAATGTTCCATGGTATGACATTAAACATATACATCTAACATTTATTCATTACGGGTGTTTCTATTGCTCAAAAATACAATAATTTCACCTGTAAATAGGGACGCCTCTCCACAGATCTGAATAATAACATAGCATCGTGCTGTAACCTATTTAACATAACATGACAAGCAGGTGGCGGACCCTCCACTAGAAATGTTACACAGTGCAAATTTGATCTGGTTACTATATTTTTTACTTAACTAACAGACAATAAGTAACACATTAGTCTTTGATAATTAACTCTAAAGAAATAAAAAAAATTCAAGTTGTGTGAAAATGGTGCATAAAGACGTGTTGTTCTGTGGTTCAGGACAAATGCATCTCGGCTCTGGAAAGTGAAATACCACTTTGTTCTTCCCCTGGGCAACTGTGGGGAAATGAAAAGAGTTTTATTTCTTCACCTCTCCCTACTTTTTGGAAATCCAATTTTGCAGCAAATTGTGCGTAAATCCCAAAGCCAAAACTACACCAGCTACCCACCAGAATCATAAAATCATCCAACTTTCTTACTTTAAACCCAAACCCTCACTGTCAGAGCAAAGTCACACATTTTACTATTATTTGCCCCTAGTCAATGAACGAATGGGAGGATGGAAATATATAAAAAGCTGCATTGCAGATGGTCTATCAAATGTTTTTCTCTATGGAGGCATAATTGCTTTGTCTGAAATGTTTCACAGTGTGGCATTAAATTGTTCTATCATCATGGAGACCAGACCCAGTCCGAGTTACTGGTCAAATCTGTGGAGAGGCGACCCCGCTCACAGTCAGAATGCCTATTTTTGAGCTCTAAAACCACCTGTAATTGAATAAATGTAAGTTAGAGCCGTTTAATGTCACACTGTGGAACATTCCAGGCAGTACCATAACAGAATATCCATAGAAACAAGCAGGTGACGGATCCCCAACCAGAAAATTAGGTTAGATCTGAGGTTTTGCAGTACAGGCCATAGTATCGTGCTGTATTCAGTGAGGGGGTCAGACCTGCTCTTGGGCGACAGATCTGGTCACACTCCCCACGTCAGTGAGTCGATGCTCCCTGTCGTCCCAGCGACCGTACGCCAAATCGATCCCGCCCACAAACGCCACCGACTGATCGATGACCACGATCTTCTCGTGATGGGCCCACAGGTACACGGAGGAGGAGACGTGGTCCGGGTGACGCATCACCTGCACAACAACACATACAAAACTGAAAAGTGAACACTGAGCACAGGCAGAAGGAAAGCTTAATGTTGATACTTTGCAGCTGAAGTCATCAATATTACCTGGGGGTGTGAAGCTAACAGGAAGCACTGCTCTGTCTGAAGCTGTTACTCAAGTTAGAGCTTTGTTTAAACACAATCTGACCAGAAAGAACTGATTTAAATAACCTAAACATGCACCAGGGACTACAGGTGGAAACTAGCTCTAGTGCTACAACCTGGCACAATGTATTTCTCCTGTTAAGGCTAATGTAGATTGTGCACTGTCGCTGTCTCGTAACTAAACTAAATAAATAAAAGAAAAAGACTTAGCTGGACATGTACATTTTTTGTTGAAAATCAAATTCCTAAACAGAACCATGAACGCTCGTATTGATCACAGGCTCATGAAAATGTGCAGTTTAAATTGTTTTCTCATTTTTCCATTTTGCAAGCCTTAAAAGTTTTCGACAGTGTTTGCTAACGAGTCCATTGTGTCCCCATGGTAACTGCTAAACATTCCTCCAGTAGAACAATCCCAGCGTAATGTCAATCCAAACTAGTAATAGTATTAAAAGTGGGCAAGACTGTGTCGGAACAGTTTATACATCTAACACACAAACATTGTTCAGTTAGTCCCATTTCACTGCATCTCTAAACTCCAAGGTATAAACAAACAAAACAAATTCATACAGTATTAATGTAGGGGTTTACTTTTTAATGCAACTATTTCAACTGTTGCACAGAGCCAAAAAGGCTGCAGTAATGGCTTTGTTCAACATTGCTTATAAAACATTTTAATAATCCTTAATATTAAAAGCTTAATTAATTATTGATTAAATTTCATTATTAAAAGAGGACTACTGTATTTACAAAGAAAATTCCATCCACTTTTATAGACTTTGTATATCCAATTTGACACATACACTTCTTACACATACTTACATTTTTTACATTTTCATTTCTAAATTCCACTTATCAAGTTGAAAGTAATTTAAGCAAGATTATGTATCATTTCTATTTAATAAAAGGCAAAGTCATAGTCATACTTCACTGCAACAGTTTTATAGTCAAGGGTAATTTGCATTTCACAGTCATTAAAACGTTCATTAAAAATTATGGGCAAATAAGTAATTACTGCTCTATTAATTACTCACTCTTGTTTAACTGTAAAAATCTTGTAGAATAAATAACATAAATATTTGTGTGTGTGTGTGTGTGTGTGTGTGTGTGCGTGCGTGTGTGTGTGCGTGTGTGTGTGTGTGTGTGTGTGATACAACCCCGTCTGTACCTTGATGTTAGAATGAAGGTGCATGAGGGTCCTCTTGCTGTACCCAGAGTTTATTCCCAAAGCTAGCTCCACTTCCTTGTACAACATCACAAAGATACGCACGCCCTGTTGCTATGGAAACACACAAAAACATCCACATTAATACGACTTTAATGGAGCCGTAATTATGACTCATTTAAGTGGGAAGCTTAAAAAAGCAATGACAAATTCTGAATAAAAATGTGTGGAAAATAACTCCCATCTCAGTGAGCAATCGTGTTACTTGATGGATTTCGTTCATTTATTATAGTTTTGGTTTGAAGAGCCCATGTTATGCTATTTTCTGATCTGTTATAATGTTGTTTCCTCATCAAAAACATACCCAGAGTTGTGTTTTGTTTCATTCACATGTTTAACACATAAACCCTGCATGTTTAGGCTGAGTTTTTCTCTCAAACTGTTGCTCTGTTCCACCTCAGGATGTCATGTGGTGATACAGGAAGTGCCCCGCTGTGTTTTTAAACTCCAAACACCTTCACTAGAATCATTTGGATAATTTCAGCCCTGAAACTGCAAATCTCTACTGAACAAACGGTAAAAGGCAGCTGATAATTTGAAACCTATTACAGACATTATAAGGCGGAAAAGAACATGTTGAGCTTTGGAGATGCAGACAGACTAATAATAAAGAATTGCTCAAACATGTGAATGAAACAAAACACAACTCCAGGTATGTTTTTGAGGAGGTAACAAGAGTCAATTTTGCCTAATATAGGACCTTTAAATCATAAATATTTTTCATGTACGGTAAAAGTATTTCTTACTGCTTTGCGTTTCAGGATACAGTCAAGTCTCCACCTGTTGCCTTCCACCACTGGTCTTTTTAGGAAGATTTCTGGACTTAACCTACCACACAAAACAAAACACAAAAATGTCATTTTATTATACATTTTTGTTGTTTTTTTCCAATTACATATACGCTAGTCAAAAGTTTGGGTACACAAACTTATTCAGTGTGTTTTTTTTTCTTACATTCTGCAATTTATGTACACACGGAAGACATCAAACATATGACGCAAAATATATGGAATTATTTAGTACAGAACTAAGTTAAATAACTGTACTGAAAATTTTTGGCAGCGCAAAGTGTAGCAAAATTGAGTATCTGGAAATTTAGTAGATTTATTTCACTTTTTTTCCTTACATAATTCCATGCATCTTACTTGATATATTTGATGTAAACATATAAAAAAAACCGCTGAATGAGTGGGTGAGTCGAGACTTTTGGCTGGCAGTGTGTACTGTATCCCATGTATAGAACAGCAATAAATAGCAATAAATAGTTGCAGTCTCACAGGTCCCTCATGCCTCTCATGCCTTGGCTCATGTTACAGATGCTCTCGTGTGATTGGTCAAGACTATGAGCCTGTGATTACAGCCTGTTACACGTCCGGACTGAATTCAGTCGTCACACATCTGTGACACTTGGACTTCCTCCAGTTTCCGTGGTCATATGTTTGGCTGAGAGAGACCGTAAATAATAATGGTTAAAGGTTCACGTCACCTGCATGATTCCATGGAAATAGACAGTTAAAACCATACTTCTGAACATTCTCCATTGTGATAGATTTTATCCCACATTGTGGACGATTAAAGCCAAAGGAACAACATTTTACACAGAAACAAACGGGAGGAAATCCTTCTCCAGGTCAAATAAGAGTGAAGTTTGTGAAGATGCAAACCTGCTCACAGGAAGGACGCTTTGTTCCCACAGTGCAACAAAGAAAAATAAAACATGCCTTTACAGTAGTCTAATTTTTTGACTAAAAGTGACACACTCCTGCTAAGTTATGTTTTTGAGTAAATATGTTGTTGCTTAAGCTTCAATAAGGAGATGAATATTTCTAACAAGGTTACATACAAAATTTAGTGCAGATTAAATCCTCTGTCCAATACATGATCAGTGTTACACAATTAAAACCCTAAAATATCATTTCATTAGGAACTTAGTTATTTTACTGTTGATTTACACAAAATTATTTAAATTACATACTCAGTTTCAGTTTGCCAAAAAAAATAGGCCAACATTTCACTTTTTTCCTTGGTCTACAAAGAGTCTTTCCTCAAAACTGCATGAAAATCTGACAGTCCCATTTCAGTAAGATTGTTAATAGGCAAAGTTGAGAAAATGGCCAACACAAACCAAAATAATTACATAAAAACAACAAAAAGACAAACCTTATGTATTCTTATTCTCATTGGCTCCATTACATTTGCCATACATTTTCTTATCTCATAGCTTGAATCTGACACCAAGCCTAATGATTTCTTCCTCTGTTGCTTTTTGCTTTACTTTATGACATATGCTGAATAAAACATGCCTCATGGGAGAAACTCAACCCTTCTAATGTAAATGAAAACTTAAAGAGTCCATACACTGTCATCCCAGGCCATAGAAAAGCACAGAGTAACAACAGTGAGTATTTCATGTCGTTCTTTTGTGCGGGTGTGAATGGGGAGGTAACAGGAGCTCTGATAGGGCCCGTTTGGTTTGGTAAAGAGGACGGACATGTAGTGAAGGCACGGGCTGGGTGCAGGCGCTAAAGAGTCAGCTGTTTTTCAGATATGCATTGATGCAACTGTCTGCAACCCTCAGCAACACTCAGCTTAGTTATGTGTGTTAAGTATTACTGGGTAAGCTTGAAGACGTGTGCAGATTTCTTTTTTTTTTTTAAACATTTTCTATCATTTCTAGCACAGTTTTTAACTAAGGTCATTCTGGATAGCATATTACTGTTGATCACATTTGATCTTTTTTATCTAATAATTATTGTGAACTGAACGCGTCATCATGTGTTTTTTTAACTGATGCCCAAATAAATAAACAATAAACAAACAAATAAATAAATTCTAAGTAGTTTTAGTATTTTAAAAACTTCCAAAAATGTGTGACATTTAGCACAGAAAAACAAATCAAGGAAAAAACGATTTGTAAAGGTTGTTAATATATGGATAACGGTAATTTTGGTGTCAAACGTGCATGACAAGAGCATATGTTTTATCATATTTTAATTTAAGAAGATATTAGGGTGCATCAGTTGCCCCCTTTTTTTTTAAAAATCGAGAACTTGCAAACGGCCCTAATGTTTTAGTGTTCCATTCAACTAGAAAAAATTCCTGGTAAATTTTTTTGTAATTCGAATGTCATCTACCGGGTCCACATCCCTTGTAAAATTCTGGAAATTTCTAAAAAAAATCTCCGAGCAATCTGATCAGCCAAAACCTTATCACGAGAACCAAAAGAAGCTTTTCTGTCTGTTTGCATGGAAATCAAGAACGCAAGGTCTTCTGGATTTTTAATAGTATTTTGTGCGTCCCGCGACCATAGGGGGAACGTTTTCTTTAACTCAACTTCAGCGTCTCGCAATTTAGTTTCAACTGCCTGTGATGAACGCCTTTCCATGGGAATTTCACGCAGTTTCGCGTTCCGGTCAGCAAGCTGGATTATAGGCCTATACTGTCTTATACATTGGGACATTGGCCAAACTTTGACCTCGATGTGGACCCGGTAGATCATAATTTTTTTTCTAAATTTTTTTCTCAGCGAATGGAACACGAAAAGTATAGGGCCGTTGTAAAGTTCTGATATCGGGGCAACTGATGCACCCTAGAAGATATTAAATCAACCCTAAACAGACATAACCTGTAGATGAGCAGGCTTCTCATTTCCATGCAGTGATCAAACTCACCACCAGTCTGTGATAAAAATCTCCTCCTTGGCCTCCTCCAAAGCGTCTGCCACATCCTCCATATAAGTTTTCCCGTTGACGTACCTGAAGAGAAGAGACAATGACTTTACTGTGACCTGAACAATAGTATTAAACTGGAGTAAAAGTAACGACAGTCATTGGGTCACATCTGGATCTTCAGGCTGAGTCATAATTCTCTGCAGAGCCTTCAGCAAAAGACAGATTGATTTGTCTCGTGACCTTGAATGCACTTTCTTCTCCTAAAAGGTGCACGGTTTAACTTTTCTAGTACAGGTTCCAACACCTGCTTGTCACTATGTTCTTGTTTTACCTACAATGTTCCACTATAAGCAGTCACCAGAAAAGTGACACAGTGCACCTTTAAAAACTAAAATAAACTAATAATTTACTACTACTACTATCTAATCTACTACTGTCTTATACATTACTAAATAGTAAATACTAATAAAATACAACACTAATACAATACTAAACACAATCAGTCAATTAAATACTGTCCCACTTTAACTTTAGGCTTTTAACTGTATGTTTTAATCGTACTTAATTTGTTTATGTTGTTGTAAGGCGAACTTAGGTGTCCAGAAAGGCGCCTAATGAATAAAATGTATAACAAAATCAGTCTGTCTTTTGATAAACGTGAACTGTCTACCTCTCAGAAATGAAGTAAATGTTCAAATCATTTTAGTGTGAATGTATAAAAAATATCCTATAGATGACATTTTATTTTAGATTTTTTTGTAACTTGGTTCTCTAGCTATAGCAGAAATTGTTTTGTGTTGCCAAGTTTTTTTAATTTTTTTCCATATTTTTCCTTTCCGTTTTTATCTGAAGAAGTCGTTTATCTGTCTGTAACATAATACAGTACAGCACAAAGACAATTTCAACAATAAACCCGGATGTGCCAGGTGAGGGGGAGAGGCGCAAAATGAGATCTGAATGGTGGTAAAGAAGCCAAAAAACACAATGTCCACAATACATATTTCTAGAGTACGTGATGTGATGTAAAACAAAGCTATTTTTTCACATTACAACCACCTGTTTGATAAGCGGAGCCAGAGCCGTCACAGTTTACAATGGAGCGCAACAGTAACCGCCCACCCCACAGTTCAGGAACAGAATTTCTCATTTATTTTTCTCAGACAAAATATACATATTAAAAGTTTGAAATCTTGCTCCGGGTTAATCAGCTTTGTAGTAATAACCACTGTCTTTGAACTATTAATATTGCAATTTTCTGAAATGTATATGGGAAAAATTAAGGGAAAATTTACTTCCGAAACATAGCAGGTTGTCACTGTTGAGCTCCACAGAAGTCTGGCATAATAAATGATAAATAGTCGCATTTTTATATAACGCTTTTCCATTTTCAAGGCACTTTACATCAAGAAACCACTCACCCGTTCAAACACAAGTGTACGCAGACACTAAGGGTGAGGTGGATTAAGTGTCTTGCCCAAGGACACAACAGCATCTGATCGCTCAACCAAAGATGGTTACGTCAAAAGCGGGATTTGAACCATACAGTATTACAAGTGGTATTTGATAATTACCATTTGGCTGGGATGTTTTCTTGTTCTTGTGCAAAAGAGCTGAACCGATGATCTCGGAGAAACGCTGTCCCGTGTTTCCTGACAAAGTTTTCGATGCTCTGCCCCCACCAGCGCGCGTGTCTGAAGCTGATGCACTTAAACACCAAAGTCCTGACAAATAAAGACATAAAAGACAAATATTAATCATACTTCTATATTTTAGAAACCATTTCACTGATACAAAATGAGAAAACCGGTGCAGGTACTCGATTTTTTATTTTTTCATACCACTATTTGATACTCCAGAGTCTCTACCCAGCCACATCTGTCCATATCCTCAATAAATATATTTATTGTAAAGGCTCAACAGACACAACTGTCTCCAAGGTCAGGAAGTCCTTTGTTGTTTTAGCTTTCCTCAAATGTAAGTTAAGTTGATTAGCACAAGTTCATGAACAAAAGTCAATATGCTCAGCTGCTCAGGGGGAAGATGCTCAGGGGGAAGATGCTCTGAGGGGGGAGATGCTGTGAGGGGGGAGATGCTGTGAGGGGGGAGATGCTCTGAGGGGGGAGATGCTGTGAGGGGATACTGGGGAAATGGAGAGTAGGGGTCTGACGTTGGAGGGACATGTTGCTGGAGGAGAGGCTGTTGGTCTGTGGCCAGGGCAGGCCTAGGCCCTGTCCACATCTGCTGTAACAAGAATAAACCTTTGTCTGTATTCCAAAAACTCATCAGGCTTTGCAAATGGATTAATTATTTATCATCAAGAGATACATATTTTTTTCCACAACAGTACTAAGTCTATCTGATAACATGTGAGTTGGAGCGGGCTGAATAATTTATTTCTATGACACATTATAAACACTAAAACTACTAAACTGTGAAATAGTGGTAGAAAAGTAAAAGTTGTTTCAATATTATTGTGTATTGTGATGTTTTTTTGTAGCCATTGTACTTCAAAATTTGCTCAAATAAATTAAAAGTGGTAAAAGTGGTTTCTATGTTATCGTGTACTGTGATATTCTCTGTAGTAATATATCATACTTCACAATATGTTATCGTGACAGATGTTTGCAGGGACAGTATTTTCACCTGGAGAGGCTGTCGACGCGGACGCCGTGTTTCGTCTCTGTGTCTTTGGAGTCCATTTTGATGCTGAACTCTTTGTCCAAAAGGAGCACGAAGGAGATGACCCCAGAGTCTGGCTTCATGTACAACAGAAAAGAGTCTTTCACCACCAACCACCTGCAAAACACACACAAACGTTACTTTTTACAATACTGAGGAAATAAAAGGCACTGCAATAAATGTAAACAAATCGAGATTAAAGGCTGTTTGTCTCCCTGGTGATGTTATGTCTTTGTCTGGAATGTTCCACGGTAAGGCATTAAACTCATCTTAGATTTATGCAATTCCAGGTGTTTTTATTGCCATTCGGTGTCACCAACTTGAACCACAGAGATAATGCGCAACATATTGTTCATTTAAAGCAATAAACTTAATCATAGAGTAAAGTCGGTGCTGGACAGAAAAGTTGCATAGCAGTACTGCACTTTTAACTACTATTGCTATTTTATTACAGGTTTTGCCACTAAATTGTATGATTATTAATCACAGTTAGCACCACAAGCTGTATTCGCGTGGGACAAGTACAACCTGGGGACGTCTGATGATTTGCAAATTACCGCCCCACCTCTGCGTTACTTGCAGCACAATCGCACAGCAACAACAAAGTCTGTAAATTACTCTATTTTACAGACATTGACTGAGATTGAAATGGAAAAGAGCGCAACAAGAAAAGAAAGAGATAGAAAAGCTACACAATTACACTGAGATGCAGATTCACACTGGACTAGTATTATCACCGGACGTCTCTGTTTGGCGAAATATAGTATGTAATTTGCAGCGGAATTTTTACTTATTTTTACGCATTTGCATGCCATTCAGGCATCCTCCACAATTATTACAAATCACCAAAGGTCCACAGGTAACACTAATCCCGTGCAAACAGGGCTATAAGTGTATTGCGCTTCCGGCTCTACTGACTCTGGCTTCAATTTACTTCACAATGAAAAATGAGCACCCCTCTGTAACCTGCTGTTATGAGTCATTTTGGTCTTAAGATGATCATATTAATCTGGTCTATAATTATCCTGGCGTTTTTATTCTGCTATTTTGTCCACAAATCAAGATATGAGCGTTAATAACAGACCAATGAGCTGCCTTGCTCTTGATTGGCTCTTTGCTTGCTATGATACTCACGTTGGGAATTGCAAATATGGAACTTAGCACCAAATTCACCCTATAACTGCCAGCCAAGATGAGCTGCATTTGACTGGAGCCGAACGCTATGGGTGACGCCACACTCACTCACTCACTCACTTACTTACACAACAATAACAACAATAACAGACTGTATAAAGACTAACTGTGCTCTGGATCCATACAAAACTAGCCATTTAGCACTTTCTAGATAAACATTTTGGCAAAAAACAACTAATTCATTATAACATTTATCACCTATAGCGTTTTCACACCACTGTTTAGACCCCATGATGTCCTTTTATGACTTTCGAATGTTTGCTCAGATGGACCATGCGGCATTGTTTTGGAGGGGAGCGTGTAGGAAGCGTCCGATCACAGGGAGGTAGGTGGATGGCACAGTGAGCAGTGTGGGACTCTGCGTGTTGTCTTTGGATAAACAACAAAACAACGGCTCACATAAGAACTTGGCTGGGAGAACTAGGACACGTACTACAGCATAATTGAAGCGTTATCCGAAACCACCATTTCAACTGGAAAGTTTAAGTGCACAAATTACGCTATTTTCTGATCTATGTTTTAATGCTGTTTCCTTATCACATACACATACATATACATACGTGGAGTTGTGTTTCGTTTCATTCACACATTTAACACACAAATCCTGCATATTTAGGATGAGTTCTTCTCAAACAGAAAAAAACACTCTATTCCACCTTGTGATATCATGTGGTACTCCATAAACCTTCCCTAGAATCATTTAGATAGATAATTAGATAATTTTAGGCCCCTCTCTACTGAACCAAAGGTTAAATGTAGCTGTTAACCTGTAAATTACCACTGCATGATGTTACAAGGTGAAGCAGAATGTTTTACATTTGAATATGAACTGAAAAAATACTAAAACATATGAGAATGAAACAAAACGCAGCTCCAGGTATGTTTTAAATTAGGTAAAAACATTATAACATGGCTTAAAGTTAGGGCCTATAACCTATACCTACCTAGGACCTATAAGAATGAATGAGATAAAAGCATTGTATTGTCCATATGTTTCTATGTTAAATATTATAATAATAACATAATCTTTATGGTCCGAAGTGCTGCACATATTTCTGAGCAGTTAAACAAACAATACAATATAAGACCATGACAGCTATCAGAAATAAATTCTGAAATGAAAACATAGTAAAGACAAGACTAAACATCTAAAAGTGGTCTGTACTTAATCTCTCTAGCACCTTTATTTGCTCTTTGTTGCTGAAGCGAATTCCTTTGGGCCTCAATAAATACTTTTTCGGCAAATTTCCTGCATTTAACATTATGCCAAAAAATATCAACCATTCAAGGAGTTCTCAGTAGTTTTTATTAAACATTGGTGGCACTGTGAAGGCCTTGACTGTCTGTTTAGGAAGCACAGTACAGGAAGTGCAGGAAGCAGAGCAGCAGCAGAAGCAAAAGTGGCTGCAATAGTAAAGTAATGATAACAAATACTAAAAGGCCCTATATGCACATTTTTCCATGTATTTGAGCAGTAAGCAGCTGTCTGCATCTTATTAAAGTGTTTTATTGTCTGTTAATCAGGAACTGCACATTGGCATGTTTCACTGTGGCAGCAAAATTCCCCTCTGGTCTCTGAAGGTTGGGAAAAGTGCTTGTAAACTGAATAATTACAATGCCGAAATGCATAAGGAAAGTGAGGAAGAACTTCAGGATCACTGCAGACCGTTTAAAATAGATTTGTTCTGTTTTTCATGTTTTTGTACATTGTTTTAAAACAGGTATAGCTCCTTTAAAGGTGTACTGTGTATATTTTTCTGGTAAAGGCTCTGCCGCAAACTTGTTTCCATGGAGATATTATTGCTTTGTCTTGTTTCACAGTATGGCATTAAACGTATGTTGCATTTATTCAATTACAGGTGTTTTACTGCTCAAATATACAGTGGTCCCTCGTTTATGGCGGGGGTTACATATAAAAATAAAAATAACCCGCAATAGGCGAAATCCGTGAAGTAGTCAGTTTTATTTTTTACAATTATTATACAAGTTCTAAGGCTGTAAATAGGGCGCATTCTTGACAAAGCAATAATAACATTTGCATGAAGACAAGCAGAAAGTTCCACCGTCCACTTTTAAGCAACTGGCCTCAGCATTTTGAGATTCTGAATGCCTCACCCAACTCTTCGCCCCAGCTCCCCACAGCTTCAGACATTTTCTTTCTACATTTTTTACTTGTATCGCTAAAACATAAATACCGTTTGGACCAGCGGTAGCAGGCCTGACTATGCCCACAGCAGTTCATGCCCGGTATGCGATGTCCTCCTGACCGCTTGTAAATCATCCCCTCCCTGGACACACAGGGAAAGAAATAAAACATTTCGCAAATCAAAATAGATTCTCCTAAGAGCTTACAATGTTTCCACAGCTGGTTAGAGGAGGGAATTCAAAACAAAACACAAGTGAGAATACTTACAGTCCTTTAGGTCCCAAGTCGTGAATGAAAGACAATTGGCTCACATCTATAAACTCCATCTGAGGATACACAGGAACAGACATGCTGTACTCACAACACGACCGGCTTAAGAGATTTAACACGGTGTATTTGAAAACAGATTTATCACCTCATAAAAATAAATGTAACTCTTAATTCAAATACAGTTTAATATGTGGCCTTGGCAACTTATGTGGTATTTTGAGGAGGGCTGTTGCTGTGTAGTGGGTAACGGTGCTTTATAATGTTTTTAATTGTACAATCTTTATTAAATATGTGAGTGACTAATTGGAAAATGGGAATTGTTCTGCTTATTTAAAACAATTTTTTTGAAATAATTTAATGTGTTAAAAACACTATTACATATTAAATTCATAAATAAATCTACAATATTTTTAAATATTATAATCCACCCGCCAAATATTGTAAATTTATTTATGAGTTTAATGTGTAAAAACATTATTACACATTAAACTCATAAATAAATCTACAATATTTTTTAATATTGTAATCCACCCCTGAAATATTGTAGATTTCTTATGAGTTTAATGTGTAAAAAACATTATTACACATTAAACTCTTAAATAAATCTACAAGATTTTTAAATATTATAATCCACGTGTCAAATATTGTAGATTTATTTATGAATAGTGCTGTTGTGATAATTGTACAGTCTTTATTAAATATATAAGTGACTAATTGGAAAATGGGAATTATTCGTTTCATTTCAAAATCTTGTAGATTTATTCATGAGTTGAATGTGTAATAATGTTTTTTAGACATTAAACTCATAAATAAATCTACAATATTTTTAAATATTGTAATCCATCCGTCAAATATTGTAATTTATTTGAGTTTAATGTGTAAAAAACATTATTACACATTAAACTCATAAATAAATCTATAATATTTTTAAATATTGTAATCCACCTGTCAAATATTGTAGATTTATTTATGAGTTTAATGTCTAAACAACATTATTACACATTCAACTCATGAATAAATCTACAATATTTTGAAATGAACCGAATAATTCCCATTTTCCAATTAGTCACTTATATATTTAATAAAGACTGTGTACTTATCACAAAAGCACTATTCCTGAAAATCTGATATTGGTTATAAAGATACACTGTAACTTTTCTGATAAGAGTCCAGCACATGGGTGTGTCCATTGAGATATGGTAGCGAGATTGTTTTCCCTGGAATGTACCACAGTATGGCATTAAACTTAGCTTTTTATTTAACGATGCATTTTTACAATAAAACAAAACCTTGTAAAATATGCATCCTACTGTAAGCCGGCCCATCTTTCCACAAATCAGACCTGTAAACTGGCTTGGTGCTTGTTTCCATGGAAATAGATTTAAGTTTAATATCATATTGTGAAAAATTCCAGGCCATAGTGACGCACCCTCTAGCCGGAAAGTTACGCAATGCACCTTTAAGATTCACTTTTTTTTTATGTCAAGTTTTAGCCATGATTTTCTTACTGAATCTCTACACTTACAAATCACACTCTGCCCAACAAAAATATGTCATGTATTTGTTACTCAGTTCACTTGCCCTATGTACAAATATGGCATAAATAAAAAATGCAGAATATCACATTTTATATCACATTTTCCCCTCATGTTGTACAGCCCTACTTTACATATTTCTAGGTCATATAGTCGGCTGGTTTTTAGGTCGCAAATTCCTTCTAGTTTAAATCTGGGCAGCGCTACTGAGTCTGTTTTCCCTCATGAGGTTTATAAGATGCACAATATTGCAAATATATTTCAACATTAAACAGAGATTGTGTTGAGTAAACAGTGATTTAACTATGTCAACCTTCCACAAAAGGAGCACAGTCTGTTGTGTTTGCACTTAAATCAGTGGATTAAAACTATTAGTTGAGAAGTATCAAAAATTAACCAATAGAGAAAAAACTGATTTCCTTTGCAAGTAATGTTTTGTCAAGTCACTGCAGATTAGACCCGCATCTTTTCTCCAGATTTTAAAGACACATAATTCAGAACAGAATTAGATTCATTGGTGTTGCAGTTTCCTCAAATACACAATTCTCTGTATTTTTATACAAATCAGTCTAGTCACTTCTCCTTCTGTTGAGCATCAAACCAGGCTCAGACAGACTGTGCAATCAGACTTGTTTATTTTAGTGACGCATGTGAAATGAAGGAGCTCACTGGAGAATACCTTCTAGAGGCATTACTCCGAGACCTTCCAGTGGAAATACTTTGAGGAAATGACTCATTTCACCACAAACAAAACACCAGATCAGAGAACAGTGAGGATCAGCTGACCCTACCTTATCCATCCTCCTGTTAAATTGCACTTTTAACTGAGATACAAAAGTGACTGAGGAGCACTGCAGCAAAACTTCTCTGCCTCAATCAGCCATATTTGTTTTGGACAGAGCATGAGTGTCTCTGATTGGCTAATCCACCTGTCAATCATGGCCATGCACTTTGGAAGATTAAATGGTGACCAGATTGACGTCTAAAGTAAATGTGTATTCTGGATCCTAGGCAACATTTTGTAATTCTGATTAAAAATTGATTAATTGCACAGAATTAAAACATAGTATAAATGTGTATTTCTAAGATGAAAGTTATGGCATGTAGGATTAGTAGGATTACTCACAGTATGGTGGTATTTGCGGTACATTGCCATCTTCAGCAGCTTGTTCAAATAGTCCTCTAATTGCCTCTGCAGAAACAATACACCATGTAGAGCGCTATTTCTTTATCAATCTTTATTTTACAAATCCAGACATGCACATGTGTAGCTTTGGAAACAGTTTTGAGCACAAGATGGCAATGGCATGTTAAAGTGTTATGGTAATTATGGTAAGAATTAGTGTGATAATTACCCTTCTGCTGGAGACCTGTTCATCGCGCACCAGCTCGTCTCCTCGTCCTTTGGGGAGGACGGGCATCTCCCTCACCTCACTCTTCCTCACTGACCTCCTCCTCACCGTGTGGCTGCAAAACAGGTCCAATTAAAAGATAAACAGGAGGCATTTTAATAAAGAGGAGCAGGCAAATACTTAATAAACGTTGGAAGTGAAATGTTATCGACAAAATGACAATGGACATGTGAGAAGTTTTTAATTAAATGTGTTGGGAGCATGAAATAACAAGGGACCAATACAAAACCCAAAGGAAACTTATTTTTGTTGTAAATTATAGAGTTGTAAAGTACAGAAATAAGTGCCTGCGGAAGTTGGTCAAGTGAAGTGATAAAGGTCAGATTACAGACTGATAAGATAATATGGAAAATTGGTGAGCACAATGATTAAAACTATTTAAAAAGGGAGTGCCTCCATTTCAGCTCTTTATGACTAAAGTAAAAGAACTCAAGATTACTTTATTGTGGCCTGGCTGATAATGCAATCCCAGAGGTGTGGATTGATCAAAATATCATTAATACATCATTTTTTGTACACAAAAATCTGTCTTTACGGGAAAAAAAAAAAAAAGATAAGGGTTGTTTGTGTTGTTATGATAATAAAAATTCAAACTCAATTTGACACTAAGAAAAAGGTTGAACTATAACACGTCATTTTCAACACTAAATGATACTGTTTATATGACTATGTTGTTCTATAATGGATCTAATATAAATCCAGACCATTCAAAAACTATATTGAAAAGGTCAAATTTTACCTATTTATGTTTGTTTGTTTTTGTTTTTTGTGTGTGTGGTTTTTTTTTTTGTTCAAATGAATATCCAGTTTTGACACTAGTTTTAATTTTAGTATATATTATAGTTCAGTATATTTTTATATTATATATTTTATATTTTATAATTAGTAAATAGACATTATTTTTTCACAACCCAAGACTACAGTACACAGTATATATGCAGACGTGTGTATGATGTTGGCATACACTACAGTTCACATTATATATGCAGTATATACTGTATATGTGTGATGTTGGTACAGACTACAGTTAATTTTTATAATATATGCAGTGTATGTTTATATGATGTTAGTACAGACCATAATTCATATGTGTCGTATATGCAGATATGTTTGTGTGCTGTTGGTGCACAATATAGTTCATGTGTATAGTAAATGCAGATATGTGTGTGTGCTGTTGGTGCACAATATAGTTCATATGTATCGTATACGCAGATATGTTTGTGTGCTGCTGGTACCTTCTGGTGGGCAGAGGGATCCTCATAAAAGTCTTGTAGGTCCTGAGCTCTCGGTGCAGCTCCATAAAGTGTTTCTCTTTCCTCTTCACGACCCAAGTGAACTCTCCATGTTTCATCTCAATTTTAAACACAGCCGGTAAGGACTAAAACATAACAGAAGACAGGAATGGTCAGCTGGACGTTATAAAAGTAGCTGAAATTGTGAGTGTGTGGTGAAAACATAAAGCATTCTGGGAGGTAGAGGCAGAAATAACTTAAAGAGGGGGTATTACACGTCTACAACAAATAGTATATTTGGATCATAATATATTTAAATCACAATATTACCTTTCATTGTTTTGAAAATGCTATATTCACCAAAAACAATATAATGGATGTGCATTTTGCTAATGAAACTACTGCACATCGCATCAGATTTGTGAAGTTGTGTGTATTTTTTGTATCCTGCTTTTGTATTTACAGAGAATAGCTGTGTGGGAGCATGGGTGAAGTAGGCTTGCAGGCTGAGCTTTGGATAGGATTGTACAGGTAACCGTAAGAAGGGTTGGAAGAGGGCCCAAGGGAGATAACTAAATTACTTATTAAACGTGCATGGATGAAATCCAAAACTGCTTCAGGCACATTTTGATGAGGGAACAACATAATCACATGGTAGAAAGCTCCAAAAAGTCGATTAAGCATAACACCCCCTCTTTAACTATACGAGTTAGTGTCATCACTCACACATGTTTACTTTGATTCATTAGTGTATTTAAGTATTAGCCATTAATTTAACATTTTAAACTATAGTGATCTCTTACAGGTTGATCACCCATTCCTAACAGAGTAATGCGATTAACTTGGTACTTTTTCTGTAGCTGTACTTCCAGAACTAGAAAATCTTTTTCAGTTGTTAATGTGCAATCATAATAAAAAGCAGAGCAAAAAGTTTCTCATAACTACAACTTATTTCACTACACTGAAACTTCTGGTTTGCCATTTAGTACTATATAAAATCTACATTACTTAAAGGACCAATATTACATTTATTCATGTTAGAAACATGCCTGGAGTTGTGTTTTGTTTCATTCACACGTTTTGAGTAATTATTACAGAGTTTCAGGTGAACTAGCTACCGTTTACCTTTTGTTCAGTACACATAGACAATTCTGAAATTATGCAAATGATAATTAAGGTGTTTGGAGTTTAAAAACACAATGGAGCACTTCCTGTATTACAACATGACATCAAAAGGTGGAACAAAGTGTTTGAGAGAAGAACAGTCTAAATATGCAGGGTTTGTGTTAAACATGTGTGAAAGAAACAAACACAACTCCAGGTATGTTTTTGATGAGGAAACAACATTATAACAGATCAGAAAATAGCGTAATATGTGTCCTTTAATACCATATATATAATCCTCACACTGAAATAAATGATTAGATAGAAAATAATGGTAATTGATATAATCCCTGCCACAGCTATGCATTTAATAAAACAAAAATCCATGTAAAATATTCTATACCTTGTTGACGCTCCTGTGGTGGGAGAGGTTGAAGCGATCCTGAGCTGCAGTGAACCTCTCCACCTCCAGGATGCGCGCCGTGATGGGCACAGCGGGCATGTACACTTTGACCTCAGCCTCTTTGAAACCCACTAGGGCATAAATGGCTGAAAAGGGTATCCGGCAGTCCCCTGGTAAAATAAAACACAGAATAATAGAGTTAGGGCTGTCCATTTAATGACTGGCTCATGTAGGAGTTGATTTGGCTGCAAAGAAGTGAGTAGGATGCTTCTTTGGAAAGTAATGGAAGCCCACATGGAGAAATTGTGATATTTTGAGGTGTTGAGGTCAAATGGTGAGCTGGATTCTCTCAACCAATATTTTATGAAGGAAATGGGCTTGCAGACGCCTTTCAATTTTCAAGTGAGGCGCAGGCCAACTATGAGTAACAGAAAGTGATTTTAAGGCAACCTCGAGGTTTTAGTATCAGATTCAACATTTGTAGCTGATCCTCGGAGATATTCCTGATAAACACGTAGGGCTGGGCAATCAACCAAATAAATTATTTGATTAATTCAGGTTATTCAGCCAATATTATGTCAGTTAAAGCATGAGAGGAGCTGATTTTGGACAAATTTGAATCTTTAATAAACAAGAAAAAATGAATTTAAAACAGTGATTAAGCTTGTCATGATAACAAATTTTGAAATGTGATATTTTGCTGTAGTAAGTAAGTAAATATAGACAATAAATGATAATACTGAAACACCTAAAAGTATTGTAACTGTACACTATTGTTAAAAATATGACCTGCAATAAATACATAACAGAATGTAATGTAGTTTGTGTCAATAATGAAGATGAATAATGTCATAGAAGTTTGTAATTCAACCTTCTACATCTCAAATATTAGTATAGTATCTTAGTATAGACAATTTTTTTTCCCCCACTAATGCAAAGTAAAAGGTACCTGCGATAAAAACTGACCCCCAAAAATGATTGTTCCATCTGTCATATATTGAACGATAAGTCAATATAGTATTTATTGTGTCATACAAGGAAAAACATATTTGTTTTATTGCCATTTACTGGATATGTGAGGGAGATGTTGAATCTAAAGAGTATAAATCATGTAGTAAAATAATGTTATTTACTATAATTTAAAAAAAATAACATGTAGAAAAGAAAACAATACCTAAAATGCTCCCATCGTAGTCTATCTCCTCCCCATCTCCAAAGTCCAGCTCTCCTGCGTCCAGACTTTCCACCAGGTCAGCCATTGCGATTCCGTCTTGTTCGTCTGATCTTTGACCCGTCTCTTCAGAGGTCACCAGGTTTAGGCTGCTGGTTGTGGGCGGGTCTTTAGGCCGCATGCTTAGCAGCTGAACACCGACCGAGCAGGGCGGACCTAAGAAATAAGACGAAAAATACATTTAAACACAGAAATGGATATAAATGTTTTTGATAATAATATATGAGCGGATTTAAACACTTAACTGTGTTGTCTGTCTAAGCTAAATGGACAAATGGACATGGCATTGGGTGCATTTTAACCTCAACTAAACATCTAAAATTAAAAATAAACAAAATCTAATAAAAATACATTTAAAATAAAATTAAATAAAAGCCTTTACCTTTCCAGAAAACAATGTAATAGAATATTTTACCCAACAGTAAGTAAGTAAGACATAAAACATAAGATAATTATGTAAATCTGGATACACAAAGACATTTTTAATCTAGGGTAATCAATACTTTATTCTGAAAAGAAAGCATAAATCGGATGAAGTTGGATCTTTCCTTTTCAGAATTAGTACAAGGCCATTTGGTAATATTAAAAGGAATTAACTTTATGATAACTTTATTTAAGTTAAAGTTAAAACACTGTCTATTGTATAAAAAAATATTATTTTATTTTCATTGTGGTGCTGAAATTAGTATTGAGCATCAAGTTTTTCCCATAGTACTGAAACCTAGGTTGACCTTTGATTATTACAGCGCCATACCATGCATAAACTACAAACAATGTTAAAATTTGCGTACAACAGTGCTGAATGGAACAGAACACAGCCATAAAACATTATGACAGTGAGAATCCTTACTATTTAAACATTAATCTATCAGCTACTTATCTCTATAAACACAGAGCTTTCTATTGCCTGTGTTTATAAATGAGAACCAAGACCTAAAGCACAGGAAGTTTAAGTTACTCTGAATATTGTCAACTCAGTGACGCTGGATAACACATGATGGTACAAGCCCAAAGCGCCACACAAGAGCAGTTTGAGCATTACTCACAGAAAACACAAAGCGTGACTCAGGAGATGTCGTCATTCAGGCCCCAGCACAAACCAGCCTCTGTCTCACTGCACTGACATAATGGTAGGTTATGGAGGCTTAGGCGTGGTGGTACAGCTCTGACTCTGATTCTGCAATTTTGGTGAATCCACGACAGCTCTGCCAGTTAAAGCTGCAATTTATCACTTTTCTGGTAGAGTGTCCGACGCTTTTCTCCATAGAGATGTTATTACTTTGTCTGGAATGTTTCACAGGGTGGTATTAAACTTTTCTATTCTCACTGAAACCAAACCAGACCAAGTTACAGGTTAGATACATGTTATTGGCATTGGTTATACTATGGGATTTTTAAAGGGCTCATATTACACTGTTTTCTGATCCATGTTATAATGTTTGCTCATCACAAACATGCCTGGAGTTGTGTTTTGTTTCATCTACACATGTTTAACACACAAACCCTGTATATTTAGGCTGAGTTCTTCTCTCCATGCACTTTCTTTTGAACGATTTCAGCCCTGGAATTTCCTATCTCAACATAAAAGGTAAAAGACACAACTCCAGCTATGTTTTGAGTATGTTTTGATTGAATAAATGCCAGATAGATATGAACTGAATGCCTTACTGAGGGAGCAACAGTCCATATCAGCCCAGCGTTTCTCAAACTGACCACAACAAATACCACCTTAGAAAACAGTTGGCCTTTCGAGTGCCTCCAGATTTAAACCATATGCGAAAACAGAATTATGTAAGATTTTCCAGGACTAAACAAAGCTAAAAGTATTTTACAGCAGGACTAAGCCCACTAAAGGCCACCACATATTACAGGAGAATTTGCCCGATTTTGGCAGCGATTTTGGGGCGGCGTGACCCGACGTTCTTTGTATGAAGCTGCAGCGCTCCTCGTGTGTGGTGTCAGTGTGACTCTGAGCTGCTCTGTAAGATTGTAAACACCAAACATCAGCAACACTACAGTCAATAAAAGAGCGAGTCAGGGGCAGACGTGACAACACAGAGGTGTAAGATATAAACTTAGTAAAGAGTGAAAATAATGAGGCAACTTTTACTCACTTCTCGTAAAGCTGTTCCTCACTTGTGTCCGTGAAGCTATAGATTAGTTATAGTGACTCTACTTCCTGTGTAATTCAGGGCCAAACTTTGCACAGAAATTAATAACACAGTTTAGTTTTGAATTGTAGCTAAACTAGAAGTGCAGTGCTCTGATCTTTTGAACACTTAAGAGTCTTGAAGTGAGTGGTTTTACTCTAGAAAACAGTTGGTGTGCTCACAATTTTAGGCTTGTGGTAGTGTGTCGCAGCCTTACGTATTGTAAAGGGCTGTATAAATAAAACATAAATAATTTTTGAGAAGGAAAATCATTTTACAACAGAAAAACAAGAAGAAGTAAAAAGTTATGACAACCATTTGCCAGCAAGATACACAGTGTGTGAGACTTCTTTCTTAAGAAATATCATGAATCATTGTTTTATTTATACACAAACATTGTCAAATGCTTAAAACATTGTGTTAGAATTCCTGTAGTATGTGTTCAGCTTTATGAACCAAGCTTTCAAAATAAAATAAAAACTACTGGTAATAAATAAAAAGCAGGATGTTTTGAGTATAGAAAGTTTTAAGTTGTTGCTTCTAAAACAATCATCATCGTAAAGGACCAATAATACACCACTATACTGTGATAACGTTTTCTCATCAAAAACATACCTGGAGTTTTGTTTTGTTTTATTTACACATGTTTAACACACAAATCTGGCATTTAATTTTCCCGAGTTCCTCTCTCAAATGGGAAAACACCCTGTTCCACCTTATGATGTCATGTAGTAATACAGGAAGTGAACCACTGTATTTTTTAACTCCATACGCCTTAACTAGAATAATTTGGATGAATTTGCCAATCTCCTCTGAACTAAAGGTAAAAGGAGCTGTTAACTTGACTTCAGTACCACTTCATGACATCACAAGATTGAACAGACCATTGTGAGCTTTGGTGATATAGACAGACTAATACTTCAAGGCTGTTCAAACATGTGTGAATGAAACAAAATACAACTCCAGGTATGTTTTGATGAGGTAACAACATTATAATATGACTTAAAGCTCACAAGAGTAAATTTTGTGTAATATTTCTTTTTCTTTAACATCCCCAAACAGAAATTCTTGTCATGTGGAGCAGACCAGCGAACACATCAATGCTTACAGTAAACATTTCCTATCCTCCTGAACAAGCTCCAACACACAGAGCCACAGGCTGATATCAGATACTGCACTCTGACTTATGCAACCATTTCTTTTACCACTGCAATTGACAATGCAATAAATACTTTACAAAAAAATATGGGTAGGCTTATTATAGTCAGTGTTTTGTCTTCCAGTGGCCCTTTAATATTTGGGCTGTCATGGTCAAAAAAGGACATTGAACTTCCGTAAAATTTAGTTTCTCGGGGATTGATGTTAAAGGCTTTTCAAGGCTAAATTCATTCACATATCAATAGGCTTCAGAATGCTGAATAATTTGGACTGTTTCCATAGAAATTTAAAATATCATAGTATATCACTGAATCTGAAAAAATCTATTATTTTTGTATTAAGGGTCAAAGTATAGTGCACGTAATTTCCCTGAAGATGTACTCTATGGCATTACATGAATAGCCCACCACATTATAACGGAAATTACATTCAAGGCCCCATATTACACTATTTCTGATTCATGTTATAATGCTGTTTCCTCATCAAAAAGCAGGCTGCTTTTGGATGATTCAGCCCTGGAACTGCCAAACTCTCTTTTGAATGAAACAAAACACAACTCCAGGTATGTTTTTGATGAGGTAACAGCATTATATCATGATTTAAAGCTCACAAGAGTACATTTTTCGTAATATGGGGCTTTTAACTAATGCTGAAACAGACACCAGCAATAACCTTGGACAAACATGACTAAAAACACAGGGATAAATCAAACAATCTGTTATCAAGTAAGTGAAACCATAAACAACTGATAAAATTTCCTCTTTATCTCTTTGCAATATGTCCAAAAAGGGCATGGAAGGAAGTAAAAAAATATATCTATATGCTGTAGGGGTGGGTATTGCCAACAACCTTGCGATACGATACGATTCGCGATACAGGGGTCTCGATACGATACGATTCGCGATACAGGGGTATGCCGATACATGGTCTTCAAGGCGATACGTATCCCGATATTTTACATTACGTAACCTATAATTTAAAAAAAAAAGACAGATGTTTACTCAAATGTTATTTTTATTTTGGTGTAGCGCATCAGTTACAATGTAACAGAAGAAGGCTGTAAGGCAGAAACTGCCCTTGATTAACCTGTTAACACCACTTTCGGCACAAGTGTTCAAATATGTACCAGATGTTCCAAACTGTAATAAGATGTAATGTATAATAAATAAACCATCTTCTGAAATTTAGGCATGTTTTCTTAAGATAAATAACTAAAACAAGCCAAAAAATTTCGCTCCATATGTCTCGTGTGCCTCCACTTGTGAGTGTGCGTAAGAGGAGGAGAGAGAGAGTCTCCATACGCAGCGCGCATGGAGCTAGCCTATCACTACAGCACCTCTGCCCCACATGGGGCCCACCGCTGAAATCGTCTTTTCATAGGCTACTCAGATCTGTCAATCATTTCCTGAAAGAACCAATGACTGAAGAGGTTTTGCCGTGGAACTGTCCCTCGGTCATGCGTAATACGCCGCTAACTGGACGCACTCGTTTTGTTCCCCAAGCTGTAGCGCGGCGCCCCGTAGCCGGACCGAAGCCTGGATACGCTTGTTTTGTAGCTAAGAGTGTGGGGAAAACAAACATACCCCACACCGCTAACAGGAGCTAAGCGCTTAGCTATGCTAAGGATCAAGAGCGAGAGTAGTAGAGAGATCGTCGCTCATCCATTCAGACAAACTCGGACTTTCTGGATTTTTTCTCCACATGTAATTATTTTTTGAAAAAAAACAACTGGATATTCTTTTTCTGTGGACTGTTACGGACTAATTGAGCACAGCTATTCCTGGATTGGACCCGTTTCGACCGACAGAACCGGCTCAAAGGTAAGAAATGCGATGAATATTTTCGGGAATTATAAGTTATGGCTCTTTGGGCTCGCTGTGTGGCATAAAATGAATGATATGGTGGTTTTACTGAGGAATTAAGCTTTCAAACGATGTATAGCATGTCAATATTGGAAAAATAAGTAGGTGAATATCTGGCTTGACTTTTTAATGTTGTGTAATCGCGCGCCGGCGGGCGGGTGGGTGTTAAGTTTATTAATGTAAACATGGCTTAACAAGGCTGTATGCTGACATGCAGCTGCCTTTGATGAAAGTAAACTTAAGATATGGCCTTAACAAGGCTGTAGTGCAGAAGGAATGCTGCCTCTGACAATACGAAATGCGCATTGCAAGGATCACTTATCAGACGCAGTTTGCTGAAGCTTGATAAATAACTTGTTGCATGTAAAATATCGATACTGACGCCTCCGTATCGATACGTGTATCGCCAAGAGGCCCACGACGATGTATCCCCGTATCGATTTTTTGAACACACCCCTAATATGCTGTGTGTTTAGCCCCAACCGTTTATCTACAATAAAATAAAAGAAATTGCATTCAATGGTCAAGAAATTCTCTTTATAGAAGAAAAATTTGGCAATGGCATGTCCTTATACCTGTGACACATAAAACCATAGGTATTTTTAACTGCTGCCTCTCTCCCTGTCCCACCCCTCTCCCAGAATACCATGACAGGCAGCAAACGCTTGACCCACAAAGCGTCTCCGTGGGGGTCTGGTGTGGGGGTCTACGTTCAGAACATGTCAAAGCAGATGCACTCTGAAGCAGTACTAGAGTCACGAGCCCGGCTAGTGCAAATTGTGGGTTATCTGTATTTCAGGGCAGTGCATTCTGTTTCCTGCTTCCTGCCGGGTTGTCATGGCGATCTAAGAGCAACCAAAATATACTGTACAGAGCAGTGTCCGCCTCTTCCTTCATGTGGGACTGCGACTTTTAAATGTCAATTAGATGAGAATCAACATGCTGTCAGTTGATTTAATAGAGATATAAGAGGGATAAGAGGAATTATAAAGGTTAGATTCATATATAGATTCAGCTCATATGGATGTGGGATATTGTATGTAACATTAAACATATTATTATGACTTGAGGTGGCAATTTTATCCATTTCTGATACCTGCTTGTCTTCGTGGAGGGCCTGAAATGTTCTAAAGTACGGCATCAAAATATATATCTTGCATCTATTTCATTACAGGTGGTTTTACAGCTTAAATAGACTAGAAAAAACATGTATGAGGGTGGTCACCTCGACACAGATCTGACTTGTAACTTGACATTACCAGTGTTTCCTGCAGAAAAAATGGTTAGTCAAGGCAGAGACTGGAGCAGAGATTCCGTGCCGGCAAAATTGGGGACCGGGGGTTTTTTCCCACATGGCTTTTTCCCCACAGGGACATATTCCAGGCAGGGGGCAACTGTTTTCAAGGTAGCCACCTTAACTATAAAGCGCTGTGGGAAACACTGCAGTTTGTATATACATAGACAGACAAATTTTATGCCATTTTATGCCAAAGTTACACAGTGCACCAATAATCAAAATCTTTTAAAATGTTGAAAAGTAGCACCTCTACAGTTGTCCCTCCTACAATCGTACATAGCCATAGATAGTTACGTACATTCCTATATATATACTGTATATACCGATAATTAGCATTACATGGATGCTCCCATATGTCCCACCCACCTCCTGCTTTCCCTCAGAGATGTTCAAATCATCTGAAACTGGGCGACTCTTCGGTTTCTTTGGCAGCACAAAAGCAGCTTCCAGAAAATGTCTTCATCAGTTCAGTTTATAAACTGTTTCACGGCCAAAATCTTGAGTCTCTCATGTGGGAAGACACGGTCACTGGACCAAAGTCGATGCTCATACAAGCTCACATATTCTAACATTAAGAGTCGATTTTACATAATACAGGACCTTTGTGTGAGCTTTAACCCGTGTTAAAATGCAGTGACCTCATCTTCCTCATCTCATCGTTTGAAGATGTAGACCGACTAATAAAGGATTACTCAAAGCTCAGAATGCTCTGTTCTACCTTGTGATGTCATGAGGGGGTATTTTTCAAGTTGACCTTTTACCTTTTTTTTTTTAGTAGAGATTGGCAACTCAAGGGCTGAGATCATCCAAGTGATTCTAGTGAAGGTGTATGGAGTCTAAAAACACAATGGAGCACTTCCTGTATTGGCACATGACATCACAAGGTGGAACAGCGCGTTTTCTGTTTGAGAGAAGAATTCAGTACACAGGATTTGTGTGTTAAACATGTGTGAATGAAACAAAACACAACTCGGGGCAGGTTTGTGATGAGGATACAACATTATAACAGGTGAGAAAATAGTGTAATATGGGCCCTTTAAATGTCCCGTGGGCTTGGGTGAAGGACATGTGCCAAACATGTGCCAAACTCGAATCGTATTGCAAGTCATAGTGCAAGTTACAATGATAAAGTAAAAATAAAGCACCTGGACTTCCACTAATGTGTAACTGACGCTTGATAATTAAAGTTACACTATGTAACTTTTCTGGCGGGGAGTTGGCTACACTTTGTCTCCATGGATATACTATTGCTTTGGCTGGAATATTAGGAAGAGCACAATTATCATATTAAGCTCATATGTTACATTTATCACCTTGAGCAGGGTCACCTCTCCACAGATCTGACTTAGCCTGGGGGGGTTTGTGCTTGTTGGAGATACGTTTATAGTAGTTAAGAAGTGTGTAACTTTTCTGGTGGAGGGTCCATCAAATGCTTTTCTCCGTGGAAAAGTTATTTCTTTATCTGGGACGTTTCACAGTATGGCATTAAACCTTTCTATCTTCATGGAGACCAAACCAGACCAAGTTACAGGTCAGATCAGTGGAGAGGAAACTCCCACTCACAGTTAAAATACCTGTTTTTCAATGTATTTTTGAGCAATAAAATCACTTGTAATTGAATAAATATAAGGGCGAGCTGTTTAATGTCATACTGTGGAACATTCCAGGCAGAGCAATGACACATCCATAGAAACAAGCAGGTGACAGACCCTCAGCCAAAAAGTTACATACTGCACATTTAACGGTTAATAGTTTAATGTTAACTTATAGGTCATCCAAAAAAACAGAATATGTTTAGCTGTTACTTTACTGTCATATACGTGTTGTACATTTCGTGATTCTCAACAAATCAACTAGGACACAGTGGTGCTTTACTCAAACAGTTTACAAAATTTCAAAACCAGTTTCTCCTCCCGATGTTGTACTTGGCTTGGATTCGGCACGACTCAAACACTGTGATTGTTCATAAACAATGGAGAGCGTTTAAGATGTAGTTAGTATAGAACAATAATTCAATAATGTCTTTTTAGTGCGACAGGATTACTTGAATCAAAATCCCATATTATAAAGACCGCAATTATTTAAAGCTGCATTGCGCGACTTTTCTGGTAGAGGGTCCGTCACCTGCTTGTCTCCATGGAGATGTTACTGCTTCGCTCAGAATGTTCCACAGTATGACATTTAACATGTCCATCTAGTATTTATTCATTACGGATGTTTCTGTTGCTCAAAAATACAATAATTCTTTCTGTGAATAGGGTCGCCTCTCCACAGATCTGACCTGTAATGTAGCCTATAGTTGTCTCCCTTGAGATAAATATGTTCAATCTCTACCGTGGAACATTCTAGATAAAGCAATAACATCTCCATGGAGACAAGCAGATGGCAAACCACCCCTCCCAAAAAGTTACACAGTGCAACTTTAAGTCAAACAACAAAATGTCCAATTATTTTACATTATCTGTTGAGAAAACATGACCAACCCTGTAGTTTAGACATTTACAAACATGTTCTGAAATGTAATGTGATTCTTGTATTGTTTTATCAGTTCATAATTCAGTTTTCTCTAAAATGCTAACGCTTCTGGACATGTTTAAAATAAAATGTAAAGATATAAATCGCAAATTTTAACATAATTTCAACATTTGTCAGTCAAATGTAGATGTTCTGTTTTAGGGCATGATGACGTTCACAAGTAAAAATGAAAAAAAAAGAGCGATCAGGATTAGAATCACAGACAGGCAAACTCACAGCAGTTTTTTCCATTTGTGGGTGGGATAGAAGCGAAGGAACATGTTGTCCTCAAAGTTGACGTGTCAGAAACCAAAAATTAATAAAATGGCAAACTGGGGAGACTTGAAAGGGACAAATTGCGCTCGCTGAATATTTTAGTTAAATCGAGCTAAACTGGATAGTAAAACACCAAACCAACCCCCAGCACTAAGACGCTGGTCATCATTACAGCTGCACAGTACAGTATACGGCTATCAAGTCAAAATCTTAAGTGTTGCAATTATGAAATAGTAAAACCTGCTATTTTGGTAGTTAAATGTTCGCTGTAAACCATCATCTCCTCTGGCTGATCCGGTACTTCAGACATTGTTCTCAAATGCATGGGATCTTTGTATTACTTTTAGGGATGCATCGATACAGCTTTTTCAGTTCCAATACCGATTCCGATACTATGGCTTTAAGTATCTGTATTTACTTAAGTGAAATAAGACAAAACTGATCCAAATGTGTTGGGATTTGATTATTCTTTACATACATTATATGACTGCATCTCAGATGATTTATATAGCCTATAGCCCTGTAATATTTTAAGGAGGTGGGGGGAAAAAAATCACCTGTCAGTGTTTATAATATAGTATAGTCTTAATCTATGGTACACGAGCTGCTTCTCCTCTGTATAAAGAATATTTTATTTTTAACTCTTTAACTTTAACGCTATGTAACTTAAGGATCAGTCACCTGCTTGTTTCTATGGATATTTGATTACTCTGACCGGAATGTTCCACAGTATGACATTAAACAGCTCTACCTTACATCCAATTACAGGTGGTTTTGTAGCTCAAAAATACCTAGAACAACAGGTATTGTGACTGTGAACAGGGCTGCATCTCCACAGATCTGACATGTAACTTGATCTGGTTTGGTCTCCAGAAAAGTTGCACAATGCATCTTTAATGTGAAGAGTTAACTGCAACTAACTTTGCAGGTTCGATCCCCGGGTCGCCCGGGCCTTTCTGTGTGGAGTTTGCATGTTCCTCCCCGTGTCTGGATGGGTTTCCTCCGGGTACTCCGGTTTCCCCCATCAACCCAAAAACATGCCCGCACCCCTATGAACTAACATCAAGGACCATAATGTCCACCCTCCTGTGGGCTCACCACCTGCAGAGGGGTTCATAGGGGGGGTCAGGTGCTATGAGTATTGGGCAGCAAGCTGCCCCCGCGACCCAGCCGGATTAAGCGGGAGAAGATGGATGGATGGATGGAGTTAACTGCACGTTAAGACGTGACTACCCAGCTCTCTTATAGGTTGATGATTTAAAAAGGGGGGCTGTGGGTGAGTTTTTAGTCAATTTAAATGGCAAAAATTGAGGAAAATATTCAAAATATTTTATCAACCAAACAATATCGATAGAGCTTACTGGCCCTTGGGTGTTCAGGAAAATCTGCATCACAAAAATAAATAAAAAATAAATCATAACATGTAAGGAATGGGACAAGACAAAAAATTCAGTTTCCAATTCTGCCGCACAATTGTATTTATTTCATTTCATAGTTTTGTTTCCATCCTAATAGAGCTTTTTGGAACTGTAAGAGATGCAACTCCCCAAAATGTAACTCTTTTTTGTCCAATCTAAATGTAAAGGGAAAAAATCATTTCTTTTCTTGTGTGCACTCATACTGATCAATTTCAATGTATTTCATCCATAGATTGTACCTTTACCCATTTATTAGTGTATAAAGTTCAGCATCAAAATGATTACAAAGTAGTTAATCAAATTTGAGCTATCCATAGACTCTGATTCCAGCTGACTTTACATTGAAAAATTGTCACCCCTCTGTGTAACTACAGCAGTGAGCCTCATCATCTTAGTCTTAAAATGTTCATATTAACTCACTCGACCTGATCCTGGTGGGGCTTTTTGTTATCTGCTATTTTGTACATAAGCAATAAGTAAAATTGGAAATGTATTCTTTAAGTATTGGAAGGGCTTCCAAACATTACAGGACTTTCTGGGCCGACTACTTTCATGAAATAGTCTGATAATTATTTTTAAATCAATTTATATATGTCCAATCAGGATATAAGCTGAACAGATATTTGGGATATCCGATTCGGCAACTTTTTCAGTATCGGCACCAATATCTGTCACCAGTATCGGATCAGCAGTTCCTCAGATTTCTGTCTTCTCTCAGTTTAAATTGTGCACCGTGGATGTGAACTAAGTCCTGATTTAGGAAACATTACGAGTCTAAACGCAAAACTTAAAAAATCAAGAGGTTTGAGCTATGATTATTTTAAAATGGTACGTTATAAGGACACAATTTCCATAAACTGAATCTCAAACAAGTATAAATATTGTTAAATTCAAAGGACAAACAACTTAACTTTTTAACTGAATAGATAAAAGATTAACCATTATCCACAGTCTCACGAAGAAATGATTCACTGACATTGATTTTGGTTTGGTATGTCCTGCCATAAAAATTATTCACATGAAACTTCTCTTAAAACAATATCATTCATTCTCTGTTAAGCTTTTGCAGTGGCTGTATTTGGAGTCTGTGATCAATAAGTGTAAAATTATTCAAAGGGACACTGCAGGCTTGGCTAACCATTAATGGTATGTCAACATGAGCACGGCTGCTACTGCCCGGCTTGTTCATGTGGCATCAGAAGAAATATAAAGTTGTGAAACGCATCACTGTCACTGCTGAGGTGTGAAGATGAGACATACTCAGCCAAAATCAATTGATTTTGTTTAAAACTCAAGAATTCAAGAGTGTTTTTAAATGTGGTTTTCCAAAATATGGTCAGGTTTAAAATCCAGTCTTTCTGTATCAATGAACTGTGTGAAGTTAGTGATTAGGTCCCTCCTTTTGTCTCCATTTATCCGGGACTGGGACTAGCACAAAGACTATGACTTGATTTTCCGAATGAATTAAAATTATATCTGATTCTATAATACACCAATTACTGCAACATAATTCAGATTTAAATTCATATAGTCCTGGTTTAATTCTGGCTTCATCTGACTCAATGACTGCTTTATAGGTCAAGTCCAGGTTAAATCCAGGTTAAGTCCCGGATAAGTCCCGGTTAAGTTCCCCTAAAATCCCGATCAAGTCCCTGTTAAACCCATGTTAAACCCGGGTTGAGTCCAGGTCTGGTCCTGGCTTGAGATATACAAGTTTAATCTCTAACATGGAATATTTTAGACAAAGCAAAAACATCTCCATGGAGACAAGCAGATGGCGAACCCTCCATCTGAAAAGTTACACAGTCCACTTTAAAGTCATTTGCAAAATATCCTATTATTTTATATTATCTGATAAGAAAACACTGCCAACCCTGTCGTTTAGATATTTACAAACTTCTATTGTATTATCAGTTCATATTTCAGTCTTCTCTAAAATGTTAAAGCTTCTGGACATGTTTAAAATAAAATATAAAGATATAAATCACAAATTTTCAGCATTTGTCAGAAAAAAAAAATTATGTTCTGTTTTTGGACATGATTATGATCACAAGTAAATATGAAAAAAAAAAAAAAAAAAAAGCAATCAGGATTAGAACCACAAATGGGTAAATGCACAGCAGTTTTAGTCCTGGTTTTGTCTGGGTTCAGTCCAGACTTAGTACAGCTTTAGACCAGATTTAGACCAGGTTTAGTCCCTTCTTATTATTTGACCCAATTTAGTATCCCATTTCCTTTTACCATACTATGAATTATATAATGTTATTAAAATCCATCACTTATCTGAAGTGGTATTTGAAGAGGCACTTGGTAAGAGCTTTTACAATAACTGTCATTCACAACCATTTAAACCTCGCCAGTGAGTACAAATGAATAATACTATGGTAATGACTGCATTTATAGTACTCTATAGCCTGACATTTACTGTGTACATTACGCACTGTGCCAAGCTGGTCGTGGCACAGATGGTACAGAGAGAGAAAGACAAGCATGAAGAGGTCCAGTGGCACCTCTCTCTCTGCCCACTCCAAAGCTGCCTATTATCTAATCACCACCACACAGCGCGAGGAGGAAGACATGACCCAAAGAAGCAGACGTCATCATGGCTGGACGCACTACTGTGAAAAACAAAGCATCGTTGTAACCAGGAGGAACTGTAGTCTCTCTCAACCAACACCAAGCATGGAAATGTTATGATAGTAAGAGATTTTATGGGGGGGTATTCAGTACAGATGAACTGCATGGACTGGGCATTGGGTAAACAGTATGCAAACAAAAAAGGTCTATAAAATGTATACTGAGAGTGGCTATGGAAAGTTTCTTCAAATACTAAACTGAACAGTATTATTAATGGTAGAAATAGTTTGGATTAGAGGTGTCTGTTTTAGTTTGGTTGGCTGTTAGGGTGTATTAGAGGCAGCCAATATATGAAATGATTAATGATCAATCATTTTTGTCAATGTTTTGAAGATATTCAAACATTAGATTGCAAAAAGTGCTGATGAAAAATAAACATGGAACATTTTTTTGTTTTTTTCTTACAGTAAGATACAAAGTCCTATTTCTGCATTTGTTTTCAACCTAAAACATCCACCATAGGTAAAATCATCCAGCTAAGGTAGTCCTGACCAGGCCTAGTTCAAGATCATGGAGATGGTCCCACAGCTCTGGGTGTGGTGCTCATCGGTCCTGACGAGGCCCACAGCAGCACTGAAGAATGGGTCAAATGCGGAGAACGATTAAGTGGACCTTAACCATAACCTTGTAGGTAATTTTACCAAGTTTACCTGAAGTATTTAATACATAATATGATTATATATTAAATATAATCATATGATTGAATGATTGAAGTAATACTACCACTGTCACTTCTGTCTACTTCTAAGGATACACTGATTTGATTACCAGCCAGAACCACACGCTTTGACTAAACTTTATTAAGACAAGTAGATCTGGAGCTGTATTCTGTCCCTGATTTCAAAGGCCGTGATTGACAGGCAGATTAACCAATCAAAGAGGCTTTGCATGCTCTGTTCATGCATGCATAGTTTCTTCCTCTGCTCCTGTCTTCCAGTCCATGTCACGTATTATGTGGTGACAGGTCCAATTTCAATTCCTTTGTATGTCTTATACACATGAAGAAATTGACAAATAAAGGCTACTAATACTACTACTAAAACAAACTGCTTATACATTAAAAAGGAGAACTACATAAAGGATTTTTACAGGACCATCAATCGAAGCACCAAACTATTACTTATATGAGGTAAAAGAAGTTATACATTTTGTCCTGAATGAAATGAGAATTTTGGAGAGTTTGAGCGAAGGATTTTTACACTCTATGGTCTGGTTTCAGTCACTTCTGGATTCAGCAGAATGTAGAGGGGACTGGATGATCAAGAAACTGATATGATACTGGTACAGAATATTGGCACCAATACTGAAAAAGTCACCAGACCGGGTATCGGTTCCATGATATCAGTTAAGACAACATTAGTGCCATTTTCCATCCTCACACTGCTATCAGGTTATATCGAATACTGGCAGATACCTAAAGTCAAAGTATCAATATTGGTATTGGGACTGAAAAAATGGATCACCCTAACTACTTCTGTTTAATTTTGGGATGATCTCAATGATAATCACATTAACTGAATAAATCAGAAATGATCCTTTAAATGAAGGTGAATGGTCTGTGAAATTAACCACAAAATGTACAGAAGTATCATCCCAACAGCAGTCATCATTCAGGGCGCCATGACCAGAAAACCAGATTTAAGCCTAAATTATAAGGTTTGTCTCTCATAAACCTAAAATTACTCCTGTCTGAGAAGTCATTTCGAGTAAAAGGTAAAATGAAATGACAACAACAATTACAGCTAAATTGCAACCTCTTCCAGACTGCAACTTGAATGGGAAAAAAATAGTTAACCATAATAACATTTAAACTGTTCCCATCTCTAATGCATGGCCTGTGGGGCGATATTTTGGTTAAGGATGCCACAAAACAAACTCCCCTGTGCTCCACATCTGTAACTTATTTCCTCAATCTGCCATGTAAAACAAAATCCAACAACGCTGGATGACAATAAGCCAAAACCACATACAGTATGATGTCAGAGAACCAGAATATTGGCACACATTCCTGGACTTCTTTGCTATTCTTTCACTGTCCAGCAAATTACTCTTGACTATTGAGCACTCTACTTCTAGTGGAGGGTCCGCCACCTGCTTGTTACTGCTTTGACAAAAATGTTTCACATTATGGCATTAAACCTTTCTATCAGAGACCAAACCAGGTCAAGTTACTGGTCTGATTTGTGGATAGTCGACGCTGCTCACAGTCAGAATGCCTGTTTTTCCAAGGTATTTTTGAGCAATAAAACCACCTGTAATTGAATAAATGTAAGTTAGATCTGTTTAGTGTCAAATTATTATGGAAAACTTGAAGCAGAGCATTGGCATATCCACAGAAACAAGAAGGCAACAGATCCACAAATGAAAAGTTGCATAGTGCACTTTTAAGTTAAAGTCCCAGCAGGTCTCCACACACATTAGGAATCGCAAAAAAGATAGCATTGTATTTGGGTCATTGTGGATTTTGGCTGCGGGTGCCAATGGACGGACAGGGAGCGAATGCCAGAGGTCAGCAGTCAACGTAACGTGCGTATACAGTTGCAGAAAGACAAGACAAGAAAGGGTTTGGCACCGACGGAGAGCGCATAAAGACAAGATAAAAGAACAGCAAAATCTCCTCTGCGTTCCCATGGACCAGCCAGATGCGATAACTTACCTTCCCAAGAGAATGAGAAAGGTGGCAGCGCGTAAAATGTTTTCCAATGGGAGCAGACAACCAAGCAGAAAGATGTTTTTGCGCCATTTTACGCAAACCAGACGCAACGATACATGAATAGTTTTAACCATGTAACAAGAAAAACTTTTTTGCACAGTGAGTTGGCAAGACTGTAAAATCATAGGTAGACATTCCCAACCTGCTCGTTTGGTGGCCGCGCAGCCCACATGTCGCTCGGGTTTTTGCCTGTTCCACTTGCGCAAAAGAAAAAGAGCGGAGACAAGTAAAAAGACAAACTAAAAACAACCAAAACGTGACAGCGGTGTTTGGACAGTCCTCCCTTCTCCTCTTAACTCAGGCTGAGAAAAATCAACAGTGAACTGTCCCTCAACTCCTCAGACAAGGCGGGACTTGCAAAAACTCTGGACCAATCAGAGTTTAGAAACGCCTTCCACAATAGACGCTAATTGGTTGGGAAATAGTTGGACTTTTGGATGTGGAGGAGGAGTTCTCTTGGGAAAAATATTACAGTGCATACCTTTTCATCTCTTCTCTAGTATTTTTCTTTTGTTGTTACATAACACAGACCTTAGTAACAAACTTAACAAATTGTAACATTTAAAAAACAGTTGGGAGTTTTCAATCAATATAAGTCAGCGTGTCCTAATTTTAACTGGAACTTGAACCTGCAGCAGATCCTCGTTTCATGTAGAGATCTCCAGCGCCATCTCGTGCGTATATTTACGTACTACGCTCTTCCCCCTTTTGATACGTGTGTTCATCTGATGTTATCATAATACAGACTTTAACCTGTAATATACTACCACACCCCGATGCACTGTTTACACGGGAGGGGACCCAACAAATCACACGACTAAACCAAACACATTATAGCTCAGATTACTCACTTTTTATTATTATTAATGTTTTATACAAAAAACTACTGAGAGAACTGTGTGCGAACTGAAGTGGTAGTATAGGATATCTTAACTTTTTACTCCAAATTACTCATAAATGCCACGTATGCATATCTTGAACATTATGTGGGTATTTGGCATCTTGGCTGCTGTTTCCTCTTTTTGGCTTAACACTTCGTACCACCAGTATTTCAACAAATATTGCCACACATTTTGCAGCTCATACAAAAAGACATTGAACTAAACACTTAAGCTAAATAAAAGAAAGTACAATTAGATTAAAAGAAGGTTGGATACTTACCAAATGAGAAGAAAAGGTTTCACAGTGTTCCCAATGTGTTCTCAACAGAAATGATCTGTCTATCACGTCTAGTCTCGTTATTTATCTTCCTTCCCCTACGCCTCTTACTCATCATAACTTATGGCCATAAACATAATGGTTTCCGGGGTTAGCACCAAAAGGCACAAAGGGCAAAACGATAATGTGATTCCACCTTAGGGATAGTTAGATAGGCCTAAAACTGCATGAAAATTAAATGCCATTTTCTAGTATTGATACAAAAAAACAAAAAAAAAATCACATAAACAGGACCACATTGGGTAGTATCAAACTCACTTTGGATGCAGGCAAGGATCCTGTCTGCATGGAGATTTATCTCTTTTTTTTTCTTTCTTTCACTTCTTGCCTCTCTCTCTGCTTGGAACATTCCACAGTATGCTATAATCAGTAGTTTTATAGCTCAAAAAACTTAGAAACGCGCATTCGCATTATCAGCATTGTCTCCTCTCCACAGATTTGACCTGTAACTTGGCCTTGTGGCGTCCCTTGCTTGTTTTTATGGAAATTGGTGCATTTAATGCCACGCTGTAGAAAATTTCAGGCAAAGCAAAGACGTCTCCATGGGAACAGCAACTGGAGGACCCTCCACCAGAAAAGTTACACAGTGCACCTTCAATGAAAGTAAGCGATTATTTTAGGTAGAAAATTCTATTAGACCTGAATCAAAAAGAGTGTTGTTTATTCGTGGAATCAAAGTCAGTATCAAGTAATGAGCCTTTTCCTTATTGAAATATTGGAATATTTATTTCCACGTGAGTGATTTTCACCCATTAGTCTCATTTGTCATATATATTGAATTCATTGTTTATATGTTATGTACTGTGCAAATCTAATTCTGGTGCAGTAATTGTGAGTGATCATTTCAACATTCTGAATTCAAGCTTGAAGCCAGTTACAGTACCAAACTCGCTTTTATGAATGAAAAAATGAAGAGAGGAAGAATAAAAACACATAACAATAACAAATATGTCCTTTAGGCGGCGTTGTTACACCAGCCTTATTTCATCTCAGTTCACCTGTTCCGTACTCAGTCCAGGCAGAGCGCACTTGAACTCATTAGGCAGCCTCCAGAAGGACTACCACAGGGCAGTGCAGTTAACTTACTTATCTCTTTTTTATTGGAAACGTCGGTCAGTATGTTGACAATGCGACGCTCTTTCTTCGTTCTCGTGACTTTAGTTAAATTGTCTCGCTTCCGGCACGTTGCGTTTGTATTCACGCTCGTGGTTGTTTACCCGTTTGTGTTTGGCTGAGGCGCGCGTGGACAGATGTTATAGATGTCCACTGCAGCATCACTACGGCTCCTCTGACTCACTGCCTCCACACGGACTGTCACTCTCTGAGACGCACGACGCACTACTGGATGTGGATCTATCTGTCTTGAAATATTTTACAAACTAGAAGATCTGGACTAAACTTGTTTCAGTCCAATTAGTTTTTCATTTTAATTATTGTACTACTTAATTTTGCTTTAAAAGAGTGAAATTTAACAAACAACTCGGGGGAAAAGGAATCGGAGTTGCTTTTTCCCGTAGCTGCTTTTGGGAATGACTTTACGCACGGCTTTTTGAGGTTTTTGAATGACAGGACGAGCGTGCCACGCCACTGGGGTAGATGAGCCCCGCTATGGCTGGCGGTGTTTTGCCGAGCCAGGGCCAGGAGCGGCCATGTAAATAAACAGCAGTATGCTCAACCACACTCAGTGCCTCTCCCTCAGTAACTGCAGCCGGGAGAACTGCAACAGCACACAACCTCCTCTTAATTTGTACCCCATCCCGCTCCTCACGGCCACCACAGTCGCGTGCTCGCTGCTGTTTCTAGTGGGAGTAGCGGGGAACCTGATGACTATTCTGGTGGTGAGTAAGTACAGAGACATGCGGACCACCACCAACTTATACCTGTGCAGTATGGCGGTGTCGGACCTGGTCATCCTTCTGTGCATGCCTCTGGACTTGTACCGAATGTGGAGGTACAGACCGTGGCGCTTTGGAGACGCACTTTGTAAACTCTTTAATTTTGTGTCTGAGTTGTGTACATACTCTACTATTCTCAGCATCACCGCTCTGTCCGTGGAGCGCTACTTGGCGATTTGTTTTCCGTTACGCGCCAAGGCTCTGGTCACCAAAAAACGTGTGCGCGCACTGATCCTTGTGCTATGGACCGTTTCTATGATGAGCGCGGGACCCGTGTTTGTTTTGGTGGGGGTAGAAAAGGACAACCGGAGCAACATAGACCCGGAGGACACGCGCGAGTGTAAAATGACGCACTACGCGCTGGAGTCGGGGCTGATGGGCGCAATGATGTGGCTCAGCTCCGCGTTCTTCGTCATGCCCGTGTTCTGCCTCACGGTTCTCTACAGCCTCATTGGCCGAAAACTGTGGCAAAGGCACCGGGAGACCTGCATGAGCTCCCGGATCGCGCACAGGGAACGGAGCAACAGGCAGACCATCAAGATGTTGGGTACGTACTTTTACGCACACATTACGCACGGTGCGTAAATCAATTTTTTTGTTCCATTTACATTCATGACGTAGTTCTTACCCAAACTATCCCTTTTCTATCTGAATCTTTCACCAAAATAGCAGATAAGGGCGGAAAGAAGAATGTTAAAAGTCTGTGTATAGAGTTCACGTTTTGTTTGTCATCAGTTACAGTATTGATAAAAATAAGTTAGGAGACAATAATGGGTAAAATTTGAAGCATTTATTTCTAGGGATGAGGGGGCTCCTGTTTGTCTGGCCACCCAAGTAAACATACTTCTCTAAATAGTTTATACAGAGAAAACCAGACTGGATCTCAGGCAAGGTTCCAGTGTCAATACATGACCTTTCCATATTAAGGTGTATCTTTTTCACACTTCTTTTCAGTTCAGTTTTACACTTCTCTCTTAGAAGATTTTTTTATCAGCACTCCCTGCTAGCTCTTTTATACACATAAACACACTCTCTCTCTTTTTCTCACTCATTCACATTCACTCACATCTCTCATCACATTTCTCACTTGAGATGGAGCGCTAGAGAGAGAAATCTCTATTGCTCCATCTCTCTCACCTCCACTCATTCCTTTTCTCTCTCCCTGTCTCTCTATCTTCCTCTCTATCTCTCTCACTCTCACCATTCTTCTCCATCTTTCTCAAACTCCACTCCACTTATGGTCTCCTCTCTTTCTCTCTCCCTCTCTCATTTCCCTGATTTACACACACTCTCACCATCTCTCTAACCTCCACTCCACTCATTTTCTTCCCTCTCTCTCCACAGTGGTCGTGGTCTTTGCCTTCGTCCTCTGCTGGCTCCCGTTCCACGTTGGCCGGTACCTGCAGTTCCGCTCCCTGTATGCCCAGTCCCAGCTCCTATCCACTCTGTCCGGATACTGCAGCCTGGTGTCTGTGGTTTTGTTTTACCTGAGCGCCGCCATTAACCCCATCCTCTACAACACCATGTCCTGGAAGTACAGAAGGGCAGCCGCTCGACTCTTCGGACTCACGGACAATAACCAGCCTCACAGATGTCGCACGGCCAGCAACTTAAAGGGACAGTGTTCAAACATCTGGAATGAGTCCACAGCTAGCTTTTAATCTTAAAGGTCCTATGTTACACAAAATGGACTCTTGTGAGCTTTAAGTCATTTTATAATGTTGTTACCTCCTCAAAAACATACCGAGAGTTATGTTTTGTTTCATTCACATGAATAATCCTGCATTATTAGTCTGTCTACATGTCCAAAGCTCAAAATGCTCTGTTCTTAGACTTAGACAAACTTTATTGGTCTATAAGGGAAATTATTTGGACACAGTAGCTAGTTCCACCTTGTGATATCTTGTAGAGGTAGTTTTCACTTTAAGAGCTTACCTTTAGTTCATTAGAGATCGGCTGAAATGATCAAAATGATTGTAGTGAAGATGTTTAAAAACACTGTGGAGCACGTCCTTTATTACCACATAACATCACAAGATGGAACAGAGTATTTTCTTTTTGCGAAAAGAACTGAGCCTAAATATACAGGGTTTGTGTGTTAAACGTGTGAACGAAACAAAATACAACTCTGGGCATTTTTGTGACGAGGAAACATTATAACATAGATCAGAAAATAATGTAATATGGGCCCTTTAAACCTGAGGGCTAAAGAACAGACAGAGATCATTTACGTCAAGCAAAAACTATAGCCTCAAGTGCTTCATCAATCAAAATGTGAACGGTACAGAAAATGACACAAAACAAATATGGCCTTATGTTGTTTTTGCAGATTCTGGATGACAAAGTAAGCACTGTAGACAATACATATGCACTGTCTGGCTCCCTTCAGAGAGGAGCAGAGGTGCGGTGTGAATGAGACTGTGTGAATGAATACAGTATTTTGTCTTTTCTTTGTATAACTGAGAATGTGTGACTCTAAATGCCCTGTAACTTGGAGATTCAAGTCCATGCTGTGTCTATGCTGCTCAGAGGAAATGTAAAAATGTCACCTTTTGTCTTTATAAATGTTAAAAGTGCACTGTGTAACTTTTTGGTTGAGGGTCCGTCACCTGCTTGTTTCTGTGCATATGTCGTTGCTCTGCCTGGAATGTTCCACAGTGTGACATTAAACAGCTCTACTTTACATTTATTCAATTACAGGTGGTTTTACTGCTCAAAAATACCTAGAAAAACAGGCATTCTGACTGTGAGCGGGGTCGCCTCTCCACAGATCGGACCTGTAACTTGGTCTGGTTTGGTTTCCATGAAGATAGAAAGGTTTAATACCATACTGTGAAACATTATAGACAAAGCAATAGCATCTCCATAGAGAAAAGCATTTAATGGACCCTCCACCAGAAAAGCTACACAATGCGCTTTAGATTATGTTGTATAATGTTTCTGGTTTGTATTTCTATATTGATTTGAATTATCTCTGTTAGTATTTTGATGTCTTCATGCCGTCTTGTAATTTGGCCTTCTCAGGTGTACTCGCATTGATCTGCTTATAAATGAAATGATTTTTTATATGTAAAATGTGTATTTGTGGTACACCAAAGACACCACAGTCTAATGTCATGTAAAGATTAAACTTGTGTAACCCTTTATTATACTCAAGAGTTTAGAAAAGCAGACTACTCATCCTGTCTTGATATCGAATGACGCACAAAAATATTTAAAATGGCAAAAACTATGACGCACAATGTACTAATATGTCTCAAAATGTTCCAAGCTATTGCTTTATGCTTATATAAACAAATACAAGAGCACTTCAGTTAAATGATTTTACTATTACATAATATATTTTTCATGTATTTATTTTTCAAGCCCATCTTTTGTACCGCTGATGTAAAATACAATCAATTATAATAGGGAATTTGTATATAATTCAATCTTGGAGAGGTAGATTTCTATACAATGGACAATTGAAGAAGAACATTGTTTTGCAGTTGTATGTAAAGTTTGTACACTGTGAGCTGCCTGTTTTTTTGCTTTGAAACAACATATTTGTAATAATGTGCACAAGCAGCACAGTATTTTCAACCATGGCCTTGGATTCAGATGAATGTTATCTCTTGTTGTGGCTAAAAAAAAAAGTAATAAATATTTTTGTCAGTTTACTGTAGAGTTTTATGTGAATACGTTCTATGTGAATATGTCAACGTGAACTGTCATTAAAAACTTACATATAAACTCACTGTTGTGATTAAGCTCAGTGTTTTTTTTTTTTCAATTTGGGTGTTTATATCACTTCAACTTAAAGGGGACATATTAGGCTATTTGCTGATCTACAGTATGTTATAATATTGTTTCTCCATCAAAAACATACCTGGCGTTGTATTTTGTTTCACTCACACATGTTTAATGCACAATTCCTACATGTTCAGGTTGAGTTCTACATGAGTTCTATAAATCCTGCATATTCATGTTAATTAATTGATTAATAATAGCATTTATATAGCGCCTTTCAAGATACCCAAAGCGCTTCACAGTTTATTGTTCATTCACTCCACACTCAGTGGTGGTAAACTACTACTGTAGCCACAGTTATCATTCAAGCAAGTTTGATTTTGTAAAGCTGGTCACATACTAGAGTACGGTATATATTTGAAGTCATAGTAAAAGCAAAATAGTAGCTGGAACAGTACATGAACTACTACTGAAATCTTGACATGAGTGCAATACAAAATACTCTGACTGTCCACAAGCACATCATGACATCCTCTCACCCACAACCCCAGCCATTCACAACTACTTCAGTAGAAACCTCTTCATTCGCCTCCACCGGTCACTCCACAGTTGGTTCATTCTTACACAATACCCCTTCTCAAAAAATAGTGTTTTTTTACCCTGAAGTTAGTGACCTTCATCTCTGCTCTGGTTTGAATAGATAAGAGGGTGTATTTTTCATTTGAGCTACCTTTCATGCATCACAGAATACACATAAGGTCAAATGAGTGATGGTGGACTTGGGGTGGTAGCAAGAACAGAGGAAATGAAAGTCTAGTCTAGCAACCAAACTAATTCAGGGACATAGACAACAAAATAGCAGTGATTATTCTGTTCTGTCTTATCTGGACAAATAACATCAGATCGTTCAGTGTAGTTATACAAAACCCACCTTTAAAGGAGACAAGTAACACTATTTTCTGGTTATGATGTTGTTCATCACAAACATAGCGGAGTTGTGTTTTGTTTCATTCACACATATTTAACACACGCACACACTCTAGGTATCTACGTTGAGTTCTTCTCTCAAGCTGAAAACTCCATGCATCTTCTCTAGAATAACTTGCATAATTTCAGCCCTGGAATTCCCAGTGTCTGCTGAACTAAAGGTATAAAGTAGACGCAACTTGAGAACTACCACTTCATGACATCACAAGGTGGAGCAGAGCATTCTGGGCTTTGGAGATGTGGACAGACTAATAATAAAGGGTTACTCAAACATGTGTGAATGAAACAAAACGCTCCAGTTATGTTTTGTTCGGGTAACATTATAACATGGCTTAAAGCTCTCATTAGTTGACGTTGCATAATATAGGACCTTTAAGTGAATGTTGGCCACAACTAATACGAAATATACAAATCAATTAGTCACAATACCTAAAATGAATACAGTGATAAATTAGCAATAATTTTCAGGTTTACATTTACTGACAATAATGCATAACATTGCATGAATATAACTGGCATTGCTTTATGAAAATTAATATATTCTACCTATGTGTGAATAAATACAGATTCAGTCCCATCTCATTATAGCATATAATGAAATGTGACTGAATCACAGGGACAATCTTAAGCTCAGTGCACTCTGGTCTAGTCTTATTCATTGTTGACTCACCACTTTGAACTGTCTCTTTAAATAAAATTAAACCAACTGAAATGTCAAGAGCAACTATTTTTTAATCTATAAGAGCAATACCATTCACAGCATTGAAAAACAGACACCTTTGCAGTAAAGCGCATGAAAGTGAACAGGATTATGTAGCGAAAGGACTTTTACACAAGTTAACAGGATTTTATTTGACCAGAAATTAAGTTCAAATCTAGGATCTACTCCCTTTGAAATTATTTGGATAACATATTTCCACAAGGATGTTTTTACTCAAATACAGCACTCAGCACTATGGAACTTTCTGGTGGGCAGCATTCATACCAGCATTCTTACGAGGAAGGTCACCACTCCACAAATCTGACCTGTAACTTGGCCTGGTGCCGCCTTCAACTTGTCTACTCACAATATTCTATAGGCCAATAATATTTAATAAAAATGGGGGCAGCTAAAATGAGTACCATATTTTCTGGACTATAGAGCGCACCTGCATATAAGCCACATCCACTCTATTAAAAAAAAAAAATAGATATACAAGCCGCAACCGGGCTATAAGCCGCTGATATCCATGTTGAAAAATTAGATATTTACTGCATCTACAGAACAATTTTGTACTGTAAATGTACATTTATGTACCTGAACAGATTCTTTCCGAACAGTGCCTTTTAACACGGCAGCAACTGAAAAGAGAAAAGAACTGGTAATTGAATTACCTTCATTTCTCCTGTGCAGTGAAACCACAAGTCACTTTAATCATCTTCACTGAAACCACTGACCCAAGCTTATGTGCAGCAGCACGGTAGAGGTCCGTGCATCCGTGCTCCCGCATTCTTCAGTCCCGCTCCCGCATCATGCGCTCGCGCTCCTGCCCGCTCCCACAATAAGCTTTCAGAATATGTCCCGCGCCGCACTGTTTTGTGTTGGGTCCCGCGGGTGCAGGGCTCTACAGCACGGTTTCCTTCCTGGAGCAAGATCGATGCCTTCAACTTAAAACTTGCATCATACAAACTCCTTCATGTGCTTTTCATGATGAAGGGGTGAGGATTTGAAAATAATTACCAGTTAGTAATTTGTCGTGCGTGTTATATCTGCTAAATAAAAAGTAGAGTATTCTTCTTTGCATTAATTTTCCGTCTATCTTGTTTTTGAAATTCCGGTTAGAGCGCCCCTAGTGGTGGAAGAAAAATCCACAGATAAGCCGCACCTTTGTAAAAGCCGCATGGTTCAAAGTCTGGGAAAAAAGTAGCGGCTTATAGTCCAGAAAATATGGTATTATTAAAATGCTGATTTTTGTTGTACTATAAGTCGGTCATAGAAATTATAAGATTCAACATTTGTGAATTTACCATTTCATATTTGCCAAATAACATCTCCATGGTGACAAGCCAATAGCAGGCCCTCCATCTGTAAAGTTACACTGTGCGGCTTTAAATGAGGTGTGAGATAGTGAAGTTTAACCGGACACAATAAAGACAAAGTCAAAAGTCAGAAAAAATTAAAACATTTATTGGGCATAAATATATTATATATACGCTACCGATACAGTTATGTCTTACATACATAGGGTAGTATTTGCAAAAATCTATACATTAAAATTGATATGGCAGTTTCTTTTATATAATGTATATGAAATTGTATAACATTTACAATACAAGAAATGCATGACTTTCTTTTTTCAATTCGTAGACCATGACAACATTGGAATGTTTGTTTTTTTACTTGTGAGGTAAAAATATTGTTTTTTTGTCTCGCTTAAAAAATAGTTAAATACCTGTGAGTTGTCTGTACGTTTGTCAAATCGCTAATCTCCCCATCAAAATCTCAACTCAAACCGCAAAACGTACAAAGATAACAAAAGAAAATGTATCAGAAGGCACCGATGTGGGGTTGCTGGGCATAAACTAAACAAAAACCATTTTTTACCCACCAAATGTGCAGGACCTGTGGGTGGGGCTTAGTAAAAAAAAAAAGTAGGCGGGGTCTTAAAATCAACAGCATTTGAAAATAAAAAATAAACATAAGAGTACCCTGCCCACAACCACCAGCCTTGGACTTGTTGACATTACCACTGTCTTAATAAGGCTTAACATGGGATCAGGAGCAACATAAAAAATTAAAATTTAAAAAAGGGGCGAAAAAGGCACCTGTACTTCTAGTGTTGACCCATAGGAGGCACTGTTTTTAGAAGCACAGGCCCATATCCTGGTAATGAAAAAATCACAGTGACGCCAACCACACCATACTGTATAATGCCGATGAAAGTAACAGAGGGGCTAGCAGTATAGTGTTCAGGAAATCTTGTATCCACCTCAACAGTTCCAAAAAGTGCTTAATTTCTTGTTAGTCATCACTACAGCTCTAACGATAAATCTGTATCATCTCATAGCAAAATATTGGATAGAAAATACTCACTACTGCTATACCAGCAAAGGCCTGAAGGGGGAGTCGTCAGTTCTGTACTACTTCCTGTCATATTGTCATCCACTGATTGCCTCTGTCACCATTGCATTCTCCTACAAAAGGGGCTACACAATTATTTATAAAAAATGGCACATTTTTTGCTTTACAAATAATAAAAGATAATATAAAGAAGCATATCACAGATCAAGTTAATGTTTTTTTTGTCCTTTTGAAAGAATATAATAATCGTAAATGCGGTGTTGTTACAGATAACGTCACATAATAACCCTTTAGTGGACAAAAAGCCTGCACTTAGAACAGTTATAAAGATATCAGAAGCTTCATGAAAATACTAATCCAAAAGCCAAAGGCAGCAGCGTCATCCCACTAAAAGTTGCTACATGTATTATCTTATCTCTAAGCAATAAAAGCGATTTCGGCTGTGCGTGGGCCGAAACCGCGGTAACACAAAAATACATATTACGCGTTTGGTTACATGATTTTGTTTAAAACGTTTGATGGTAACTGCAATGCATGGACTGATGAGCTACAGAAATACTTAAAGGGTTACTGAGATAAGGAATGCTGGCCTTTATCAAAATCTAACATACATCCATAAAAAAATTAAAAGAAAAAAAAAACATGCTACAAGAAAAAATTAGTACATAACTACATTGTCTCTTAATCTTTTAACAATAAATAAATGAAGATTGCACTGTTATTGGCATGTAAAGTACGGTATGCAATATATAGTATAAATAAGATAAGAACTCTACCTTGACTTTCCCATTGACTTTGGCAAAGGTTTTTTTTTTTATGAGCAAGTAAACCATTTTGCAGACTGGAGCAAGGCACAGCGAAGATAGAGCGAATGAGAGGAAAGAAGGATGGGAAAAAAACAAGAGTAGAAAATTATGTTTATGGTATTAAAGGGGAAACTAGTCACCCTCTCATAAATGGTCTATTCCCTGAGGTACAAGACAGGCTGCCAATCAAAACAAACGGGGCGGGACTTAGCGCACCTCCCCATGTTTTCCTTCCACCTGATTCGTATATGTAGGGATCTTTGGGTCATCGTAGAGTATTTTCTTGGGGCTGTACCTTGGCTGCGATGTACACTATACATAGGAGGGGTTGAAGGTTGAATGCCCTGTTCTTTTAGTTTGTTTAGCTCCAGAACACAGGAGAGATGTAGCTATTCTGCAGTCGATAAAGCACCATTAAAAGATACAGGAGTAGAAAAGATGTAGAAAATTGCAAGTGAAATAGCATTATAGATAAGCAATGGGAAGAGTCCTTAGTTGTATACTGTCAAAGCTGTTTGGGGTGCGAGCTCACGAGTAGGCAAAATGGCTGGTAACAGTATGGTCTGTATAAATGAGGCAATAATGCTCAAATTAACTTGCTTACGTTTAAATATAGACCCTTTAAAATGCCATGTCCTCACACCGTTCGATACTCGAGACAACAGGAGGCGAAAGTGTAGCAGCGTTCTACTTACTCAACAATTAAAATGTGACTTTTGCGGTGAAGCCGGCTTGTTACCATTGACATGTTCCACAGTATGACATTAAGCATATCTATTTCCATGGCAACAGGCAAGTAACTCCCCCAGGCCAAGTTATAGGTCAGATCTGCGGTGATGTTACCCTGCTCACAGCATGAATGCAAGTTTTTTGTTTAACTTATGGGAAATAAAAACACATGTGATTGTATTCAAGTCTAATGTTGCACTATGGAACATTTAAGGCAAAGCAATATCATCTCCATGGAGACGAGCAACCAAGCTTTAACCAATCTAAATGCTGATGATTTGAAAGCACCTCTACGTAATTTATCTGATATTTATCTTGTCACTTTTGAGTCTAACATAAAAGCAAGTGATCATTTTTAATTTCTAGTGTAGAAATGTGAGGACTAAAATAGGCTATTTTCAGCCTACAAGAATATTTGAGCTGTAATAAAAGTATGATTTGTGTGGGCTACAAGAACTTTAGATGCAGTGAAAAACTTTTATAATACTATAGGGGTCAAAATAAATTTCTTAAAAGAAAAAAAGGGTCTCGAAAAATCGTGGGTAAAATAATCACACATAAAATAAACAAAACTAAAAAATAGAAAAAAAACCCCATATATAACTGTTTTCTTACTAGGCTCTGATGTTACTTATTATTTACTTTTGAATTATCCCAACTTCACCGCTGAAATCACATTATATTGCACTCCACTTTCACCTCCAGTTGCCTCCATGGTATTATTTTAAACGTATTTGTTTAGAAACTTTTAAAGGGTCTACTCAAACTCCCAACAGATTCTACATCCATCAGATCCTAGACCAGATTCGTGTTTTGTTTTGTCCGTGAGCACCTAGCATTCCCCATTTGAACTGTACTTTTAGACCTTACATCGCCATCTCTTTATATACATCACTTCTATAGCTCATAGATATTTGCTATATTAATATATTGTGTATATATCTATATATTAGATTACTGGTTTTCCATTTTATAGATATAATAAAAATCACAGGATAGCAGCATCATACACCACACATGAATTTGCATCACTTTGGTAGCTGAACATTTGTGTTACATAGAGATCTGATGATTGACTTCAAAAGTATGCGTTTCGTCATTGTCATTGCATGAAATGTAAAGTGTCCACTATCAGCCGCTGGTTGTAGTTTGTGTGTGTGTCTGAGAGCCTGTTGTGTCAAAATGAACAATATCGAAAATATCTAAAGCTCTCCGAAAAAAGACCTAACATGGAATATGGCTGACTGGATAAAGACTGCAGCAAATTAAACATAAAAAAATGTAAGGCAAAGAAGTCTGAAACAAAAATATACATGTCTCTAATAGAATATGTGTAAAAAGATAAAAAATAAAAACATGCAAGTCAGTCTGAGGAGCTTCTGCGTCGCTCACAGCTAGTTTTAAGGCTTGATTATCAGTTTCCAAACCGAGGTCCAGCTAAGAAAATGGCTTCCCTCGACAGAAATCAATAAAACAAAGACAACAGAGAAAGTGTGACCAAGTGGGAGCAGAGACAGTAACAAGGCAAAGAAAGCCTGAATCGGTACATTGTCTAAAAAAAAACAAAAAAAAACATACATAGCCTTAGAAGTACATCAAGTGTTTTGATTTCATTCGGTTCGTTCATAAAAAAGTTTGTGATTTTGCGTTCTCTTTCTATCCTATAGTTTAAAAATAATTCCCTCACTTCATGAAGAAGTATTGTAGCAGGCAGGCAATGAGGATGGAGAAGCCCGCGAACACAAACACGATTAGCGCCGCGAAACGCTCGTCGCTGGAGATAAGCCCCGCCCCTTTGCCCGTCTCCGCGGGACACAGCTCGCCCGTCGTGGGGGTGTCCTGGCGGCGTAGGGTGAACAGGGAGGAGGGGCTTAGCGGGCCGCTCAGCTCCTGGGACGTATCCTGGCAACGACGGCACGCTCCCACCCGGAAACGGTAGTCTGTGTTGCCCTGGAGACCGGAGATCTGGAACAAGCCGTCTTCTCCTTTGAACACCTTCACAGGAAAGAGAGAAGAAGAAGATATTGAAGAAGAAATTTGGGCTACACAATAGATCGCAATCAAATCTGAACCACAATTTGAGTGTGCACATTTATCAAATCACAAAGGTTTCAGTTATTTAAAGAATAGATCATTGTTCTTTGCGCGAGTCCTCTGCAAAAAAAAACAAATGTAAGAAAAAAAACTTTGTTGAACCTGCAGTTTAAAGGTCCTGTAATACTCAAAACTGACTCATGTAAGCTTTTAGCCATGTTAGAATGTGGTTACCTCCTCAAAAACATTCACACATTTGAGTAACTCTTTATTATTAATTTTTCTCCATCTCCATCTTAAAATACCCTGTTCCAACTTGTGATGGTAGTTCTACCTTACATTTTTTCAGTTACAAATGGTTTTATAGCTCAAATATACCTAGAAAAACATGCATTCTGACTGTGAGCAGGGTCGCCTCTCCACAGATCTGTCCTGCAACTTGGTCTGGTTTGGTTTCCATGAAGATAGAAAGGTTTAATGCCATATTGTGAAAGAGTCCAGCCAAAGCAATAAAATCTCCATGGAAGAAAAGCATTTGACAGACCCTCCACCAGAAAATGTACACAATGTACCTTTAAATGAAGGGTTTGATAGAGACTCAAGGAAAATGTTGGACCAACTGGTTAAACCTGATTCTTACGGAAGATAATAATTTGGATCTCATTTGGAAATTATTTCAAACGTTGTCCGCAGGTGTTTGTTCATTTTGTTTAAATAACTTTCTAACCCCAAAACTTTTGATAAGAACATAGAAAAAACCTGTCAGTTCTTTATTTTATCACTGAAAGTACACCACTTTTTTCAGGGAACATCATGCATTAGAACAGCTCCTTGGAGTCAAGTGCAGGTGCAAACAGAAAAGTTACACAATGTACCTTTAGAGAAGCACAAGGTCAGCCTATTTATTCACTATGGCATTTAAAGGTGCTCACTTTTGAGTGGTTTTCCATCAAGGCTAACTGAGTTGCTCTGCGCTTCAGGGGAAATCACATTTTTTCCCCCCAGAGTCTAAAATGAGTCCTATGATTGTGGTTTGAGCAAATAACAACAGCTCTCAGTCTTGGCCTCGAATGGACGCAAAAAAGATGACGAAAGATGTAGCAAAAGTGAAAAGGCCCATATTACCCTATTTTCTGATCTGTTATCATTCTCATCAAAACATACCTGGAGTTGTGTTTAGTTTCATTCACACATGTTTAAGACACAAACCCTGCATTATTTATATTTCTGAATTATTTTCTCAGTCAGAAAACACCCCAGACAGCTTCTGTATAGTAATTTAGATGATTTCAGCCCTGGAACTGCCCGTCTCTTCTGAGCTAGAGGTAAAAAGAAGCTCTTAACTTAAAAACGGCCACCTACAACCTGCTTGTCTCCATGGAGATGTTCTTACTTTGCGCTAAAGATTTATTTTAACTTAGTAACACCATGGAGTCACACGGCAATGTTAGAGAGTGCTGCTTTTATTCTATGTTATGCTATGATTAAAAACTATTCTGACTGATTAAAAAAGTATTAAACCTTTTACAACTAATCTACTGTAAGGTTAAGACTTAAGAAGTATTGTCTGGAAACCGCTGAGATTTCTCTTCTTTCTGCTCATTGTCATACTTTTTTTTTGTATGTTTAACTTTATGATGTTGATACCTTTTTATATTTTTAAATGAAGTAAATTAATACATAAAAACAAATACATAATAAATAAAGATGTAGCTTTAAATGGATTATTTTTCCACAGTAGCCAACAACATAAAATGACAACCTTTTCAGTCTGTATATTTTAAAATAATTGTTACTTTAGAGGACATTTATCAAGTCCTTGGTGTACTGTTTGTATTGACACAAAGCGAAATTCCAACAAATTGCCTGAAAAAAATAGTTATATATTGCAGGTTATATTTGTATGTATTTAATATCATAGTTCCAAAATAAAGCAAATAGAAAATGCACAAATGCTCATTTTTGTCAAGATAAAAGAAATTGGGTCCACAAAATTGCTGTAACAATCTTGTCTTGAAGTCTTTTCTACCGACAACAATAACAACTCTGCGACTAAATGAATAATCACTGCACTTTAGGGATAAAAAGGAAAAAAAAAACACTAGTTCAATTTTGCTGATGGAGAAGACTCTTTTGCCAGTTGGAAAAGTGGAACAAAAAACAGTAATTACAAAGATCTCAAAGGTGCACCGTGTAATTTCAGTCGGGGGGCCGTAACCTTCTTGTTTTTGTGGATACGTCATTGCTCTGCTTAGAATGTTCCACAGTGTGACATTAAGCAGTTCTATTTTACGTTTATTCAATTACAGGTGATTTTATAGCTCAAAAACATGTTTAAAAAAGGCTTTGTGATTGTGAGTGGGGTCGCCTCTCCACAGATCTGACCTGTAACTCGTTTGGTCTCCATGAAGTAAAATTATAAAAAAGATGGTCAAACTATGATTTTTTTTTTGTAAAATCTTGAATCTAATGATCTGAATGAACTGTGTTTTGGTAAAATGAGCAGACCAGTCCAGTGTAACTTTCTGGTGGAGGATCGTCATCTGCTCGTCTCCATGATTGTTTTGTCTGGAATGTTTTTTTCTGGAAGCAGGTTTTGGACCCTCTACCATAGGAGTCTCCAACCAGTAGCTCTCCACCCCCTTCCAAGTAACTCGCCAAGGGATTTCTGAATTATACAAATGGCGCTGAATAACTCAAATTTCTATTTCCTTAAATGTATAATTTTGATGCACACTTTTGTGCACTGATAGCTGGATAATGGGCTATGTTTTATAGACATCTAACTGTGCCTCATCTTCGTCTTACCATGGCTCTTATATTTACAAAGTTTCTCACAACCGCTAAAAAAAAGGCTGGAGACCCCTGCTCATAGACCGTATATATGAGTGGACTAAGCTATCCTGTTAGCCGCCACGTGCCAAATAGGAAGTGCTCCAGGAGGCTCTTCCGGCTCCTTCTCTCCCTTTTTCCCATTGAGTTACATTGGGATCTTATCGCTCTTCTCTCTGTACCTGTTGCTGTGAGCCTCGTCATTTTGGTCTTAAAATGTTCGTATGATCCTGAATTTTTTTCCGCTATTTTGTCCATCAAAAAAACCCTGTTCATAACATAGAGCCTGGCTCCAGATTTGCTCCAGTAGCCGTTAGCATCGCGAGCCTCATTTGAACGGCGCTAAACGCTATGGGTGACGTCACGCTCACTTAGTCCACTTCTTTTATACAGTCTATGCCCCTGCTCTACCAAAACAGTTACACAGTGCACCTTTAACTATAAACCAAAACAAAGTCTCCTCCTTTAGCTTTATACTATGAGCAGTCTTGGGGCCATACCTGTTTGTACTCGGACTCCCGGCCCACCAGCACCTGCAGCACGTAGCTCACAGGGTCTCCTCTCATTGGTGGAATAGTCTCCCATGTGACTTCACACGTGTTCCCCTCCAACTGGTGCACTTTGGGCGCTATGGAAACAAACAAATAAGCACATTAAACATGATTATTACAACGTGGATGCGGTTGAGAAAGCAGGAGGGTTAGCAATATGTAATTTAAATCAATGTTGTTTGTATCATAGACTAAATAAACATGGCTAACCCAATAGTTAGTGCGTTCCAAATAGGAAGTGCGCACCATTGACTCTGTCTCCAATTCAATTTGTGTTGAAAAAACATCTCCCCTCCCTTTGTAACTGCTGTCAGGCTCCTCATTCTGGTCTTAAAATGTTCGTATTAACCCGCGCTACATGATCCTGGTGTTTTTATTTTGCTAAATTGTCTGTAAATGCAAATAAATTCCTTTTCCTAACATGAAACTCCGCCCCAAATTTGCTCCATAAGCCTCAGTGAGATTTGTGTCTTTGTTCATGTATTATTCAGGATGTTAGTGTAGTTATTACTGCCTGGCAAGTCCAGAATATCTTCATAAAGAACTGGAGAAGTGTATTTTGTGTCCCAGGCGATTGCTACTTTGCAGCTGATCATCAACATTACCTGGGGATGTGATGCTAACTGGAAATTTAACACAATGTGACCAGAGAAAACTGACTTAGTTTAGATTTGTGCTGGGAAACAAGTTTTTCAACATAAAATTACAGTCACAATTAGCTAGCATCAGCCAACAGTTTTTCCAGTTAGTCGCTCTCACTTTTTGTTGAAAATCACCTAAATAGGACCATGAATGCTTGTTTTGATCACAGGCTCTTGAAAATGTGTTGTGTAAATCCATTTTGTATTCTTGCATTTTATACAATCCTAAAACTTTTTTGGCAGTGTTTGCTAATGTGGGCACATTAGCAAATACTGCCAAAAAAGTTTTACTAAAGTTGTGTGTCTTTTGAGCCCTGTGTCCCCTGTCCCAGTAGATTTATACAAAACCAGTGACTTGTCCCAGTTTTATACAAGAAATGTCCCAGGTGTGTCTATTTTTGACCAACTTGACCTAAACCAGGACTAAAACAGGACAATATCAGGTCTATTTCAGGTCTATTTCAGGTCTAAACTAAGACTAAACCAGGTCTAAACCAGGACTAAACCAGGACAATATCAGGTCTATTTGAGGTCTAGTTCAGGTCTAAATCAGGACTAAACCAGGACTAAACTATGGCTAAAATAGAACTATATCAGGTCTAAACCGGGTCTAAACTAGGACTATGTCAGGTCTATATCAGGTCTAAACCAGGTCTAAACCAGGTTTAAACTAGTGCTAAACTAGAACTATATCAGAGCTAAACCAGGTCTAAACTAGAGCTAAAATTAGGACTATATCAGTTCTAAACCAGGTTTAAACCAGAGGATTTTTTAGCCAAAATCCAGAAAAGTGCTTCTGTATTTTGTCTCAGATTATACACTGACCCACACGTGAGTTGAGGATAGAAAATGCTACACGCTTTTTTCACAGTTTTATTTATACCTACCATAACAACACAGGTCTGTCCCAGTTTTTTTTTTTTTATTTTAATTACATTGCATTTAAAACAACCCCAGCAGTGCAAACTATCTACCGTTATAGAAAGTGTTTTTTACCCTAATTATAATTTAAACATAAACTGACAACTACCAACCCATTAACATAATTTTTATGCAGTATACGCCATGATTACTGTTCTATTTTTGGAGACCTGCATATATTTACTTCTACCTATCACATTTTTTACTAACACTACCTCCACCTCAGTTAAGTAGCCAACAATTGGATTCAATACACATCACATTCACCGGCAGTTGTCACAAATACTCAATACGTAAAGCAATGACGGTCGTATCATTTCACAACAAAGCCAGCGCCAGAATTACGATCTATAATTTTGTTTTGCTATTTACATAATTGTCCACCTGAACACTTCTCCTTTGGGACTCGTGTCACTCTGCACCTACAAACATTAGTGATTATAGCCCGAGCTAAAAACATTTGACTAAAAAGTAGAAGGAGAAATGAAAGCCGCTGATTAAAAGAGAGAGTTTCAATTAGAGTAACTGGTTTAGAAAAGCCAGGACGACCTTTGACTATTTAAATTTATTTATGTTACTTCAATAATCTCCCTGCATCTTTTTAGCTCACAGCTAAACCAATATAGTTCTCAGTTTATTCTCAGTCTTTTATTTCCGGAAGGAATAAGAGGCTTACTGGCAATAACAACATAACCCATAACACTTTATATTGTATTTTCAGATATCAGGATCATTTGGACAATGCAATAAAACCAAATAAATCAGATTTGCAAATATATTAAAACATTAAAAAAGCAACACTTTATTTCAAGGTGCATATGTTTCCATCTAACTGGCTGCTAATTTGCATACGTAATTTGCATAAGTGTCAGTTTGATTAGTTAGTGTTTATCTGACCATTAATAATGTCTTATTTTGCTGATGTGCGATGCCAGAACATTTGGTAACACTTTATAATAACTACATTTAATTTGCTTTAAAGGTGCATTGTGTAACTTTTCTGGCAAAGGGTCCATCAAATGCTTTTCTTCGTGGAGATGTTGCTGCTTTGCCTGGAATGCCTTAATGCCGTACTGTGGAACATTCCAAGCAAAGCAATGACATATCCATAAAAACAAGAAGGTGATGGACCCCAACCAAAAAGTTACACGGTACGCCTTTATTATAGTGTAAGTGTAACTGGAGATTTTTGTACATGACAGTTGATCCTAACAGGCTTTTGATAGTAACGGTGTTATTAAAGGGGAACTCCGGCACGTTTGAGGCTAAAGTCCATTGCTAGAGGTGGTCGAATACTGTCAGAAGCCAAAAAACAGCACAGATCAGTGTTTTCTAGGCGGAGATTTCGCTGTGGTAATGAGTCTGTCAAGGCAACAAACTAGTGTAGTGAATTGGGCAAGTTCTTAGCTTCCAATTCCAAACATCAATTTGCACAGCCACAGCAAGATCTCTGCCTAGAAAACACTGATCTGTACCATTTTTTGGCTTCTGGCAGAATTCGACCACCTTTAGCAATGGATTTTAGCTTCACACGTGCTGGAGTTCCCCTTTAAGAGCAAATACCACAAGTTGTAAAAACTTCACCCATATTGCCTGTGTGGTGGAGATCGGAGAGGCCGATGACTGGCAGACTGGCAGCCTCGCTTTTGTCAGTCTGCCCCAAGACAACTGTGACTATTATAACATCTTACCACCAGCAAGTTTAGCAATAACAGGAAGTTTATTAATAAGAAAGTGTTTAGCTGGAGTTTATAAGTTTAAGTGGAATAAGACATCAGTAAGGGCCAAATAAGCATTAGCATGTATGTGTGAGTGTGTGTGTATGTATGTGTGTGTGTGTGTGTGTCTGGGTTGTTTGGTTGTGTGGTGTCGGCAGCTGTGGGGGATGGGTCGGTAGGTGGGTGGAAGGAAATGTGGGATTGTTTTTGTCACTGTAAAGCACTTTTGAGTTACATTTTTGTATGAAAAGCGCTTTATAAATAAAGTTTGAGTGATTGATTGAACCAAATACTAATTAACTCTGAATTAATGTATGCAAATTAGCAGTCCATATCTGTCCTAAGTATCCAAGCTGCTTCTTCAGTTCTGGTCAGATTGCTGGTGGACAGTGTCTTATATCTGCCTGAAGGGAGGAGCTAACTACACTGAAACTACTCTGAAAGCAACACACCTACTTATTTATACTTCCTGTTTGTGAGCTTGGTCTGTTGAACTACACTAAATGTGAATTGTGCCATATTTTGCAGACTCATTGCTTATCACTGCTGATTTTGTTATTTTGATTTAGGTATGAGGATGGAGTTACAAATAGGTATAAATAAATGATGTCAAGCCCCTCATTTCTATTCAAAGATGGATTGTCCTCTCTAACAAAAATTGCCTCTTTCACCATTTATTTTCTCTGGCTAATATCTGCATTTCATTATCTTCAAAGGAGAGTTAAGTGGCTTTCAGATGGAGAAATTGAATTTAATTATTCTTCTGCTATTGATCATACCTGGATGACTGACGGATTACACAGACAAGTCCCAAGTGTGTGTGTGTGTTTTGCCCGGGGCTGTGGTACCTTTGAGGGCGGGGGGCACAGACTTGGTGGTGCAGAAAGTGTGCGTCTCGGAGAAGGGCCCCTCGCCGGCGTCGCTCACAGCCTGTATTCTGAAGCTGTAGGAGCTGGATTCAGTCAGTCTCTGCACCTTGTACGTGTGACTGGGCCCACGGTAGATCGTCACGAACCTGAGAGAAGAAAATAGTAGATTTTATTTATGAAGATTACCATTATTAAATTTTTTTTTTTTTAGATTTTCGCAGTATGGCTCAGCTAATGTTACACTGAGCGCTCTCCCTAAAACTTCCATCCATAAATTGCACTTTTTCATCTTTCTTCTTAACACAGAAGTAAAGTAAAAATGCACTATGTCACTTTTTGGTTGGAGGCTCATCACCTGCTTGTTTCTATGGATATGTCATTGCTCTGTTACGAATGTTCCACAGTGTGACATTAAACACCTCTACCTTACATTTATTCAATTACAGGTGGCTTTATAGCTCAAAAATACTTAGAAAAAACAAAATTCTGACTGTAAGCGGGGTTGCCTCTACACAGATCTGACCTGTATCTTGGTCTGGTTTGGTCTCCATGAAGACAGAAAGGTTTAATGCCATACTGTGAAACATTCCAGACAAATTAATAGCATCTCCACGAAGAAAAGCTTTTGACCAGAGAAGTTACACAATGAACCTTAAACTATAATATGTGTATCTTGGAAATTCAAAATGGTAATTTATTTTTTGTTATAATCTTGTAAAAACTATTAGCATTTAGATCTTTTATTACTGAAACTGTATTATGTCCAGTTGCCTTAATTTTTTTATCTAGGATTTTAAAAGGTCAATAAGGCTGGGCAATATGACAAAAATATCAGCCATATTTCGCACACAATTAAACCAACGAAACAAATAAAAATGTCTTTTAAAATATACTTCCACGTCATAAAGAAGAGACTTGTAATCAGTGCCATTTAACACTCGGAGTAAATCAGGTGACAGTTTGATTGATTGATCAGAACATAAAATGGATGGTGCACAACGCTGGCTGTAAATTTATCAAACACCACTGTGAAAAGTCATTCATTTTGAGCTAAGGACAGATGAACGCAGTGGAGACACAATAAGTCAGTGAATATGCATCTCTGCGCTATAGCCCTATTCATCCTTACGGCACCTGGAATCTACGGGAGAGGAGAGAGACCAAAAAAGAGGTGAATAACGAGGAGAGGAGGAGGAATGTGACTGGTAATTACAAAAGAGGAGGCTGAGATAAGATGGAGGACGTACTGGGGAGAGAGGAGACAGAAAAGGTTTAGAGCAGGGCTATAACTCCACGGAGCTCTCTATGTTGTGGTACCATAGAGAACTAATGAGATTTTGGTTGATTGACGGCCAGTAGTTAACTCCCTACAACACACACAACGTAAATGCTATGTGCAATCTGGGGCTTTAGGTGTGTTCGATTAATTGGTTGATGGTGTCTTAGTTGACCACATTTTGTATTAGTGAACACTTTATTTAGATTATAAGCAACAGCAGAAAGGAGAAGTTATTTGAGGATTAAATGTCCTATATTGTACAAAACTGACTCAGAAGAACTTTAAATCATGTTATTGTCTCAAAAATATATCTGGAGCCATGTTTTCTTTCATTATTCATTTCACGTTTGAGTGATCTTTTATTATTAGTCTGTACACATCTCCAGAGCCTCTCAAACATCTCAAAATGCTCTGCTTCACCTTGTAATGTCGTGTAGTGGTAGTTTTCAAGTGGCTACTTTGTTTTTACCTTTAGTTCGTTAGAGATGGGCAATTCCAGGTCTGAAATTAGCCAAATAATTCAAGCAAAGTTGTATGGAGTATGGAGCACATATTGTGTTTTGTTTCATTCACTCTCCAGATATGTTTTTGATTAGAAAACTGCACTATAACAGATTGTAAATTAGCGTAATGCCACTCTTTTAAGCTGTTTTTATATAAATACATTGCTTCCTAGTTTTTATGCATAAATAGTTGCTTTTGCATGAACTCCCATCAATGTGTAGTTTTGTGAATACTGTTTGAGTCATTCATAAAGATACGTAATAGTTTTGAGAGCTTTTACCACGCTCCCTTTTTAATCACCCAATGGCAGAATGTGTCTTTAGTCCTCCAAGAGTTCCTTCATGTAATCCTACACTTATTTTTCAGTAATAAGTTTGTAATGAATAAATAGTGGAACTCCACTTTGCTGAACAACTAAATGTCAAAACAATTACAAAGACTCTCCAAAAGCGCTGCTCACACACAAGCGGACTGGCAAATGAGCACAACAAAGTTAAAAGGAAAACCTTGGTTCAAATGCAAAAGTTTATTTATAAAAGTGAACGGGGCATGATGGGAGCGACCTTGTGTGTTTTGTGTTTTTTATAAAAAGGTTGAAATGTTGAGGTCAAGGTAAATAAAATACTTTGTTTGTTATTAAAATAATACACTATACTCACTATAATAACTGAGGCACACTAGGGCAGGGCACTGGTGATAAAAATGTAATTGTGATATGATCGTTATGGTCTACTGTTTTGGTGAAATTGTCATATCATGATTTGAAGGGACATGTTTTTCTGTCTTTTCCAGAATGTAAACAAGTTGAATTGTTGAAATCAGGGTTAATAAAATAATTCTGTTGTTATTAAAAAGCTGGGCAATGTGCATTTGCAATCATCTAAAGTAATTCAATAATGAAATGCCTGTTTATACGAACTTAAAAGCTCAGTTTGGAATTACTGTTGCACAATGGATTGAATATTTATGCCTGTTTTTAACTGAACAGTATGTTTTGTTGGTTGTAGTGTTATCAAAAGCATAAAAAATCAGATCCTAATGGATACCAAAAATTGATATATATATTTTTATTATCTTTGTGGTATTGAATATCAGTATTAAGTATCGAGACAATTCCTTAGTATTGAAATCCGAGTTTTAAATTTTAGTATAATGATGACACTAGTTGGTTGTACCCGTCCTTATAAACCCTATTTCTGTGCGGTGTTTTTTTTATCAGGCAGGCAATATTGTACGTGGGGCTGAATTCATGTATTTGTATTTCCATAATGTAATTTCCTCTTTGGGACAATAAAGTTAACCTTACCTAAGATTTATTGAGGTACACAGAAAATGAAGGCTTTATAGTTTCTAGAGTATGAAAACTAGAATATTCCTATTAAGAATTGTGCTGTAATTATATTGAACTGTAATATGACATGTGATGAAAACAAATATATACTAGTTTTTTGCTTTTTTTTTACCAGTTTGTTTGGCTCCAAGGTTAGGGATGGACCAGTGTTGTGGTAAGAATACACAGTAGTGTCATGTATTTTTACAGGACAGGGCATGAATAAATATATTAAATTAAGTGTAGGATGACGGCAGCAGGCAATAATTCATGTTTGTAATGCATGCATTGTACCCCACTGTAGCCAATTAAAAATGATTACAACATTAATTAAGATATTCTACTTTATTGTGTCTAAAGTCCCAGTATTGTTGTCATAGCACCTAAGCATTCACAGTTTCTCAGAAGCAGGGAATTATGGGTAGTACAGAGGTAGTGACCATGCAAATGAATAATTACTTCAAATGAGCAGCTTCTAAAGGGCAAAGAGACACAGAAAAAGAAATGTACAAACTGAGCAAGTCTGCATATGGAGATAAGAAATAAGAAAATATGGTGGATTTTGAAAAGGAGCATAGGTTAGGTTTAAGACAACTAAATATTATGAATAATTTGACTTAAATCCATGATGATTAAAGGTCCTATATTATGCAAAATTGAACATTGTGGACTTAAGTCATGTTATAATGTCGTTACCTCCTCAAAAACATAGCTGGAGTTGTGTTTTGTTTAATTCACACATGTTTGAGTAATTCTGCATTATTAGTCTGTCTGCATCTCCAAAGCTCAAAATGCTCTGTTCCATCTTGTGATGTCATGAAGTGGTCATTTTCAAGTTTTACAGCTACCGTCTACCTTTTGTTCAGCAGAGACGGCATTTCCAGGGCTGAAGTCATCCAAATAATTCTAGTGAAAGCGTATGGAATATAAAAACACAGTGGAGCACTTCCTGTATTAGCACACGACATCACAAGGTGGAACACAGTGTTTTCGGGGTTTAACACAGCCTGAATAAACAGGAGTTGTGTGTTAAGCATGTGTGAATAAAACAAAACACAACTCCAGGTGTACAATGGAAGTGCACAAATGGGTCCAATTACGTAGGGAATTTCTTTACAAAACCACAAAGTGCCCCCCTTCAGATACATTGAATTAGTGGTGACGTCTGTTTCCATGGCAATGCAATGCAATCAGCCCATACTCCATCATAGCATAACTCAAATCCTATACAAGCCACGTGTGACAGTTATTGAACCCAGAAGAATAACCAATATATAGAGTAGGTAAAAGGATTTTGCATTATAATAGCTGGGGTTAAGCCACATAACAAGAAGGTCCCTCATCCAAAAGAAGGTCCCTCATCCAAAAAGTTACACAATGCACCTTTAACCTTGTTGTTTTTAAATGCTGTAAATGGGAAACAACATAAAACTGTAATTTAATCTTACTTTTTGTGTAATTTGTCATTCTGAAATACACAATGAGACACTATCTATATTTAAATATATATCTTGATCAAAACAGCTTCTTGGTTTCATATTCTGAATTGACGTCAAACTATCAGCACTAGATTGTACTGGACTTTAATTTTTCTTTCTGCAAAAGCAATAAGGATAATTGATGCATGTGTCATACTACCCATAAAACCTAAGGGTGAATGCAAAAATAGCAGAGAGCCACAGTGACTTTACCAATTAAAAAGTGAACTCTAAAACCACATTTACTCATTTGGCAGGTTACACATTCTGATATGGAGGGGTTAACAGATCACAGCTGGGAGGACAAAATGGCCATCTGCTGCTTGTCTCAATGTAGTGCCACTCATTCACCCAGTGCCAGTAATCACCAGCCAAGTATTCACACAACACTGACACTGCACCCACCAGAGCACTCAGGCTCTCAGACTGGTGGGGAAAATATATCCAGCTTAAAGTGCGTATGACAATTCTCAAATGTGTACTTGGTGTGGTGGCATAAAACCTGTTATAGAAAAAAAATTACAGTTCAGGATCAAGAAGCAATTTGTGAAGAAAAGGTGAAAAATTTGCCGAACGTTACAGGAAGTAGAGAGTTAAATTTTAGAGAGTGCCTCTATTGATGATGTGATGCTAGGGGGAATTCTGTCCAAAAGTTTGGCACAATTTAAACGCAAGAAACACATTTTTCTGATATTTTAACATACTTTACACAAAATAAAAGGTGTTTTCTTATAATTAAAATGAGCTAGCTATGGACAATTTGATATGCTATGTTTTATTTTTTTAAATATGTGGCAGAGGACCTTCCAGAGGAAATACTTTGAGAGAATGGACCATTTCTTCACCATTGCAAAAACCAGAGCAGAGTAAGAACGAGGTCGTTCCTGTTGTGTTCACCTGGCTCCCCCTAGAGGCTGCTGGACATAGAGGAGGGAGACTTTTAGCTTTTCTTCTCCTTAAACTGAACTGAAACAAGATCTACTGACCCTACTGGACCAGTCCTCCTGTTAAACTGCACTGAGACCTTCGACTGAGACACAAAGGCCACTGAGAAGCACAGTGTAAATGCTGCAGTTCCCTCAGGATCAATCTCCCTTTTCAAACAATATTTTTGTTACCATAATTTGATATCAAGAGAACGTGTATTAATCAAGAACAAAGCTTAAATTAGGTTCATTTTAATTAAGTTAAGTTTACAAATAGTTGTCCATAATACTATAGGCCTGTTACTGCACCATATATAACAAATGCAATGGTTACTTTGACTTTCGAGGAATACTTTGGAGTGACTTTGTGCTGATGATTCAAGGTAAAACAATTAGGTGCGGTAAGGCCCTTAGTTTCCATGGCAATGTCACTAATTGTAAAAGTAGCCCACGGCAAGAGGGAAACAGAGGCAGGAGGAAAAGGGCGCCGTTAGGCTAAAACAATTCATTATGTAACTGTACCTCTAATGCAAAAGTTCCTAACATATTACGCTACTGTAAAACTGACAGAACTAACCGGAGTAATCAAGATATACAGTAAGGGAAGGCTTTAATGGTTCATATAGGAGCTTTTAATAGCACCACTACCTATACGGCTAATACTATAATCAATTACAACAATGCATTGGAGAACAACTTGTATGACTGTGCTGCCCTGTATATGTGTGTCTCTGAGCAAAACATTGTGTCTCTGAGCAAAACACTTCCCCTTCACTGAAAGGGACATGTATTTGTTCTAATGGTGGGCCGTTATCGGCGTTAACGTGCTGCGATAATGTGAGACTCTTAAGGAGCGATATAAAAAATACCGCCATTAATCTATCATCAAAATTGGGTTTGGAGCTGGGTCCTATAGCCTACTAAGCAAACTGATGACTTTCACCACCATATTTTAGGGCGGATGTATACATAGCCGAATTGCACAGTAGGGGGCGAGAACGAGTTTTCCAACCTCTATGCACCTGTGAATTACCCAAACTAGGCTACCAACCAACCAACCAACCAACCACACCAAGCCTGACATTCTAACATGGACGCAGCCACGAAGCCGCAAGGCTTGCTTCAAGGAAAATTCATTTTTAAGAAGCTTCCCGATGGCGAAATCGACAAAACTAAGGTTGTGCGTACTTAATGCAATGCGGAATTGGTTTACTGTAGGAGTTCTACCAGTCTCAAATACCATCTGAACGCAAAGCATCCCTTTGCTAATGCTTCTGATGCCGGTTCAAGCACCGATAAAACGCCGGGAAAGAGTAGCCGCCAAACTACTTTGTTTGAATGCAACCGAGGCAAGCCTGTCAGCACAGCTTTATCAGAGAAGCTTACTAATCTTCTCGCCCGGTGGATTGCCACTAGCTGCCGACCCATTAGCATGGTTGAGGACAAAGGGCTCGAGCTTGTTCTTCAGGCGGCCACAGGTGACCCATCTTATAAACTACCTGCAAGACAAACTATCGTTCGGAGGATATATGACCAATACACCGCAGAGAAAGCCGCAAAGGACGCAAAGATGGCAGAGGCCAGGTGTGTTGCACTGACGGGGGACCATTGGACATCTGTAAACAATGACAACTACCTCGGTGTTACTGTGCACCTCATCAATGCTAGCTGGGAACTGCACTCCTTCGCCTTAGGTGGGTAACGTTATGCAATTTTAAATGACATTATTTAGCAATAGCTTAGTCTGTAATTGCGACGACATCACGAATTATCAACACATCGGTTTACAACTAGAAATGAACTTATTCTGATGTACTTTTTGTCTGTCCGGCATTTTGGCTCCTATTCTAATGCATCCCCTGGCTTAAGAAACCCATTCTCAAAGACTTACTTTTAGTCATTACTTAGGTATTTTGCATATTCTGAAGGAGCCATTTTAATCTAGATTAATCTAGATTAATTTCAAGATTTCAGTGAGATTAATCTAGATTAAAAAAATTAATCTATGACCACCACTAATTTGTTCATAGTAATTTATTTTGTTGTAATCTTATATTAGCTCCCCGGGTCGCCCGGGCCTTTCTGTGTGGAAAGGGCACTCCGGTTTCCCCCATCAACTCAAAACATGCACTGTAGGTGTGAAAGTTGTGTGAGTGAGTGTTGGTGGTGGTCGGAAGGACCGTTGGCACCGCTTGGCTTGGCAGCCGCGCCTCCGTCAGTCTGCCGCAGGGCAACTGTGGCTACAAAAGTAGCTTACCACCACCGGGTATGGAGTGAATGAAGAATGGTCTGTAAAATGCTGTGTAAAGCACTTTGGGGACATGTGTCTGTGTAAAGCGCTATATAAACCTTACCTTACCTCCTTAAAAAGCATTTGTACAAGATTGCTCAAGGTTGTGATGCAGCAAAATCCAAGTGAGCATCATTTTCAACCAAATTGCTGTAAAAGAAAAACTCGAAGAAAGTGGCAACTGCTTAAAGCAGAACTAAGTAACATTTTTACCTAATTAAATGTCTTTGAAAGCCCCTCTGTTGGTCACATGTGACATTTTGGGTTGTTTGAAGGGTCCACTGATGCCCCCATCTGCCTCTGGGCGGAAAACCCACACATGCAACTTGGCTCCTACCGACCCGAATTTCAGCTCTTAGGGTCTATTCTCGTTCTCACGAGAGCCAAATTGCTTTACAACACTTCAGCTACACACAGGTAACCGAGCTAACAACACACCCTGTACTGACGAGCTCCGGCCGTTATGGGCCGTGGTGCTCCAGGCGCTACGGGCCACAGTGCTCCGAGAGCTCCGGGCACTTTGGGCGCTACGGGCTGCGGTGCTCCGAGAGCTCCGGGCACTATGGGCCACGGTGCTCCGTGAGCCGTGGTGCTCCGGAACAGTTCATTCTCACAAGAGACCTGAAGGGGGAGCACTACCACTGAAGTTACTTCTTTAAAGCTCTAAAATAATGGTTGTTGGAAAGTCAAGTATGTCACCATGAATAACAAATTTTACTTTAAAGGTCCTAGCTTTAAGTCATGTCAAAAAACTACAGAGTTGTGTTTTGTTTTTGTAATCCCGGTTTATTGTGTTGCTTTCACGAGGAGGAGTGTTTTCCATTTGAAAGAAGAACTCAGCCTAAATATGAAGAGTTTGTGTGTTAAATATGTGTGAATAAAACAAAAAACAACCGCAAGTATGTTTTTGATGATGAGACATTATAACAGATCAGAAAACAGCGCAATGCAGACTTTTTAATAATGAGGGGTCGTTGGTTTAACTTTTAACTTCAGATGTTCTTATATTCTTTTAATTATATATACAGTGAGTATGCTGCTGTTAAAATGTTCCATATTGGCTATAATCTTCACAAGTTAAAATAAAAAAATGTAAAGCACGCTATACTCTCCCATCTTTCTCAATAGATTTAGCTACAAAAATACCTTAGTTTTCTATTACGTGCATTAGTTCTAGCAGAACGCTTTGGGCTAATAACCCCTGCTGTTTCTTTGTAACTCCAGACCAGGCCCCAGTGAGGAGCCCAGCCTAATTTTCAGACACCTTTTCCATCCTCCTACGTGACTTCTCCATGGTACAGCGTGTTACAACCAGGACTCACAAAAACATGCATACATCTCGCACACACGTTTAGCATGAGAACACTGTTAGGTAGATTTTGTGTTGTGTGTGTGTGTGTGTGTGTGTTTGTGTGTGTGGTATTGACTTTCGGCTCCTTATCCCTATCGAGCAGCAGTTTAAAGGGACTTGATAAGGACTAGAGGTACAAAGATTTTCAAGTGAACAATTTCAAATGATATTCACAAAGTAGTCCCCAATACGCGCTCAATGGACGTTCAACTTGATATTCTTGAATGCTGATGCCAGGTTGATGGTGTAATTATGCTATTGTAATATTCTCGTGTGAACAAAATCAATATGCTTCCTGAAGAAAACATGACTGAAAAAGGAGCATTCATGGATTTCAGTTGCATGGCAAAGATGCTTATTATTATTTTCATCACTGTAAAACCCAGAGATATAAAATAAAATGTTAGATTATGGGTGCCATTTTGAGGACTTTTCACCATTTTGAATTGTTACATGTTACGGCAAAGGTCTTTACTATTTTCATCACTGTACAACCCACTTTCCCCCCGATTTTTCCTGTTATGGCTGCTATTTTGGGGACCATTTTGAACAGTAATATTTTTCATCTCATATATTAAAATTAAATTAATATGAAAATGCATTGGTTTTATGCAAAGTTATGAACAAAAGGTTCAACTACCTCCAATTTTTATCGCTAATATTTTCAACTCTTTTGTTTTTAAATGTTATAATGTTTATGCTGTGTGCGTCATTGTGGCACTTAAGTGAACAAGTCCTTCAAGTAATTGCTTCAGTGTTATTTAAACATATGCAAATGGGGGACGTGGAGTCAAAGTTCAACAGTGAATCACCATCGGTACTTGATCAGAGAGCAGAGTAGCGTAGACTGGAGATGTGGTGAGGTAAGGTAAATGCTTTGAGGGTGGGTTAGGTAATCTATTGACAAAAGAAAGCCCTCATAATACGATTCTTAAAGGGCCACTTCAGCTATCTTATCTAATAAAGGCACAATGCTTCTTATTTTAGTAATGAATACAAAAAAATAAATAAATCCACAAATTTTGTCTTCTTTTGTACATTAACTTCTTGGGTTCTTTTTAAACACAGTTCTGAAGACGTCAACAAGGTAAATATATTTCCTACTGTAGTATAAAATAAAAAGCAGATTTGACTCTATATTGGAACTGTAAATTTCTCTTGAAAACTAAACAATTTTACAAGATTTTTGTACTAATACTGTGTCTTTTTGTTTGTTTGGGAGTATTTTAGTGTCTCAGTAAAGCATTCGCCAAATGACCCAACGCTTGCTGATTCAATCCCAGCTTGGAGGAACACATGCTGTTGTTGTGTTCTTGGGCAATACACTTCACTCAACATTGCCTTGGGAGATTGTGCAGTGTGAGTGACTGGGACAGATGGGGCAGATTGGCAGTCTTGTTTCCACTAGTCCACCCCAGGGTATCTGTTTAATCTATTCTCACTCCGCAGAGGAGCATTTTAATAGGCTTCCCGAATGTATAAAGGGTAATTAAAATGAAAGGTAATATTACAATAACTGTAGAGTAGAGCGATTTGTCAAATTTTAATCAAGAATGAGATTCAGTCATGTCTAATCTTCAGTCATATGGTTTTTTAATTGAGAGATCCACAGCCGGGATATGGTGCAGAGTTTGGACTTTGGGGAAATAAATTGGGCAAATGTTTTAATTAAATGGCGAAAAAAAATTTTTTTTATTTAACCTTTATTTAATCAGGAACGTCCCATTAAGATTACTAATCTCTTTTTCAAGGGAGTTCTGGCCATGCACACTCTACTTTCATACTAGGCACTGTGGGTGAAGTGCCTTGCCTAAGGACACAGCAGCAGTTTCTGTGACTGGTGCCCCACTGTGGCACCTGGAATTCCCAGTGGTCTCCCATCCAAGTACTACCCAGGCCCGGCCCTGTTGAGACCTGACGAGATCAGGCTTTGACAAGTCGATTATGTTCATAATAGCAATACTGAAATTTTATTTTTGGAAATAAAAAAAATAAAATTTATCAGTATTGGGGGAAAAAAATATATTTTTTCCAAAATAACCCAGCAGTAGTTTAGAGTGAAATGGCCAAAAAAAATATTAAGTTGAAATTCATTTAGTAAGACTTTTTCTTATTGACAATGTAAAAACTACAAGAGCTATTTTCTCTCAAGGACACAACGCATCAAATTATGACCTTTTCTGGCAGAACCTCACTCACTAACGGGCGCCATGAAAAAATAACGCCGTAATCTCTTTAATCTGTGTCCCACCTGTGGTTCTTGTCCTCCATCTGTAGCGTGTAGACAATGTCATCGGCGAGCAGGGCGCGAGTGTGCGTGTTGCTGTTGTTTTCGCCCCATTTCAGTTTTAGGCTCTGGGGTCCCGCGGAGGCGCACTCCAGGGGGGGCGGGGCCGGAGGGAGGGGGCGCGTTCGGACCACGAGGGGGGCGCTGCAGGGGCTGGAGCCAATGGCATTCACCGCCTGGATCAGCACACTGTTGGAGAGATGAAACACAAATGACTAAGTGCATAATTAGATCCTATTACCTGGAATAATTGACTTTTTAGCATTTGGCAGGTCACTTTTTCATCAGGGGTTACCACAGTACACCGTGATTTTGAATTATTGGAACTGGAACGTGCAATGTAAAAGATGATTATATTTTTCCATTTATTTTCATTCGGACAAATGTAATTATCTTGAGACAGTTGAGAAAAGAGCAGACAAAATATCATGTCAAATTTGCAGGCTTTGTGTTGTGGTTGAATAAAGTTATAATTAAGAATTTCACAGTGCAGCAATTACAGTAATAGGAATCTAAATACCATGGGAATTAAAGGGGTAACAGCGCCTCTTACTCTACTTTATTTCATGTTAAAATGATTCATCTGAACCCAACCCTAACGTAACAGTAATTTCACTTTCATTTTTTTCAAAGACTGCACAACTTTTCTAGTGGAGGGTTTGCCACTTTCTTGTTTCCATGAAGATCTTATTGCATGGGCTGGGATGTTTCTTAGTAAAGCATTATTATTATTATTTTTTAATCTCCAAGCAGGTGACAGTACGGGTCAGATGAGCCAACGCATAGTGAGATTGCATAAGAAGTTGAAAACATTTAAGTCAATTATTTTGATAACCATGCTGTGGGACATCCCAGGCAAACTAATAAAAGACAGGTAAGACAGACAGACAGGTGGCGGACCCTTAACTAGAAATGCTACACAGTGCAGCTTTAAAGGAAGTATCAGTGTAAAGGTCTTGGGAGATATAATATTCCCACCTTCCATTTTAACACTATGATATAGTAGAGGCCCATTATACTGAATGGAACAGAACTCTTGACCCAGTTTTTCACACAAGTACAAGCACAAAATGGTAAAGGGCCCATATTTTCTATTTTCTGATCCATGTTATGATGTTGTTTGCTCCTTCACAGACATACCCGGAGATGTGTTTTATTTCATTCACACAAACTCTGTATATTTAGACTGTGGTAATAGAGAAAGTGCTCTAATGTGTTTTAAAAATCCATACACCATCACTAGAAGTATTTGCATATTTTCAGCCCTGGAACTGACTATCACTACTGAACAAAAGGTAGATGTTTAGATGAAAATTACCTCTTCACGACAAAACAAGGTAGAACAGAACATTCTGAGCCTTGGAGATACAGACAGACTAACATGTGTAACTGAAATAAAACACAACTCCAGGTATGTTTTTGAGAGATTAACAGCATTATAACATGGCTAAAAGTGCAAAAAGAGTCAGCTTTGTGTAATATAGGACAATTTGTCCGCTTGAGATGTGCCCCTGCAAGTCCTTAATTTGACTATTATATTGCGTTTTGTATTTTTGTTTGTATTGTATTTTTTATATATATATATTCCATTAGCTTGTGACCCTTTCTGGTTGGTGCCATTAATAAACCCTACAATAAAACAAATAAAATCCTTTCATATTTCCCCTGCTTCTGTCTATGTCTCCCATTATCTGCAATTGTGTAGCTGTGAGGTCCTGACCACCTGATTGGCATCCTCAGCTCTGCCCTTCAGTATCTCCTGACATTTGATTGTGTTACTGTAACCTTTTGTGTGAATGCATGGCTCTAGGTTGGAAAAGGCCAGCTCTCTTTTCTTCCTCTCTGTGTAATTAACAATATGACCCAACGTGACTGACCACAGAGGAGCAGAACATGACTATTACAGACAAAGAAGTTTAATTCTGACTCCGCATCTCAACATTTACCCAGAAAAGATTTGCAGATGAATGGCAACAGAATTACAAGTTGGTGTTGATATGTGCAAACTCCACGTGTGAACAGCTGGTCTTGTGTGTGGGAAGTGTAAACATGTTTTGCTTTGGGCTCCTGACAGGTATGGGACACCGGTTAGGACAAAACACGCATTTATAATCAGGTGCTGTTTAACGATTGGGGAGTACATCCTCAAAAACACATTGTCCACTGTAAATATAAACACTTTTGGGAACATTAAGTGCACTTTTGGGAACATTAAGTGAATGTTTCCGTTAGTGTCACGGTAATGCTACAACAACAACTAGCATGCTAATACCAGATCAACCTTACTTCCTGGTTCGTGGAAGATAAAAACGCTCTGTCAACGCAGACAGCACACGCACTCTTGATTTTGAAACTAAGCTGAATTTGCAATATATCTGTCCAGGAACAAGACAAATCTGATTTAAGTACATGAAGAAATTGGATACAGCCAATTTAATATTAAAAATACTTTGTTTATCTGTTGTCTGAAGCTACCACTTGTCATTTACTGACTGTCCTACATGAAATAAAAAGGGATCCTGATTTGAACTTAAAGGTGCACTGCATAACATTTCTAGTGGAGGGTCCGTCACCTGCTTGTCTCCATGGAAATATCACTGCTTTGTCAAGAATGTTCCACAGTATTGATTAAACGTATTTATCACGAGGGAGACAAGCAGGTTACAGCACTGCGCTACATTACAACTCAGATCTGTGGAGCGTTGCCCCTATTCACAGAACAATGGAAACACCCATAATGAATAAATGCTAGATGTAGGCCTGGGCAAAACATCGATTTAAAATAAAAATGGAGTTGGCAAGTCAAATCGATTTGTTTTATCGGAAAATCGATATGTAAGATTTTTTAATACAGCGTGTACATTTTGTATTTGCCAAGACTTCCTATAGACTTTCTGTAATTCACTTCCTGCAGTGCGTCTCTCTCACTTTCCCCAGAGAACGGCACATGCACTAACAAATCTCACAGAAAGAACACTCATATAATCCACTGAGTCGTGTCCTTTAGTCCAACAGAAGCTGACGGCATCAGCGCACAAAGAAAGAGCTGCTTTTTTTTCCAGCATTTACAGTTTCTGCAAATTAGTATCATTTCCGTAAGACATAAACAAATGTGGCAAAGCTGCATTAAACACATTATAATGTCAAACAGGCTGATGTGACTCTATAGTGGTTATGGTTTATATGTGGCTGAGTTTATTTATGCAGATTAGTAATAGTAATAATAATGATGACCATTTTAATATAAAAACGTTAATGATTAATCAATAAATGATTGTTAATTCTCCCGGCGATTGATTACGAAAATGTAATTATGTGATTCATGCCCATCCCTACTGTGTACCATATGAAATGCTTCGATGGAGAAGAGAGGTTTTCACCCAGCCCAGCTCTAGCTAGATACATACATGTACATGTTTAAAGTCATACCATGGAACATTACAGGCCAAGCAATAACATCTCCACCGTGACAAGTAGACAGCAGATGTTCCACCAGAAAAACTGCACCTTTAAGTGTCACTGGCATAAATAACTAACGTCTCACACACACACACACTGTACAGTACACAGTATTTTCGCACCTGAGCAGCACATCCAGCTATTATGTCAGAGGGCACCGTGACATGAACAATAACAATGAAAACAACAGGGTCTCTTCTCTCCTATTTCACAGAATCTTCTCAGAAGAACCAGATGAGAGACACAGGCATACAACAGTTCAATATAGATAAGAGAACTTTTATTTGCCCCACAATATTATGGGCCGAAGATGGGAGCAACAGAGGACTTCTAATGGATGGTGTTTTTATAAAGCAGAGGTCAGTTTGGGTTATCTATTGCTGTGGTTTTCTGTTTTTCTAAAAGAATGGAAATGCAAAAACTCTTTTGTTGGCTGATGTGAGTCATTTATGTTATTTTGGGGTTAAGAAATCAGGTTCGTTGTTAATTTATCTATTTTGTATTTTTCTGGGTTTTTTTTGTTGTTGTTTTTTTTTTTTTTTTTGGATACAGTGAGCCAGAGATGCATATTTCTCAAGTGGGCAGTAGCTTTAAACTGTTTTCTAGTATATTTTCTAGTGAAATTTGCCATAATGTTTAATGTAAAGTAATAAGGTATCTATAATTTATATCTATATGGTTTTATAGATTTGAAAAGCAAGGATCATGGTCTCATAAAGTATAAAAAATATTATGTTTAAGATGTAAATACACCATAGCTACACAAAAGAGACAAATGAAAAAGTATTATTCTGAATTAAAGACATTTGGATTAAAAACATATTTATACAGGTAAAATTGCATAACATGGAACAGTTTGATTTGATTTATATACCATAGTGTTCAATGGGAACTAACATTTCCATTGTTGATCTTCTTACCTGTACTCTGTGTCCGGCTGCAGACCTGTGACCATGTGACTCGTCCCCGACTCCACGGTGATGGTCTGGTCGTCCACGGTTACGATGTAGGAGGTGATTTCTGCACCATTGCTGTTAGGCTCCTCCCACTTGAGGAAGAGGCAGGTGGAGGGGAAGTGCCCGGTCTCGGGGCAGGTGGGCAGGTCCAGGAGGGACAGGGTGGTCACGGGGTCCGGGTGTGTGGCTGGAGTCCTGATACTGGCCTGGTCACTGTAAGGTCCTGCTCCAGCCTGGTTCACTGCCTAAAAAAGAGAAATAAACAAATATAGTGTTGTCTTTTTTATTCTTTTATTATAATTTCCTAACCCATTATCACTGTTTAGTTTGTTCACAATGTGCCAGTTTAAACATTTACTATTGTACTCATATTTTATATACATTTTAGTATCTTTTATTTCTATTGATTACATTGTGCTTTCCCATTAAATACCCATCCATCCATCCATCTTCTCCCGCTTAATCCGGCTGGGTCACGGGGGCAGCTTGCTGCCCAATACTCATAGCACCTGACCCCCCCTATGAACCCCTCTGCAGGTGGTGAGCCCACAGGAGGGTGGACAACATGGTCCTTGATGTTAGTTCATCATTAAATACCAAAAAGATAAATTCACATGTAATTTCTATGAATGACTCATATGCAACATATCAACAATAATCTGCATTTTAACAATATGAATTTTAACTACCCCCATAAATGTATAAAATATTATTGGTCTGTGGAACTTGATAATTACACTTCATTTCTTCATTATTGTTTATCACACTATCAAACAAAAATAAGAGAAAAATATCATCAACTAAAATGTCACTAGTATTTGTTAAGCAGTAAAATGTCTTGTTTTATCAGTAAAACTACAGTTTTTTTGTTTTTCTTGGTCTGAAAATGTTGTAATTAAAAAATAATAAAACAGAAAAATAGACTTGCTTATTATCTTGAATCCTGCACAGTTTACATTGCATTGTTCAGTTCCTGTTTTGTGTTGTTTTCTTTTGTTTACACCTCTTTAGTTCGTGGTGTTGTTGCTTGAGTTACCTGTAGCCTGCAGCAGTACTCTGTGGCTGGGGTCAGGTCTGACAGTTCACACTGTGTAGCAGAGCCACAGTAGATGAGCTCCATGGGCTCGTCCTCTCGTGCCCACTCCAAACGATACTCCGAAATGTCGCTCCCCGATCCCTCTGGACTCTGTACAACACACAAAGAATAAAATGTAAAACAATTATCTAAATATGTTATACCGGTAGTTTAAATATCCTCTATTATGCAAACTTGACATATATTGTTATATATTGTTATCTCATCAGAAACATAACTGGAGTTGTGTTTTGTTTCATTCACATATTTGATTACCCCTTTATTATTAGTCAGTCCATATTTCATGACATCCACCTTGTGATGTCATGAAGTGGTAGTTTTCAAGTTAATGGCTACCTTTTAGTTCATTTGAGATTGTTAGTTCCAGGGCTAAAATCACCCTGATCCAATTAAAGGTGTGTGGAGTTTAAAAACACAGTGGAGAACTTTCTCTATTACCACATGACATCACAAAGTGGAACAGAGTGTTTTCAGTTTAAGAGAGGAACTCAGCCTAAATATGCAGATTTGTGTGTTAAACATGTGAATGAAACAAAACACAACTCCAGGCAATGACATTATAACATAGATCGATAGACAGAGATAGAAAATAGCATAATATGGGCCCTTTAATACTAAACCTCACAGAGAAGATTTACTCATACAACCTTGTAAGAAGTTTAAGTGACAGTCGATTAACCAAGTCCAGAAAGTCTTCCATTTCACTTTTCTAAAATATGCCAAATGAAGCGTAACTTTTTAAAACCGATTAAATATAATGTCTTATTCTCTTCACCACTTTCTGCAAACTCTTAAGTGCTAACAAAGACCCCAAAATGAACAGGTAGCATTGTCATTTCCACTATTGTTATTGACTTAAATTAGGCCATCTGACAATATTTGCCACCACCGGAAACTGCTATTACTAGTACGAACACTTCATTACCCGCTTTGCCACGGAAAATCTCTAAAATACCGTGTTTTTTGTTCAGTATTAAGGAAAATATTTTATCAAGCATAAAGCTCACCTCCCAGTTAAGCGTTACACAAGTGTTACTGCTCAAAGTGATGACCGGCACCCCACACTGGCCTGGAGGACCCGCTGCAGTCGTCACCTCTGTTGCCTCCGAGTACGCTCCAAACTAGGACAAAAATAATAAGAGGTTACATAAACATTATAGTGAATTTGAAGTTGCTTTGTGTAACTTTTCTGGGGGTGGCCTGCAACCTGTTTGTTTCCATGGAGATGTTAATGTTTCGGTTAAAATTGTTCAGACTATGGCATTAAACTAATCTGCCTTGTATTTATCTAATGACAGGCGCTATTTAATTATGTATTTATTATTTATTACTCAAACAAATTACTGTGAGTAGGGTCGCCTCTCCACAAATCTAACCAGTAATTTGGCTTGCAAGTTACCATGGAGACGAATCCTCCACCAAAAAGTTACACAGTACACCTTTAATGCATGCATTTTTACTCGTCAGTGAGCCTGAAAGGGGCACACTGTGTACAGGAATGTATCAAGATAGTACTTTTGAAGATTTGTACACTTCTAATATCAAGTATATGGTTTCTGTACTGACGGCGCTCGCTGCCAGCTCAGTCCCTCGGTCAGAGGTATAATACTCCCTACAATGGAAGCATAACCAGACTGGACTGTACTAGACTAGAACGGACAACTTCTGCATTAGAACTACAGCCTCATGTCTCTTCTCTTCTCTCTCGGGCTACTACAGTTTATTTTATAACATATACAGTCAACATTAAAGGTGCAATGGTGTAATGTTTCACAGTATGGCATTAAACCTCTCTATCATCATGGATACAACTCCAGACCAAGTTACAGGTCAGATCAGTGGAGAGGCAAACCCGCTCCCTGTCAGAATGCCTGTTTTTCTGGGTATTTTTGAGCTATAAAACCACCTAATATTGAATACATTTAAGGTAGAAGTTTAATGTTTAAATACTGTGGAACATTTCAAGCAGAGCAATGACACTGAATGATCCCCAGCCAACAAGTTACAAGTCAGTGCACCTTTAAAGAAATAAGGATAACATTTTCAAAGGTCATTGCCCATCCGTTTTCAATATGAAGGTACCATTTGATGAGCTACAATTTCTACTGCCCCAATGGGAGAGGAGCTAGATGAGTCCGGTAAAAATAAGACTTTTTAATATGATGTATTTGATCAAAAAGAAACCAAATCTCAGTCTTATATTCTGCACTTAGTTTTTGAGTGCCCTCTTGTTGTATCTGAAGACATTTGCAGACAGATTTTTATGATCCCAAAGAGGACTGAGGTATTTTCTTAATATTGTCCACCACTACTTAAAAGAAGTACTTGTTTGTTCTGTTTAGATCGGTCGGAGGGGAGCGTGGCCTACCCTAATTGAGCTAATAATGAGAATCAAATGTTCACCTCAGACAACGGACACTGTTTCAACTAATGCAGCCTCTTAAAACCGTCTGGAACACTCTGGCCCAGAAAATATAGCCATGTGCATCTCTGCATGTCGCTCCAATAGCTGCTTATATGTTCATTATGTTAAGCTAAATATGTATCAAGGTTATGAAAGCTGTCTGGTCGGTGCTTTTTGGTGCTTTTTTAAAATTAAGCAATACACCACTTGACCCCTTTTTGAAGCCTCTCCAAGCAGTACACTGTAATTATTATTCATTTACTCGGTGGTGGTAAGTGAATAGTACAGTCACAGGTGTCCTGGACTGACGGTAGGGGATAATTTAGTTTTTTTAATAGTTAACTACTATGGCGATGGTCCATAATACTGCTACTAACATACACTGTTACTTTCTGCAAGAATGACCGATATTATTTCTATTTGAGCCAGGGCTACTTTACTATGTATGTTTATATATCTGCAGGATTATTTGCAGTCTTTGCGTACGTGTGTGTTGCAAGATACTTACCCCAGCTTCGTTGGCAGCCCGCACCCGGAAGTTGTACGTCGCACCTGGTAGCAAACTACCCACAGTGCATTGCAGCTCGGCGCCGTTGTACACTTCTGCTGGATCACTGTCTCCTTCGCTCATCTCCAAACTGAAGACGCACTGCTCACACACTCCCTCTGTTGTTGGAGAGTCTGAAAGGGCAAGAAATAAATTAAGTTAAAACCATGCTATGTAACTTTTCTGGTGGAGGGTCCGCCACCTGCTTGTCTCCATGGAGATGTTAGAGGTTTAAAGAAGTACAGGTAGCAAATCAGATATAATTTGCCTGTGACTTCAGTTATAAAGTAAACACGTTCACACTAAATACTACAATTTGTAAGTTGACTTATTAATACTACTACTACTACTACTGCAACTACTACTACTACTACTACTACTACTACTACTACTACTACAACTACAGCAACTGCAACTACTACTACTATTACTACTAGTAATACAACAGCAACAGCAGCAACAGCAACAACAACAACTACTACTACTACAACTACTACTACTACTACTATTATTACTACTATTATTACTACTACTACTACTACTACTACTACTACTTCTTAGAGGGAGGTTTATTTGTATAGCACAATTCATACACAAAATGATTAAAAGTCAAAAGACATTAAAGCCACAAGCCAAACAAAATCCAACCAAATCAAAACATAAATAATCATCATAAAATTAACATTAAAACAGAGGAGTGCAGAATAGTGTTTTATCTGCTTTTGTCCTCAGTAAGTTTATGTTGCATCACGGGTTGTGTCATTGTAATGTCATATTTTCACCTGAGGCAACGCATATTATAGCTATTACCTTCGACAATACCTCATCAGCTGAATACATGTTTTAAAAGTAATTTTCTTCACCAGCTGCTGTGTATTGTGGAAAATACGTGGGGAAAACGTTGCCTGAGTGAAAATGGCAGAAAGCTGAATGAAAGTTGATTGGGTCCGTGTTTATTAAAACCCAGAACCTCCACCGGGTTCAGCCTGCCTACAGACAGCAACACTAATGAAATATAATGAGTGGACATTAGCGAAGTTAAGTCAGATGTGAGAGAAGGCAGGACTTTAATGGGGTAAATAAGAACACAATTAAGAGGAAAAAAGGTTGACCGAGTTTGCGCTAGTTCAGCAACATAGACAGCAGGATATGTTACAGAGTTGAATCAGGCTAAAGGTTCTAACTATTGTCAATGGACTTACCCCATTCTAACTGCACTTCCTTGTGTTTGGCTTTTCCCACAATCCTCGGCGGCGCACAGGGCCCAGGGGGGACACATAACGTACGGACAGGTACACTCACAGCACACTGTAGGAAAAGGGACATTCACTTTAACATATAATTCATTGATCAAGTGTTGGATTTCTTGTATTGTGTTTGGAGTTTAAAGCTGCATTGCACAACTTTTCTGGTACTGCTTGTCGCCATGGAGATGTTATTGCTTTGTTTGGAATGTTCCGTGGTATAACATTAAGCACATCTGTATAGCATTTATTCATTACGGGTCCTTCTATTGCTCAGAAATACAATAATTCTCTCTCTCGCCTATAGTTGTCTCCCTTGAGATAGACGGGTTTAATCCGTACTGTGGAACATTCTAGACAAAGCAATAGCATCTCCATGGAGAAAAGTGTATGACGGACCATTCACCAGAAAAGTTACACAATCACCTTTAAACTACATAAATGAATATTGTTCTATTCATGATTATGTTAGTAATATCTTAAAACACAGATCGGCCAGTGTCCAATCAGAGTTTCACATATTGATAATCAAATAAATTAAAGTTACCATTACAAAGTATCTTGATAGCAAACAATTTAAAAAAATGAAACTACACTTTAAAAGGTGCAGTATGATTTTTTTCTGGTCGAGGGCCCGCTAGTTACATGGTTCTATGGAGATGTTATTGCTTTGCCTGCAATGTTCCAAAGTATGGCATTACACTTATCAATCGCCATAGAGGCCAATTTACAGGTGAGATCTGTGAAGAGGCGATCCCACTCACAGTCAGAATGAAAGTATTTTTGAGCAATGAAAACAACTATAATTGAATAAATCTTCTTCATCTAAAATAAGTTTATTTGTCATATTGAACCTGAAAAATTACGAAGTCCGCCTTTAAACTGTAAAAAAAATAAAAATTAATCGTAGGGTCCATTTTTCAGTACAGTGTAACCAATTTATATATTAACCTATAATTTTTCTGAAGCCGACTACAGACACTGGCCCTATGGTTTTGAATCACTGAACTATTAGACTAGCGGTGAATATCACTGATCTTCATAGCTTCAAAAAATTTCACCAAAATACATGATAATACACTCATGTAACTGTAATTTTTTTCTTTTCTTGTTTATACTAATGGTCTACATTGCTTCAAATATTACTCCAAAAACATAAAATTATACATTTTTTCATTGTTTACTCCATTGTCCCATTTATGTGTGACCTACTGTTACCAAAAACACTGTACCTAGTACCCTCACTACATGTAAACCCATTTCCCTGAATTATCTGACTGACAACATTGTTTAGACTAGTGAATATTATTGATCTACATTATTTAAAATATTTCTCCAAAAAAATTTGACTTTTTTTTCCACATTGTTTACTCCATTGTCCCATTTATACCTGACCGAGTGTTACCAAAAACACTGCTGACTAATCTACATAGTGCATTCAGTCTATGTTAAAGGTACACTACGTAACTTTTTGGTTGGAGGTCTGCCACCTGCTTGTTTCTATGGATATGTCCCTGCTCTGCTTTAAATGTTCCATAGTATGACATTAAATAGCTCTAACTTACATAAATTCTATTACAGGTGGTTTTAAAGCTCTAAATCTGACCTGTAACTTGGTCTGATTTGGTCACCATGATGATAGAAAGGTTTAATGCCATACTGTGAAACATTCCAGACAAAACAATAACATTTCATGAAGAAAGGCATGTGGCAAAAAGTTACACACTGCACCTTTAAGCCTAGATTTTACACAAAGTTTACTGATCCACAAGGGAAACTTTTTGGACACAGTAGCTCACACATCATGATATATTATAATAACAAAAAGAAAAATTATAATACATTCTAAATAAGTAGCGAAAATAGCAAGAGACTGGTGTCAAAAGTGAACCCATCTCCCCGCGTTTACCTGACTGTGCCCCCCAGTGGTGATACTGCACACCCGGAGGCGGTACACTGTTCCGGGGGTTAGGCGCTTGCACACGCACTCCGTAGCTGGTCCACTGTAGGCCACATCCCACGGGCTCGCTGCATAAAAACACATAAAAGTATATTAAAAAAAACATTCTATACAGAGCAGGCTATTGTTTAAAGGTCCTACGTTACGCAAAATTTACTCTTGTAAGTGTTAAGTCGTGTTCGAACGTTCTTACCTCATCAAAAACATACCGAGAGTTGTGTTTTATTTCATTCACACATATTTGAGTAATCTTTTATTATTAATCTGTAATCCTCTATTATTAATCTTAATATGTCATAAAGTGGTAGTTTTCAAGTCAACAGCTTTTGCCTTTTGTTCAGTGGAGATTTGCAATTCCAGGGCTGAGATTATCCACATGATTTTAGTGAAGGTGTAAACGGTTTAAAAACACGATGGAGCACTTCCTGTATTACCACATGACATCACAAGGTGCAACAGAGTGAAGAACTCAGCCTAAATATGCAGGATTTATGTGTTCAACATGTATGAATGAAACAAAACACAACTCTGGGTATGTTTGTGACGAGGAAAAAACATTATAACATAGATCAGAAAATAGCACAATAGGGGCCCTTTAAACGCCTAACCCCAATTATTTTTCCCAGAATTGAGTCTTGACCTGTATTGCGTCAGTCTCTCAGTCCATTATGGTCTATATGTAAGTATTATGTAGTCAGTCCACACAATAGAGGCATTGTTTTATGGTTATGCAATGTACTAAGTGTGTTTGAATTATTCATGTGCTATTAACAAGGTGAAGTTAAGGTAATGCTTGACAACACAATCATGGGAGTGTTTACCCAACCTTAACTAAAGATCTAGGTAAATGTGAACACTAAGTGCTTATTATTTCTTAGCAATAATGTAGGAAATGGCTAATATTTCTTCCTTCCATAGAGAGAATAAATTAAGAAACGCATCTTAACCCTCGATAATGTCAGAGTTAATTAACATTTCACTTAAGAACACATTAAATAATAGTTTTCTCTCAATGTCAACAGCACACTTGATTGCAGATATAGTATAAGTGGATAATTCGAGGACATTTATACCCTATAAAGCTTACATTCATTACATAGAGGCACTCAGAACTTGAATTTTATTATTTAATTTACATTGCATTGTATTTCATTGTCAAGAAAATTCATAAATTGTATATATTATATATTATATTATATAAGATATATAATCTTAATTGTACCTTCGGAGCATCCTTCTGAAATCTCAAGCAGGTACGTAAGAGCTTCGGAGCCGCCATTGTCCTGTGGGCGATCTGGAAAAAACATTTTGTGCATTAAGTCTACAATAGTGTACATAAGCTAAATATTATATAACAGGATACTAGGATACAAATATATTATACAAAAATATAAAACTGCATGGAAATTAACAACTAACCCTCTTGCAATGATACATTTAGCATTGTTTTACGCATTGTGAGCGTTAAGTTATTGTTATTAGCTGCTTTATTATTAGTCTGTCTGCATCTCCAAAGCTCAAAATGCTCTGTTCCACCTTGGGATGTCATGAAGTGGTAGTTTCAAGCCTTTGCCTACCTACATTTTACCTTTAGCTCAGTAGAGATAGGAAATTCCTTGACTGAAATTATCCAAATGATTCTAGTGAAAATGCATGGAGTTTAACAACATAGTGGAGCACTTCCTGACATCACAAGGTGGAAAAGAGTGTTTTCTGTTTGACAGATTTTAGCCTAAATATGCAGAATTTGTGTGTTAAACATGTGTAAATGAAACAAAACAAAACTCCAGGTATGTTTTTGATGCAGAAACATTATAACATAGATCAGAAGATAGTTTAATGTGGGCACTTTTAATGTAAGGATTTCCGCTTCCTGTTTACAGACGCCATTTTGAGTACTTTTTTGAGATGAAACACTTGTTAATTGCTATGGCAACTGTGTTTTTTATTACAAAATGCACATGAGTCCATTATTGATTTTTTGATTGAATAAAAAAATACAACACACGCTTTCAAAATCTCTACCAAAAATCTGAACAAATAAAATGATGCTCTCTGGTATCATTTTGTTTACTGGGACAAATAAACTACCCACATTCACAACAAAAACACTTATTTCATACTATTATTCATACTTGTACACTGGGTTTGAAAGAGTGATGGATTGTTTTTTTTTATATAACATCTCCCATTGTTGTCGGTGACATTTTGTGTTGTTGGTGTGTTTTTTTTTTTGCTTTGTTTTATTTTTTTACCCCATGTGACGGTGAATCCATAAGGCGTTGCCGCGGTGACGCATGGTGTAGAAGGAGGACCTGGTTTGTCTGGGTTTGTGGTGCACACCAGGACTTCACTGGGACTGCTCTTCCCCTCCGTATTTGACGCTATGAGCTGCAAAACAAAACAAAATACATGACATAATATTCACTGTTTTATCTTTGCATATTCAGCTGCCTTTTCATGCACTATTTCATATTATATATTTGTTTTATTGTTTACTATGTTTTTTGTTTTAAGATGTGTGTAAAATCCCTCAGTCGTCCAGGTAGAATCCATGGCAAAGGAAAAATTCAAATTGTCAACCTGAATAAACGTTTGTCCAGTTGACAAATTTAATTTCCCCTTTGCCTTTCTTGTTTTAAAGCACTTTGGTGCAACTTGTTGTATAGCGCAGGTTTAAATGACTTGATATATTTGCGAGCAGGAATTGTGTTAATAAATCCTTCAAAAACATCACTCAACACATTATGGGGTAAACGCTTCAAATTAAATATAAAAATGATGCTAATGTTTTACTCATATTTAAAAAGCTGTACTATGTAACTTTTCTCAAGCTCCGCCACCTGCTTGTCTCCATAGAGATGTAATGCCCAGAACATTCCACAGTATGGCATTAAACTTATCTAAATAGCATTTATTCAATTACATCCATCCATCTATTTTCTTCTGATTATCCAGGGCTGGGTCGTGGGGGCAGCAGTCTAAGCAGGGACTGCCAGACTTCCCTCACCCCAGACACTTCCTCCAGCTCCTCCGGACGGACCCCGAGGTGTTCCCAGACCAGTCGAGAGACACAGTCCCTCCAGCGTGTCCTGGGTTTTCCCCGGGGCCTCCTTCAATTACGGTCTTTCTGATTACCGTACTCAAAACCTTGAAACTCATGCATTCTTATTGTTATCTGCTTCACCTCTCCACAGATCTGACACGTGCTCTGATACCCCCTGGAAAAGTTACTTAGTGAACCTTTAAATTGGCACATGGATACAGTTTAAAACACCCTTTTTCACTTCCATCAAGCACTTGCTAAGCTCAAGCCTTTATTGTAGATTGTCCCATCAAAAAAGGCATATTTAAGAAAATTTCCCCTCGAGGATGAATAAAAGTAATTCTGATTCTGATTCTGATTTTGAAATACTGAACCAACCAACATATGATCAAGCAATTTCAGATTTTTTTTCCTCTCAATATCTGCAATTTGTAAATTTTTTTGGTATTTAATTTCTATCATCTCAAAATGTATTTATTTATTTATTCTTTATTTGATAGGGACAGTGCATATTAATGAACATCTGCAACATTGCAGTGTAAATACGCCAGATTATAGCAAAAATGCTAATTTCCATCTGTAGTCCCCTAGGCAGGTGACATCACAGCAAAAACAATGACAGGTGACAATAACAGCAACATTACAGCATTACAACATTAAAACATTAAAATGTTAAAACTTAGAAGTGTCCACAAGTCTGGTTTTCCTTTAGCCACTGTTTCAAGTGTGATTTGAAAGTGGCCAGTGTTGGAGTCTCTCTTATTGATACTGGGAGAGAGTTCCAGAACTTGGTGCCTCTGACTGAGAGCACAGTTTGTCCAAACGTGGTGCGTCTGTGTGGGACCTCACAGTTCCCCCGGGCCGTGGCCCTAGTTCCCATCCCACAGACAGTCTTTGTTTTAATAAAATCCTGTAGCGGAGGAGGAGCAAGCCCATGTAAAACTTTATATATAAAACAACCATTTTTAAAATGAACAAAATTATTAAAATTAAGCAATTTATACTTGTCTAAAATAGTGCAGTGGTGGACTGAGAATGGTTTATTGTCCAATATTTTTAAAGCTTTTTTAAAAAGTGATTCAACTGGTTTAAGTGTTGTGCCAGCAGCAAGTGACCATGTGGTTATGCAGTACTCTATATGCGACAGAATCATGGAGTGTAAAAACATTCGTGCCGCATATAGAGTCATAAAGGGTCTTGCCTGTCTAAAATTCACCAAGTTAAAATTAACAGTTTTTGTAAGGCGCTTAATGTGTTTCTTGAATGTTAATGTCGGGTCCAGCGTCAGTCCCAAGTATTTAAACTCTTTGACGAGACTGAGTTCTACTCATTGGACCGCTGCAGCTCAGTTGTTTAATGAATTACAAATCAGCGGTGTAGCCAGAAGGGTTAATATACTGTTAGCAAAAGAAAAAATTATTCTTTCAACTGGACAAAAGTTTAGACTGAAGACATTTCGATAGAGAACCAAATTTTTCTTTGCTGTAGACCCCAATTAGACGACTGAGGGATTACACAGACATACTTAACGTACTGTTGTTTCCTGTAAAAATGGATAGGCATAATAAGAAACGCTTCATGACTTTTTTCTTTGTTTTTTCTGAGTGAAACAACCTGTTTTAATTTCGTTTTACCGAAATAAGCTAAGTAATGAACTAAAATGAATGACCAATAATAATCAAGTATAAGTCAAAGTAGCAGTGAGCCTGTTGTCAGTGAGTGGGAGAATTAGATCATTCGTTTCTGCTGTTGAACCTGTGGGGCTCCTCAGACTTCCACTTCAAAATCTATTAAGACTATTCCCAGATTTCAGACATTTTTGATATTGAAATAACTGTTTATTCACAGGGAAACCATGAGCCAAATGAGTACAAAGAAAACTAAATTGCTGCAGAAGAAAAAAAAGTATAATTGTTTTTGTGATTTCAATGATATTGTCTGAAGAACTGTGAGGATTTTTTGATATTGGGATCTCCAAAATAAAATTGAAATCTTTTATCACAAAGCATCTGCGGAAGTTTGGAAGTTATAAGCTATAATAATGAAAACACATAGATAACAGAGATACATAAAATACTAAATGTTTTCTAGTTTTGTAATTGTGGTGTTTATAATTTTACTTCCTGGTTTGACATGAACAGCAGATGGTGGCATACTTGGTTGACTAGTAACAAGAGCCAAAACTGTGTAAATTACCCAATAATTATGGTATGATAAATAAAAATAAATGACAACACCTTTATTTTGTTAAATCAATGTTTCAGCTGTCAGAAAAATGCCTTCCTTATGTGTAACTTGTTGCTGCATTTGGGATTCCTGTATTTTACAACTTTTTATTTCCTACTTTTCATCACAAACTGCCACTTATAACTGATGTAAAATTATGATAAATGTTAAGTATGGGTACTATCCCACCAAACCAAGTCATAATTAGAAAAACATCGGTCAAATGCTCTGTAATACCAGCTGTGCCCTCCATTTGTTCATGCTTTGGACTGACACAATCAGCATGTACATATATGCATACATTCCTAAATATTGTTGAAGTAAATATAGATAATAAACAGTACATTGAAACAAACCATAAACCAGAATAATCCACAAAGAGTGCAGCTCTTAAGTAGTTAATTTGTATTCATAATGAAGGTAGAAGTTCGTAATTCAACCTTCTACAGCTCAAATCTCATCATACAATAATAAAATATAGTATAGTATATAGTCTATAGTATATACATAATGTGACACCCCTACTTTTATATGAATCAGAAACCTGTGAAGTCCCTCTTTATGTTATTTATACATATTTCCAGTCTGTACATTGCGTATTATTACTGCAATAACATCACATTGTTGATTTGTTGCCTGTACAGCACTGAATATGTCTGCGGCTAAATTATAGCCAATTCACACCAGGTAATTCCCAACATTTCTTTTCCAGACGGATGCAGTTTTATTACCACAAAAAGACAAGCCAGGTTTTGTTGCTATCCTCTGAAATGTTTATTTTGACATGAGAACATTATGCATAAAAAATGTCTCCTTTGCTTCCGTTTTTTACAGTATTTTCACAGTGAATCATGTCTCTCTATTTCTGTTCTCACACAAGCTAAACTCATTTTGTCTTCCAGTCAGTTTGCTATTTCCTGAAAGCTCTAACCTAATCTTATTCACTGGTAAAGAAAAGCTACTTTTCTGCTCGATGGTTTGCCGCTTGCTTGTCTCCATGGAGATGTTCTTGCTTTGCCTGAAATGTTCCGGAGTCTGGCATTAAAGGGCACATTTCACTTTTTTTTCATGTTATTGAGCAAAATTGGTCTTGCCCCAGCACATATAGTATAAGATCGATCTATCTATCTGTCTTTGGTTGGAGATCTGTCACCTGCTAGTTTCTATGGATATGTAACTGCTCTGCCTGGAATGTTCCACAGTATGACATTAAATTGTATATCATATTATTCAATTGCAGGTGGTTTTAATGCTCAAAAATAGCTCGAAAAACTGCATTCTGACTGAGCGGGGTTGCCTCTTCACAGATCTGACCTGGACCTTGGTCTGGTTTGGTCTCCACAAAGACAGAAAGGTTTAATGCCATACCGTGAGACATTCCCGACAATAACAATGACATCTCAAAGGACAGGCCCTCCACCAGAAATGTTACACAATGCACCTTTAAGGTCAAAATAACTACTGTCCACATCTAATTTTAAAGTGTTTTAATGTCTGATCATCAGGAAGTATGCATTAGCATTCTAGTTGTTGTTAGTGCACCACAAACATGTTTTTAAAGACAGTAAAACAGTTACAGTGCCTTTAAACCTACATATTTGCATTTATTTAATCACTAGACAGAGATAATACCACACTCTAAGCAACGCAATCATCTCCATAGAGACAATCAGGGGGCAGGCCAACCATAAAAGTTACATGGTGCAGCTTTAAGAATATTACTTAACAGATATACGTTCATTTTATGTGCTTGAATGTGGATGTGGGGTGATTTATGCATGAAAAAAATAAATAAAAACTCACCCTGAATTTATACTGCGTACTTCTCTTCAGGCCTTGTACAGTACAGGTCAAGTTATCTCCAGTGTACTTTGGATGAAAGTCTGTTCCCTGTAATAAAAATAAAATATATGTTAGTTTTTTTACTTTCATGAGCGTTCAAAGCGTTTCTAAGAATTACGCTTTTTATGCTATAGAAACATGCAAGTATAAGAGAAACATCTGGAAGGTGTATCTGGTTTAATATGGCTTGTTCTGATACCTGCAGACACATTTATGGTTTAAGATTTACTGCTTTGGAGAATTTGCTGACCCTTTCCCTCATCATGACAAGGTAGTGTTTGTATTTTATTTGATTTATTTAGTCAAATGTTTTCTCAATGACAGTAAAACACGGAAAAGCAAAATTCCAGAGCAGAAACCTACAAAGGTGAATGAGTTTGATTTTGAATGAACTGCTGGAAAATAAAAAAAAAAGTCCAATTGTATAAAGCGTATGTCTCATGTATGTCTTTATTTTATTCTTTGGGATTTTTTAGCCTTAGCAGTAAAATGTTACTTTTTACTTTTAATCTTTAAAGGGCCCATATTATGCTATTTCTGATCTGTTATATTGTCGTTTCCTCATCAAAAACATACCTGGAGTTGAGTTTTGTTTCATTCACACATGTTAAACACATAAACCCTGCATATTTCTTCTCAAAAACAGAAAGCACTTTGTTTCACCTTGTGATGTCATGTGGTAATACAGGAAGGAAGTGCTCCACTGTGTTTTTAAACGCCATACACATTCACTAGAATCATTTGGATAATTTCAGCCCTGGAATTGTCTATCTTTACTGAACTAAAGGTAAAAAAGTAGCTGTTTACTTGAAAACTTCCACTACATGACATCACAAGGCGGAATGGAGCATTATGAGCTTTGGAGATATAGACAAACTAATAATAACAGGTTACTCAAACATGTGTGAATGAAACAAAACATAAATTAGGAGGTAACAACATTTTAACATGGCTTAAACTTCACTTTTCAGCTATTTCATGTAAAACAGGACCTAATTTGTAGTTGTAGTTAATGTAATGTAGAATTTTACTGGTTTAATGACGTAGTCTCCAAGATATTTAAGGGTTATCTTTTACTTAAGGGTGAGTTGTTGCACAGTTTTGCTTTCAAGTAAGTTACTTTTTGTGTATTTTAGCATTTGTTTTGGTCTAAACTAAAGTCGTGCGCCCTTACGCTGTTGTCCTCCTGGATCTCAAGTGTGTATTTGAGCTGTTCTTCGGTGGGACTGCCTTCCGGTTTACCCCACTCCAGAGTGACCCAGGACACCCCGGCCCGCACCAGCCTGGGAGCCAAGGGCAGAGCTGGCAACGTGCCCATCGTGTAGTACACCACCTCTGTGCTGAAGCCACTGTAACACACACACACACATCATCAGTGTTATCATTATTATTATTACACTGTTAAATATTTGTGGGGGTTTTAATTATGTTGATATAGGAGGAAGAGCGAGTGGGAGGCAGGTGCAGGGGGTAAAGGCATGGAGTGAATACAGACTGAAATAAACACACTAGACACTACCACATTTTTCTGAGAAGTGCACCATTTAACACGACCAAAACAACTGTGAATTACTATTATCGCATAGGATGTGACCAGTTGAAGTCAAAATTAGTGAATGATAAAATAAAATAAAACTCTTATTTATTGTATTTACTTTGTGGAAAAAAGATAGATTTGAAATTATTTTTCAATGTTTACCATATTTTTCGGACTATAAGTCACACTTTTTTGACAGGGTTTGGGTGGTCCTGCAACTTATACTCGACTTATAGATTACATTTTTCGCACTGACAGCCCATAGACCAAATATATGAATCCTATATATGAGTCAAAAATGAAAAATCTTTATCAGTTTTTTCATTTTAGTTTTCGAGACAAATAATAAAGAAAAGAGTTTTTTCATTTTCTTATTTTTGGTTCTATATTGAAAAACAAACAAACGAATGATACATGGATTGTTCTCTATTCGATTGTTTTTATTACTATAACTTCTATAACTTGCCTTTCAAGATGAAATGTTGGTTCTTGGTCTCTGATTTTATAAAATAAATTTCCCCCTTATAGGCCGGTGTGACTTACTTTTTCTTCTTCATTTTGCTTTTTTTGGCTGATGCGACAAAAAATACGGTATGTTATGATTGTTAAAGATGCACTGTGTAACTTTTCTGTCACTATGGAGATGTTGCCTGGAATGTTCCACACTATGGCATTACACTTATTTAGCTCTACTGAGTCAGTAGGTGACACCACAGGACCAAGTTACATGTCAGATCTGTGGGGAGGCGAGCCCACTCACAGTAGATGGCAGATGGTGGACAATCCATCAGAAAAGTTACACAGTGCACCTTTAAGACCTGAATAATTCTGTATTATTATAGTAGTATTAATTAACTAAAGCTTTTTTGTGGATTTTCTCTTTTGAAAATTTTAATTTAGAAGTTACTTGGTGTTTCTATTCCTAGCAAGAAAAAAATATAGTTGTTGTGGTACATGCGGGCTAGCTTGAGTTCAGCGAGTGTGTGAAAGAGGAGATATTAAACACAAATATGTCCTCTTTCACCCACCCCACTCTGCCCTCAATCTCTCTCTCCCACTTTTCTGTGGCCCTACATAGATGCTTCATAATGACAAACAGGTCTGCGAGTGGAGATTGAAATGGAGGGAAAATGACAGTAGGAGAAATGTGGCCAGTGAAAAACATGTTGCAGTCCATTACAGTGCATCAGGTCTCATTAAATACTATACATTTTTATGGCTCATTCCACCATCTGGCAAAGTCTTTGGAGGCTATTTTATGCTCTGTATCGCCAAACCTAAGAAGCAAATGTCTCCCAACTATCTATACAAATATTAAACACATAACAGCAATATACAAAATAATACTAATTAGATACAGAACGAAATGGTCTAAGTAGTTACTGAGATGACAGTAATTGGAAGAATAACCATCTGGGCTTAACATTTGAGGGGGTTTTTGTTTTGTTTTTTAAGTCAAATAAAATAACACACATAATTGGTTCACTTGGAGCTATTTGCACATGTTTTTCCCATGTGTCCCAACTACAAACAAACAAACATGTGAAAAAACTATAAGAAACAAAAAACTATAAGAACCACACACATTCAAATATTCTCAACATAAAGCTTTTTGTACCATTTTGTACTACTAGAATTGTAGGAAGCTTTTACACTGTAAAAAGTATTATTCAAGAAAGTAAAATGATCAAAGTTACTCAAATAAATGCATTTGCGTAAATGTCTCTTTCCTCGCTTCCTTCTCCTTGATTCCTCTCCTCGATTCTGCAGGAAATGGGTGAGGAAGTCCCGCCCACAGAAGAGACAGAGCGAGGAGAGAGGATAAAAACTCCTCACTGAGACCAATAAAGTCTGATTACTTTATGTCATGCCTCCCTCATGTTTACTCCTTCCTTCTATGGTTTTCTCTGGGACACCACGTAATATGACACATTTGAGTGACAGCTGAAAACTCGAGGATCGAGGAGAGGAATCAAGGAGCAAGAAAAGAGAAAAAAATGAAACGTGGCCTAAGTATTACCCACCAAATACATGTAATTCAACATTGCTTCAAAGACATAAACATTATAGACTCAAATGGACCCATAATAAAGGCCACGTGATGGATTTGTAGCCTCATAATGGGAATAATGATACCACATCTGATCAGTGTATTCCTGTTATACACAACATTAGAGGATTTTTTCCCGCTCGAAAAGCATAATATTTAGTTACAAATTGTCAGTCTCTATGGCAACGGTTCTACTTCACGCTAATCATTCTGAAACCCAAAAACGAGAGTACCTTGTGCCGATATCGTTGTGTGCGGCCACTCTGAAGGTGTAGCCACAGGCCGGGAAGAGCCGCGTCAGTTTACAGTGTCTCTGGCTCCCGAAGTAAAATTCTCTGAAAACACTGTTCTTCTTCCCCTGTAGGAGAGAAAGTGAAAATTTCTAATACAAACATAAAAATAACTGCACCTGGGGTTAAACGGAGATCACATGGAAACGTTTGCTGTACAAGAATCATGAAGTGTGCCGTTACCATGGTAGTTGTTGTTAGTATTTAGCATTAACATGGTGATAAAACTCGGCTTTGGTCTTTTTTGAAAGGAGCTTAAGAAAACGAATTGCGGTGAGTAATTAGGATGCTCAGAATGCATTAAGTGAGCGCTTGAATCACTGCACACTGTTTCAAATGAACATGTTTGTATGAAAATCTGGTAAAGTGCCTTGTATAATAGTTTGTTCGCTTAGATGGAGGTGAAATTTTTATGCATATTGATTGGCAAGTCACTATTTTTAAAAGAAATCCCCACGCAAAAAATCCAGAAATTACATTATAAAGAAAGGAACGTGTTTTCTTAAAGGTAATTTGGTTAAACTTTTTCATTAATATTATTATAAATTTGGTACTTTGACTCTTGATGAGAAGATTCTACCAGTTCTACCAGTTCAATTTTACTGCTTTGTCTGGAATGTTTCACAGTATGGCATTAAACCTTTCTATCAAACCTGACCAAGATGCTGGTCAGATCTATGAAGAGGCAACCCCCTCACAATCAAGAGGTATTTTTGAGCTATAAAACCACCTGTAATTGAATAAATATAAGGTAGAGCTGTTTAATGTCGTACTGGGGAACATTCCAGGCAGAGCAATGGCATCTCCATAGAAACAAGCAGCTGATCTTTAACATCTGGCCTCAAAATCTATACTTACATTATCCTATAGGTTAATTTATCCCTATCCCCCCTATGGGCAAGTACTTTCTCGAGTAACAAAATATTATTGGTGCAAAAAAAATTTTGTTCGTTATCTGCTCATTTATTCATTAAACTTAACATTCTTAATATTTATGAGATTAATATTTACTAAATTTGTATTTTTATGTATAAAATTCTTTACAATTCAACTACAATCCCCAAACATTTCACATTTCACTTTAAAACCAACGCAGAGATTCATAGATATAACACTCATCAAAATCGTAATTTTCACGTTCCAAAATGTGTTACATAAAGAGCTCAGTTCTGCTACGATACAGAGGCTGTAAATTGTTGAGCAGTTTTCACATCTGGTCAGTGACGGCAGATCAGAAATGTAAAAAGAGTTTGAGGAAATGATTGATATTTCATGATAATGTTTGTTCATCTTTCAATTGTGGATGTTTCATTGTATTTTAATCCATGCTTGAATCAAATGTATTTAATCTAAGGTGTGTAAATGTATTTCTGTTTTATTAATGCACAGCTATAACGTTCAATTTTAATCTACTCATAAGGTAGAGGCTTTAATATAAGCCCTTTTGGGTCTTTTGTCTCTTCCTGCACTTACTTTTTTATCTAGTTTTTTATTTATTTAATTTATGTTATATACGTGCTGAATAAATAAATAAGAATGAGTTCCCAATATCCACTCATTACATTTTTAAGTGGCCCTTTCAAAATATAGAAATAAGTTCAATGATGTTTGAAGAGCTCACCTCATCCCACTCCAGAAGGTAGTTTGTGATTTTAGATCCGTTGTCGCCCGGGGCCTGGGGACACAGAAAAGCATTCAATAAAAGGATGGGGCATTCACAGGCAGACAAATACGTGCGGTGTTTTCATCATTTTTGTCTGGAGAAGTTTTTATAAATGGTGAACTGATATAAGCAGGCCCAGCCTTAGGGGATGCAGAATATAGATTTTGGTACACAAAGGCTATGCACCAGTGGAGCTAACAAAAATAAAATCATTTTATGTATATTATGTTATGAATCAATGCAGTAAATGAATAGGGGTGAACATTATCTCAGTTTAAACACCAGTTGCTATGGTAACAATCATAATTTAGATAATAAAAGATTTATAAAGGTAAAAACGATGCATTATGTGACTTTTCTGCTGCAGGGTAAACCACCTGGAATGTTCCACAGTAGGGCATTAAACATATGTGTCTTCATAGAGGCAAACAGGTTATGCCATTAGTCCACATTACAGGTCGGATCTGTGGAGAGGCACCCCCACTCACAGTAAGAAGGTATTTTTGAGCTATGAAAACACATGTAGTGCAAGATAGACAGGTTAATGCCAAAGCAACATCTCCATGGAGACAAGAAAGTGGTGGACCCTCCATCAGAAAAGTTACAAAATGCATCTTTAAGTGTGTCTCAACTGTCGCAGACAAAAACATGAATCCACAAGAAGTATAGAAAACATTTGTAGAAGCGAGCGGTACCTTCCACTGTAGGGTGAGTGTGCTCTTGGTTCGATGGGACAGTTTGGGGGGAAGGGGGACGTCTGGGACACTGCAGTGTGTGGTGAAAGACCCTGCCTCCGAATATGAACCTCGGAGGGAGTTGTAAATTGCAGAAACCCTAAAAGCACAAGTCTCATTAGCATTTCCTTGTCATTCTGGTGATAATTAATTTTATCCGGAAGACCTTACCGTACGTGGTAGTCCGTCGCTGGCCTTAGGTCTTTAAGATGGTACTCCAACTCCTCCCCACTGAAAAAGGTTTTAGAATTTGAATGAATGAATGTAATGTAGTAAGAATATAAGGGCTTTGCTTTACTGTCGTCCTCAGAGGAAATTCTCTTTTACTTTAGGTGAAGGGAAGAGGTAGAGCGCTTCACCGAGTCACAAAACAGCCCCTCGATGTAATAAAGCACTCAGTCGGTGTGCCTAGGGTTTGTACTTTAGCCCAATTTACACTTTTCAGGAAGGGCTATTTCTTGTTGAGATCTATTTTACTTTAGTTTAACTTAACTTTAGAAACTTTAGCTTGGATTTTTACAATAGATTCAACTCTTTTCCATTTAACCAGGCTTGGCACCAAACACTGGTAGGTGCTATTTGTACGACTGCGCTCATACATATGCATAACTACATTAACACAGGCTCATTAACAGGACAAACTTCATCCAATAAGAAAGAAAGATGCACAAAGTAACTTTTCTGCTTGTCTCCGTGGAGATGTTATTGATTGGTCTGGAATGCTGCACCATATGGCATTAAATGTTTATATAATTATTGTTTTATTCCTTAAACGTACAATGGGAAATATGCATTCTTACTGAGAGCAGGGTCACCTCTCCACAGATCTAACCTGTAACTTGGCCTCATAATGCTAACTGCTCTCCATGGAAATAAATAAGTTCTACATCATACTGTGGAAAATGCATCTATGGAGACAGGCAGTTGGCGGACCCTCCACCAGAAAAGTTACGCAGTGCAACTTTACTCACAACTACAATCTTAAGAACGTACTTATCGTACCTGTAAATAAGTCTGTATTTTCCGTCTCGTCCTTTATCCGACAGAGAGACTTCGTAGGAGCAGGACACAGGAGCTCCATTACTGAGCCTGTTCACCAGTCCTGCAGGTGGTGCCCAAGACAACCGAGCTGCCCGCGCCTGGACATTTGACACCTGAAATACGCAGAAAAGCAGCGGTTATTATATTAAGTAAAAGTACATGTATGGAAAAGCACTTGGCTGCAACCACGTATTTCAATGAATGTCAGCATCATCAGAAGAGATTTTATTTGAGCACTTTGAGCACTAATAATATCTGGCATTTACAAAAGAAAACTGGGAACAAAAATGCCCCAAACTGCAAAGCAAACTGCATTGTAGGTCCTCTGCTGTTCTGTCTATACATCAACGAGCTGCCTAACATCTGTAAAGAGGCTGAGTGCCAGCTGTATGCTGATGACACTGTCATCTATGTCTCAGCTAGGACTCCAGAGAAGGCTGCAGAGATACTAAATAAGCAAATGCTCAGTGTCTCACAGTGGTTGGAGGACAACTGCCTGTGTTTAAATCATTCCAAAACTGTCTCTATGTGCTTCTCCTTATGTCAAAAAATATTAGATAATTTTCAGATATTTATAAATCAAAACCAAATCAACAATGTTGAGAAAGTTAAGTATCTTGGAGTAATTTTAGACAGGCATTTAAAATTTGAACCACATTTTAAAAAAGACTATTAGAACAAATCTGAACTGTTTCCGTCTAATAAGACCTTGTCTGTCCATAAATGCGGCCAAACTGTACTTCCATGCAATGATCCTTTCCCACTATTCATACTGCATCACTGTGTGGGGCCAGGCTAGAGAGTCAACTATGAAAAGTGTGGCCTCTCTGTATAAACAAGCTCTAAAAGTGATGGACAAGAAGTCCATGAGATTTCATTATTGTACAATTATAGAAAAGCACAATCTATTAAGCCTTGATAATTTTATTAAATATTCTTTCCTAAAATTGAATTTTAAATGTGTAAATAAACTTGCTCCAGAAATTTTAAGTATTTTTATTTGTAATTTACATTGGTGAGTGAGAGAGAGGGGCTGGGTGGGATAGGGAATACATTCTATCAAGAAACTATCAAATTATGTGGTGTAGTACTGCTGCAAAAATCAATAAATAGCCGATACTGGTAAAAAATAATAGTAATTTGAGTCTGATTATTTTTTTGCTCCAGCTACTATTTACTGCAGTCCCTGTTGTGATACTAATAAACATGTCATTGCAGTATTGGCAGCAGTAAAATTATAGGTACTTGTTGTAATCACAGCTGAACAAGAGAAAACGGCCAAAGGCGTCACCCCTGGGTGCTTGTTACTGTTTACAATTACAAGCCAATGAGTCGAGACTTCAAGTGTTTATAGGTGCAAGTCTGAAGCATTCATATTACACATTATGCAACATTTCTCATTGGTAACTTTCTACATATATTTTCTTCTGAATTTTTATGACTAACATTATCACACCCCTTTCACATAGTTACTCAAATGAACTGTTTCAGGAATCACTGAAAAAGACAGGCGATAGACATGATGCGGCAGTGAATTTCAATACGTTTTCCCTTTGTGTTAGTGCGGTTGCCAGTTTGAGCATGTCTGTACACATTTCAACATTGGGCACATGGAGGGAGATACAATTTAGTGTAATTTCGCTCAGTCTGCTGCAGCCCCAGTCTCGGCATCCTTTGAATAGTCAATGAGAGAGCCAGGAGGGGACCACAAACCACAAACACGTCCTGACTGTCTGTAAAGGACAGACATTCGGAGAGGAAATGGACAGCTCTGGGAGTTACTGAACTCACTGACAGATAAAATAGTGTTTCTCGATATATTTAAAACTACCTTGGAGGCGTAACTAAGTTTGTTAAACAAGCAATAACATACAATTTGAGACTAAAACTAGCATTAAAATTAGTAAAGGATCATATTACTGCTACTGCTGCTGCTGCTGCTACTGCTACTGCTACTGCTACTACTACTACTATTACTACTAGTAGTGCTACTGCTACTACTGCTACTACTACTACTACTACGTTAAACATGGATACTGATACATGGGTTTTAAGTATCTGTACTCAATACCAATGTTGCTGAAACTTTTCTTTAAATAAAAAAAAAGAAAATACATGAACTGATTCAAGTATATCAAGAATAATATTTTTAGGTCAAAAATGTTATAAAACAGTTGCCTACCCTCGCCTGAATGATGTTATGAACCAGTATTTTTCTAGGTCAGATTATAAACTTGATACCGTGCTGTTGTAAATTCCTGTTTTTTACTTTTTATTTGTATATGACTTTAAGCTTGTCATGGAAAACAGCATGAGTTTGATTTTCATATAATATACCCATTATGTATATGTGCCCTTAAAACGGTGCAGACTATCACATTTCTTTCTTACATAAGGAAAACAAAGGGCACATAATCACTGCTGTAAGATATGCGGAGGTGAAAATGGCAGGTTACAGGCTCCGTTGTCTGTTAAATCCAGGTTGATCCCAGGTGGGTTTAGGGCTAACTAAGTCTTAATGGAGAGATCTATTTTGGTCAGTGCTCGTGGCTGTGGTTTGAAGGTTGCTATGGAAATCAGTCTGGTTTAATTCTAGTGAAAATGGCTTTTATTTGGTTAACAGTGAGTCTTAAAACGAAAGGATTAGGATTTAAGATTCTAGAGTTGTACTAATAACAAATTAACGACAACAAATCAACGTGGTTTATACTATATATTAGATCAGCTCAAAACCAAAGGGGAGATACAGACTTTTTTGTGTATCCTTTTTTGTGTGGGCTTTCAAGCACCATGCATCACTTGAACACAATGAACAGTTTCAATGTCTAAAAAAGGCCGCTATAAATATAACTTTTATTATAAAGCAGTGCACTGTATAGGAGTTTATTGTATATTTTGTAAGCGGTTTGAAAATCGGGTAACACAGCTTAAAGGCCCCAATGTTAAGATATTTTCTGATCTATGTTATAGTGTTGTTTTCTCATTAAAAACAGTTGTGTTTTGTTTCATTCACACATGTTTAACACACAAACCCTGCATATTTAGGCTCTAGAGTTCTTTCAAGCAGAAAACGCTCAGCCTTGTGATGTCATATGGGGCTCCACTGTGTTTTTAAACTCCATACACATTCAGTATCAGCCCTGGAAGTTCGAATTTTGACTGAACAAAAATGTAAAAGGTCGCTGTTAACTTGAAAACTACCACTTCATGACATCACAAGGTGGAGCGGAGCATTTTGAGCTTTGGAGTTGTAGACAGACATAACGGTTACGCAAACATGTGTAAATGAAACAAAACACAACTCCGGGTATGTTTTTGAGGAGGTAACGTTTTAAGATGGCTAAAAGCTCACGAGAGTCAATTTAGCTTAATACAGCACCTTTAATAATCCAAATAATAACAACCAATCCCGGAAAAAAAAAAAATTATGTTGCACCATAAGTACATTCTCATACTCAAACTCCGTGAGCAGACAACAAAAGAGAGATGAAATCCCCTTGTTGCCTCTCAGATTTCATTTCAATCTGTGTAACTTTACCCAGTCGTCGTAAAGGTAAACAGAATAGCCAAGAGCAGCTAACACTGTGAAGATTTTGATTAAATATTTTCTCATATGAGTTTTCCCCACTGCGACACCTGCTTCTGCTGCAGCAAGTGCACTCAGCTAGATCCATCTAAACCCAATACAGCTCAGAGCTCGCAGGTTGATGGCTTCAATCAATAACATGAGATATATCTAACCCATTATTCGCTGTACTCTCATGACATTACAACAGGCATCACCTAAGGCTGTGCTCGAACAGCGTCCAATCTTCCAATGTAGTTTCATTTATAAAGCTTCTCAAACTGCAGTGCTGTTACTTGTGTCTGCTGTGGTTTTTTTAATGGTGTTTGAGAGTGTTTGTGTGTCAGTTTAGGTTCACACAGAAGCAGGACCAGTAAAAGGTTAAAATCAGTGAAGGGTCCAATATGAGTCCGGTTTTAGATCTGGTATAGTCCTGGTTTAGTCCTGGTTTAGACCTGGCTTAGTCCTGGGTAAATCATGGCTTAGTCCTGGTTTAGTCTTGCATTAGTCCTGGCTTAGTCCTGAATTAGACCTGGTTTAATCCAAGTTTAGTCCTAGTTTAGTCCTGGTTTAGTTTATTCTTGGTGGCTTTCTCCCCTTTAGTTAATTAATATTCCTTGTTCAGATCAGTTGTGTATTTTGCATGTGTTGTTTTTTACAAGTGAGAACCTAAACTAGTCCCATCTGTGTAAATAATTTCACATAGTTTAGACTAGAGGTACCAGATCACAGAGTAAGCAGATGCTGCCCCCATGTGGCCACCAAGCAGAGCTTCAAGTACACTGTGACTGTTTAGAAGTAAAGGCACCATTTATCAGTGAAGTACAGTATTTAAAAATGATGCCGTTGTAGTTTTTTCCTACAATAAACCAGCTTTGTTTCATTCACTTAGACTTTAAAGGTGCACTGCGCAACTTTTCTGTTGGAGGGTCCACCACCTGCTCGTCTCCATGGAAATGTTATAGCTTGACTTGGAATGTTCCATAGTATGCCAATAAACATATATATCTAGTATTTATTCATTACGGGTGTTTCTATTGGTCAAAAATACAATAATACCTTCTGTGAATAGGGGCGACTCTCCACAGATCTGAGCTGTAATGTAGCCTAGTGCTGTCACCTGCTTGTCTCCCTTGTGATAAGTAGGTTTAATCTATACTCTGGAATATTCTAAACAAAGCAATAATATTTCCAAGCAGGTGGCAGACCCTACACTAGAAATGTTGCACAGTGTACCTTTAAATATTACACATGAAATTGAAATATGAACTTTTATCCAACGTGACAAACATTCCCACATGTTTAAGGGATGAAAATGATTTGTGACAGTTACTCACCTGTGGTTTATCGATTGCGGACAGCATGTCTTGAACTCGTTTCCCGTCCAGGTCATTATCTGAAAGAAAAAAAGAAAGAAAAAAAAACACAAAATTGTTATTTGAGAGACAAGAGCTTTCAGGTTTAATACTGTAAAGTAGATTATAATTTGCATACATATACCCATTAAAATCCTATAGAAATTTTGCCCTAGTGTTGAAACCAGGGCCAGTCTTAAAGGTCCTATATTACACCAAATTCAATCTTTTGATATAATGTGGTTATCTCATCAAAAACTAACTGGAGCTGTGTTTTGTTTCATGTTTAACACACAAATCCTGCATATTTAGGCTGTTATAACAAGTATCAGCAACACTATTTTCTGATCTGTTGGATATCTGGAGTTGTGTTTTGTTATATCAGCCTAAATATGCAGGATTTGTGTGTTAAACATGAAACAAAACACAACTCCAGGTATCCAACAGATCATAAAATAGTGTCATATCAGCTCTTTAATGGTGCACAGTTTACTCCCAGCTTGTCTTCATGGATATGTTATAGCTTTGCCTGAAATGTTCCACAGTATAGCATTAAAATTCTTGCTATAACATCTCCAGGGAGACAAGCAAATGGCAGACCCTCCATCAGAAAAGCTTCACAGTGCACCTTTAAATAGAATATGCATCAAAACATTTTTTTGTATTTTGTCATGCACAGAAGAACATGGCCAAAACATTTACAACTTCTCAGGAGTGGAACAACACATGGTTACTTCATCTAATCAAGAAAGAGGGGATGAACAATTGGAAAAAGAAATAAAATAATTTACCAAAAACATTAGTCATGAAATCCGGACTTAGAGCTAATAGAACATACAAACATGTCTCTTTTTGACAATAGCACTTCAGTTCTGTTACAAAGGAGCTTGTTGATAATTCTGCTCTCATTAGCAGATACAAATCGCTCCAGTAATCATGATTATGTATTATTTTCAATCAGGCGTTTCTACATCTGTGGATAATTGCTGTGGCAGGGCAATTTGACGTCAGTTTCAGTGACATCATCTGAAAAGTACAATGCCAAATGGACAGGGTTTCCTCACAACGCTGCTTCAACAAAACAAGGAAGGGCTTGTGTGAATAATGTACAGAATGGCCCGTTTCAGTGAAGAAATGACTGGAGATTTCTGGTCAGATGTAGCAAATTATAGTGAAACAGGATGTGCAAAATTCTACAGAAATGAACTCATGGCCCACATTAAATTCTTGTTCATTACTGCTGCACAGTTGATACTTTGCAGAGACATCATGTGGGAGGCAGGGGCAGACTGGCAATCTGTGCGTTCAGAATGGCCGTTTGGTCTATCGGCCGTCGGCAGAGGGCAATAAATATGATCATTTGCCCATTTGTCAAGCATAAATTACATGAGCCTAAAAGGTGACAAAGAAGAGTGGGTTTCAACACATGCCAAAGATGTTGAACAGAAAACGTAAGGATGGGAAAAGGTTAAGGACAAAAAAGCAAAGTCAGTACTTGGTTGGGAGGCTACTGGGAAAATCAGGTGCCACAGTGGGGAGACAGTGGCAAAAACTGTCGCTGTGTCCTTAGGCAAGGCACTTCACCCACATTGCCTAGTATGAAAGTTGAATGTGCATGAGTGACGGTGGTGGCCGGAGGGACCAAAGGTGCTGATTTGCAGCCGTGGTTCCATCAGTCTGCTCCAGGGCAGCTCTGGCTACAATAGCAGCTCACCACCACCAGGTCTGGAGTGAATGAATAATGCTCTGTAAAGTGTCTTTGTGACATATGTCTGTGAAAAGTGCTATATAAATAAACACTCACTTCAAAATAAAGTGATTTATGCGTTTTTGTTTCTAACCAATCAGAAGTAGTTAATCTTTGGATGTTTTCTTCAGTTATTTCATTATCAATCTATTAAAATTATTCATTGGTCGGCCTGTTTGTGGGGGAAAAGTCCAGGGCTGTTTTTTGGTCCCAGTCTGTCCCTGGTTGGGGGTGTTCTACATGCATTTCTATGGCAGAATGTTCAGCAATTACCATGGTGACGCGATGCACACATAGCAAACACTGACAACTGTTTTAAGACAACATCAAAATGCAAAATAGATTTAAACAACACATTTTCAGGATCCTGTGAAAAATACAAAAGTTGATGGTCCTGTTTAGGTGTTTAAGTGTTTTAAACAAAAAGGTGTGAAAACTGTTGGCTAATGCTAACTAGTGTGAATGTAATTTTGTGTGTCTGAGACTTATTTAACAGCACAAACTAAGTCACCCACTGTAGCTCTAACTAAACCAGCTCTTTCTGGTCAGACTGCGTTAAAATAAAGATCAGATTAAAGTCTAACAAGCCTCAGACAGAGCAGTGCCTACAGTTAGCATTACACCCACAGGGAATGTTGAAAGTATCAATACCGCATTTTTTGTATTTTAACATAGGAATGAGCAACATATCGGTACCAATATCAGTATCATTGATAGTGGTATCGGCCCAATATTGAACATTTGGCCAATATCTGAAACTGATATTTCTTCTATGCTCTTGTGTCATTCCCAGTTTGTCCATTAGCTTTGTCGTCACACAAATAAATACGTTTTTGTTATTATTTTTTACAAAAGAGAAACGTTAATCTGTAAATTTAAAATCTTAATCAGTATCTGGAAATAAGTAAGACAAATATCGGATAGCTGTAAAAAATAAATACATACAAGCTCTATATCTGATCATCCCTATTTGAAAACTTATATTGTCAGAGCAAAAAAATGCCCCATTACACAATCTGATTCACAAATTTATTTTGGGTCACTTAATCCTGACCAATTTGAGTTTATTTGAGTTCTTTGTTTAATTTTGATGATGACAACAGAACTCAAACAAAAGCTATACAGACATGGGCTCAGACATGAAAACCACCATAACGTCATATACCACTAATAAAAACACTTCTTTAAAAGGTAATGGGCCACTTTCAAGGCTTTAGGAAAATCACCAGTAAGTATGCATTGTAATTTTAGCGCGTTGTTATTTTTTCTCTTGCAATGTCTCGGTTTTTGACAACTGCTTTAAGCCACTTGTTGAAATACGTGCATACACACACACAGACACGTACTGAATACTTCTATGCAAATCTAAGCTAGAAAAACACATGCGCTGGTCTGTTTTGACATGTCCACAGGTAATTTAAGGGGCACCAGGGTACAGAGCAGTGGGTAATGGAAGACTGTCCCCCAGGTTTGGTGCTCGGGCCTGGGGTTTTTCCATCAGAGGAGGCCTGCTTTTCTCATCTGAGCTGGAGCACTGTAAATCACACTGAGCACATGTGGCTATAGAGGTGAGGGAGCGGAGACACAGAGAGGAGAGACAGGAGGATAGAGAGAGAATCATGATTTTAAAGGGACCATATTACACTATTTTCTGATCTATCTTATATAATGTTGTTTCCTCATCACAAACATACCTGGCGTTGTGTTTCGTTTCATTCACGCATGTTTTATAACACATAAATCCTGCATATTTACCTGGAGTTGCCCATATCTACTAAACTAAAGGTAAACGGCAGCTGTTAACTTGAAAACTACCGCTTCATGACATCACAAGGTGGAGCAGAGCATGTTGAGCTTTGGAGTTGTAGACAGACTAATAATAAAGTGTTACTAAAACACATGTGAATGAAACAAAACACAACTTCAGTTATGTTTTTAAGGAGGTAATGACATAACATGGCTTAAAGCTCACAAGAGTCAATTTTGCATATTGTAGGACCTTAAAGAAATCATATTACCTTGCAAAAGTTATATGCAAGAGAATTTCATTAGTTTATCCTCCATGTACTTCTCTCAGTTTAACATTGACTCACAAAAGCTATATTTACACCATAATCTCACTGTCTAAATTGTGACATATTGCTGTTTAACTGGTGCCTACTGGCTTTCATAGTCTCCCCCACTTGCTTTATAAACCTCCTCCTTTGGAAGCAGAGTAAATGGACTTGAACACTCAAAGATCAGACTATATTCACTTTTGGAATCATTCTATGTTGACTTTTCAAGCCCCCTGGGGCCTATACTATTGATGGTAAATAAACTTCTCCTGCTTAAGACATCCAGTTGGTCTCGAGCCTTTTACTTCCACCTTTTCTTGGACAAGCTGAAAACTTCTACCACATTATATCTATATATTTTTTGTTTACTTTGTGCAGGCATTAACAATACGCTAACTTTACTTGCTCCTTGCTTCTTACTTCCAACAGTGCACACATTACAACACAATAGTTCCTTGTCCGCACGTGCCATCAGTAGATCTGTGTTAGTGTTGTATGCACTGCAGCCCCTTAACAGTGTGATGAATGATGCCAGTGTGTGTATATGGAGGAGCGTGCACGTGAGAAGGTGTGTGTGTGTGTGTGTGTGTGTGTGGAGCCTGGGGGTGCTCGTATGACTCATGGCAACAGTGATGTCATGGAAGCTCGACCTCGGATTGACCCTACGGCGACTGTGTGTGCGGCGCGTGCGTGTAGGAATAATAAAGAAAGAGCAATAGACAGGCTGATCGGGTTACCGTGGTGAGAGTCAGGCTACTGCGGGTTCAACAGGTGGAAAATACACAAATGCACTGGTACTACAAAGCGTACCGCATCGTATAAAGGCTTCACCAGGATGAAGTAATCTGTACGCAGGTGAAAGTACTAAGAACTTTCCCCTGAAGAGCCAAACAAATCCAGCTATAACAAATATATAAAAGTAAGGAGGGCATCTACACAAGAAAAGCAGAAGTAGTAGCTGTAGTAGTAGCAGAAATACATAGTAGTAATAGTCATAGTAGTAGTCGTGGTATTAGCTCTAAACAAGAAAAGTAGGAGGAGGATCATACATGCTTATTCCACTGTATTTTACAATTAAACAAACATTTAGTTCAGCTCTTCACAGATCTGACCCGTAACTTGGCCTAGTGGTGTCAGCTGCTTGTCTTTAATGCCGTACTATGGAACATGCAGACAAAGCAATGCAGTCTATATGGAGACAATGCATCAGAAAAGTTTGATGGTTCATCTTTTAGAAAATACTGTATAAAATCAATACGGTATCACGTTAATTTGACTAAAAACTTCTACCTGTCTCTGCAAGGATCAGTAGTCCACTCTGACACTGTAAAGACGACCAAACTAAACTAGAAAACGCTTGACTTTGCTTTTAAATGTTGGCTGTTCTAAAAATGACCTCATGATGCAATTTCCACAACAGACCAGAGCTGTAACTTTCCAGCTCTTAACGGGTTCATAGACCGACATCATCTCCCAGCGAAAATGAGGAACACGAGCTTTTCGGGCTAAAAAAAGTGCTCTGTCTTGTTAGCACTCGTCCAAAGCAGCTTCAGACTGCACAGAGGAGACCTGGAATTCCATGACGTGATGGCTCAGCTGTCAGGTTCACTGGGAGCAGATGTTAAGAAGCACCAAAGCTGTTTGACTTAAAGGTGCACTGTGTAACTTGTCTGCTGGAGGGTCCATCACCTGCTGGTCTCCGTGGAGATGGGCCTAGAATGTTCCACAGTATGGCTGTAAACATATGACACTTGCAAGCCAAATTACAGGTTAGATTTGTGGAGATTCGTAAAAAATGTATGTTTTTTTTTTAGATATTTTTGAGCAATAAATAGCACCTTTAGTTGAATCAATGCAAGAAATGCTTTTTTAACAGGAAATAAAAATCAGTGACAGAATAAATGCAATACAGATGCAGTTAGAGGTTAATGCCATACTGTGGAACGTTCCAAGCAAAGCCATAACATACCTAGGAGACAAGTAGTTGGAAGAGCTCTATTCGAAATCTTGATCTCAATTAAAATTGGATCAAACACACAGCCCTTTTTTACAACTTAACAGAAATACAGAGACACCCATACTTGGACAAATATATGAGGAGTAATGTTATTATTAATACTGAACAAACCCTTATAAAACACAGCACAAACCACAAACCAGGGACCTACAGAAGCAAAAGACTGATTTAATAAATGTCGATGCCTGTATTAAAGCGGTCGCTGTAGCTCATATCTGACTGTAAATATGGGCTGTGGTCTCCCAGAGCGGCCGCCCAAGTGTTTAATATAAAACACTACTGCAAAGGACCTGAATCGTGTGCCCAAGTAACACCAGAAAATCTGCTCCGAGCATGACCCTGTCCTCCTCTGTCCTCCTCTGTCCTCCTCTGCCCTCCTCTGTCCTCCCCTGTTCTCCTCTGTCCTCCTCTGCCCTCCTCTGTCCTCCTCTTCCCTCCTCTGTTCTCCCCTGTCCTCCTCTCCCCTCCTCTGTCCTTTCCTGCCCTCCTCTGTTCTCCACTGTACTCCTCAGTCCTCCCCTGTCCTCTGTTCTCCTCTGTCCTCCTCTGCCCTCCTCTGTCCTCCTCGATCCTTCTCAGTACTCCTCTGTACTCCTCTGTACTCCTCTGTCCTCCTCTGTCCTCCTCGGTCCTTCTCAGTACTCCTCTGTCCTCCTCTGTCCTCCTCTGCTCTCCCCTGTCCTCCTCTGCCCTCCCCTGACCTCCTCTGTCCTCGTCTGTTCTCCTCAGTCCTCCTCTGTCCTCTTCTCTCCTTGTCTGTACTCCTCTCTCCTCCTCTACACTTCTCTCTCTCCTTCTCTGCTCTCCTCTGTCCTCCTCTGTCTTCCTCTCTCCTCCTCTGCTCTCCTCTGTCCTCCTCTGCTCTCCTCTGTCCTCCTCTGTTCTCCTCTGTCCTCACCCATTACCCCCTGTCCTCTTCTGTCCCTGCTCATTGGGCTCATGTCAACACACACCCTCACTTCCTGTCCTCGCGAGACCTCACATCCTGTTCGATGGACAACTGGATTTCATTATGACACAGAGATAAAGGGAGAGAGAGAGTGTGTGAGAGAAAAGGACAGAAACAGAGAAAGAAGAAGACAGGAAAGGGAGAGAGTTGATAAGTGAGGAGTCATTTCATATTTGTAATTGTAAATAAAGTATACATACATGTTCTGATTGTACATGAATGGTGACAGGTATAAGTAATTGTAGCAGAGGTTAACTTATAGTAGTGGGGGCAATTTTTTATGTTTTTTTATAATAGAAGTAGTAGTACTAGTAGTACAGTTAGCAGGCCCCTCGGACCACCACCATCACTCACATACATGCCACCGGCCCGCCACTGTGGCACCTGGTATTCCCATCAGTCTCCCATCCAAGTACTAACCAGGTCAACAACTGATAGAAGTAGTGCAAGTTATCAGAGTAGTTAAATATTTAGTAGTTAAAGTAGCAACCAAAGCAGTGGTAGGAGCTTTAGCAGCACTTCATAGTTCATACAGTACATTTTGCAGAATGTATGTAGAAGTAGTGGTAACATTGCAAAGAATATGTATTTTTGTGTTTTTCTTCATTGCTGAAAAAGTACTTTAGACTGGAGTATGTCACTGACTTCCTCCTGTGCAGCTGGAGCTCTGAAACCGAAACCATTTGAGGAAGATGGATCATGGCTGGAGGGACAGACAGTAAACCAAAGGAGACAAACTGTGAAGTGTCTGCTGCAGAGATTAAGTGGAAAAACACAGGGAAATTGAAAGACTGGGAGTGAGCCGTAGATCAGAAGAGAGGAGGAGAGAGAGAGAAGAGGAGAAAGGGAAATAAGACCGGATGAAAGGAGAGGAGGGAGGAGAAGAGCTTAGGAAGATGTGAGCTAGGATTATTTCAAGTCTGTGCAACATCTGAGCAGTCAAATCCAGTAGATTCATTCAAGACAGCTATAGACTGGAAGTGGGAGGGCCGCAGTATTTTAGCTCATCCGTGTCCAAAATAGAAACAGGAAGTGATGACGTAACGGCATTATCGAGGTCCTAAATCCTAAATGATCCTAAATTAACTGTAAACATAGTCACGAACTACCAATGTACTTTCATTTCCCGCCAGTTGCAAAGAAGGACTATTCATGAGGTTGTAGTTATACTTACGTTATTGTACTAGTTTTTGCATAGTATTAATAGCATTGCCAAGAGGAAGTACATTCATTTTAACTTGATTCCTTAATATGACTTCATACATGGCATACATGCATATATAAAGCTTTGTACAATTTTACAAAGGAGGAATATTGACAAAACATGTTATAGTACAAGTATTTGCAGTACCAATTAATAGTCTTATAAAGTGAAAGGAATCTAGAAACCTAACTTTATACAATATCACTAAATCATTTTATCATATCACAAGGCCAAACTTATAAACATCAACCTCGTGATATGATAAAGGCCAAACTTATAAAGTTCGACCTTGTAGTAACTGTATACTGAAGTACTAGTATTTGTATTAACAGTAATTTATGTAGTACCATAATAGTAGAAGTTATAGTACAAGTAAAGTAAAGTTTCTTGCCAAACTATAAACTATAATATGGAATAGGAAGTTTTAAGGGATTATTTAAGGTAACTCAACAACTACACAGCTTTTGTTACAAGTTTAAGAAGATTTCCATGGTCCTGAATTAGCTTCAAGCTATGTTTACACTTAGCACTAATAGATTTTCTGCATTTTCTGAGTATTGTAACAAGATTAGTCCTGCATTTTAAAAAGGCTCTGAATGTAGCTTTAGGGCCTCCTTTCTGGTTCTCCACAGTAGCAACAACAAAAAGAAGCTAATTATTGTTATCTGAATTTGCAGTGTTTATCTTGAATAGGTAAATAACCTTTAGCAAAAAGTTCTAATAGTGATAATGTAAAATGCAAGATAACAACTTAAACCCAACTTGATTCTTACGTTTTGTACAGTCTCACCATTAAATGTTCTATATTACGGAAAACTGACTCTTGTGAGCTTTTAGTCATGTTATAATCTTCTCAAAACCAGACCTGGAGTTGTGTTTTGTTTCATTCACACATTATTAGTCTGTCTACATCTCCAAAGCACAAAATGGTCTGTTCCACATTGTGATATTATGAAGCACGAGTTAACAGTTATCTTTTACCTTTTGTTCGGTAGAGATTGGCAGTTCCAGGGCTGAAATAATCCAAACGATTCTAGAGGAGGTGTTTGAAGTTTAAAACCCAGTGGAGCACTTCCTGTGTTATTGTATGACATCACAAGGTTGAACAGGCCTTTAAGGTTTCAGAGAAGAAATGTGAATGAAACAAAACGCAACTCCAGGCATGTTTGTGCTGACGAAACAACATTATAACATAGCTCAGAAAATAGCATAATATGGACCCTTTATGTGCAACATCTAATATTAGCTTCTCTGCTCCTTTATTAGCTAAATAAGTTGTTTTTGTTCTTTCCTTTTTACAGACAGTCTTTGAACACATTAAGATAGTCTTCTATTTAAACCTACTCTGCACCACACTAGTTGCTGTACTTTGTTTTTCCACTCATTTTACCCCAACTTCTAACAACCCCTCACCGCAGAGTCTGTTCTTATTAAGCCTGACCAGACCTAATACTGACGAACGCTTGGATGTTTGTAAAATGAATGCCATCTTTGCCGGTTAAATCTGGTTCCTTTGACAGTGGAGGGTGCATTCTTGGCTCATGACAGTGTGTGGTGGGGAGACGCAGTGTGTCTGCTCCTGGACTGAAAAAAGAGCTTTAAGGCCAGGAGCAAAAATGTGAAAAATGTGGCAACGGCCGCTCCGCACACAAATGCTCCACACACACACACCTACACACACACACACACACACACACACACACACAAGGGCAGGAAGTAAGCAAGTATGCAAGTAAAAGTACAGGTGTCTACTTTTACTGCTACACTTCACAGACACTGTACTGTATTGGTGCCTACCCTACTACTAAATAACAATAATATAATGATAACTTTATTTAAACAGTAGTTTTACAAAACAACAATAAAACTACTAGTTACAATTACTGTTTACTTTAGTCACAAGTGCTTTTCTTCCGTTACCTTTACTACAACTACCACCAAATGTAGCCAACTTTATATATAGTGAACTACTTTTACTACTGCTATAACTAAAGTATAACTAGTACTATGGCTCTTAGCACTACTGCAACTACAACTAATGAAGTTACAATAGCCAGTACTACAACTACTATTCATGAGTTTCCTGTAAAATTTTGTTTCAAATTGTTAATTCCTTTGACAACGGTCCAAATTTTGAATACTTCTGAAACCCATGGATAGTACAAGAAAGTGTATTACCATTACTATTATACTACTATTGCCTATTTGCTCATATAACTGGCAAACACTACTGCTTTTTACTTTGCCATAAAAAGTTACTGCATGTGCGCAAACAAATTCTCAAAGTTCAAGTCCAATATTATAGAGTTTTTCTTGTTTTAGTAAAAATACGTCATTTTCCCATTTCTACAAACCACTTCAGCATGCGTCTGCTGCCCTCAAAGCACATGCCCAGTTCAGATAGCCATCTTTAGCAGGCCTCTAATCAGTAAGAACAAAGAGAAGAGAGGGCCAGACACTTAGCTGGAAGTTAAGGATTTGAGATTTCCACAAATGGGACAGGAGGAGCAGAGGGGCCAATGGAGGAGCAGAGAAAACCAGGCTGTAAAAAGAGGACCTCAAATTCCACAGTATTATCATCCTTTGCATAGTGATCATTCCATCTGCTCAACAGCTGGCTACACACACACACACACACACACACTTAGGCCTATGCAGACACAAGCAGAAGTGATTGGGACATGCCCGAAACACTGGTTGCCGTGGTGAAGGTTTGGTTCTCATGGTCAGGAGGGCGATGGTTTATAAAAGGGGATTAGAGAGGCATGGGGCGGACGGAGAGACTGGAGCAGAGAGAGAGAGGGAGAAGAAGGAGGAGAAGGAGGGAAATAAGGCCAAAACTACTCCAAAGTCAAAACAAGGGGCCTGCCCAGTAAATACATGGATAAATTAGCTTTTTAGTATGGAAGTGCGTGGGAAATGGGAACCCAAGTTATTTCTGCCAAAGTACAAAAGTTGGGCTTGTCAGTGAAGGTTTAAGTCAGAAAATTTGACCTGAATTAATATAATCATTTCTATTCAATATTTAATTTGCATATTTTTTGGAACACTATGCAAGTTTTCCAGTGGGGGGTGCATCACTTGTTTGCTATGGTATAAGCATGTTTATGTTTCATTTATTCCATTATTGACATTATATTTGGTTTGTTGATGTCCTCAGCTGTCTCCATGGAAACTGCCCAAGTTTTATGCCATTTTTGTGAAACATTTCAGGCAAAACATGTCAATAGAGAAAAATTGCATATAGTGACCTTTAATTTGTGTTTAATCCAGTCAAAAATGGTGCCAAGTATTTCAAAATACTACATTTCTGTTCCCTAGGCTGTTTAAAGGTCCTGTATTATGCAAAACTGACTTGTCATGTTGTTACTTAATCAAAAACATATCTAGAGCTGTGTTTTGTTTCATTCACACATGTTTGAGTAACTCTTTACTGTCTGTCTACATCTCCAAAGCTCAAAATGCTCTGTTCCACCTTGTGATGTCATGAAGTGGCAGTTTTCAAGTTTTACAGCTACCTCTTACCTTTAGTTTAGAAGAGATGGGCAATTTCAGGGTTGAAATGATCCAAATGATTCTAGTGAAGGTGTATGGAGACATGGAGACATGACATCACAAGGTGGTGCAGAGTTTTTTCTGTTTGAGAGAAGAACTCAGCCTGAATATGCAGGGTTTGTGTGTTATACAAGTGTGAATGAAACAAAATATCAATCCAGGCATGTTTGTGATAAGGAAAAAACATTATAAGAGATTGGAAAATAGCGTAAAACTGACCCTTTAAAGCAACTTAAAGTAATACATATATATATATATATATATATATATATATATATATATATATATATATCCATCCATCCATCCATCCATCCATCTTCTCCCGCTTAATCCGGCTGGGTCGCGGGGGCAGCTTGCTGCCCAATACTCATAGCACCTGACCCCCCCTATGAACCCCTCTGCAGGTGGTGAGCCCACAGGAGGGTGGACAACATGGTCCTTGATGTTAGTTCATATATATATATATATATATATATATATACAGAAAATCATATAAAGCCAACTACAACAAAGTTTAACTTGACAAAACCGCTGAACTGCTAAAATTTGCATCGTTCAGCTTTTTCCCATGTTGCAATAGAAACTTCAGTAGAAAACAGAAGTACATTGTATATGTATGCCCAGTCAACAAGGTCTGTATAGAGGTGAAGTGAGGATAGAGCAGCAGAGATGATCCAAACCAACTCCTTCACCTCAAATAAACTGCAAATAAACAGCCCAATAATGTATGCATGTGAGTTAATGCGTGTGTGTGTACGTGCGCAGTGTGGAGCTGTGACCCAGGAAAAGCACTGAGGGATTATGGGAGATGAGATTTACAGAACCCTGACCCCATCCAACCCCGCTCAGCCCAAAAAGTCTCCGGAGTGTAACAGTAGACTGGCAGACAGGAGGGGAGGCTGGTTCACACGGGACAGGCAGATGTGCAGAGGAGCTAACACAGATAAACACTCAGGAAATATGGAGAAAATAACATTAGGGTGAATTTTATTACTACTACTGCAACTATTACTACAGCCTAACTACTACTATTACCAAAAGTACTTCGAAGGCAGAAGTGCAGAGAGGAGCTAACACAGATCAACTCATTATATTTTAGACACTTAGGAAATATAGACAAAATACAATAAATATAGGATGATGATGATACTACTACTACTACTACTACTACTACTACTACTACTACTACTACTTCACCCTATCTAATACTATTACTGTTGCTAGCTGACTTACTACTAGTACTACTACTACTACTAATACTGCTACTACTACAGCCTACCTACTACTACTGTAACCTGCCTATTTACTACAGCTACTGCAAATACAATTACAAATGCAACTGCTACTGCAACTACTACTACTACCCAACTTAACAGTACTATTACTGCCACCACCCTTGCTAAATCCTACCACTTCAACAACCACTTCCTACTACTACTACCCCCAATTTTAGTGCTACAACTCGTTACTACTACTTCAACAACTACTACTACTACTGCTGCTACTACTACTGCAACTACTACTACTACCCAACTTAACAGTACTATTACTGCCATTACCCTTCCTAAATCCTATCATTTCAACAACTACTTCCTACTACTACCCCCAATTTTAGTGCTGCAACTACTTACTACTACGACTACAACTACAACTACTACTATTGCTACTACTGTTACTACTCCAGTAAAGGAAGGTCGTAGCTCTTCAGCCGTCGTGTCCACTCCTGACAGTTATACAGGACAAAACCCAAAGCATAGTTCAAGTTTAAAATAGCAGGATCAAGTCTAACAAGTCTAAAAATACTTCCTGAGTTCTCCGCCCGGTGAGCCATACAGAGACGAGAAGGAAATGACACGAGCGGTCACATGTCTCCAGTTGTAATTATTTCATTCATTTAGCGCTAACTCAATTTAGAGCTGATGGAGAGTGACTGAGTGAAATTACATAACCAGCAGTAGTGTGGTCAACAGGACTGTGGTCTGCAGTGGTTTTATTTGGGTCTATAAAAGTATAAGTATCATGTAGCTTTGTTGTTTTTTCTACTTTTTCTAGGTGCTTCTTTGAGTAAATTATAAGTATTTCGTATCGCAAAGCAAGTACCTGTTACTATCAATACACCTGCTACTAATTCTAATGCTACAACTAACTATACTAACTACAACTACAACTAAAACTACTACTTTAATCAAGAATATACTATAACTATTGCTTACTACTGCTCCCACCAATACTATAACTACTACTACTACAACTACAGCTACAACTACTACTTTATTTACTACTACTACTACTTTATCAACAGTATACTATAACTATTACTTCTACTGCTCCCACCAATACTACAACTACTACTACTACAACTACTATGACTACTACTACAACTACTACTACATCAACAGTATACTATAACTATTACTTCTACTCCTCCCACCGATACTACAACTACTACTACTACTACTACAACTTTATCTATTACTACTACTACGATTAAGACTACTACTACTACTACTACAACTACTATGACTACAACTACTACTACTACTACATCAACAGTATACTATAACTATTACTTCTACTCCTCCCACCAATACTACAACTACAACTACTACTACTACTACTACTACTACTACTACTACTACTACTACTACAACAACTAAACCTATTACTTTTACTCCCAATACTACAACTACAGGTGCAATAATTAACACTCTTACTGGCACCTTTAACTTCAATTTCCATAACTTTGAAACTTTTAAATGTGCAATACAGAATTCATCAGAAGCAATTTTACCAACTGTGAAATACTCTATTTTACACCTTATTTAATCCTACCTGCACCTTTGTATTTTATCATATTTTATTATATCTGTATTTTGTATTTTATTATATTTTTTACCATATTGTTTACTTATTTCCCTTGTATTGGCAAACACTTTTTACCAGTACTATTTATTGCATGCTATGCTTCTTGAATATCTTAGCGAGTCAATGGTTTCTCTCACCCTAAGCATTTCATTGCATTGCTGACCTTGTGCTGAACCAGCATATGACAAATAAACAATCTTGAATCTTGAGTCTTGAACCTAAATGCAACTAGAACTAGTTAGCAACAGCTAGTAACATATACAGCAAATATAATTATTACTTCTTCCGTTACCTACTACAAGTACACATACAGCCACAACTACTACAACTACTACTTTCCCAGCTCTCTCTCGACTTCTCTCTCTGCACCGCCTCATCTAACTTGTCCCTTCCGCTACATTGCACTGCTCCATCTTGCCCCATACAAACATGTCCCTATTTGGGATTGTGGGAAGGTGGCTGCAGTCTGCGGGGTGGCTCAGATTATCGCCATGGCAACCCACATCCAAACAGACCAATGGGACGAGGACGTGAGGACCGAGTGAGCGGGTTCACACATTTCTGGTCCATTCCTGAACGACAGCAATAGATTATGGAGGTTGTGCTAAGTCATGATATACTGAATGAGAGGATGACATCGCCAAAGTAAAATACGCTTCATTTTTTAAAGGTCCTACAGCATATTACATGAAATTGACTCTTGTGAACTTTAAGCCATGTTATAATGTTGTTACCTCATCAAAAACATACCTCAAATAGTGTTTTGTTTCATTCACACACATTTGAGTAATTGATTAATGAGTTAGTTGAATTAGTCTGTCTACATCCCCAAACCTCAAAATCCTCTGTTCCACCTTGTGATGTCATGAGGCAGTAGTTTTCAAGTTCACAGCTACTTTTTACCTTTTGTTCAGTAGAGATGGGCAATTCCAGGGCTGAAATTATCCAAATGGTTCAAGTGAAGGTGTGTGGAGTGGAGTAAACACTGTGGAGCACTTCCTGTATTACAAAATGACATCACAAGGTGGAGCAAAGCTTTTTCCGTTTGAGAGAAGAACGGCTAAAGCTTAAATATGCTAGATTAATATGTTTAAACATGTGTGAATGAAATTAAAACAAAACTCTAGGCGTGCTTTTGATGAGAAAACAACATTATAACGTAAATCGGTAAAATAATACACGCAGGAAATACAGTATATCAGTTGCAGTTTTTAGTACAAGATATACTAATACTACCAGTTTTATCATATCTTGTTATTCTGTTTTACGCATATTCTCTTTATCTAAAACGATATGTACTTTGGAGCTGTACTGGCTGCTTTTAAATGTGCTCTATAAACAAACCTTGACCTACTTCTGCTACTGTATACAATTACTCGGCCAACTTTTGAATTAAAATACTCACGTCCAACGAAAAGCGGTACCAAAAGTTACCGTAATCATTCTTAATTTGGGACCCTATTTTGTCTACTAGCTCAATTTGCACAGCTAATATGCTAAAAAGTTAAAGGCTGAGTTACTCTTTAAACTAGACATGAAATCCAAATGATGTATGACCAAAAAGTCTGGAGCAGACAGAATTGAGACGTACAAAACTTTTCTATGGATGGATTTTTCTGTGGATTTGCCAATAAAGCATCACTGCATATGAACTCTGCTGTGACGAACATTGTGCTAAAATTGGAGATCAAATTCCCAAATAGTTTTCTGTATATAAAATCACTTCAGTATTGAACTTGGCGCATATGAACTGCACAGCTTTCTTTGCTTTGGAATGACTGGGCCAAGACTTAAAATATCTGACACGTGTTCACTTGTTTTAGCTGCCTTTTCACCGAGGCAGGAGCTTAAAGGAACCCCTCCCAGGCTCCAGGAATAATAAATCATATTATGTGTATTTTCCTTTATTTAATACTTAATCTAATACAATTACAGATGCCTGAATAAGCGCATTGTGCTATGACCTCTTGAACATTTGACACAGAAGATACTGTAGTCATCATCTGCGTTTGGTTTCACAACATAGGCAAAAGTGAAAAACTAGGAAAGAAGTTAGCGAAGTACCTCAAAAAGTATTAACAGTATTATCTAAAGTACATTTCTTGGTAAATTACACTAAGTCAATGCTTAAAAAGGCTAGTAGGCTACATATCGCATACTTTATAATATCTATACCTTAAAACAGGTACCCAGATCAGGATTAAACCAGGATTAACCTAAATTAGCCCGAATTTGACCCAATAGCAAAACCTGGTATCAGCTTCAAACTTGGGACTTGACCTGAACTAGCCTAGACCTTGACCAAATTAAAACTACAACAGGGTCAAGCCAGATCTACACTAGGACCAAACTAGGACCAAACCGGGGCTAAACCAGTACTAAACCAGGTCCAATCAAGGTCCAAACCAAGTCTACACCCGGATTAAACCAGGACCAAACCAGAACCAAGCCAGGACTAAACCATGACCAAACTATGACCAAACCCGTACGAAGCTTTTTTGAACCATCAGCTGTTCCCCTCCCATATTTTAAGCTCCTCTGTTTTGAGAAAAGCATCTCCCCATCTGCTAATGCTAAAATCTTGCTATTTTGTTTGAATGACTGTCTCTGCAGTGGTCATGGTCCAGAGCCAGGACAAGGGAGGAAGCCAAGGGGACAGCCCAGAAGTGGAGCACATCTGGGGGATAGAGTCTTGGAGAGCTGGCCTCCGAGTCGCCAACGGACACTTTATTTGCCAAGTCTGTCTGTTTACTTACTTAAACATGCTGCAAAACAAAAACAAAACACAAAAATGTTTACCAGTTGAACCTTAAAAACATAACTGATTTGAGTATGTTGGACTGGGAGTTCTCAAATGGTCAAACTTTATTTCTGAATACAGTCGTGGCAATGCATATTTACATTTAAAGCTACGTCATCTGCCAGTTCCATATTGATTCTTCTTATTTCTTGCAGCCAATATCTCGCAAGACAAAAACAATTATCTTGAAAAAAAGTACAGAAACCTGATAAGAAATCTCAACCCACTATATCATATTATTGTAAGTTAAAACCAAAATATCTGGACTTAGTTTTACCACAGTAAGTCCAGCTGTTTTCTTTTAAATTATCTATTATTCCTGGATGTCTTAGTATTTGAATCAGCCAAATTATAATACAATACAGAATACGCAATTAATCCATTTTTTATTAAGATAAATCCAGATCATTTCCAAGTGTCAACTTGGGTTTTCTTTTTACTCGAGACGTCTACAGCAAATCCTCTGTCAGTAAAAACATGCAGTTCGGAGCAGAGTTCAGACTTTGGATAAGGAAATCTGAAATTAAAAGGCTGTATTGTTTATGTTCAGGAAATACATATTTAAAGGCATCATATCTACTCTGTTTTTAAACTCAATACACCTTTGTTAGAATCATTTGCATATTTTTTTAGCCTGGAATTGCCCGTCTCTACTGAACAAAAGGTGAAAGTGACTTGAAAACTACTTCCTCATGACATCACAAGGTGGAACAGAGCATTTTCAGCTTGACAGACTAATAATAAAGGGTTACTAAGACATGTGAATTGAAGATCAATCAAATCCAGAAATAAAAAGTGATACATTTTCTTGTCATATCACCTATTCTTGTTTTAGTTTTTCTTTTTTTCTTTTGCGATGTAATGCCTAGACGGGGGCACACACACAGACACACATTAGCAGTAAGGGCAACAAGGGCAAAGCGTAGGCGGTTGTGAGGTATGCTAGCTTGGATCATATTCAGATGCACAGGGCCAAGTAGCGACGTTACTGTGTTTGCTCTCAGCTCTCACCCTGCCTCTCCATCTTTTCCATCTCCCCTCCGCCTGACTCTGGACGCACACTTCCAACTATTCCCCCCCCCCCCAAAACAAACCATCCGTCTACCTCTCTCCTCTCATCTGTCCACCAAATTTTGACATTCTTTCGCCCCACGACTCCTGCCAGTTCCAAAGAAAGTCGCTCCCAGTTTCACAGGAAGTCAAAAGTTCAGTTTTTTGGGGCAGGTTTTGTCTGGAGTGGTCCCATTGTGCTGACTTGGCCCGATCTCCAGCCCAGTACTGAGACCCTAACAGGCCACTGAAGATATGCTCCTGTCTATCAAATGCAATGTGGAGATCTTAATAGAAAAAAGTCTCCATTGAAAACTGACCCTTATGTAATAGATAACCTTCTGTCATGTTAATCATTATTTCATCTTTGCACAGTTTCTCCTTGTACAGAGCTGAGGTATATTTGTATTACTACACTTCTATATTTTATTCTTACTTATACATATGCATTTATATAATTATGCCTTATTTTATACCCGTTCCTTGCTATTTTTGCTCTGTTATTGTGCACTGCAAATAAGATGTGCTCTTAAAGGTACTTTAGGTAAGTTTTCCGTTAGAGAATCCACTACCTGCTTTTGACTATGGAGATGTTATTTTTTTAATGATTTGTTGAGAATATTGCACAGTATGGTATTAAATCTTTTCTTTTTCATGGAGACCAAACCAGGCCAATTTATGGGTCAGATCTGTGGAGAGGCAACCCCGCTCACAGACAGAATGACTGTTTTTATAGGTGTTTTTGAGCTATAAAACTATCTGTAATTGAGTAAAGGTAAGATAGAGCTGTTTAATGTCATACTGTGGAACATTCCAAGCAGAGAAGTGACATATCCAGAGAAATAAACAAGTGATGGATCCCCCAACAGAAAAGTTAATACATATTGAACATTTAATACATTTACATTTACACATTTACACATACATTTACAGTTTGACCTCTCCTCAGTTTATTTATTTAGATACCATAATATGAGTTCCCTATAATAAAATGAATGGAACTACATACCTATATGACAAACACACAAAATAGCTGTTTCTGAGGTTTCATTTCACTCTGCAAACTGCTGATGTCCTGTTCTGAGAATTCTAGTAACTTTGGCCATTGACTTGGATAATATTTGCAGAATTATTTATCTAGTGATAGAGAAAGTCTGGAGTTTGATAACAGTTTAAGTACATATTGATATAAAGATCTACATGGTGCGTCTGAGCAGAGGAGATGTTTGAACAGCTTTGTATGATTTATGATAACGTTTTGTAATAGCGTAAAACGGCTGGTGACTCTTAGACAAATCATTCACGTACAGTTCCATCTATTTCTATCATCTCAAAATGCTGTGCTAAACAAATATGAGAATAGTACAAAATAAATAACTTTAAAGCAGGGTAAAAATAGTAGTTTGCATCATGGTACCAGAAAAGAGGAAAACTGCTCCATGAGTGTATGTCTGATTTAAATATTAATCTCGATAAAAAATGAAAAACGTACATGACAAACGTCAAAAGTTTGGACACAACATCTCAGTCACTCAGTTCACTTTTTAAAACTTCATATATAACTCCATATATCTTGCTTCATATATTTGATGTCGTTTGTAGTTATTTAAAATGTACACAGAAGTAAAAATAATTTTAAAAAAAACATTGAATGAGATGGTGTGTCCAAACATTTCGGTTTCATATATTTTTATTCATGTGTAAACAGATCGAGATATGTCATTCAGACAACAATTGTACACACTTTTTTTTTATGCAGAGAAAAAATAACTTAAACTAAGACTAGACAAATCACTCAAACCTTGAGAAAATAATAATAATAATAATAATAATAATAATAATAATATATAGCTTTGCCAAGAATATTCCACAGTACAGCATTAAAGTATTCTATCTCTTGCACTGATGGAATTACATGTGTTTTTACTGCTCAGAAATACTTTGAAACGGCTGCATCTGTACTATGAGTGGGCTCCCTTTCCACAGATCTGACCTGTAATTTGGCCTGGTGGTATCACATGTTCATCTTGATGTAGATTTATAAATTTTATGTCATACTGTGATGAAGACAAGCAGGTGATGGACCCTCCAGTAGAAATGTTATGCAGTGCACCTTTAAGTAAACCAGACGGTGCTTTCCCCCATTAGATTGGCCCATTCCCCCGCATGCCTGCCTTTGTTTGCATATGTGTCTTTGATAAAAGCGCGGAGTGTCTGAAAGGCTCCCTTCAGCTACAGCAGGACTCTACAGGTATGCAAGACCCACCCCCCCTCCCCGCCACCCTCCTAGACCACCCCCCCCTACACCCATCCTCCCCCATCCCACCACAGCGTAGCCTTCACCAACAAGGCCTTTATTGTGAACCGCCGTAAGACGATAGCGTTCGGGGACGGCTTCAGCTATGTGGTTACCCGGACAACCCGTGCACCTTCCCACCTCGGACCCCCATCTCCAACCCCCCTTTCCCCCTACCCCTTTTACCTCAGAGAAGCTCCATTCATCCATTCATTTTTGGGCAGGACTGACTTTCTTTGAGGGACGGAGGGGGGGCAGAGAAAGGTGTGCTTTATACGCCTCGCTCCAATGCAAAAGGCCATTGAGTTTATACGGGACAATGACACTCACAGGCAGCCAGCAGGGTCCAAATTTGGGTAAGCGACAAGAAATGCTAACAAAAATTATATGCATTATCTATGGTATGGGGAGAAGTATAATATTGATCATACTTAGTTTAAATAAATGTAAAAAAGTATAGGTAAATGTTGCTTCTAGAAAGAGGATAGATTATGGATATATAAGGAAAGGCATCTGACATAAACATATTATAAACTCTCTGTATAAACATAATGTACATTGTTGCAAACCAGGAAAAGGCAAACTGTTTCAATGATAAGTTACAGAGTCGAAAAGTTAAGAGGAAAGAAAAGATCTGAGGTTTTCAGATCTGATTCTTAAGTTCAGTATCTGGAAGTCACTTTTTGGACCTAATTCACATTTTGGAGATTAGTAGTGTATAAGTTTCAATAAAATTTGTCAAATCAGGAAAATGTTATATTAATGAATTCATTAATTAATCATTGCATTTATATAGCACCTCTCATGACACTCAAAGCACTTTACAGTTCATTATTCATTCACATCGCACTATATGATGTGATTTAACCCCCTCTTTTAGGCCCTGTTTACACTTACATGGGTATTTAGAAAAAAAAAGCAGACATTTTCCTTTGTTTGTACCCATCTTTAACACGCAAACGACAAATTCGCCTCTGAAAAAGAATCTTTCTAAAAACTCCAGCTAGAGTGGAGCTTCTGGAAAAGTCCTTTACACGCCAATGTTTAGGTTTTGCTTTGATGATGATCATGGAAGCATTCAGTAGTTCAAGTAGCAGCCACATTTCTTATGATGCAAACACTTTGATGTGTTTGCATTTCCATACACTGCTCATGTATCATATTGATGACCAGAGACAAATGAAGGCTCGGAGGTCGGTAATTTTGCCACTTCTCCCTCCTACTTGAAGACCCAATCACCATTGGTATTGGGTCCGACCTGGGCGGACTGCTGTCTGGTGGGATAATTTTGAAGATCAAGTGGTTGTCCCAGTGTGGAGGAGTGGCGTGAAAATTTAAGGATGTCGTGGTCATCACTGCTTCAGAGATTCGTTTTCTGTGGCAAATTTGCCGTTTGCGTGTAAAAGATGGGTATGAAGGAAGGGAAATGTCTCAGTTTTTAAAAATACCCGTGTAAATGAAAACTTTTCTGAAAAAGATGCTATGTGCACAATGGGGGGATATTCGTTTCTCAACATAGCCGGCTCTGTGTAAACGTAGCCTAAACTCTTATTCTATGGTCAACAAAGGTTAGTGTATGACCAGCCTAAAGGTACTAGTCCAAGGGTTTCAGAATGATGAAATATTAGGAGCTGTATTTTGAAATGAATGAAAATTAAAATATGTTATAAAAAATATGATATCTTTTGAGTGGCAAAAAGTCCTAAAATGTTGCCTGAAACCCATGAATAGCGTATATAGTAAGATTGGGAAGGGCATCTGGTATAAAACCTCTACTCAAACAATATGCAAATCGCTGTGTAACACAGTATGACCCTGAAGAAAGAATGAACCGAAATAGGAGCGTTGCATTGACCCCGTTCAGTCAGTGTCAGCTCCAGTCTCCCTTATGTGACGGTCCTACCTGTTGTGTGCGTCTCTGGTTCACTGTTTCGGGGGCTGCTCCGGAGTCGCCGCTCTGGTTTCTTCCCTCCAGGACTGACTCCGCCTCCTGACCCCACCGACCCCAGCGACGGAGCGTGGGACTTGCTGCTGCATCAAAAACGAAAATATGGTTAGAGAACATTTAAAAATAGATCTCAAAGTGGGATTTTATGTGGATAGTTTAGCGCAGGGGTCTCCAACCTGTAGCTCGGGAAGGATTTCTGAATTACACTTGTGCCGAACAAGTAAAATTTGATTAAATAAATACCTTTTACCATTGTGAGTGTATCATTTTGATGCCTAACGCTGTACACTAATAAATGGATAATGGTTTATGTTTTATAGGCGTCTAACTGCACCATAATGAGAGGGAAAGCACAACATAAAGCTTATGTCTCTCCATTTAACTACATTATAACAATTATTGAACACAAAGCGATTACTTCTACAATGTAATTCTCACATTTAAAGATGCAATGTGTAACTTGGTAATGGTGGTTGAGGGTCCACCACCTGCTTTTTAAAAAAATTTTTTTTATGGCATTTAATTTAACTATCACCATAGAGACAAGCAGGCCAGTGGCAGGTCAGATCACAGTAATGATGCATGTTTTTGACGTAGTTTTGAGGAATAATAACATAATAAAAACACCCGTAATTGAATAAATACATGATATATTTGTTTAATGCCATTTTGTGGAGGATCCCAGGCAATAACATCACCATGGAGACAAGCAGATGTCGAACCCTCCACCAGAAAAAGTACACAGTGCGGCTTTAACACAAGCTCTTCACCTGTATCCATTGGGTTGTGAGCCCAGGCTGTTCTTGTAGTGAGTGGAGGGAGGAGAGTTGAGTCGGTTTTGTCTCTTTTCATTGATCTTTTTGGGCTGTGGCTTCGTGTACGTCTCCTCTCTGCTGCTGATGTAGTTGGACATGCCATAAACAGGGATGATTTCTAAAGGAGACATTAAACATATATGAATAATTATGTCAGGAAAGACTTTGTAATATGGATGACAAAAAAACTGCTTTCTGCATCTTGATAGGCTCTGTGGACAACGGCGCCCAGCAACCGCATTGTTCGACTACTTCCTGTCGAATTGTATATAGATTTTTTACTGAGCCGTGCTAAAACTAATAAATATTTAAAGATAAAACATTGGACGGGGAGCTGCAGGAGTATGTGACTGACAGCATGTACACAAAAAGTACACAAATCAAACGAATATTTGAGCAGAGGACAAAGGTAAAGGTTTGTCTCTCAATCCTAACGCTAATGCTAATTTTGAGGCATAATAAATTATACATTAAACAGCATGACAAACTGAAGTCATCTACATTTAAAAAAAAAAGTGGGTAGTCTTTACTTAATTAGAATTTTACCTGGATCTTCATTTCAGATTTTACGATTTTAATAATAGTGACTCTTAGCTAAAAGACAGAGTGAGCTAGCTAGCACGATCAGAGCCAATTTGTAAAATGGATAACAACAAAGCTGCTTTTTGCATCTTAATTAGCGTGTATATTTTGTACCAAGGATATTATTCTTACAATATTGCATTGTATTGCAATATTGCATTTGTAAATAAGAGGACATTTTAATTTTACAGAAAGTCAAAAATGTATTTATACACATGCTCTATCAGCCTCCTGTCACTTCTGACACTGCTGCTCATTTGTTATTTCAACATGCTGCACTCCCCACTGTTACCAGAAGAGGGCAATAATCCTTGAGCTTGAATCCCTAGGCGTGAATAAAGCATTTGGCTGTGCAATTAACCCAAAATTTTAATTACAATTATTAAGTAATTGTTTTGAATAGTCATGATTTCAATTGTATCAAATCATTGTGATACATAATGAAGGTCCTATATTACAAAAAATTGACTTTTGAGAGCTTTAAGACATATTATTATGCGGTTTCCTCCTCAAAAACACACCTGAAGCTGTTTTGTTTCACTCAGACATGACAAACATTCATATCAGAAAAATCCTTTATCCTTTATTTTTAGTCTGTCTACATCTCCAAAGCTCAAAATGCTCTGTTCCACCTTGCAAAGTGGTAGTTTTCAAGTTAACAGCTACCTTTTACCTTTTGTTTAGTAAAGTTTGGCAATTACAAGGCTGAAGTTGACCATATAATTCTTGTGTACGGAGTATAAAAACAAAGTGGAGCACATCCTGTATCACCACATGACATCACAAGGTGGAAAAGAAAAGAGAAAAAGAACAAAACACAACTCTGGGTATGTTTTTGATCAGGAAACAACATTATAACATAGATCAGAAAACAGAGTAATATAGACCCTTTGACAGTGTGGTTGTGTTTACCTTGGTCGGTGTACATGGGGGGCAGGTGGTGCTGGTAGTACTGTGGGGGTATGTCTCCGGGGCTCACAGGGGGGTAGAAGGAGTGGGAGTTGGGGATGAAGTGCGGGTGGGTCATGTAGGGGGCCAGGTGATGCGTGGGGGACAGGGCTGGAGAGTAGGAGGGGGGGTAGCACTCTGGAGACTGAGGGGTCACCACCACCCGGCGGACCCCTGTGGTGTCCTCCAAAACCTGGGGAGAGGAGCAGACGGCACCATGGTGAGCGGAGCACGAGAGAGATAATGAAGATGGAGGATTTCCCTCAAACAGGTCTTCAGATGGTTTGTTTTAAAGGCACATTGTGTAACTTTGCTGGTGGAAGGTCCGCCACTTGCTTGCCTCCATCGAATGTTATTATTTACCTGGAATGTTCCACAGTATGACATTAAGCTCCATATCTCCATAGAGAAAGAACATGTGATACCAGCAAGCCAAGTTACAGGTCAATTCTTATGAGGTTTTTCAAGTTTTTCAAAGTATTTTGGAGAATTAAAAACACTTGTAACTGAATAACTGCAAGATGAATGTTTAATGCCATACTGTGGGACATTCCAAAGCAAAACTACGCAATTTTTATGGAGGCAAGCAGGTAGCAGACCTTCCACCTGAAAGTTACACAGTTCACCTTTAAAACTGAACAGTAGAAAAATGGACAGATTTGTAAACAGTTTTTCTAACAGATTTGAGCATTCAAGGCACAACAAGGAACTATTAACTTTTATCAAATGTTAAGCATATACAAACGTACACTGATAATTAAAGGTACTGATTTTTACGTTTTTACTTATTTCTACTTAAAAACGTGAAAACAAAACATCTAGTTAATTTTAAACCATTTGCAGTGATTCAAATTTATTCCTTCATTTTTCTAATGCGTGAGGTGATAAGCACTTTTCGCAACATTCAGAGGCCAGAGTGAAGTTTGGCTCTTACAGCACTGCTAAATAACATATAATACAGTATGCTAGCAGTGCATTAGTATTATTTCTTGGTTTATGATAAAAATGCTTCATAATTGGATGCAGAAAGCACACAGCAGTCATATATTTTAATCCCAAGTGCTGCTTTTAATATAGCAAACAAATGTTCCTTTATTACATGAAAAAAATCAGAGAGAAGGGTCTTTGTTTATAAGAAGAATGAAGAAAAATACGACTGAGGAAATACTTTTGAAATTTAAAAAAAATTTAATAATCTTGAAAATGAAATAAAATGTGCACTGTGTAACTTTTCTGGTGTAGGTTGTTTTGCCTGGAATGTCCCATTTACTCAAATAACGTGCATGCATTTACTCAAATAACATAGGTATTTACTGACTTAAAAACTTGCATTCTTACTGTGAGTGGGCTCGCCTCTCCACAGATCTGACATCTAACATGACCCTATGTCTCCATACAAATAGTTACGAATAATGCCGTACCATGGAGGACAACATCTCCATGGACTTTCTACTAGAAAAGTTACAGAGTGCATCAATAAGCCTGGATGGATATATATTTGATTTAATGGTATAATATATTTGTAATTTACACTGCCATTTATGAAGCTCTAACATGTCAAATTACCATCTTACTTTTCATTATAACCTTAAAATTTGTCGCTGTACCACCCCCTATACCTCCCCCTATACCACAACATGTCTTCTCCACTTTTTGAAGTTGTTTTGATGAGAACTTTCTTGACAATGCTTCCACGCTTCAAAAACAATGTTCAAAGCCCTGCCTCACATTACCATAGGTCCAGAGGTCCATAGGTTTAGATCTGCTGCAGTGAGGAGCACCCAGACACAGACACACACATTCCTCCTATTCACTCATTTTCACACAGCCACATACCAGGCCCAGGCCAAACAGACTCCCCACGGAGAGGGGAAGTCACCCGCCTGCCCCACCAACAACAGGGGCCACCAACACACAACACCATAACAGCACCATACGACACCACATGAGGGCAAATAACTGGGGCTGGAGTCGACGAAAGACAAGTTTTCCCTATCAAGTGCTTGACTAAAAGGGGTTCGTGGCAAAGGCTTTCAAAACTATTATGTATCTCGATGTATCTGACTCAAACTGTTCTCACAAGACATCAAGATCTGCTTAAAAGTTCATGCAAAATCAACTATTCATGCAGAAAAAGGGCACTAACAAACCATGTATTTATATAAAGACAGAGCAAACTTGTGAATCGGAGTTTCTTCTTGCACATAAATACAAAAAAACCCAAAACTTTAGCTAACTTGGAAACTCACCAACTTCTCCTTTCTGCCATATAAGTCCTTATCATTTAAATAAAATGACTGATCGACTAATAAAAATTTTGTAAATACCACCAAACATCATCTAAATAAAACCAAATAACACAGACAAAAGACGTAGGGGTTGAAGCAGTAGAAGTGAAGAGGTCATTTCGTAGAGGTGCACTATGTAAGAGCTCTACCTCATGCTTATTTAATTACATGTGGTTTTATGGCTAAAAAATACCTAGAAAAACAGGCATTTTGACTGTGAGCAGGGTCGCCTCTCCACAGATCTGACCTGTAACTTGGTCTGGTTTGGTCTTAATGAAGATAGAAAGGTTTACCATATTTTTCGGACTATAAATTGCACCGGCAAAAAAATGCACAATAAAAAAAGAAAAAACATGTCTAAGTCGCACTGGACTATAAGTCACACTTTTTGGGTGAAATTTATTTTATAAAATCAGAGACCAAGAGCCAACATTTTATCTTAAATGGCAAGATATAGAAATTATAGTAATAAAAACCGAACAGAGAACAATCCGTGTATCATTCGTTCGTTCGTTCTTCAATATAGAACCAAAAATAAGAAAACGAAAAAACAACTCTTTTCTTTATTATTTGTCTAAAAAAAAACTATAACAATTTGTTTTTTTGTTTTTTTCATTTTTGATTCATATTTAGGATTCATGTATTTGGTCTATGGGCTGTCAGTGTGAAAAATATAACATATAAGTCGCAGGACCACCCAAACCCTGAAAAAAAGTGTGACTTAAAGTCTAAAAAATACTGTAATACCACACTGTGAAACATTCCAGACAAAGGAGTAAGCATTTGAAGTACCCTCCACCAGAAAAGTTACACAATGCACCTAAATTTTGTGAAATATAGGACCTTTAAATCCAACTTTATGAAAAAGTCCCTCCTGCAATGATTACTCTCTGTGTAACCACAACTTCAGCAAACGTCACTCTTATTAGTGTTACTTCCCTTGCTAATTTTTCAGCTGCTGAGGTCAGGAAAACATAATTTTTTGAGATTCTGTAATTGTATATGTAAAACAAGTTTTTCTAGACCTATTACGCACCACTACCCAAAATGCAATGCACAAAAGATGTTATTCTTCAAAATAACTTCAAAACATTGTCCTCAAAGGTGACAAGAAGTCTGCCACACTGGAGTCCACTGAGCCTGTGTGTGCTGACAATAGTATTATATAGGTCAGATGTACACCAGCAGGACTTTGATCTTGTTTTCTTCTAGTGACAATGTTTTGCTGCAGAAATGTAGAATGGAGGGCAGAATGGGGCCTCTCTTCACATCAACTTCCCTTTAGTACACTTGGATCAGCTCCCTCTCCCCCTCCTCTCTTCCTCCAATCATTCTTCCTATCCTCCCCTTGTCCCCCTTCCACCTCTCTCCGCCCCTCTCTTCCTCCTCTCATTCCCCGTCTCCTCCTCCTGTCCCTCGGTCCTCGTCCTCTCCTCCCTCCACCTCTTCTCCTCCTCTCCTCCCCCTCTTCTCCTCCTCCTCTCCTCCCTCTATCTTCTGTAGAACCTTATCTGCTTGTTGTGTTTTGGTTGTTGATCCACATGTCATTCCCGACTGTGATGGTCTGCGTGTGTGGCCTATTTTTACTTAATGGTGTCATGAGTTTCTTTTACTGAAGTAACTTTAATTAAACAAACCACTTAACAATTTTATCATTTATAACTAGGGGTGGGACATTAATGCGTGAATTACGATTAATTAATTACAAAGATAATAATGTATTAAAAATATTAACGCATTCTCTGATTTTACTACTTATAGGTTTGTGTTTGAGTAAAATGAACATTTTTGTTTCATTCTATAAACTACTGACAACATTCCTCCCAAATTCCAAATAAAAATATTCTCATTTAGAGCATTTATTTGCAGAAAATGACAAATGTTCAAAACAACAAAAAAGATTAAATGTTTTCAGACCTCAAATAATACAAAGAAAACAAGATCATATTAATTTAAAAAAAACACAATACTAATGTTTTAACTTAGGAAGAGTTCATAAATTTTTAATCACAGTGGTTTTTATACTTTTCCTCCTTAAATCAGATTTGGTTCACCTCATCAGTGCCTCATGAAGCAGAATGAGGTGTATTTGTGCTGGAATTCAACAGACGCTGGATTGGAGCAGCTCTCATACTTGTAGAAATGCTAATTAAAAAAAAAAATGCAGTGGTCTCTTATTTTTTTCCAGAGCTGTATACTGCCGCACACATTTCCGACTACAACAACAACAGTGCATAAACCACTCTGCAGGACGGTAAATTTATAGTAAAAAAACTCCCCAATGGAAGTATTGACAAAGGCGTTTCTTTCCTGGAAACTGTGCAGAGAAGAGTTTGCATATCACAGAAGCAACTCAACCCTGCGACACTATTTAAATGCAAAACACGTCACAGCAGCACAGAAACTGCTGGAGCTGTTGGCGGGAGCAGTTCTGGTCCGAGGACAAACAGGAGGTGTCAGGGGTGTGGAACAAATGACTGACTTCAGGAAGAAAATGAGTCCACTAAAATTCATTTACATAAAATAAATGTTGCTTTTGAGGCAAATATTGTTAAGCGATTAAATGAAATTAATTAATTACAAAGCCTGTAATTAATGAATTTTATCAAGTCCCACCCCTATTTATAACATATCTGTTCCTTTATAGGCCTAGAAATATTTCGTTCAAAAGATATTGTTGAAAAAATTGAGAAGAAATGTCCAACAAAAATGAAAATCACCTTGAGATTTAAGCTTAGAATGATGCATTATTTGTGCTACAAGACCAAAATGCTATAGTTTATGTCTATGTAGCAATATCCGTAATGTATTTGCATTTAAAATAGTTAGGATTTATTGCACTCCCTCATACAGTATACAATAATAATTTGACTAGCTTGAGAACCTTTCTTATCTTAATTTGCCCATATAATTTTCAATATTCGTCTCGGGCTCACACTTTAAAGTAAAAGGCGATTCAAGACAAGTGCTGACACACACAATAGGCCTATGAACTCTTGTCACTGCTACAGATTTGGACCCTCTCTCTCACCGTAGCACATCCAAAATACACCCCAAACCCCCCACTGCTCTCCTGTCTCCCCCATTGGCCTGGTTTACATAAGAGTTACAGCGATTCCCGTTCACAGTTGGCCTGCTCCCTCCTCACACACACACCAACACAAAAAGACAACACAATCACACAACCCACTGTGAGGCAATGACCGTCTGTGCACTGGCACCGGACTTAAGGAGAGAAGGCTGGTTATTTGTGTAGTGTTTATATTATTACTGTGTAAACATGCGTAATATAATTAAAGTGGATTTGTATATTTAGAAGACAGTGTGACTTAATTAATATGATAAAAGCCATGAGGGTAACAGTATTTTTAGCCTTTTTGTAAATACGGATGGGGACTAGGAAAGGGGTAGTGATGGCAACGTAGTAGTAATAGTAGTGGTAGTAGTAGTAGTAGTAGTAGTAGTAGTAGTAGTAGTAGTAGTAGTAGTAGTAGTAGTAGAAATAGTAGTAATAGAAATAGTAATAGTAATAATAGTAGTAGTAGGCAGTAGCAGCAGTAGTAGTAGCAGTAGTATTACTAGCAGTAGTAGTAGTGGTCGTAGCAGCAGTAGCAGCAGCAGTAGTAGCAGTAGTAGCAGTAGTAGTAGTAGCAGTAGCAACAGTAGTAGTAGCAGTAGCAGTAGTAGCAGTAGTAGTAGTAGTAGTAGTGTCAGTAGTGTAGACCTGGGCTAAACCAAGTCTAGAAGAGGACCAGCCCAAGTCTACAACAGGACTAAACTGCGCTCAAAACTGGACTGAATTATGACCCTTGGAGGCTGTAGCAAACTCAAAAATAAAATCAGTATGGGAAAAATTGAGTAACAGTTGCAACAATAGTCCTTGGGAGTCAGACAAGCTGCATCAGTCCCAATAAAATACAGGAATTTATAGTATTACAGTGAAACCCACAAAATAATAGAAGAAAATGAATTGTTTAGACTAATATGATCCTTACATACAAATGGAGAAAGCCCAAACCGCACTGTCAAACTGAAAAGTGCGCCTGTTCTCTTTAGGGGGCCATTTATGTCTCATAGATGTTCATTTAATTGGGCGCATGAGGGAGAAGAGAAGGGGAGGGCATCTGTGCATGTATTACACAACTGCCATTGTAACAGGGGTTTATTGTGGGAGATATTTTACTCCTCATAACTCAATTACCCCGAGTGCCAAAACAAACAAACACAGTCACTGGCACTAACTGGATTGAGGGGATGAATGGGGCTGAAAAACATTGTTCTATTGTTCTGTGTGTAAACATCAGTAACTCAACACCAGAGGAGCAAAGAAAACAAATACTTTTACACAATTCATTTAAACGTCTTTAAAAATATGTTTTGATAGAGGATGTAATTATAGTTAAATGGTTATATGGTATTAGGGGTGCATCAATCCAGCTTTTTCAGCTCTGATACTGGTTCTGAAACTATAGCTTTAAAAGTGCAACGTGTAACTTTTCTGGTGGAGGGTCCATCAAATGCTTTTTGCTATTGCTTTGGCTGGAATGTTTCACAGTATGGCATTAAACCTTTCTATCTTCATGGAGACCAAACCAGACGATGTTACAGGTCAGATCTGTGGAGAGGCCACCCTGCTCACAATGAGAATGCATGTTTTGTAGGTATTTCTGAGTTATAAAAACATCTGTAATTGAATAAATGTAAAGTAGATCTATTTAATGTCATACTATGGAACATTCCAGGCAGAGCACTACATCTCCATAGAAATATCCTAGTATTCTGGTAATTGCAGTACATTGCAGTATTTTTACTCAAATACTTTACCTAACACTGTCCAAAACTTTTAAAAACTGAGAAATTTATACCGACCAGTGAGATGGATCTATATTTTTAGACAATACAAATTTCTTGATTTTGTTTCTTAAATTGTAAAGATTTTGTTTTTAGTTTTACAAGAATATATTGTAACCTGAAGAATTGATAAATGATAAATCAAATATTAATCTTTACATCCCTACATTTACAAAAACATCTTGTATTCTTGTTAGTACTTTTACTCATAGTACGTCATCTTTCCAAAACATTTAAAACCATCAAAAATTAACTGACCGGTGAGATGTATCTTGTTATCACATTGCAGAATTTTTACTCAAGTATTTAATTTTACACTGCCTAAAATAAATAAAATAATAATCATTTTTAAAAATCCAGTATGATACAGACCTGCGAGATGTATCCTGGGGGAACGTGGATGGGGGGGATGGAGCCATTGGGAGACATCATGGGAACCTCTGCAGGACCTATAGGGCGCAAGAAACACTTCATTTAAGTGGACGGCTTTGGGACAAGTCAAGTCTCATTCACACACATCAATCACCAGGGTGCATGCTGGGAAAACCACTTATTTAAAGGGGAGGCTATTGACTGTGACCCTGGTGTGGACCACTGGCTCAGAATCACCCCAGAATAACAATGCGTTAATACCACAAGTTATTTTCTGCCACTTTAAAGCTGTACTATGTAACTTTTCTGACTACCTGCTTGTTTCTATGGAGATTTTATTGCATTGCCTGGAACTTAACATTGCATATAGTAGATTAAAGGTGTTTTTTATTGCTAAAAAAATGCCTTTATAAACTTGTATTATTATGGCTTCACCTCTCCACAGATCTGACCTGTAACTTGGCCTGGTGCATCTCCATAAAGATAAAAGTTTAATGACATACTGTGGAACATTCCAGACAAAGCAATAACATTTTCATGGAGGTTAACAGGTGGTAGACCCTTCATCCGAAAAGTTACGTAGTGTGGCTTTAAGGAATACATGGCTTGCTTAAAAATACACAAAGATTCCCTATTCATGCAAGTCAAACAGACATTTTCAAGCCATATAGTTGGTGATTTCTAACTGATACGTTGCAGCTTATGCTATCACCGTCCCCTGGGGGTGTGATGCTAACTAGAGGCACTGCTCTGTCTGTCTGAAGCTCTGTTCGACGTCACCTGAGCTTTATTTTAACACAATCTGGCCAGACAACATTTTCAAACACTTTCGGACGATCTTAAAACGTATTTGACAGTGTTTGCTAATGTGCGCATCGTGTTTCTATGGTAACTGATGAACGTTTCGCCAATGCAAATACGTGTAGAGCACCCCCATGTGAAGTATCAATGCCATGAAAGGAATGGAAAGGGAAACCAAAAGATAAGATGATTTATAACAACATATAAGGAACCACAGCTAAACAGATACCGAAATATCAGTGTGACATTAAAGCTTCCTCTAGTAACACTGAATGACTCAAACTGAAGTTTTGAAACTGGTATTGTAATTATGTGCTGCCAGTTGCTACCACTCAAATTGCTTTTTCGATTTGACTGCTATTAATCTCACAGACCTAATCTTGTACTTTCCAATCTGTAGGTTTCAGTGTGTTGATAAAATGTGGCTGTTGGCGTAGCAATTAACAATTTTAAACTAAATCTTTTGAACGGTAAAAAGTTCTGGGAATGTTACAGGGCCATGAATAGCCCTGTAACTATGAGTCTTATAGGGTGCCCACTCATATCTGACTCATACATTACAAATAAAAAATGTTTCACTTACTAATTAAATCGGGCACTCATGTCCTTTAAAGGGCAAATATTGCGCTGTTTTCTGATGTATGTTATTATGTTGTTTCCTCATCAGAAACATACATCAGGACATCATAAATTAGAACAGATCATTTTGAGCTTCAGAGATGTAGACGGGCTAATAACAAAATATTACTCAAACATGTGTGAATGAAACAAAACACAACAGCAGGTCTGTTTTTGAAGAGGTAACAAGATTATAACATGGCTTAAAGCTCAGAAGAGTCAATTTTGAGTAATATAAGATCTTTAAATTGCTACCACAATATGCCCCACCTTAGGCTAATTCTAAAACATCACAACTTGTAAATAGAAGAATCAGAAATCTTGTTGAACTACCAGTCAAAGTCATTTATTACATGAGGTTCAAAGCTAAACGCATGGGCCATATGTTAAGTACATGGCAGAGCGGTCTATACGGGCCACGCAAAAGCATCTGGCAGTAACAATGTGCTCATTTAGCTCCAACATGATGATGGATTTCTGTAGTTTCTCAGGAAAATATGGCTCTGAATATATAGAATGTATAATAGAATTAGCAGATTGAAATGGTATTGACTTTTCCAGTGCGCATATCTCCTGAAGTGCCTCTTTTCTTCCTGCATTAGTCAGTGATGGAGGTCCGGGGCTGGTAAAGTCATTGGGACCCCATCGGACCCCAGGACACACACACACACACGCTCACACAAATATTTTCTAACCGATTACACACCGCGTCACGAGCTTCCATTTTACAGTCTGCTCCAAAGTCAGCAAGATGTATATATGAATCACAAAAAGTGGAAATTTCTCCACAGATTTATGACCGTACTTCAGAAATCTTACACATGTCTTACAAAGGTATTTTAAGTGGTAGGAGTAGCTCAGAGTTGTTGTGTGCTCTTGAGCAACACACTTGTTTTGAGTGATTATTGGTGGTTGAACAACAAATGACTTATTAAAGGGTCCATACAGTATTTTCTGATCAATCTTATAATGTTGTTTCCTGGAGTTATGTTTCGTTTCATTCACAACAAACAAAAATCCAGCATATTTAGGCTGTGTTTTTTTCGCAAACTGAATACACGCTGCTCCACCTTATGATGTCAAGTGGTAATAGATGTGCTCCACTGTGTTTTTAAACTCCATACACCTTCACTAGAAGCATTTGGATCATTTCAGCCCTGGAATTGCCCATCTCTACCGACCTAAAGCTAAAATGTTGCTGCCAACTTGAAAACTACCGCCTCATGACATCACAAAGTGGAACAAAGCGTTTTGAGAGTTGGAGATGGAGTTGCGCAAACATGTGTAAATCAAACTAAACACAACTCCGAGTATGTTTTTGAAAAGGCAACATTATAACGTGACTAAAATCTTACAAGAGTCAGTTTTGCGTAATGCATGACCTTTAACCTTATTACCATCACTGTTTATTCTGTCTTACTAATAACTGGAACATATATATTTCAAGGGAGTGACACTAGGGAGGGCATCTGTTGTACAACTTCCACATCCATATCCACACCAGTTATTTGCTCGTTTGACCCATAAAAATAGTTGTAACCTTGAACCTAGATTTCTTTGCCAATGATCCTGAACATTAACACCGTAGTTGATTACTCACTTCATTCATCACGTCCTGTTTCCTTTTACCTAAATTTACTCACTCCATCCTTCCTTCCATCTCTCCATCCTCCCTCTCTCAGCTTTCCCCTCTTCTACATTGCATCTTTTCTTCTTAATGTCTCAAAAACAAACCGGTACAGTAAACATACTCCTACGTTAGCAGGGCCAAAGTCTTTATTTAGAAATCCCGACTGAGTAATCCTGGATCACATAGAGCAGCTTCAGTCCAGTGCCGCCGTCTCAGAGGGTGGATACAGGCAGGTCTTTGAGAGCGGGGCAACGGTCATGGGGCAAATGCACAGCTCCTCCAAAAACCTCTTTCCATCTGCCCCTCAGTGTCCGTCACATACACAGAAAACTAGTGTATCCTCATCATATATAGTACTGTATAATACTTGCTGAGAGCTATATTTGTATGACTATAATTCTAAATTTTTTTATTTTTTACTTGTTCATATACATTTATATAATTATGCCTTAGTTGACACCAGTCTCATTATTTTTGCTGTTTATTTTGAATTTATTATTACCATTTATATTCTTGCTCTTTGTTATTACAATATATTGTGATGTGTGAGCGACTGTGTACAAATAAGTCAAAGGTAATCCTATAAAAGCAAAGGTGTCTGTTGTCCCGGATCCTATTAATTTATATTAGGCGGGGGCCATATGAGGCTTCTTGCCCCAGACCCCCAAATTTCTTATTTATATACAATAATATAACTTATTTCATTCATCACAGTTATTATACAGGTTAGAAATAACACATTTTACCAAAGAATATTTTCAGGAGCCAAATTAAATTAAATAGTAAAAATGTTATCTGCCAAAAATAATAATAATAATAATAATAATTGAATGATTAAACTGTGATTTTTAAATGTACATAAAACCTGCTTAGTTGCTCTCAAATCTCTTCCATACATCTAATTTTTTTCTAGCCATTGTCCTTGCTTGGACTCAGTTTTGCCTGCAAAGTCGTGATTGACGCACACTTTAAAACACTGCATTCCTGCACAGAATTATGGGAGATTTAATGAGTCATTAGTTGTCCACATTGTTTGTTGTTTATGGCCTTTTTAAACCTCCATCTGACTCTCATAGAGATGCCACAGAGAGCTCCGTCCACAGGCCTGTGTTTGGACAGTCTGCCCTCCTCACTCAGCAAACAGAAGCATTCCTCCCAGCATACATTGCACACAGGAACATTCCCATCCACGGCCCCCAGGACTGGACCCAGCAGTCCGCCCTTATAGCCCTCATACCCCCCTCGTATACCCCCCTCTAAAACCCCAAACCCACCCCCCTCTCTCCCTCTGCTCTCTCCCAAAATACAAGACGCTTTTGTCCTGCAACTCCACCATAAGTCATGCAGTATTGCGCCAGTCTGCCAAATGGGAAAGTTAAAGACAATGAAGACGTTTCCCACTATATTAACCCTTCAGTGAAAGATGGATTCAGATAAATCACTCTGTTCCACCTCGTGATGTCATGTGGTAATACAGGAAGTGCTGCACTGTGTTTATAGACTCCATACACCTTCACTAGAATCATTTGGATCATTTCAGCCGTGGAATTGTCAATGTCTACTGAACAAAATATAAAAAGCAGATGTTATATTGAAAAATACCGCTTCATGACATCACAAGGTAGAACAGACCATTTTGAGCTTTGGACATGTACATTAATAATAAATAATAACTCAAACATGTGTGAATGAAAAAAAACACAACTTTGGGTATGTTTTTAAGGAGGTAACAACATTATAACACGGCTAAAAGCTCACAAGAATCCATCGTGCATAATGTAGGACCATTTAAAAAGGAACTTTTGTAAACTGCTCTTGATAAATAACAGTGACACACACACTGCCGTGTTTCTAAAAGAGCACTTGATCAAAATCACCTTATCTTGTGTTCTTATCTTAACATTATAAGAGTTATGAGCTTCGTGAAAAACTGAAATTAAGTAAAGTTGTTTTTCACGATTTAATATGCAGTAACTCACAAGAAATGCGTACTAATTTTTGTAATTAATGACAAATCAGCATTGAAAATACACTGTAGTTCTCTGTGCTTATACAAATATATAGAGTACATATATTGCAGTAGTGAGGTTGAGTACACAGATGTTGTAAAAACAGTTTTGGTTCATGATTTATGCCGGAGCTGCTTCATTCTCTGACCCCCTCTCATGCATTGGCTTTTAAACAGCAAAACACAGTCAGAACTTCCTCTGTCTAATCCTATAGGAATCCCTGAGTCTGCCTCCTACTCGGGTTCAACCTCCTCTTTTTCTCTCTCTTGCTTCTTTCTCTCTTTTTCCTCCTTCTTCTCTTACTCCATCCCCATTATGCTCATCTTGTAGCTTCTTCCTTTCTCCGTCTCTTTTCCCATTCACTCTCTCTCTTTACTCTCTTTTTCCTCCTTCTTCTCTTACTCCATCCCCATTGTGCTCATCTTGTAGCTTCTTCCTTTCTCTGTCTCTTTTCCCATACACTCTACTCTGTCTCCCTCCATCTACGTTATCCTACCTGGCTTCATTCACTCACTCCTCCCTCTCCCCTCATCTTCTACCTGTCTTTTTATCTATCTCTACCTCCTTTCTCTCTGTACTCTCTTTCTGCACTCTATCACTCTCACACTGTCTCCCTCTTCTCATCTCCTGCCTTCCTCCTCCTCCTTTCCCTTCTCTCTGTATCTCCCTCTATCATTCTCTCCTTTTTTCTCTCTCCCCTCTCTCTATGTCTTCCTCTCTTCTCGTCTTCCATCTGTTGCTCCTTCCGGATCCGACCACCGCAGAGGTCGGGTCAGAGGTCGTGCGCGGGGTCACCCTTTGCTTATGCCATGACATCACGGCTCTCCATGACCCATTACAGTGTGCGCTCGCCGGCTCCCCGAGGACTCCGCAGCTAATATAGTTCACCAATTATGATAAATGTGTTTAGTTTCAAGCCAAACGTGGTCAGGGTCTAATGACAACGCTACAGGAAAGAAATTATGAACACGTGGAAAAAACAAGATCAAAAACACTGAGGTAATGTCTTGTAATTACACAAGTATTTATTAATGCTTCCAATACTTTTTTAAATACAACATATTACTACCAGGCCTGTTGACAGAAATTTGGGGTCCGGAGCGAGAAACCCAACTTGGGTCCCCTCTCATAAATTAATAGAAAGAAAGTCCAGTTCTGGGCCCCTAAGATCCTGGGACAACTCCTCCGATTACTAGTATGAGTAGTAATAGTAGTAGTAGTAGTAGTAAAAAGAATTTGTCAGTGGCTAATCATTATTCAATCAATACTGCCAATCAAGTAGGAGTCTGGTGCACTGTATAACTTTTCAAAAGGGTACACCAGCTGCTTGTCTCCATGGAGATGTTAATGCTATGCCTGGATTGTTCCACAGTATGTCATTTAACGTATCAACTTGCATTTATTCAGGAGTTTTTTATTATTGTTCAAAAATACCTTTAAAAACATGTATTCATATTTTCAGCGATGTCTCTACGTCTCAAAGATCTGAGCTGTAAGTTGGCTCTGCTTGTATCCATGGGAATAGATAAGTTTAATACCATACTGCGGAACATTCCCCTGTCAAATCCTCCAGCAGAAATTATTTATTTTTAGTACAAATACTGAATAGTTTTTCATCAAATCAATACTGTGTGTTGAATCAATACACGTGAGCAAAGTCTAAGAACATATGACAGAAAATATGTAACATTATAAGTGCACTATGTAACTTCTAATGTGAAGGGTCTGCTGCTTGCTTGTCTCCATAGAGATGTTATTTCTTTGCCTGGAATGTTCCACAGTAGAGTATTAAACATCTCTCTCTCTCTTGCGGCCAATTACAGCTATTTTATAGCTCAAAAATACCTTAAAACAAACTCTTCAACAGCAAATTTCCTAAGATTTTAAAACTTATATCAGGTTATTCATCTTGTTTTCAGATTTATTAGATCTGAGACAGCTTAATTCTAGTTTAGAGGTCGTTTATTTTAAGATAACTTGTCAAGTAAAATGATCTGTCCATGCAGTAAGATAATGTAATACTTGTATGTCATTTTCTGAAGTGTTTATATTTTAAGCTTTTTGCAGTGTACCATGTGTAGGCTTGCTTCTCCATAGATCTGATCATTAACCTGTCCCTATTGTGATTAGCAAGTTTATTTCAATACTGTGGAAAAATCAGGGCAAAACAGTAATATCTCGACTAGAAAAGTTACACAGTGCACCTTTAACACTTCGGTGAGTCTCCTCTTGTAATCTGCCCTGTAGTACTTCTTAATGTGTGCATTTGTAAAGCGTGTATTTGTAAAGTGTGTATTCCTAAAGCGTGTATTCCTAAAGCGTGTATTTATAAAGCATGTATTTATAAAGCGTGTATTTGTAAAGTGTGTATTCCTAAAGCGTGTATTTGTAAAGCGTGTATTCCTAAAGCGTGTATTTGTAAAGTGTGTATTCCTAAAGCGTGTATTTGTAAAGCGTGTATTTGTAAAGTGTGTATTCCTAAAGCGTGTATTCCTAAAGCGTGTATTTATAAAGCATGTATTTATAAAGCGTGTATTTGTAAAGTGTGTATTCCTAAAGCGTGTATTTGTAAAGCGTGTATTCCTAAAGCGTGTATTTGTAAAGTGTGTATTCCTAAAGCGTGTATTCCTAAAGCGTGTATTTATAAAGCATGTATTTATAAAGCGTGTATTTGTAAAGCGTGTATTCTTAAAGCGCGTATTTGTAAAGCGTGTATTAGTAAAGCGTGTATTCGTAAAGCGTGTATTCTTAAAGTGCGTATTTGTAAAGCGTGTATTTGTAAAGCGTGTATTCTTAAAGCGCGTATTTGTAAAGCGTGTATTCGTAAAGCGTGTACCTTTGGCGGCACAGACAGAGGAGATGATGCAACCCTCGCTCAGATGTTTCCCATGATGCAGCTGTCACAGGCAGCTGCACTCGGGCCCCAGAATCACAACACACACTTCTAAACACAGAGGCCTCACACTGGCAAACATTCAACACTATGGACTCACACCGCGGAGAGTGGGGATGTCCTGGTGAAGTCCCGGTTTAGTCCTAGTTTAGTCCTGGTTTAGTCTTGCTTTAGTTCTGGTTTACTCCTGGTTGGGTTCTAGCTTAGTTCTGATTTAGTCCTGGTTTAGCTCTGGTTGAGTCAAGATTTAGTCCTATTTTATTTCAGGTTTAGCCCTGGTTTAGTTCTGGTTTAGTTCACGTTTAGTTCTGGTTCAATTCTGGTTTAATGGTGGTTTAGTCCTGGTTTACTCCCGGTTGAGTTCTGGTTTAGTGCTGGTTTAGTCCTGGTTTAGATCTGGTTAAGTTCTGGTTTAGTCTTATTTTATTTCAGGTTTAATCCTGGTTTAGTCCTGGTTTAGTTCAGGTTTAGTTCTGGTTAAGTCCTGGTTTAGTCTTGGTTTAGTCCTTCTTTAGTTCTGTTTAGTCCTGGTTTACTCCTGGTTGAGTTCTGGCTTAGTGCCAGTCTAGTTCTGGTTTCATTCTGGTTTAGTCCTGGTTTAGCTCTGGTTTAGTCCTGGTTTAGTCCTATTTTATTTCAGGTTTAGTCCTGGTTTAGTTCTGGTTTAGTTCTGGTTTAGTTCTTATTTAGCACCTGTTTAGCCCTGTTTTATTTCAGGTTTAGTTCTGATTTAGCACCTGTTTAGTACTGGTGAAATGCTGCTGTAGTCCAGGCATAGTCCAGGAAATAACACAGTTTAGGTCTGGTTATCCCATTATATCCCTTATCTGGTCAAGTACTTGTTTAGTCCTGGTTTAGCCCATGTCCTGCCTTAGTTCCGGTTTAGTTCTGCTCAGTCCTGGGAGGTTTTTCATGGGATTTATGAATTAATGTTAAAAACAAAAATATACTTTGATATTTGATCATTTTCAAAAACGCTGGAATATCCCAGACTTAAACACACTGGCCTAAACATTAGCCCTGAGCACTGAGGCACCATTGAGCCTTCACAGAACAGCCTCTCTCTATCCCTCGCTTTCTCTCGTTCCCTCTCCCGCACCCACCCTCAGTCTATCCTTCTCTCTCTTTCTTTCTCTTTTTCATGCTCTCTCTCAGTTTCTCTCTCCCTCTCCCCATTTTTCTCCCTCTTTCTCCCCCTTCCTCTCTCTTTGTCTCCTTCCCCCTCCTTCTCTCCCTCCCTCCCTCTCTCCGCTGAATCGCCCAGGCCCTGCACATGTGGCGGCCATATTGAGAGGAAGTGTGTGTGTGTGCTGGAGCAGACCAAAGGAGTCTGTTTGTGAGCTGACCTACTTAGACAACAACCCCGCTGCAGTGGATTTCCCAAATACTCCCAGATCGGTCCATAGCTGGATTTAAAGATAGTCAAAGTTTAGTCCAGACAAAATAAACGAACAAATGCCATCCGTGGTGAATAGTACTACATAAATAAAGGTGTGATTTTGTATTCTTGAACAGTGTTTTTTGTATAAATAAACTTTTTTTTTTTTAATTCAAGGACTGGTTGAGGGGGCGGGTCAAATAATAAAACTGCAAAATGCATATAACTCTTAAAGGGTGCACCATGTAACTTTTGGTTGGGGGTCCGTCACCTGCTTGTTTCTATGGATGTCAAATCTCTGCCTGGAATGTTCCACAGTATGACATTAAACAGCTCTACTTTACATTTATTCAATTACGAGTGATTTTATAGCTCAAAAATACTTAGAAATACAGGCATTCTGACTGTGAGCGGAGACTCCTCTCCACAGATCTGACCTGTAACTTGGTCTGGTTTGGTCTCCATGAAGATAGAAAGGTTTAATGCCATACTGTGAAACATTCCAGACAAAGCAAGAACATCTCTGCGGAGAAAAGTATTTGTTTACCAGGTTAAGTATTGCAGTATAAGTAAAACACATAGATATGGTGATACGCTACAAAATAAAGATATACATTATTTTCTGGGTTTTTTTCTGGTTTTGGGCCTTGGACCAGTGGTTGGGGACCCCGTTCTTATCTAGAAGACTTATCTAGCAGTTGGATTCCCGCTCAAACCCTGTGCAAATTGATTCTGAGCAAGACAACTACATTGCCAAAACTAGTAATCACATGACATGGTTGGTTATGAGAGGCAGGACATCTGTTGGAAAATGTTGTGAAATCTACAAACTGACCACATCATCATGAAGTTAACTTTTTTTTGGCATGCCTGTTTGTTTATAGATGTGTTTTACTCCAGGCATCGTTTCTGTCACAATCCAATCTAATCTAATCACTGTTTTGTAATCTTCGTAATAAACTTAAAGCCAGCCCCGGTTTCCTCTGAAGGTCCCTATGCATCGCTGTTTGGACTCTGTGTACGTTTGTATTGATTTATAAACCCGGCTGTATGTGTCTGGGTCAGCTGTGACGTGGCGCTGCCTGGAAGTTATGTAAGAACAGCACAGGGGTAATGTTATCTGTCCTCAGAGCTCCTCCACCAGAGCACTCCCACTACGGCTTCCTCTCCTGTCAGGCCAACACACGCACAGTCTCTACGGGACCAGACTGGGGCTAACAGCTACTAAACAAGGATTATATAGGTTATATACGGTTGTCAAAAATCGACTGATGCAAAAACTAGAATTGTGAATTATTAATACTGAGAAAAAAAAGGTTAAAAAAGGCAAAATATATATATATCTTAAATCTAAAAAATAAATAAAATATAAAGAAAAAAAAAAGACTAGGACAGAATTTACCTTAACCAAATAGTTTTAGAGTGGCCTATGTGGCCTATATAGTATACATGGTTTTCAACTTCCTGTTTAAACCACAAACAGTATAAAGAAGCGGACTAAGGGACTTTATAGTGTTCGGTTCCAGTCAAATGAAGCTCATAAAGGCAAGCAGTTATGGGAGTAAATTTTGAGCCATTTTGATATTAGGAATTTTTTATACAGACAAAATAGCAAAATAAAAACGCCAGGATCATGTAGAGCGGATTAATAGGAACATTTCAAAAGCAAAATGCCATTTAGTTATGTCCATATATATATATATATATAGAGAGAGAGAGAGAGTCTATGGTTTAAAGGCAATAGTTTTGACATTTCAAAACATATATTTTGAATAATATAAAAGATATAATAAGAATGTTTTGGTTTCAGTTCTTTATTGCAATAGCAACAGTGCTAATTTCTCATAAAACCCATATACAAGGCCATGGCATTCTTTTGATGTGAAGCAATTTATTTAGTTTCAAAATAGAGTTTTTAGTACTCTAACGAATCTGTTGCTAAATCAGTTTTGTTTTCATCAAGTGGAAAAAACACATTGGCTTACCACGTAAACCAGGTCAAACGTGGCATCAAAAATAAGCTAAAAGTAAAACTACATCCATCTGTTCTCATGCAAAGTCCATATGTTCAACACCAAGGAAGAAGCTTACTATCATCTGTATCTTATGTATAAGACCAAAAATAAGACTGACCAGGAACTAAACCAAATCTGGACCATGGACCAAACTAAAATAAAACCCAACACTGGCTGGAACTAAGCAGAACTATGCAATAACTATAATGAAATCTGATTAGCTTTAAATTGGACCACAATCAATAACTAACATGCATGGAAATCAGGATAAAATTCAGGTTTATTTAGACAAAACATAGACTAGACTAAACATCATGTGGTACTGGAATTTTAATTTTGTATTTTGTACTGTTTAAAGACTCCATATTTCGCTTTCTGGTCTGTCATAATGTTGTTTCCTTGATGTAAACATGCCTGGAGTTGTGTTTTGTTTCATTCACACATGTTCAACACACAAATCCTGCATATTTAGTCTGAGTTCTTCTCTCAAACAGAAAACACACCTTGCGATGTGGTATTACAGGAAGTGCTCCACTGTATTTTTAAAATGCATACACCTTCACCAGAATCATTTGGATATTTTCAGCTCTGGAATTACTCTGATCTCTAAAAAAAAAAATTGCAAAAAGGAACAGAGTATCTTGAGCTTTGGAGATGTAGCTAGACTAATAATAAAGTGTTACGCATGTGTGAATGAAACAAAACACAACTCAACACAATAACGTAACACCTTTAAAAATTCCGACATTTTGCATAGTATTTATTAATGAAAAAGAACAAGACCTTAGCCTGTACTAAGCAAATTAAAGGACCAAACTTGAAAATCAAGCAAAAACAAAATCATGACTCAGATGAAAAAAATGAGTGCTAAACCAATTTCCTCCTCTTTTCCTGCCATACACTGAGGCTCAAATACAGGGGAGAGCTTAGAGTTATACCATATCTTAATGTACATACAAGATACATGTAATCCCCGATGACACTGCTAACATCCTGCACTGATAGTAGCCACAAGAACAAGAAGAGGCTGTACTGTCCGACAGGAAGTGGACTAAAATAAAGAGCTGATAACAAAGGAAACATGGGAGCCAGCCTTAAAATAGCTCATATTATATTCTCAGAGCTGGTGTGAAACATATGATGCTAAGTAAACAGAAGCCCCAGTCTATCTCCGGTGACTCAGGTCCAGCGAACATCTTGGTATGGTCAGAATGAGGTTGTGATGGAGGAGGAAGTCGAGACTTCCTGCATTACCTCGCCCTTAGCAACAACACAGTGAGAAAGGAGCATAGGGCCAACTATTAACATGTCTGGGCAGTTAAGTGGGACAATCGGAGGTGGAGAATAGTTAAAGGGAATGGCTTTAATCTAGGGCGGTGCCATTAAGCAAATTGAAACAAGATTGAGATTCATTTATTTGTAATTGTGAATGATCATCTTGAGTCTTCTTAATCCAGAGCTTCAGAGCCAGAGCTTCTGTTTGTAAAAGCCGCTGTGTGGTTTAGAGCAGAGTTCAGATTTTTGAGGAAGAAATTAGCTGCAGTAATACAATTTGGCTTGAAACTTAACAAAAATACTCAAGTGCAGTGGTAATATTGAACCAAATGACCAACCGAGTCACTCAGTAAACCTATTCATTATATGGATAGTTAAGAGTTATTCAGGAGTTTCAAGTAAACAATTCATTCCTTATAAGAGTTTTATATAATATATAAGTCTAAAATGCTTAAGTTGCTTTGGCGATGAAGGATTTTTACTATAACCTGAAACTATAGCAGCAGTAAGAGTAATAGAGAGAGCTTCACTAATCAGAGGAGCACAGAATCACAGTCACTTTTCAGCTATTCCACCTCAGAAGTTGCATACCACCACGAAGAAATAAATTAATAATGTACTTGAGAGGTTACAAAAGATTAGAGATGCACGGATCCAGCGTTTTCTATTCTGATATCGATGTCGAAACTATTACGGAGGCTGAAAATATTATTCCTTTTCTTTGTTTATCATTAAAGTGAAAAATACAAGGTCTTTTGGGAAAACCTTGTCTTATTACACTAATTTATGGACCGAAATAAGATATTGACTGAACCAATATCTGTGAACCAATATCCAATCCATCAAAATGTTCATTATCAGCGCTGATATCCGATACCAAAATGCTATTAACAAAGATATTTAAGTATCAAGAATGGAGCGATGTAGATTTTTACTTTTACCTCAATATAATGCACATATACTTTAGATTTCTACCCCTCTGCTTATAACAGGCTCCTCTCCGTCCTCGCCTCTCTATCCCCTCTGCTCTCTCCTCTGTACTGTGCAGTGAGTGACAGTGTGTAATCTGAGCGGCTGCTGATTTGCTGTGGAATGTAAATCATAAAGCTGAGGCCCTGTTTGAAGGCTTCATAGAGCAGTGTTCAGGTATGTGCTCAGATTCCTTCACAACACCACCGCCATATTTAAGACTTTACCATGACTGACATAACCCTGTCGCCGAGAAAACACAGGGACAACAAGAGCAGGTATGCATATGTTTAATGAAATAATGCATACCTGAGTGAAGTGTCGTAGAACAAGGTGGAAAGGTAAATGCTTTTAGTCAAATGTGTGTTCTAAAAATATGGTTGTAATGTTAGCAGTAGTAGTAGTAGTCATAGGAGTACTGGTATCAGTGGTAGAAGTGGTAGTGCTAGTAGTAGTAGTAGAAGCAGTATAAAGTTTTATATTTAGAAAGAAAAGAAGCAGTAATAACTGTATTAGCACCAGTATACTTCTATCCCTTATGGTAAACGTAACAGCAGGAGTAGCAGTAGTATTTTAAAGTCAAAATGAAAATGTTACTACTCCAAGAACCATAAAATGCAAAGCCCTCCTCCTCTGTTTATAGTTACAAAGTGAAAGTGAAACTACAACAAAAGCAGAAACGGTAAAATGTCAACATACAGTACTGGTTGAACAGTATATATGATGCATGCGTGGGTCATTAAAGGTTAAAGATAATAGCACTGTGTGTGTGTGTGTCTCTAAAGGTTAAAAATAATAGATGGACGTATATTTGAATGTTAGAAAAACACTGAATGTAGTGGAAATTCCCTTCTCACAGGTAGAGAAGGAAAAGAGGTGCACTGTGTAACTTTTGTGGAAGTGGGCTCGCTATTTATAGTCTCCATAGAAATGTTATTGCTTTACCTCCAATATTCTAAAGTATTAAGCATTAAACTTTTCAGTCTCCATCGAAACAAGCAGGAAATGCCACCAGTCCATTTTACCAGTGAGATACGTGAAGAGGCGACCCCGCTCACAGTAATAATGCATGTTTTATAAGGTATTTTTGAGCAGTCATAATTGAATAAATGCATCTGCGGTACACCAAATCTCCAGTGAAATCAAATTGTAAATATAGGATTTATAGTCGTAATGATACACAAGTATTATTTTGAAATGTAGATTTGACTACAAACAGATAGAAGAACCCATTATTTAACCAAAAACACCCCATAAATCTCAGGGCGTTCCCACTGAGATAGCGTCCCTACACAGTTGTTGTTGTTACAGTTGTTAATCTCCTATTATCAGAGTTCAACTTCTGTGTATATCTAATAGAGGCTACAGGGCAGGCCAGTAGCAGCTCTTAAAGGGCCCATATTGTGAAATTTTCTGATGTTATAATGTTGTTTCCTCATTAAAAACATACTTGGAATTTTGTTTCATTCATACGTTTAACCACAAACTGGGTTTTTCAACTCGTTACACCTTCACTAGAATCATTTAGAGGCTTCATAGAGCAGTGTTCAGGTATGTGCTCAGATTCCTTCACAACACCACCGCCATATTTAAGACTTTACCATGACTGACATAACCCTGTCACCGAGAAAACACAGGGACAACAAGAGCAGGTATGCATATGTTTAATAAAATATATGCATACCTGAGTGAAGTGTCGTAGAACAAGGTGGAAAGGTAAATGCTTTTAGTTAAATGTGTGTTCTAAAAATATGGTTGTAATGTTAGCAGTAGTAGTAGTAGTCATAGGAGTACTGGTATCAGTGGTAGAAGTGGTAGTGCTAGTAGTTGTAGTCGTAGTAGTAGGCGTGGAAGCAGTATAAAATTTTATATTTAGAAAGAAAAGAAGAAGTAAAAACTATAGTAGCACCAGTAAACTTCTATCCCTTATGGTAAACGTAACAGCAGGAGTAGCAGTAGTCATTTCTGCTCTGGAATTGCCCATCTCGACTCAACTAAAAAGTAGCTATTAACTTGAAAACTACCACCACATGACATCACAAGGTGTAACAGAGCATTTTGAGCTTTGGTGATGTAAACAGACTAATAAAGGATTACTCAAACATGTGTGAATGAAACAAAACACCACTCTTGCTATGTTTTTGATCAGGTAACAACTTTCTAACATGGCTAAAAGCTCATGTGAAACCTTTAGTTGTGTTAGAAAGTTGCTAGTTGTGAATGCATTTTAAAAGGTAGTGTATGTAGGGTTTTTCTTAAATAGTTCATAAACATTGACAAAGTCCCCAGATATAAGTCAACACATATTGATTTGACTGAAAACATTTGGTAATTGCTACTTTAATTGAGGTTTAAGTGGTATATGTTTGCTTACATTTAGTGTTTTGGTTCTCATTTTCCACTCAGAAAGCAGAATGAGTGCTTTACTTTGGGTTGCCAGATATTGTTGAATATATATAAAGCACCTTTTAAAACGAATAAGATACATTAAACATACATTTAAAAAGGTGTCCAGGTTTATTATTCTGTCTCTATCTCTAAAACTTTTAATGCTCTGTTGTCATGCAGTGGTAGTTTTTAAGTTAAGAGCGACCTTGTATCTTTAGTTCAGAGGAGATGGGCAATTCCAGGGCTGAAATCATCCAAATGATTCTAGTGTTTGCATATTAAAACAGTGGAGCACTTGCTGTATCACCACATGACATCACAAGGTGGAATTGGAGTGTCCATTTGAGAGAACTCAGCCTAAATATGCAGGGTTTGTGTGTTAAAAATGTGTGAATGAAACAAAACACAACTCCAGGTATGTTTGTGATGACTTGTATTACACTATTATATTACACTATTTTCTGATCTGTTATAATACAGATCAGAAAATAGTGTAATATAATAGTGTAATATAAGCTCTTTAAATATGAAAATTAGCTCTATTGGATCTAAAAAAAAACACACCTTTATATTAATAAGGTTTAGGTCCAATATTTCTAATAATTAAATCATGTTTTATTTTTGCGCAAATGCCCTTCTAAACTTTTTATATCGACTTGTGTCCAAACTTCTTTCCCAGGGGTAGCATTTCTTCCCCCTTGTATCTGCATCTTATCATGTGGTGATCATTGTGTAAACTGTCTCCAGGCGTACAGGCCCCGATCTGTTCAGTGTTTGGCGTTTGAGCGTGGGTGCCAGTCCAAGTCTCCACCCAGAGCACCCAAAGGAAGGGCACCCACCCAGAGGAGGGGCACACGACCTACTTCTGCCTGCAGCCTCTGGGTCCTGTCCAGCAGAGAACAGCGTCATGTCTGGAGGGACAGAGCTAAGCGAGTTCTACCTCATGCTCTTATTAAAACAGTTCATACCGGGCGATGTCACGTCCATATAATGTAACGGAGAGACTGCCAAAGCTGAAATACCAACACATCATGATTTAGGCTCAAGAATTGTGTTTAAATTTAGTTTGACAGCACTAAAAATGTCCAACTGTAAAATATGTTTGATAAATGTTTTCTTTTTACTGTTTATTTTAGTCCTTATAATTACATTAGCATGCCTTGAATTGCTATTTGACACATTTGTTAGTAGTAGCCATAATAGCAATAGTAGTTGTTGTAGTAACAGTAGTAGTAATCCTAGTAGTAGCAGTAATAGTAGTAGTAGTAGTAGTAGTAGTAGTAGTAGTAGCAGTAAGAGTAATAGTAGGGTAGTAGTACATGGTTGAACAATTAACAGTGGAAAAGTCCAAACAAACTGTAAGTCTTTGGAGTAGTTGTAGCAGCAACAGTAGTAATAATAATAACAGTAGTCCTAGTAGTAGTTGTAGTGGTATTGGAAATGTTAATAGAAGTAGTAGCAGAAGTAGTCCTAGTAGTAGAAGTACTTGTAGTAGGCTAGTAGTACATGATTCCAAAATTAATAGTGCAAATGTCCCAACTATACTACAAGTCTACAGTATATAGCAGTTGTATCGGCAACAGTAGTAGTAGTAGTAGTAGTAGTAGTAGTAGTAGTAGTAGTAGTCATAAATACTGGCATTACCAATAAGTAAAAGATAAAAAATGTTAAGCAAGTAGTAACAGTAATAGTAATAGTTGTAGTAGTAGTAGTAATAACTGAGCTCAACACATGATCCACACAACATCAAAAAGATACAGCCCTGGACTTGCAGCTGCAGTATTTGCAGTTGCCATAGTTTATGTAATCTTAACAGACATTTCAAAGCAGCACCTGTACTAGTAGCAATAAAAGCAGAAGTAGTTAAGCCCAATAAATCCATGATCTACACAACACTAAAAACATATAGCCATAGGCTAGCTGCAGTATTTGCAGTTGCCTTAGTTTATCTACGTAATCTTAACCATAGACGTTTCAAAGCAGCACCTGTACTAGAAGCAATACAAGTAGTAATAGTTAAGCTCAATAGAAACTAGGACCCGACTGATATTATCGGTTGGCCAATATGGGCACTTGGAGACATATCGACTATCGGTCTAAATCTTGCCGATATGGGCCGATAGTCCACATGGGCATGTTATACCTTGTTATAAAGCTTAGACTCGCTATATTATTTCCATTTAATTCAATTTACAGACAATTAAATGTCCTAATATGTGGCTCCGCGTAGTAATTTGTCTGCGGCGCTCCCAGAGTTACGTGACTCACAAGCTATTGCTTTAAACACTCTTGTGCCTGATCCACGATATTGACTAAAAAATAAAAGTGAACTTCAGTGCAGTTTTACACAAAGTGCGAGTGCGGAGCAAAGCGGATTGCCCCATAGACAGAGGACACACACGTAGCTGCTGTCAACATGCTGGATTATATTATTTTCAGGATTAAAAGGGGCATTTATTAGCGAAGACTTGTGATCTGAAAGGAGCCTGTGTGAGCGATGAGTGTTGTGTTGTTTTTGGAGCTTGTTCTTTCTCGTTGGTTAGCACTTTGATACTGTAAGCTATCATACATAAACAGCCTGTTTTCTCTTACACTGGCTTACTGTAAAGCAACTATCATGGCTGTATACATGTTACTGGACCTGCATTGATATGTAAATGAGCCGTGGATAGAGGTGTGAATGATCAGCATTTATGTATATATGCATTTACCGCTAAAGGATAATAGCGGTAGGTTACTTACAGTACTTTCCTGGCTAGAATGTCATGCAAAAATGCCATTAGGCCGACCTACTGTCTTTAAGCAGGACTGTAAAGAGGCAGAATAACAATAAATATCGCCTAAACAAACCCAATTTCAAATTCAATAGAGCCAAACCTAAGTTTTATAATCAAATGAAGAATTACAGTGAATTTTTACATCACTATTGGCAGCTCCAACTCCCATTGTATCGGTGTCATATCAGCTGCAAAAAAAATCCATATCAGTTGGGCCCTAATAGAAACATGATCCACACAAAAAGAAAAACATCGCCATGATCTAGTTGCAGTAGTTTATGTAATCTTAACAACAGACCTTTCAAAGCAGCACCTGCACTAGTAGTAATAAAAGTAGTAGTTGGGCTCAATCAATACATGATCCACACATCACTAAAAACACATAGCCACAGCTGCATATTGTTAATAATGTTAACAGACATTTCAGAGCAGCACCTGTACAAGTAGTAATAAAAGTAGGAGTTGAGTTCAATAAATACATGGTCCAGACAAAATTAAAAACATATAACCAAGGTCTAGCAGTACAGCGTTAGTAGTAGTTATAATTTATGTAATGTTAACAACAGATATTTCAAAGGAGCACCGGCACCACTGAACCCTGGAGTGAAAGGACATTGAGAATGCTTTGACATTTCTGTGGTGACCAAAATCATGGTCACCTCGGTAAAGAAAACAAAACGGGTCGGACACGTCCCAAAAGTCTATTCTTGCTCTTATCACAAGGCTATTCCCAGACACAGATAGGGACCTGTGGGCTTTAGCTCACAGTGTGCACATGCATGTAGTCACACACTAAACACGTAACATGGGCAATTTACACTATCCAGACATTACAGTACGCGGGGAGTATTCATGACCTCAGCTGCTAGTAGTTCTAGTAGTAATATTGTAGGAGTAGTAGCAGTAATACTATTAGTAATAAATGTAGTCATAATAGTAATAGTAGTAATATTGTAGTAGTAATAGTATTAGTAGTAGTAGAAGTAGTAATATTCTAGTGGTAATAATATTGTAGTAGTAGTAGTAATAGTAGTAGTAGAAGTGGTAGTAGTTATAGTAGTTTTTATAGTAGTAGTTAGAAGTTGTTGTAGTAGGTGTAAAAGTAGTTGTAGCAGTAATTGTAGTAGCTGATGTAGTAGTTGATGTAGTAATTGTAGCAGTAGTTGTTGTTGCAGTTGTTGTAATTGCTGTAGTTATATAGTAGTTATATAGTAGTAAAGTAGTAGTAGTAATATTAAGGTACACTTTGACTATATACTATAACTTTTTTGGTAGCTTTGTCTGGAATGTTCCACACTATGGCATTAAAATCGTCTATCTTGCATTTGCATTTTTTGTATCCAATGAAAAACACATCCTTGCGAGCAACCTTGCCTCTCCCCAGATCTGACCTGTAACTTGGCCTTTAGTGTCGCCTGCTAGTCTCCATGGAAATTGATAAGTGTAATGCCATATTGTGGAAAACTCTAGAAACAATACATAAGTGCACCTTTAGTAGTAGTGAGAGTGGTTGGTAGTGTTACGATAGGATGTGAAGCATAATAAAATATCATATCTTATCATCTCTTAATGATCCGTTGGTGGCTCAAAATTTCCCCAAATATTCCCAGGCATTTTTTGTACTTTTTATTTTTAGTTATGAATGCAAGGACACCCACACAAAACCTTGTAATACCCATGCATGAACACGCACATGCAAAATTTAATCCACAAACCCAGAGCCTGATGACTCACTGTATCCATTCTCTAATCAAGTCGACATGTCTGAGGCACATGGGGCTAAGCAGAGCACAGCTGTTAGCGTGTAAACATACCCGAGACTTATGGCCATTTCCTATTCAACCCCCTTCTTCTCTTCTCTTTAGTCCGAGACTCAACAAACCCTGACAAACTGTTTCGATTGGCTTTATTTTTCCCAACTTTTTTTGACAAGAAACCTGTACCGTTAAAAAAAAAATTCCCAATCACCCCCTCCTTTTTTCCTGCGTCTATCTCCGTGCATGTTAATGTGGGGCATTCCTCGGCTATGACTCACAGTCTGAACAGCGCTCAGCCTGTGTCCTCCACAAAAGAGCAGGAGAAAGTAGAAGACAACGAGGCTAGGAAACGAGGAGTGGAGGGAGCTAGGAGATGAGAGAGCAAGGAAACAAGGAGACAAGTGAAAGAGGATTTGTGCGAATGTCATTGGAAATAGAGTAGGCAAAAACGAAGCAGGGACTTTCCCCCAAATACACAGCGCTACAAATGTGAGCCAAGGCTAATAGTACACGCCAGCAAAGGTCAGTTATCTATTATGGGAAAGGAGAAGACATATTAAATTGATAAGGAAGGTCAGGCTATGCTACCAGCACTTCCAGTCACTCTACTGGCTCGAGCTCGAAGCCACATAGAAATGTATATGACCAGTGGAGCAATCAGGTTGAAGCAAAGTAGGAAAAAATGCCCGACTTCCCAGGGTAATGTAAACAATTCAATGTAAACAATCACATGTGGCTAAAAACGGGGGGAAGAGGGTCATCTTGGAAAACCTTTAAGTGTTGAAACCATTTTATTATAACAAATTAGGGATGCAAAGATACGGCTTTTTCAGTTTCGATACCAAGTCCAATGGTTTTAAGTATGTGCCTGTACCGAATATAAACCGATATCAGAGCAAGGACTAAAAATAGACTTTATTTTCCTCAGAACAAAAATTTTACTATGAGAAAACGTGTGATGTAGCTGTTATTTATCTCTTTCCATTAAAAGCTTTAACATTATGAAACTTTCTGACATTATGAGTCTTATTACATTACATACACTAACTAGGATATCAGCAGAATCGATATTTTTAAGCCATTATCAAATTTTGGAGGAACGGTGACGATGTTTGATACCAGTATCTGTATTCGTGCATCTCTATAACAACTTTAAATTGTTGTTTGACTGATGAAAAAGTGAATACAGAGTTGGCATTTGTTGGTAGATAACTATTGCGTATCCACATAAAATCAAATCAAGTTTTATCACAATACTAAATCAAGTATCCAAACTGCTGTTAATTAATATTGGCCTGAAAATGTCATATACTTCTTCACAAATTCACAACAGAATTTGGCCACTTTGATATATTTATATTTTAACTTGTGTGTGCACGGATCATACATGAAAAGGAAATACTCATATACATTAAGAGTTATAGGAAAGGCAAGGAAGCTGAGGAGGAAGTGGGAGAGATTTGACAGACAGGCAGAGGAAGAGGATAGAGGGAAAGAAAGAGAAGGAGGAGGAGGAGGAGGGGAAGAGGTAACAGCAGTAAAAGAAGAAGAAATGCTCCAGCTGTACCCTGAGCTTCGACGGAGCCAAGAATGTCATCCTTGGAAAAGCTCTCTGTCTTTCCCCTCTGCTCCTCCTCCTCCTCCCTCTTTCCTCTCTATCTCTTTCTTTTTCTCTCTTCTTCCTCTCACTGGAAACTTCTAGTCTCTACAGCTGCTCATTTGAAGACAGACAATTCTCTTGAGTTTGGGACATTTCTGTGCTATAGCTTCTTTTCGCTGGGCTCCAACTCAAGATGATCATCCCAGCAGAAAATGCAGAGAACAGCTTGTAGACATTGGCCCTATCTCACAATCCTAGACAGACATACAGTACCACTTGGTAAATCTTAGTTCAATAGTACAGGCTCAGTTTGTAAGAATAAAACACAAAATCTCAAAGGAGACAGTAACAAAGTATTAGGTCTGTAACAATGTAAAAACCTCAAATGTCATTCTTTTCAATATTGATACGGATTAGGAAATGGGAATAATCTTTTTTAACAGAGCTTTAGCTTTAGTTTAAATGTCCTATATTACGCAAAATGGACTTCTGTGAGCTTTTAGTCATGTTATAATGCTGTTACCTCAACATAAACATACCAGGAGTTGTGTTTTGTTTCATTCACCCATGTTTGAGTAATCCTGCATTATTGATCTGTCGACATATCCAAAGTTTGTAGTAGTTAACAGCTACAGGTAACAACTACCTTTTACCTTTAGTTCAGTAGAGATCGGAAATTCCAGGGAAGAAATCATCCAAATGATTCTAGTGAATGTATGCAGAGAGTGTTTTCCGTTTGAGATAAGAACTCAGCCTAAACATGCAGGATTCGTGTGATGAACATGTGAACGAAACAAAACGCAACTCCAGGTATGTTTTTGGCGAGGAAACGTTATAACATAGATCAGAAAGCAGTTTAACCCACTTTTCTCCTCTGTAAGCGTCTAAACCAGGACAGGACCAGGACATTGGAGGGAGACGGGGGGTGCAGGGGTCAGGGCTCAGAGGAAGTGCCTGTCTATAACACATTACAGTAGACAGGATCAGACACGCGGGCCTCCCTTTATGACTTCTTTCTTTTTCTCTCCCTCTCTTCTCTGTCTTTGTGTTGACTTTTCCTCATTTTTTTATATTTCCAGCCCTCCCCTCCCTTCCGACTGCTCCTGCCTTACTCTGAGGGCATTGGGTTTAAATGGCAGGCACTGGGCAGGGCACGCAACAACAATCAACACTGTCGGTTTTACAGTGCATGTCTTTACAAAGGCTAGTTAGCGCCCGTGCTACAAGCTAAAAGTGTAGGTTTACAATTACATCAGCTGCAATTTCTGGTGGAATGTTGAGAATAGTGCAAGTTTAAATCCAAGTATGTGTTAAAGATGCACTACGTAACATTTCTAGTGGAGATTTGGAAACCTGCTCGTCTCAGTGAAAATGTTGCTTTGCCTGGAATGTTTTCACAGTGAGGCATTAAACTCATTAAACTTCAGATCTGTGGAGAAGCGAGCCCACACGAACGCTTTTTTTTTTTCAAGAATAAATTCTTGAAATTAATATTAGGCAAGGCAGATAGGTTTAATGCCAGACTGTGGAACATTACAGGGAGAAATGCAGATAGCTGAGCCCTCACCAGTAAGGTTACATAGTCCACTTACTCTTATATGTGTAACATTTTGTGATATAAGAATGTGACAAAATTTGTTTAAGTAATCTCTGTACACTGGAAAAAACAATATCTATGTAAGTTAAAATGACTTAAATTAAGAACATTTTACTTTATTTCAGTCGATTCAACTTGATAAGTAAAATCATCTGCTAGAGGAATAAGTGTTTTTCTTAATTCAAGCAACATTTGATTTTGTTTCAAGTGCAAGTGCAAAAAGTAGTTGTTGTTTTTTATTTTAAGTGCAAAAAGTTATTGTTTTTCTTATTTTAAGTGTAGCAAGATGTATTTTCATATTTTAAGTACAAAAATTCTTGTTCCACTGGCAGATAATTGTACTTGTCAAGTAAAATTTGCTCAAATCATGGTAAAACTTTCTTAATTCAAGTGATCTTAACTTGACTCGATTTAGTTTTTTGCACTGTAATATTTGCCTGCTGTTTTTATTACTGTTAGACCAGTGAGATGCTACAGGTGAGAGCTGCCAGTGTTTTTAGCTGACAATGACATTAAAGAGCCCATATTATGCTATTTCCTGATCCGTGTTATAATGTTGTTTCCTCATCATGACATCACAAGGTGGAACGGAGCATTTAGAGCTTTGGAGATGGAGGCAGACTAAAAATGCAGGATTACTCAAGCATGTGTGAAAGAAACGAAACACAACTCAAGGCAACTGATTTGACAATATGACAGTATGATAAAGTATGATAGTCTTGTCTTCCTGGATGTATTATATTATTTTGAGGAGAGGGACTACTTCTTCACTACCTCAGCACAGCAACACCATACGGACTAAATACTCAAATATTGCAGTAACATGTCGAACCCCTCCCTGTGGAATAATATGTGGCAAACTGGTAGTTTTTGATGAGGTAACAACTTTATAACATTGCTCAGAGTTCACAAGGGTAATATAATAATATAGACCCTCTAAATATCTGCTCTATTGCTTTCTTATGCAGAAGTGTGCAGCAGGTTTGTTCATTGAAAGAGTCAGACAGGTAAGGCCATAGCAAAAGAATCCAGAGCGCCTCAGGGGGCCGCATTCCAGCCCACACCACCTGGAGAGAGAGTGTACTTCCAAGCTTATTCCAAAATGACGAGACAGAACGCAAATTAACCCAGCAGTCCCTAAAACGCATCTCCAGAAGCTGCTTTATGGATGGCCCAAGGCAAAGCATCAGGTAAGTAGTTTCTAGAACAACCACGTCACCAAAAGAAAGTAGTCAGGCACAAGAGTGGATGTATTTCTGCAAAGGCGCTGACCCTATCTCGCAATGATAATGATGGCATGCTCAGACTGTGACTCAAACCAGGGATCGTGTCATAAAGGGATCATAAAATACTCAGATCATTGAACTATACAGAGCCTAGATATTTCACAATAACTAAATTATGCCTTTTTTATCAAGTTAGCTCTAAATCAACAGTAAAAATCTTGGGAGTTTGATCAATACTTCGTACTACTATCCAATCCTATATCTTTCAAATACATGAGAGAAAATATTGCATACTTAAAACTTAAAAGGTGCACTGTGTAACTTTTGTGGTGGAGGGTCTGTCTTCCTGGATGCTTTTCTCCATGGAGATGTTATTGCTTTGTCTGGAATATTTCACAGTATGATATTAAACTTTTATCTTCATGGAGCTCAAACCAGACCAAGTTGTGTGGAGAGGCGATGCCATTCACAGTCAGAATGTCTGTTTTTGTAGGTTTTTTTGAGCTACAAAACCACTTGCAGTTGAATAAATGTAAAGTAGAGCTGTTTAAAGTCATAAGGTGGAACATTCCAGGCAGCACAATGAAAAATCCATACATAAAACAAGCAGGTTACACAGAGCACCTTTAAATTTCAAACAGATTTTTCATTCAATCTTTAAAGCGCTTTTATATTACACGTGCTTATGTTTGAACTACAATAATGGACTTGACTGTGACCACACCATTCATTTGCAGTCAGTTGTTTAGCCTGCAGATTGTCAATGGGAAACATGGTCCATAAAGACTTCCACCTGGGACCTCTCTTGTCTCCACTTGTCCCGGTCAAATTGAGTTAACTGCAATGATTACAGACCTCATCATATTTCAGCCATAACAAATAATGCAACAATACAAAGATGCAACCAGGAAGAGAGGCACAGATGAGATGAGAGAGGAGAGAGGACAAACTGGAGCGATCACATCTGCAGAAAGTGAAAAACAAACCTGGAGGTGATTACCAAAAAGCAGTGCGCAGATGAAACAGTAAAGAAGAAAAAGACGAAGGGCAACAGCTGGTGCAGAGGGGACGAGTCTGGGGTCACAGAGGCAGCTTTTTCACCAAGTTAAAGGTGCACTGTGTAACTCCTTTGGTGGAGGGTCCGTGGCCTGCTTGTCTCCATGGATATATCACCGTTTTGCCTTGATTATTCCACAATATGGAGACTAATGGTCATATCTATGGAGAAGCATGTTTTTAAGGTATTTTTGAGCTATAAAACACCTGTAACTGAACAAATGCAAGGGAGATACTGTATGTTTAATCCCCTAGAAGTATTTTTAATAATACTACTAATAATATTCAACTATAAATCCCCCTCATGTGATTTATGGTGCCATGTTACATAAAAAGGTACTATAGACTATGGCACCTTATTTGTTGCTGCTGAACCCAATTTTATCAATAAGGAAACAAACAAATTACTAAGGAATGCCAATTTCAAAGTATCATTTTCAACACAATATAGTGCTTTCTTTACTGTACAGTTCTGATGTACCATATTTTTTGGACTTTTCAGGGTTTGGGTGGTCCTGCGACTTCTAGGTGCGACTTATATATATATTACATTTTTCACACTGACAGCCCATAGACCAAATATATGAATCATGTATATGAATCAAAAATGAAAAAACAAATCGTTATTTGTTTTTTCATTTTGTTTTTAGAGACAAATAATAAAGAAATTAGTTGTTTTTTCGTTTTCTTATTTTTGGTTCTATATTGAAAAACGAACGAACGATACACGGATTGTTCTCTATTGGGTTGTTTTTATTACTATAACTTCTATAACTTTCAAGATGAAATGTTGGTTCTTGGTCTCTGATTTTATAAAATAAATCACACAAAAAGTGCAACTTATAGTCCGGTCCGACTTATAGTCTGGAAAATACGGTAGTTGCCATTCTAGTTCTGATATAAAGCCTAAAAGTATTCAGGAGAGGTAAGGTGATTTTTTTAATGTCAATACCTAATAATTCGAAATGAGTGTCTAACTTTTATACTTGTATACTTATAATCATTTATCATTTATTATCTGTGTACTGATTTTGTTCAGACAGCCTTATCTTGAAATCCTGAATGCCAACGTCCTTTGGCAAAAATCCACTATAATTATATTCTGCGTGGCTTCTTTATGGTTTATACTGTGCCCTGTCTAAACTAACCACAGGTGAGTCACAGCCGGAGTTACCCAGGACCTGTGATGTCATATCCTGTCCCCACATCCTGCCCCCCCACTCCCCTTAACCCTCACCTCCCCCACGCCCCCACCCGAGTCTCATCATCCCTCATAAAAGTCCAACAAAAGGAGCAAACAACACAGTAAACCAACACGGCCTTGTAAAGCACACATAGAGCCATATTAACACATTGGCATTCCAGAGCGGGGAGCTTGGACACGCCCCTCTCTCCACAATCTTGTCCCTTTGAAGTGAGTGTGGGAAAGCTCAGGGGAGGACCGGTCTTGGTGGGACGGCGGGGCGGGGGAGGGGGACTGGAGGTGACGGGCGGGGGGTCGCACAATGTCAGCGCAATATGGGTTTAGGTGAGTTAATGGATGGAGGTTGTTGGCGGTGTGCTTTGATGCAAGTAGGTTTCATTGTTCTGCCCTAAAATAGTTTGCTTCTCTTAAAGGTGCACTGCGCAACTTTTCTAGTGGAGGGTCCGCTACCTGCTTGTTTCCATGGAGATGCTACTGGTGTTTCTATTGCTGAAAAATACAATAACTCTTTATGTGAATAGGGCCGACTCTCCACAGATATGAACTGTAACCTGCTTGCCTCCCTCGTGATAAGTTTAATCTATACTGTGGAACATTCTAAACAGAGCAATACCATTTCCATAGTGACCAAGACCAAGTAATTGGCAGACCCAACAATAGGAATGTTACGCAGTGCACCTTTAAGTCTGAAGTAGTGGTAGTTGGGTCATATTTGTTCAAAACTTCACATTTGCAGATTTCCTTTTGTTGTATTTATTTACTGTATTTCTATTTATTTATTTTTTCTTGTACATATACAATAAATGTGCCTTATTTGACACCATCCTCTTCATATATTTGCTACTTATTTCAAATTAATTATTACCATTTATATTTTTGCTCTTTGTTATTATATGTTGTGATGTGTCCAAATAATTTCCTTTGTGGCTCAATCAAGTCTGAGTCTAGAATTTCAGAATTTGTTCAAAACAGGACATTCATAGACAACATAATTATAACAGCCATATTTTTAAGTGTATTTTTAATGTATATTTTTTGTTTCACCTGTTATTTTTTTTATTTTTTTCTTATTTTTTGGAGACAGTTATTAATTCTTATGGAGCAGCAGTCGTCTCCATATTGTGATAATCCCACTAAACAAGCACTGACATGCCATCGGTGCATTTGTCCTTTGTAGGCGGTGCACCACAGTGGGTTTACTAACATGAGATGAGAGCCGCATGAAGAGACGGGGCGGGAGGGGTGAAAGGTCAAAGGACAGGCTGACCCGGAGCATGGAGGGGTCAGGCTGTTTCAACAGGAGATGGAGACATGTTGAAACACACACAGCGGAGGGCAGGCTGACAGGAGCGAAAGCAAAATCACATGTACAGTACCTCTATTACTCTCTCTGACAGAAAACTATTTCATCTGTGGCTTCAAAGATGGCCTCAAACTGGTCAGGGTGCCCCAATGGTCACTTGAGTGAAAACATACCACAAAGAGGAGCCTATCTACACAAGAAGTAAGGAGTAAATGTTTCAATATGTGTGAAACTGTACATGTGTGTTACACTGCCTTTAGTATAAGGTAATATAGCAATGCAATCTTATTTTTTGTTTTAAAATACTGTGTCGAGCAGGCTACTAAGTACTAATAAGAAAGATTGCTTAAAAAACACCTAATAAGAAAGATATTTGGTAAGTTTTGGTAAATGGTCACATTTTTATAAAGCTCTTTTCCACCTTCCCGAGAGCTTGAAATCAAAGAACCACTCGCCCATTCACACTCATTCATACACCAGTGTAACAGACACTAGGGGTGAGGTGGGTTAAGTGTCTTGCCCAAGGACACAATGACACCATTCATCTATGGGAGCTGGAGCTGAGAACCTGAGCCTTACCAATGATGTTTTTGTTTTCTGTTCATATCAATGTACTATCTAGTCTATTAAGTTACTAACAGGGCTTTGTAAATATTACCCATGTTACTTTAGAAAACAATGTAACTCACAAATTACAGGTACATTTATGATATTAGATTAAATGGTGAATATATTGATACTTTGGAGCTCATTTCATCAACATTCCCTGGGGGTGTGATGCTAACTAGAGGCACTGCTCTGTTTGACTTTAATCTGATCTTTGTTTTAATGCAATCTTGCCAGAAAGAGCTGATTTAGTTGTGTTTCTGTGGTAACTGCTGAACATTCTTCCAAACAGATACAGGTAGAACACCCTAAGCATGATGTCACTGCAAAGTATCAACTGGAGAGAAATATAACTAGGGCAGACAATCTAATATTAGTACAAGAAAACTACATGAACGATGATGTATTTTAAACATTAGGTCACAAAGTAAGCAATAATAAATCCGTAAAGCAAATAAAACTGATTTTGGGGTTTTAAAAGACTAAAAATTCTAGTGGAAAAGCTGAAAAAGATGCTTGATTGGATGAAAAGACAGACTTGCGCTCCAATGAAAGCATCTCTATTGGCTGCAGTGCGTATGTGAGCCCAGGCACGCAGCTCACACCACAGAGCACCAGCTAAACACAGGTTACTTTATATAAAACCTGCTCCCTGCTTGAGCCCGGAGGTCTCTGTAATCTCCCCCACAGCCACACGCACACACGCAGCACAAGTACGCACAAAAATACACGCCAAAGTACACACTCGCACGTACACAAGCAAACAAGCCCAGTAATCACACTGCGAGTCTGTCTATAAGAAGTTTAAGAAAAAAAAGAAAAAACTGCGTACTCCGCCTCTAATTAAACCCAGTGACCTCCTCCAGTGAAAGACGGACAGCGAGAAGCCAGAAGTCAGCGTGTGTGGGGCCCGGGCATTAATAATAAAAGCATTCAAACATGACCTGGCCAAAGACTACGCGTAACCCACTACGTACCTGCCACTGCCCAATGAACTGTCATCGACTACTGAGGGCGAAAGAGGAGTCAGCCAACGCCACCAGCCATAAGATAAGACATAATTTTGATATCTGTTTTGAAGCTGAAGAAAATGTAACTTTTATGGTGCTTGTCCCTATAAAGATGTTAGTGCTTTGCTGGGAATGTTCCAAAGTACGGCATTAAACCTCAAAGGAGACAAGAAGGTGACGCCACTAGGCCAAGATACAGGTCACAGTAAGAATGCACGTTTTTGAAGGTTTTACAGTTGAGCAATGAAAATGTCATGATCGTGAAACAGATAACTTTAATGCCCCATGGTGTAACATTCAAGGAAACCATATCTCCACAGCAACAATAAATATGTGCATGATCGTGATGAGGTATAGCAATAAAGCAAAAGACTAAACTGCAATTAACAAATACATAACATGATCTTCCGTTAAAGGTGTACTGCATAGCTTTTCTGATGGAAGGTCCGCCAACTGCTTGTTTCTATGGAGATGTCTTTGCTTTGCCTGGAATGTTCCACAGCAGGGCATTAAACCTATTGATTTCCAAAGAAACAAGCAAGTGATGCCACAAACAAATACACCAGTAATTATAGACACGTTTTATGGTATACTGTGGAACATTCCAGGCAAACAGTGGCATCTCCATGGAGACAATTAGGTGGTGGACCCTTTAACAGAAAAGTTGCATAGTGCACCTTTAAACTGTTTTGTGACCATTTAAACTTATCTTTTTGTTTTTATTTACTACTTAATACCAAACCTGATTTAGCATCTTGCCTCTTCATTGTCATTTTAAAAGTATAAAGTTGTTCTATTTTGGCCATTAAACCTGTGCAGGTAACTTTCATATTAAAAAAAAGTACTGCGATATCCACTCACTCAAGCCTTGAGTACATCTGTCAGGAGCTATCTCAAATATTTGTATAATTTGATATCAAATTTGTACCACTCCATCATCTTAATGCCCCAGACTAGGATTAAATTATATTACACTATGAAGACTGAGAGAAAAAAAGCGTCACACGGAAAGAGAAAGCGAAAGCGCAGAGGGATGGTTAATTGTAATGAAGGTTATACATTAATAACTAATAGCCCAGATGCAATTACAGTGTTGTCTATAATAACTGTTTATATATTGGAGCATTGCCAATAGACATGGCTTTTCTGTAAAATTATTCAATTGACCTTTTAACTTTTACATCGAGGAGACTAACATTACTGAAATAAGTTTAGCTCCCCAGGCCAGAAAACTGAAATTACATTTGCTCCCATCTTCTCATTTTGGCAGATTATGATACATTAAACAGCCCTGCTTAGACTTAAAAGTTAAAGACGAACTATGTAACTTTTCTGGTGGCGGGTCTGCTTTCCGCTCGTCAGATCTATTAAAGCCAGATCTATTCAAATGCATGCATATTTTAGAGCAACAAAAATAAGAATATATGAATAAGTATGAATAAGTGGCGTTTGGATTTGTTTTATGCCATATTGTGGAACATTCCGGGCTAAAACATCTCCATGGAGACAAGGAGTTGGCGGCCCATTCATCGGAAAAGTTAAACAATGCATTGTGTAACCTTTTTGGTGGAGGGCTAACAATCCTGCTTGATTCCATGTAGATGTTAATGTTTTTTCCCCAGAATGTTCTGCAGTATGGCATTTAATTTAACTATCTCCATGGAGACAACCTGGCCACATCACAAGGCCAAGTTACAGGTCAGATCTATGGCGAAGTGAGGCCGTACACAGTATACTAATGCATATTTTTTACTGTTGTTTTGAGAAATAAGTATCTAAATCTGTAATTGAATAAATACAAGATATTTCTTTAATGCCATACTGTGTAAAGCAATAACATCTCCATGGAGACCTGAAGCGGGCAGAAAAGCTACAGAGTGCAGCTTTAAAATGAGCAAGCAGAGTCTGGGAGGAGCCATGAAACCAAAACCCGTATTATGATAGAAAGAGCAGCTTGGGACAGGGAAAAGGAGGTTATAGAAGAAAAACAAAGGAGCTCTTTCACAGTTACTGACTTGCAGCTTTGACTCCGCTGACATCATCAAAGTGGGACGCACACAGGGTCTGGGGGAATTCCCGAGCCTGTGCTACTTCTTCTACCGCTGCTGCTCCTGCCACCTCCTTCCTTCTTTAAGTGGTTAGCATTTCCACTCTTTTGAAGTTCGCCCCTATCAGATCCAACCACATAGACCCAAAGAACCGGGCTACCAGCTATATAGCAATTTATCACCCGGGAGACCACGCTTTCAAACCCCTTTCTTTATTTTAAAGATAACACGCCTAGATGCCAGTGTTTCCGCTCCACTTCCCCTTCCTCGTCCAGATGGAATTATTGACTGGCTCTCTTCAAAACAATAAACCAATACGGAGTCACTTATTCACAAAGTTTCCCAAGGGTTTCTTTGTTAATGCTGTGATTTTAAAGCTGCACAATGTAACTTTTCTGGTGGAGGGGCTGTTTTGCTTTGCCTGGAACTTTCCAAAGTGTGATATTATTTATGAATTTTATATTCCATTACAGATGATTTATTAAGGGGTTGTAATAAATAGAGCTTAACTGTACTTTGGCCTGGTGTTGCAACCTGCTTGTTTTGATGGAGATCGAGCAGCTTAAAGCCATAATGCGGAACATTCCAGACAAAACAATAACAGAGAAAAAAAGCATGAAAGTTACATAGTTCATCTTTAATTGTAAATGCATGTTAGATTAGTTGCATATGTTTCTGCTGAAAATAAAGAACAAAATGCGACTTCTCGTAATATAACTTCTCCTATATGGACCACGACCACTGGCTCAATACGGCATTGGTTTTAGATCAGATGCCCTTCCTGATGCAACTCTTTATCTCAGCTTGGAGGCTTCACAAAGATAACAGTATTGATTGAGCACACGTACCCAATAGCAACGTGAAAGGAAATGTTTTGTAATGTAATGATCTGTTATGGCAACCACTCAATTAGAGGGACATTGTAATTTCTAACTATCAAGCATAGACTGTATAAGTAAATGGACGTAGCTAACACGCAAGACGCCATCGATTGTGTTTCCGGTTGACGTTGAGAAATTGTCCCCCGTCTGTAAGTGCTGCAGAGAGCCTCGTCATTTTGCTCTTAAAATATTCGTATTAACCCACTCTGCATGATCCTTGGGTTTTTATTTCACCAATTTGTCCGTTAATAAATTCCTATGCCTAATATTGATCTTGGCTCCAAATTTCCCCCTGTAACTAGAAACCGCTAGAATCGCAAGCTTCATTTGACTGAAGCCAAACGCCACGGGTGAAGTCCACTTCTTTATACAGTCTATGCTATAAAGCCAAGATATTAGCATATACAAAGTGATTAGGCCTACCTTGGATGCATTGTAGCGAGCCGTCTTCTGCCCGGATGGTGAACGTCTCCCCAGGGTTCACTTGCACTAAAATCACCTACAAAACAAAGTATCAAACATAAAAAAAATGAATATAAAAAATTCACATAACACAGCTATTCACATTTTAAGAACAAAATGAGGAGTTGAGACCCAAAAAGTTGCAGAAAACCTTTGTAGTAATCTCCCCCAAAATTGTAAACTCACCACTCCTGTCCAATAGCGACACAGTGTAGGTGACATAACACATCTTTACCATTGGCTTCGAGGGTAGGGGTGGTTACACAGACGAATAGACTTGGCACGCTAAATGATTAGGTAAGCTACGTGACACTGTTGCACATTTGGACAAAAGCAGGTAGAAATGTATGGAAAACACAGTAGAAACTTGCGTTATATTATACACAGGTATTCATTGCATTCAAGCACGTAAATCCCCAGTCTTACCGTGAGATTGTCCGCATACAAATTGTTGAGGGAGTACACGTGGCTGTATATATGAAATAGCCCCTCCATCGTACGCATTCATGTATCTATGTCTGAGCTCTACAGGTGTTGCCATGTAAAAATCCTGTTTCCTCTCCCGCTGGTCTCCGCTTGCTCGCCCATCTCCGAGCTAACCTGCTGCCTCTCCTTCCTCACACACACACGCGTAAACTCAAAATGCACACACACACTTCCTGCTTCGTCGGCGGCTGCTGCTGCTGCTGCCGCTGCTGCTGCGGCGACTGCTGCTGCTGCTGTTGCTATGGGAACGGCGGCGTAGTACAGGGCGACCCGCATTATGGGAAAGAGACCCCCACCGCCCCCCAGCCCCCCATGCAAAAGGGCAATAAGGTGCATGTAAGGTCTCTAAAGTCTGTCACTAACAGTGCATTACAATAGACAGGGAATCCAGTGCATCATTAAGGAATTAATTGCTTGTAATTATAATTAACTGGATGCTAGGAAGTAGAATGGATTTTTTTTATGTCAGTGACGAATAGTATGTAATAGGGACTAATAAACAAAGCCCATGGGAATAAATTGTATGTTTTTATCCGATAACTTTTTCAGTTTTAATAAACAAGCTCAGAACATTTACCACGTAGTACTAGTAGCACAGTTTGCAGCGCTGGTACTTCTAACAAAAAGTAACAATAGGTAATCAGCTGAACATAGATTTATTGTGTAATTGTCAGATGTTATTTTCATTTCTTTTTTTTAAATTCATCCATGCAAATTCAATAAAGATTTTCAGCAGAAACAGTTAAAACAACACATGGGTGAAAAGGCAGAAGGAGACCGTGGCTATGTCTACATACTCACCAAAATCTGATTATTATCTGATTTCCCAACTATTAAGATGATTTAAATGTCAGGTAAACCACAAAATCTGATGATAGTTACCTGAGGGATCAAATCAGATCAGATTACAGATTTTACTCTAAACATTTTAGTCATTTTATTAGTCTTACAACTCCAAAACTAAGAGATAAGAATCTGATTTTGACTGTGCATATAACCACAGCTGGTGTGTATAAGCACTGGTATAGAACAGTATTGTAGGGCGACCAGATTTTCAAAATAAAAAAAACTTGGACATCCCCAGTTTGGGTTCATTGATAATAACTGTTACGCAGTTGGCCCTAATGTGAGTCAGTATAGTCACATTTTCTTTGTGTTTTGGACATTTTTAAGCAGCATTTCTGTATTTTATCTAAACAAATGACAACTTCTGCCCATCTTTACTGTAGGCAAGGATCAGATTGGTCAAAAATAGGGACACCTGGGACTTTTCTTGTATAAAACTGGGACAAGTCACTGGTTTTGGATAAATCTGCAGAGACAGGGGACACGGGGCTTAAAACTCTCTCACACATTAAATTACAGTTAGGCACTCGCACGTTTTGTTGAATCAAACCTAAACTCCTGAAAATCTTCTGTGTTAATCCATTTTGTATTCTTTCATGAGTTTGGAGAGTTCGAAAAACATTTTTGATAGTTATTGATAGTTATTAAGAAGCCTTTTTTGGTAGTTATTGCTAATGTGTGCTGAACATTTCACCAATAGAAATACATAGAAATGCGAGATGTCACTGCAAAGTATCTGTACTATAAAGTCAACTATTTTTCAGTAATAGCATCCGTAGGTGTAGGCTTTCTTAACACAGCGCACTCTCGTCTTTACACCTACTATTCCGCACTGTCTGTGGCATATATAAACACTGTAATATGGTGCGCATCTGGCCCAGTCGTGAGTAGGTCTGGTCTGGTCTGGCCTGGAAGACTGTGGGGCAGACAGGCAGCAGACGACACAAAACACAAGTATGTGCTTTTAGACTCAACATACTTCCGTGCTCCCACTCGTGCACTAAAACAGCAAATACAATCTCACTGTACGGGCACCAACAAGAGCACAGCGAGACAGAAGAAGGCAAAATCTATGTAATCATAAGTCTAGAACCTGGGTGGACTACGCACTACAAGGCAGGACTATAAAAAGGGCGCAAGAGCCGTCCAAACCCGAGTCTAACTGTTATGTGCTGTGGCCAAAACAAACTTCAGAGCAAGCTTTATCGGGACCAAGATGAGACAAAAAGTAGGTTTGTTCCATAAATTATAAATGGAGCAATGCATTTTGGGGCTTCAAGGTGCATTGTGTAACTTTTCTGATGGAGGGTCCACCAACTGCTTGTTTCCATGGAAATATCTTTGCTTTGCCTGGAGTTTTCTACAGCACAGCATTAAACCTATCAATTCCCAAAGAAACAAGCAAGTGAACCGCAAGACCAAGTCACAAATCAGATCTGTGGAGAGGTGACAACGCTGACAACGAGAATGCATGTTTTTGAGGTAATTTTGCATGTTCCTCCCCGTGTCTGGATGGGTTTCCTCCGGGTTCTCCGGTTTCCCCCATCAACCTAAAACATGCAGCACCCCTATGAACTAACATCAAGGGCCATGTTGTCCACCCTCCTGTGGGCTCACCACCTGCAGAGGGGTTCATAGGGGGGGTCGGGTGCTATGAGTATTGGGCAGCAAGCTGCCCAGCCGGATTAAGCGGGAGAAGATGGATGGATGGATGGATGGAAAAATACCTGTAATTTACTTAATGTAGGACAGATATGTTTTCTGGCATACCGTGGAATAACCCAGGCAAAGTAGTAACATCTCCAGACAATTAGGGTTTTTTTGTAAGATTTGAGCTGTATCAAAACTTCATTCTACTATTTCTTCGTTGCAGTTCTTTTTATAACAATATTGAGAATCAATTATCTATTAACTACAAAGCAATATAGAAAAACATCCTTTATCCTTTGCATAACTTAATGACGCTCTAATAAAAGCAGGTATTTTGAACAGTTTCCAATGTGAATGCAGGGTATTTCCAAAGTGCACAGATCAGCAGTCACAGAGAGGTGTGCAGCCATGTGGCGTAGCTCTCAGCTCTAGTTCCTGTTAAAGACAGAGTTTACTGGCAGCAGCTCCTTACCTGGAAAAAGCAAGCTGTATTTTTCAGACCTGGATTCTTAGTGACAACCTAAAATGTAAACCAGCCAGGTGCACTACTTTTGCAAGTTCATTATTTTTACTTGATAGTTCAAAGTTTATGCTAAGTCATGACGCTGTTTATGCAGTTTTTATTAACTTTAAATAACTTAATTTTATGAACCATTTGCAGTCTGGCATTATGATCTAAAAGGTGCACTTAGTAACTTTTCTCTTGGAGAGTCTGCTACCTGCTTCTCTCCGCAAAGATGTTATTGCTTTGCCAAGAATGTTCCCCAGTATGGCATTAAACTTTTTCATCTTCAAGTTATAGATCAGATCTGAGACTGAAGAGCCAACCCTTTCACAATAAGAATGCACCTTTTGCAAGTATTTTGCATGATACAAAAATAAATGAACAAATGCAAAAAAGATGCATTTAATGCCATACTGTGGAACATTCCAGGCAAAGCAATAATCTCCATGAGACAAGCAGATGAGAGACCAACCAGAAAAGCTACATAGTGCATCTTTAACTTGGTCTTTTTTTACACTGTGCAAATTTTGGTCTGTTTTTAGTCTGGCATCTCTTAACTACAGACTCACCCTCTAAATTTGTCTCCAAAACATCTATGGGTTTTAAAATGACGAGAAGTTAAAACTGTTACCATAGCGATTAACTATTTAAAACTAAATATATCTTTTGAATGGGAAACAGACCTCAAAACGTTGCAGGAAGCTGAAACTTAAGGATAAAGAGTGGCTTCTCTGCTGTCCAATTAACAGTCCAATTAATAAAAGTTCATCCAAAATAATGTAAATCTGCCTAAGTATTACACATTGTAGATATCCTCTTGGTTGCGTTTCTGACTGTAAAACTGTTTTTGTGAGTGATTTTTACCTGCTGCGCTGCATCTCCGTTAACCATGTGAGGAATCAGTGGGACCTCCGGGTTCAGGAGAGGGGGCGGAGCCAAGTCCAGCGGAATCTGGTCTGTCATCATCATTGTGACGTACATTCATGGAGAAATTCACTGAACTGCCCTACCTGCAACACAACACAGGAAACACATCAGAAACACACCAAGAAAGATGGACTTGTACACATCATTGACAATAGTGTTTGAAAATGTCTTCTTTGTCAGCTCTTCATAAAGGTGCACTGTGTAACTTTTCTGGTAGAGGGTCCGTCATCTGCTTCTGTCCATGCAGATATTGCCTGGAATGTTCTACACTCGGGCATTAGACTTATTTATCTCTACGGAGACGCCACAGCACATCACAGGGCCAAGTTACATATCAGATCTGTGGGGAGGCGAGCCCACTCATCGTAAGAATGCATGTCTTTAGGTAAATTACAAACCATGTTATTGAGTAAATGCATGATGGATATGTTTAGTGCCATACCGGGACATTCTAGACAAGACAATAACATCTCCATGGAGACAAGCAGATGGCAGAACCTCCTCCAGAAAAGTTACATAATACACCTTTAAAGGTTTGTTTACATATTATATTTTAGATCAAATTCTGCTCTATTTACTTGGGAATGGAACTAGCACAAATGTATTTTTGCTTTCGTTTTCCAGACTCAAAACATTTCTGTTTGGCTGTGCATGTGACTGAATGTTTTTAATTCTGCACTCTTTTCTCTTGATGCTAATTTTATGATGATTATTATGATTTTGTTTTAATTTGTTTATATTGTGATTCTATGTCAGAATGTCTTATTCTGTAAAGCACTTTAATTACTTTGTGTACAAATTGCACTCTACAAATAAACTTGCCTTGCTTTCCCTAATTCTGATTATTGTCCATAAACATAAACATTGCAGTGAAACATCTGTTTACATGCAAAACAATTCAATTCAGAAAATAGTTTAATGAAATACAAGTTTTTTAGACTAGCTTCAAAATAATGCAGGCAAAGTTTAATCTCTTTATCCTCCATGTACTGCCTATAGCAAATATTTATTTAGTTTGATAATAAAATGAATTCAGGGACAACTGCACCTGCTAGCTTAGCAAACATTAGCAGTACATGTAAATAGGTTTGTGGGTCAGTCAGCCATGTTGCCTATTTTGGAAGCTACAGTTGGCTTCTCTGCATGGATAATTATAGCACTAAGCATGTAATAATAACACTGCTAATTATCTTGAGTGAAAAATAACTGGGATTTGTCCAAGTGGTTGATCTGGAAGCGCAAACTCCAAAAAGCAGCGGGTGTCCTGCTTCCAACATGTGGTTATTGTCGAGGTCTTAGCCAAACTAGCCTGACCTTTAGCGGCTACATTGTATATGTTAACAGCTCCAACCACATGGATAAACATTTGTGGCGACCCATACAGCGAACATGGTCCCTGAGGGCAAAATAGGATCCCAACAACATAAAGCAGGAAGTGTGCCAAAAACTTAAGAGTGACGTCTTTAAGTACTGCACCTCCATGGACTGAGCGCACGCTGGTTTATGGCCAGAGGTGGATTAGAGAATGAGGTATTGAGTTTCATTTTAGCATCGCTGAGTGAAATCATGGATAAAGAGGGGCTGATTAGAGGTTGTTAACTGTTATTAGTGCAAATGGAGCTAACCTAGATATGAGATGTGTGAGAGAGGAAAATATGTATCCAGATATAGACTCATCATATTATGGAAGACGAAACTAATACTAATCAATTTATAAGCTAAACTTCACAAAAATAATGTTTTAAATGTTTAATACAATGAGTAGAAACCAAAGACTGTATAAAGAAGTGGACTAAGGGAGTGTGAAGTTCCCCATATAGGGTGACTATTTGACAGACCCGTTTTAGAGCCTTCTGTCCGGACCTTTGTTATGCGTCCTCATTTTTGACATTTTGACCTCATTTCAGACCCTTGGCTGCTACCGCCGCACGCATCAGCACAAATCCCCGCCCATACTGCACCTGCAATGCTGCGATAGCGATGCTTGAAACTGTCTGCAAATGCCAAAAAGGAAGAATCCTTCAAACGTGCTTGGTGCTCAAAGCATCGTTTTGCCAGAGCATCAAAGGAGAATACTCTGCCTTCTGTAAGCTTTGCCGTATTGACAGTGATGTGAGTAGCTGAGGTAAAGGTGCATTAGAGCGACACACAGACACAGAACGTCAGGTCAGGTCCATATTATGAATAGGAATTTATTTACGTACAAAACAGTGAAATAAAAACACCACAATTTAGGTCTAAATGGATGAGGCTCACAGTTACAGAGAAGGGTGACAATTTCTCAGTCAATGGAGCCAGAAGTGCCTCCAGGAACACTTCCTATTTGGAATGAGGCCACTAGCGGGTTTCGTATGTCCATTTACAGAACTATTCACATATAGTCTAGTAACTTCTACTGCTTCTTCTAAAGTCTTGTTTATTTGCAACACAAACACCAACTCCACAACCTAAAGAACAAAATGTATTCCTTCTATACGCCCTCCAATAAAACCAATCTTTATTAAACATACCATATAACTCCAAGTGTAATACTAGTGTAAAGCTGTGCAGTCACTTCGCACACAGGCACAGCTCCATATTAGCACTGAGCATTCCAGTGAGCAGCTGTGTGCCATAGTGCTAGGCCTGTCAGCCCCTCGTCCCATAACACGACCCAGGGGTCTTTGAGGGTCACTCCAACGCACAGCTGGCCTCATACTGTCCCCAAAAACATCAGCATCCGCCCCCCCTCCCTCACCCTGTTTGTCCACGTAACCGATCATCATATGCTGTACATCTGTCCCCACTGCTACAACTCCTCCATCTCTGCCTGGACATCCTACACTGAACACATGCACAGTTAACAGGGAATAATGAGCAAAACTGGCTCCTTTAAAAAAAAAAAAAAGAATCTTGTTGAAATGGTATGTCCTCTATCTACTTTACAGCTCCTCTCTCTACTTTACACACTTGCACACAAACTAGGGATGCACTGACCCATGTTTTTCACTTCCGATATCTTTAAGTATCTGTAAAGTAAATGGCATTTCTCTCAAAATACAGTTAATTTATTACACAGTTAAACTTATGTGTTATGCAACTGTTCTGTATCCTGCAAGTAACTACTGAACAGCTTTGTATAAATTAAATTTCAAACATCATGGGCCAACATCAGCCAGTACAGACTCCAACAGGATATCGACTGGACTGATATCATAGGCGGCGGCACGGTGGCTGAGTGGCAACACTCAGGCCTCACAGCAAGAAGGTTGCGGGTTCGATCCCCGGGTCGCCCGGAGTTTGCATGTTCCTCCCCGTGTCTGGATGGGTTTCCTCCGGGTACTCCGGTTTCCCCCATCAACCCAAAACATGCCCGCACCCCTATGAACTAACATCAAGGACCATGTTGTCCACCCTCCTGTGGGCTCACCACCTGCAGAGGGGTTCATAGGGGGGGTCAGGTGCTATGAGTATTGGGCAGCACGCTGCCCCCGCGACCCAGCCGGATTAAGCGGGAGAAGATGGATGGATGGATGGATGATATCATAGGACCAATACCCGATAGTGCAAGTTTTCCTGGACCAATATTCAGTACCAGAATCGAACGGTATCAGTGCATCCCTAATACACACCACACCACATAAAAACTAAGAGTAAACCAGAACTACACCTGAACTAGACCATGACTAAATTAGTGACCGCAGCCTATATGAGAAGATTCTAAACCATGAAGCTCCTCCGTGTTTTTAAAATCCATGCATCTTCTTTCAACATCCTCTGATCATTTTCCACCCAAGTTGCCTCCACTGATCAAGTGTGATCAGAGTTGCGAAATATTTCTTGCTAACTCCAGCTAGGTATTTTCTATTAAACAAAAATGATCCAAAGTAGCACTATTTTTTGAACGTGTAAACATAGACACACAGAAAAGACATTAATGCAGATAGACAGTAATGCTACAAAAAAAAAAAAAAAAAACTAGGAGTAGTTAAGTAAAGGATTGGTCTAGATGATAAATGAGGAGCCACATTTTGGATGAGCTGGCGGCCGCTTTATCTTGTCCAGTCGCTCAAAATAAACCCCAATTTGAAAAGGAATTCAATACAATTGGAGAAAAAGAACACTGTCAATTACAGACTAGCAAACTATTACTTTAGTGCAACTTCGTTTTTAATTTAAAAGCAATAAAGGACATAATAAACAGTTTAAAACTCCTACCAAAGCATTAGACCCTATCTTGCAATGGTTTGGATTCAAAACAGCAGCAGTCGCATTCAGGGATGATTGTTATAGGGGGACCACAATCCAACCAAAGCAATAAAGTTGTTTGTTTGTTTTTTAATCTAAGTCTATAAAAACATTTTACTTATCTTCGTTAAACTACTAGAGGTCAGATGGCATATTTATGCCAGTCTCAAGCCTGGATAAATAAACCCAGAAGGACCAGACAATGTTATAATAAAATCCCATTGATTGTGTTGTGCCTTCTCATTTCAAGGGATTAAAACCATAGACTATGGACATAGTTAACCTGCTAGCCACCACGTTTCAAACAGAAAGTGAGCATGTCCATGATTCCAGCTCCATCGACTAATTTTGGTTATTCATATTAACCTGCTCTATGTGTTCGTCGTGTCTTTATTTTGCCCATAAATAAAGATATGAACGTTAATAACAGACTGATCAGGTGAATTCTTTCGCTGAGGTCACTCACAATAGCGTTATTAACGGGTTTGATTGACCAGTGGTGCGGCGGGAAGGGGCGTTACAGTCAACAGCCTCGTTACTTCAAATTCGCTCATATAACTGCTGGAATCGCTGAGCTTCATTTGACTTGAAGCTGAACGGGTGACACATGGGTCACACTCCCTTAGTCCACTTCTTTATACAGTCTGTGGTTACTAAAAACTTAAAGCAGTGGTATCAGCTAGTGAATTCATGGTATTAAGATTTGCACAACGATTTTGGGGGCATTTTTTGTAAGTCGCAGCATAAATGGGCAAACTTTAAAAACAATTACACCGAATGAGCTCACCATCTGATTTAATAGAACAAAAATGCATTAACATGGACATAGTGTGAAATCCAAATGAAAACGTATCACCTTTTCCAGATAGAAATAACACAAAGCTCGTTTCCAAAAAGTATTAAATGAACAGACATGTCATACTACCTCCAAAACTAATGCCCCAAATATGTGGAGGAAACCAAGTCTTCCCCCTAAGCCCATCCTGATAGATAGATAAACCGCAATGTGTTAAATAAAGCTCGGCAATGTCCTGTTATATAATTACTTGGCAGAAGTTAGTCTCTAAATTTAAATCCTTAACCTTTCACTGCAATTTGGGCGAAGTGATGTATGAAATTGCAGAGTGTGGAGGGGAGCTTTAAAAAGATTGGAGATGTCAAGAGGCGCTGGGGTTTGGACTGATGTTACCTGGTTAAACGAAGGGGAGACGACGAATGGGAGAAAGTAAATAAATAATTCAAAGGTAAAAAGTACTGTAAATAAAATAAAAAACTATGCCATCACAGCTATTGCGACTACTACCCCTACTCAAGCACTACCACTAACCAAAACATGTACATTTTACTCAACTCGACAAACAGAACTCCCCAAAGAAAACTTGGACTTAGACCCCCTCTGACTCCCCCCAAAATACTGTCTGCTTGCACTATCTGCATTTTGCACTTTTGCACTATTTACCATTTATTACTTATGGAATAGTGAGAGACATACATTTGATTCTTTGTATGAAGAATTGACAATAAACTTTGAACTTGAAAACTCTTTACTATAAAAACTTTAAAAAGGTACTATTATTAAGCAATTACTATGGGTACATTTAAGGCTACTCAATTGAGGCAACTACTAGTACTACTTCTATTACTACTACTACTAGAGAAATGTACTCATACTCAAGTACTACTACTATACGACTACCAAATGAAGCATGTAGATTTTAGTCTTTACTCTAAAAAACTTTAAAAATGTTCTCAATTAAGATAGGGGTGGAATTAAAACTACTACTACTACTACTACTACTACTACTACTACTACTACTACTACTACTACTACTACTACTACTACTACTACTACTACTACTACTACTACTACTACTACTACTACTACTACTACTACTACTACTACTACTACTACTACTACTACTACTACTACTACTACATCTACATTTTACTCAACTCTTTGTGTAATTGAGTAGCTTTTTAAAGTTTTTAACGTAATTACTAGGAGCACAATTAAGGACTAGTACTGCTAAAGACTAAATCAAAGGACTAACTCAGGTCTAATCCAGGTCTAGACGACAACAATCCCACATTAAACAGTAAAAGAGACCCTAGAGTACCCCCATAAGCACCCACACCACATGTTGAGAACCTCTCCATGCATCTCTTATGTGCATTCGCTCTCACACAGGGACTTTCTGTTTTCGACATAGACTATTCACAGATTCCCCATACGCTCTCGCTCACGCTCTACGGCACAAGTGAGGGATTGTCCTCTGTATCCAACGTGGAATTTTTCATTTCACATTTTATCCGAGCCGGGAATCGACACCTATTCCTCCCGCATTCCTGGGGGACGGAGAGCCACACTGCGGGCCTGTGTAGAGGATGTGTGGAGCTGTCAGCGCCACTGTCCATCTGGTCATGATTTCAGACACAAACAACGCTCATTGTTCATTCATACATTACACTTATAGGCTTTAGGTCCCGGCGCAGGGAGGGAGAGGTGATAAGGAGAATGAACACACTTTACTGAGAGCTGGAAGGGAGTCGGAGTGATAGAAGTTATTGGGAGCTGTAGCAGTTGTAGCAGTAGTAGTATTGTAGTAGTAGTAGTAGTAATAGTAGTACAGTTGTTGTCCGGGTTGAGACCTGGTTTGGTTTAGGTTAAGTCCCTGGTTAAGTCCAGGTTAAAACCAGGTTAAGTCCAGGTTCAGTCCAGGTTAAGTCCAGGTTAAATCCAGGTTAAGTCCAGGTTAAGTCCAGGTTCATTCCATTTAAACCAGGTTTAGTCCAGGTTTAGTACAGGTTCAGTCCATTTAGACCAGGTTTTTGTCCAGGTTAAGTCCAAGTTTAGTCCACGTTTAGACCAGGTATAGACCAGGTATAGACTAGGTATAGACCAGGTTTAGTCCAGGTTTAGTCCAGGTTTAAACCAGGTCTAGTCCAGGTATAGTCCAGGTCTTGTCCAGGTCTAGTCCATTTAGTCCAGGATTAGACCAGGTTCAGTCCATTTAGACCAGGTTTAGTCCAAGTTAAGATAAGGTTAAATCCAGGTTAAGTCCAGGTTAACTTCAGGTTAAGTCCAAGTTTAGTCCAGGTTTAGCCAGGTTTAGTCCAGGTTCAGTCCAGGTTTAGACCTGGTTTAAACCAGGTTCAGTCCAGGTTTAGACCCGGTTTAAACCAGGTTTAGAGCCGGTTTGGACCAGGTTTAGTCACACTTTCACACAGACCACATTAGAATTTAGACTAAACTGGAACTATATTGAGAACTAATCCTGGAACTATAATAAGACTGAACAAGATCTTCCATCGGGACTAAACTGGGTTCAAACCAGGACAAGGGACAGGGACAAGTGAGAGCACCCTTAGACATGGTTTAGACCGGTTTTAGTGCAGGTTTTACACTACTCCACTTAATTTTCTATTTCTGCATTAGAAAAAATACACAAATTGTATAATCAATAACGCTACTTTAAATCGTAATATTTTCTAAAGTGGTTCTCGTGAACAGTTGTAGTAGTAGTAGTAAAAAATAGTACCAGTACTAGCAATAGTAGCAGCAGTAGTAGTAGTAGTAGTAGTAGTAGTAGTAGTAATGGTAACAGTAGTAATATGATGCAAGTTTTTTTGGGTTAGGTCTGGAGTAAATATGGGTCTAGTCCGGGTTCAGTCCAAGTCTAGTCCAGGTTTAGTCCAATTAGTCGAGGTTTAGTCCGGGTTTAGACCAGTTTTAGTGCAGGTTCAGTCCATTTAGTTGAGGTTTAGTCGAGGTTTAGACCAGGTTTAGTCCAGTTTAAATCCAGGGCTAGTCCAGGTCTAGTCCAGGTCTAGTTCAGGTCAAGTCCAGGTCAAGTCCAGGTTCAGTCCAGGTTCAGTCCAGGTCTAGTCCAGGTCTAGTCCAGGTCTAGTCCAGGTTTAGACCAGGTCTAGTCCAGGTTTAGACCAGGTCTAGTCCAGGTCTATACCAGGTCTAGTCCAAATTTAGCCCAGGTTTAGTTCAGGTTTAGCTCAGGTTCAGTACATGTCTAGTCCAGGTTCAGTCCAGGTTCAGTCCAGGTTTAGCCCAGGTTCAGTCCAGGTCTAGTCGAGGTCTAGCCCAGGTCTAGTCCAGGTCTAGCCCAGGTTCAGTCCAGGTCTAGTCCAGGTTCAGTCCAGGTTCAGTCCAGGTTCAGTCCAGGTTCAGTCCAGGTCTAGTCCAGGTCTAGTCCAGGTCTAGTCCAGGTCTAGTCCAGGTTCAGTCCAGGTCTAGCCCAGGTTCAGTCCAGGTCTAGCCCAGGTTCAGTCCAGGTCTAGTCCAGGTTCAGTCCAGGTCTAGTCCATGTCTAGTCCAGGTTCAGTCCAGGTTTAGCCCAGGTTCAGTCCAGGTCTAGTCCAGGTCTAGTCCAGGTCTAGTCCAGGTCTAGTCCAGGTCTAGTCCAGGTCTAGCCCAGGTTCAGTCCAGGTTCATTTCCCAGTTTTGCTTTAGCCAAAATCCACTCATTTCATATGAATAAAAGCTAAATCTTCACATTTTCTAAAGTGGTGCTCATGAACACTCGTAGCATCAATAGCCCAGTGTGCAGCAGACACCAAACACTAACAAGGCCACACAGAGCCCAGCCCAAAGCTCCACATGGTCCATTACTCACAGTCTGTCCTGATGGAGACTATAATGGACATTCACATTCACATCAGACTAGCAGACAGGCTGACACACTTCCACCGGACACTTCACACCTCCAAAATACAGACACCACTGCCCCAGCTCAGCAACAAGCAGCCAGGCCAGACCGGCTTTCTACGGCAACATACAAGACGTACAATGACTCTTATTGATACTTCATGCATCACTCTGGGGGTGTTCTACATGTGTCTTTATGGCGGAATGTTCATCTGTTACCATGGGGACACAATACACACATACACACTCAGCCAAAAATGTTTTAAGTGAACTCAAGGTAAAATACAAAATGGATTTTAACAGCACATTTTCAGGAGTCTGATCAACACTAGGTCCTATTTAGGCGAGTTTAAATTTAAAAGTTTATTGTCAAATTTCCATATGAAGACAAGAAAAATTGAAATTATGTTCTCATGCTCAATCTTCTAAAGTAAATAATAATAAAATAAAGGAAAAGTCCATAGTTCTTCTTAAGGGAGATGCAGATTCCTAGCTTCCTAAAACTACTTTAACAAAAAAACTTTAACTAAACAAATGATTAAAAACTTGAATGAAAAGGTGAGAGTAACGAACTGAAAAACTTGGCTAATGCTAGATGGTTAGTGACTGTGATTTTATGTGATTTTTTTATGACTTTTTTAGCATCACAAATCATATCACCTGTTATAGAGCCAGTTACGTCAGTTCTTTATGGTCAGATTGTGTTAAAATAAAGCACAGATTAAAGTCTAACTTAAATTACAGCCTCAGATAGAGCAGTGCCTACAGTTAGCATCACTACAGCGAACTGCTCGTCTGCTCATATCAGTTGAAAACAAGTGCCTGGGTGAGTTTTCCCTTAGCAACATAACAAATCAAACTTTTTGCGATGTTACATGCTTTGCCAGGAAAAAATATACATAGAGAGAATTTCTTTTATTATCAAGGTGGTTGTATAATCTTTATAAGTGCTACTCTCTACGCAATTCAGTATAATTATCAAGCGTTTTTTGTACCATTAGTGAGATAACGAGTCAGTCTGAGGCTGGACAATATATTAAAACAAGAAACTAAGCAATGCTACATGTTTATCCTATGAACTATTCACAGAGATATCGAGATTATTTGGGAGTAGAAGTATCTGAACCACATGACAACATTCACATACGCCCACACTGTCAAACAGACTCCCACATCTATATATGGTCTCATAAGTCCAACGTTTTGACTTGAAACTACAAACTATTCTTTGATAGGTCAAAAAAAATATGATTTCCACATAAGTATGTCATATGATAAGGTATTTTATCGTCCAAAATGGTTAGGGTTACACTGTGTTAGCTGTAAAATAGATCAGTCATGTGAAAACTGCAGTAAAATATATCAATAAAGTTAATTAACCTTGACATCATTGCCTAACCGTAACCTGATTGCGTCCCGTCTCAACAGCACCACTAATGACTGCCAACTGTCGGGCACTGGTCACGTAATCTACAGCTGACTCGAGAGCCACTCCACAGTAAATGTGTTTGAGAATCGCCCGGTGGTCACTTATTCTGAAGAGGAGGAGAGGAAGAAAGAGGAGGAGAGAGGGAGAGGAGGAGAGGAGGAGGGAGAGGACAGGAAGAGGAGAAGATGTACTATACAGGCCCACATCTACCAAGCCTGCCACATTCTTCCCAGAAGTGATTGTGTCGCTACAACAAGATAAGCATTGATTTGAGATGTAATCCCTCAATCCGGTCAAGCAACATTATCAACGCACAGAGAAGAGAGAGAGAGAGGAAGGGAGAGACACAGAGAGAGAGAGGAAGAGACAGAAAAAGAGACAGAGAGAAGGAGAGAGAAAGAAAGTCAGAGACAGAGAGAAAGAAACAGAGAGAGAAACAGAGAGAGGAAGTCAGAGACAGAGAGAAACAGCGATAGAGAGAGAGAGAAAGAGAGAGCAAAAGAGAGAGAGAAAGTCAGAGACCGAGAGAAACAGAGAGAGAAAAAAAACAGAGAGAAAGAGACAGAGAGAGAAACAGAGAGAGAAAGAAACAGAGAGCGAAAGAAAGTCAGAGACAGAAAGAGAAACAGAAAAGAAAGACAGAAAGAAACAGAGAGAGAGAGAAAGTCAGAGACAGAGAGAAAAAGCAGAGATAGAAAAAGAAAGAGAGAAAGAAACAGAGAGAGAAAGTCAGAGACAGAGAAACAGAGAAAGAAACAGAGAGAGAGAGAAAGAGAGAGAAAGTCAGAGGCAGAGAGAAACAGAGAGAGAAAGAGAGAGAAGGAGATACTTAAGTGCTCATTTTCAAACCTCTTTCCACCTCTGTCTACTTGTACATTAAATTGCAGGTTACGTACACTTATTACATAACATTTATAACCCCCACTGAGCCGCTTCAGTGCTTCCAGACTGAAATGTGAGGATTTTTATACCTTGAGAATTACAACAAAAAGAAACCTAGCACACAATTTACCCACAAACCTTTGGTATTCATGATCGGTATAAACTAGAGCATACAAGAACAATCATCGTATCATTGTAAAAATCTAGATATTTGTTAACTTCAAACCTCTTTCCAACACAACACCACACCTGTCTGAGCTGTGGAACCTTTTCACATTCCCAGAAATACCCAGACATGTGATTTAAAAAAAACAGAACAGCACAGATTTTTTGGAATTTACTTATTGTGTTTTCTATCCAGGTTTAGCATCATTAAAATAACTTTCTACCAACAATTACCTAATCGTCTACATAGCCTGTTTGCTGGATATTCACACTTAAAGGTCCCATATTACACAAAATTGACTCTTTAAACCATGTTATAATGTTGTTAACTCATCAAAAACATACCTGGAGTTGTGTTTTGTTTTATTCATATTATTATTAGTATTAGTACTATTAAGAAACAATATTATAACAGAAAATAATCAAATATGGGCCCTTTAAAACATCTAGATATGTTAAAATGTAAAACCAAACAAATATTACCAATGACCTAAGAAAGTGTGTTTGCAGGGCAGCTCATCAGAAAGAAAATGGAAACTGAAACCCAACTTTCCCCTGTACAGTTCTTTGTAAAATTCTGGTTTAAAAACAAAAGTGAACTCACTCACTTGATCTTGTGACGAAAAGGGAACTTTCTAACAACACGCTAAGTAATTCCCCAGTTGGTCATTGACACTTTAAACTCTATAAACACAGTGCAATAACAATAATGATAATGGTTTAAAGGAGAGAATGATGACAACAAAGGCAATAAAGTGTGCCTGAACTTTAAAGGTCTACTGTGTGACTTTTCTGGTGAAGGTCTGTCATATGCTGGTTTCCATAGTGATGCCATTGCTTTGCCGGGAATGCCCCACAGTATGGCATTAAACTTGTCTTGTATGAATCAAATGCTGAGAGAGCACCTTTAAAGGGCCGATATCATACTATTTTCTGATTCACGTTATACAATATCTAGTTTCCTCATGAGTTCTTTTCTCAACCGGAAAACGCGCTGTTCCACCTTGTGATGTCATGTAGTAATACAGGAAGTGCTCCACTGTGTTTTCAAACTCCATACAGAATTTTGTATGATTTTATGCCTGGAGTTTCCAATTTCTACTGTGCTAAAGGTAAAAGGTAACTGTTAACTCGAAAAGTAACACTTCATGACATCACAAGTTGAAACAAAGCATTTTGAGTTTTATAGATGTAGACAGACTAATAATAAAGGGTTACTCAAGCATGTGTGAATAAAACAAAACAACTCCGAGCATTTTACATAATATAGCACCTTTAACTTAAGGCTGGACGGTAATACGGTATATCGAGGTATCAAAAAGTAGCAGCAGTATCAGTTTCATTATCGTCATTAAAAAAATTTGTAGCGCATAAGGACCTAATATAATATTAGGAGCATTTTGGCTTCAAAACAAATGACAGGGGAGAGACGCAAATGTTGACGGAGCTACGACCCTGCGTCAGGCCAGAGATCCCACCACAGTTGTCAAACATTTTTACGCACAGAGATCCATCCACACGCAGCGAGGAAGAAAAAAAAACGTGACTGATGCTTTGTGTGTGATGTTGAGCTGAAACGTTTGCGATGGAGACATTTTATTGAACGCCGAGAGTCAAGAGGGGACGCGGCTCTGAAGAGGACAAAGTTCCCGCTTGAGGGCGAAGTCAAACTTTCACGGAGACAGTAACTTCCCCGAGTGCCAAGAGCGCGGGTCTGTCAGATACAACATGCTGCAGTGGGAAATATCATACGCCGTGGACTGTCGCCTTTTACTTTTTATTCCTCTTCTGTGCTTTTCTTTTCTTGGCATGTCCCGGATCATTAAATGGAGGGAGATACGCGCTGGCAAAGTTTGGTTTGATCAGAACTTGTGCCTCATCTTCAAATATAATGCTGCTATTCTGTTTCTAAATGGTATAGATGCAAGCTATAAAATAATTCTTAAGTCACGATAATACCATATACCCCAGTAAAATGCTGAGAAGGTTTTACAGTATCAAAATTTGGATACCGCCCAACCCTACTTGAACTATAATCTAGCCTATTCAATAACACATAACAGGTTTTACAATGCATTTCCACTTATAATATTACAAGCTCCCGTCCATCTCAGTGTACAAAACACCAGGAACATTTTGACCTATTTAAACATGACTCCTCGCACTGATTCTCGCAGACTTCTCATGCCGTCCTGCTCGAGCCACTATTGAGGCGATATGACACAGAATATGACCAAATGAGTGTTGTGCATGTACATGTGTTGACATAAGAGGTACCAAATAGCACAGGGAGAACCTGGCCCAGACGCAGCATAGGTGTCTTCTTCCCTGTGGTGGTGCGCTAAGCAGTGAGGAATGCTCTCAGGTGTCAGGGCTTACACGGGGACCTACTGTGTTCATCCACAGGAATACACTGGTAAACATGGACTTACATCAGCTTCTGTTGGCTATTAAATTATGGAGAGGGTTGGACAATATTGGATCTAGAGATAAATAAGGAACTTTCTGGCAACATAAAAAATAAACACTACGCAAAACCAAGAAGAATATTGACAAAAATACTTAAAAGGCCCATATTTCACTATTTTCTGGTCTATGTTATAATAGTTTCCTCATCAAAAACATAACTGGAGTTGTTTTGTGTTTCATTCACACATGTATAAACACACAAATCCTGCATATTTAGGCTGAGCTCTTCTATCAAACAGAAAACACTCTGTTCCACCTGGTGATGCCATGTGATAATACAGGAAGTGCTCCACTGTGTTTTTAAACCCCATACAACTTCACTATGCACTCATCATTAGGATAATTTCAGGCCTGGAATTGCCCATCTCTATTGAACTACAGGTAAAAACAAAGCTGTTGGGTGGAATGGGGCATTTTGAGCTTTGGAGATGTAGACAGACTAATAATAAATGGTTGCTCAAACATGTCTGAAACAAAATTCAACTCCAGGCATGTTTTTGAGAAGGGAACAACATTATAACATGACTTAAATCTCACAGGAGTCAATTGTGCGTAATACAAGATTTTTAAATACTTGTACAGCCCTTACATTCTAGGATAAATCAGATCAAAAAAGTAATCAGTCCATCAAAAATCTGCTAAAATGTACCTGTAACTAAGGCTGCATTTTGTTCTGGTTTAAGCCCAGTTTAGTCCTGATGTAAATTGGTTGGATTGGCCCTGTTGTAGTCCAGGTTTAGTCCCAATTTTGACGTTGTGGGCAGGAATTTAGCACTACAATCTGTACACACACTCAATTCTTGAGTATCTGTCTCCTTTATGGGAACAAAATTCAGGTCCCATGACGTAAATGCTCTATTATTAGATCCACAACATGGTTTAGAGTTACAATATTGGTTAGAATAGGTAGGGGAAGTTATGGTTTAAGTTAAGATTGGGCAAGTAGTATGATTTAGGATCTGTCTCCAGGAAATGTAAGTGAATGTACTGTCCCTAAGAAGCATGTAAACCCAGCATGTGTTGTACAAATGTGACCACACCATAAATGCCTTGGCCGAGGTTCAAGTATCGCACAAATGTCAATGAAGTATAAAACAGACCACAGTAGAACAGAGATATCACATGTTTCTTAGCTAGTGAAACCCTTCATTTCTTTATCAGACCTTTTGTGCCATTTTAAATTAGATCCTAAACTAAAAATTCAATCCAAATGTTTTTTTTCTAGATTATCTACTTGACAATGGCATATATTTAACGGTGCACTGTGTAAGAGTCCGCCATCTGCATGTCTTCATCGAAATATTCCACAATACGACATTAAACGTATCTATCTATAAATATAAGTATGTCACACTACTAGGCCAAGTTATAGTTCAGATCTGTGAAAAGGCAAGCCCACTCAAAGCTCAAATGCATGTTTTTCAAGGTTTTTCTTAGCAATAAAACACTGATAAATAAATCAATGCCATGTAGATGACTTTAATGCCATACAGTGGAGCATTCTGGGTAAAGCAAAAGATCCTCCACACACATTGCACCTTTTATGTTGACTGGTCAATATAATGAGTTTTCAACAGTGTCAGAAAACATTTGAAAGTACGTCAAGTTTTGTATGTATGTGATCTATGAGGTGTCTATAGAAGAATGTACACAAAAATAAATTAAACTGAAGCGTTCTGGCATCATAGCAGTCATATAAAACAGTTATGATTATAATAGTTTGCACTGGTGTATTTGAATATGCCCTGCTCCATGACACTTGTGTACCGAAGAGGTCTTGAGTTTAAAAAGGGGTTGGTGCTTCTAAATATTGTGGGAAAGTGCCACCAATACCACTCCCATTGAAGTCCGGCTCTTCTTACAAAAGGTATTCAGTGTATGGGAGACCTGCCTCTCGACTCTCCCCCGACCGAGGAGGGGAAGAGAGGGGCAGAGGAGAGAGGTGGAGAGGTGGAGGGGGTAGGAGGGAGAGAGATAGGGAGAGGAGGAGAGAAAGAGAGAGAGGAGGGTAGAGGAGAGGAATGCGTATGTTGAAAAGCACACACACGTACACACAGGCACAAAGACACTGATTGAGAAAAGATGGACCAGACTCCAGTTCCCACGTTGCACTTCAGCACTTACATCCCTATAATGTTTGTATTTGGAGTTGTCCGTTTCATTTTAAAGCTTACATTTCTGACCCGATTTCACAAAACTATAACCCAACTTGCAATGTGTAAATAGTTTTTATAGGAATTTTCAAAAATTTGTTGTAAAAATTGTATTTCTTTTCTACTTACTTAAAAGTGAACTGTAATTTTTCTGGTGTTGCTTATCTCTATGTTATTGTCTGTTTAGCTGTGCATATGACTGAAAGGCTTTCATTTTTCATTCTGCACTCTTCTCTTCTCTTTAATTTAATGTCTCACTCTATTTGAAAATTTTATGATGATTATTTATGTTTTGACTTGTTTGTACTGTGATTTTAACGTATTTCTTATTCTGTAAAGCACTTTGAATTACTTTGTGTACGAATTGTGCTATACAACTAAACTTTCCTTGCTTTGCCTTGGCTTGTTTTGCCTGGAATGTTCCACAGTGTGGCATTAAGCTCCCAAATCTTCAATGGCAACAAGGAAATGACATGAAGCATGAAGCCACGTTACAGGTCAGATCTGTGCAGACGTGACCCGGCTTACAGCAGATATGCATGTTTTTCAATGTATTATTTACCAATAAATGATGGAACATTTGCTGACAAAATAATGGATCCAAGCAGATGTTAGACCCCGACCAGAAAAGTTACACAGCGCACCTTTAACTACACTAGTGTGCCTGATTTCTTCATTTTTCTTTCAACAATTATTTTTCTAATTGATTACAAAAAATGTGTAATAAAGCAACCAGATACATTCAATCTTAAAAGCATTTATATGTGTCATCATCATTTGTGTTATATGTTTTGTGAGATTCAGCACCTACTTTCATTGCATGTTCATTGTTCATTCTCTACCTTTAAGTCGTACTGAAGCCCCACCTTTGAACGAGCAATCCTACCTAAAACTAAACAGGAGATCATTTCCTGCAAGAAAAATGCACCGCAAGATTTCAACCTCAGTTTCTCCTCAAATAACTTCAACATCTGAAAAATCCATTAGCTGCAATCTTTTCCACTCTGCTAAGATTTGGAATAGAACTTAAAAGGTCCTGCATTACGCAAACTTTTTGTGAGCTTTAAGCCATGTTATAATATTGTTACCTCCTCAAAAACAGACCTGGTGTTGTTTTTTGGTTCATGACATACACTATGTTTGAGTAATCCTGCACTATTAGTCTGTTTACATCTTCTACATCTGTTCCACCTACTTCTATGTCAGGATTTTCTGTTTGAGAGAAGAACTCATCCTAAATATGCAGGGTTTGCGTGTTAAACATGTGTGAATGAACCAAAACACAACTCCAGGTCTGTTTTTGATGAGGAAACAAGATTATAACATAAAGCAGAAAATATAGCGTAATATGAGCCCTTTAAAATGAGACGCACATTTGAAAACGACCAAAACCTATCCTCCTCCTTTTAATCCTCACTTCTTCTTCTCCTTTTGGGTTTTTGCCTGCTCCGTTTGCCAGTGAGTCTCTGGAGTGCGTCCTGTGGGCCTGTAATTGCAGTAATGACATGTCATCCACAGACACAGAGCAGCGGGTGGAGAGAGGAATGCAGCGGACCAGCCGTGTACCAACAAGCTCAGAGACAGACTTTAAACCTGCAGGGCACCTTTTATTTAACGCTGAAATGTCTCCTGTCTGGCTATTTATACCCATCAAACGCTATCAAACTGGATCATGTCACGAACGACGATGCGTAATCCTCAGCTGACTTTTCATTCATATTTTCAACTAGATCATCAGTTTTTTATTAAGTGGGTAGTTGTATGAAATCAAACTCTCTGAATGATGAAGTAAAGTTAAAGGGCACATATTACGCTATTTTCTGATCTACGTTATCATGCTGTTTCCTCATCGAAAATATACCTGGAGTTGTGTTTTGTTTCATTCACAAATTTAACACACACACAAATCCTGCATATTTAGGAGTTCTTTTCTCAAACAGAAAACGCCATCACCTTCTTATTTCTATGGATACGTCATTCCTCTGCTTTGAATGTTCCACAATATGACATTAAACAGCTCTACTTTCAATTCAGGTGGTTTTATATCTTAAAAATATCTAGAAAAACAGGCATTTTGACTGTGAGCGGGGTCGCCTCTCCGCAGATCAGACCAGTAACTTGGCCTGGTTTGGTCTTCGTGATGATAGAAGGTTTTAATGCCATACTGTGAAACATTTCAGCCAAAGCAATAACATTTCCATGGAGAAAAGCTGGTGCTAAACTCACATCATGCACCGTTTAAGGCGATATAATGGGCTGCTGTGTCACCAAGAGTATTTTTTGCCATATTTTACTAAATTATTTGGTCGCAGCGCTACAGTTTTGTTGTTTGTTTAGAGGAAGGGAATTCTTTTATGCAACACATTTGACATTTTCACTGTTTTGTCAATTAAATTGGGTGTGTTTCATGTTAACTTTGCACAAGAATTGGTTAAACAAAGACTTTTAGTATCACAGCCATGATTTAGACATTATTTTTTAATTGAACCGTATCGAATCAATTTGAAATATACCGTATTGAATCAAAAGTGAACTTTATCGAGGTATGTATCGTATCGGCAACGTCTTAATGATCCCCAGCCCTAATTAAAGAAATATAACACAAATGAACCCATGACACCTATAATGAATCACTATTTGAAGTGTTTGAAAAGGATGTTCTTAAAGCAGTGTCCTTGGAAAACAACAAAGTATTCTGTTGATTTATAGAACAACGTGCTAACCATGTGTTTTAGATGAGTGCAAAATTGTGCTGAAATAAATGGGATTCTTGTACAAGTTTAGTTTAGTCCATATTTCAGTCTTCTCTCCAACAGAAACATTACTACAAGATACACATTGCAATTCTATCATCGCAATAATATTTTTTCCCAAATTTCTGCAACCAACTCTTCATGGGGTCATCTTGTGCTGGTCTTCCCACAGAGAGAAGACATTTAGTTGTTGACAGCGTTCATAAATCAGAGGCTAAATAGAGACATGAATCTTGCACTATATATTCTGAGCTATCCCGACCGAGCAACGCCACTGTCCCAATTTCAACTACGGTATTCACTCGGTACAAAATTTACAAGATCTCCTTTTCATTGCTTCACTAATCCCCTCACTGTCTCCAAGGTTAGACTGTGGGGGGTTTCTACATTGCGTGAGTAACTCCAGGCAGATGCTATACGCAAAACCGTCCCATGATGCAACGTGAAATATTGGCTGCGGGATATGAGAAAACATGCAACATCCGGTAACTATGTCAAAAATTGCTAAATAAATATGAATACATGTCTGGTTTCAAAAGACTGTTCTAAGTTGAGTTATTTCTTTCTAAGTTGAGAATAATTAAGATGAAAACAAGGCTAAAACAGTGTTATGAGTTGAATAAAACTGGGAAGAAGAACTGATTAGAAACTACACTATTTCTGCAGTTCCTACCCACACTTCACTAGTATTCTCTTGCGTCAGATGCCCTCCCATAAATGGTAACACTGTAGGAGTGGGAGGTGAAGCGTGCACCGTCTTTGATCTCATAAGAAAGATTTGGAGTTTCATTAAATCCTGTAATGAACCGTAACATTGCATTGAGTTAATTTGTTTAATGATTATTGCCTGACGTTATCTCATTTCCCATACAGTGAGCAGTTATATGTTTCCTTTGTATGATCCTGCAGGAATCAAATTAGTTTACGCAATTATGACAAAAAATATAGTTAGGATTAATCGCCACATAATCGCAATTATTTCAAACATTTTCTTTTCCTACTATACTGTAAAAACTTAAAAGAAAGTAGAGAAAGTATAGAGCTACTTTATTTTATTAGCAATTTTTGTAACACTAATATTAGAAAAGTGGCAGAAATGGTGCACATACTCAGAACAGAAGTGTATTTTTAACTGCATTTTTCCCAACAACGATTTGAATTGAAAAGAATAATTGAATTCACGATTTTGAATTCCGTATATCCATAAAAAGTGCACTATGTAACTTTTCTGGTAAAAGTCCAGCACCTGGTTGTCCATGGAGATATGCCTGGGAGAAAGCTTTCGCTGGAATGTACCACAGTATGGCATTAAACTTTATTTAAAGATAAAAGTGATTTTTTTTTTTTAATAAAACAATACCTTGTAAAATACACATTAACCTTAGTGCTCGTCTCCACAGAAATAAGTTATAATAATAATTTAATAACATACTGTGTAAAAATTACAAACAGAGCAACAACATCTCCATGGTAACGGCGCCTTCATGCGTAAAGTTACACAGTGCCTTTAAATCAACTCCTGGTCACTGTCCGCTCCGTGTTCCTCGATGACTTCACTGAAATAGAGGCCCTGACTGTTCTTTCATGTGGCCCCTTTGCCCCCTCTCAGTCTGTTTCCTGTTTCCTTTAAATACCAAGCATTCTGCAGAGCGCCGTGAGCAGCCGCCAAGTCGACAAGTCAAGACACAGCCCGCTCAGCTCCACAAATCTGCATTATCTCCCATTTGCACCTCTGCTAATACTGTTTACTCGTGCTATCAGAAAATGTCAATACCGAGATGCTAATCAAGATTTAAAGGTCCCAGATTAGGCTATTTTCCGATCTCTGTTATAATGTTTCCTCATCAAAAACATACCTGGTTGTGTTTTGTTTGGCTCACACATGTTTAAAATCCAGACTGAGAGGACTTGAAACGGTCTCCTTAATTTGTACTTGTTTTAATTAATTTATTGTCATTTTTATGTAATTTTAAGTGTGTTTTAAATGTGTTTTTACTGCTTCTTGGCCAGGGCTCCCTTGAAAAACAGATTTTTAATCTCAATGGGACTTCCCTGGAAAATCAAAGGTTAAAAAAACAAAACAAAAAAACAAACCCTGCATATTTAGGCTGTGTTCTTCTCTCAAACTCAAACACTCTGTTCCACCTTGTGATGTCATGTGTTTTTGAACTCCAAAAACACAGTGGAGCTCTTCACTATAATAATTTGGATAATTTTAGCCCTGGAATTGGCCATCTCTACTAAAAAAAGAAACTTGAAAACTACCACTAGATGACATCACAAGGTGGAACAGAGCATTTTAAGCTTTGGAGATGTTGAAGGACTAACAATAAAGGATCACGCAAACGTGTGAATGAAACAAAACACAACTCCAGGTATGTTTTTGAGGAGGAAACGACATTTTCACATGGCTAAAAGCTCACAAGAGTCACTTTATACAACATAATACAGGACCTTTAAAGTTTTCAAACTGGATATTTATTGAAGCAGGTATAAAAACTGGAAAAAAGTTACGCAAGACGATCCACTGACGACAACTAAACGTCTCCACAGCTCTCTCTTTGCGTGCTTCCTAAAGCGGAGACAACAAAGCTGCTCACTGGACACTGTTTATTTTTAAAGGTTGAATATGCAGGATTTCCGTGGGCACAATTGTAAACAAACTTCACCTTTTAACTTTGTCTGGGTCAATGTGCGTATTGTTAAAGGTGCACCGTGTAATTTTTCTGGTGGAGGGTCAGTCCCCAGCTTCTCACCATGGAGATGTTGACTGGAATGTTTCACAGTATGGCATTACTTCGTTAGCTACAGAGACAGCAGTTGATGCCATAGGGCCGAGTTACACGTCAGAACTGTGGAGAGCCGAGCCTGTTCACAGTAAGAATGGAAGATGTTAAGTCAATAAAAACCCTTGTTATAGGCAAGATGGATGTTTAATGCCATACTGGGACATTCCAGACAAAGCAACAGCATCTCCATGGAAACAAGCAGATGGCGGACACTCCTCCAGAAAAGTTACACCAAAAAGTTGACGTTCACCTTTAAAATCATTGAAATTTTGGGGGATTATAACAGAACTAAAGCACTGCAAGGAAAAAATGCAATAAATTTCGTGCCGTGAGATGCAAATCGGGAAAATATTGAAGACATTTGGATATCATTACATCCCTAATTATTTCGATACCGATTATTGTCAATATTGTGATCGATACGTTTGCTAAAATATTGTGCATGTCTAGTATAAAAATTTCTTGTTAAATAGCAACAAAATGGGTCACTTGGAGGTTACGAGAGGTAAAGTCTTGCAACTGGAAATGACATATTTGCGCAGCGCATAAAAAATGTTCCGTATATTTTGAAATGCCCAAGGCTGTAGTTACTTAAAACTTCAAAAAGTCCTTTCTGACTAAATACGAGGCCGCTTCCAACCCACCCAAAGTAATTCTAATCTGGAGTGCCAGAAAAGTAGCTCAGCCAAAAAGGTCCGGGTTTTGACTGTGAACTGCTGTGCACTTCCTGGAACAACCCCGCCTCCTCTGACATTCCAGAGCCCCGCTGCTCCCTCCCATTGGACGCTCGTCGAACATCTGGCGCCCGATTCGCCGAAGATGAGGCCAGGGGGCGGGACGTACGAGGGCTCAAAGAAAGTGCGGCTCATTCCCAGGGAGAGGTATAGTTACATAACATGCGTATATACAGGATCAAGGCTACACCCTGCATACAAAAGGCAGGTTTGGGAGAATGGGAGATACGGGTGAGGGGAGGGTGAGAATGGGTGGGAGGGGTCGGGGGGTGGTATCGGTTTTCCATGTGAATAAAAAACAAGAGGAAGCAGCAGCTATTTTATACCCAGGTCAGGAGCTGTGGGAGAGCTTTCCGCTGTGGGGAAAGAGGTTAATTGGAGAAAGATCACCTGCACGGGGCTGTTAGCGGAAGAGCAGTGGACCAAACAGTGAGAACGGTGCCAGGAAAGAGAAGGGAGGGAGGGAGGTGGGAGATGGAGGGAGGAGGAGAAGGAGAGCGAGGAGGAAGTGGGAGAGAGCGAGGGAGGGAGTGGGAGATGTAGAGAGAAATGGCGGTAAAGTGAGAGGGAGAAGAGAGAAAGCGGAGGAAGAGAGAGATGTAGGGTGATAGAGGAAGAAGGAGAGGGGAGATGGAGAGAGAGTGAGAGTGAGAATAAAAGGAGAAGGAAAAGTATAGAGGAAATTGGAGGGAGAGAGATTTAAAGAGAGAGATATGGAAATACAGAGGAGGAGAGAGGGAGAAGAAAGAAAACATGTGGAAGAATAATGGAGAATAGTGGAAAATACAGTAATTTGCAATTAAATCACTATTATCTGACGTCTGTCCCCTCTAGGCATAAAAGTTCTATACAAAATAAAAGCATTACTGTAAAAGCTGTTTTAATGGCTCCTATTAGCAAAGTACAACGTCTGCAATTATTATACTTAAGTTAATAAGTTAAGTATTGTGCAGACGACAGCTTATCTAAAACTTGCAACTCCTGTTTCGATTTCCACAAATGTTCTAAAATGTAACGTGAATCTTCTATTAGTTTAGAAATTTGAGTCTTAAATTTGTGTCTTCATTGCAAAAAAATGTAATCGCAACATCCATTTTTAGGCGTTCTGACTGTGAGCGGTGTGGCCTCTCCACAGATCGGACCTGTAACTCGGTCCGGTTTGGTCTCCCTGAATTCAGACGTTCCAGACAAAGCAATAACATCTCCGTGGAGAAAAGCATCTGTCGGACCTTCCACCACACCAGAATGAAATGTTTTGCCGCATTGTCCAGCTGTAACGGCGAGGACAGAATGTAAAAGGTGGAGAAAAGTGTCCGGAGGTTGAATAGGGAGAGATATGCGTGGAATCCTAATTGTGTTATTGCTCCAGAACAAACATTAGTCCTGCCTGTCATACCACAGACAGCGGGCAATGGGCCACTGTGAAAGCAACACACACACACACACACACACACAGGACAAACGGGAAATTAAATGAAGCAGCCGTATACTCTCCACTTTGGCCTGTTTCTGGAGACTTGACAATAAGCCCTATGTGTGGAGCCTGGAGTGTTCACTTCAGCCGCCGTTTGCTTTGAGTTTAGCCGGGCTCAAACAGATGTGCTCCCGTCCACTCCCTCTCATCCCTCTCTATTTCCCTCTAGCTCATACCTCCTTTTCCTCTTCCCTCTTCTAACCCTCTCCGTCACTCTATTTCTCCCTCATTTTCTTCCCACCACTTTCAATCCTTTCTCTAGCCTCTCCTCTCTCCCTCTACACTCACCCCTCTCCTCCTCCTTTCTCTTTCACCCTTGCCTTCTCACCATTTCTTTCTTTCTCCCTTCTCTCCTCCCTCCATCTCTCTTCCCTCCCTCTCTCTCTGCAGCTGTGTGCGGTGTGGCAGGGGCCCAGGAGGCAGTAAACCCACAGTCCAGCGCTGCCACGTAGCCACGCAGCAACGTCAAGAAACACAAGAACGCAAAAAAAAGGCACAACACAAGCATCTGCTATATTCCTCTATCTATCCATCCATCTATCTACTGTTTAAAGGAAGAGACGCTTTTAAATAAGGGGTCATTGTGTCAAAGAGAGGGGGAGATTTCAGCAAGTTACAGCCTGTATATCTGTATATTAGAATGCTTTGTAGGTCCTAAAAAGCTAATTGGCTTCTTACAAAAAATGACCAAAAAATCAATGTTTTCAGCTTATTCTATTCAAAGTTTTTGCTATAAATGTTCTGCTTACTCAACATGGCATGACTTGCTTATAGTTCTTATAGTTTTGTAACCGTTTCTTCGTCAGACGTCCGTCATCAACATCCAGTACATGCAACAGTGTCAGCTTCCTGTTATAGGGTGTCATTTTAAGGACAGCTGACCAAAGAGCAAATAACAGGGAAACGCAGAGGAAGTGCCTTGCCCGATGATATAAAAACAGTATGCGCCAACGCAAGATCTGAACTAATGACTTTCACTATTGCGGGTGACCACGATCTATGCCAACACTGTGTATGAATGTGCATTAAAACAGACAGTTTCAATAAGACGTTTTATGGCGCCATTTTAAGGACAGTTGACCTGTTGACGATACAAATATATCTTGCATGGATATAATATTTTGTTTTGAATTGTTAATTGCTATGGCAACAGTCACACCTTTCTATCATCGTGAAACCCATGGGTATTTTTAAAGTTGACCATTTACGTCTATTGTCGATTTAAGGTATTTTTGTCCATCCATACAAAGTGCAACTAACTCGGAAATGCAGAGGAAGTGCCCTGCCCAATGATTAAAAAACGGTATGCACCAATACAAGATTTGAACCAGTGATCTTCTAGATTATGGGTGAACTCTTAACCAACTGCACCACTATCGACAAAAGCCTGTACATTAAACCAGGTATATAGTATTGAAATTTAATGTTTTGTATGTTTTAATTTTAATATTGTATAGACCTAGACATGTCACGATAAGAAATTTTGAAGTACAATGCATTACTTAAGAAAATATAGAGGATAATATTGAAACTCATTGATTATTCCCCTAAAAACCTTTTCTAAATGTATAATATTGTTAAAAACACGAGATGCAAGACTTGATGTTTGTGCACCTGGTGTTTTTTGTGTAGTTTGTGTGTGTGTGTTGAGTGCAGAGAGAGAGGGGTGGGATATGGAAGGGTTTTTTTGTTTTTGTTTTTATCTATGTTTGTTTTAATTTCCTTAGTTTGAAAATTGAAAAAAAATAAGTAATAAAAAAACATGAGGTGCAAAAGTATAGCAGAATAACACTTTAGTATTAGATTGTATCTGTAATAAGTCATAGAAGTTATATAGTCAAAACCCAACAGTTCAAATCTTTATCTTGCAGAAAAAAATAATAAAATATACAAAAAAATAAATTGTACGCATAAAAAATAGTCCCAGAAAACATTGTTCCAGTCTATATAGTAATTAATAGGCCTGTAATAGAGATCATTTATGTATTATTTATTATGCATTATGTATTACAAAATGGGTTGGCTTACAGATGAGGCCCATAGCATGAGATTCCTTCGAGCTTTTGTCCAGTCTGTTCAGTTTTGGTTGGTGTGGTCTTTCCTAAAACGCAACCGGAAATGGTAACGCCGCCAGTGGAACGCTCGTCCATGTGTGCACGCTTTGCTGACCAGATGTTTAATGCCTAAACACACCGCAACAAAATAGTTTACAGACACCCATCCTTATTAGTATTATCATTGGCCTTGGTGTCATTCTTTCCATCTCAATGAACCAGATTTGTCCTATCGCAGTATCTCAGGCTGTAGTTGTGTACTTCACCATGAGTTTGTTTGTAAGTAATATAGAGGAAGTGGCTATGTTCCCACAAGCACATGAGTGTGAGTCACTCTTAGACAAAGTAGGGCTTCCAGATTTTCTTCTCTTTCTGTCCCGCGCTCCCAAAGCGTTGCCGAGCTGAGTTCACTGAGTCTGAATGTCTGAGTATGTTAGCCTTGGGAGAGCTCAAAGCTAACCCCTCCCTAAAACCAAGGATCTCCTCATCAGCGGTGCCTGGCCACACACACAGGAGATAGGAGGACTAAACACAGAAAGGTGCATTGTGGAACTTTTCTAGTGGAGGGTCCGCCACCTGCGTCACACCATGTACATGTTATTGTTTTCTCATGAAATGTTCTACAGTATGTCATTTAATTTAACTATCTCCATTGAGACAAGCAGCCACATCACCAGGCAAAGTTACGGGTCAGATCTGTGCAGAAGTGGGGCTGCTCACAGTACGAATGCTTAGTTTTCATTAGTTGAGAACTACCTATAAATGAATTAAAACAAGATATATTTGTTTAATGCCGAACTGCATAATATAACGTCACCATGGAGACAAGCAGTTGTTGGATCCTAATCCAGAGAAGTTACACGGTTGCACCTTTCAGTTAATCTGTTTTAGATCATGAAAATCCAAATACAATTTACTTTCTCTTGTGAGGTGACTTGTGCGATTTTCAGGTGGTGGAAATCCGACTGAATGATTCAATGGAAATACAAAGTCTATTTTTGGCAAAAAAAGTGACATACTATGGCTTTAAATACTGGTCTGAAATATAAAGCTTTATTTATAGCAACGCACCATTGTCCAAAACACTACTAACAATGAGTCTATGTCTATTCTTTCTCAACTCCTCTTAAGCATGCGTGAATTGATTAAACAACAGTGTAAAATATCATGATTTAAATTATGGTAAATGGTCACATTTTCCGCATTCAAGGCACTCAAAGCGCTATGATCTCTGTGATAAGGGCATAACCTTGGCTGCATACCATTCTGTCACTACAATGCAAACAGCTTGAATGCCATGAGAACAATATAATGCCTTACAGCTCCAGAATGACTTTTTCATTAGTTTCCATTAAAAATAATTACAGAAAATATGACTGAAATGTGTTATTGGTCAACTACAAACTCTGGCTGACCAGCTATAGGCTATAACTTTTGTAGAGGCTTGAACAATATGGGTTTTTTCATGGCTGATGCCGATACGAATTGTTCCGAATCCAAAGCAATCAATGGCCGATAAACTCTGCCGATATTTTTGAGCAAATTTTGATTATTTTCCATTAATTATGGCATTTTAATTTAAAACAAACTCACCCAGAGCCCCGTTTTTACCACAAACCTATAAAACAGCAAAGTCGTCATGTTTTGTGCAGTTATCTCTTCATTTTAAAGGTACAACCTGTAACTTGTCCAGTGGAGGGTCTGTCACCTGCTTGTCTCCATGGAGATACGCTTAAAATGTTCCACAGTATGGTCATAAACTTAAGAATCTCCATGGAGACTTGAAGCCAACTTACAGGTTAGGTTTGAGGAGGTTTTTGAGCAATAAATAACACCTGGAGTTGAGTAAATAAAGACAGATTAGTTTAATACCCTCGTGTGGGCAAAACCAAAGCATTAACATATAAATAAAACCAGTCTCATTGCAGACCCGCTCCAGAAATGTTACACAGTGCACCTTTAAAGTGTTAATATAGGTTTGTTTGTATTTTTCAAGCAACAGATTGATGGGAAAAAAATAACGGCAAGATCTAAGGCCGATAAAAATTCCAACTAATGGCCAGATATGGGTCGATCTCTGAATCTTTGTTTTGGCCGAAAGCAACAGAGCATTTCCCAACATACAATAATGAAAGAATGGCAGTGTAATTTAACATGACTAAACTGATATCCAAACTGCCTTCTGACAACAACAAAATAAGTGTTTCTGATTGGCTGTAAGGGATCCATTGGCACGATACAGAGCTGTTTTTAGGAAAGACGAGAACCTGTGAATGTGTTTGGGAAATCCCTACTGAATCATCTTTCAATCACACACAGGTTGGCCAATGTTACCGTAATGTTGTAACTCATTTGACATTTTTGGCTTTTGGCTTTAATATAACTGCATTTTCTGGGTCAATTTTAATGAGGAAAAAGGCGGTGCCCCAGACCTCCTATACTTTAAAGATTAATTCTGTAACTCTTCTGGTGGTCTGTCTCCATGGAGATGTTATTGCTTTGGTATTAAACCTTTCTATCTTCATGGAGACAAAACTAGACCAGAAGTTACAGGTCAGATCTGTGGAGAGGCGACCCCGCTCAGAGTCAGAAAGCCTGTTTTTCGAGGTATTTTTGAGATGTAAAACCACCTGTACCTGAATAAATGTAAGGTAGAGCTGCTTAATGTCATACTGTGGAACATTCCAGGCAGAGTAATATCTCCACGCAATCAGGTGTTTGATGGACCCTCCACCAGAAAGGTTACACAATGCACCTTTAACAGCTTTAAGTTACTTGCGTTATAGGCTAGCCCGACAGTGGCTAAAATAAATTATTCACTACAGATGTACCAAAAAAAAGAAACTCATGCCTTAAATTTATAAAAAAAATTCTCTCAAACGAAGGCCAAAACAGGTAAAAATAAAATAACTTCAATGGATTTCATGGATTGATTTAAAGGTGCACCGTGTAATTTTCCATTTGAGGGTCCGTCACCAGCTTGTTTCCATGGAGATGTTACTGCGGTCCCTGGAATGTTCCACGGTTTGGTATTAAAAACCAACCTTAAAAAAGAGATTAGTAATTTCAACAGGACTTTCCTGGTTAAATAAAGGTTAAATAAAAACAAAAAAACATATATATCTCCATGGAAACAAGCACGTGACACCGCTATGCCACGTTACAGGTCAGATCTGTGAAGCGGAGACCCCAGTGAGAATAAGAACGCACGTGTTTCAAGGCATCTTTCTCAGCAAAAAAAAAAAAACACACCTCTAATCGATTAAATGCAAGATGGTTATGTTTAATGCCATAGTGAGGAACATTTCAGGTAAAGCAATAACATCCCATGGTAGGAGACCCTCAATAGAAAGTTACATAGTGCACCTTTAATATATTGCTCTTTGAACTTGATCAAAATGAAATGTGCATAAATAGAAACTAGACTTTAGATCCACACTAAAACCTATTGTCATAAGTTTTCTCTTTGCAAACCACTGCTGCCGGTTTAGATATTACTGACATAAATTTATGCTTTCAGTAGGACAATTACCCACTGATCCTAGTCCATTTTCTTGTCTCCATGGAGATAAGCGGACACAATGAACTCAACACAGGGTCCTGCAGTCTCGTAAGTGCCTCCTATGAAAACTCAGGCGGAGAAAGAAGCACATCACAAGCTATTTTACACTCTAAGACGTGATAATATGTGTGACGCTACACCTCACAAGCCCTGCGTACGGCCCCCATCAGGGCTCCACTATACACTGATCTATCACACTGCATGCCTTTACAACTGTGAAATGCAGCGCTTCTGTGGAAAATTAGCCTGTTAGCATCAATGTGACAATCTATCGGCAAAACTCGATCCTTCTTCAAGTGACAGGTCTGATAAAGCGGCGTGTGCAGGTATGTGTGTGTTGTGGTTGTGGCTGCACGCTTTTCACTCCAGTGCGGTCCTGGCCAATCAGCATTAGTCATACTCTGTTATACTCCCTTCTCGGCTTCATCTCTGCCCTATACCCAGCTTCGAAAAACGTCTACAGTTTGAAATTGCTTACATCTGGACTCTTAATCTTTTTTTGTTTTCTAACCTGAAACTATAACTTGCAAATAACTTCAGTTTTTTGTGTATTTTTGATTAATTTACACTGCACTATGTAACGTTTCGGAGGGTTTTCCACTTTCTTGCCTCCGCAGAGATACTATGAATGTCCCTGGAATGTTTCACTGTATAGCATTAGCGCTTATCCATCACCGTGGAAACCAGCAGGTGATGCAGCCAGGCCAAGATCTGCGGCTGTCACAGTAAATAAGGAGTGTTTTTCAAGGTATATTTAAAAAATGCAAGACAGGATTAATGCCATACAGTGAAAAACTCCAGGCAAATAAAGCGCATCTCCATGGTGATGGACCCATACCCAAAAGGTAACATAATACACCTTTAAGTGGTACAGATTATTTGACTTGTTTAAATTTGTATGTCTAACAGTTGAGTAATTTGACGTTTTTCACATCAACAGTGCAAAGTTTCCTTCAAATTCTTTAGTACATTTTTCAAAATAAATAAAAACATTAAAACCATTCAAAAGACTCTAGACCTACCTGAGTAAATAAACCAATGTATCCAGCTCATACCTCTCCCCTGCCCCCTTACTACTGGCCCAACTTCCCAAACAACCCCTTCAAAAGAAAGCCGCTCATTCAGAAGAGCTCGGGTTAGTGCAGGGAGGGGGGAGCCCATGAGCAAGAGATTTTTGTGAGTGGGGGTCCCATTCCCGCTAAATTGTCCCACATGGCTGAGCGTGCTTAGCTTAAACAAACACCCCCACTTCCTCCTCGCCAAGCGCAGGGGGCACCGAGCGCGCCCCGCCACACACAAAAACATAACAACAGAAATATGCTGCGAATTCCAGCGCACACAGCTTGCATGCGCGCTGCTAGTTTGGGTACACATGCGCATGATTCATTGTACACACTGGAGGATGGAGGGCGATATTTCAGACAGTAAACATGGCATCGAGCAAGAAAGCAACAGTGAAGGAGTTTACGGAGTTTAACAATGGACAAGAGACGAAGTTTGAGTTGATTTTTTGTTAGGGATACAGCTTTTTCAGTTCCGATATCGATGTTGATGCTTTGGCTTTAAAAGTAGAATGTTCCACAGTCTCTAATTCTCTCTCATTTAATGTCTCTCTCTAGTTTAAAATTTTATGATGATTATTTATGTTATAATTTGTTTGTATTGTGATTTTAATGTCTTTCTCGTTCTGTAAAGCACTTTGCTTTACAGAACTAACAAACTTGCCTTACCTTAAACAGCTCTACCATATACGTATTAAATTACAGGTGGGTTTATGGCTCAAAAATACCTAGAAAACAGGCTTTCTGACTGTGAGCCTCTCCATAGATCTGACCTGTAACTTACCATATTGTGAAACACTCCAGACAAAGCAATAACATCTCCATGCAGAATTCTTATTAAAATGTAAGAATTTGTAGGAAACTTTGCATTGATGATGTGAAAAAAGCTTGATTACTCAACAAATCAAATAATCTATACAACTTAAAAGGTGAATTATGTTACTTTCCTGGTAAGAGTTCTGTCACCATGGAGATGCTCTTTATTTGCCTGTAATTTTTCACTGTATGGCATTAAACTCGTCTTGCATTTGTTAAATATGCCTAATTTACTGTGACTTAGACGTACTTTGTCTGAGTCTAAGCCACAGATCTTGGCCTGGCTGCATCACCTGCTGGTCTCCATGGTGATGAATAAGTGCTAATGCTAAACAGTGAAACATTCCAGGCAAATCAATAGTATCTCCGTGTAGGCAAGCAGGTGGAAGACGCTCAGAAGGTGCATTGTTTAGCCAGAAAAGTTGCACAATACAATAGGCTGAAATGGGCTCTAACCCCCAATATGTGAACCCGCCATTGGGCCCTTGGAAGTGACTGTGAAGATTATTATTATGACTGTTTAGGATGTGAAACTGTGAATGTTGAGGAAGTCCTATTACATTTAGCCTGTAAATGCTGAGACCACAAGAAACGCTTGTAATTCTCTACACACTACAGACATTATTTGCTATCAAGGTTATGCTATACTGATTAAATAGTGAGGAGCGCTTATTATATGTAAAGATAAAGAAGATGTTATAGTTCAGGGCATAGGCTCCCACAGGTAGAATGCATAGACTGTCTAAAATTCTCCCCCATAGGCTTAAAAGATCATGGACTAAATGCTGGTATAACAAAATCTTATTTTGTTGCTCTTTGTATTGTCATTCATACAAAAAGTAACTATCACTGTTCAAAATGTCTGCTTAAATATGAAATACAGGCTGATATTCAACTCCACAAATTGTATAATGACAGAAAATTGTTAATATAGTTAGTACTTGTGCCACCATAATCTGAACTCGATGGGAAACACAGGTTCAGAGGTAAATGTTTTGTTATAAATTAGAATGTGAATTTAGGGAGCAAAGTATCATTGAAAATCTCAAAATGGTACAAAATAAGCGTCTAAACTGTGACCTGTTTCCAAACCAAATTATTAACATAATCCTGAACAATGGAGCATCCCTTCCACAGCCTCGCAGTGAATGAATTGACAATGTTTGCCCAACACAAAGTCAGCAGTGCAGAAGTCAGTGACCACCTCTCTTTCACTGCCCTGACCTCGTATCAGACACAATCAGCTCCACATTACAGACTCCACACACAGAGACAGAGGAGAGAGGGAGGAGAGAGGGAGAGGAGAGAGGAGAGAGAGGAGAGACAGGCTCCGCACACAGAGACAGAGGAGAGAGGGAGGAGAGAGGGAGATGAGAGAGGAGAGAGGGAGGAGAGACAGGCTCCGCACACAGAGACAGAGGAGAGAGGGAGGAGAGAGGGAGATGAGAGAGGAGAGAGGGAGGAGAGAGAGGAGAGACAGGCTCCGCACACAGAGACAGAGGAGAGAGGGAGGAGAGAGGAGAGAGGGAGGAGAGACAGGCTCCACACACAGAGACAGAGGAGAGAGGGAGGAGAGAGAGGAGAGAGGGAGGAGAGAGAGGAGAGAGGGAGGAGAGAGAGGAGAGAGGAGAGACAGGCTCCGCACACAGAGACAGAGGAGAGAGGGAGGAGAGAGGGAGAGGAGAGAGGAGAGAGGAGAGAGGGAGGAGAGAGGAGAGACAGGCTCCACACACAGAGACAGAGGAGAGAGGGAGGAGAGAGGGAGAGGAGAGAGGGGAGAGGGAGGAGAGAGAGGAGAAACAGGCTCCACACACAGAGACAGAGGAGAGAGGGAGGAGAGAGGGAGAGGAGAGAGGGGAGAGGGAGGAGAGAGAGGAGAGACAGGCTCCGCACACAGAGACAGAGGAGAGAGGGAGGAGAGAGGAGAGAGGGAGGAGAGACAGGCTCCACACACAGAGACAGAGGAGAGAGAGAGGAGAGAGGGAGGAGAGAGAGGAGAGAGGGAGGAGAGACAGGCTCCGCACACAGAGACAGAGGAGAGAGGGAGGAGAGAGGGAGAGGAGAGAGGGAGGAGAGAGGAGAGACAGGCTCCACACACAGAGACAGAGGAGAGAGGGAGGAGAGAGGGAGAGGAGAGAGGGGAGAGGGAGGAGAGAGAGGAGAAACAGGCTCCGCACACAGAGACAGAGGAGAGAGGGAGGAGAGAGGGAGAGGAGAGAGGGGAGAGGGAGGAGAGAGAGGAGAGACAGACTCCGCACACAGAGACAGAGGAGAGAGGGAGAGGAGAGAGGAGAGAGGGAGGAGAGAGGAGAGACAGGCTCCGCACACAGAGACAGAGGAGAGAGGGAGGAGAAGAGAGGGAGCAGAGGAGAGACAGGCTCCACACACAGAGGAGAGAGAGGGAGGAGAGGAGAGAGGGAGAGGAGAGAGGGAGAGGAGAGAGGAGAGACAGGCTCCACACACAGAGGAGAGAAGGAGGAGAGAGGAGAGAAGAGGAGAGGGGAGAGGGAGGAGAGAGAGGAGAGACAGGCTCCACACACAGAGGAGAGAGAGGGAGGAGAGAGGAGAGAAGAGGAGAGAGGGAGGAGAGAGAGGAGAGACAGGCTCCATACACAGAGAGGAGAGAGGGAGGAGAGAGGAGAGAAGAGGAGAGAGGGAGAGGAGAAAGGGAGGAGAGAGAGGAGAGACAGGCTCCATACACAGAGAGGAGAGAGGGAGGAGAGAGAGGAGAGACAGGCTCCACACACAGAGGAGAGAGAGGGAGGAGAGAGGAGAGAAGAGGAGAGAGGGAGGAGAGAGAGCAGAGACAGGCTCCACACACAGAGAGGAGAGAGGGAGGAGAGAGGAGAGAAGAGGAGAGAGATAGGGGAGAGTGAGGAGAGAGGGGAAAGAGAGAGAGGGGAGAGAGAGAAAGCGAAGAGAGGGAGAGAGGAGAGATAGAGGAGAGACAGAGGAGAGATAGGCAAGACAGAGAGAGAGAGCAAAACAGAAGAGAGGAGAGAGAGAGAAACAAAAGAGAGAGAGAAACAGAAGAGAGAGAGGAGAGATAAGAAAGGCAGAGGAGAGGCAGAGGAGTGAGAGAGAGAAAGAGAGACAAAGAGAGACAGAGGAGAGATAGAGGAGAGATGCAGAGAGAGAAAGAGAGAGAGGAAAGACAGGCTCCACAAAGAGAGAGAGAGGAGAGACCGAGAGAGAAAGAGAGACAGAGAGACAGAGAGAGAGAAAGTGAAGAGGAGAGAAAGAGAGAGAGAAAGGAGAGAGAGAAAGAAAGAAGAGACAGAGAGAGAAAGAAAGAGGAGAGACAGGGGCCACACGGAGAGGAGAGACAGAAAGAGAAGAGAGAGAGGAGACAGACAGAGGAGAGAGGGAGGAGAGAGACAGAGAGGAGAGAAAGAGAAGGGAGGAGAGAGCGAGAGGAGACAGAGGAAAGCGAGAGGCTCCACACAGAGAGGGGAGACGGGGTCTGCTGGGGCAATAACCACCAGTGAACCTGTGGCTAAAGAGCGTTCCCTGCTACACTGGGGCTGCAGGCCTTAAAGTACATGACAGATTCTCCTCATTTCACTGTGATGTAGGCAGCACAATTATACTGGTACCACTTTATAATTACTACACTTGAATTAGACTTCATAAAGCAAGCACAAAAATTTAAAGGTGCATTTTTGGTGGAGGGTCTGCCATCTGCTCGTCTTCATCGAGATGTTGCACAGTCGGGCATTAACGTTATCCATCTCCATAAAGACAAGTACCTGACACCACCAGGTCACGTTACAGGTCAGGTCTGTGGAGAAGCAAGTCCATCAAAGTTCTCAAAGGTATTTCTGGGTAATAAAACAGTGATAATTCAAGATGGATGACTTTAATGCCATACAGCGGAACATTCTGAGTAAAACAAAGACTCTCTCCATGTGACAAGCAGAAAAGTTACTGGACCTTTTATAATGAACAAATATTTTACTAAGAATGATTCAGATTTAGTAACTATACTTAATTGGTACCTTAACCTAAACTCCTAACCCTTCACCAAATAGTTACTAAGCCTGAATCATACTTAATAAAAGAAATCAAATCTCTGTTCATGGTTTATTATGGCTAATTAAGGAGTAGTTACCATTATATTTAAGATTTAAGTTTAAAATTTCTTGGTTGGACAAGGGAAGCAGATGTGACATAGGCTACATAGAGGTATTTCATAAGGGTTACCTAAACTTTTTTGGTTCACTTTTTTCCCCTTTTGGTTCACTTGTATGATATAAAACTACGGTATATATTTGCCACACAGTTACCGTCCTCCTAAATCATTAAAAAATTATTATGAAACCCCTGAAAACCTGTCATACCCACTTTAATTAAGCCAGCTATGCCAAAAGTCAATCTTAAGTGAACCCAACTCCCCCTCCATTCCCACAGACACACATGGGCGCACACCCGGGCACATTCTGGGAGACACAGCAGCGAGACGTATTCTGATCATGGAGTTTATGGGCCATGAAAAAGCTTGTTCTGTGGGTGGTATGTGTGTGTAGGTGCTGAGAGAGAAAGGCCTATTTAGTCACACCTACTCGAGAAAGCTGTATCCTCACACAGACAGTCGGAGAATTTCACCACAGACGACTCAATGTGGACTGCGCCGAGAGTCATTTGTTTAAATCTTTGCACTATTGTCTTTGCGAAGTATGGTGCGGTCAGTTTGAGCTGGAGATTCAGGGTACAAGAGAAGCGAGGTGCATTAAACTATGCTTTAACTCAATGAATTATGAAGAAGAACGCACTGCCAGCATGCAAAGATCCAATTTGAAAGAAATCAATAGAGTAATAAATGCGTGTAGACATTTTGTTTGGTTTTTGATGATTATAGAAAATGGTTGATTTCCACATCCAGGTATCGTTAAAGCGTTAAAGGTTGTTTTCCATCAAAATGTTCCACGTTATAGCATTATAGCATTACCCTTCTAAAGACAAATATGCGACACCAGCAGTCCAAGTCAGATTTGTGGAGAGGCGAGCCCACTCACAGTACAAATACACACTTTCCATGGTATTCCTGAATATATAAACACACCTGTAATTGAATCAATGCAAGAGATGAATTACTCTAATGCTAAGCTATAACACAGGCATGTCCAAATTTATGGCCCGGGAGCCAAATGTGGCCCTCAGACCAATTGTTTTGGCCCTCAGGCTCCAGGTGAATTGGCCCATACTACTGCAAATAATATGTTTTACTGCATGTTTTTGAAATCTACCTTGATCAAGCAAATTTAGTGTGTCCTTCTGAGGGTCTAAGCATGAACAAAGGTCTGGAGGGTCATTCAAACCTGTTATAAATGCACAGATTTGGATTATTCACTGTTTTGACCACCAGTCTATACCCCTCGATCGGCCCTCACGCTGATCTGTGTTTTAATATGTGGCCCTTGATGAAAAAAGTTGGGACACCCCTGATATAACATCTCCATCCATGAGACAAATAAGTGGGGGACCATCCATCATAAATGTTACACAGTGCACCTTTAAAAATAGAAATGGAAAATAAAAACTACTGCAAAAATGGGTCCGATTTTGAAATTGGTAGGTGTGCATCCAGGAGCCATTGGTTAAGAATGGTCCAAAATATGTGTCTTCCATTACAATGAATTACACAGGTAGGGCACTTTATCACCTATGGAAAGTGTGTACGTTCACTCGGTCCCTGTTCTAACACCCCCCTCCCTCCCCTCCCGTCTCCTCCTCACCCCACCCCTCCTGCCCCTCGGCCCGGGGTCGTGGGGTCACATTCCTCCTCCTCAATCAGCCTGAGGATTTCACACAGGGACTCAGGGATACATGTGTGCGTTTGAAATCTTTTAGTGATTTGTGGGAGGTCCCTGCGCTCAGCCCCCGGGCAGGGAGTGGAGAGGTGAGGGGAGAAGAAGAGAGGGATGGAGGAGCAGAGGAAGCCTTGTCCGAAATGAGATAGCGGTGTTTATACGCTAAAGGTACAGTAGCATTTGCCCCCATGATAAAAAGTGCTCTCACGTGAGATAATGTAGCGTGACTGTGACGTTAATGGGGGGGAACTTTTTGACATTTTAAATCCAGGGCTCATTTCTTCCGATTGCAAAACACAGGTCAATGACATTAACCTGAATTAACATTTGAATATGTGATTTGAATAGAGTGCAGGAGTTAGCCGGCCATTATTCAAAACACCAATTAGCTTTATAAATATCTCACCAATGGCATTTTAAAGGGTAATTTTAAATGTAAATGTGACTTTTTTGGGCCCCATAGAAATTTATGTATTACGTTGGAATGTTCCACAGTTTGTCTTTCTGTGGAAAGTTATTTGCATGCAGCTGATGCTATCAAGCCAAGTTACAGGTTTGATCTGTGGAAAGGCAAGTCCGGTCATAGTAAGAATGCATGTTTCTCAAGGTATTTTTGCCAATAACACACCTATAATTGACTTTAAGCAAGACAGATAGTGTAGAACATTCCAGGTAACACAATAAAGCAGGTAACAACCAGAAAAGTTACATAGGGCATCTTTAAAAGGGCCCATATTATGCAATTTTCTGAGTACCTGGAGCTTTGTTTTGTTTAATTCACACATTTAACACACAAAACCTGCACAGAAACCTGCATATTGGGGCTTAATGTGATGTCATGTGGTAATATAGGAAATGCTCCACTGTGTTTTAAACTCCATGCACCTTCACTAGAAACATTAGGATGATTTCAACCCTGGAATTGCTCATCTCGCCTCCACTAAAGGTAAAAGGTAGTTGTTAACTTGAAAACTAGCACTACATAACATCGCAGGGTGGAACAGAGCATTCTGAGCTGCAGACAGACTAATCATAAAAGATTACTCAAACATGTGTGAATGAAACAAAACAACTCTGGGTATGTTTTTAATAAGGTAACAGCATTATAACTTAAAACTTAAACCTCACAAGAGTCAGTTTTATGTAATGTAGGACCTTTAGTAAAAAGATTTGGGTTAAAATTAGATGCGGCGATAGTGCTAATGGGGTACAGATCATTACCCATTGTTAAAGCACTGGAGCGTGAAGTTGGCAGAAGCGGGAAGGATAGGTGGGAAGGTTAGGTATGCAGCTGGGGTGAGGCGGGTGGAGGCGTGGAGGGGGGAGCAGTTAGGAGTGTGTCTGCAGAGCCTGGAGGGGGCAGAGAAGAGGGGGTGGGGTGGGGTGGGGGGGTTTAACAAGGGAAGGCAATAAAACATGTGGGTTTGCATAAAAAAACACATCTACTTCCTTCCCAGAGCAGCAAGGCCCAGGTCTGACCAGGCCTCCACACAGGGCAAACTGAGACAACACCAGCACTATCCACACAAGACTCAGATTTCAGTAAAAGCGCAAAACAAATACTTTAATGCACATTTAAAGATGCACTATGCAGCTTTTCTAGTGGAGGGCGTGTCACCTGGTTTTCTCATTGATGGTGTTATATTACAAAGTTATTATGATGGTGCAAGACCATGTTACTGGTCAGGTCTGTGAAGAGGTGAGCCCACACAGAGTATGAATGCATGTTTTTCAAGGTATTTTGAGCCCAAAAAAATGCAATTCAAAAAATGTGGGCAAACTTTACTGATCCACAAGGGAAATTATTTGGAAACAGTAGCTCATGCATCACAATGAATATAAGAATAAAGAGCAAACATAGAAATGGGAGTAATAAATTAGAAAAAAAGGCACAATAGATAACTTTAAAGCCATACAGTGCAACATTTAAGACAAAGCAAGGACATCCCCAAAGACACCAGAAAAGTCAGCCAATGTAGCTCAACTTTAAATAAACAAACCATAAAATATAACTCACAGACATAATATTAGCAGAGCGTACTCCACAGCAGACAGCAGAGATTCACAGACTCTTAAACAAGGCATAAAAACAGCCATTAATGAGGGGTAGAACTTTCCATGGAGCTGCCGACTAGAACCACCAACCTGCCCGGCATGCTAATGTGGGCACGTAAAGTTCGCCTCGTATGTATCCTGCATGTGTGCTCAGTGTGAGACCCAGCTGAGCGCATACGCACACACGGTGGGCACAGCTATTTCCGTGATCTGCCCCAAGGAGCTGTGAGGGGGCATTAGCTCGAGAGATCTACTTATTTCTGTTACGATACTGATGTCCGTACTTTGAATTTAAGTATCTACATCCGGATATTACTGGATATCACTGAAGGGACGGAAAAGTACGCTTATTTCCTCAAAATGCAGCTAACTTATTACACTAGAGATCCAAATTGTGTTATGCAACTGTTATTTATCCTGTTTATAACTTATCCTGTTATTTATCCTTATTATATCCAATTAAAAGACCCAATCAGGATATCGACTTAACCGATATTATGGAACCAATACTCAATCCAGCAAAATGTTTAGTATCGGTATTGAAAAAATGGTTCCGATACCAATGTCGAAACTTAATTAGCTATAATTAGCACCCCAGTAGACCTGTCACAATAACAAATTCTGAAGCAAGATATACTGTGGAAGTGAATATAGATGATAAACTATAATACTAAAACTCATTTATGTCACTGATACATCAACTAAAGAGCAGATTTAAACCACAAAAGCTATTAAAAAACATGAGCTGCAATAAATAAACAGCAGAATGAAACACTTTAGTACTTTGTTAGTATCTGTAATGAGTCATAGAAGTGATTAATTCAACCTTTTACGACTTATCGTATAACCAAAAAAATAAATAAAAATCCTAAGCAGTGGAAAGAAAAAGTACACACAATAAATACTGACCCCCAAAAAAATCTTATTCCAGCTTTCATATATGGAACGGTAAGTTGATATAGTAATTATCATGACAGGCCTACACTCCAGGCATCTATGGGAGAACTCCACTGTCAATGCTGAGTCTAACCATTCTGTCCACAAAGTCATAAACAGTGAATGGAGAAGTGAAATGACTGCTCAGTGAAGTCATGTGTTGCATCACATGCCCACAATGTAATTCTAGTTCATGTTCTTTGTAATGAAATAATTTTAAATGTCACGCTTCTGTAATATACATTTGACTCCATTTAACAAGTCTCCTTTGATAAAATTCTTGACTGAAAGCAGAAACCTGGCCTTGGGACTGCACTATTGTTGTGAAAAAAGTAGGATGAGTGAGTTTCACTGACAGTCCTTAGGGATCTTTAGTTGAAATACCGATAATCGCACTCAGCCCAAATGTCAGACGCCTTATCTGAGACAGAAACTGACTAAAAGTGACACAAAGTGGTGTTATGAAACATTACGCTGAAGCCATCCTTGAACACAGGAGCCCGGAGAATGGGAGAGGGGGAAAAGTTGAAAGGCTTCTTTTATCTTTCTCTAAATCAACTGTCAACAATGCAGGAAATTATCAAGGGAGACAAAAAAGAGAGACAGAGCTCTGGAGAATGAGAGGGGCGAGGGACGGGGGGAGGAGGAGGAGGCGGCGGGTAAACATTACAGCTCCGCGCCAAGCAAACACGAGATGCTGGGATACTTCAACACAGGGCCATGGGCTGAGAAAGAGGGCAGAGACTCAGCCTGAGGAGCTAAGTACATAGAAAAATAATGAAAATAGCTCCTCACGCTGTTGAATGTTAATGATGCAGTCAATCATGTTTGAATTAAGGGCCATGGACGATTGGAGACTGGAGTCTGTCCCAGCAAGGAAGCAGCTACTGTGGGTCTAAAGTGGGGTGACAATTTAGCTGACGCAGATGGACAAATGGTAAAGCCAAATGTGAGCGTAATGAACGTTAAGAGACAATGGCACGCTTTAAAGTCTTTATATTTTTCCGTCACATTTCTTTTTCTAGTTATGGCACCATTTTGTAGACTTTTGAGCAGTCAACAGACAAGAATATTTTGTTTTGTACTATAAGGCAACTTCCCCAGATTGAGTGTGAGGGCAGATTTCAGATTTTTGTGGTAGAAATTTGATTAAAGGGCCTGTTATGTTCAGGAAATCAATATTACAGGCCATTTTTTCCTATCGTTTCCTTATTGTTTGTTAAAAAAGTGCTATGGCTAATGTTTTTTCGTTTGTTTCTTGAGCAAATAAAAAATCGAGACATTAATTTTTGTCCTATTCCCCAGCCCTATACAGTGTTGAAATTTCTGCCTGTGAGTCTAATACACCAGCACTTGGCAATGCTTTGGGGTTTTGACGCTACATTAGAAAGACATTTAGTTCCAGCAAACCCACTCCACCTTCTCCTGCACTACATCAAGTGTCAGAGGGGCCACGTCTGAGCAGCTTTTCAAGGAAAAAGGATGTGTCTGCCTTCACCCACTGGGACTACACATGTGCTTTTTACTGCCAGTGGTTATTAAGGAGCCTCGTGCTGAAAACCATACAGAGGAGGAGACACAGCAGAGACAGTTCTCCAGTTCTCCAGGTGTCAGTGCCTTGACCTTCAAAGAACAGAGCCTCCTCTCATCACATCTGCAGCTCCACGAAGCCATCCCCTCACAACGGGCTGCTTCTTCTTCAAAATGTCACCACCGCTAGAAGAACAGACAGAGCCCACCTGGTGCATGCAGTGGAGAGGGAGGGAGAGATGCAAGGGGGCTTTCAACAAGGGGGTCTAGTGTAGTGCCCAAGTGCTGCTGTAAGGTACGTTTACAGTAGGGCTGAAGGATTCGGGGGGAAAATACTGTATCTCATTGCAATTTTTCTGAAGTATCGTGATTAGACTTGTGATTTGTTTGTAAGGTTCATTGTGTAAATTTTCTGGTGGAGGATCCGTTAATTGCTATTCTTCATGGAGATGTTATGGCTTTGTCTAGAATGTTTCACAGTATGGCATTAAACCTTACTATGATTATGGAGACCAGGTTACAGGTCACGCTCACAGTCGTTTTTCTAGGTATTTTTCAGCAATAAAACCACCTGTAATGGAATAAATGTAAAGTAGAGCTGTTTAATGTCATTGTGGAATTGTCCAAGCAGAACAATGACATATCCCAACCGAAAAGCTACGTAGTGCACATTTAATAATAACATTTTTAAACACAAGAATTGACAAAAAGACCTATGAACTAACTAATACTAAAAGATTTGAAAGAACGACCTGAAACATTTTGTTAGTTCATTGAGCCTAACTGAGAGAAGAGAAGCTGTTTTTCTTATGTCCGTTTTGTACATAAGAACATTAATTGCATTTGATTTTCAATTTTATACTTTATATTTATATAAGGTGCTCTTTGCCTAATACAAGAATCAGATTTCAGATCTAAAGTACAAGGTTAGCTGTTTTTATGCAGAATAAGAATATTTTGATTGTTGAGGAAATGACAGTACTTCAAAAACTGCAGTCTTAGCAATTTTACTTTACTTGGGTCCATTCAAACTGCCATTTTGATCTGATTGAGATTAATTTTGCATTCCTAACACCCTTGAAATCTAGCGTGTACTGATCGATTGGCAAAAAGTGATCTGTAAAGCAGGGGAAAACTATCAATATTTAGATCTGAGTGTAACTGAAATGACTTACTACAAAATTCTACTACTATAATACAACAGTCGGTACCACTATATAAAAACTATACCTTAATTAGTCCTAATAAAGCATGAATAAAAGCACAACTCAAAATGAACAAATAGTTTTTTAACAATAATTCAGACTTAAGTGTCCAACCATTTACAACTGAACTACTATCACTACTACTACTACTACCACTACTACTACTACTACTACTACTACTACTTTGGGGAGTACAAAAAATTATCAATTAATCATTTATCACATTTTGTAGGTAGTGGGCTCAAACTATTTGTGTATCCTTCTATCTATGATAGAGAATCAACGGGGTAAAAATGTTATTTACCAACACAAAAAGTATTTAAAAATGTGTTGACGAAACTGAATTCCACGGCACGCAATCTTTTGTGTCCCCATCCTATTGTCACTAAAACTTATGTTCAACTTCTCAATGCAGCCTGATGACTGTCACTTATTCCCTGACAATACCACAAACAGGTATCATGATATTCCAATATAAAACCAATGTACTGGGAAGCACAAACTAGAGCTGTCCTCCTCTTCTTGTCTCGATCTTGTCTTTCACAGTCTCACACACACTTTCCAGGCTACATATTGTATTGTCACGGTAACCCTATAGGCTCTGGAGCTTCTGTTGCTGTCACATAAGCGCCCGAAAGTAACACTAGCCATTGGATAACATGTTCTAGGTTAGCGCTTGGTTAGCACACAAGAAAATACCGAGTACAATGCGAGACGGGAGCATCCTGGCCTTGCTCTGACCCCATTTACCTGAGCACCTGAAGCCTGAAGAGAATGGGGCTTCGTGTCTGTACAAGCACAGAGTTGACGTGCAAGAATGAATTCAGGCAGATGTTTGGGGAGCGAGGATGCAGGCAAACTCGCAACCCCCTTTATGGATGAGATATTGCGTCCATAATTTAATTCGAGCGCATCATTTTTACCATATGCTAAACAAATGCAATTAAGCTCGTGTGGGAAAGTGTCACAAAGCAACAATACGAGAAGTCTATACCAACATAAACAACAATCATCAATCAGTAATCAACAATCTGTAGTGCTGTGTAGTAGTATCCAGTAGTAGTCGTATAAAGTAGCAGTAGTAGTACTAGCAGCAAGAGTAGTAGTAGTAATAGTAGTAGTAGCAATAGTAAAAGTAGTAGTACAAATGAAGCAATAAGATGATCGAAACAACACTGAACACCCTCAAGTATGACAATGACACACATACCGTGCCCTCCCTGTGCTCCAGTGTTATGGGAAAACAGGCCAATCGCATGTACACAGTGTTATTTAACCTGGCTGCTATTGATGTAAGGAGCTTATAATGGGCAAAGGTAACAAAGACTAGCCTCCTTTCGGGTACTTGAAAAAAATCACAGGAGGGGACCAGGAAACAAAGCTTAAACCAGTTGCTTGCAAATGACTTTGTGTGTATCTCCTTACCTGGCTGTCAGTCACAATAATGAGAAATGAAAGCGCATTTAAGGCAGCAGATAAAGTTATGTTTTGTTTTCTTAAAATAGATCCATCATTTCTTTTGCAATATTGGCAATGAAAGTCAGTGAGTTTGTTTACATTCTTGCCATGGTCGAGTTAGGTCAAAGCAGCTTAGTACACGGTGTACAGTGATACAGACCTAATCCCTTTAAGTTAACCAGGACACATACTTATACTAATACACTGTATAGTCTACAATAACTACAACCTATTCTAACAACCCTCCTGTGGGCTCACCACCCGCAGAGGGGTTCATAGGGGGGGTCAGGTGCTATGAGTATTGGGCAGCAAGCTGCCCCCGTGACCCAGCTGGATTAAGCGGGAGAAAATGGATGGATGGATATTCTAACAACTTCGTAACATGCAAATTCACAAACTTTTCTTAAAAATCAACAAAAATTTGCCTTGAAAACCAACAGAACTCATTCCCATTAGGTTAACCAGGGCACCTAACTCACTTACATTAAAGGTACACTGTGTAACTTTTCACGTGGAGGGTCCGTCACCTGCTTGTTTCTACGGATATGTCATCGCTCTGCTTGGAATATTCCACAGCCGGACTTTAAACAGCTCTACTTTACATTTATCCAATTCCAGGTGGTTTTATAGCTCAAAAATACCTCAAAAAACAGGCATTCTGACTGTGAGCGCTGTTGCCCCTCCACAGATCTGACCTGTAACTTGGTCTGGTTTGATCTCCATGAAGAGGTTTAATACCAGACTGTGAAACATTCCAAACAAAGCAATGGAGAAAAGCATTTCGCAGACCCTCCACCAGAAGTTACACAATGCACCTTTAGTATCATGATAACTACAGGCTATTCTTACAACTTCCTAACATGCAAATTCACACGCTTTTCTTGAAAATCAACAAAACCTCGCCTTTGAAACCAAAATAAGCGTCCTGCAGGCTAAGTATTCTTCCCAAAAGCGACACCCAATCCTGTTAAGCAACTATTTAAGTACAAGTTAAGACTAGATTCAAGTGGGATTTATGACATTGCTACTGTAACTAAAAAGCATAGATTTGGGCTACACTGCTTAAAATATCTTGGCTACAATACGACCTGGACTATTTTGTTATGCATGCCTCGCTGGCGTCCTACTTTGCACACCTTTTCGGCTTTCTACCCCCTCCCTCCTCTGTTAACACTCTTTCCCTTCGGATATCAACTTTTCTTCAAGGAAAAAAAAAACACACACAGCCACATCAGCCTTTTTTTTACCAATGGAATGTCATCTGACGTCATGTATTTAGGATCAGATTTCGCCTGCTTCTTTCTACTTCTTAAAAAATATGCATGTAGCCTGTGTGTGTAAGTGTGTGTTATTTTTCCCCTATAGCCTACATTCTCGAGCATGTACAGGACTATAAATCTCAGCTCTCCAATGTTAGAATCACTTAAGATATATTAATAACAACATGAAAGCATATTCTTATGAGCATAATCCCGCTTTTGTTTGTTATTGTCATAGAGATTAAAGCCGCCATAAGTGCGTTTAACTGGGTTGCATTGCCAAACCTCCATTCAAACCATTATCTTGTTTGTTAATGGTATTTTTAGTGTGATCACTTAATTAAAACGTTGCACAAGTTTGTCATAAACTTTATATCGTGTAATTATAGGATTTGGGATAGCAGTAGCTCATTAGTCCCCCTGCTGGTGCGTATTGTTAAAACATCTTTGATATTCTGTAATCAAATTTAGTGAATATGTAATAGTTTGTGTAGCATTGCAGAATAGTCGCTGTTGTTCAGAAAAATCAATGAAAAGGCCAGCGATGAAGGTTTTAATTTGTATTCTTAACTAAATCAGGTATAGCAGCCCGTTTTAATAGATGACATTGACTTTGTATCTCCAACCACGAGCCCCAATGTTTGATTTCCACGTCTGCATCAGAGGGAGATGTGTCTTCGCTGCACAAACAGACACGTAGACAGAGACAGAGAGAGAGAGAGAGAGAGGGAGAGAGAGAGGCAGACAGGCTGGCTGGAAGGAATGCTAGGTTATGCTGGAGTTAGAGCACTTTTTCCTTCTTCACCAAAGCCCTACTTTCTTCTGCTTTCTGCAAAACCGCACAGTGGAAAAGCAGCGCCTCAAAAAGCAATGCATTTGTCCAAAGACGTGCTCACATAACTCCTGCCCTGTATGAAGGAACACTAGATGATTTCGCAACCACCACTGTCAAATCTGACTGCATCAGCATCTTCAGATCCCAAGTTATTATTGCCGTGTATAAAACTGCCCGTTTCCTGATTTTACGCGCAAGACAATCACAAAGTTGTAACAAACAGACTGTGGAAGAGATTAGATGCGTAATGGGGTGAAAATGTGGAGTTTCTGAACTGTTGCGCACTCACATCTGAAGTTGGTTGCCGAGACAAAAACGCATTCTTCGGGAAAGCGGTGAAATCGGGAATCACAAAGAGCAGCTCAAAGCAAAACAGTCGAAGCTACCAAAGAGCGAAAAACAACGACATGGACTTTGGTTGTGTCGGTTTTCGGGAAATCAATGCGTAAAATGCCTCTCAAAGTTTCGTTTCTGCGCCCCTCTGTCCGCTGCAGTTTTCCTTTTTCCTCTGCGTGAGCCAAGTGCCCCAGACTGCCGGCGTCAGCGCTCACTCACCGCTCCAAAACTATCCACGCACTTCGAAAAAACTTTTTGCTTTTCGCTGATCACACGCTCAAATACAACAAGAACGAGGCGGTGCGCACGGTTAAGACGCGCGTAAAACCACTCACCTCGCTGTAATGAAAGAATCTTGAAAAACAGACGTAGCTGCGTCTTTTTTATTCCCAGGCTCGGATCCTTTGCCTGTCTGCTGGCGCGGCGCGACTCGGACTGGGAGACTCCGCCATGTCAATCAAAACGCGACGCACATGGAGGATAAAGCCCGCCCAGTTTACCGTAATACTCCGTGCGCAACAGGAAAAACGAGGCTGAGAATGAGACTGCAAGAGCTTTCTATAGGCTACTGTACATTCTTGTGTTTTTGTAATGTTACCAGTATGGAAGATAATTTGTTTCATTGGATTTTGAATTTTAAATGGCTTTGAATTGAGACCCTCCAACAAAAAAGTTACATAGTGGACCTTTAAACTCTAAATTGCATGTTTTTTCTTTTCATTTCAGATATTCTGCAGGCTGATATATGGAAGATAATTTGTTCACTGGAAAAAAAACACTGTCTAGCTAAGTTTAAATGACTGAAATTAAGAACATTTTACTTTATTTGAGTAGATTTAACTTAACAAGTAAAATCATCTGCCAGTTTTTCTTAATTCAAGCAAGATTCGATTTTGTTTCTTATTTTACGTGCAAAAAGTTGTTTTTCTTATTTTGTTTTTTGTATTTTCACATTTAAGTAGAAAAAGACTTGTTCCACTGGAAGATAATTTTACAAGTCTCACAATCAAGTGAGATTTACTCAAATCATGATAAAACTTTCTTAATTCATTTTGACTTGACGAGATTATGTTTTTTGCAGTGTTCCATTAGATTATGAATTTTAATTTCTCACTTTGTATTTTTTAAGTCTCAAAAAGCATGTTTGAATTATTTTTTATTCTGAATTTTAGTTGCTGAAATTTTAAGTATACTTTTTCACTGTTTCAAATTCAGAACACAAATTTTACCTTTTAAATATTGAGCACAATATTTCCAAGTTCTCAAATTCAAGAGTCAAAATTCAGAGCATAAAATTTGCAGTGAAAAATTTTGCAGCAAAGATTTGAGATGTCAAAACAGAATTTTTTTCACTGTGAAAAAGTGCTTGAAAATGTTTGTGCTGAATATTTAAGAGATAATTAAAATGTAAACACTTTGAAAATACATACAAAAACTTTTCAGTAAAAATAATTGTTTTTCAGAGTAAAAAAGTGAGAAATTCAACGATATTTAAAATTCTAAATCTAATGGAATAATTTATCTTCCATATATCAGCCTCGAAGAAAATCTGAAATTAAAATAAAAAGCAATTTAAAGCTTAAAGGTGCACTATGTAACTTTTTTGGTGGAGGATCCACTTCCTGCTTGTCACCATGAAAATGCCTTTGCTTGGCTGCAAATTTTCCACAGAATGGCTTTAAACCAGGGGTCTCCAACCTTTTTCCTCCAGTGAGCTACTTTTTGTAAAACAATGCCAGAGAGCTACAAATTTTCGTGGTCTCAATTTTGTAAATATAAGAGCCACGGTAAGATGAAGATGACGTACAGTCTATAAAACATAACCCATTATCCAGTTATCAGTGCACAAAATTAGGCATCAAAATTATACATTTAAGGAAATAGGCATTTAATCAATCAAATTTGAGTTACTGAACACAATATATATAATTCAGAAATCCTTTGGCGAGTAAGAGGGTGGAGAGCTACAGGTTGGAGACTTCTGCACCAACCATTCTCCATCCAGATAAGCTGATGATGCAACCAGGTCAAGTTACAAGATCTGTGGAGAGGGGACCCTGCTCACAGTAAAAAAAAAAAAAGTTTTCCAAGGTATTTTCTGCTCAAAAAACCCTTGTAATTGTCAAAATGCACAGTTGTCAGAATGTAACATCTTTATTACCCAAATATGTGGCATGCTCACCACCAGAAAAGTTACACAGTGCACCTTTAATTGTAGGTCTCTAGAATTTTAAAGGGACAGTATGCAACTTTTCTGGTTGCTGGTCTGGTACCATGTTATTGCTTTGCCGGAAATGTCTCACAGTATGATTTGATTTATTTCTTTGAAAGGGGACAATGCAATTTCATAAAACATATGACATTTCATAAATTAAAAAAGCCAGAATGAGCCAAAAGGCATTAAACCTCTACTAAAACCCTTAAAAATATGCATTCTTACCATAAGCAGGGCCACTTTTTCACAGATTCAACTTGCAACTTGGTCTGGTAACAATAAATTAAATGCAATACCCTGGAACAACAATGCAATAATACCTCCAGATGATGAAAGCTCCATTAAAAAGTGACTCGTGCACCAAACTTCAAAAAACCCAAATTACACAACAGTTTGTTTTTTTCTTGACTCATTAAAGACTCCCACACAGTATGCCTGGATATTACGTAAAACAAAAAAAACAAAAACTCGGACAACCTTTGATCTGAACTAAACTCTGTAATAACATTTGTATACGTTTAAATCCCTTAAAGAAGCCATCTCCTTTGTTTCTGATCTAATCTGTGGTGTTTGAGAGTCTCATCTGTCTGCCACCTCCTCGGGCTTCAGGGTGGGAGATGAAATACTGAATGATTTAAATGAAGAGTCTTCTAAAATGTAGGCTGTTACGAACTACATCACATGTTTATTGATCAATTTGTCTAATTTGTTTTAAATCAAAATGTCCGATTTATAAGTAAGATGTGCTTCAAAACAGCCTAAATAAAGCAATGTAGCTCATGATGTAGCAGCTATGGTAGTAATTATATGAAATCTTCTTGTATCTTGTTAATATTATTGTAAATTTGTAAATTTTATATTATAGTTTATTGTTTTCTACTTTATTTTATCCTATTTTATTTATTGCATGTTTAGTGTTTGTCTACGTTTTGCTCGAAGTACCGCAGCACTTTCCAATGTTGTGAACCTGTTTACTCATATGGCAATAAAACCTTTCTGATTCTGATTCTGAAATCTTACATCTCTGTTTTGAAGAAGTCATAATACAATCTATAACGGATATAATGTCTGTATATACTTTACTTAAAGGTGCATTGTGTGACTTTTCTGGTGGAGAGTCTGTCAAATGTTTTTCTCCATGTAGATGTTATTGTTTTGTCTGGAATGTTTCACAGTATGGCATTAAACCTTTCTATCTTCACGGAGACCAAACCGGACAAGCTACAGGTCAGATCTGTGGAGAGGCGACCCCGCTCACAGTCAGAATGCCTGTTTTTCTAAGTATTTTTTGAGCTATAACACCACCTGTAATTGAATAAATGTAAGATAGCGCTGTTTAATATCATACTGTGGGACATTCCAGGCAGAGCAGTGACATATCCATAGAAACAAGCAGGTGATGGACCCCCAACAAAAAAGTTATATGGTGCACCTTAAGCGCATAAGCTGTTTGTGCTACTATAGGTCATAGGGAGGACTGAGGACAGGATTGTCTTGGTCCCCCTAGTGGCTGAAGTGGATCCTGGCACCCCTCCAACACCTCGTCCAAGGGTCACAGCAGCGATAACCAATCAATGAGCTCTATGGGACATTTAGTACAGTTTTAAAAGGAACAACAAGGCCTCAATAAAGCACCATTACATAACAATGAGGGTCACGCTAATGGATTAAAAGTGTGGATTGCATGACATAATCTGCAAATTTTTTTAATAATACAGTGTAATAAATGATTTAGAGGTTCTATGTTACGCAAAATTGACTCTTGTGTGTTTTAAATCAGGTTAGAATGTTGTTACCTTGTCAAAAACATACTCAGAGTTGTGCATTATTTCATTCACATGTTTGAGTAATCTTTTATCATTAGTCCGTCTACATCTCCAGAGTTCAAAATGCTCTGTTCCACCTTATGATGTCATGAAGCAGTACCGTAATTTCCAAATTGACAGCCCCTTTTACCCATAATTTAGAGATTGGTAATTCCAGGCCTGAAATTACAATGATGATGATTCTAGTGAAGGTGTGTGGAGTTTAAAAACACAGTGGAGCACTTCCTGTATTACCACATGACATCACAAGGTGGAACAAGTGTTTTCAGGGTGAGAGAAGAACTCCTCCTCACCTAAATATGCAGGGTTTGTGTGTTAAACATGTCTAACTTCTATGGTGGAGGGTCCACTACTTGCTTGCTTGTTATTTCTTTGCCTGGAATGTTCCACAGTAGGGCATTAAACATATTTCTCTTGCATGTATTCAGTTCCTGTATGTTGCATAGCTCAAAAACACCTTAAAAGCATGAATTCTTACCATGTGCAGGCTTGCTTCTCCATAGATCTGATCATTAACCTGTCAATACTGTGATTACCAAGTTTATTTCAACACTATGGATTAAAAAAGGCAAAACAGTTTTATTTCCATGAAAATAAGGTGGCAGACAATCGGAAAAGTTGCACAGTGCAGCTTTAAATGTAAAAAAGTGTATCAAAATAACTCAAAAATCCACTGGCAAAGATAAAGATATAACTGCTGAGACCTGCATGCCTCAAAGTCACATTTCAATAGTAAAAATGTTATAAGAATCTAATAAAAGTAACTCAATTATGTATAACTTTATTATTCAAAGGGAAATTGTGAAGCCAGAGAATCATAAAGAATTTGATAATTTAATAAACATCAATTCCAAGGTTTTTTAATATCATGAGTGATGTTTGGAAGAGCAAGTGCCATTTAAGAATATAAATAGAAATCATTAAAGTGGCAGTAATATTGGGTTAAGCTTTAAAGGTGCACTGTGTAACTTTTCTAGTGGAGGGTTTGTCTCTATGGAGATTAAATTGCTTTGCCAATCATCCTGGAGTATGGCATTGCATTTTTTTCAGTAACAGGTGATTTTATTGTTTCAAAAATATCTTGAAAAACATTCTTACCCAAAGGTTGCCTCTCCACAGATCAGACCTGTAACTTGTCTGTGTTGTCTCCATAATTTTACAGGGTCTATATTATGCAAAATTGACTCTTGTGAGCTTTAAGGAAGGTTATAATGCTGTTATTATCTCAAAAACAAACTAGGAGTTGTGATTTTTATTCATTTATTTGAGTGATCCTTTATTTAAGTAGTAGTTTTCAAGTTAACAGCTACTTTTTACCTTTAGTTTGGGTATGTTTGTGATGAGCAAATATTAGATCAGAAAACAGTGTAACATGAGCTCTTTAGTGTGACATTGCAGAACATGTCAACCCATAGCGACCAGCAGGTGATGGCTCCTCACCAAAAAGGTACTTAAGTTGCACATTTAATTGCATATTGTATTTTATTTGCACTGTACAATTGAACTTAAAGGTGCACCACTCAACTTCTTAACAGAGCCCACCAAGTGCTTGTTTTCATGAAGATTGCATGGAATGTTCCACAGTAGGGCATTAATCTCCCTTGAGAAAGCAGGCAGAGACACCAGGCCAATTTACTGGTCCGATCTCAGAGAAGCAAACTCACTCACCCTAAGAATGCAGGTTTTCCAAGGTATTTTTGAGTAATAAAAACACACTTAAAGAAAAAAATACAAGATGGAATCATTTAAAGCCATACTGTGGAGCGTTCCAGGCAAAGCGATAACATCTCCATGGAAGTGTGTGGCGTACCCCGCTCCAGAAAAGTTGCACAGTGCACTTTTTCTGTTAAGAATAAACCAGGTGAACATTACAAAGAAACCACACACAAAGCTGTACCTCTAATCTCTCTCCAAATGGAACTTACCTCTGTACAGGTTAAATGAAGAAATAGCATTATAACATAGATCAGAAAATAGTGTAATAATGGCCCTTTAATGTCATTTTGTGCACCAGAAATGCACCTTTAAAGCTTTTCAGTGACGAATAAACCAGGTGGACATTACAAAGAGACCATAGACAAAGTAATAGCCCTTGTTCCTCTAATCTCCCTCCAAATGTAACCTACCTCTGGACAGGTCGTGTTTGAAGGCAGCAGAAACCGGACGCGGCCAAATAGACTCATTGCCCCCGAGTTCTAGATTTCTCTGCGCTGGCACCACCACCCACAAACATTCCACCGACAGCACTAAGAAAACTGCTACTGTAATCCTAGGCCTGTAAAACACACGCCCTGCACCAGGACATGTGGCTGTCAGGAATGAAATATAAGTCAACAAATACTCGTCCTCCTCCAGTGGCCCCAACAGGTGCACGGGAAACCTACGAGGCGGCTGTACATGAAGAAGACACATATTTTTTATTTATTTACTTATTTATTTTCACTTTATGTAGGTAAGATGGTTGTTTGATATAGTAAAGAATGATTGATTACAGGGTCATTGTAGAAACCCACACTGGGGGTGCTCTACATGCATCTCTGTGGCTGAATATTCATCTGTTACCATGGTGACACAATGCACATGTTAGCAAATACTGTCAAAAAGCTTTAAGATTGTCTGAAAATTCAAGAAAAAATGCTAAATTGATTTAAACAACACCTTGTCAGGAACCTGTGGTAAATACATACATATGAAAAATTTAACTTATGTTCTCACTCTCAATCTTCTAAATTAAATAACATTCAAATAAAAGGAAAAGCCCAAAGTTCTTCTTTAGGGAGATGCAGGTTTCTAGCTTCCTGGCAGCCTGGTGGTTAGAGAGGGGAGGGAGTTCAGCATCCTAACAGCCGGGGGCTCCTGTACCTCTTCCCGGACGGCAGGAGGCTGAGCACATTGTGTGCTGGGTCATGTGCATTACTCACAATTGTGATGGCTTTGCGGGTGAGGCGGGTGGTGTATATGTCTGGCAGGGAGGGGGAATGGTGCACCAGTGATCTTCCTGACTGTGTAGGGCTCTCCTGTCGTGGTCAGTGCTGCTTCCGACCCACAAGGTGACGCAGCAGGAAAGGATGCTCTCAGTGGTTCCTCTGTAGAATGTGGTCATGATGGTGGTGAGGCACTTGCCCGCTTGAGTTTTCGCAGGAATTAGAGGCGCCTCTGTGCTTTCTTCACCGCTGATCCATTGTTAGTGGTCCAGGAGAATTTTGTGTTGCTCACTCTCTCCACAGCAGCACTGTCGATGGTCACGGTCCTGTTTAGGAGTTTGATTTTCAACAAAAAGGTGAGAGGGACTGAAAAACTGACTATAATTGAATGTGTGAGAGCCTAATAGAACTTTTAACAGAGCAGTGCCTTCAGTTAGCATCATGCACGTTCATGACATCTGCTGTGAAGTATCGATATATTCACCCTCACCTTTCTCACCATCTAAACAGGACCATGACTGCCCGTATTGATCACAGACTCCTGAAAATGTTTTGTGTTTTTTCTTGACTTTTCAGACAATCTTAAAACGTTTTTGACAGTGTCTCCGTGGTAACTGCTGAACATTCCACCATGTAGAACCCCCTCCAGCGTAAAGTCACAGCAAAGCATCAAATAAATTCAAAAGAAGAAGAGAAAAATGACGTGTATATTTTGGTTTGGCCTTGCAACATCATTTTATCAGCTGAATTGAGGAAAAAAAGAGATTGCACTGGATCATTTTGCATATCTGACTCGACTGGGTGGGCCATAAGTCTGTCAGAAATTAGTCCCTGGTGAAAGATTGTCATATACTGCAATCGAAGTATATTTAGTGCTTTTGGCTTACACGTTTGAACATGATCATCATAATATAAACAGCTCTATTACAGGAGTTGCTGTATACGGCCCATAAGCAGTGACTGATGCAACTGCTGCTATCTGCCGTCCATGTTGGCTCCTCATGTGAGATGGGATGTGCATAAAGAGAAGCAGATGATTCGGGGAAGGGCTTTTTAGGGAGAACTCTTAAAACATTGTGTAACTCTTAGGCAGTTCTGCGTGTGCAATCCAACACCAGCCAGACCCACACACTTCGACTGTGGAAACATTTAGCAACAAATGAAATGAATACACTTTTATTTATTTACAATTCTGCTTTTTGTACAAACTCGAATGGCTTGTATGAAATCTAAGCTGTATTCACATTTGCACTAATTGGTGCTAAACTAGGACAAAACCCAGACTAGAAGACTAAATCAATTCTATAACAGAACTAACCCAGGATGAATAGGGCCAGACATGTGCCTGCAGCTTTAAAGATGCACTGAGTAACTTTTGAGCTGGACGTCCGCCACCAGTTTGTCTCGATGGAAATATTACTGCTTTGTCTGTTATGTGAAGTATTTCTCTTTCCGTTCCTATCTCTGTCCCGTCTGTATATCTGTTTTAATCTATTTTTGTTGACTTTTATGTGAAGCTATACAAGTAAACTTAAATTGAATTGCCATGGTAACAGACATGTGATGCTACAGGCCAAGTTACGGGTCAGATCTGTGGAGATGATACCCTGCTGGCATTGTTCAGTTCACTAATGAGCAATAAAACCACCTGTGATTGTATTAAATGTAAGATTTAAGTTTAATGTCATACTATGGAACATTCAAAGCAAAGTTATTACATCTATGGAGACAAGCAATTGGCAAATCCTCCACCACAAAAGTTACACAGTGCAGCTTTAAAGTTGCACCACTGACTTTCCTTGTATCACCAGAACTAGACCAAGACTAAATCTGGACTGAACCAGGTCTAAAAGTGGACTAAAATAGACTTAAACACACACTGAATCATGACTAAACTGGGTGTACACCTAAAATGGGTGCAAACCAGGGCTTACCCAGGACATGCCCTAATTTTAAGAACTGAACACGACTGATACAACAAAATAAAGAACGACGACATTCACAATTTGATTTATGTAAGTTCACAGAAGACGTCCACGCGCCACAGTTTGAGAACCAGTGAGTTATACTGCACGAAGATATAAACTTGGACTATGTCAGGACTAGGCCTCCAAACCACCAGATGTTTACCACCATCCCAGCTGCTCCCGCTCTCTCTCCCACTCTCCTCTGTCTGGCCTATGCTGGCTTGCCCGCTCCCCTCCCTGAGTCTTTAAAGCAGGCCCTCTCTGTAATCTTGCAGTTCCCCGGCCTTTGAAGTACGTGGAATGCGTACTGCCATATGATCGCGAGAGAGTATCAGAGGGGGAGGAAAGAGACCACTTAAGTAAAAGTGAATGTACCTGTGATTACATGTGTTATAATCACATGCAAGTAAAAGTGCTTATGAAGATAAACAATGTGAATTAGCAAGAGTAAAGTTGCATAACGTCGAAAGTACTACAAATACTGACACTAGCATGATATGTTTTAAAAGGGCCCATATGCATACACTATTCACTATTTTCTGATCTGTTATCATGTTGTTTCCTCATTAAAAACATTCCTGGGGTTGTGTTTTGTTTCCTTCACACATGTTTAACACACATACCCTGCGTATTTAGAACAGCTCTTCTCTCGAACAGAAAACACTCAGTTCCACCTTACAATACAGGAAGTGCTCCACTATGTTTTTGAACTGCATACACCCTCACTAGAATCATTTGGATAATTTCAGCTCTGGAATTGGCTATTTCTACTGAGCTAAAGATAAAACTTAGCCGTTAACTTGCAAACTATCACTACATAACATCACAAGGTGGAAAAGAGCATTTTAATGTTTCAGATGTAGACAGATAACAATAAAGGATTATTCAAACATGGATGAAGATATGTTTTTGATGAGGTAACAGCATTATAACATGACTAAAAGCTCACAAGAGTCCATTTTTTGCGTGATATAGGACACTTTACGGTTTGAATGGAAATGCATTGGAGTACCAGTTATCTCGTGTGATTTCTGCTTCACTTTGCACTCTTGTCAGCATGTTGTGTCTATAGGGAAAGGCCCTGTGTTGTGGAGAACAAACCATCAGGTGGAGTTTGATAACAGCGTCTGGCTCTCAGTAAAGGGCCTTATGAAGTTCGTCTGTGGTCTACTTCCTCCCTCATAGGCGAGCGAGCTGGAATTTGTCCCATTTCAAAGCCGTCAACCCCAAATCTTTTCTGCTGCAAGATCGGACACGTCTCCTCCACCTCTGCTTCTTCTTCGCTTTTCCCTTTGTGGAGCAGCTGGGGTGTCCATCAAAGGCGTCAGTTTTTCCTAAAGGGCTGGTATATTTGTACAGGGGATATTAAACATGACTTGTTATGACAGCTGATCAAAGAGAGGCGTGGTTTATTCACAGGATGAGACAAGGTCAGCAGGGTTTATGTGAATGATAGGACATCCACGCTAAGCTAACCAAATAACCATAGGAGCGAGTATTTTCTTAACACCTAGAGGCAACAGTGGCACGCCAGGTGAAAAGAGCACTATACATTTGAATGGTTTTGAGCGGTGATGTGTTCATACCATTTTTTACCAACCTGGGTCACTCATTTATATTACACAAAACTGACTCTTTTAAGCCATGTTTGAATGCTCTGTCCTCAAAAACATAGTACCTGGAGTAGTGTTTTGTTTCATTCACATATTGTTTAAGTAACTCTGTAATCCCCAAAGTTTAAGTTAACAGCTACCTTTTACCTTTTGTTCAGAAGAGATGACATATTCTAGGGCTGAAATTATCCAAATGATTCTAGTGAATGTGTATGGAGTTTAAAAACCACAGTGGAGCACTTCCTGTATTACCACATGACATGACAAGGTGTCATGGTACGCTTTTGAAAACTACATTATAACAGATCAGAAAATATGGGCCCTTTCATAAGATTTACAAATAAAAATGTTATTATAGTTTAAAATGAGCAGGTGATGCCATTTTGCCAGGTTCTGTGTAGAGGCCAATCCACTCACAACAAAAATTAATGCGATTTTTGTTGTATTTTTCAATAATAAAAATATTTAATCCCATATTGTACAACATTTCAAGAAAAGCAACAACATTTCCACGGAAAGACTATGGAGACTCTGAAACAAAACAAAAAAAATCAAAATATGCCAACTATGTGAAATAAACAGTTCTGTGGAAATAAGTGCAGATGTTTCATGCTGCAATAAGGATGACACAAACCAAAGGACTGTATTTATTATTTAATTTTTAGCCAGTGAACTTTCAGAGTACAGTCCTGTCTCCTGTTTCCGTTCACTCTGTACACCTCGGATTCCCAGTACAGCTTCGAGGTCTGCCATATCCAAAAGTTCCCTGATGACTCTGCAGTGGTTGGATGTATCAGAGATGGTCAGGAGATGGATTACAGGACACTGATTGCAAACTTTGTGGAGGAGTCCCACAAAAGCCATCTGCTCCTGAATAAGACTGAGGAACTTCTGATTGATTTCAGGAAAAAAGAGGACATCATTCCGTCACTGTCCAGAGTCATGACGTGGAAATAGTGGACTGCTACAAGTACTGTACTGTCTATGTGAACAACAGGCTGGACTGAAGGGACAACTGTAATGTTGTGTACAGGTCATGAGTAGACTCAGGGAAACTAGCACCCAGGATGGAGAGGAGCGACCAACAGCAGCCCAGGAAGGGACACAGCCACCCCCGACGGAAACAAGTGTCCAGCAGCGGCAGAAGAAGGGATACGGCCACCTCGGACGGAGAACAATGTCCAGCGGCGGTCCAGGAAGGGAATGAACCACCCCAGACAGAGAACAGTGTCCAGTGGCGGCCCAGGAAGGGAATCTGCCACCCCGGACGGAGAACAGTGTCCAGCGGCGGCCCAGGAAGGGAATCTGCCACCCCGGACGGAGAACAGTGTCCAGCGGCGGCCCAGGAAGGGAGTCGACCACCCCAGACGGAGAACAGTGTCCAACGGTGGTCCAGAAAGGGAATTGCCACCCCGGACGGAGAACAGTGTCCAGCGGTGGCGCACAAGGGGAATCTGCCACCCCGGACGGGGAACAGAGTTCAGCGGCGGAGTACAAAGTTCAAGCGACAAGGAGGCAGAGAAAACAGGAGCTGGGGCAGGAGTAGGGTTAGAGGCCATTGCAGAACACTCCAGAGGAACAGGTGAGGACAAACGAGGCAGCTGGGAATTGGAGCCTGCCGATCCTCTACACACTCTGCGGGGTCCAAGTTGTCAGTTCATTCTGTCATGGTTTGAGTGTGGTAGAGGACCCCAAAGCAGAGACAGAGGCGCAGGTAGCTGTTAAACAGGTTTATTGCCAGGATTGAAGGATGTGGTAATGGGAACTGGCTGGAGACAGACGGAGGGAAGACACTGGGGTAGACTCACGGGTAGACAGACTGGACGACAAAGTCAGGCAGGGCGACGACGTAGACAAGGGATTGACGAGGAATGAACTGACACAGAACACAGGACAGGACTAAGTACTGGGGCTGATTAGACAATGAGCCGCCAGCCGAGCAGGTGAACCACACTGCAGCATGAGCCCAGCCACAACCCCAAGAGGAGCAGACAGACACAGAAGGGAGGGGGAACACACAACAAACACCAAACCCTGACACGTTTGTCACAGTGAGGGACAGGAGGACACTGGACAAACTGCTCTCCATCACGGACACTCCTGCTCACAGCTCAAACATTGAGACTACATTCATACCATATTCCATACATCTATACAACAACTCACCCTTATGTAACAGATAATACTCCCTACAACTATAGAGCAACTCACCCTTATGTAACAGATAACCCTATGTCCCGTCAATAATCATATCATTGTTGCACTGTCTTCCTATGACCTCTTGTATATAACTGAGACTTTATATTTTATTACTTATTGTTCTATTTTATTTTGTCTTTTACATATACATTTATATAATTATGTCTTATTTGACATTTGTCTCTTTCTATCTTTTCATTATTACCATTTATATTTTTTTTCTCTTTGTTATTATATTATATTGTGATGTGTGAGCTACTGTGTCCAAATAATTTCCCTTATGGATCAATAAAGTTTGACTAAGTCTAAATCTAACTTTAATTTACATAAAATTTGTTTTGAAAACGTGGTAGTTCATGGTTATGGTTATACTTTACTGTGCGCATATGGAAATTTGCCCCCTGCATTTGACCCATCGTTCACTGGCACTGGCAGACTGTCAGGAGCAGTGGGCGCCACAGTCTGTCGCCCGGGGAACCATCTCCATGAGCTTGTTGCTAGGCTTGGTCAGGACTACCTTATATTTTAGTTTGGTTTTTCTGATTTTGTGATGTATTTTTCAGGATATGAGCAATTTTTAATGTTTGTCTCTAAATCATGAATCAGATGTCACACCCAGAGTTACTCAGTTTTCATGTGTTATGCAAACCCACAGCTTTTTCAAAATACTTTTACTTGTTATTAAAGGTCCTGTCCCACTGTATTTCCTGATCTGTTATAATGTTGTTTCCTCATCAAAAACATACTTTGAGTTGTGTTTTGTTTCATTCATTCACACATGCTCAACATACAAACCCTGCATATTTAAGCAGGATTCTTCTCTCAAAAGGAAAACACGCTCCTCCCCTGTTTGATGTTGTTTGGTAATACGGGAAGTGCCCAAAAATCATTTGGATCATTTCAGTCCTGAAACATTTTGAGCTTTGGAGATGTAGACAAACGAATACAGGATTACTCAAACGTGTGAATAAAACAAAACAAACCTCTGGGTTTGTTTTTCAGAAGGTAACAATGATATAACATGGCTTTAAAGGGATAGTTCGGGTTTTTTGACATGAATCTGTATGGCATCCCCATCAGCAGTGTCGTGCATCAACACTGATTTACCTCCCGACAGCGTCCGGTGAGCAGAGTCTTTGCCCAGTTTCGGTGCTGACGAAAGTAGTCCGGCAAGTGGGCTGGGGTCACGAAAATAAAGCGTTTTCCTCTCAAAATAATATGTATTCATATATGTTCAAAAAAGTGACACATTTGCATCACAAAACCATTGTCCATGAAAAAGTCAAACCTCATAATCACTTGCCGCTATTTTCTCTCCAGTCATATCGCTGCAAGCTGCTGCCAGGTGACAGCTGTGCACGAACCCAACACTTTTTTTCAGTTGTTTGGCAGTGTTTACGTGCTCAGACCGATGACCACCACGACGCGAGAGTGCTAATGTGAGAGCTACAGCGATAAGCATATAAGCTAGTGTAAACTATATAAGGATATATAGAAAAAATTACACGGACTTGTGATTATCCAGGCTGTAACAACAAAAATCTGGCCTATCTCCGCACACATTTCACCGTTTTCCTGTCACGGACATTAATGAGGTAACTTTAGCTTCTTGCCATAGCCTTCAATGTGGAAAAAGTTCTGCAAGACACCAGCGTTCAGGACTGCAGGAAGGTCTTTATGATTTGTGATGTGATGTGGCATGATGAGATCCCATTCGTGTTAGCAGTAGCTTTCCACCTTTGCCGGCATTACTTCGCACTTAAAAAGTGCACCACCATTTGTTGTTCACCTGGTCTCTCACGGCTCCAGCTGTGGCTCCAGCTTCAACTTGTACCACTTCTCTGTCCCTCCAATTTCTATCTGTCCATTCTAACACCATCTGGCGAATTTGGACATCAGCATATTCGGGTTCATAAAGATTTCCTCTTGGCTCTGTGCTAAAGGCAGTGTCTTCATCATCGATGTTGTCGTCAGACATGTTGTCGCTAACTTTCCGAGCAGTAAATAGAGTGAAACAGGTGTGGCTGTCACCTGGCGGCAGCGCGCAGATACGAACGGAGAGTTTTGTGATGCAAATGTATCACTCTTTTGAACACATATTGTTTTGAGAAGAAAAAGCTTTATTTTCATGACTCCAGCCAACTTGCCGGATACTTTTATCAGCACCAAAACCAGGCAAGACCTCGGCTCACCGGACGCTGTCAAGAGGTAAGTCAGTGTTGATGCACGACACTGCTGACAAGGATGCCATACAGATTTATGTTAAAAAAAACCAAACTATCCCTTTAAGCTCAGAAGAATCCATTTTGTGTAATATAGGAGCTTTAAGGTGAGTCACTACTTACAGTACTCTTTGTGTGGCTACTTCATCTTTGGCTTTCCACTGATTAATCTGTGCAATCTTTACTCACACTTTCTATGAGGTCCTATGACTGACCACTGTGTCTCACCTGCTATTTATTTCCCTTTATTTTTCTCAAAGGCCATTTCATTCGTCATAAGCTCTCCACTCATTACTTCATTGTGTCAAGGTTAAACGTACAAAACCGTGCAAACACTGCGGGAGGAAAATGTGGCCAAATGGAGCCGGTGCGTTCAGTTACACAAACACACACGAAGGTTTCCCGGCTTTGTGGGGGTATTACATTGATTTGCATTCATTTACTGGAGATTGGTCCTAAACTTAAAGCTGCACTGTGTAGCTTTTCTGGTGCAGGGCCAGTCACCTCAGCTTCACTTCATGGAGATGTTTCTTGGAATGTTCCACAGTATGGCATTACTTATTTATCTCTACGGAGACAGCAGGTGATGCCATAGTGTCAAATTACATGTCAGATACTGTATGTGGAGAGGCGAGCCCACTCACAGTCAATAAAAAAAACTGTTGAATAAATGCGAGATGGATATGTTTAATGCCATACTGGGACATTCCAGACAAAGCAAAAACATCTCTACGGAGACTAGCAGATGGTTACACAGTGCACCTTTAACCATAATTCATACTTTCCTATCCTTAATCAAAAAGTGCACTATGCAACCTTTCTTTCGAAGGGTCTGTCACACTGTCGTCTCCATGGAGGTGTTACTGTTTTGCTGGAATATTCCACACTATGACATTAAACTCGGAGTATTCAGTATAGACAGGAGGTGAATACAGTGAGTCACTCTTTAATCTTAGGTTTTATATCACACACAATGTACCTCTCTTCCATTTATTCAGGTGTTTTTATTGCAAGAAATAAACAAATAAAATAAAAAACTTGCATACCAAACAAAACTAATGTAGCTAGTCCATTACATAGGCCTAAGACAGGGGTGGCCAACTAGTAGAAGACTAAGAGCCCCTTCTTTTTCTGTGTTACTGCAAAGAGCCACATTATACACATGGGTACACATGAACATCATCCCATTCCTCAATGATGTATGCACGCACACGCACACACAGACCTATGCTCAACCAGATTTAATGAAAATAACCACACCAACATGATAATATTGTTTAAAAGTTGGTAAAAGTTGTTTTCAACAGTTAACATTGTGTGCACTGTCTCACACACACAAACTCTCAGTTCAAGCAAGTCCACAAACAAAAATAAAATAATTTTCATTTTAAATTTTTCTCTTGCTATGCTGCTTAGTGAGACTTTTGGCATTCCTTATCTTGAACAATCCTTGAATGAATGGTAACGCCAGCCAAGCATATTTGACGCATGTTATGTAAAAGCTCCTGAAGAGCCGCATGAAACTAGTTAAAGAGCCGCATGAGGCTCGAGAGCCACGGGTTGGCCATGACTGGCCTAAGAGATAACATGTAAAATGACAAAGTTTTAAAATGTTGATTAATTAATTGATTAAACTGTTAAAGTTACAATTAAAGTTACCTGTAACAGAAAGAAAATAAATATAAATGCATTTTCCAATTAACTGTAGTTGAATAGTTTGAAATTTGCACTTACCCATTTTTGTTGTCTGCCATCTTAGGTGTTACAGCCAAAAGTGTCCAAGAGAAACCAGAGCACTTTAAGAAGGTTCCAGGGCAGACCACTCCATGTTATGAGAGAAGGAGACTTAAAAAATATATTTTTAGCTTTTGATTTTAGGCCATTTTCTATTATTTACACAGCAAAATTAACAATGAGAGCTCTGGAAGATAATTTAGTCCACTAGATTTTGAATTTTAAATACCGCTGAATTTCTCACTTTGAATTTTTTGTTTGGATATTTTTGTATTGAATGTTGCTGAAATTTTAAGCATACATTTTTAAAGTGTTTAAAATTCAATCTAAAAAATAATTTCAGCACAAACATTCTCTTCCATACAGAGCCCTATTTGTGTACTGTAATTAATTGAATAAGTGATACACTGTTTTTGCTAAGAGCAGCTTTTAAGCTATCATTAAACTCACCTGTATTTACCTGCAGTGGAGAATGGGAGTGCCCAGTGATGAAAAGTGCTCTATAAAAGGAGCCAGCCTCAGTTTATCCAGGTTGAGGTGCTGTGGTTTTGTCTTTTGCTCTTTTTCTCAAACCCACTAAAGTTTGCTATCCGGGCTATTACAAAAACAAAGCAATATTGTTTTGTTAGGGGTTGCATCTCCACAGATCTGACCCTTACACGGCCTGGTGGTGTCGCCTGCTTGTTTCCACGGACACAAACCAGCACGAGTGAAGGCACCTCCAGATGACGTCACGACAACGGCAGTGAAATCATTGGGTGGTGGGTAGACAGAGGAATGCGAGTGACTCTGATCTGCAGATAATTGTTTGTTCCTGACATTTGTGGAGCACACACAGAGCTGCCATTTGAAACAATGAGCAGAGCTGACCTTTGATTGGGAGGCTAGGCTCGTGCCAACCATTACACCACAGGGCCTGGACAATAGTCGCTTTGAGGACCAAAACCAAAAAAACGGAAACAATATAGGCAGACTCGGTTTATAAAGCGGTCAGAAAGAAAGTGGTAATTACTGTCTTTTGTGTGGGTTAACTAAAGGTGCGTGGGGGAATTCTAACAAACCATATATGGGAAAGGGTGCGTTTAAATTCAGTATTGGTGGTTTTCAGATTTTACAATGTGATGATTTCATATACCAAGATGGGGGCAAAAGACAAATTTTCCTATTAATAACATTGTACTTTGCCATGAAATATCTTTTGTACAGGTGACTAAACCCATTCACTTGCTATGTTACAACAAATGCCTGCATTTTAACTGCATTTACTGTAGCTGTCCCCCATCTGTATTACATAATATTGGACTTAAGAATGGTGTGATGTCATCTGAAACCCAGAAATAATCTCTACTTAATATGTGTTGTTTTTTAGGATCCCTATTAGCAACTGCTTTGACTATTCTTTCTGGAGTTCACAAAAACAGAAGGAAAATCACAGGTTGCAGATATTTTGTAGATGATGTGCCTGAGTATTGAACAAAGTACCTCACCACTTAGTAACAGTTTAACTATCATCCAACCCTACACTTATGCACATATCTGAATTATGTTAAAAATAGATGGTATTATATGACGCAAACAGATAATTGATATGTTTACTCCATTTAGTCACTCTAAAGTAGACGTGACTGATATCTACCTTGGCTGCTATGATAGGCTGGTTTGGCATGGAATTACTTTTCATTGTTCACTGGAATCCAGTAAATGAGACATTAACCCCACACTCGCCGAGCACTTCCTGTTTTGGTGTGACCTTGCCATGGCAACTATAACGGCAGTAACTCCTGCTTATGTCGTCAAACCAGGATGTGTAACTGAGGGCTCTCACAGGATGATACTGGAAATGCAACTTACACAAGAAATGATTTAGAGAAATACACAAATCAGAACATCTCGAATCTTTATTTAAACTTTATCTTTAGATGGCAGCAACAGGTATAAGAACAAACTGAAAACAAAGAAAACCATGCCGTATTAGTATCCATTGAAGGCTTAGATAAGCTCCTCTGCACAGAGGAAGTACACCAGTAAAAGTCTGCCTCTCTCACAGTAGAGACTACATGGCTTCACTCCTACCTGATGCTGGGCACCAGGTCTTTGCATAGAGCTGTATGAGCAGCGGACTCTCTGCTGCCACAGTGTGGACACTGTGAGCAGTGCTGGTCTCATGAATGATTGTCAGTGGAGATCAGTCCTCTAGAGGATTCAGGCGTGTGCTGGGGCCATTTCCTGTGCACACAAATATTCACACATGATATAATTTACCCCCTCCCTCCCCAGTCTACAGCCACACAGTGGCACAACAATACAGATCAAATACATAAAAAGATCACAGCCGTCATATTTATAAAGGCTTCATAATATAATGTAACATTATTTAGCTATAATACAGTCAGGCACATGTACAGAGGGCAGGAGCTGTCTACAGTAACATACAGGAGGTATATGGCAGGAGCTTTGGAGCCACAGGACGAGCACTGTCCTAACCCTAATTAAAACTTCTACAAACAAACCCGGGATGGGGACAGTGTTACCGTGGTGACGACAGGGGTGTATAAACAGAGTCTCAGCAAAACACTTGAAAAGCACCTCCTCCATCTTTATGAACAAACACAGCCGCACTGAGAACAGGAGTGCACAGAGGAGAGTCCTGAGCACACGTCTGTCCAAACGCACCAGCAAGGAACTACAAACACTAATGCTAAAGCTACACTTAACTTAAGAGAGCAATGACAGATACTTTAAACCCCTCAAGCAACATTTCCTTCACTCTGTTGCATTCAAGTTTCTAAACAAAATTTCCAAAATAATTTTACATCCTGTGAGTTGTGAGCATGAATTATAAAAACACTGTTGAGAACAAAATATTTAGATTAATGTAATTTAGCATTGGCATAACCTGAAAACATAACTGAAAAACAGACTTTCTACTAAACTGGCTTTACAGTAGTATTGATCCTAACAAGCAAACATTAAGAGTTCACACTTCTAATCAATGAATTAACAAAATGAAAATGTTTTTGCAACTCTACCAGAGAGTGTGGTGTTTTTTTTTACTTGAATACTTTTTTATACAGCTTTTCATAGGCAGATTCTTGGTTGAAAACTGAAAGTGGAGAGAGGCGGAGTTAGTACTGATAATACTAGACTAAGAATAGAGCAGCAGTTTGGCCGGCAACTTCTTCAAACAAAAATGCCATGCAGTTACTAGATTGGCCACAAGAGGGAGCTGTATCGACCAGTAGTCTTTGCCTTCTATTGCTTCACAGACTTGCACAATTTCTCATAACAGTTCTTAAGGGCAGTGTCCAACTTTGCTTCGTGACATTTTCTTACAAAATACAGTTTTTGTACTTGATAGTCCTTTGGCGAGATTGTCAGCTGTACAAGGCAGTTAAATATCTTCTTTTATTCCAAAAATAAATAATAATTATGTGGTATCTGTTATTAATTTGAGTTATTTGATGCTGGGAAGATGCCAGTCTCAAAAAGTCCAAGATATTTTATTTTCCTTTCCCACAAAAAAGTCTGTTTCTTCTTTCTTTCAAACGCGGATGCACTGGACACCGGTTCTGGAGACCTCATTCCAGAAAGGCATACCAGTTGCAGGGAAATGTTTTTAAGCAGTGAGATCAGAAATAACAAGTTTCTCCATTTTGTTTCCAATGTCACCTGGGACGTGCAGTTCTTCTGAATCGTAGTCATCATCGAACGACCTGCCAAGACACACAGACGCACTATAAGATTACAGTAAGCAATAGAATTGATTCTGCCTGTAAATGACTGTGTTTAAAAAGAATGTCTGGATGAATGGAGGTTTAGGCTGTGTTTATAAAAGACTAAACTGCCACTAAAGTTGGACTAAACCAGGACTAAAACAGGATTTGAACAGAACCAAAACCAGAATCCCACAATTTGACCAATTTAGCCTTGTCTTGGTTAAAATAAAATGCAAAAAGATCATTATCACAAAAGTCATTTCTTTCTTTCATTCTTCATTTTTTTTTCTTATATCGTGCAGCCCTAATACAATCATAGTTATGCTACATATATTGTAGTATGAATGAAATTAAGTAACTTTAGGGGGGTAATTAATGGTTTAGGATCAAACAAAAACTTTTTCCTTATCCAAAAACATTCCTTTTGTCTTTTTATGTACATTCACTTCTTAAAAATAACCCAAGAATATTATATTTTTATGACTAGTTCTGTGTCAGTGGCCAAAATTAAGAATTACGGTAATCAATAACTTCTCTTCTTACATATATTTTTTGTGATATATTTGATTATATTTTGGTTATATTTGGATTCATCTATTGTCATTGCACATTACACTTAGACAATACAACGAAATGCAGTTCAACATCTCATCAGAAATGCAATAAGGTAAGTACTACATTTTCTACATATGACATGGATACATTATATTTTGTTGTTATTGTGCAGCCCTATTTTCACGTATGATCGAGTGAGCGCTTGTACCCATCATGCAGCTGTTCGTTTGCCGTCTCCTCGGCGACCAGAATCTCATATTCCTCCGAGGCATATTTGTCCCAGTCTGACGGCTCCGGACCCTCGCTATCGATGTCCTGCAACAGCCACAAATACATGAGGAGGAGGAGGAGATGCTCAGATTGACTTACAAGCGTGTGCAGTGTACAGAGCTGCTTTACACGGACAGAGACGGTTTAAAGGCAGACACTTTTCAAAATACAGTAGGCCTAGGATTGACAGGTTATATGGAATAATATTTCTGGGGCTCAATATTTATCATGGGTACTTTCTTTGCACTAGTGAGACTTTTCTGGTGTTTTTTTCTGTCAGTATGATCAAAACTAAGCTGTAGAAGGTTAAATTATGAACCAAAATCACACAAATTAAGTGTATCATTCTGCTATTTATTGCAGCTCAATAGTATTGTACATTTAGAGTACTTTTCTTGTGAATAATTTTGCTTTATGGTTTGGTTCCAGTATTATCATGACTTCAACAATATAGCGCACTTCAAAATGAGTAATTGTGACAGGCCTAAAAAGGACTATATGATCTGATAATATTTTTATAATAACAATGAATGAATAAATTAAGGGATTTGGTAAATGAAAAGGAATGTAAGGTCAACGAAATAATCTTATAATCACATCTTTTTTTGACTGAAAAATGATTTCATGGTGACTTATATGTATGAAATTTAATCTATTGTTTTATGTTGCAATTTTTAATAAAGCCATATTAAATTTTTAATGAAGCCATATTAAAAATGTAAGTGAAACTACAAACAACACTGCGTAACGCTCTGGAGTTGGCACATCACCTGCAGGATTCTAGGCAAATAAAAAGTACAAAACATTCTTTCATTTTAGTCTATTTCTTGGCTAAAAAGTTACACGAAGGTGCTTAAATATGAATAGTTTCAATTCATATAACACATTTTAATGGAAAAAAGATTACAGGTCAACATTTGCCTTTTTAAGCCCCTTGAATTAACTGTTATTATGATATCGGACAGGGCAAATAAAAACTGAAACTTGACAGACCAGTACATCAAATTTCTTATTAAAAAATGGCTAAATACATAAAAAAAAGTCAACTTTTTTTTTCTTTCACAGTTGTGGTTGATGCGTTTTACCTTTTGCACGGCAAACGGGTCCCTCTGCTCGTGGTCCAGATATTTCTCCAGGTTAAAGAAGGTATCGAAGAAGATATGGGCCATTCTGCACCTCTTCAGATCACTCAGTGTGATCCTCCCTACGGAGACAGAGACACATTTAGGACACCGCACGCAAGCTTTAAGTCATTTTAATGAGCCGGCGATCATTACATAGTGAAGATATGGCACTTAATACAGACATGCCAACTGTAATTCAAAGATCCCCTGTTCTAATTTTACTACAGCTGTTGTGCCCTTTGGCAAGACACTTCACACACCTTGCCTCGAGTGGACGGATGTCAGATTGTGGCGACTGAAATATGTGTACACAAAATTCATGGGGACCTGCCTCTTATTATTAGATCGACAACACGATTTTAAAGATTTGTGTCCAGATAGGTGAGGGTTAAAGGTCTTATATTACGCAAAATCAACTCTTGGGAGCTACTTCATCAAAAACATACCTGGAGTTGTGTTTGGTTTCATTCACATGTTTGAGTTAGTTTATTATTAGTGTATCTACATCTCCAAAGCTCAAAATGCTCCGTTCCACCTTGTGATGTCATGTAGCTGTAGCTTTCAAGTTAACAGCTTCATTTTACCTTTCGTTTAGCAAAAGATTTAATGCTGAAATGATCAAAATGACTCCAGTGAAGGTTTATGGAGGTTAAAAACAAAAAAATGTAAAAAGAACTCAGCTTAAATATGCAGAGTTTGTGCGTTAAACATGTGTGAATGAAACAAAAAACAACTCCAGGTATGTTTGTGATGAGGAAGCAACATTATAACTTGGATTAGAAAATTGTGAAATAAGGGTTTGGCAAATAGAGACTATATTTAAGATTAGAAAACCAGAAAATAAATGTAAACCAATGTAATGTAACACAGACAATTTCTTAGACTACTGTATGTTGGCCGGGTGGGAAAAGTGTCTTACACAAGGACACAATGTTAAAGAGTTAAAATTGTCATCAGATAAAACCAAGTTGAAGCAAATGACACCCAAAGGCCCACAGCAGCACCCACCGAGACTCTCCGGTTTGACGAGGTCCAACATTTGACACAGCAGATCCTGGAAAGGCAGAGGTTCTATTCCCATGCGCTCCATTCGCTCACACTGCTCCTCGTAGAAGTACTCCAGCTCAAACATGGACAAAACGCCGTCCCCATCCACATCCATGCATCGGAACCAGTACTCAATACTAAAAAACAGAACAAAAGCTTGAAGTGAGCTCAAAATTAAACTTTAAAGGTCCTATATTACACTAAATTGACTCTTGTGAGCTTTAAGCCATGTTATAATGTTGTTACTTACTCAAAAACATACCTGGAGTTGTGTTTTGTTTCATTCACACGTTTGAGTAACCCTTTATTATTAAGCTGTAGTTGTCAAATTAAGTTACATTTTACTTTTTATTCAGTAGAGATGGACATTTCTAGGGCTGAAATGATCCAAATGATTCTAGTGGTGTATATAGTTTAAAAACACAGTGAAGGACTTCCTGTATTACAACATGACATCACAAGGTGGTGCTTTTTGTTTGAGAAAAGAGCCTAAATATGCAGGGTTTATGTGTTAAACATGCGTGAAAGAAACAAAACACAACTCCAGGTATGTTTGTGATGAGGAAACAACATTATAACAAATACAAAGCTTAATACAGACTTTAAAGAGACTCTAAATTAGGCCCCACCCAGCAAAAAGTGGAGTGTTAAAACTGACTATCACAGAATAAATTTGAACATTTTCTCAGGGTTTATATGAGTCCAATCTGTTCTCGAGTTAATTTAACATTTTTGGAAAAGTTAATGAAGTAACACTGGACCAAAATCTATGTTTAACCCCAAAATTAAGAGTTATATTAACGTTTGGATAACACTTTGTGGTGTTACCCTGATTTAGCCAAACAAAGCACGAGATGTTTTATTTTTACACTTTATTTTGGTTAATTTATGATGAAATTACGTACAAAACTGGTTCAAACTCCTTCTCGCGTGGGAGTTTGATGGTGGGTGGGAGGTGCCAAATTAACACTAAGGGAAGTTGAATGAACACTCGGGGAAGCTGAATTAACTTCAACCATATCAACTCTGGCAAATAACCCCAACTCAAACTCCCATTTAACTTCTGAATAGTTAAAATAAAACTTTTTGGGTTAAAAACAACTCTGAAATACCCTGAAATTTTAACCCTCCAGTTTTTGTTGTGTAGAACTGAGGAAGTGTCCACGTATCACCAGAAACAGCCTGCGTATCATAGTAAAACGCAGACCAGTAATTTGAGAACCACTGCTCTTCATGGATTGTAAATATTCTGAAATGTTGTAGAGGTGAACATTTATTTTTGATATAATTATTTAACTGAATTCCCCCAAAAATCGCATTGATCATAATCACCGTTACCTTGTGGGGTTTTTCTTGTCCTCTTCAGAAATGAGGAACCAAACGAATTCGGCGTAGCTCATGCGTCCTTCTCGCTGCACGGCGTTACCCCTGGCAACCACACACACAATTAGAGCGGATACTTCCACTGGGGTAAATAATCACCCCGTTTAGCTTTTGTACGGGAGGTTTTTACTCACCGAGTCACAGCTCCAGAAAACAGCCTCTCTATGATTCTGTTCGAAGAAGCTGAGGATTGAAAAGGCACAGAGGACACAGCGGTGAGTGATTGTGTATAAAAGTAGTTTTTACACACATCAGGCTCTAAAACATCGAAAAATACAAGGTTTGGAGTGAGTGAAAAGTTAATAAAAACAGGCAATGACTGAAGAAAAGTGAAATAAATTAAATGTGGAGCTCAAGGAATGTCCAAATTTAAAACAGTTTAAAAAAAAGTCTAAAGATATTACTTTGATACACTATACTAATGAAGAAACGTCTTTTTGACATATTTATTGTTGTTGTTGGTTTGAAATGAACTATCTAAATGAAATGTTTGCTGTGGTTGATCAGTAAGGTATAATTTAAATGTGGACGATGACTTAGGTCTGTAAAGTTGCTTGGTTAAGTCCTAATGAAAGACTAACAGGAAGTGAAAAAGGACTATTTATAATTTTGAAGATGTTTTTTAACTTTGAACTTTGATTTGATCGCCCTTGTTTCAGTTTTTTGTTTCTTGTATTTGGAGTTTGCATGTCTGTACATATGGTTTTGTGACCTATGTGCTCGGAAAAATAAACCATTTTTAGCTGTTTTAAACCCCCTGCTACTGTTTACTTGCTGCTTTCTTGTTTTGTTTTGTGTTGTTTTATACGGTTTCATTCTGAAGTTACATTTTATTATTTTAAACTTTGTAAGTATTTTCTTAGTATTGGAAGAGTTTCCTAGACTTAAAGAATGGGGTAATTGAATTTATCGATTGGAACATGAAAAAATAAACCATTACCAAATTCTGATGGCTTGGTTTAGGGGAGATTAGATTAAATATAAATATTCATTATTATTCATTATTATGTGACCGTGGCCTTTCTCACACTCAAGTGGTTTTCTTTTGCTATAAAAGCTTATATTTGAATTGAACTGCAACAAAATTGAAGAAATGCAAGATGATAACATGGCAATTAACAAATAAAAACTAAATATGACATCTTTTGAATGGTGCTCAACATCTCAAAAGCGCTTGGACGATGGAACCAATGATATTTCTCCTATAGCATTAAAGTCATGCTGTGGAATATTCCAGGTAAAGTCATAACATCTCCATGAGGACCAGCAGATGCAGGACGCTCCACCAGAAAAGTTTGATACTGCACCTTTAACTGCACTACTGATACTCTGAAGTGACGTCATGCGAGGGTTGTTCTACGTGTATGTGTATTGGAGGAATGTTCGCTGGTTACCATGGAGACACAATGCACACATTAGCAAACGCAGGCAAGAAAAGGTCAAAGATGAACTGAAAACTCAAATGAAAATACAAAATGGATTTAAACAAGCACATTTTCAGGAGCCTGAGATCAAAACTTATTAAAATAAAACTCTCCGACTCAGACAGAGCAATGCCTACAGTTAGCATCACACCCTCAAAATAATAACTGAACGATATCTGACCGTGATCGTTGTATCTGGAGAGGTCCTTGAGGTCTATGTAGAGGTCGTGGTCTGTGTCCAGCTCCCAGAACTTGCAGTAGATGACGTAGAAGTGTTCGTAGGAAAAGTAGTCTGTGATCTGGTTTATGTCGTCCTCCTCCTCCAGAAGAGCCAGAGTCTGAAGGAAGTTACTCCTGCGCAGCTCCGTCGTGGTGATGCGCCCGGACCAGGAACGGTTCACGATGTAGTATATCCTCTGAATCACCTGAGAGGAGGAGGGGGTGGTTTTATAATGAAAGGGGCAATATTACGCTTTTTTCTCATTACTCTGAGTTGTGTTTTATTTCATTCTCACATGTTTAACACTCAAACCCTTCATATTTAGGACTCTTCTCTCAAACTGAAACACTCTCTTCCACCTTGTGATGTCATGTGGTAATACAAGAAGAGCTCCAGGTTGTTTTTAAACTCCACACACCTTCACTAGAATCACTCGAATGATTTCAGACCTGGAATTGCTCATCTCTACTGAAATAAAGGTAAAGCTGTTCACGAGGTGGAACAGAGCATTATTAGTCTGTAAACAGACTAATAATAGAGAGTTACTCAAACATGTGTAAATGAAACAAAACCAAACTTCAGGTACGTTTTCGTAAGAAGATTCTCACAAGGCTTAAAGCTCCCAAGAGTCATTTTTTGTAATATAAGATCTGCTGTGATTTGAATATTGAACGTGGGTTATTTTTGTTCGGTTGGGCCCAGCTTTTTGTTCAATATTTGCCTAATTTGAGCTTTCGTTAAATTACTTTTCAGACTTTATTCAATTTAAACAGAAATTAAATACCCTTGCCTTTGCCTTTCTGTTTGGTCCACTACAACCATTAATAAATATACAAGCCACAGAAAATAATCTGATTCCTTACATGAGGGTATTCGAATGCTCAAGTTAAGATAATGTATGAATACTTCGTATATTGTTACTACTAAAATCATACAAATGTGGGACAGCATTTGCTTCACTAACTCAAACACGCAGATGTTTGTAAATTTGTATTATACATTCAGATAGAGGCTACGTTATATATTTGCATACATGAACAGTACGCAATAGTCACAATAAGTCAGAACAACTTTCAGAAAAAACAGACTTGTTCTAATATCTATCTATCTATCTATCGATCTATCTATCTATCTATCTATCTATCTATCTATCTATCTATCTATCTATCTATGTATTTATGTTTCTATCTATTCAATACATAGAATTTATGAATTTGTTATCTTGTCTTGGTGCATTTTTCTTTCTTCCCTCACAAAAGGGACCATGTGCTTCATTTCTGTCTTGTTAGAAGCAGATACCACTGGGGCACTGGGGGTACATAGTTCCACTGGCCTCCTGTTACTGATCAGTGGGTCTAAACTGAATGACCTGTCTTAATATGGGCATGTGGGAGTCCGGGCCTCTACAGCAACGGTCACTTCCGGTCAACAGGGGGCAGCGTGTTTCCGTGATGTCACAACAGTCTGACGCACAGAGAGAGACCTTCACCGCATCACTGACCAAGCAGCTCTGACCAAACTCAAACCATCTTCATTTCACACGATGGTGTTTTGTGACAATTTTAGCTGACTCCAGTATTTTAGTTAGTAAGAAATATGATAAAAGATCCCATATTATGCTCTTTTTATGCTATGTTATAATGTTGTTTGCTCATTACAGACATACCTGGAGTTATATTTAGTTTCATTCACGTATGTTTAACACACAAACCCTGCATATTTAGAGTTCTTCTCTCAGTCACAAGACTAAATTTGCATGGAGCTTTGTCTACTGATGCAAAACTTCTAAATGCAAATGGGAATACCTGGTAATACTACAACGCTTGCACAAGAAAAAAAGACTTAAAAATACAGTTATGGTATTGAATATTATGAAAAACCCCATGTATTTTATTTTGTTTACAGGATAATTAAAACAAACATATTTCTACCGTTGTGATGTAGCGGGAATGGAACTCAGGTGCATCCTTCAGAAACGTCAGTCCAGGATGTGTGTCCACGATGTCCTAAAATTCAAAACAAGAGAGAATACATTTAAAGATGCACTGTGTAACTTTTAGCATGGAGAGTGGGTCATTTGTTTATATATTTAGAGATGTGATTGGTTGGCTTAGAATAGGGGGTCTCCTTTTCAAAACAAAAATGCCAGAGAGCTGCTCATTTTAGCGGTCGCAAGAAACTGAGTAAATATAAGAGCCTTAGATGGGGTAAAGTTTGATGGTTATAAAACTATTATCTTATTATTTAATAGAGTCCAAAGATAGTCATCACATTTACAGTGCTAATGGGCATTTAATTAAATAAAATTTTAGTTCAGAAATCCCTTGGAGAGCTACTTGGAAGGAGGTGGAGAGCGACTGGTACCTCCTGAGCTACAGGCTGGAGACCCCTGGCCCAGAATGTCCCACAGTACGGCTTTGAATGTAACTAGCAAAGATACAAGTCAGATCTGAGGAGGGGCAAGTCCGCTCACAGCAAGAATTCATGCTTTCAAAGTATGTTTTTTTGTATAAACTAGATATTTTTAACGCCATACAATGGAAAAATAACTTATCCGTGGGAACAAGCAGGTAGAAATTACCTTTAAGACATTTAAGAAAAAAAAAAACAATAACAGGAGCTTCAGTAGAGTAAAAATACACTGTCATCATTTGGGTATTTTCCAACACTGACGGGGATTACACGGTAAACTAAGCTCTATATTTCTTTCACAAATGCCAAATGAAACACGACCCGAAGCCAGACAAAGAGGAGGTGATTTGATCTGTCCTTTGTACCTGAAGCAGAGGGATGAAGTCCTCTTGCTCCAGGAAGTTACACCCGGGTTTGGCCAGCAGATAAATGAATCTGGACGCGTCGTCATGGCAACTGTGCAGCAACCTGGAATCGACGAGAGGAAGAGATTATTATCATTATGTGGGTCTGAAATAGGTCCAAGCCACAAGACGCATGCACAAGCTCATATATAGGGTGTAACTTTTTCTTTTGCATACAATTTATACATGCATACACTGTAATAAGGCAAAAATAATGGTATATGCAGTGTTTTTGCAGGCCTAGCTTTGAGTAGCCTTTTTTAAAATAATTATCTAGTTGGCCGAGCAGTATCCTGACTTGTTTCACAGATGCATTATACCTTTTTTGGTCAAATGGCAATAAATTGTTGGTTGAAACTAGAAAAACTGAAATACTGAAACCAGTTGGATGCACATTAACAGATATTTCGTTTTGTTTTTTCATGCTTTTCAGTTATTGACAAAAAAAAAAACTACAGTTCTGTATTTGTAATTCGATATGCTTCAGTCTGTTTTGTGAATCTGCATAGATATTTGTGTTCTTACTTTCTCCATGTTGCGATGAAAGAGTGAACAGAGACGAAGCCGGTCCTCTCTCCTCCTGCTGCGTAAAACATTGGGGCCTTCCAGTAAAGTGGACAGCCGCATGCCTGAATAAAAACACAACATATACAGTTAAATACTATAAAATACAAAATACTATATGATACTTCCAAAAATTCCAATAAAGACCATGAACCAAAATTATGAGAATCCACAATAGTTCATCCATAATTTCTTATGGACTTAACACTTACTAAGAGAGCAACTGCCATATTTCAGATCTACATATCTATTATATGCAACATTTTGGGGACTTACTGCTCACAGTACACTCTAGATTTTACACTCTTATTGTACTCTTGTTTTAAATTGGTATGGCAATGATGTAAATAATAATATATCAAATGAAGGAGAGAGGCAAATGGCTTTTATGCATCACAATGGCCTCTTCACTAAAGCTCATCTGATGTAGAGCTGGGCGGTATGACCAAAAATTGATATCACGGTATTTTTTTAAATTATCACGGTATCACGGTATTTAACGGTATTTTTGTCTTTGGCTAAGTGGAGTGTGATAGAGTTAGTAATATCATTCCAACGTTTGCTTTTCTTGTCATAGACGGTCCCTTTAGACGGAGTGCGCGGAGCCGTGCCCGGGCGAGAGCGTAGAGCGCGGGTGCGCGGAGCCGTGCCCGGGCGAAAAGGTGAAGAGCGGGGCTCCGCGCACCCGCGCTCTCCGCTCTCGCTCGCTGGCGCTGCTCACGCACCAGCGCCTCGCTCTTCGCCGGCACGGCGCGCACTCCCGCTCTCCGAAAGGGAGCCGTGTCACAAAACACTACACAGACGGTCCCTTTAGCAAACGCGCCTACCAGGGACGTCTGTGTAGTGTTTTGTGCTGCAGTGCCAACGTTACGCAGAGATTGGGGAGAAGATGCAGATTTTACTTTCATGCAATCTTCGTATTCCAGGATATGATTGTGGCGGAGGTGGTGAAGCAAGTTGCTTGTGTTGCCTCCTGCAGCTAAAACATTAGCTCGACAACACTTACAGATGATGCGTGTTTGATCCGCGTCAGATTTTTTAAAACCGAAGTATTTCCAAACAACAGACACGGCTCTCTTTTTCGGAATGAGTTCTGTGTCTGTGTCATTTTCTTCGTCCATGCTCACCGCTCAACTCGCTATCCTTACCACCCTAGGCTCTCCTGCAGAGTTGGCTTGTTTGGTGTAACACTGAAAAACAGCCCCCGCTCAATCTACCGCTGTGCGACGTTCCGCCGCTCTGTGTTGCCGACATATGCGCGCACACACGGTATGGCGGTAAATAAAAAATTCATATCATAAAAATAAAAATTACCGGTATACCGGTTCAAACGGTTTACCGCCCAGCCCTAATCTGATGTTATCTGAAAGTTTGTAACTGATTAGTTGATGTACATTTTTTGTCACTGTAAGATGGGGTTTTGTGAAGCATTTACCCCAGAACTACGTGATTTCAAGTTTTAATTCATATCTGTTTATTGTAGGGCTGGGACATTCCCACGTTAATTCCGATTTATTAATTAGAAAGAAATTTACGCATTAAAAATATCAATGCATTTTATCTCAGTTTGCAAGCCAAACAATACAGAACATCTGTCAGTGCAGCATGTGGTGGTACGCCAATTATACTAACGCACACAGTACTGACTACAACAACAACAACAATGCATGAAAGTGCTCTGGCTCTGCTGGACAGTACATTTCTATTCAAAAAACTCCCCGATGGAAGTACTGACAAAGGCGTTGTTTACTGCAAACTGTGCAGAGAAGAGTTTGCATATCACAGAAGCAACTCAACCCTGCGACACTATTTAAATGCAAAACACGTCACAGCAGCACAGAAACTGCTGGAGCTGTTGGCGGGAGCAGTTCTGGTCCAAGGACAAACAGGAGGTGTCAGCAGCCCAAACTCGAACAAATGACGAGCTTCAGGAAGAAAATGAGTCCACTAAAATTCATTTATATAAAATAAATGTTGGTTTCTGGGCAAATATTGTTATGCGATTAATTGAGATTAATAAATTACAAAGCTTGTAATCAAATCCCACCCCTAGATTATTGTTTTTATCATATTAACACATCTCATAATTTTTCGTAGTGTGTGTATTTTTGTATATTAAGTCTCCTTTTCTCATCTGTTGCCTCAGAAATCTGTCTCTCTCTCTATCTGCACACAACTAGTTTCCAGGAATTAGACGGGCCCATCCCTTGAATGTTTTATCGCGTCTGCTTTCTAAGAACTACCGGACATCACATGGAGCTGCTACTGTCCTCACACCTCTCTACAACAGTTGTTACACTGCTGACCTTGGCTGTCTTCCCCATCTCATAAATGTCGGCCTTCTCGTCCTCGAACTCGGTGAAGGCAGTTTCTATGGTAGCGATGGTGGCGTCATGGTTGGGGGAGGAGCCTATCACAGGAAGCCCGCGGGGGAAGTAGAATCTGGGAACAGGAAGATGGCAAAGTCAAATATTTGAGTTATTATTAAGAGGAAAGGAAAATATGCACTGCAGTTTTCAAAATGGAGTTTAATAATTTTACTTTAATTTTTCATGTTGAAAACCTTTGAAACCCATAAATTTCACTAATAATGTTGGTTATTACTTACCTTACATACCTTACCATACCTATAATATGTATGTACTTAATATGTATGTATTTAATGCTGAAAAAGATACCTTGAAAAACCTGCATTCTTGTGAGCAATGTTCACTTCTCCAGTGATCTGACCTGTAAATTTGCTGTTTGTGTTTTTTTATGGAAGATATGGAAGATTATGGAAGATTGTTTCAATAGATATTGAATTTTAAATGCTGTTGAATTTCTCACTTTGAACTTTTTTAACTTTCAAAAAACATTATTTTTGTTCAGAATTTTAGTTGCTGAAATTTTAAGTATACTTTTTCAATACGTTTTAAATTCAGAATAAAAAACTAATCTTTTAAATATTCAAATATTTTCAAGTTCTCAAATTTAAAAACAATCTGTCAAAATTCAGTGTAAAATTTGCAGTGAAAAATTTTGCAGCAAAGATCCGAGATGCCAAGGCAGAATTTTTTTCACTGCAAATTTTACACTCTGAATTATGACTGTTGAATTTGAGGGCTTGAAAATATTTGGGCTGAATATTTAAGACATGATTTTTTTTATATATATATAGAATTTTAAACACTTTGAAAATGTATACTTATAATTTCAGCAACTATAATTCAATGCAGAAATAATTCAAACATGTTTTTTCAGAGTTTTAGTGAGAAATTCATGGTATTTAAAATTCAAAATCTAATGGAACAACTTATCTTCCATATCTATTGAGTTTAATGCCATACTGTGAAACATTCTGGGCGTAGCAACTACATCTCCATGGAAACAACCAGGTAGCGGACCCATAATGCTTATTTAAAAGTGATTTACTAGCATTTCCAATAATAATACTATATTATACTATATCATTGATCGAAATTAAGTTAATTTCAGAAGCCGTACCTGGGAATGTTGATGGCGGGAGGGGGAGGGGGCGGGGTGACGATAACCGGGGCAGGTGGCGGGCTGGGGGTGCGCGTTGCCGGGACGACCGTGAGCTCCGCTGGGGCAGGTGCGGCCGGAGGGGTGATTGGTCTCTTCTCTGGTTTGGACTGAACCTGGAGATACACAAAAGAGAAGAGGACGTCAGCAAAAACTACGACGTGAAATCCAGAATTAAGTGTATTGTGCAGGTATTAAAAATGTTATGTGCAAAGGTAGGTGCTATAACTAAATGTAAAATGGGGTCTGATCAAGTTTATTATGAAAAACTCCTTTAAACTATCACAAAAATGTTACTACATACTGTATTACCCACCGTCATTTAGCACAATGGTGTAAAGAATTGGACAGTTTATGTTTATGAATTCAAAGATAACAGCTCATCACAGTTCATTTGCGTGGGCTCCTTTGGCATTCAGAGTAATAGCGGGACAGTATTAAAATAATCATTGTGTAAGTTTTATACAGCCAAAACTACGTCATAACAGCAAGGCAATGCAAAAAAACGGTAAGAGTTGTAGCTGAGACAAATCACCATGGAGATAATACTTTAGTTATGACCTTGTCTATGTTTAATTTTTGGGTTTTAATGTGGTGTTTTTGGAAGTGTGAACGCCAATCAAAATGCTATTAAGTTTAAGTTAACCTGAAATCCCCTATTCTTTACAAATGTCAATCAATATGGTATAATATATGATAGCATTCTTGTATGGTTGCTAAAAGTATCGAAAATCAGATACTAAACAATACTAAAACAAGTATTGATAACTAGAGCAGGTTTCGATACTGAAATGAACCTTTCCTGAATTGTTTTAGAATAATCTTGCGCTGTACCAGAATAAGTATACGCACATGGACCACTATGAAACCTACCTGGACCACTGAGGGATTATACAGATATAAGACCAGATGGGAAAAGAACAGAAAGAACTATGATTTAATGTTAAAAATCACATGTAATGGTATTAGTATGGTATTGGAATCAGTATTGAATATGGAATCGAGTCTATTTCTTAGTATTGAAATAGAGTTTGAATTTTTAGGATCAAGACAACTCAGTTTTGCACATGTACATACTGTATCAGTGTACAAATAATTCACCATTAAGTCACCATTTCTGACAATAAAAAAATTGATAGAAAGAAGGTAAAGAAAAGTTTCAAATACCGGATTTTTCAGACTATAAGTCTATAGTTTTCAATAAGTTTTCATGGTTTGGGTGGTTCCTGTGACTTAGTACTCAGGTGCGACTTATATATTACATTTTTCACAGTCCATAGACCATATAAATCAAAAATGAAAAAACAAAACAAATCTTTATCCATTTTTTTCATTTTGGTTTTACCGACAAATAATAAAGAGTTTTTTTTTTTTATTTAATGATGATGATTTTTTTTATGTATGTTCTTATTTGGATATATCAGTTTGCAATATAACTTTTTTTTTTGCAGAAAAAAATGGGATAAAAAACAGAAACAAAACACAAATATTGCGTCTACTGTTATGTCAATCAAGATTTTTTTTTTTTATAAAACTCTGACACAATCAAATATTTAAAAAACCCCAAAACTTATATCCAAATGTACTCTTTACAAATAATTCAGCCCTTAGAAACAGCAGCCTGAATGAAACTGAATTACCCAGTGTCTCGTCCTGGAAAACTGCCTGTGTCCCTGTGGTGTGTATTGAGAAGGACAGCTGGAGCAGCCCCTCCCTCTCTCCTTCAGCGTTCATTCTATCACTCTATTCCTACACCTCCTCACTATAAATACCCCCGTGGTATCTGCCTGGGAATAGTGTGTTGCCCCTGGCATGCCGGCACAGCAACAAAATGCAACCACTGTTTTGATTGGACAATATTCAAGCCAAAATGTGTGAATATGGCACATGTTTAAGTAAATTTATCATGAAATTGAGGACTTTTCTACATATATTTTAGACCTTTTTAATAATAATAATAATAATAATAATAATAATAATAATAATAATAATAATAATAATAATACATTTTAAATATACAGTAATTGAAAATTTCAAAGTGTGTTTAGATTCAGTAATAGTTGGGCAGTTAATAGGCTACAAAATTATATTAAATTGTTGTTTATGAGATCTGAAAATGTATAATATCAACTAGGCTATATCTCCTATACCTATATAGAGTATCAAAAAGGTTAAGTTAAGTTGATTAAAACAAAAAAATGGTACAGGGTATACAGTGACATTTCCGCACTGTTTAACTAGTACTTGATGTAACTAACAAGATGTTAATGTAATATCCAGCTATATGGCATTATCTCATCTCCATGGAGACAAGCAGGTGACACCACCAGGCCAAGTTACAGGTCAGATCTGTGGCGAGGTAACCGCACTCACAGCTGCAATGCATGTTGTTCAAGGTATTTTTGAGCAATAAAACTTCTGTCACTGAATAAATGCCTGACAGAGAAGTTTAATGCCATACTGTGGGACATTCAAAAGCAAAGCAGTAACATGTCCATAGAGACAAGCTTTTGGCAGACCCCCTAAAAAGTTTTGCCATGAACTTTTTTCACCTTTTTCTCAGATTTCTTCTCTCAAAGAAGTTTTTCTCATCATTATTTCATATTCACTGTATGCAGTAAACATCACATTTCTTCTCCAATTCTTCACGATAAATTAATATTAAGTCTTAATAATGATTTTTATATTTTCTATCCACTCACAAACCTGTTGCTGCTGCTGATAGGACTTGAGTCTTTTCTTGAAACGGGATGGGAGCACAAAGTCACAGCCTCGGGCCAGAAAGGCCAGCTCCCCCCTGAGGTCGGGGTCCCTACGAAGAGACGTCTCCTGGATCTTCATGGTGGGGGACGAGACTATAACCACCCCACCTGCGTCAGCCACTAGTAAGGCTACTGTCCCAAGATCGGACACTGGAACAACTCTATGCTAAGCTAACAATATCGCTATGTCCACTTGATGATGAGTTAGATAGTTTGAGGAAAAAAATCCAATATTTCAGACAGAATTCCAAGTCCAAAACCAATTTTCAAATCCAAGGATATCCGAAAAACACTGCACCAACCCCCAACGATTACAATATTATAATATGAAATAACAATGGTCCAGTTTTTCAAATAAGTCGCAGGAATATATGACAAAATCCTATATGTCTTCCCAAATCCAAGCACATCCAAAGCTAATCCATAAATTTCAGATGCATATTCCAGAAGACAAGTCCATAAAATAAGACAGGAAAATCAAACCAGTCCCATCTCGAACTGCTCCTCTCCTCGGACCTCCAGTTGTGGCCCAGTCCTGAGCTTCTCTGGTGTAGCCTCCCCGGTGCCTGCTTACAGCGCCCTGTCAAACTGGGCACGGAAATCTGAGCCGAGTGGGTGACAACACACACGGACAGTCCCCAGCACTTGCTCGAAACTGCCCCCGGGGGGAGGCAGAGCTGGGGTGAGTGAGAGGGGCAGATAGAGCGGGGGCGAAGGGGGACCTGCTTGGGCCATGTTGAGCATTGGGGTGTACGTGTTTTGCAGGCTTTTGTTTGACTAAAGTTAGAGGTTAGTCAGCGAGTGCGGAAAGTTTTTGGCATACAGGAAGTGCGGGTCAGCGGTTTACTGTAAATTGATTGGACGAAGTGTTCTTAAATGTGTTTCCGTGGAGATAAATTGAGCGTGTGTTGATTCAGCAGCCAGCACACCTGTTGTTAGATCTGTTGACATACAGTAATGCCATATGACTAGTGCGTATTTCAGTGCATTCCTCTTACTGGAACACCGGCATTGATAATACGCACGCAGTCAGTCATATATACTGTCCCGGACTCCTGAAGTACTGCAAAGTGATTTCTCTTATATGTTCACACTCAACACTGGTTTAGCTCTGGTTTAAGCTCAGTGTTGTCACCGTACTAAAATTTCAAACTCTATTTCAACACTAAGGAATAGAAAAAATAACATAGTCTTTTTTTCTCTTTTTAAATTATGATACAATATCTCTTGAATGGGAAAAAGTCCTCAAAATTTGGCATGTGCAAAGATGCGGAAATCCTCGAATAAACACTTTCAGCACAAAATAATACGACTTTCTTTATGTTACCATGCAGTCTTTTAGTAGTTCTGATGAAGCTCACATCAAGTTTGTAGTATTGATATTTGTTTTTTTGTCTGTTATTATTTAGTATCTGATTTTTGATACTTTTGACAACCCCATTTGCTGAATTTTGTTTTAATTGTGAATAATCATAACATTTAAACTTATCACCATGCTCTCTGAGGAGTGAAAATTTTATATGATTACACAAATAAAATACAAATATACAAATATTCTCATATTTCTCAAACCTGAAGAATCAGAATATATTGATACAGGAGCTCATGATAATGATACTGTATGACCAAATTAGAAATCACAATATATCGATATTTTGATATTTTTGCACACACCTACTCAAAACTTCTTTTATATTTAATTGTCACTATATATCAGACCAAAACTTCACTCACAAGTCTACACCTGCACAGGAGTTCATGCAAAAACAACTATTTATGCATAAAAAACTAACTATCCAAGTCACAAACTTCCCCTTTCTGCTGTTGCCCCATAGAAATCCTTATAATTTAAATAAAATAGACACCATCAGCCAAATAATCGACTAAACAACAGGCCAACAGTAGCTATACTTGGTTAATCTCTCAAATATCAGCTAAACCTTTTCACAGTCCTGCAAGTCTTTTCAGAAGCCTCATTAGTCACTTTTATTTTAAGAAATATTAAATATGGCGATGCTACATTTGAACATCTTACTATAAATGACTCCACAGCGAGTACATATGCTGCCTACTGTAGAATTACTTGTACTTATTCTGAGCGGCCGTTTACAGAAATAGCCCGTTAGCCTTGTTATCTCACTGCACATAAATTGAATTAGCACAGATGCCCTGCAGCGTGTGTGCACAGCTGAGGGGACAGAGCCATATGAGGCCATAGTGTAGCACCCTGCTCCGGACAGTCAGTACATACAAGTGCCTGCTGGAGCATAAGGGGAGAATTCATGACAGAACTGGACTTCTCAAACTGTATTCGATGCTCTCTAAATATCAAAGGTGACAAGGACTTTCGAAGAACGGTTGTAACTAGAATCGTCAAGTGGACTATATGTGATAGTCTCCCGTGGCCTCTTACCATACCAAGAGCTGTGTGAAACTGTGAAACCATATTAAACAACATCCAGCCGTCAAATAGTATTACTAAAGTAGCAGCAACATACATAAGTAAAGGTATTCAGTGAAATTAAAGTAAAATGTATAATCTATTGTATCTTAATTAATAAATTCCCCAAACATAATTGAGGATATTAACACACACACTGTTTTAACTCTGAAGACTGGCAGTTCATCCCCACTACCTACTACATGTTGCCCTTGTGTCCTTGGGCAAGATACTTTCAACTCCAGGGCATTATTGTTGCTTTTTCTTTAAAGGTGCATTGCATAACAGCTCTAGCGAAGGGGCACCTGCTTGTCTCCATGAATAAGTGTTTTTCCCTTAATTCAAGCAACGTTTGATTTAATTTCTTATTTTAAGTGCAAAAATCTTACTGCACTGGCAGATCATTTTACTTGTCAAGTTAAATTTATTTAAATCATGGTAAAACTTTCTTAATCCAAGTCATAGATGTTTTTTACAGTGCAGCACTACGCTACATTACAATTCAGATCTGTGGAAAAAAGGATTTATTGGATTTTTTGAGCAACTGTAATGAATAAATGCTACCGTAGATGGATATGTTTAAAGTCGTACCATGGAGAGCAACAGCATCTCCATAGAGACAAGGACGTAGCGGACCCTCCACCGGGAGCATTCTGTTATAAACTTAGCCACCGTGTCCAAATATACTCGTCTTCAGGGAATGAATCCTGTTTTATCTACAGTATGCTAATTGTTGTTTACTCTCTCCATAATTAAAGTTGTGTTTGGTTGGGTGACCTTGCTTCCGGCTCCTCGCTGTGTAAATGGCTAATGTCTCTTTTCCACTGCCAAATGGTGCGTGTCTTGCCAATGAATAAGTGACTCATCTCTCCCTTGGCACGAAGCAAAATAAAATAAATTAAAATAAAAACGTCTTGTTTGGAAAGCTGTATGTGTGTGTGTGTTTTGGGTTAACTCTATCCGCTCAATGCTCCTTTGGATTCTTTCTGACAACTGCATACCCCAGCCAAGGTCACATACCAACTGCCCCCACTGCACACCGCACTTCTCACCTCCAAACAGCAGGGGGAAACATTATACAATCACTATCTGCGCTCCATCAACAAATGAGCACGATCCTCAAAGTGCTTTCCAAATCCCCCTGTATCCAAGATCACTGCCTTTGCTTCCTCTGTTCGCTTCTCCGTGCACCGGCGCTATCGTAAATCTCAATATAAGGAGCCGTGCATGCGTGTGCACGTGACGTTGTGCGTTTTGTGTGTGTATTTTGTGTGTGTGAAACAGATGCCAGCGCACAGTTGCTTGCTCTTTTCCCATCCGGCTGACAGTGGCTGTAACTCAGTCTTCTCAACGTGCCTCAACCACGTCCCCGGGGCTAAAGTTTCTTCCAAGCTTTCCAAAAATCAGGTTAAGAATATTTGTACATAACACACCACTAATTTGAAAGGAAACTGGCGATGTGTTAAGGGTTGAACTTTAAATTAATTGGGATGGATTTGTAATTTAAGTGGGAACATTCAATAGTGCGTTCTGTTCCCATTGGGACGAGTACACAGGGTCAGACTTGAAAGTAACAAGAGGTCACCAAGTTATGCACGAGATATAAATCAATCAAATATTAATTTACAGAGGTGTTTATGTACGTATAACCAGATAGATATGCTTACTCAAATATTGTTAACACCCCTCATGCTTCTACTACTATTACCTTATATAATGTTATTAAAAATTACTAAAAATGTGCAGCGATAACACAAAACGAAACATTGCTAATTTGCCGATAGTTAAATCACAACTTCTTGCATAAGATATTTATTATGTCAGTTGTTCACTGTCCCCATGGTGATTTGTTGTTGTTGGCTAGTCTCTGTTTTGGTCACATGATCTTGAGAATGTGGGTAATTTTAGCAGCAGTGAAAAGTAAGAAGTGCTGAAAAAGTAAACAGGTTAAAGTATACAGTATGTTTATGGAAATAATGTTACTTGACCAGAAGTTTTAGTGTTACAACTTCATGAACTACTTCTAATACAATTGCAGATGGTACAGTTTGGCACGCATTGACTTAAAGCTGCACTATGTAACTTTTGGTTGGAGGTCCGTCACCTGCTTGTTTCCATGGATATGTCACTACTCCGCCCGGAATGTCCCACAGTATGACATTAAACAGCTATAACTTGCATTTATTGAGTTATAGGTGGTTTTATAGCTCAAAAATACCTAGAAAAACAGGCATTCTGACTGTGAGCGGGGTTGCCCAGAAAGCCATACTTAGGTTACGTTTACACTGAAACAACTCACCGTATCACCGTATCACCATATTGGAAACGATTTGCGCCCAGACAGCCTGAAACGCTATTCACATGACTAGGCTGGTGTAATGACGTCGGTAAAAACAAGGAGGCAGAGCACCGCCTCTGAAGTTGCAGCAGCCGATATCAAGCCGAGAAAAATGGCGAGCGTGAAAACAGGCTCTTCGTGGACCGACGCTGTTTCAAGTTTGTCTAGGATTCACAGTGACGTGGTGCAAAAAGGACGGCAACTAGAGCTCCTACGTCAGCGTATCACCGTTTTCAGGCGTCCACACAGCGCCAGATCAGATCCGTGCTCAGGTGAATACGTCCGAGCTGGCGGCACCGCATCGTTCCGTCTCTGGAACTGTTTTCCATCGGATTAGTGTGGACAAACACTGCATCCGTAATGAAAACAACTCGAATACGTACTAGTGTGGATGGGGCCTGAGAAACATTCCAGACAAAGCCATAACATCCCCATGAAGAAAAGCATTTGATGGATCCTCCACCAGAAATGTTACACAGTGTACCTTTACCCAGGGAAACTTTTACATGGAGACACTCCTAGATAACATTTCAAATTAACTGAATTATTAATGTATCTGGATGTAATATTTACTCTGAGATGACAGCTAGCAAAAGTTTCAGCGAGGTTTACATACTTCTTAAGTACACTGCGTAACTTTTCTGGTGGAGGCAGTCCCACATTCTTGTCTTCACAAAGATAGTACCGCATTGCTGGGAATAATCCAAAGTCTGGCATTAAACTATATCTATCTCAGTAAAAGGCCAGGCTACAGGTCAAGAATCCCCATGACAGAAAGAATTAAAAAAAACTAATTTATTAAAGAAAAACTCATAGATTGCAAGATGGACATGTTTAATTTATGGAAAAATTACAGAAATACAGAATCATCAACCTTGTCTATTATTTGCTTGGAAAAACATAAACTGATACAGGAAAACATGAATGGAGAATCAGTTTAATCGTGAGTGCATCTTAAAGGTGAAGTGTGTAACTGTGTGTGATTATGTTACTGTTTTAGAATGTTTCACTATTTGGCATTAAACCTTTCTACGCTGTAAATTTATCTGATCTGAACAAGATTTTAAAACTTTTATCAGGTTATTCATCTTGTTTTAAGATTTATTACCTACTTACTCGTTCTGAATTGGTTGTATAATCTTAACAATTGTCACATATATTTCTTCCATGACTCAACTAGTCAGAAAATCTTAAATTTAGGCATAAATGTTTGAAAAAAGTATGTTTATCTAAAACTTGGCATCCATTGTCTTAGCCAAGAATACCAGAGATTGCTTCATTCTTGTCTAGAGGTAGTTTATTTTAAGATAATTTGTCAAGTAAAATTATCTTGCTGCATGGACAGATAATTTCACCATTTTTAAGTCATTTTCTGATACATTTAAGTGTTTTGGCCAAGCTTTTTTGCTTCATGAAGATCAAACCAGACCTTGTTAGACTGGGAAAAAACAAATTACTTTTTACTTTATTTGAGTAGATACAACTTGACAAGTAAAATCATGCCAGTGGAATAAGTGTTTTTTTTTCTTAATTCAAGCAACATTCGATTTTGTTTCTTATTTTAAGTGTAAAAAGTTGTTGTTTTTCTTATTTTACATGTAGCCAGGTGTATTTTCATATCTGAAATACCAAAAGTCTTAGATATTTTCAGATAATTTTACTTGTCAAATGAAATTTACTCAAATCATGGTAAATCTTTCTTAATTCAAGTGATCTTAACTTGACTAGATTTAGTTTTGTGCAGTGTACAGGTCAGATCTGTGGAGAAACAACCCTACTTAAGAGTCAGAATGCCTGTTTTTAGATATTTTTGAGCTATAAATCCACCTGTCATTTAAGAAACTTAAGGCAGGGCTGTTTAATGTCATGCTGTGGAACATTCCAGGCACAAAAGTTACACAGTGCACCTTTAAACTATTCGTCCTGATTGGCTTCAGTGCAGAGGACCATTGCCTTCCAGTGGTTCACAGAGTTTGAATAGTGAGAACATAACAACTTCCTCCCAGAGCACAGAGACACACCTGCTCTGAAAGGAGGGAGAGAGGGAGAAAGAGGGAGAAAGAGGGAGGGAGGCCCGTCTGCTGCTGTAAAATTATCAGAGTAAATATAGAGCACACTTTTTCATGTTTATTTCTGCCGCAGGCGCTGGGCAGACTCCACACAGTTAAAACACAGAGACACGTGGCTCACATGAGGGGCAGAGGCAGAGAATGAGGAAGGGCACTGACTGAAGACTGCACAAAGAATACAGTTTGTTATTGTGGCCATATTGACTCAACACTCAAGCTGTTGAAAACCTGAAATTACAATATTGAGTTTGTGCGAAATAGAAAATCTGAACTCTTTTTCAGAACGATTTATTCCATTGTGTATTTTTTGTACAATTTTAAAGAAAGAATTAGGAGAAATATCACCTCTAGACTTTTTTTGGTCCAAAGGATTTTTTTTTATTAAGTAAAAAGGAATAGTATAGCCTGCCTTAAAATTATACTTGTAATATAAGTAGCTACATAAGTAGTAGTAGTACTGGTTGCAGAAAGTACTTCAGTCTAATGTACATGCAATATTTGTTTATTGAAGTACTAATCTTTATTTTCTTGAGTACTACTTAAAGGTGCACTATGTAACTTTTTGGTTGGAGCTCCGTCACCTGCGTGTTTCTATGGATATGTCATTGCTTTGCCTGGAATGTTCCATAGTATGACTTTAAACAGCTCTACCTTACATTACATTTATTCAATTACAGATGATTTAATAGCTCAAAAATACCCAGAAAAACAGGCATTCTGACTGTGAGCGGGGTTGCCTCTCCACAGACCTGACCTGTACCTTGGTCTGGTTTGGTCTCCATGAAGATAGAAAGGTTTAATGCCATACTGTGAAACATTCCAGACAAAGCAATCTCCATGGAAAAACGCATTTGACGGAGCCTCCATCAGAAAAGTTGCACAATACACCTTTCAGTAACTTTTTCACTGGACCAACTATTACTTTTCCGACCTCTGCCTGGACGCTCCTCTCTCTCCGCCTGCGGTGTTTCGTCCCATGTCTAAATCAGTCTCCATGGCGACGCCCTTTGACCTGGAATGCTAAGAGAGGAAACGCAGTTCTCGCCTGCGTCTCGATTCTTTTATATCCTGCCTCACTTCCTCTCAAGAGCAACCCCTCCCCAAACCACAGTCGCCACACGGACTGACCCCTGAGTGGAAAAAGGGGCAGTTCTCTCATCACCAGACAGACAAGATACTAGACAGGGAGATACAGCCTTCATCAGCTGGAAAAAAAAAATACTGTTGACAGATGCAATGTTTGAACTGTTTTACTGGTGATAAAGAGAGTAAATAATACACAGACAGGGTTGGCAAAAATACAGATACCCAGACACGAATTGATAGAAGATTCATTTGAACTCATACAAAAAAAATATGCATTAAAGGGCCAATATTATGCAATCTGATCTATGTTATTATGTTTCCTCAGCACAAACATACCTGGAGTTGTGTTTTGTTTCATTCACTTGTTTAACACACAAACCCTGGATATTTATCTTATTTTTTTGTGCTGCATTTTTTGGATGAGAAACACTCTTCAAATAAAATTTGATTGATTGATATTTCTTCTAAAACTGAAAACATTCTGTTCCACCTTGTCATGTGGTAAGATAGGAAGTGCTCCATTGTGTTTTTAAACTCCATACACCTTCACTAGAATCGTTTGGATCATTTCAGCCCTGGAAATGCCAATCTCTACTCAACTAAAGGTAAAATGTAACTGTTAGATAGAAAATAACCACTACATGTCATCACAAGGCGGAACAGAGCATTTTGAGCTTGGGAAATGTAAACAGCCTAATAAGAGTTACTCAAAGTGAATGAAACAAAGCAACTCTGGGTTTGATAAGGTAAAAGCAAGGCTTAAACCTCACAAGAGTCAATTATGTGTAATATATGACCTTTAACTGGAAAAAAAAATTGTTGTCATTGTTGTGATATCAAAATTGGCATCAGATTTGAGTCTTAAGGCAAAGTTGTATAAATTTTTGTTTTACAAGAAGTAAGTGTATTTGTGTCACGTCATGCTGGAATTTTTGATTGCGTGGCATTGTGAAATAGGTCATGGCACCGTCTTTGTTAGATATTGTCCATGCTTTGTCTGCATGTGAAAAATCTGCTCTCCAGCACAAAACTGAAACGCCGTTGCTATTGACTACCAACACAGAATCCTTGACACATAATCACTATAGAGAGGTTTATTTAATGCAGTTTTCTCAGAAATATGCAAAACAAAGAGGAACTTTTTCCATTTCATTACAAAGCATTACTGTTGAAGTATTTGACAGGGTGAAAAACTATTATTTAAAGCCTGCAGTATATCAGTAGACAAATGCTGAAGCATGATATACTGCTACAGAGAAATACTGCAATAACTGATTATTTTTAAACTACTTCATGACACTGATATAATTAAAATAAAGCAGGATAATCCCAGTAAACCACTTTTTAAATAGGCAGTATCATTATTAACTTTTTCCACTGGATAAACCCATTAACACTTGTTGCTTAATTGCGCATTGGTGGGACGGCTGCCCAGCTCCAGAACTTGAAAGCTCACACTGGCCCAAAGGAAATACCCTCCTGTCAACAAACAGTGTTCAATAACAACAAAGTCCACATAATATCCTTTCATTTTATTTTTACACTCCTGGCTGGTTTTGCATTACTCTGGCCAAGTCTATCTTAGGGCCCAGAGTAAGTGAGAAACTGTGGAGTCAGGGAAGGGCCTCAATGTGCTGAAGTCTGGAGCTACAGCAGCCACTTTAGGAATGCATCCAAAGAATAAACAAGATTTGAAATGACAAAACTGACAGGAAATTACGAAATCTTAATTTGTTCTGAACTGTGAACAAATTATTTAATTGTTTTGTAATACACAGCCTGTTCTCATAAGGAAGAGGTAGAAAAGTATACAAGGTAAGTAGTTCATATAAAAACAATAATAAATAATGTTTGCATATTAGATTTTAATTGTGTAGTAGCGTTTAATATTATTACTATTATTTGAACTAATCACAGCTTCTACTACAAGGTATTTACTACTACTACTGCAACTGCTACTACTCCTACTACTACTATTACTGCAAATACTCCTACTACTCTTGCAAGTAAGTGTTTATTTATATAGTGCGGTGGTAAACTACTGTTGTAGCCACAGTTGCCCTGGGACAGACTGACGGAGGCGCGGCTGCCAAGCCAACCGGCGCCAACGGTCCCTCCGACCACCACCAACACTCACTCAACTTTCACACCTACAGTGCATGTTTTGGGTTGATGGGGGAAACTGGAGTGCCCGGAGGAAACCCATCCAGACACGGGGAGAACATGCAAACTCCACACAGAAAGGCTACTGCTACTTCTACTGCTACTGCAACTACTCCTGCTACTACTACTACTGCAACTACTCCTGCTACTTCTACTGCTACTGCAACTACTCCTGCTACTACTACTACTGCAACTACTCCTGCTACTTCTACTGCTACTGCAACTACTACTGCTACTACTACTACTGCAACTACTCCTGCTACTGCAACTACTCCTGCTACTACTACTACTGCAACTACTCCTGCTACTTCTACTGCTACTGCAACTACTCCTGCTACTACTACTACTGCAACTACTCCTGCTACTTCTACTGCTACTGCAACTACTCCTGCTACTACTGCTTTTGCAACTACTTCTACTACCACTGCAACTATTCCTGCTACTACTACTGCAACTATTCCTGCTACTACTACTACTACTACTACTACTACTACTACTACTACTACTACTACTACTGCAACTACTCCAGCTACTACTACCTACTATTACTATGTAAGAGAAACAAATATATATATAATCACATGTGAGAGAACAACATTTCTTTCCCCCCAAAACATCCATGGGTTTTAGATGAAAACTACCAAGGCAATTACCAATTCAAAACGAAATACTATGACTTTTGAAAGGGCAAAGGTCCTCAAGATGGTGCCTATAAACAAGAAACAGAAACCTATAAATAGTAAATCCGCATTTGATTTGAAAATATTTTTAGGTAGTAGTAATAATAACTATATTTCACTACTGCATACTAACTCTGATATTGTATCTCCGGTGAATGTGAATTGCAGTAGGATGTCCTCAAATACTCCTGTCACTGCAGGGCGCCTCCTGTAGATGGCGCTATTGTTCCCTTTTTGATTTACTTTTTGACTCCAATCCAGTAATAGTTCAATGAGGTTACAGGATCACTAGAGGGCAGCACCTCCCAGTCCCAATTTATGTACACAAGCCCCAAAAAACTAACAGAGGAGAATCAGAGGCAAAAGCACGGATCTGATTTGCATAATTTCCACCAGTTTTTCCTCATAGCAACTTTCAATTCATTAAACTTGACTAAAAAATGCTGCAAAAGTATAAAATAATAAAGCCAAGCATGTCCATAGAGTCAATATTAGCAACACAAACAATAAAAGAGTTGAAAATGTAGATAGAAGAAATAGAAATGAAAACAGATGGAAAGAATAAATTATGTTACCAATGTTTCAACCAGTTTTTCTCATACCAGCTTCCAATTCATCAAACTTGACTGAAAAACTGTTGAAAAGTATAAAATAACAAAGCCAAGCATGTCCATAGAGTCAATATTAGCTACACAAACAATGTTAAAAGAGTTAAAAAGCAGATAGACTGTAGAAGCAATAGAAATGAAAACAGATGGAGAGAATAAATTATGTTACAAGTGTTGACTCAGAACTGCAGTTTTTCTTTCAGACAAAAATACGTGTAAATGTGACCCTTTGACTGTGAGGGCTGTGAGAAGCTGCGTTTTCAAAACTTCGAGGACTCATTTTGAGCATAAATCTGCATTTTTATCCGTGTACATTTTCAGTGTTGTCTCTTCTCTGACAACGTGAAAACTTGACAAAAGAAAAACAAAAAATATAAAATTAATGTCTGTATATATTCTGTAACTCTTATATACTGCTACTACAGCAACTACTTCTATAGCCACTAATAACTACTACTACTTCTTATTACTACAACTGCTACTCCTACTACTAAACTACTACTACTACTACCACAAATTTCCACAAATGGTTCTGAATTGTAAAAGGATCACTACTCCACTACTACGGCTACTATTACTACGACTACTACTACCTCTGCTACTACTACTACTACTACAACTACAACAACTACAACAACTACAACTACTTCTATAGCTACTAATAACTACTATTACTTCTTATTACGACAACTGCTACTCCTACTACTAAACTATACTACTACTACTACTACTACTACTACTACTACTACTACTACTACTACTACTAGAACAACTACAACTACATCTACAACAACTACAACTACAACTACTTCTACTACTACTAAGATACTAATTATTGAATTATTATTTAAAAATTTAATGTAATAAGATTTAATTTAGTAAAATATGTTAATGAATGCAGCAAAGAAAATAAACAGAAAAAGGCCCAAGAGGCAGTGCTGTGTGTGTGTGGGTCGTCTTGTTTATCTAAAAAAAAATCAAACCTTCAATGTGCAAAAAATTTGATCTTTTTGGTATGATAACAAAAATACTTTCATAATTTATTTAACTTGATTTATTCCTAATATAATTCACCTTGAACAATTCCCCTAGAGCTGCAGTTAAGAAATGGGCGGTGGTGGACTGTAACAAAGTAAAAGTACTGCTCTTAAAGGTGCATTGTGTAGCTTTTCTAGTGGAGGGTCTGTCAAATGCTTTATTTCCATGGAGATGTTATCGCTGCGTGTGGAATGTTTCATCGATCTTCATAGAGACCAAACCAGGCCAAGTTACAGGTCAGATCTGTGACCCTACAAGCAGGTCATGGACCGCCAACCAAAAAGTTACATATTGCACCTTTAAGTAAAAAATGTAGGTATCTGTACTTTACTTCAGTACAGTTTAAAGTGGATACATTTACTTTACTACATTTGAGACCAGGTACTTTCTACTCCACTTAGAGCTGGGCGGTATGACCAAAAATTGTTATCACGGTATTTTTTAAAATTATCACGGTATCACGGTATTTAACGGTATTTTTGTCTTTGGCTAAGTGGAGTGTGATAGAGTTGGTAATATCATTCCAACGTTTGCTTTTCTTGTCATAGACGGTCCCTTTAGACGGAGTGCGCGGCTCACAAGACTCAGCGCTCGCCCGTGTCACAAAACACTACACAGACGGTCCCTTTAGCGAACGCGCCTAACACTACACAGACGGTCCCTTTTAGCAAACGCGCCTAACACTACACAGACGGTCCCTTTTAGCAAACGCGCCTAACACTACACAGACGGTCCCTTTTAGCAAACGCGCCTAACACTACATAGACGGTCCCTTTAGCAAACGCGCCTACCAGGGACGTCTGTGTAGTGTTTTGTGCTGCAGTGCCAACGTTACGCAGAGATTGGGGAGAAGATGCAGATTTTACTTTCTACTCAACTCGCTATCCTTACCTGGCTTGTTGGCTTGTTTGGTGTAACACTGAAAAACAGCCCCCGCTCAATCTACCGCTGTGCGACGTTCCGCCGCTCTGTGTTGCCGACATATGCGCGCACACACAGTATGGCGGTAAATAAAAAATTCATATCATAAAAATAAAAATTACCGGTATACCGGTTCAAACGGTATACCGCCCAGCCCTAACTCCACTACACTTTTGAAAATAAAACTACTTTTTATTATTGTGTGAGACCTGCTGAAAAGGCTGAGGTTTTTATTTTTATCATGTTTCTAGTCTGAGCAAACAAAAACATACCAAATTTTTTAAAAAAAGTTAGAAAATTCTGTTGTTTATATTGAACAAAATTCTGCATTTATTAAAATCACTACATTTGAAGCTTCATAAGCTTCATAAGCGTGAAATACTTTTACTTTTTACTCTTGAAGTACATTTTTAAACAGGTATTAAATACTTTTACTTCAGCACATGTGATACTTTTAGTTTTAGGTGAGTATTTCTTTGCTCTGGCATCTGTACTTGTATTTAAGTAACAAAACCAAGTACTTCCTCCAGCACTGGAAATGGGTGGGTCTTAGCAGTATCCTAACTCACTGCCAATTTACTCCTGTAATAAACAACTATTGTCTAGACACCCTCAAAGACGGCCACACCCAAAAAAATCTGCTCAAACGGCATATTTCTGTTCCCATAAGCCCACCATAATTCCCCCTACACAAACCAATCAGATCACAGCATTCATGTTACGGGGCAGGGGAATCCCAACACTTACAGGGCTGCCTATAAACACGTTTTGGAGGTTTCCATGGTAACCAGAAGGGAGGGTCAGCAAAGTTACGCAGTGAATCCTCCCACGATAAGGCTTAAACTACAAAAGTGACTCGCAGTGTTTTTAAAAGGGGAACTTAGTCTCGGATTTGTACGCAATGGAGAAATGCGTTGGAGGGTTGCCCGGTTTGGGAGTGGTGAGTTGTGATGTCTAACAATGTAAGAGCCTATAAATAAGTGGGATAAATGTGGGAAAACAAGCCAAATGTGAATGAATGCTTGTACAATTTATAGGCAACACGATTGGGGGATCTCACAATAGTAAAAAAAAAAATGGTCCCATGAGGTAGATACTGAATCCACTGAGCAATAAATAACAATATTATGGTAAAGAATAGTTTTAATGCATTTGTATCTGTCCTGACCTCTTCTAGCTGAATTTAGGAACTTTGCCCCTTCTAATTTAAAGGTACACTGTGTAACTTTTCTGATATAGGGTAAAATATGTGGAGAGAGGAGCCCACTCACAATAAAAATTCTTGTTTTCCACATTATATTTTGAGCAATAAAGCCATTCGCAATTGAATATACAGCATGTAAGATACGTTAGCTAAGTTAATGCCACACTGTTGTAGCCCCTCACCAAAAAAGTTACACAATGCATCTTTAACACATTTTCTATTATAAACTGAGATGACAGGGCACAAACAAAAGGTGGTTTAAAGATGAAAATGAGCCTGCATGGATAACTCATGTTGTACTAACACATTAATAATAATGAATAAAAAAAAAGATTTTTTTTTTTTTAAGTAAGAAGTAAAAAGGATCTGAGGAGAGTACTACTGAAGTAATAGTTATTCTAAGAGTAACTAAAATGACAGGAACAAGAATTTTATTAAAAAGTTACCCAAGTAATAACTTATTTAGATGTAACAGCGTACACAGTGTGATTTCAATGTAACTAATAATTATGAAACATTTCAACTTTAACATGTCCCCAGCAAAACAACTTCACTTACAGTACTTTTCCTGATGTAATATATTCTACTGCAAGCCCCTGTATTGTCCGCACACCTGAACCTTGCACGCTTGTACCTCATTGTATTGGAAATGTCCTTTTATCGTAGCAACCAAGGCCTCTTTCTTACATTGTGTGTGGACCGGTATAAATAAACCTATTCACTTGTGCTTTTTTTCCTATGCTTGGCCAAGGTTCTCCCTGTGACCTTATTTCCTGTCGGAGCAGCCATGGAGCAATGATGTCACCCCATTCGCCGTCCCCCGTTAAGGCCCCTCCTCCCTCCACACACACACACACACACACACACACACGTACAATGTCATTCTGCATTCATGGCCTGTCTTTTTGAATGTCTGCTCTGAGAATTCCTCCCAACTCAATACGTGTTTTTGTCCAACCCTATTTGTTTTAGCTTTTTTCCCCTTCCTGTTATTTCTTTATTCATGTGTTTCTTTATCACTCTGCTCTTTTGAAATCACGCGGCGCTGACTATCTTGAAGGTTAAGAGGTCACTTCCCCCATTTGTCTCACACGCAGAGAGTGAAGGAACATTCTCAGTCAAAAACAAAGTTCAAGTCTGCATGCAGGGTAATTAAAGGTGTACTGTGGAACTTTTCTAGCTGCTAAAGCTGCCGCCACCTGCTTGTCTCCATGCAGATAATATTGCTTTTGCCTAGAATGTTCTATAGTTGTATGATTTGTGGAGTTTGGAGTCTTAGTATCCTTTTAGCAATACAAAAACCTATGTAATCAAATAAATGTAAATAACTGCATCTCCATGGAGGCAAGCCAATAACTGAGTCCCCACCAGAAAAGTTACATAATGCACCTTTAAAGGGCCCATAGTACACTATTTTCTGATCTATTGTATAATGTTTCCGTGTCATAAACATGCCTAGAGTTGTGTTTTGTTTCACTCAGGTTTAACACACAAACTTCTCTCAAACAAAAAACACTCCTTCCACCTTGTGATGTCATGTGGTAATACAGGAAGTGCTCCACTGTCTTGTGTAAGTTCAGTCATCGATTTATAATAAAAACTGGATAAGACAGTGGTCGCTCTTAGGTACTGCAGCTCTGGCACAGAAAGAATTCTCCCACAGAAGCACAAAGCATTTTTTATGAAATCAAACTGCCCGTGTTTGACTGACAGGGTATCGACGGCTAAGGTTGGATTTTGCAGGGATTCTTCTGTACAAATCGTCAAAGCGCCTATAAATCAGCTTTGTAAGAGTTAGCCCCGCTCTAAGCCTGCGCTAACTCCGCTCTAGCCGTTCGCACTCTGATCAGGTCACATTTCTGACGTCACACGTTGGGCTGAAAATCAGAAAGTAAATGTGAAAGTAAATATCTTTTTTGGGGTCATGTGCCAATGAGCACAGGCCATTGAAAACAATACAACGCCATCTTGGATTCATCTTCCAGATTTTATTATAGTTGTATGATTTCAGCCCTGGAATGGTTGATCTCTACTGAACTAAAAGTAAAATGTAGCTGTTAAGGTGGAACAGAGCATTTGGAGATTTGGAGATGTAGAATAATAAAGTTAAGTGAAACACGTGTGAATGAAACAAAACACAACTCCAGGTATGTTATATTTCTGATGAGGTAGCAGCATTATAACATGGCTTAAAGTTCAAAAAAGTCAATTTGTGTAATATAGGACCTTCAAACCGTTATGGCACAATATGCTGAGTTGATAATTGGACAACCGAACACTAACTTTACAGCTTGTCATAACAATGTGACTTTTCATTGTGTTTTGCTTCATGTTATTTCTGATTTCAGTCCATAACTGCGATTCAATTGGTACAACACAGGAAACCATAGCAACTGCTTAATAAATGTGGGACTGAATAGCCATTTAGAAACAGACTTCACACGCAATAATCCATTGCAATATCACACATTTTCTCCAACCTTGTCAAATTTTGAGCTTGTTCTAAAATGATGTAATATTTGTAACTAAACCTCTCACATAAATAGACTGAAACCAAACAAATTATATCTAATACTTAAGACTACACATTGACTCTTTGACAGCCACTCCATGAAACCATCAGTGAATGATAAATGTACTGCTACAGCTGTAAATCAGCCTCCACTACAGTTTATACACCTAAGAAAACGAGGCGGATAAACATGGATACAATAATTCAGCTTAAATATCAAGTTGCAAACGAAACTGAAAAGAAACTGCTTGAGTTGCCACAATTTTCGCCTTTTGCAATCCCTTCTAATGGCACTGAAAGATTTTGTATAAACGTGTAATTGTAGTTTTTCAGACAAATAAAGTGATCATATTTTCAGTTTAAACTGCATAGTTTAGACATGTCCAAAAGCATTAAACTTTGAGAGGGAGCGCTGAAATATTAGCTAATGGATTACCTTTGAGAACTAGAGGGGTTAAAGGGCCCATGCTGGTGCTATTTTTTGATCTCTGTCATAACGTTGCTGTCATACTTGGAGATGTGTTTTGTTTCAATGAAAGGTAAAAAGAGTTATTAACTTGAAAAGTACCACTAAATGACATCACAAGGTGGAACAGAGCATTCTATGCTTTGGAGATGTAGACAGACTAATAATAAAGGGTTAAGGTATGTTTTTGAGGAGGTGAAAGCATTTTAACTTAAAGCTTACAATAGTAATTTTTGCACGATATAGGACCTTTAAGGTACACTTTACTGTCCCTAGAGCAGGGGTCTCCAACCTTTTTACTCTGGTGAACTACTTTTACAAAACAAAAATAACAGAGAGCTACTAGTTTTAGCGGTCACAAGAAATTGAGTAAATATAAGAGTCATGGCAAGCCTTAGATAGGTTACAGTTAGATAGCTATAAAACATAAACCATTATCCATTTATTAGTGTACAAAGTTAGGCATCAAAATTATACATTTACAATGGTAACAGGCATTTAATCAACCAAATTTTACTTATTCAGCACAGTATGTATAATTCAGAAATGCTTTGGCAAACAATTTGGAAGGGGGTGGAGAGCTGCCAGTTGCTCCCGATCTTGAACTAGTTCAGGACAACCTTAGCTGGGCGATGTCTGAACTACAAGAATAGCTGATAGAATAGCTGATCCCAGACAATAAGGGTATATCAAGCCAAGTTACAATTCAGAGATCTGTGGAGAGGCAACCCTACTCACAGTAAATTTCCCAAGATATTTTAAGTACCGTATTTTCTGAACTATAAGTCGCTCTGGAGTTTAAGTTGCACCAGCCAAAAAATGCACAATGAAAAAAAACCATATATAAGTCGCACTGGACTATAAGTCACATTTTTGGGGGGAATCGTGAAGGGCAAGTTATAGTAATAACAATAGAACAGAGAACAACAGGCTGAACATGTGTCTGCTGTGTTCACATCACGTCTGAACAGTTATTCAGAAAACTAGAGCATAAAGTATCCTCCGCTTTTTGCCAGTCAAACACAAGTTTCTCACTCACTCCAAACTTTCTTTCTGCTGCTCGATTACCGATTTCAGCTTCATATTTCACGACTTGCAGCAGAACAGTGGCTCTTTCTGCAGGAGACATGCGAAGTAGAGCAAGAAGTGACAGTAGTACAGGAGGAATAGCATGACAGGCGTAGCAAATACTGGCACACAAGCCTAAAGCGCCCTCTCATGGCTGTCAGTGTGAAAATAACCAACATGTGAAATATATATTTTATATATAAGTCGCCCCTGAGTATAAGTCGCAATCCCAAAACATGAAAAAAAGTGCGGCTTACAGGCCGAAAAATACGGCATAAAAAAACTGAATTAAATAAATATCATAATGCCATACAGTGGGACATTTCAGGGAAAGCAATAACATCTAAACAGAGACAAGCAGATGGCGGATCCTCCCTCCACCTCACTAGAAAGTTACACAGTGCTCCTTTAAGCATTTTAACACCTCTTAGATAAATTAACCTTTGTGGCATTTTCACTAGTTTCCACTACATTTTCAACATATAAGAACACTACTCCGTCTGATCTGTCTGATTTGTCCTTGTTCGCCTCCTCTCCGCTCATTGCCTTCTTGTCTCCATGGTGTTTCAAGTTAAGTATCTGACAGGTGCAGAAAGCCTTGCATTAGCCTGCCAGCTCCAAAATCAACAATAAACACTTTGAGGAAGGCCACATATCCGGATGTAACTTCCCACTTCCTCCTCTGGGTAAAAACCATGTGGAGAGGGCCATAGTTACAAGTCTCCAAGGGGCGGACAGCACAAGTGGCAGGGCTACTTTGAGCGCGAGGGGGGCTTGGCTTGTTTACACTTTGATTGGCAGTTTAATGTGGCGCTGAAGAAGGGGGCGGGGCTGTGTTGGGGATATATTAGCATAATTCCCAGAGTGCCAGTGGTAAGATTGAGTGTCCCAGAGCTATTCCTAAACCGTGACCTACAGTAGCATTGGCTCAGTTTACCACAGAGGCCAAAACACTAAGACTGCTTTCACATTAGTGCGTACAACACTTCAGAATAAGGGCTAAACTATGGGGATAAACCAGAACTAAACCCGGACTAGAACAAGACTGAACCAGGATTAGAACAGGACTGAACTTGGCCTAAAACTAAACCTGGAGTAGACCACGACTCAACCAGGGGCTGAACCATGACTCAACCAGGACTAGACCAGGACTGCACCAGGGCTCAAACCAGAACTAAACCAGGACTAGACCATGAATAAAGCAGGGATAAAACTAGAACTAAACCTGAACAAAACCATGACTGAACCAGGACTAGAATAGGACTGAACTTCGCCTAAACCTAGAACTAAACCTGACATAGACCATGATTCAACAAGGACTAATCCACAATTGAACCAGGACTAGACCAGGACTGAACCAGGACTAGAACCAGACCATGGCTAAACCATAGCAAAACACAGAACTAAACCAATACTAAACTATTACTGAACCAGGGCTCAAACCAGAACTAAACCAGGACTAGACCATGACTGAAACAGGGGTAAAACCAGAACTAAACCTGGACTTGACCATGACTGAAATAGGACAAAAACTAAACTAAACCTGTACTAGACTATGAGGGAACCAGGGATAAAACCAGAACTGAACCTGGATTAGACCGTGACTGAACCAGGACTAAAACCAGAACTAAATCTGGACTTGACCATGACTGAACCGACACTAAAACCAGAACTAAACTTGGACTAGACTATGACTGAACCAGGGTTAAAACCAGAACCTACCTGGAATAAACCATGACTGAACCGAGACTAAAACGGAACTAAACCTGGGCAAGCCTATGACTAAACCAGGGTTAAAAACAGAACTAAACCTGGAATAAACCATGACTGAACCAGGACTAGAACAGGACCAAACCAAGTAACTCAAATATTATATATTAAGAGAAACTAAGAAAACTTGAATCTTAAAACTACACAAAGTAACAGATCTGGTGGAGGAAGGCACTACCTGCTTGTCTTCAAAAAGATTTTTTTTTGTTTTATTTTGTTTTATTACTGGGATGTTCCACAGTTTGTCACTTACCAATCTCCATGGAGACCAGCGGTTACAAATCAGCTCTGCGGAAAGTTGCGTTTTGTTTCATTCGCACATTGAATAATCCTGCATTATTAGGTTTAATTTCCCTTTTGTTCAGTAGAGATGGGCAATTTCAGGACTGAAATCATCCAAATTATTCTAGTGAAGGTGCATGGAGTTTAAAAACAGCATAATCTGGGCCCTTTAAAGTCATTTCTGAGCAATAAAAAGACCCATAATTGAATAAACCCAAGCAGAAAAAAGTTACACCATGCAGCTTTAAATCTTCAAGTCTATACATCAGGACTAAACCAGGAGCCAGAACAAGTGTGAACACAGCCATACACTTTAATACCCTGACAGTCCAGTAAAGAACACAGTGATTTGCTTTGGGGGTTTGGTTTTAACTTGTGATAATTTGTGTGCAACCTAAACAAGAGTCAATTGTGATTCGGAGCCAATGTTTCTCCAGTCATTGAGACAGGGGCAGTTTCATTTACACCCTGGCGACAGAGAGTCTGTTAGCGAGATGCCATAGTACAGAGGGGGGGACAGATTTAGGTCCAGCTCTCACCTCGCGCTGCCAGGACCGACAGGGGCACGCAGGGGTAACCGTACCGTTAACACCCCCGACGCCAAAGCACCACCCCGCGCCCGCCAGTAAGACACGCCCACCTGTCCTAAATCCAACCACCTCTCATTGGATCGGCCTTCCCTCCACACAGCAACAACTCATATTTACCCAGACCAAAATAAACCAGGGGCCAATCACAGAGGGGCAAGAAGAGATATCAGTGAAGATTGATACCTGGCCATGAGAACAAAGAGACATCAGGGGAGAGGGGATAAGTGATGTTGGCACTAACTAGGCTACTGCATTACACAGCAAAAACAGTTGAAATGACTTGAGTTCAGAATATTAAAGGGCCCATATTTTCTGAACCATGTTATAATGTTGTTTCCGAATCAAAAACATCCTTGGAGTTGCGTTTTGTTTCATTCACACATGTTTAACACACAAACCTTGCACATTTAAGCTAAGTTCTTCTCTCAAACTGAAAACGCTGTGTTTTTAAACTCCATACACCTTCACGACAATCATTTGGATGATTTCAGACCTGGAATTGACCATCTCCACTGAATTAAAAGTGAAAACGTAGCTGTTAACTTGAAAACTACCGCTTCCTGGACTAGACCAGGACTGAACCAGGACTAGGACTAGGACAAGGCCCTGATTAAACCAGGGCAAAACACAGAACTAAACCAAGACTGAACCGGGGCTCAAACCATAACTAAACCAGGACTAGAGCATGATTGAACCAAGATAAAACCAGAACTAAACCTGAAATAAACCATGACTGAACCAGGAATTATGACTAGAACAGGACTGATCTTGGGCTAAAACTAGAACTAAACCTGGAGTAAACTATGACTGAACCAGGGCTCAAATCAGAACTAAACCAGGACTAGACCATGATTGAACCGAGATAAAACCAGAACTAAACCTAAAATAAACCATGACTGAAGCAGGAACCAGGACTAAAACAGGACTGAACTAGAACTAAACCTGGAGTAGACCATGACTAAACCAGGGCAAAACACAGAACTAAACCAAGTCTAAACACAACTCTAAGTACGTTTTTGATGAAGTAAGGGCATTATAACATGGCTAAAAGCTCACAAGAGTCATATTTTGCATAATATAGGAGCTTTAATTTGTTGACAACCCTGTAACACTGGAGTAAGAAGTTGTATTGTATTTGTAGGACATATAGAAAGTTATGAAAAATGTAGTTTGACCGAGAAATACCACAATATGTTATAATGATGTTTCGGAGATGATTGGAGCGGTCTGCACTCACGGCAACGGAAGGCTACCATGGCAACCTCACAAATAGGTGCCCTACATATCGGCGGGGCATTGGGTTACACTGCTCTGTAAACAAACACATAAACAGAACAGGCTACAAGAGGCGCTGCAGAGGACGATGTGTGAAGAAAAAATTTGCAGCAGCCTAATTAAGGAGACACAGGGGTCAAGACAAACACGTAAACATGAAGAGCCAGCTTCTCCGGGGCCAGTGTTAAAGTGGGGGAGTCGGTCAGGCATCATTACTGTAATTGTAGCTCTTTTTCAACGCCCACTTCAAACACATTATAACCTCCCCTTTTCTCGGTTTGTTTATGGAGTAAGTGGTGCTAAATTATGGGACGGGGATGGCTGAACGAGGGTACACAAACTGGATTGTGGCTCCACAAAACTTTAGCAATATGAATTTCAAAGATAGAATAACATGGTAATTTTGCACTTAAAGGTGCATTGTGTAACTTTTGTAGTGGAGCGTCAGGGTTTGTCTGGCATGTTTCACAGTATTAAACCTTTCTATTTTCACAGAGACCAAACCAGAACAAGTTACAGGTCAGATCTGTGGAGAGGCGACCCCGCTCACAGTCAGAATGCCTGTTTTTCTAGGGATTTTTGAGCTATAAAACCACTTACAATTGAATAAATGTATGGTAGAGCTGTTTAATTAACATTTCAGGCAGGGCATTGACATATACATAGAAACAAGCAGGAGATGGTCACCAGAAAGTTACATAGTGTGCCTTTAAAGGGTACATATTTGTTCCCATGTATCTGAGTAAAACTGGTCTTGCCCCAGGACTGACATAGCTTTCGAGGTCAAAATAAGTCTACTGTAAGTTGTCTGTATCTAATTACAAAAACTTTTCTAATCAGGAAGTGCATGTTAGCATTCTAGTTGTTGTTAGCAGAGACCCTGGTCTCTGAAAGTTGTGAAAAGTGCTTATAAACTTATATCCTGGTGAATAATTATGCTCAGAATGCATAAGATAAATGTGGAATAACTTTGGACCACTGCAATCTGTTTAAAAAGAACAGTAAAAATCAGGTCTTTAATTTGTCTTTAAGACAGTAGTTTATGAGGTATTTTTTATCCAACTAAATCCCAAATGGTTTAGCTAGTCCTGCTACTAAAACTTTCAATTTCAAGTTCAAGTTATGAATAAAAAATGTGATTAAAGCAACAAAACTTTTGAACTAGTCACAAGTTTGCGGTTTAATCTTTGTGTAGTAAATATCTAGTGTTTACAAAAGCCAAATGTGTTTTGTTGCAATCAAAATATTTTTCCATCCCTTCTTGATAAAAATCCACTTGACATTGTTGTAACTGACAATATCTGTAGAAGATAACCAACAGAAAAATACTTGGTCAACCCTAGTTTAAACATGATTCCAAGTTCATCCTGCAGATCCGATTGGAGACAGTTTGTTTTACACTTGGTTTAGTCCTAAATTCGTCTTGATTGACTTGTGGTGTTTGTGTGTAGTTTAATGTGGTGTCTTTGCTTCGTATCTGCCCACACTTGTATGTTCTTCACCCACATTTAGTCATGGTTCACTTCTTGTTTAGTTTAGGTAACTCTAAGTCATTCCTTAAAGGTCCTATATTGCGGAAACTTGACTCTTGTGAGCTTTAAGCCATGTTAGAATGCCGTTACCTCCTCAAAAACATACCTGGTTTTGCGTTCTGTTTCATTCACATGTTTCAGTAACCCTTTATTATTAGTCTGTCTAAGGCCACATTTACATGATTTTTTTTTTTTAATTCTGAATTAATTGTTCTGAATTAAAATATTCTCCTTTGAGTTTACATGGACATAATAATTGCGAATTGAGGTTTACATGGAAAACACATTAAATCACCTTTATTTAATTCCGCTCAACGTCTGGGGGTCGGGAAAGGTTGGGATTGGACAGGGACACTAACGCATTTACGTCTACCAGAAGAAAACAGAAGAAAACACACATTTCAGCTGCTACCGGCTTTTTTGCCATCTCAGTTTGATGATCCAAACTTTTTCCATAGTCATTCCGATGATAATGAAGCAGCATCTGGAGAATTCTATACTCACGCTTTACGTCTGTGAGCTGAGGAGGAGAAGGGAGAAAACAAGGAAAAGAGCAGTGGATGAAAGTCCCAAGCGAGGACTGGTGGAGCCTGATTATCCGAATCGCGTCCGAAGGGCGACCCAATGAGCATGAACAACCGGGATTATTTTTAAGAAGAATATATGTTTACAAGATCAAGAAATAAATTAATTAGCCTTTACAACCACCCACTTACTCGGAATTAAGTTTTATTATGAATAATCATTTTTATTAGGAATTAAGTGTGCACATGGTCTTTTTAAGGTGGAATTAAATTATTTTAATTAGCAATTAAAGCAATTAAATGTAAACGTGGCATATATCTCTTAAGCTGAAAACGCTCTGGTCCACCTTGTGATGTCATGAAGCGGGTCGTTTTCAAGTTAACATCTACCTTTTTACCTTGTGTTCTGGCATTTCTAGGGCTGAAATCATCCAAATGATTCTAGTGAAGGTGTATGGAGTTTAAAAACACAGTGGAGCACTTCCTTCCTGTATTACAACACACAACTCCAGGTATGTTTTGGATGAGGAAGCAACATTACAACTTATATCAGAAAATAACACAATATAGGCCCTTTAAAAGTAAACCAATAATATTATATTTCATTGAGTAAAGATAATAGTGTGATTTCAGTTTCCAGAAGATGACACATGTTGCTTCACTTCTCTTCTCCTCACTCCGCCTCTCCACCAGACAACCCTAAATTACCTTAAACACACACTCTCTCTCCCTCTCTGGATAGCAGCGCGGGGAGCCAAATACCAAAACACACACTACGAAGCAGGAAATGTCAACAAAGCAGAGCCACTTCTCACACAATAACTGTTTTCTTCTATAAGAGATGTCCTAGGGAATGGGGATGTTTATCAAAACCATTAAGAGTCTTCATCAAAGCCAGTTCCACAACAACTAAAGACTTAACAGGGAAGGAATTCTTAATAAGCAGCTGACAAAGTACGCTCTATAATGGAAACATGGCTTTGAATCCACACAGATCATATTGTGCAAGCAGGTAAAAGCAATGCTGAAGTAGTGTTGCATATTTGTAATAAGTTATACAGGTTAAATATTGTGGTCGAATACTGTGCAAAATTGATTCTTGTGAAGTTTAAGCCGTGTTAAAACATATTTGGAGTTTTGTTTTGTTTGATTCACACATGTTTACACAAAAAATCCTGTGTATTTAGGCTCTCTCAAACAGAAAACACTCTGCTCCACATTGAGATGTCATGTGGGAATACAGGAAAGTGCCCTACTGTGTTTCTAAACTCCATACTCCTTCACTAGAATCATTTGGATGATTTCTGCCCTGGAATTGCGAATCTCTACTGATCTAAAGCTAAAATGTGTAGCTGTGAACTTAAAAACTATTGCTTCATGACATCACAAGGTGGAACAGAGCATTTTGAGCGTTGGAGATGCAGACAAACTAATAATAAAGTGTTACCTAAACATGTGTGAATGAAACAAAACACAAATCCAGGTATGTTTTGAGGAGGTAACAGCATTTTAATATAGCTTAAAGCTCACAATAGTAAATTTTGCTTAATATAAGTTTCTAGTTGGATGCATTCACCAATATTAAGCCATGTCTGTTTTGTTTACTTGTTAAAATAGTTCTGGCTAATATTAACTCAGTGATGTTACAGCCTGCTAACCACTCTACCCATGTGTTTTTCCCACCAGTAAAAAGCATTACAAAATCAAACTCTAAAAATATACCATCAAAGCTCCAAACCTCATTAGCAGAGAAGCCGTACACATCAAAAACTCACCCACCGAAGGGTAAAAGTTTGTATTAAATTGATTTCCACAGAACTTATATGTTTTAAAGATGATTTTCAAACGTTATAGCCAGTAATAGAGATGGTTATTAGCATAGAGAGTGTGAGAATGAGAATCTTTGTTCCTCTGTAAAAAGAGTTAGTCTGGTCTGTATGGATATGAGTTCTGTTTCTGATGGAGAGGTCGAATACAGTGAGATTAGGTCTATAAGTGACAGACCAGTGATATTATTGCCAACTAAAACATTTTGTCATAGTTTTTGTCAGCGTAATTTTAACTGAAAATTTAATTAAAAAGTAATCGAATGATAATGACTAAAACACACACATTTTGTTAACTTAAATGTGTTTATCTCCATGGAAATGTTATTGCTTTGTCTAGAATGTTTCACAGTACGCTATTAAACCTTTTTATTGTGATGTTGAACAAACCAGACCAAGTTACAGGTCAGATCTCTGGAGAGGCAACAACGCTCACAGTCAGAATGTCTGTTTTTCTAGTTATTTTTGAGCTATAAAACCACCTGTAATTTAGTAAGTGTAAATTAGAGCTGTTTAATGTCATACTGTGGAACATTCCAGGCAGAACAATGACATATCCACAGAAACAAGCAGGTGACAGTAACCGAAAAGTTACATAGTGCACCTTTAAAGGGCCTGTATGTATTTGTACCGATGTATTTGAGTAAAATTGGTCTTGTTCCAGTACTGATATGGCTTGCAAGGTCAAGTTGCTTTGTGCACCTTTAAGCTATAACCTTTTTTTTTTTTTTACTAAAAGTACTGATAGACACAGACAAGACAAGTTCCAGACAAGTTCCAAGTTCGACTTTTCAATCACAGAGTCACAAACCAGACCACAAAGCAGTGCAGTACAACTTACCATAGGAAAGAAAAACTAAAATAAAGTAAAATAAAATATATTCTCTGGTTGACTAAGATTGCAATAGATTTATTTGAATAAGGGTAGATTCACACACAAAATTGAGCCCATTGTGGTGAGACTTTTGGTCATGTTCTACTCATTTCAGTCTTGATTTAAACCATGTTTAGTTACAGCTTTAGTCCCAGTTTAGTTCAAATTCTGTTGGTGGTGAATGTGCAAAATGTGAACTCCCCCTAAATTAACATTTTAAACTAGAAATCCTTTTATTTAGAAGCCTAAGATGAAAATGAACCACTGACAAAATGACCATAGCTTTAAACCAATGCAATTTCAAAACACTTACAACAAATATGGCAGAATAAAGTTATCACTCACCCTGATCACTTCTGGAGTCTGCTGGATGAGAAGAGTCGACCCGCTGTTTTTCACCACATTGGACTCATTGGCCGCTTCACTTCCTGGTTCTGCGGTCATGGTGGAAATGTGGGGCGGAGCTTCAGGTACAGGCTCTGATACAGTCAAAGGTGAGGAGGAATGCAAGCTTGCAGGTGTGGAGGAGTCTACCAATTTGGGCAACGGTTCTGATATGGTAACTTCAGTAATTGTAGGTGCTTCTGTGACTTGAAGTACAGGTTCTGGTATTGAGATAGGCACTTGTTTAGGGGGAGTTTCAATCTGGCAAACAGGTTCAGGTGCACTTTCGGATAGGTATGCTGTTAAATGGGACTGTTTTGGTGGGATAGCTGGCGGTATTTCATTTGACAAAACAGGATCTGATGTTATTAGCAAACTTTCTAATGGGGTATTTGACCTGCTCGTAGAGGCTAATGTATCTTGAAGCAGCCTCATCACCTCTCTCTCTTTGCCACTACTTCTTTCAGCACTTCCTGTACTCCCGGCCCCAGAGTCAACCAGTTCTTGAGCGAAACTTTCGATACTTTCCAAAATCCTCATCAAAAGCGCTCCGTCTTCCTCCTCGCCGACTCCACCTTGGTTGCTTGGTTCAACATGGGGCAACACGACAGGACTTGGAGACTTTGACCTGGGCCCGTTCATAGATACAGGCTTCTGGATTTGAAATGGCGTTGATTTGGGTTGAGTGAAACCATCATTATTACTGAGCTTATCTCGTTTCCTGGTCTTTGCTGGAAGTGGCGGATTGCTCATACTTTGCGATAAGTTTTCTAAGTCCATCAACAGCTTGTCAATATCTTCGTTTCTGTGCGTAACAGGTTGAGGCGTTGCCAGATTTGGTGGGGTGGAAGCAGGAGGCCAGCTTGGACTATAGCTGGAACTAACAGGCGGATTACTTGACACATGAAATTGCTGGTTTAGCACAGGCCCATTGACGTTACTTGACTGTTTTGGAGGAATTTCGAGCATTTGTTCAGGCGGGTCTTCCTCTTCGATATACAGGGCCTCCATTGGGGATGCTGGGGGTGTGTGCGTGTATGGGGGCGTCGGAGAGGTGCGAAGAGGCGAATGAGAGGGGGAGGAAGAGGAGCTTGATGAAGAGTACGATACAGATGGGACAGTTAATGTGTGTTGACTTATTGACGAATGCTGTAGACCATTTGTAAGTGTAGGAGTGCGTGATGGAGAGCTCATGGGCGATTTCGTGTTAGAATCTGGTTTCAAAGACGAAGAGATGTACGATTTTGTTATGGGAGGGGACTGGACTACATCTTCGTAGCGGGGCGGTTGTTCGTTGCCAAAAATTGGTGAGAAAGGTGATTGCTGAAGTGAGTGAAGACTGTTCACCAACTCTGCAAGCTCGCTATGCCCTTGCCCGCTGCTGATGCCTTCCAAATCCAAGGGTAGCCTTTTCAGATAGGAACTAAGTCTCGTCATCATCGCTCGGTACACACTATCAGGGCTAGCGCCTCCATCTTCGTGACCGCCGCATGCTTTCCGGCGAATGCACTGCTTGATAATGTCGGTGCATTTCTTCAAATCTTCCGAGCATTTGAGCAGGATGTCCAAACACGCACGGATATCCTCCCCTCCGCCACTGCCCGCCTCCGCTCGCGTTTTCTCCAACAAACGAGCGATGAGATTCTCCTCCCCCATGGTGCTACGATACAAGGACGTAATCGTATTCATGCTCTGGTCTAGGGAGCTGAGGCTAGAGAGGCTTCCAGCAGAGCCCCCGCTCGCTTTGCTAATAGTGGACAGGTTGCTTGAGTTTCCTTTCTGTTTGGTCTCCTCTAAGCTTTTACCTAACGCAAATGACTGCACACTCTCATCATTGGAAGTACTTAGCCCATTTGTCATCCCATTAGCAGTGCCATTAGAAGTGACAGTGGAGCTAAAGTGCCCATAGATAATCTCCAAGTCGGCGGACCTCCGACTGAACGAATCCGGACGCACTTTTCGCCCTTTTCTGAAAGTGACATGATTTGAGGACGAGAGGCGGAGCTTGTCAAAGGAGAATTCTTTTAGTTTGCCACTGGCTAAATTAATCGCTTCTTCGGTGATATCCTTTAAACTTCCGGACAAGTTCCCAATAGATCCACTAGATGCTTTTTTACTTCTCAGTGTGGATGTGTCTTCGCCGATGGACAAATTACCACTGCTCCCAGCTCTTTCCAGACCACTGCTATACCCACTATCTATTGAAATGCTTTTACCATGATTGGACAAGTGATGACCGATATTTCTAGACTGTACAGATGTGTTGTTGGCGTCTTTGTATGTTATTTCTGGAGCAACGAGCAGCTCAGAGCAGGTTCCTCTATGAGCCAGGGTGCAGTCCAGTCCCTGTGATAGCGCCCCACATGGCCCAGAGCAGTAGTGCACGGCGTGGGAGTGGGCGCGCCTGTCCACTACCACGCTATTGTAACAGCTAATACTGCTAACCACAACGCGATATGCAGCTGCCATGTTTGTGACTGTCCAAAAGAAATGTCAACAAAAGATAATTATAACAGTGATATTTTCACCCGGTTGATAGGAAGAAAAAGTTGAGGTTCATCTTGAAATAAAAACAAAAAATTTAAATTGAATCAATATAATCCAGTTCGCAATGGTTATCTTAATTGTTACGCAAGTTCCAAGCCAGAATAAAAATGGTTGCAGCCAAGCAAACTGAAAAGGCAAAACTTAAACTCCAAAATTTGCAGTAATACCGAAAAATTTTCAAAAATAATCCAAGAAATACTTTTAATTCGTCACAGTCCTCTCCTTCTCTGCAGAAATGTTTAAAATCGCCAAAGCTGTGAATAGCAGATGTACAGTCCCTCCTCTCTCCACAGGCTCCCCTCTTAACAGCCCTTCATTACCCGCTAATGACAGTCGTGATGGGGGCCACAGCGGAACATCCAGCTGAGGGTCCGTCACCCATCCCGCCTCGCCCGTGCCCCCAGAGGCCTAATCAAAGCTGGGGGAGACTCCAGCCACCGTCATACCCCCAGTGCCGGTACATGCCATGGGTAGTGATCTGTCCCCCTTATTTTTCTATTTGGATTGGTTTTGAAGCAGATGTGAAATAAGATGGATCGCAGATGGTTGGCTGAAACTTGCTCTACGTCTCCAGATCTCAAGAGTAAACGCCAACTGCAAAAGAGAGAGATAAAATATGTTAGTGAACTATTAATTGCAGATGATTAGGTGAAGACACTTGAAGAGCAACCAAAATACACAAATCGCATCCAGAAAGATTCATTTTATCTTTGTGTACTCCAAACTTTTAAAAATACAATAACAAGAGTGGCTTTGTAGGGCTGCAAGATAAATCAAAATCGAAAAGCTTGAATGAACCCAATTAGCAAATCGCAAAGGCAGCAGTATTTGAAGTACCATATCTCCCTCCACAAACAAAATATCCTGTTTTATTCCACATAAAAACAGCTAACACTGTAGTTTAGATCTGTACAAACATGTTCTGAAATGTGATGCTTGAACACATTTGTCAGTTCAGTCTCCAGTCTCACACAATTCTTCTCAACATGTTTAAAATGTGAAGTTCAAACAGAATCTTATTATTAAAACATGCACTGCAATTAGATATTTTCCTCACATTGTTGAGCCCTGGTTTGAAGCTGGAACATATCAACAACTACATCTCCTAACTTATTACCTGTATAAAGAGCCAATGTTTAAGAGAATAGTTCTCGGAAAACACTATATTGATTTATGCTCTGGCAAAATAAAGTTGGTATGTTTTTGATTTTCTTATTCTCAGCAAGTTTCCAGACTTTTTGACTATTCAAGGGAGGATTTTCAAACTGTAAACTTAAAAATATTGCTTTTTCAGAAGGATCCAAAAATCCAGAAAAATTTCATTAGTTTTCTTAACCTCCTGAGACCCGAGCTTTTGTCTGGTGTGCATTTTTCATTTCTTCTTGCTATTTGGGATAAGTAGGACCTACTAAGTAAGTCTTCTGTGTGACACCATTGGTTAAAAAATGTAAAAACATTAAAATGTATAAATAAATTACAAAAAACAAACAAACAGCAATTAGCTGTTTATTTCAAGCCCTAAACCTGCCAAATGTGACGTAGGTTGACCGTGAGCGGGTTGGGGTTCAGTGAGTGAGGTTAAAAACACACAAAAAGGCCTGAAAATGTGGTCCACAGTTTGAATTTTTTCTGGTTTTCAATCGTTACAAAAAAAAGTAGAGGTGCAAAAAGTGGAGACAGGCAGCAGTTTCCCTATAGCAGCAGAAACGTCCAGCAATTTATAACTGTAAACTCATCTAAATATTCCCAAGTTTACCTAACAACATGTACAATCAATAATATAACATAGTCCCAATGTCTTCAAACGAGGACATTTCCTGAGGCTCTCGTCTGCTGAAGATACATTAAGATACATGAAGAGACATTATTGTACATAAATACATTGGTTTTATTCATACATTTTGCATCTAAACTTTACCATGCAGTTTTTTTTTTTACTTTCGGGAGCTGCTGTAGAGGTTTTTAATTGATTACAGGTGAAAGTTTAAAATAATTGAAAATCATGGTGCTAAGAGGCAAAAATGTAATGTCCTCGTATGGGGCCACAGGGTCTCAGGAGGTTAAAACGTTTTGGCTACAGTAACATGGCATATATCCATATCTATTATATAATAAAAGGTCCTATATTATGCAAAATTGACTCTTGTGTGCTTCAAACTGTGTTATAATGTAGTTACTTTCTCAAAAACATAGCTGCTGTCATGTTTAATTCACATATGTTTGAGTAATTCTTTATTATTAGTCTGTCTACATCTCCAAAGCTCAAAATGCTCTGTTCCACATTGTGATTCCAGTGAAGTTAAAAAACATAGTGGAGCACCGGTTTTACCACATGACATCACAAGGTGGAGAGCGTTTTGTGAGAAGAACTCATCCTAAATATGCAGAATTTGTGTGTTAAACATGTGTGAAATAAACAAAACACAGCTCCAGGTGTGTTTGTGACGAGGAAACATCATTATAACATCAGAAATTAGCACAATATAGGCCACTTAAATATCCATTAACAAAACCATGCAAAGAATGTTACCCCGAGACAATACTAAGCTGGGAAAAGCACTTCATCTTCAAAGAATATAAATGACAAACATTAGTCTATAATAACCCTGCCAGGATCTGCATTCCTTATACAAAATATAAAAGTATATTGCAGATTCCTTGAGGTGTGCATCTGAATGTAAAGGTGCTTCCTGGTTTAGCGGAGACAGGATGATTGGTTGGATTTGGAGGAGGAGGAGGAGAGGAGGTGGTGGGCACAATGAGGCCGGGGGGACTGTGGCACCTGGAAAAACAACTATTAAGTATGGAAAAAAAAATACACGGTCACCTCAGATCACTGTCTCCCTCTTTCCTCTCCTTCTCTTTCATCCCCTTTCTCTCTTTCACTCTCTTTCCCTCTTTTCTTTCTCTCTTCTTTTCTTTCCTCCCTTTCTTTTACCCCCTCTCTCACTTTCCCTCTTTTCTTTCCCTCTTCCTCTCTTTCCTCCCTTTCTCCCTGCTCTCTTCTCTTTTCTCTTTCACTGACATTTTCCCTTACCCCCTCTCTCTCTTTCTTTTTCTCTCTCTCCTGCTCTCCTGCTCCTCTCTCTCCTTCTTGTTCTCCACCCCTCCCATTCCTTTATATACCGTACTCTTTCTTCCCCCTTCTCCTCCTTTCTTTGTATGTCTATTTCTTTTCTCTTCATCCTCTCTTCTCCTCTCTATCTCTCTCATTTGTCTCTTCTTTCTTACCCTTCATCTTTCTCAACTCCACATACTTCTAACTTGCTCTTTCTCTTTCACCCTTGTTCTTTCTCTTCCTCTTTCATTTCTTTTCCTCTCTTTCCCTCTCTCTCTCCCCCTCTTCTCCCTCTCCTTTCCTCTCTCTCACCTTCTACCCTTTTATCCTCCCACCTCTCTATCACTCATCCATTGCTCTCTCTTCCTCTTTTTCCCCCCAATTTCTCTCCAACTTTTCTCTCTCTCACTGCTCCATCCCTCTCCCCCTCCTCTCACTCCTCTTTTCCACCCCCCTCTCTCTCTATCTTTACCAAAACACAACAGCTGGATGCCGCTGTGGCGCTGAATCAGTCTTGGGCAGGAAATTACTCTTCCTGACAAGCTGTTCTTTCGCTTAAATCTGCATGGACACTTTTACAAATAGCCTATTACAAATAACTCATACCGACCGTCACTATCTCCTCTGTACACTGCAGTCTTAATATATATGTGATACCAGCCATGTAAACAAACCCCACTCATGTTTACAGCTCAATAGAAATACACAGACACACACACCCACTCCCCAACACAGCGCATGGCTCAGTGGCACATCATGATAATTCAGGGGCTGCTAACATACCCATGTTTGTGTATGCAAGCCAACGTTTTATAGTAGTTTGTGAATAGTAGAAAAGAATGTGCCAAGAAATCAATTTTACATTCATAAGCATTGGGCAATACCGTATTTTTCGTACTATAAGTTTTCAGGCTTTGGGTGGTCCTGCGACTTATACTCAGATGCTTATATATTACATTTTTCACACTGACAGCCCATAGACCAATTATATGAATCCTATATATGAGTCAAAAATGAAAAAAATAAATCATTATCCATTTTTTCATTTTGTTTTTAGAGACAAATAATAAAGAAAGGAGTTTTTTCGTTTTCTTATTTTTGGTTCTATATTGAAAAACAAATTAACGAATGATACATGGATTGTTCTCTATTCGGTTGTTTTTATTACTTTAACTTCTATAACATCTTTCAAGATGAAATGTTGGTTCTTGGTCTCTGATTTTATCAAATAATTTCCCCCCAAAAAGTCCAACTTATACATGTTTTTTTCTTCTTCATTTTGCATTTTTTGGCTGGTGCGACTTATACTCCGGAGCGACTTATAGTCCAGACAATACAGTACTGACAAAATCACATGACAAAAGTTGAATATACAATACAGTGCAAAAGTTTTAGGCAGGTGTGAAAAATGCTGTAAACAAAGAATGCTTTCAAAAATATAGTTTTTTTCAATTTACAAAATGCAAAGTGAGAGAACAAAAGAAAAAAACAAAGTCATTAAGAACTATCTTCAGTGTAAAAAAGAATGAGAAGTTGTGTTGGTGATGGTCTGGCCCCACAGAGCCCTGACCTCAACATCATGGAGTGTGTCTGGGATTAACATGAAGAGACAGAAGGATGTGAGGAAGCTCCATCCACACAAGATCTGTGCTTAGTTCTTCAACATGTTTGGAACAGCGACCAGCCCAGTTCCTTCACAAACTGTCTGCAATTAAACCTAGAAGAACTGATGCTCTTCTGAAGGCAAAAGCCACACCAAATATTGACTTGATTTAGATTTCTCTTTTATTCACTCACTGCATTTTGTTGACTGATGAAAATAAATGATTAACTCTTCCATTTTTGAAGGCAGTCCTAGTTTACAGCATTTTTCCACACCTATAACTTTTTCACAGTACCGTATTTCTATCACTGGAGTTTAATGGTCCGATAATCCACACAACTGACTCTTATGAGCTTTATGTCATGTTATAACCTCCTGAAAAATATAACCAGGGTTGTGTTTTGTTTCATTCACACATGTTTGAGTAATCGTTTATCTGTCAACTTCTCCAAAGCTCAAAATGTGCTGTTCCACCTTGTTATGTAGTTGTAGTTTTCAAGTGCACAGCTATTTTATACCTTTTGTTCATGGTGTATGGAGTTTAAAAACACAGTGGAGCAGTTCCTGTATTACCAATGAATGTTTTCCAATCGAGACAACAGCAGGGTTTGTGTGTTAAACATGTGTGAATGAAACAAAACGCAACTCCAGGTATATTTGTGATGAGGAAACAACATTAGATCAGAAAGTTGTGTACTACGATCCCTTTAAAATAGCTAAAACTGCAAACTGTAACGTACCATGAGCCTATTCATCAAAGTGCAATTCAATTTTGAAACATCACAATTTATATCCAAGAAATGCCATTCTTGTTTCTGGTCTGACACAGTTTTCCAGCTTCTCTCATCTGTCTTAAAACCCATTTCTCTCCCTTCCTCTCCCCCTCCTTCTCTATCTCCCCTTCTGTTTCTCTCTACCTCTCCCTCCCACTTTCTTTCCTTCTTCCTCTCCCCCTCCCTCCTTCTTTCTGAACCTGCCTAAAACAGTCCTCCTTCAACTTGACCTTCACAGGAAGCACTAAATCACCAGAGGCCACGTCTGTCGCTGCTGTCACCACCACAGACGTGTTACAGCACAGCAGCGCTTCTCAACATGTGGGACACCTACACAGGGTACACAGGCGGTACATAGGGGGTACAAGCACGGTACACAGGCTTCCTAAGGGGTATTTTAATATTTCTGTGGTCATGATATTACGATGAGGATCACGATAGATGAGTTAAAGAAATAAAAGACAAAATGAACAGTCACAATTTAATGGTTATTCACAATTACTGGCACCATAACAAAATTAATAATTCATTGACTTTCATTAACTTAACGTTGTCTAATGTGTTCCCTTTTCTTATATGACCAGCTTTATTTGAATTTTAATGCTGTTTTTCAGATCTAATTTACTCTAATACTAAATAAGATAACCAAAAAATCTTGGCTCTTGGTGATTTTGAGATTCATATGTCCCAAGTGCAACTTTAGCCAGTTGTACACAATAAATGCCTATTTTTTTTATACAAAAACATTATATGATGAAAAAGTTGTAATATGTTTTTTTACATTTATGTTTAAGTAAACTACAGAGGAAGTTTCAAATTGATATCTCTAAATGTAAGATTTCTTCCTATTCACCCACAGTGTCTTGAATTTACTTGGGTTTAGTCTCAATTTTAATTTTAATGCCTCTTCACAGATCTGACCTGTAACTTGGCCCGGTTTGGTCTCCATGAATAGACAACGGCTTAATGCCATACATGCACCTTTAATTTTAATTTTTAGTTGGATTCAGACAGTTTGTTTTTTGTCTATTTTTAATAATTTTACTCCTAATTATGTTTAGTCCAAGGTTAGTCCTGATTAAGTCTTAGTTTTATCCATTTTTAGCCAAGTAATGTGTGAGACTCTTCTAACACTGGTAGAACTGTCCCCTCTGTCTGTCCGCAGTCAGTTGCTGTTTACTTTTCCTGTGCATGTGTGTGTACGACTGGGACCCTGGAGTCTCTGAGGGTAAGTGGGGGCTTTGTTGTAGTGAAAATGCTTGTATTAAATGCCCAAACATACCTCCAGGAAGCAGAGACAGGTCTGCACTGGCCCTGTCATTATCCACCAACACACTGAGCCTTATGCAGAAGCTGTAAGGATACTTGGATCACACACAGAGTACAATTCAGCTCGCCCACTGAATACTACTGAAAATACACAAGTGACATCCATGCAACAATCCTAGCAAAACAGTAGCTACACTAGACAACTACACTTCTATATGCAGGAAAGTGTTGTGCAGCTGTTTAGGTGTTGGCCCTCGATCTAGAAGGTGTGCGATTCAGTCCCTGCGCATACTGATGTTGTGTTATTGGGCACAGCGCTTTAAATGAACAGATAACCCTATAATAATCAATAATCATATCACTGTCTACAATGACGCTTTGTGGGTGGGTTTTTTTTTTGGCCACGAGGGACAAGTGCAACTGAGATGTTTGTTACTGCACGAGTGAACACGTTGCAAGCTCTACTAAGAACTTTAATGTACAGTTTTATCTGCAGACTGAACAAATCAGACAATGAAATAATAATGTCATTCACAAATATGAGATTCAGTGCAATAAGATATCAGTCCAATATGTGGAGACACTGGTATGGCTCTTTTAGAAATATAAATGTTTGTTTTGTTTTGTCACTGTCCTTGATTGTTTTTAAAAATGGACCATGAGTCTGGAATAAAGATGAACTGAACTATGACTTCTTGTGTATAGCTGAGATTTCATATTTTATTACTTATTTTTCTTATTTTATTTTGACTCATATACATATACATTTACATAATTATGTCTTATTCGACATCTGTCTCTTGTTATCTTTTTGCTACTTCAATTCATTATTCCCATTTATATTTTTTTCTCTTTGTTATTACATTATATTGTAATGTGTGAGCTACTGTGTCCAACTAATTTCCCTTGTGGACAATAAAGTTCGTGTCTAAGCCTAAGTCGAAGTCTAAATTGAAACACTGAAATTAACCAAATGATACTAGTGAAGGTGTTTGGAGTTTAAAAACACAGCGGAGCACTTCCTGTATTACCACATGACATCACAAGGTGGTAATGTCCTGTGTTTACTGTTTGAGAAAAGAACTCAGCCTAAATATGCAGGGTGTGTGTGCTAAACATGTGTGAATGAAGCAAAACACAACTACAAGTATGTTTTGTATGAGGAAACAACATGATTTCACAAATCAGAAAAGCAGAAAATAGACCCTTTAAGCCTGGATACATGAAAATCAGGGCATCTGATGTAAGAAAGACAGTAAACCATTTCCAGAAGTCAAAAATGTACTGACACTTGCATCATAGCTACACTGTAACAGAGATAGCTATATATAGAGAGAGTTTTGACTTTTGACAATGACAATAAATCCTTGAATCAAGCCCCGGAATGAAAAATCAATGCTTGACATGTTACGAGGACGTACGTTTCCCACGTTTTAAGAGCTCATCTCTATTCTGTTCCATCCTCTCACATTCCCACACTGTGATCAACATGTCCACATTATCTGCAGCTCTGACCCACTTCTGCACAGCACACAAACCTGAAATACACATGAATTATTTACTATGACGTCCTGGGCCCCGCTGCATGCACAACACACACACACACGCACACACACACACACGCACACACACACGCACACACACACACACATGCACACACACACACACAGAAATACATGACAGGAACACTCAGCTACAAAGTCAAGCTAATCCACTACATTGATGTGGATCCCCTGGTGAGGACACGCAACCAGCTGATGTGTGTCCTTGCAGAGAGAAAGAGAAAGACAGAGGGACAGAGAGAGAGAAAAGAGAGAAAGACAGAGAGAGCGAGACAGACAGCGAGAGAGACTGGAGAGAGAGAAAAGAGAGTGAGAAAAGTGACAGAGGGAGAAGAAGAGAGAGAAAGACAGAGAGAGAAAAGAGAGAGAAAGAGAAAAGTGAGAGGAGAGAAAAGGGAGAGAGGGAGAAGGAGAGAGAGAAAGACAGAGAGAAAAGAGAGAGAAAGAGAAAAGTGAGAGGAGAGAAAACGGAAAGAGGGAGAGAGAGAGAAAGACAGAGACAGAAGAGAGAGAGTTAAAGAGAGAGTGAGAGAGAAAAGCGAGAGAGAGACAGGAGAGAGAAAAGAGAGTGAGTAAAGTGAGAGAGGGAGAAAGAGAGAGAGAAAAACAGAGAGAGAAAAGAGAGAGAAAGAGAAAAGCGAGAGGAGAGAAAAGTGAAAGACAGGAGAGGGAGAAAAGAGAGAAAGAGAAAAGTGAGAAAAGGAAAGAGAGAGAAAAGGGGGAGAGGGAGAGAAAGACAGACACAGAAGAGAGTTAAAGAGAGAGAGAAAAGTGAGAGAGAGACAGGAGAGAGAGAACAGAGAGTGAGAAAAGCGAGAGAGGGAGAAAGAGAAAAGTGAGAGGAGAGAAAAGGGAGAGAGGGAGAGAGAGAGAAAGACAGACAGAAGAGAGATTTAAAGAGAGAGAGAAAAGCGAGAGAGCGAGACAGGAGAGAGAGAAAAACGAGAAAGAGAAAAGTGAGAAAAGGAAAAAGAGAGAAAAGGGAGAGAGAGAAAGACAGACAGAGACAGAAGAGAGAGAGTTAAAGAGAAAGAGAGAGAGAAAAGTGAGAGAGGGAGAGGAAGACAGAGAGAGAACGACAGACAGAAGAGACAGACTGACAGAGAGAGACAGAAGAGTGAGAGATAAAGCAAGAAAAAGAGAAAGAGAGGATGGAAGAGGGAGGGAGAGAGAGAGAAAGACAGACAGAGACAGAAGAGAGAGCGAGAGAGTTAAAGAGAGAGAAGATTGAAAGAGAGAAAAAGAGAGAGGAAGAAAGAGAAATAGAGAGAGCTGAGAGAGATACAGACAGAGAGACAGAAGGGAGAGAGATAAAGAGAGAAAAAGAGAGAAAGAAAGAGAGAAAGAGACAGCATCAGACAGAGAGAGACAGAAGAAAAAGAGAAAGAGAAAGAGAGACAGAAAGAGAGAAAAAGAAAGAGAGAGAAGAGAGTCCTGTCCTGTATTTTAGTGTAACCGTTATGAGTAGGCTCTGAATTATATTTCGTCTTGTCTCTGTCTGCAAAGAAAAACACATTATAACCAAAAATCCAAACCATTCCTAGTTTTTCTACAGCCGACCTTCTCAGTGTAAACAAGGGGCCCCTGGACACCTGCAGCCACCGGGGCCCAGATGCAACGCAGTTTAAACTTGTAAAACGAGAGCAGGTCCTTCACGCTTTCCCCTTTGGCTCCACTGTTCTGTGTTCACGACGTGTGTTAAGTCTCCGGGGTCTAGTCAAAAGTGCTCTGGTGCTCTGGTCCAGGCTCTGAGGGTTGCCAGATATTCTCAGAAATCCCCCAAAATCTCCACCATCTACCGTCACACAAGTGTTAGACCAGATCATAAAAAGAACATGTGTTAACCGCGAACAAATTACAATAATTATATAGGTTTTTATGATACCTGGCAGAAGCAGTGTATTTTCTTTTTTCTCTTCCCGTTTCTTTTTCTCGTTTTATTTCCGTTCATCGATTTGGTCGTAACATTATCAGAATGTAAAGTGGTCGCAAAGGGTCAGATGTATTGATTGGATGGACTGGTGAGTAGGAAGTCTAACTTAAAGCGGTACTATGCAACATTTCTGCTTGTCTCCTTGGAGCTGTTAATGCTTTGCTCAGAATATTCCACAGTGTTTTATTTCATATTGCGAAAAATAAAAATCTAGAAAAACACGTATTCTTACAGTGTGCTGGCTCGCATCTCCACAGATCTGAGGGTGGAACATTTTAGGTAAAACAGCGTTGCTATGGAAACAAGGTGGCGAACCCAGCATGTGAAAAGTTGGTGCACCTTTAAAACTTTCAATGATTATTTTATTTAACTAAGCTTTTTTTTTTTAAACATATTTTGTAAATTAAATTAGGATCCATATTATTTACATTGATTATTTATTTTAACACTAATTGCAGTAGCATCTATGGCTTATATTTAGTTTTTTTTCATCCACTGACGCTTCAAGAATTTCTTATAAAGTCTGATAAAGCCAGGTGATGAAATCTAACTTCAGTCAATGGCATTTCTTCCTTTTTCACACCAAGGTAAAAATTTCACCTTACAAGAATTCAGTTTCATCATTTTTTTCATTTACATATATTTTCCATCCACTTTTTAACCCTGTACAATAAAACTACAACACAGTGACTCCAGAAAGAACTGGAGGATGTTTTTGAGCTTTAACAGGCGACGGAAGCCCCTGACTCACGCCTGTTTTATCCGCACATTTCCTGGTCACAACTGACAAATCAAATACCGCTTTGGTGAACAAGAGACAAATAAAAAAAACACAAGCTGACAACGCTGACGAAAACATGTTCAAACTAGACTTCAGTCTTAAAGGGCCCATATTACGCTGTTTTCTGATCAATAATAAAAACAAAGTGGTGCTTTGTTTCATTCACGCATGTTTAACACACAAATCCTGCATATTTAGGCTGAGCTCTTCAAACTGAAAACACTGTTCCACCTTGTGATGTCATATCGTTATACAGGAAGTGCTCTATCGTGTTTTTAAAGTCCATACACCTTCACTAGAATCATTTGGATCATTTCAGCCAATCTTCACTGAACTAAAAGTAGAAAGTAGCTGTGGAAACTACCACTACATGACATCACAATGTAGTACAGAGCATTTTGAGCTTTTGGAGACAGACTAATAATAAAAAGGTTAGACAAACATGTGTGAATCAAACAAAACACTATTCCAGGTATATTTTTGAGGAGGTAACAACATTATAACAAGCTCATGAGAGTCCCTTTGGTGTAATAAAGGACATTTAAAAGATAATATAGGATATGTGGTTTTAACGATATGCAAAACTTCTAATATTGACATATTGTGGTTTTAAATCCATACATGTGAATACTAGCAATATACAAAGGGTTTGTGAGAGGAACTATAGTTGAAAACCCACTTTGTTTTTATAGGTTGAAAATCAGGATTAGGTAGATAAGCTAAAACAATTGCCTTAGTATAATTTTTTGTCAGTATAACCTAAAATGTCACCTTAACCTGGCCTTTTAAAAGAACAGAACCATTGTGAAGTTGCATGGTGCTGGTGCTGGGTGAATGAGGTCTAATAATGCCCTGAGTTGGAGCACTGAGAGTGGCTGTTTGAGAGCCTTGTAAATGAGTGCCCACTTGTACAGGCATGAACACTGTTGTTAGCTCGTCGAACAAAAATAGGCAGCCTGGAGCTACACTTCTTGTTATTCACAAAGCAGCAAGAGAATCTCACAATCCTGCTACATGAAATATACAGTTTTCTGATAAACATGCAGAGTCCATGACTTGCATTTTACAGTGTAAAGGGCCACACATATAGAGAGCACTACATTTTGAGAATTCTGAAAGCTTTCAAAAACAGAATACAGAAAAGCAAGATATAATTTTCCAATTTACATTTTCATTCTACTCAAAACAATAACCATCAATTCTTATCAAGCCATAGATGGTGTATTACTTTACTTTAGTTTAGTTTAGCTTACACTGCACAGTCTGCCTTCTGCTGGTCTCCATGGAGATGTTATTGCTTTACCTTAAATGTTCCACAGTATTGCAGGGTTTCAGATGACGTCACATTTGACGTCACCAAAAGCAGACGGGGGTCAGGAAGTAAAGAGAGACGCACAGAACCTTGTTTACCTCGATTGACTCTCTGTCTGTGGTTGCTACAAACGCTCTAATGGCGAGAAAGGCAAGAGTTTTTTTTCGTGTACTGAAAGTGCCGTGTCACAAGGGAGTTAGTGTCAAAAAACTTACTGAAAAAAAAAGATGTGACAAAAGTGGATCGACAATCTCCGGCTAAAAACTGGAGGCGCAGAAACAGACAAAACTAGAGTTTGCAGTGACCACTTTGTAACAGGTAAGGATGGTGTCATTTTTGAACAATTATTTAGAAAGAAGAGCATCATTAGTGACAGGTAAACTGGTGCATTATAGGTCCAAACTTGTCACGCAAAAAGCTTTATGTGGTGCAAATTTTATTAGCTTACTGCTGTAATTTGGTGTTTTATACCTTTTTTAATCATTATTTTAGGTTACCCTAGTGCAGCGGCTGATTTTTAATTTGAAATAGTTGCAGCCTCCAGGCTTTTAAAGGCTTGATTTAGCTCGCAGTGTAATACGAGCTCTGCAGCATCAGATCATTTATTATTTATTATATCCATTGCCTCAATACTGGGAAAATCTTCCAAATTTTAAGGAAAGTCCAACTTCTTCATATCATACAGGTCATAACCTATATTTAGACTTATTTTTTCACAACTGTGGGTCTGGGCTGGCTTGTTCAAACTTTTAGCATAAACGCTGTCACCCATTGTGCTGTTTTGAAGCGGTGCAAAACACTTCTTGCCCCCATCTGAATTTCACATGTCATTGGGTCACGTGAATGAAGGTCAGATCTATGGAGAGACAACCCCTCTTACAGTAACTGAGTAAATGCAGTTTCATCATGAATGGTGAGGTTGTATTTAGATTACAATAACAATATATGTTTCTATTCAACGTTTTTTGAACCACCAAGGATCATATTACCCGATTCTGACTAGCAGTACACAAGAGTTATAAAATTATCATTATTATAAGTTATTATTATAAGTTACTACACACATACGCGCACCCACTAAACAGCCAGGAGCACACACTGACCTGCTGTCTTCTTCGCTGAGCACATGCAGAGTGATGATGTCATACTTTTGCCAATGGGCATCACACACTTTATTTTGGACCAATCAAATCAATCAGATCCTCACACGCCTAAACACACCCATCACCGCAGACCCCAGCATGACAGAACAGGCGAATAAATAGACCTACAATAATGCACAAAGACAGCTGACCTGGATTCAAACACACTTCTGGAACCACCTACAACCCAAAAGTGAAGCTCGTCTGTGGCATGCTTCGAATAACAACTACCTCCTCCTCCTCACTTAACTGCAGGGACCTGAAATCATGTGTGAAAAGTCTAACAAGCACTGAGTAAGTAAACGCACTCAATGGGTCAATTAAAGAGGTGTTATCTGATTTTATTTTCATGCAATAAAGTCAAATTTGTTTGGCCAATAGCTCTTAACCTTTTAACACAAAAGAGAAGATGTGGCTTTCTAACTACTTATCTGATCTGATGCAAGTATATAACAGGACTATTCCAGGTCTAATTGAGGGCTAAACCAGGTCGAAAAGTGGACTACATCATTTCCACTGTAGTTCTAAACTAGAAATTAACCAAAAGGACAGCAAAGTGGATAAAATGAACTCTAAATAAGGTAAAACCACAAACTGAGGAGTTTCAAGAAGAAGTCCAAGTCAGAGTCCCGGGTCGGGTAGGACTCTGAGAGAGACTTTTCCTCTGCTGGATTTGTGATCCAAGAACGCAGCACGCAGCCGAAACCTGGGACTGTGGACAACATCCTGTTCCTGCACAGTAACCTTGTTTAGATAAAATTAAGGCTTTTATTATGTATTAAACTGGAATGTTTTCTTCATTGTTTGTTTCGTTGCTCTTCTGCTATTTAGGGCTCAGGTAGAGCAAAATGTTTAACCCACAAGTTTAACCTACCAGTGATTAGGCAAGTACGAAAAAATGGAGTGTATAGTGTATTACTAGTTTAGGGCTTAGTGGCGACCTATTTTTGCTGTTTGTTCATTGAGAGGTGCATCGAAAAAAATAAAGTGCATCAGTTAGAATGCTTCTAATTTGTGTGTGATTTACATAGACCATATATAAAAGTGGACTTAGTGAGTGTGACGTCACCCACAGTGTTTAGCGCCGCTCAAATGAGGCTCACGATGCCACGGTTACAGGAGCAAATCTGGAGCCAGGCTCTATGTTATGAGTAGGTTTTTTTTTATGGACAAAATAGTGAAAAAAAAAAAATCAGGATCATGTAGAGCGGGTTCCTACAAACATTTTAAGATCAAAATTACGAGGTTTATTTATCACAGGCACAGGCGGTTAACAGGTGGACGGATCCGGGCGGGTGCAGATTTAACTTTGATATATTCATGGGTTTTCGGGTGGGTGTGGTGCTGTATTGCACGGGGGAGGGTCTCCAAAAATGGACCCGTGCAGAACTCGGGTCCAAGTACCACCTGAAGGAGCTTGTGTACGACCAGTGGTACATGCACCACAGTTTGAGAAACACTGCACTTGAACGTTATAAAAGCAGGTCTAGGATCTCATTATAAAGCATTTTATTGCCCATGAAACAGGAAGTAATGTGTGTGCGCTGTTGTTATACTTCGAAACCTTTATATACGCTCTTTCACTCAGCCCTTCATTTCATAGCAGGCGCTGAATTTAAAACCATACTGTACTACTTACAAAGCAGGTTGGTCATCACTATCTGTCAGAAGAGAATAACAGGGAACTTTTAATGCAAGATCTCATGTTTACACCTAAAAACTGCCCCGAGTTCATTTGCAAAAACATTCCAAAACGCCATTGGAGACTCGCAGTTTACTCTTTGCATAGTATTGTTTTCAAAAGCATTCAATGTATTTTACCTGCTAGAAACCATATTCATTGAAAATACCTATAGAAGAAGTAACAGAAAGAAAAATATGTTTTGGTAATTTTTAAAAATGGAAAAATCTGTTTTTGCAATTGATCTCTTCATTTATAATCGCACCTGCACCTACTTTTAATGTTTTAAATGGACCTAAGCAGCTTTTGCGTTTTGTTTGTATTGGCTAAACAATGTGCTAATGCTAAATGCTCCCAGTGGGATTTCCCTGTATAAATAAATATAAAGAAATGGATGTGTTTTGCTTAAGGACACAACAACAGTTTGCATGTACTGACCTCCACTCCAAATCTTATCTCATCGTTTACAACAAAGCAATTTTCTTATCTCATTCAAAAGGTAAAATGCAGCCAAATGAATCAATGTTTGGAAATAGCACCACATGGAAAAAATAATATAAAGTGATGAGTGTTTAGGCAAAGTTAAAAGCCTAAAAAGGAAGAAAATTGGACTAAAGGATGCTAGACTACAGGGAGCCATAGCCACAGACTCAGGCCAAATGGTGGGAGCAAAGCATTTGTTCAGGGAAAAGATGGATTCCCAAGATACCACTGAAGTCTACAGTGGGCCAGACTGCAGCACGTTAGGAAAACAGGGACTAAAGCAACATTTGTCTACGTTAATTGGATAATAACAAACTAGGAAGGGATTAATCGGACTATAGCAACTCAATAAAAGACACGGATTAGCTGAATACATTGTTACTCACAAGTTAATGAGGGTATTAGTATTATTAGGTGTAGTATTGACAAATGGTAAAATAAAAGGGAAAAACAACGGTTATTCTATGTTTAAAATTGCATTATAAAGAGTTATTGTTTTATAATCATTATTTCAGTGGAGCTATATCATTTGAGATTATTTTATTAATTGTACGTATATTTGTATGTATTTATTGAAGGACAATGCATATTACAGACAAGATAATGTAAAACATAAATTAATAATGATAATAATGAATGAATGAATGAATGAATGAAGGAATGTTTATTCAGACAGCAATGCATAAAACATGCATAATTATAATGTAAATCCATAGATACGGTACAAAAAACAAATGCTTCTTATCTATTACAATATATAAACAAAAATAAATGTCACGCAGATTTTACTAATGATATAATAATAAAATAAATAAATAAATAAATAAATATGCAGGACAGTAGCCAAAGCTAATTCCCATCCTCAGTCCCCTGCTGGGCCAAAGAAAGCCACATAAAACAACATATAATAACAGCCTCCACATGCAACTCTACTCACACACTCTAAAACGTTAAAACTTACAACCCTTATTATTATTGTATTTTAAATATCAAAGACTCCTCCAAAAACCCGAGATTCAAGGACTGATTCCCTCTTGGACCAAGTTCTGTTGTAGTGTCCTCAGAAGACTCTTCAGCCCCATTATAATGTGAATGTGGTTTGTGTGTGAGTGAACGATGGGCGATGGCAGTCTCACTTCAACAGTCTACCCCAGGGCAACTGTGGCTACAGCAGAAGATTACCACTGAGTATGGAGTGAATGAATAATGCAATGTCTTTAAATGTCCAAAAAAGTGCTATATATCCAATGCATTATGAGTAGTATTAAAGGTTAAGTCTAAATACGTAATAAAGTAGGTACAAGCCTTTAGCCACAACTACAAACATTAGCCAGAATACATGAGCGCAGCACTTTCACACATAAGAGTAAATCCACATTCTCATCTCGTATATGGCCTCATTTTCTACATTGAAAAGGCCATAAATATTAAACGCGTGCAATGAGCTCAAAGGCCTATATATGAATCAATACAACATGGTGAAATATTAATCAAGCTTTATGGAACTTTTCTACTGGCTTAACATGCGACCCACCAAAGCCATTTCAGTGCTGTTGATTCTATTTTGGGCACCAAAACGCAGGTAAGTACTCCGTTTCCCATATAATACATACAGCGTGTTTCCATAGCGAGTTTTCATTTTACGTTAGACATCCGAAGCCTATGTATTTAGCACTGTGCACATATACAAAGTGAAAATATGTAAGATAATGATCCCTTTGGTTTCCTGAAGTGCAGCAGCACGTGTGTGGATGGTCGGGCTGGTGTGTTTATAACAGGACAAAGAGAAGTCTCGGGATTAGAGCTGAAACCCATATAAGAGCATGTTTAGGCTGGAGCCGTGGGGCCAGGCCAGCTACACTGCAAGAACTGAACATCTACAAGAGCTAAAATGACTCAAGTTCATCATCTTGATTTGAGGACAGCAATAAAGAACTTTTAATAAAACGTGTAAGTAATCATCTTCTATCTAAATATATTAAGAGCACGGATTTAAGTAGATTGACAAGTTCTATTAAAATGCTTTGTATGAGCATGAATTAGAAATAATTAATTTAAAAAAGCATTTATTTAAAATTGCATTACATTTCCTTTTTGAAACTGTATATTCGCCTAGATATTATTCATTTCATCTATCAGATTTTTTGCCGCTAATCCGAATCTCCCTCTCTTTCTCTTTTGTTATGTCCCTTTTGTCTCTCCACCTCTCTATCTGTTCTCTCTCTGTCTGTGCATCCACTGTTTTCCTTGGCCCCTCTTCTCTCTATATATACCTCTTCCACTTTCTCCCTTTCTCTCTCTCTCTGTCTCTCCACCTCTCTATTTTCTTTTTGCCCTCTTTTGTCCCGGTCCTCTCTCTCTATACCTCTCTCCATCTCTCTTTTCCCCTCCTTTTCTCTCCCTCTGTGCCTCTCTCTGCCTTTCTCTCTCCTTCCCATCTCTCTGTTTCTCCCACTTCTCCTATTCTCTCCTCCCTCTCTCTCCCTCTGCCCTCCACCTCCCGCTCTGTCGCTCTCTTTCTCTCGCTCCCCTATTTCTTTCTCTCTCTCTTTCTTCACCTCTCACTATGTTGTTCTCTTTCTCTCTCCCTTTTTCTCAATCTTTCTCTCTCCCTCTACCCTCCAGCTGTGTCTAGGTCACTCTCTTTTTCTTGCTCCCCTATTTCCCTCTCTCTTTCTCCACCTCTCTCTGTCACTCTCTTCCTATCTTTCTCCACCTCTCTTATTGTCACTCTTCTTCCCTTGCTCCCCTATTTCTCTTTCTTCCTCTTTCTCCACCTCTCTCTCTCCCCCTCTTTCTCCACCTCTCTCTGTCGCTCTTTCTCTTGCTTCCCTATTTCTCTCTCCCTCTTTCTCCACCTCTGTCACTCTTTCTCTCTCTCGCTCCTCTGTTTATCTTTTTCTCCACTTCTCTCTGTCACTCGCTTCTTCTCTTTCTCCCTCTTTCTCCACCTTTCTTATTGTCGCTTTCTCTTGCTCCTCTATTTCTTTCTCCCTCTTTCTCCACCTCTCTCTATGTCGCTCTCTTTCTCTCTTTCTTCTTCTTTCTCTCCATACAGTATATCCCCCTCTCCCTGTATCTGTCCGCTGTTGTCCCTGTCCATCAGCGGGTCATACGAGGAGCAGATTAGGGTTTCTGACCGCAGACCCCTGTTGCTATGGCCTGGCGTCGAGGAAGAGGAGTCACCATGTTCCGAAAAGCCGAAATGTCCCAGAATGCCCAGGCTCCGATCCGCAGTGAGGCGCAATCCCCCAAAACCGCAGCTAAAACAGGACTTAAGGATAGAATAGACTGGATCAGGTGTTAGGACACGGCTCTAAATAACATGCCGGGGTGTGTGTTCAAACCGCAGGATTTGTAAAGGCACACGTCTGTCTCCATGGATACACGATAAAGCCAGCTCCTGTAGGTTTACATGTATTTATTCATCTTATTTTGAGTCATGAGTGGCTCTAAGTCTTAAAGGTGCATTGTGTAACTTTTCCGGGTCTGCTACCTGCTTGTCTCCATGGAGATGTTATTGCTTTGCTTAGAATGTTCCATGGTGTGACATTAAACATATCCATCTTGTATTTACGCATTACCAGTGTTTCTGTTGCTCAAAAATACAATAACTGCTTCTGTGAATATAGGGGCGACTCTCCACAGATCTGAGTTGTAATGTAACCTGCTCGTCTCCCTTGTGATTGATGGTTTTAGTCTATACTGTGGAACATTTTAGAAAAAAGTTTTAGTTTGGTTTATTTGTTTATTTATCAGGGACAATGCACATAAAACAGTAAATCAATAAGTAAAACTAGTCCCATTCAGTCTCAGTCACAACATCCATACACTATTTACATATTTACAGTTCATAGTGCTGCACTGATAACATCTCCATGGAGACAAGCAGGTGGCAGACCCTCCAAATTTTATGCAGTGCACCTTTCAAGGGGTTGTATAGATGTTCTTCATGCATCCATCCATCCATCCATCCATCTTCTCCCGCTTAATCCGGCTGGGTCGCGGGGGCAGCGTGCTGCCCAATACTCATAGCACCTGACCCCCCCTATGAACCCCTCTGCAGGTGGTGAGCCCACAGGAGTGCAGTAAAGTCAAATTTGTCTTGCCCCAGTACATATTATTATCTATTCAGCTCTCATTTTTTACGCCTGAGAACTAGTAAGTATAGCTGGTGCGCTGTTAGCATGCTAGTTGCTGTTAGCATTAATCCTGTGATGGTGAATCTCCAGAATAATTTGGATGCTGGTTACAGATGACAGATATGGGAGCGGTAACCTTGCCTACAGAAAGATTGCAGTTGATCAAATGCAAGATTGATCAGTTTAATGCCATATCGTGGAACATTTCTGGCAAAGCATTGACATCTCTCACAGGAAAAGTTACATGGCGCACTTTTAAGCACATATACTTATAGTTGTATGAGTGAGGCCTGTCACAATAATGACTACTACTTTATTTTTTTTATTTTTTTAACCTTTATTTAACCAGCTAAAGACCCACTGAGATCCAGGTCTCATTTACAAGGGTGACCTGGCAACTTTCTACTTATTGTAAAATGTTTTGGGCCTCAGTATTTATCATGCGTATAATGCATTTGCAATAATGAGGAAATTTGAACCATCTTACTGTACAATAATTTGATTTGATATGTAGAGGGTAGAAAAAACAACTTTTATGGATAATTATTGGTTTATCCTGCCATTCATTCATTGTAGCGCAGGAAGTTAAATGATACTGTTTATTTACAAATGATTTACTGAGATTATCCTGCTTTATTATTGTGTCAGTGGCATAAAGTAGTTTCAATATTACTATTTATCCTTATATATCTTGGTTATATATATCATGTTTCAAAATTTGTTATCATGACAGGCCTATGAGCAAGAAATCCACCCTAATCTCCCATAATCGTTTTAAAATGTACATTTGGATCCAACTTGGCAGAGGTTGCTTTTGGTAAAGGGGAAATTTTGCAGACCCCCTTATTTAACACGGCACCGCTGACCATTATTGTAACCTGCAATTACGTTTTCCATTATAATTCATAACACGCAGGATTTGGCCTAAATTATCCAAAGAGCCTGTTTCAGGCAGCCATTAGCGGATTTTATGTCGAAAACCCTTTTTAACATGCAATAATGCTTTCTCAGTTAAATGATGAATGCTAATAATGGGGGAAATGGTTGGATTTTTATGCTTAAAGGATAAATTGGACAGTTAGAAATGGAAGTTAAAGGTTCTGTACTGTGTTTTTCTGTCTTAAAAACATGAAAATCAGAACTAGTTAAAGGACTTTTGGTGGACCGTTCATCAACAGCTTCTTTCCATGGAGATGTTGCCTGAAATGTTCCATAGTATGTCATTACACTCATTTATCTCTATAGTAACGCCATAGGGCCAAGTTACATGTCAGATCTGTGGAGAGGCGAGCCCACAGTAAGAAGGCAAGTTTGCAAGTCAATAAAAACCCACGTTACAGAGTAAACGCAAGATGGAAACGTTTAATGCCATACCGGGACATTCTAGACAAAGCAACAACATCTCCATGGAGACAAGCAGATGGCGGACCCTCCACCAGAAAATTTACACACAATTTTAAACTGTTTGCAGTGATCCGAAGCTATTTCTTCTTCTTAGCACATTCTTAGCATCCTAATTATTCACCGCCATGGGCTAATCAGCAGAGTTTTGTTACAGTAACGCTAACAACAACTAGCATGCTAACAGTGCACCAACATTACTTCCTGGTACGATTTATAGTTAGATGCAGACAGCACACAACACTCTCATTTTGACCCGGTAAGAGCTGCGTTTACAATATCTGTACTGGGGCAAAACTGATTTTACTTAATTACATGTAAAAAATCGAGTACAGTCACTTTAAATAATAGTTCAAAACTGTTTAAAACAAAACTATTTCTAAGATCTGAGCAGTCTCTGGGAGCAGCTGAGCCAGTTAAGGAGAATTTACAAGGCGAATTACAAACAAGTCTATAAAATTGGACTCCCTCAACTCTCCTCCCCACCGTCTAGTGAAGTGTACAGACAATTGAAGTGGCACAGTAAACCAGACACCAAGTTTAATTAATGGTTTTTAAGAGCATATTTAAAACTTAAATTACAAAGGAACCACGCACGCCGCTGCTGCTTGGTAGTATAAAGTGTAGTAGCCAGCCGGGATTTGTTTTAGTCGTTACTAATAAAAACGTACATGGCCCGACTCAAACAAAATCCCTGTTCGAATTCCCCATATGTTCCCTATAAATAAAATATAGAGGACAGAAAATAAATTGTACCTCTAAAAATAAGCTTTTTAAAATACTAGAGTGACATTTGCTCAGTGGTTAGAGTGGTTTGATCCCAGCTTGGACTGCTGTTGTGTCCTTTGGCAAGACAATTTCAAAATGGCATCCGCTTGTATGAAGGTGTTATTGCGTTGCCTGGAATGTACCACAGTATGACTTTAAACCTTTTGATCATGCATTGTGATTTAGGGATGGGCTGTATCAAAATTTTTATACCGTTAAACCTTCTCAGCACTTTACCGTGGTTTACGGTATTATCATGACTAATTAAGAATTATTTGGTAGCTGCACCTAAACCATTCAGAAACAGAAAAGCAGCTTTATATTTGAAGATGAGGCACAAGTTCTGATCAAACCAAACTTTGCCAGCGCGAATCTCCCTCCATTTAATGATCCGGGACACACCAAGACAAGAAAAGCACAGAAGAGGCAGGTTCCAGAATAAAAAGTAAAAGGCGACAGTCCACAACGTGTGATATTTCCCACTGCAGCATGTTGTATCTGACAGAACCCACGCTCTTGGCACTCAGGGAAGTTACCGTCTTCTTCGTGAAAATCTGATTTCGCCCTCAAGCGGGAACTTTCTCCTCTTCAGCGAGGCCCCTCTCGACTCTCGGTGTTCAATAAAACATCTCCATCCCATTTTTTTCCACTCAACATCAGACATGAAGCATCAGTCACGTTTTTTTCTTCTTACTCTCTACATGTGGATGGATATCTCCGAGCGTAACGACGAAGAGGAGAGAGAGCGGAGGGGAAAAAGTCTGTGCTGTGCCCTGTGTTCGAAGCGACTGTGGTGGGATCTCTGGCCTGACACAGGGTCGTAGCTCCGTCAACACTCGCTGTCTCTCCCTTGTCATTTGACCTGAAGTCAAAATGCTGCTTAATATTATATTCGATCCTTAAGCGCCGCAGATTTTTTTAAAGACGGTAATGAAACTGATACCATTGCTACTTTTTGAAACCTCGGGATACCATATTAAAGCCCAACCCTATTTGCTCAGTATCAACAAAACATGCATGAACATGAAATCGTACTGTGAGTGTCTTCCTATACATTTAATGCCAGTCTGTGGAACATTCCAGGCAAAGCTATAACATCTCCAAGGAGACAAGCAAGCAACACAGTACACCTTTAAAATGGGTCCTTAGGTATATTTGAGTTTTTATTTCACCTTTGCGTGATTCAACAACATTTTTGCGTAATTTTAAAGGTCCGCCAAATGCTTCTCTACATGGAGCTGTTGTCTTGCCTTCCACAGTAAAGCATTAGACTCATCTATCTTCATGAAGTTGAGCAGAAACAAAAAAGGTCAATATAGAGGTCAGATCTGTGGAGAGGCGTCTCATTGTATTGTAAGAATTCCTGTTTTTAAGCAATAAAAACACCTCTAATGGGATAAATGCAAAAATAAACGGTAAGTTTAATACTTTATGGAACATTTCAGGCAATCAATCACATCCCTGTGGAGACAAGCAGGTGGTGGACTCTCTACCAGAAAAGTTACACAATGCATCTTTAAAGGGGCAGTGTATAGAGAGTAGAGAAAAAAGAAGTTTCATGTCCATAGAATCAAAAAGTTGCCTAGTGCACCTTTAAATAACCATAAAAATGATCAAATTTCAGTTATTTTATTCATGACATGTTACAAACTGAATACTTTAATTTGTGAAAACCTTAAAGTACATTGTAATAGTTCATGTTAAAAGTAACTTCCAGTCTAAAGCCACATCCTCTCCAGCAGGCTGCTATTTTCTTCCCAGTGTTTAGTGCCTATTCTGGGCCCTGTGTTTGTGCATGTGATCACAGTTGTTGCCTTCTCGATGGTCGAATATCCGGCTCCCATGGGTGCCCTAGTTCACGCAGCAGTCAGGGTGTCTCCGAATGCGTCACACCACCTTGTTTACATATACAGTGTCCGAATCACCTTACACAAAATATGTCTTTGAACGCACCGCCAAGACATTTCTAAGAGGGTGTATTAATCATTACTGGGTTTCTGTGGAGTTTCAGATGGCATTATATACGTTTTGGTTCACGATGTGGGCAGGAAATATACAGCAGTTCATCTGAAAAATAAATGAGTGCAATAAAAATGTTTGCATAACAGTGTTTGGTCCAAATTTTGAGTCAGTTTTTTTTTTTATCAACTTCACTTCAACTCTTCCAACTTTATTCTAATGATAGCACATAAAATATTAAACAAACAGCAATAACTAACTTGTTTGTTTTGTTTTTCAAATAAAATCTGGTTATTGTTAATGAGTTGGGGGATTAGATACATATATAATAAAGGACCTTATCAGAAATAATAATTTTGATTAATTTTGAATAAAAATGGGATAAAAGAATGTAATAATGTCACACTCCCAGACAGCGGGGTATAGAGCAATTTTCCATATTGATTACATTGTATAAGAAATAAGTAAGTAAGAAAGATATTAGTGACAAGACCCTTTAACACTCTATTACACCAATAATCAGCATTTTAACAATAATCTTTTTAATTTTATTGATAGTGAGTTTGGAGACACAATGTAAACATTAACAAACACTGTCCCAAAAGTTTGAAGATCATCTGAAAACAACACATTTTCAGGAGCCTGTTGGTCAGTATGAGTGTTTATGGTCCTGTTTATGTGTTTGATTTTCAAACAAAATGATGAGAGTGACAAACTGAGAAACTGTTGGCTGATCCCAGACTGTAATTTTATGTGCGACTTGTTTAAGCACACAAATCATCTCACTGTTGTAGTACCAACCAAGACAGCTCTTTCTGGTCTGTGTACAAATAAAGCACAGATTAAAGTTTTAAAAAGCTTCAGACAGAGCAACGCCTACAGTTAGCTTCTCACCTCAAGGGAATATTGATGTCATCAACTGCAAAGTATAAGTATGAGCCATTTTCCCATATTGATTACATAGTCTAAGAAATATTAGTGGCAAGTGAAAATAATATTAATTTCAACTGCCCCTAGTGTTGTAGAAGATTTCAGCTTGTCCAAGAAAGGCTGGAAGTAAAACGCCGGAGACCATCTGGATGTCTTAAGCAAGAGAATTTTATTTACCATCAGTAATACAGGCCCGGGGGGACTTGAGAACTCAACACAATATGATTTCAGAAGTGAACATAGTATGATCTTTAAGCCCCTTCACTATGTTTCTAAAGGAGGAGGTTTATAAAGCAAGTGTGGGAAGACTATGAAGGCCAGTAGACACCAGTTAGACAGTAATATGCCACAATTTAGATAATGGTATGCCAACGGTATGCCAAGGGAAGATGATCGTGTTACTATAGCTCCTGTGAGTCAATGTTAAACTGAGAAACGTACGTTGAGGATAAATTACTTAAATTCTCTTATACCTATGTGTGTTACTATTATTATTTAGATATGGGGAAAGCTGAAATGAATATTATGCTTATGGAATGTTAGGATGCCATCTGAAATCCAGCAATAGGAGGCTAGAAGGACATACTGTACATTAAATACACTGCATTTTGCGTATGAAGTCAATATTAGAACAGAAATCTGCATATTAACAATAATAATTTTCCTCTCTAGAGAGCTGTACTGTCATCTAAAACTGCAATAAATAAGACAGAGATACTGACTCTTAAACTTCTGAGAGAGCAACATCATCATTAAGTTGAATCTGGAAACTACCAATCACCACTGTGGTCCACACATGTAAATCTGTGCGGCTCGGGGGACTTGGTTTAATACATGTCGCGCAGTATCTCTTTATTTCCTTCCTCTGTACATTTCCTCATCTGTGGGAGACATCAGCGCGCACATAAACCCGAGCAAATGCTGAATACAGATGCATGCTGGGATGTGGCTGCAAGACTGGATTAAAGTCTAGACTCTATAAAGAAGAAGCAGTCCTTTAACTTGATCACACAACTTAAAATACACTAGACTAGAGGATGAAAATGTGATGGGTTTTCAGGATGGTAACATGGTGGTACAGTGGTTAAAGCCACATTCCTTAACTTTTCTTTGATGAAGAAATTTTGTTGTCACGATAACAAATTTTGCAGCACGATATATTGCTACAGAGGAACTTAACGATAAACAATAACACTGAAATGACTTCTTGCCACTGACACAATAAAAATAAAGCTGTATAATCCTAGGAAAATATAGTATCATTAACAAACATGAGCTACAACAAATAAACACCAGAAGAACAAATAATAAGTCCTTGATGGTACATTTTTCACCCCTCTACAGCCAAATCTTACTGTATTACATAAAAAATAGCAGAAACTTCCCCACTAGTGTAACAAAAATGTGCACACAATAAATACAGAGCCCCAGAATATATGGTTACAGTTATCATATACTGAACGAAGTCGATAAAGGAAAGTGCATTGTAAAAACAGAACATTATGATGACTTTGCCTGCTGTTTTCATCTAATCTGAACAAATTTTAAACTGCAAACTTGTAAGAATGAGCCACGAGAGTCACGATATGAAGCCTTGGGATGAAATCTGACTGTGACTTGGTGGTCCACCCTGTTCCGTCCAGTCACTCAGGTATCACTGCATTAACTCTTCTGCTGTGGGCCAAATAAATCCTGATAATCCCCAAAAAATAATTAGAGGATTTTTAATACTGATTTAAGGACTACAGCCCTACTATAATGGGAATCTTGCATATTTTAAGGATTCTCTTTTCTTTTTACTTGCTTAAACATCAACGCGACAAAGAAACAGCAGTAATTGTCAGGAGCAAATACATTTCTCTGTAGTAATTAGCAACAACTGCACAAATGTGACCAAGATGTGCAGTGAAAGTGTGTTCGTTGGTGCTGTAATTTGATGGGCCAATTAAAAATAAAGACAAAAGTCTAAAAACAGTGACTTTACAAATCTGAATACGCTTCACACCTTTGGAAGAATATACAATTATTATCTCTATTATCTCAAACTATGCAGAATAATATGCCTAATGAAATCTACTGAATGCACATTGAAATTTTTTAAAAAGTTACAGGGTCCCATATTAGGCTATTTCCTGATCTATATTGTAATGTTGTTTCCATCACAAACAGACCTGGAGTTGTGTTTTGTTCCATTCACACATGTTTAACACACAAATCCTTCATATTTCGACTCAATTAAGTAAATTTTGCATAATATAGGACATTTAAGAGTTGAATAGAGGTATAACAGTCATCAATATAAACCCATCAAAAACCTACTTGAGTCTAAGCTATGATCAAATCCACAAAACATCACAGCACAATTGGTTTTCTGTTCAAACAAGTTCGCGTTGGGTCATAAAATTCAAAGCAGGCATCAATAGAAGGAACCAGGAGAGTATTTCTGGCCTCAGAGTTTATGTTTACCTGTGTCTAAGGAACACATGTGGTTTTAATATGGGCCAGTGTGCTAAAGGGAATCCAAGTTAAGCACATTAGATTAGGAGAGCTACACTGTACATCGTGGTTTTATTACAGTGAAACCAATAGTGCCATTTGGGTAAAGCTGGTCAAGATAAAAGAATAACAGTTACTATGTGAGTTAAACTGCAGACTTAAAGTAGAGAGAGAGAAAAGTGACTATACTGTAAAAACTGCAATGTTTCTTGTTCAGTTGAAGCAAATCTTGAAATGTCCAGGAATAATATATTATTCTCGTCTATTAGGTTATCAAAACAATTAAAGTCCAGTTGTCCAGTTGTTTCGATTAACTTTGTGATGTTTCTTGTTGGAATAATCCTATACATATTTACAATAGAAAATAACATCCCTAAATTTCTAGCAATCATACTTTTCGGTTAAGTGCAGAGAATTACAAAGAACACACTATGCCTTAAAACTACATGTACCATATTTTTCGGACTATAAGTCGTACTTTTTTCATGGTTTGGTTGGTTCCTGCGACTTATATTCAGTTGTGACTTATCTATTAAAATATATAATTTCATATATAGAACTGTTAATCATATTCTGAAGTTTACAAGCTGCAAGTAGTGAAATATGCAGCCGAAAACAGTAATCAAGCAGCAGAAAGAAAGTTATCTGAGTGACTGCTCAGCCTGTTGTTCTCTGGTCTATTGTTGTTACTATAATTTGCCTTTCATGAAATGTCTGTTTTTGGTCTCTGATTTTAGAAAAGAAATTTCCCCCAAAAAATGTGACTTACAGTCCAGTGCGACTTTTGATTCTTCATTGTTCATTTTTTGACTGGTGCGACTTATAGTCCAGGAAATACAGTATTTATATAGAATTTGTTAAAGTTCCTGATCGAATTTAAATAAAAAACAAAATGACATGGCGTGAATGACATATCACTGACCATTAGAGATGACTGAATCTAGTTAAAATGTGAATAATTACACAACACATAGCCAACATTGACTAAAATACAGTCTGTAAATAATGCAGAGTTAACCTGCGTGTCTGGCCTCAAGCTACAGATCCGGCTCCCTGCTTCCTGTCACCTGCAGTGGAAGTGCAGAACAATCCTCTGGCTGTTCTTCAATGAGTCTTGAGTCCGCAGACAATAGCACGCTGGCATGTACCGTATGACTCACACTCGCACACACACACACACACACACTCCCCAGGGTTAGGCTCAAAGGAGCAGCCTCATTATGAAGACAACAGCAGTTCAAAGTCAATGCAGAGCTCCAACACTGCCCTGTATCAAGCCAAAAGCCCCGAGTATGAACTGTGCAGCGTAATGCTGTTGGCTACAATGTCTGCTATAAACTTGAAGACGACAGATTGCTTTTTGGGTAATAAACTATAACATATGTAGACTTAGACTTGCATTGATTCACAAAGGAAATTACCTACACATTACGATATATAAGTCACAAGTTTGGACACACTGTCTTATTCAATGTTTTATATTTTTTCTGACTGCTTTTGACATTTTAGATGCATCGCAGAAGGCATCAAATAGAAAACATGTAGAAAAAAACACTGAATAAGAGGGTGAACCCAAACTTTTGACTGGTAGTGTAAATCACAAGGCAGAAGGGAGCATTTTGAGCTTTGGAGATGTAGACAGAGTAATAAAGCAGGATTACTCAAACGTGTGAATGAAACAAAACAGGTATGTTTTTAAGGAGGTAACAATAACAGGATTATAACATGGCTTAAAGCTCACCAGAATCCATTTGGCATAATACAGGACCTTTAAATGACAGTATCCAGTTTTAAAATAAACTTTGCAACAACTCGTTACCAATCCAATCTGACCTTTTTCAGTATTTATACTTCTTGTGAGATCATAGTTAAGTTCTCCAATCCTCTTCTCATTGCAACATTACCTCTGACAGAAAATGAAATCACTTGCTCAGAAAAAAGTGCTATATTATAAATAAACGCAATGCAATAAATTAATAGCCCCTTTCTGTAAAACGTTGCTCATGTACTTCAAATAAAACCTGAGTCAAATGGCCCAAATCCCTCATGCGTTTGGTATGCCCACACTGGCTCTCACAAGGGCACGCATCCAGCCATAAAAGTTGAGACAGCAGTAAAATGTTAGAAGTCAGGGCCAAGCATGTGAGGTTCTTTGCCTGTATTTGAGCTGCGTTCATGTACATTTGACTCTATGTGTTGCCATATTAACAGCAGGCAGTATTGGGCAGCGGTGATTGAGAATTTTCCAGTGGTCAGAGCAGATGGAGTCATGCTAAAGGGGCCTGCTAAGGTTAAAATGTAGTCTTTATAAGTCTTATGTCTTGTTTTAAGCAAGGCTGTGTAGTAAAAGGTAAAGACTGGGGTGAGTGTGATTTCTGATGTGATATTGAATTAAAATCTGATAAAAATGTATTTCAGTTAGTTTCCTGAACATAAACAAAACAGACATTTACACATTGCAATGATTAAAGATCTGAAAAAACATACCTGGAGTTGTGTTTTGTTTCATTCACACGTGTTCAATACACAAATCAAGCACATTTAGGCTGGGTCTGGGATCTTCTCTCAACAGAGAAGTAAAGTGATCAAGTGGTAATACAGGAAGTGCTCCACTGTGATTTTAAACTCCATACACCTTCACAAGAATCATTCTGATGATTTCAACCCAGGAATTTCTAGTCTCCACTGAACAAAAGGTAAAAGGTTCCAGAAGTATTTTGAGCTTTGGAGAAGTAGACATTAGAGTTGGGCGGTATCCAACTTCTGATATCGTTAAACCTTCTCAGCATTTTACCAGGGTATACAGTAGGCCTATTATTGTGACCAATTAAGAATTATTCTGTAGCTGCACCTAAACCATTCAGGAACAGAATAGCAGCATTATATTTGAAGTTTTCAAGTTCTGATCAAACGAAACTTCACCGGTGCGTATCTCCCTCCATTTAATGATCTGGGACACGCCAAGACAAGAAAAGTGCAGAAGAGGCAGATGTGATATTTACCACTGCAGCATGTTGTATCTGACAGACCCGCGCTCTCGGCACTCGGAGAAGTTACCGTCTCCTCCGTGAAAATCTGACTTCGCCCTCAAGCGGGAACTTTCTCCTCTTCAGCGCCGCGCGTCCCCTCTTGACTCTCGGCGTTCAATAAAACGTCTCCATCACAAACTTTTCGGCTCAACATCACTAACGAAGCGTCAGTCACATAGTTGTAGACGTTTGAAGAAGAGAGAGAGTTGAGGAGAGAAAGTCGGCGCTGTGCCCAGTGTCCGAAGCTGTCAACATTTGCAGTCTCTCCCGTCATTCGGCCTGAATCCAAAATGCTGCCTACTATTATAGGTCCTGCAGATTTTTTTAATGACGGTAATGAAACTGATGCTGTTGCTACGTTTCGATTGCATGACTTAAAGCTCCAAGACTCCATTTGGCGTAATATAGGACTTTTAAGGTTAAAGTAGACTCACTTGTCCCTGTAGAGAAATTTGCCCCCTGCATTTGACCCACCCTTCAATGCTGCTTGAGCCTGTTAGAAACACTGAGCCAGTGGGACCCATCTCTGTTCTTACTATTTCTTGGTTACAATAACAGCATTTAACAGTTTTTTTTCTGTATTGCTGTAGGCGCTGGATGTGGTGCACTTCAACACACAAGTAATTACACCAATTAGACGCAAATAAAATCTAGAAATGTCAGACCGTGAAAAACACTCCGAAAAAAAAAAAAGCCATGCTATCGTCATGGAGACCCAATCTGAGTTTCTTGTATTTGCGCAAAGTCAAACACAGCTGCAGAGTCAGACACAGACACCCACACAGGACAAAGGGGCCAAACTCCTCCACAAGAAGAAAGAAAACTCGTCTACTGCAAATATCTACAGGGTGCCAGGCCGGGCAGTGCACCAGCCATTCCCCACGAACTGTAAATTACAACAAATTCAGCTCACAGCCAAGATAATGCGAACGTAGAGGTCTGCCAGCAGTGTTACTTCAATAACTCAAAAGAACAGGCAGATCCGAACATTTTGAAAACTTAAGATTGCTTTGATCATTTTACAATTGTATGAGGACTATTCAAGTAAGTATGCAAGCGCAGTTTTTATACCTGTTGAGTACGGTACATGAAAGGACTGAATGATTTGGGGAAAATATTTGTTACTTTGATTGTGAGTAGATTTGTGATTCATGTTTTAAAAATAGGATTCTGTTCAAAGTTCCCATTTTAGACAAATAATTGATTAAAAAAAAGGCTGAAATACTGACAAACTAATACAAGAATGTTTGCACAGGTCTAAACTACATGGTTAATTTATAGTTTTTCTACACAAGAAGAGAGAAAATTATTGTTCTTTGTGATTTGCTAATTTCGTCCATTAAAACTGCTATGCTTGTGTTAGGCGATTTTTCTCGCTTTTCTATTGGAGTATGTGTTATCCACAGACTGTATATATAAATTGACACAGCTAACCTTCTTGCCACCGCGTTCCAAATAGGAAGTGAGCATGGGTGCTTTTCGGCTCCATCTACTCTGGCTCCAATTCACTTTCTATTGAAAAACCGTCACCCCTCTCTCTGTAACTGCTGCAGTGAGCCTCGTCATTTTGTTCTTAAAATGCTCCTATTAACCCACTCTCTACATGATATTGGTGTTTTTACTTCACTATTTTGTCCATAATTCAAGATATCAACATATGAGCAGAATGAAAGAAATGGAGTCACTGAAATTTGAGCACAACACGCCAACTAATAATGCCAAGCCTACGCATCTTGGTGCTTATCGTGCATACAGTTGGTACAGAGACTAAAATATGGAACAAAGCTGTGTTTGACGAAGGCATATGTCCTAAAATATGTCCAAATTAAGGTAAAACTCTGTCACTATTTAAATAATGCAGAAAAGCAACACTGTGTAACTTTCTGGACATGGCACAGAACATTCTCCATAGAAATAGATGCGTTTTATGCCATATCGTAGCATATTATGGTGGATTTACATGGAGACAAGCAAGAGGAAGCAGTTCTACAGGCCCAAGAAGAGTCAGGTTTGTGGAGATGCAAGCCTGCTCACAGTAAGAACAGACTGTGCATATAAATGGACATGGCTAACCTGCTAGTTGCCGTTTTCCAAATAGGAAGTGTTCATTGAGGCTCTTCTGGCTCCTTTGACTCTGTTTCCCATTGACATTACATTGAGAAACTGTCACCCCTGTTACTCCTGCAGTGAGCCTCACCATTTTGGTCTTAAAAGTTCACATCAACCCACTCTACATGATCCTGGTGTTTTTATTTTACTGTTTTGTCCATTAATAAATTCCTATTCCTATATGAAGCTTGGCAACCCATCACTTCTAGCATCATGAGCTTCATTTGACTGGAGCCGAATGCTACGAATGATGTCACACTCACTTAGTCCACTTCTTTGTACAGTCTATGGTAATAACGCATGATTTTCTATGCTTTTCAGTGCACTAAAACAGTGAAAATCCAATAAAGAAGTTTTTATTTTAGTCTATTTTGTAGTGAGTGTTTTAGTTGTCTCCAAGTCCTTCCAACATCCTTGAAGGGACCGAGACATTAACTTAAAAAGTGCGTCACAGCAGATCTTCACAACTGCGCCCAGATGTGATTTCATAATAGATTGAGTAAGACGAATCCTATTGTTATATAAATCATGTGACACTTCTCATGATCCATAACCATGATCAACAACAGACTTCCTGAACCTCTTTTACACAGGATCGCATACATAGAGATATAGCTCAACTCTGTCGGAAACTCCAGTGTTTCCTATGGGGTTTGTGAGTGCGACTGAGCTGCCCTTTGAAGTCAGGAGTCAAAAAAAAAGAAAACCTCTGGGAAAATGGCTCAGATCCACAGCTCGTCTCCTCCCCTTTAGTCTGTAAGCGAGAGCAGCCTTCCGCTCCCCTTCGTCATTATAAAGTCAAGAGAAAGACGTGCAGTTACAATGATCTATTCGACAAGGCCTATACTGCCTTTTTGTCAAGATTATGTCTAGTGGGGCAGAGTCATTTCTAAACCATCACTGAATCCATTGGAAATTTGTCATACTTTTCTCTTCTCGTTCTGGGATTAATTAAGGATTTGGAAGAAGATGATACGCGCTTATTATAATGAAATGGTCTGTCAAATCGAAATGATATGAGAAGTGAGAGAGATAAAGAAGGTTTATTATGCAAACCTTTTAGCCTGAGAGACACGGGTTTAAAGGGCTCACACTACTCAGTTTTCTCCTCACAAACATACCTGGAGTTGTGTTTTATTTTATTCACATGTTTAAAACACAAACCCTGCATATATATTTGTCATGTGGTAATACAGGAAGTGCTCCACTATGTTTTTAAACTCCAGACACTTTCACTAGAATCAATTGGATGACTTAAGCCCAGGAATTTCCAATCTCTACTGAACAAAATATTAAAATGTTAACTTCAAAACTACCGCATCGTGACGTCACAAGGTGGAACAGAGCATTTGAGTTTTGGAGATGCAGACAGACTAATAATAAGGGGTCAAACGTGTGAATGAAACTAAACACAACTCCAGGTATGTTTTCAATGAGGTAACTGCGATATTATAGCATAACTTAAACGCTCACAAGAGTCTATTTTGTGTAATAAATACAGGATCTTTATCTATGGCAGCTCGGAAATGCAGACATCCTTCCAGAGCGAGCAGTGGAGCAGAGCAAATGTTTGACAGATTTCTCCAGTGTTGAGAGAAAGGGCTACTGAGACTTGTAATTTGAGATCTGTCATCTTCTTTCAAAATGACAGGATTCAGATAGACAAGAATGTAAACAATGAGGCAAACCGACCGAGATCATTGAATTTGGAGACTGAACAGTGAGTGCATCGTTACTGTTAAATGAAATTCACTTCTTTTTGAATATGCTGAATAATTTCTATGTGTTTGTCATTTCAAAAAAGGCAAACAGTGGGTTGCATAATGTTACTGTTGATGCTCAAACTGTGCAGAGCAGATGCTTAGGAAAAAGCTGATTTGTGTTGTTAAAGGTGCATTGTGTAACTTTTCTGGTGGAGGGTAAGTCAAATGCTTTTCTCCATGGAGATGTTGTTGCTTTGTCTGGAATGTTTCACAGTCTGGTGTTAAACCTTTCTATCTTCATGGCCAAAACCAAGACCAAGTTACAGGTCAGCTCTATGGAGAGACAACCCTGCTCATAGTCAGCTGTTTTTGTAGGTATTTTTGAGCTATAAAGCTATAATAACTTTACGGTAGAGCTGTTTAATCTCTTGTTTGGCTGTGTTTGAGCATTGTATCACCATGGTAACAGATGAATTGTTTCCATACATACATACATGTAGAACACCCCCAGTGTAATGCCACTGCAAAGTATCAATAAATTTAACATATTATTTAGCAGTAGGTATTATTAAAAGCAGTGTGTATTAAATGTAGTGCGCCTATTTAATAAATGTAGTATTAAATTCCAGGCAAAGATAGGGTGACCAGTCGTCCCTTTTTACCCGGGACAGTCCCAGTTTTGAGCCCTGTGTCCCCTGCCCCAGCGGATTTACACAAAACCACTGATTTGTTCCAGTTTTATACAAGAAATGTCCCAGGTGACCAATTCGATCTAAACCAGGACTAAACTAAGATTAAACCACAACTACATCTAGGTCTAAACCAGGACTTAAACAGGACTATCACAATTTTTGACTAATCTAAACCCTGCCAACAGTAAAAAGGAGCATAAATTGACATTTGTTTTGCCAAAATACAGAAATCTGTGTTTGTGAATGACCATAATGCAAAAAAAAATGCAGAGACATAAGTCCCACAGATTATGACGGACACGAGAATACACAATTTTACACTCTCTTTTCACAGTTTTATTTATACCAACCATCCCAACCCAGGTGTGTCCCAGTTTAGAATTTTGAAAATCTGGTCACCTTAGGCAAAGAAAAACATCTTCATGGACACAGGCAAATTACTTCAAACCAGCTGGAGGAAGCGCCTGGAGAGGAGAGAACCCAGGGCATCTAGGCACTGATAAACAGACATCAACATTAACTGCACATTGTAATCTTCTCACGGTGAATCCAAGAAACTCAGCTTAGTATTCTGTGAAAGCTGCAGCAGCATGCGGCCATAGCAGTGGTGGGAGGAGGGCACGCAGAGGGCAGTGTTGACGTCATCAGGTGAACGGCCTAAATATAATCCCTGTGCCCTGGGCTATAGAGTTCCTGCTTTTCCCTGATTCAGCCTAAAACACAAATATTTCAGATTCCTCCTCTGTTATAGGCTCACTGTAGTTCGCTTAGGGCTGAATATAACACGAACTCTAATACAAATTTATCAGCGGAAAAGTCATGTCGTGTATTTCTGCAACTACATAAATTTTGGGTGACCAGATTTTCTAAATAAAAAACAGACATCCCTGGTTTGGGATTTGTAATAATAAAATAGTGAAACGAGTGCACAATTAAGGAAAATTGTTGCACTCAGCACTAATGTGAGTCTGTATAGTCACATTTTTTTGTGTTTTGGTCACTTTTAAGCAGCATTTTATTGTATTTTACAAAACAAATGTCAATTTATGCCTCTCTTTACTGTAACTTTTATTAAAATCATAAAATATAAAATAAACAACCAATTAAAATTCAAATTAAATCAAGATTACCTGATTTTTTATGTTTTATGTGTAAAATACTTCAATGTTTTATGTTGTTTTAATATTTATTATGCCTCAACATCAGCATTAACATTAGAGGCACAAATCTCTGCCTTTCTAAGAGCAGAAGTGCCATTTTATGTGTGTATTTTTCAATATTTTGTCAGTCACATCCACCCACAATTCACTGTCCAATGCCTTATCTTTAAATATTTATTCATTTTAGCACAACTCAGCAAAACCCCATGGATACTGTATACAACTGAACAGGAAGTAGTGACACTGACAGTTGGATTGCTGGGCGCTGTGTGTGAGCCTAACACAAGAAATGTTATGTAGAAAGAGATGATTCATGCAAAATTTGAGACATCCAGGAATAAGTGAGTTAAAACTAAAATAACTGAACTTGCGAAACGTTGGATTCATGAAGCTAAGTGCAGGTGTTTTCGTTTTAACTCGCTTGTGATGGAGACAGAGATTATTATACTCCATTTATGAGAAAATATTCTCAGTGTCAAGTAATTAATGAAAAGTGTTGACAGACTTATCAAATTAAACTACCAACTTGTTAATCAGTACTCATAAACTCAGAACTTGTACTGATATTGTACATTCACAGAGTATTTGAAGACTCAGTGGAATAAGAAATGGGCGAAAACAAGAGGAATGCATTATTTTTAATGTAATAAAATCTTTAAAAAAATCCACACAGATAACAATCCCATGCACAAGTTATCATCTCCTTTGCTCTTTGCTGCTGAGCTCCACTGACTCTGCAGTATTGGATACACAGCGGACAATAGCTGGCCATACATCATGTAACGGAAGACGAGAAAATCTGAGGAATTTTGTGTTCACGGCTCTGGGTGTCGTGTTCAAAGACTGTGACAAATGAGAAGAAACAAGGTCCACTTTAAAGTCTGCTCAACTTCTCTGCATCATATATAGGTCCACACACAGGTCCAGGGTACATGCACAGGCTCATGTCTTAAAATCTTATCTTAAGGATGTAAACTGCTTAAAATCTAGAGACTTGGACACAGTAGCCACACATAAAATTATGTTATAAAAACAAAAAGAAAAAATATAAATGGTAAAAAATTCTAAATAAGTAGCAAAAAAATAGCAAGAGACTGGTGTCAAATCAGGCATAATTCTATAAATCGTTAGCCTAATAGCAGAATTTTTGGAAAATTGTGATATCTGCCTAACTTTACTCTCCTACCTATCGCAATGTTGTCTTTCTTTTTTTTGGAAACTTGGAAACATCAGGTTGAACTTTCTGTTACAATATCAATAATATATATATATTTTTAAAAAGTGTTTTCTCTTGTCTTCAGAAAATGTTCAAATATGACTTAGGCAACTATGCTATTAGGCTAACGAAAAGTATATGTACAAGTAAAAAAGAGTGTGTAAAGAAAACAATGCAAAGATGATATGATTAACAGGACATAGGTATATCTGTTACATAAAAGTGAGTTGTTGTACAGTTGTAGGGAGTATTATACATTACATAAGGGTGAATAGTTGTAGTATGGTGTATGGAGTATGGTATGAATGTAGTCCTGTATCTCACTGTTTGAGCAGAGCTGTAGGAGAATATTATTATTAAATGCAGTTATGTTACAATAATGAATACAAAGACCTGTGTTTTCAACTACAAAAACTGTCATTAAATAAAAAATAGCCATGTCCAGGTTAAGTTTTATCTCAAATCTAGCTGCGTTTAGAAGATGAAGGACTAAAATGCTGAAAGTATCCATGGATTTCAGAATGATGAAAAATTAGGACCAATGCCATAGCAACTAAAAATCTTTTCAATAGGGCAAAAAATCCTCAAAGTATTGCATAAAACTGCAAGCTGGAACCCATGAATAGACTATTCACGTGTGCAATTTTAAGAAAGTTTGACAATTCAAAGGAGTGATTTATTTTTTCAATCACTTTATTGCTATAGCAACAGTTCGAAATTTGCGTCAATCTGAAACCAATGGATACAGAGCCTGCACCAGAAAGAGGACAAACCACATTCACAATAAAATGTACCAAAAAAGTTCATATCTTGACACAAGATTAAAGCTTCTGTTAAATACCTACTAAATATTTCATGACCCTTCTGTGTCCTCTGCGTTCTGTGGTATTTTTAGGAGTTGAACCATTTGCATAGTGTAGCCTACAGCAACTTTCTATTTTCACTCACTGTAAATGTTCTTGGCAGCAAAAAGCAGCATGAGTTTGGGACTAGAATAAGAAAAAGAGGAGCTTTGCTAGACTACAAAACACCCAAATATTCCCATTGCAACTGAACTGACGATGGTTAGAGCAGACATTTTATGATCTGAATTCTCAATCTGTATTTGACATCTCTGTATTGTTACCTACATGTGTCTAAAATGTAATTATATTTCTGCACAGTGCTCTAAATTTTTAAAAGTGCACTGTGTAACTTCTAAGGTGGAGGCTCCGCTACTTGCTTGCCTCCATGGAGATGTTATTTCTTTCACATCTCGCTTGCATTTTTTCAATTACAGGTGTTGTATAGCTCAAAAATACCTTAAAAAACTGAATTCTTACCATGTGCAGGCTTGCTTACTGCTTACCAAGTTTATTTTCCATACTGTGGAATAATCAAGGCAAAAGAGTGCACTGGAAAAAACCATATCTAGGCAAGTTAAAATGACTTAAATTAAGAACATTTCACTTTATTTGAGTAGAATACGTGTTTTTTTTTTCTCTATTCAAGCAATATGTGATTTTGTTTCTTATTTTAGGTGCAAAAAGTTGTTGTTTTTCTTATTTTATGTGTAGCCAGATGTATTTTCATATTTTAAGTACAAAAAGTCTTATTCCACTGGCAGATCATTTTACTTGTCAAGTGAAATTTACTCAAATCTTAAATCAAGTCATCTTAACTTGGCTAGATTTTGTTTTTTGCAGTGTAATATCTCCATGGAGACAAGCAGGTGGCGGACCCTCCACTAGAAATGTTACACAGTGCACCTTTAAGTTATGAGTGTTTACATTATGTTATTTTTTCAGGATAGGGTTAGACAGACCTTTCAAGGGCCTGTATCTGATTTCATTACTGTTGGTTAACTTTGTCCCACTCTGATAGAGAAACGTCTGGTGTAGTCTGACAGTTGCATGATGGGACTTTTGGCTCTTTTATGGGATCTGAATCTTCTGGACCTGTTTGAAAAACTGGCTCTTTCGCTATTTATTTACATGACAGAAGCCAATGTGAGAACTCATTTTATCGCCTAACTAATCACAGAGAGAAACGACCAAGGCTCAGATTTGTTTAAAATGATCCAAACTGCGAGTGGACGTGTGTTTACCCATGGAAATTATGCATAATCCAAATAAAACACTGCACGACAATCAAAATAATAAACAACACTGTTATTGTGATGTCAAATACATTTTCTGTGCACAAATCTCTCTGTCTCTGTGTTGCCTGCTCTGCTTCTCTGCTGATTCTTGTGTTAGCGGCGTTAATCAGGATAATAACGCATTTCAAAATTAGAAAGAAAAAGATTCGCCTCTTTTCAAACAAACATCACACTAGTTGAAGATATAGTTCTCATCCCACAACATCTAAATGTCCAGATTATTACGTTATGTTTGCCTATCAGATACCTTCACTAGTATCATGTGGACAATTTTAGCCCAGGAATTGCTCTTGATCTATATTGAGCTGAAGGTGAAAGGTGTTAACATGAATATTACCAAAAAAAAAATAAAATACATAAGCGGGTATGTTTTTGATAAGGTGACAACATTATAATATGTCTTAAATCTCAGAAGAGTCAGTGTTGCGTAATGAAGAACCTTTTCAATTATAATTCTCAAGTTTAAAATAGCAAATTGCCTGTTATACATCTGAGATTTGGACATTATCACATTGTAAAACTGGGCTGGGTCAATACAGATACTATTTTTACATAATCCCACATTCTTGTATCTGTTCATGAGCTGTATGTTTTGTCTTCTGCTCTATCTGAATAACAATAACAAGATGCACTCCTAGCACTCCCCAAGGTCCTCAAATACCCTTTCAATTTCCCATGAGCACTTGCTACAGCCACATCAATGCAAAGTGGCACAAAGATGTCTGTTTTTCTATTGTACAAGCCCAGTACAATGTTGCTATAAATGCAATGGTAAATCAAAAACTTAATTACAGAGTTACTAGAGGGAGATTGTGAAGTAAATTATACTCTAGGGCCACGTCGAGTCTGTCAACATGCACTTTAGAAGAGAGCTGGAAAATGAAGCCTTTAATCGAGAAGAAATCTGCAGAAAGACAGTACGCGGGATTGTTATTATGTGAAGACAGAGTTAAAGTGCACTCTGTAACTTTTCTGGGAAAGCGAAGGGTGTAGGTGCTAGTTTCCATGGGGATATTGTTTACTATGCCTGGAGTGTTCGACATTATGACATTAAACCTGAGTTGGAATGAAATGCGAAGCTAATTTCAGTTGAAAATGCATTCTTGTATTCATATTTTGCACCTGATATCGTCACTATTCCCTGGGGATGATGCTAACTGTAGGCTCTGCTATGTCTGAATCTCTGTAACCTCAAGTTAAACTTTAATCTGAGCCTGTATTTATCACAGGCTCCTGAAAATGTGTTGTTTAAACCCATTTTGTAGTTTTTCTTGAGTTTTAGACTTTTTTGGCAGTGTTTGCTAATGTGTGCATTGTGTCACCATGGTAACTGATGAACATTTCAGCATTTATATACATACATAATCATCCCAGCTTGATGCCATTGCAAAGTATCAACTGTAAAGCGTCTTTGAGTGTCCAAAAGTTGTAAATAATAAGTTTGAAGCATAATAGGCTCTCTGCACATATTCAAACCAATTAAAACTTCTGGAGGGTTCTGTTCGCGGTAGTAAATATGACAAAATCTAAGTAAAATGAGAAAATGGCCCAGTTTCCAAAATTTGCCAAATTCAAGATTATACCACATTTATTATTAACAGCACATATGTATGCAGTCTAGTGCTGCCACTAACGACTAATTTTCTAACGATTAATCTCTCGACTAATTTTTCGATTAGTCGACTAATCTAAACAACTAATTTTAAAAAAACAAGCGGTTCTAACACACACAAGTGTGTGTTAGATTTTCCCGGGAGGTTACCTTGTGTGTGCGAGTTGCAAAGGTTATTGCTGTTATGTCTGTTGTGCTCATTCGACAATGTTGAACAACGATCTGCACACACAATTTAACGAGTTTGCACGAGCAGCATATGCAACGGTATTCTCAATACCTCATGCATCGTGGTCGTGCTCCCGTGATGAGCCAAAGAAGTCTTACAGAGTGTACAAACCACTCTATCACCAACTGTCCCAAAGTATTCCCAGACTTTCCAGGCTTTAGGTCTTGGTCCGACTCCGGCCGCTGCCATTTTCTCAAATGCTCAAATCGGGGGAAGGGGGAAGAGAGAAAGAGAGAGACCAGCCAGCAGAGGGCGCACGGCAAATACTTCCTCAAGTTTGTTTTCTTTGGCGGTGCCATTATATACCACTGCTGTTAGCCTTTGGTGAAGCCGAGGTTAGCCACCTCGGCGTCAACCCCGGATGTAGCCGCTGTCAGCAGCACCGGTGTCCGCCTCGAGTGTAGTACTACTAGTGGTGTGGAGGGGAAATACCTGATCTCAGGCAAGCGAAAGGTCTCTGGACGAGCCGTTTGAGACCAAAAATAAATAAAGGCGAATATTCGACCAAAAAAATTGTATTCGACTCATTTTCATATTCGATTACGTCGACAACGTCGAATAATCGCGGCAGCACTAATGCAGTCTCCATTTTACTGCTGATTACATTTACTTCAGTGGGTTTTATCAGTCTGCAGGCGAGCACAGTGTCGGTAACTACACCAGAAGTTGTCATCGCATCTTTCCAAACGTCTTCCTGGTTTGTGATATACGCATGAACAGAGCCTATTATTATGATAAATTGGGTATAGCAGGCCTCCTTACTGACTTTTTAACACAATATAACCCAATATAACTACAAATAAACAAAATTAAGTGACCTATTTCTTTCACATCACAAAAGTAGTCTCAAGCCATGGGAGAGCGTAGCACCAGGTAGGGCATCTGATGTAAAAATCTATTCCAAACCAGTAAACACCCCTTTTCGCAATACGATACAATGTGCTGAGGATTTCCATTATATCCTGAACAGTAAGTGCACAGAAAGTAACTGTGAGGGGATCATTTATTTTTGCTACTTCCTGTGGATTTATGGAGGAATTTTGAGAGGTCAGCCTTGGTGCGGATAATGAAAAGAGCATGTTGGTTATTCCAGTGAGCTGTGGGCACCTGAACATGACATGAATTATTTGTGTGAGAAACCCCTGTTCTGTCAGAAGAACAGCAAATCCTACAAGAAAACACACGGTCAATGTTACACTGTCAATTCTCTTTCCTCCATCTCTCTGTGTATAAATATATAAACATGCACAATTATGTTATTGTCAGTACAGCATGATTCAATTTCCAGACTTCATGTTTTTCAATTTGTAACTTTTCTGCTTGTCACTATGGAGGTGTTATGGCTTTGCGGAAATGTCCCACAGTATGGCGCTAAAACTATCTCCATAGAGACAAGTAGGTAGTTACATAACGCACCTTTCAAGACGTGTTATTATACCAGCGAGAGACTAAAATTGTTCAAAATGAGGTTATGTGTGTATCTTTCCACATATAAAGGATAAAGGATAAAGAAATGCTGTTCATATCTTTTGTTATTGCATCTAAATTTAGGGAAATATTTCTTAAACCAATTGCAACTGCACACTTTAATAGGCTTTCTATAAGATACGAAGCTAAATGAGTGTAAAACTACATTCTAACTTGGACTTCAAAGTATCCACGTACGCAATTAGTTGACTGCCGCTGTTTGTTTATCTTCGACTGTAATTTCCTTCAGCGTATTAAGTAAAAGAGCCCAAAGTAAACAAACACAAGTGAATACACGAGCAGAAAAGTAAGACGACCTGATGGTGGTACAGGTGCAGGGATGTGTCGGTACAGCTGCTGCGGTAGTTCAACACAGTGTCTTTGATTGAGCGCAGTTCAAACACAAAGCAGCTGAATCTCTTCACACATGAAAGAAACCCAACCATATCGAACTTTCCCATCTTTATCACAAGCACCTGAATACACCACAATGTAATTCACCAGCGCTGTGCTCATCATGACATATAAACCATTACTGATGTTAAATTATGGAGTCACTACTACACTGCTACGATAAAGGAGGTCCAACTATAGTAAATCTACGTGCTAATAAAGCTGCAACTAGAGTAGATGTTAACAAAATATCAAAAAGGAAAGTATGTGGTATATGGCTTTAAACAGTAACAGTAACTTTCAAATTCTACTACTACTGCTACTACTACTACTACTACTACTACTACTACTACTACTACTACTACTAATACTGCTACTACTACAACTACTAGGCCTATTGCAAGTCTACTACTTCTTCTACTGTATAATATAAAAAAAGTATTTGGCTTTAAACAGTGGGTAAGTATTTAAAAATTCTATAACATAGCAACTGCTACTACTACTACTACTATTACAAGTTTCCACAACTACTACTACTACTACTACTACTACAACTAATACTTATTCAACTACTGTCTATACTTATTTAGTGTGTAACCAATGTTTTTAATACCACTAATCATACTATGACATTACCACAAGTACCTACACCTACTTTAATAAAACAAGTTGCATTTTGCCACTAATATAAAATAATAAAAAATATATGTATTATATATTTATCCATTGTAGTTAGGGATGAATACTATGGCCCCAGTTCTCATGCTCACAGACATGGATTGATGTTTTGTATGTTGTCGCGCCTCAGGGTTGTGTTTGGGACAGAGGAGACGAGAGAGGCTGAAGATCCCTGTGTCTCTAAGACAAATGGACCAGAGACACAGGACACAAAGAGGAGCCACAGAGAGAGACTGGAGCTGTAAAATGAAACTAAATCACTACTGTGTTCATCAAGATAGTTAAAGGGCCCATATTACGATATGTTCTGATCCAATGTTATAATTAGGGCCCAACCGATATATCGGTTGGCCAATATTATCGGCTAATATGGGCTGATATTCCACATGGGCATGTTTTACCATGTTATAAACCATAAAGACTCTCTATATTATGCACATTTAATTCAATTTACAGACAGATAAATGTCCTAATATGTGGCTGTGAATAGATGTGTGAATTATCAGCATTTAGCACATCATTAATTACCGCGGCAGGCACGCATTTACCGCTAAAAGCTAATAGTGATAGTTTACTTAGAGTACTTTCTTTACTGGCTAGAATGTCATACAAAAATGCCATTAGGCCGACCTACTGTCTTTAAATATGACGTAAAGAGGCAGAATAAGAATAAATGTCGCCTAAATAAACCCAATTGAAAATCCAATAGCGCTAAACCTAAGTTTTATAAACAACTGAAGATTTACAGTGAATTTTTACGTCATAAATATATCAGCAATTATATCGGCGATCGGTAGCTCCAACTCCCATTGTATCGGTATCATACCGGCCACAACAAAATCCATATCAGTCGGGCCCTAGTAATAATGTTCTTTCCTCATCAAAAACTTTATACACCTTCACTAGAATCATTTAATTTGATCCATCTTTACTGAACAAAAGGTGAAAGGCAGCTGTTAACTACGGCTTCATGACAAGACAAGGTGGAACAGATTTCCATAAACAGATTTGCATATATATAATGTTTATGTCTTCACGGCTTTTTCAGAATATCTGTTTCTCTGTTCTATCATTATCACCAACACCTTCACTGCCTTTAAGTGCAGTAGTGGTTGTCATAGTTACAGACACTTGGACGTTACCGACAAAGATCCTGCCGAGTTTTGCTTTCTTTAAATGTACTAAATCTGCTTTTTATATCTTGCATTGAAATCAGCACTATTGCATTACAAAAAACAAGCATCTAATAATGAGTACCTGGTAAAAGTGGTCTGAGTTTGAGTTGTTGCGTTTTTCCACAAAGACAAAGATACCCATTACTAAACCTATTATATTGATTTATAATGAGCTTGAACTGTAAGGGTCTTTCTGTGATTTCTTCCACAGATTAAAGACTGAAATACAATATGGGCAATTTGTACTTTTAATGACGTTTTTACTGTTTTGGTTTAGTCCTTTCTAGACTAGCGAGACAGTAGATTTTTTTTTACTGTTTTGTATAATTTTATGGCTTAAATGTGCATGTATCTTTTTGGTTAGGGGTCCGTCACCTTTTTGTTTCTATGGATATGTCATTGCTTTGCTAGTAATGTTCCACAGTATGACATTAAACAGCTCTACATCACATTTATTCAATTACAGGTAGGATTATTGCTCAAAAATGCCTAGAAAAACAAGCTTTCTGACTTGTAACTTGGTCTGGTTTGAAGATAGATGAAGATAGAAAGCTTTAATACCACACTGTGAAACATTCCAGACAAACCAATCTCAAAGTTACACAATGCACCTTTAATTTGCATAGTCATAGCAACAGATCAGTCAATACGGTTTGGTCGAGTCATACTACTGTTCAATTTCCTGATCCCACATTTTACAGGGAGCAAAAAGCTTTGACCAAAGACAAAGATACCAGTGAAACAAAACCCAGAGTACAGTTGCAGTTCAAAATCACAGAATAAGATAAAAGTTTGCGGAAAACTCGGGTTAGAATACTATCTGGTTTATGACAGATTAATTTACATTCTTACGAGCGTCTGCAGATAGGATGTAGTGGTCAGACTGGCAGGAGCTTTGACCCACGGACTGTTCAAGAGCTGCCAGCTCCTCACCACATTCAAAAGCACTGTGTATCCACTTTACACGTGGACTGACTTTGACCTGGTTTCATGCAGCAAGTCTTCATATAATACTGATTGGGTTGCGTAAAATTAAAAGAGTATAATCTGGGGCCTAACTAAGATAAACAAACACTAAATGACATGGCTCTAATCACGTTTTTACTGGTTTGGTGTAGTCCTTTAGCGATACAGGAGATAAATAGGATAATTTTGTATAACTTTATAACTTAAAGGTCCGACATTACGCAAATTATGCTCTTAAGAACTTTAAGCCATGTTATAATGTTGTTACCTCCCCCCAAACCGAGCTGGAGTTCTGTTTTGTTTCATTCACACATGCTTGAGTAATCTTTTATTATTGGTCTGTCTACATCTCCAAAGCTCCGAATGCTCTTTTCCACCTCGTGATGTCACAAAGTGGTAGTTTAAGATACCTTTTACCTTCAATTGAGTAGAGATGGGCAATTCCAGGGTTGAAATCATCCAAATGATTCTAGTGAAGGTGTATGGATCTTAAAAACACAGTGGAGCACTTCCTGTATTACCACATGACATGAGTGTTTTCTGTTTGAGAGAAGAACTCAGCCTAAATAAAAATAATACAATAAATAATAAAATGAAATGGGTATAATCTAGGGCTAAACCAGGATAAAGTAACACTAAACGACATTGATCTAAGAAGGAATAAAACAGGATTAACTGGATTAACATTAAGAAATCCTAATCTGGTGGTAATGAGGATTATCAGGTCTAAACCGGGACTACACAAGGACTAGGGCTGTCATGATAACAGCCTTTGAAGTCCGATATATTGCTGTAAAGTAAATATAGACGATAAATGATAATACTGAAACAAATTTATGCCACTGGAACAAAAATCCAAGTGTAGATTTGAACCACGAAACTATTTTGAATCTACAGTTTTGTTAAAAGTGCACTGTGTAACTTTTGTGGTTGAGGGTTCATCAAATGATTTTCTCCGTTGAGATGTTATTGCTTTATCTGGAATATTTCACACCTTTCTATCTTCATGAAGACCAAACTAGACTGAGGTACAGGTCAGATCAGTGGAGAGGCGACCCCGCTCACAGTCATGTCAGTCAGAATGCCTGTAACTGAATAAATGTAAGGCAGAACTGTTTAATTTTATATTGTGGAACATTCAAGCAGAGCAATGACATTACATGAAAAATGTAAAAAACAAACAAAAAAAAACAGCCGACAGACCCTCCACCAGAGGTTACACAATGCACCTTTAAATAAAACATGAGCTGCAATGAATAAACAGCAGAATACAACATTTAAGTAGTTAGTTTGCATTTTTAATGAGACATGGAAGTTATAAATTCAAACTTTTACATCTTAAATCTTATCATATAGCAAAAAATAGTGCAAACCAATCCAAGCACGATAAGAATAGTTCCATCTAACTAATATATAGAATGATAAGTCCACAAGTAATTATTGTGACAGGCCTAATAAGGACTAAACCTGGACTAAAACAGGTCTAACACAGCAGAAAACTGACGCTTTACAAGGTCTATAGTTGGCCTAAAACAGTGCTAGAAAGTGCCTTTTACTTCAAGTGAAATATCAACATAAAACTGCCTAAAAAGTGCACATCCTAACTTTTCCAGTGCAGTAGCGATGCGTCTTACAACTCTTTTATGGGATCCGAATCTTTCACTGTTTATTGATGTGACAGAAGCCAATGTGAAAACCCATTTTACCACAATCTTATCAGAGAGAGAAATGGCCAAGGCTCAGATTTGTTTAAAATGGTTCAAACTGAGAGTGGATGTGTCATGTGTGTTTAGATTTTGAAATGATGCATAAGCCAAATAAAACATGGCACCACAAAAATAATAATTAAACAACTAACTGTTATTATGATGCCAAATATGTTTTTTGTGATCTCACTTGTGTTGCCTGCTCTGCTTCTGTACTGATTCTCGTGTTGGTTCAGTGTTAATTAGGATAAAAATGCATTAAAACTCTTTTGCAGTGCAGCTTAGATACATCCATGCACTGCAAAAACTAAAATCTAGTACCATTCACACAGCCACAGTACAGTAGTCGTAACTGTCCAGCCACACTCTTTCTAGTCTAGTAGCTGTGACCCTATTTCTTTGTAGAGTGATTACTGAGTTACTGTATCCTCTGTGGGAGTGACAGCATAATCAAAGACCAGGACTCCCTCTTGGCCCATGTTTATTGACCGAGATAAAGACGACCGCCATGGCTGTGTCCACGCCAACCTACTTCCTGCTTCCACCATGCGAGGAAAAGGAGGAGGACTGCACTTAAGCCTTGGCAGTGTCAGACTAGATGCTATCGTGCCAATAAAGCTCCTTCACTGGATTAAATAGATTTGGCACCAACTTGTAGGTCAGATCAGCTTCCCTGTTTTCCCAAGAGAATTTCCAGTGCTGTTTTTATATGTCAATGCAGTTGTAGTGTAAGAGGCTGTGTTATGGTTTGAGTCATGTTTTAAAACAAACCTGAGTCACGGTAAAAGTAATCTATATTGCATATCTCTAAAAGAAAATGTGATGCAAATGCTAGTATATGTCACTCTTGGAATGCAGAAATAAGTGAGGGGGCAGAAGAGTGAACTTTATGTTTTGCTTTTTAACAGGAATAGAAGAAAAAGCCCTGAACTTTCTGAATAAGAGCTTTAAGAATAACAATGATGGAAGTGAGTATAGATGAAGTATAGGAATCATCCATCATACTAATAACCACATGTTGTCATTTCATATATCAAGATTTAAAAATCTATAGCAAGGCCTAAAAAATAATATTGAGTTCAAGTAAAGTTCACAAATAAACAGTTTACTTTTGGTTTATGAGGGGTTTATGGGTTTATTTGGAGCGTAAAATAATCAGATGCATGATACCATACGCAGTTTTAGCTTTGTTGCATTTTCAACTCACTAATCTGTTTAATAAACAACTTATACAGCTTAAAAAAAAATATTGATGCCACCTATCAGCCAAAAATTAAATATTGGACCGATACCGATATCTGGGGACCTCCAACGTCTCTAATATTACCAACCATATACAAGGAGATATAGAAGAGTCGGTTTGTTGATTGTCAGCACTTCCTGGAGTGGGAGGAGTTATGAAAAGGGGAACAAAGTGCTTAGACCTCACAGCAACTCAACAAAGCACATTTTAATAAGGGAATATTACAATTTCAATGTATTAAAAATATTTCTGATTTCATATCCACTAAGAACTTTCTCCAAGACTCTGAATGACAGAATATTAAACAGCACTTAAATAATCTTTACTCTTTTTCCCATTGCTGCATATATTATTTCTGCGGTGAAGTCGGCTACAAACGTTCAAATTATTCACTTTTTCATTTTTCAGTTTCTTGCCTTATTTTGTGCATTGTATTATCATCCGCTGCTCTGAATTTGTGGTTGTGCAGTGAGACGCATGGTCTAGCCACACTGGCCGATAAAAGCAGCCTTCAGCCTCTGGAGTTTAGTGAGTCTGTCTGTACGAAGCAAGACCCTGAATTATGTATTGGACCTGTTTATTTTCAAAGGAGCTCTGCCACAGCGACTTAGCGGATACGACATAATAATCATGCCAACTGCAATACCAAAGGGCAAAGTCTGCAACAGAAAATATGCCATAAAAAAGTTGTCCAATATGTTAGGAAAAGAAATATCTGTATTATATTTTGAGAATTATGTTGGAAATGTCAAGTCATGCTACCACATTTCTGCCCAATCCTAAATGAATACACCTAAGTTCTGAAGTTCAACATAATTTGCATGTGAAGTTACGTTGAAAATTCAGAAGTTGCAGATTCAGTTCCCAGTCCAACCACCAATTGAAACTAGGGATGCACCGATTCAGCTATTTCACCTCCAATACCGATACCGATACTATGGCTCTAAGTACCTGCCGATACCCAACATCAACCAATACTAGTGCAGAGCCTGAAAACAGCATTTATTTCCTTTAAACTAAAATGAAACAAGACAAAACTGATCCAAATGTGTCATGTTGCTGTTATTTATCTCTCAAGTAATTATTAGTAACAACTCTGTATAAAAAAAACTCCAGGGAATCCAGGAAATAATCTTATTACATGCATTTATTGGTCTAATCAGGATCTTAGCTGATATTGGATCAGTGTGTCCCTAATTGAAACTTCTTGTAATGTTCTCTTCATGTCCTCTCCATGTTACTGTACATTTTTCTCACATTATGGGAGAGAAACCCTGTACAATAGATGCATTGGTGACAGTAGTTTCAAGTTTCAGTGTACATGAGAAGAGATGTTTCCTGGTTGTGCCTCTAGGGTGCATATTAGTCCTGGTTTGCGGCCCGTTTAGTCCTGATGTAGTCCTGGTTTGTGCCCTGTTTAGTCCTGGTTGAGTGCTGGTTTAGTCCTGGTTTGTGCCCCGTTTAGTCCTGATGTGGTGCTGGTTGAGTGCTGGTTTAGTCCTGGTTTGTGCACCATTTAGTCCTGGTTGAGTGCTGGTTTAGTCCTGGTTTGCGCCCCGTTTAGTCCTGATGTGGTGCTGGTTGAGTGCTGGTTTAGTCCTGGTTTGTGCACCATTTAGTCCTGGTTGAGTGCTGGTTTAGTCCTGGTTTGCGTCCTGTTTCGTCTTGATGTAAAACTGGTTTAGTCCTGGTTTAGTCCTGGCCTTGTGGAGCTTTATTTCCAGGTTCAATCCTAATTTCGTCTCAGTTTTATATGCAATATGTGAACGCACCCTAAGCTGATTGTCCATTGTCCGATGCCCACAGAGAAAGGTCAAACACATTGTGAACTGTACAGGCAGAATTGGAGGATGTGTTCAAGAACAGTGTTTCCTTTGGGGACAATAAAGCCCTGATTAGATACAAAGCCACTTTCACAAACAATGCAGCAGATACAGATACTGATTTGAGTATCTCATTACCTCAATACTGCTAGAAATACTGATGTAACAACTCAACATCAACACATTTTAAAATAGAACAGTTAAAGGACCACTACGTAACTTTTCCGGTGGATGGTTTACATTCTGCCTTTCTCCACAGAGATGTTATTGTTCTGTCTGGAATGTTCCACCCTACGGCATTAGAGTTCTCCATCTGCATATATATTAAAAAATTACAAAGTTTTATTGTTCAAAGAATAAACAAATTTAAATCCATGCACTTCTCTACAGATCTGACATGCAAATTGGCCTACTGACGTCACCTGCTTGTCTCCGTGGAGTTAGATACGTTTAATGCCATATTGTGAGACATTTTAGACGAAGCAACAACATCTCATCTCCATGGAAACAAGCAGGTAGGATACACAAAAAAAGTTACGTAGAAGCTGCTTTCTTCCTTCTTATGCCATATTCAAATTGGATGTTTATAGCCTAGAAATAACCAAACCACAACCTCTAATTCATCTCCATGGAAACAAGCAGGTAGCATACACAAAAAGGTTACGCAGTGCACCTTTAAATTCAAGCTGCTTTTTTCTTTCTTATGCCATATTCAAACTGGATGTTTATAGCCTATAAATAAGCAAACCACAACCTCTAACTCATCTCTATGGAAACAAGCAGGTAGCATACACAAAAAAATGACACAGTATTGCAGTACATCTTTAAAGAAGCCCTATGGAACTTTTTGGTTGGGGATCCGTTCCACATTATTGCATTAAACCATTTTATCTTTTTTTTTTTTTTTAATTAAAGGTGGTTTTATAGCTCAAAAAACAGGCATTCTGAGTGTGAACGGGGTCGCCTCTCCACAGATCTGACCTGTAACTCCGTCTGGGTTGGTCTCCATGAAGACAGAACGGTTTAATACCACACTGTGAAACATTCGGGACAAAGCATTTGACGGACCCTCCACCAGAAAAGTTAAACAACACGCCTTTAAATTGAAGCTGCTTTATTCCATGTTTTGCCACATTCAAACTGGATGTTTATAGCCTGCAAATAACCACCAAACCGCAATCTTTTATTTTATTGAAAGTGTTTTGTCTCTGGTAATGCAATACAGACGTCTCTTCTGGACTCGCAGTATAACAAGGCCGAGAATAATGAAAAGAGCAGCCCACCAAAGCAACATAAAACCAAGTGCTATAAATGTATTTTTAGCACTGCTGCAATGACTATGAATGGTGGTGTGAGCTAAAACCACCTCTTTTTTCCTACTCTCTTTCTGTCCATCAGGCTGAGCTAACTGGAGGAATGCCTGCTTCACCGTGCATAGATGTGTGTGTGCGCGTGTACAATTGGACAAAGGCTTCCACTGTGGACGACACAATAACACAATAAAGCAGTGAATGGAGCCTATTAACTCATCGCTCCCAAACACACATTTCAGAGAGATTCGCTTCACAGCCAGGCCTTGTCAACAAAATCAGAGCTTCAAGGCAACCAAGAAATCTTGTATTGTTAAATGGGTGTTGAAAGAAATTATGACCAAAAACGAAAAGTTCAATGGCAAAAACAGGTATGTTCTTGTTGCCATGTTCTACAGATATTATCAATGACAATAATGTACAGTGGATGTTATCAAAGAGAGATGGAATATTATTTAGATTGCAGTAAATTACAGTTAAATCTACACAAAGAGTAAACTAAGCCCTAAGATCACCTTTTAGAATGACACTTTTCTGTTTTTGCTAGGGATGCACGATATATCGGCATTAACATCGGTATCGGCCGATATTGGGCATTTTTTAACACATCGGCATCGGCCCGATGTGTAAATTTGGGCCGATATTAACAGCCGATATTATTACTCCACTTGCTGTTTGTGTAGTGTCGGGAAAGGTGGAGAGGGAAAGGGGGATTTAACCATGCCGCATTTCTTAGGGCACTCTGTCAGTGAGCGAAAGCAGCATGGGATTGTGGGATGTCAAAACTGAAGAGCAGAAAACATGTCAGCAGTGTGGTCGTTTTTTACTGTGTCAAAAGAGGACAACCGAAAAGCCATATGCAACACTTGTGAAGCTAAGGTCTTGCGAGGAGGATGCCATGCCAAGTCATTCAACACGACGAATTTAATTTGCCATTTGACTGCCACCCAGTAGTCCACAAACAGCAGGAAGCTAGCGCTAGTAATGTTAGCCAGTGCAAACCTAAAGCCACAGCTGCAGAGAAGCCAATACAGCAAGTACTGGAGCAAACCAAGAAATTTGCAAAGGACAGCGCAAAAGCCAAGTCAATAACCAACAAGGTAATGGAAATGATTGCTCTTGACGACCAGCCATTTTCCATAGTCGAGGACCAAGGTTTTCGGCGGTTGATAGAGCATATTGAACCCCGCTACAGTCTTCCAAGTCGGCGTTACTTCTCGGATGTTTCCCTAGCGGCGCTGCATGAAGTCGTGGCCAACCATCTCCACAAAATGTTGGACAATGTGAAGGACATGAGTTTCACGACGGATATATGGAGTGATGATCACTGTGAAAAGAAGAGGGCTGTTTTACATGCTCAGGAGTTCCCTGGATCGCACACGGGCACTGCCATAGCTAGCGCATTTGATTCCATGTTTGCGCAGTGGAATATTAAACAAGACAATGTTCATGTCGCGCTTCGCGACAATGCACAGAATATGCAAAAGGAAATGGATGAGTGTTGCGTTAAAAGCCTGGGCTGCATGGCTCATATACTGCAGTTAGCAGTGCACGATGGAGTGTGAAGCCAGCGAAGCATCTCTGACTGTGTGGCTATTGGACAGATATTTGCTCTGGATGTCGCCCATCGCTTTGAAATCAGTTATATTACACTGCACTGGGAGCTAAGTTTTTTTTTTTTTTTTTTTTTTAAGGATTTTGGTGCTGAGGCTTAAGTTTATTGTAATTTGACAAAATATGATGCCGTTCCTTTTCTTGGTGATACACAAAATGCCCCTGAAATCTTAAGTGTATGTTGTGATATAGGAACCATGTAAACTGCAGATTAAGAGTGACATCCTTATTGTATTTTTTTTTAAATCTTAACTGTCTCACAGGGGTTTTGTGAATAAAATTAAGTTCACATGATTCAGACTGTATAAAATGTTATTTTTTGGAAAAAAAGAAAAGAAAAATTGATATCGGTAAATATCGGTTATCGGCCTAGATGGCTAGCATAATATCGGATATCGGTATCGGCCCAAATTTTCACATCGGTGCATCCCTAGTTTTTGCAAATTAAATCTTCAAATATACTGCAAAACAATCAGTGCACTATGTAACTTTACTAGTTACGTAGGCTATAACTGCCTTTTTCCTTGCCTGGAATGTTCCACAGTGTGGCATTAAAGGTTTATCTTACCTTTCTTATCAATCTCCAATGAGGCAAGCAGGTGACAGGTCAGATCTGTGGAAACAACGCATGTTTTCAAGGTGTTTTTGAGTAATAAAATCACTGCTCTATTATAGAACATAAGAGGCAAAGCAATGACCTCTCCGTGGAGACAAAAGGGGCAGTGGAGACTTCACAAAGTTACACAGTGCATCTTTATAGCTTTCAAAGTTTAGTCCTGGGGGTTTAGTCTCGGTTTAGTTCTGTAGTTTAGACCTGGTTTAGACTACTTTAAGAAAGACCTACATAGGTTTGAAATCTGGTACTTTGTTTTGGTCCAGGTTGTGTTTTGGTAGAGACTGTTCTTAGATCTGACCTAATCCTGGTTCATATCCGGTTTTGTTCTGGCATTTATTTATTTTCAGTCCTGGTTCGGGCCTAAAATTACAGCACACAATCACATAAATCGAACCAAGATTGTTTCCTTGCTTGCAGTATGCCCCGGTTACATCACTTCCAGATTATCTCATGTTTTTCTAATGTTATTCAACCCTTAACCACAACCACAAAGGATCCTGTCAGGGAGCAGCTAAGCATGATGGGAGATCTGTGAATCAAAGTGACTCTTCATCCCTAATCTTGCAGGTCTTCCTCCTCGTTCCCAGGCTGGATCAGATCAGAGGGGGTCTTGGGGGGGCCGAGTACCTCCCACAGACTAGTGTATGAATCGTCCCATTGTAACTCAACAGGAGCTCGGCACTGTAGCCTTCTGGTCCCAGACTCTGCACAGGCTGTATTTTGGAAACTGCAGCTATCAACACAGTCTATCACGTTTACCATAGAAATACATAGGAATAAAACAGGAAACTGCAATAATAATCTGAATAAAATCAAAATTACAAGTTGAATTTAGATAATCGCTGTATTGTAATTATTTAAAGGTCTTTTATTATGCAAAAAATGACTCTTGTGAGCTTTAAGCCAAGTTATAATGCTGTTGCCTCATTAAAACCATACCTAGAGTTGTGTTTTGTTTCATTCACATGTTTGAGTGATCCTTTATTATTAGTCTGTCTACATCTGCAAAGCTCAAAATGCTCTGCTCCACCTTGTGATGTCATGTAGTGACAGTTTATACGTTAACAGCTTCCTTTTACCTTTAGTTCAGTAGAGATTGGCATTTCCAGGGCTGAAATGATCCAAATGTATGGAGTTTAAAAACACAGTGGAGCACTTCCTGTATCACCACGTGACATCACAAGGTGGAAACGAGGTCTTTCCATCATGTTTAGTCTGGAACTCGGCCTAAACATGCAGGATTAAATAAAAATGTCAGTGTCAAAAATATTCATAGCCCGAGTGTGTACTAAGTGAGATTTGCATAGGAATTGCATTTTAAGTTACTGATGATGCTGCAATGTTTTTGACAACTAAAATAAATCATACAATTTTTATGGGAAGTTAATATTCCTCTGCACTGCTATTTTTGTATTTTTTATTTTGAGAAACCAATTCAACCAAAAATTACCAGCTAACATGCAATTATTCACTGCTACTGATTTATATATGAGCTGGTTGCTTACAGTGCTCGGGATAAGGCATCCTGCATTTTATGACATAATGTTTATTGTTGCAAAGTATTCCAGAGCAATAAAAACTGTAACTGAATAAATGAAAGATATCAAAGTTTAATGTCATACTGTGGAACATTCCAGGCAAAGTACCATTTCCATAGAGACAAGCATCATTTATCAGCATACAAAGGATTAATATTACTAATCACTGAGGGCACTTAGAAACTAAATATTCTCTGTCTGCAAAATTCATAATTCTTTTCCAAATCTTAATATTGTTTTGTTTCATTGAAAAATTGTTAAGATAGAGCACTTCACCTTAACCTGTTGTCAACAACTGCAAATTAAAAACGGAAGAATTTATTAAGACTGTTAACACTATTTTCTGATCTGTGTTATAATGTTTCCTCATAAAAAACATTCATACGTTTGACACACAAACCCTGCATATTTAGGCTGAGTTCTTCAAACAGAAAACACTCTATTCCACCTTGTGTTGTCATGTGGTAATACAGGAAGTGCTCCACTGTGTTTTTAAATCTCCATACACCTTCACTTGAACTATTTGGATAATTTCAGCCCTGCAATTGCCAGTTTTGCCCTTGTTTACCAATTTAGCTCTACTGAACTACAGGTAAATGACAACTGTTAACTTAAAAACTACCACGACATGACATCACGAGGTGGAACAGAGCATTTTCAGCTTTGGAGATGTAAACAGACTAATAATAAAGAATTACTTTGACAAACTTAAATGTGTGAATGAAACAAAACACAACACCAGGTATGTTTTTGACAAGGTAGCCACATTATAACACGGCTTGACGCGCACAAGAGTAAATTTTGCGTAATATAGGACCTTTACACATAATTTTTACAGATAATATTATTCCAGACTAAATTTACCACAAAAATCATCACTGAACGCACCATTAGAGTCTGTCTTATGACTTTACAGCCTGAAGTTCTTGCAGTCTGATTAATGACTGGGTTGAATTTATGGACACCAAATCCCAGCTCTACAGCATATCACCCAAGATGTAATAACAGCAGTGATAAGTACAGCACTAAGTTACTGTTAGATTTACGGCGCTCTTACAGCCTATATTTGGCCACTCACTGTAATCTCTCCATTCTCCAATAGCCTAGCCACAAACCACAACTTACAATGGCAACAGGTGAACAATGTCCTCACACAAAGAATACTCAAGTTACGGAAGACTTTTTAGTGCTGGTTTAGTCCTGGTTTAGTCTTGGTGTAGTCCTGGTTTAGTCCCGATTTAGGTCTGAATTCATTAGTCCCAGTTTGTAGCTTTGTATTGCTGTTTTAGACTGTATTAAACCTGGTTTAGTCCTTGTTTAGTTCTGGTTAAATCCTGGTGTAGAACTGCTGAAGTCCTAGTTACAATTTGTTTTACAGGACCTGTTTATCTTTAGTTCTGGTGCAGTTTTGGTCTTGGTTTAAATCTGTTTTAGTCCTGGTTTAGTTCTGGTTTAGTCCTGCTTTAATCCTGCTTTTAATCCTGCTTTAGTCCTGGTTAGATCTGTTTAAGATTTTTAGTTCTGGTGCAGTTTTGGTCTTGGTTTAAATCTGTTTTAGTCCTGGTTTAGTCCTGGTTTAGTTCTGGTTTAGTCCTGCTTTAATCCTGCTTTTAATCCTGCTTTAGTCCTGGTTAGATCTATTTAAAATCTTTAGTTCTGGTGCAGAGTTTTGGTCTTGGTTTAAATCTGGTTTAGTCCTGCTTTAGTCCTGGTTTAATCCTGCTTTAGTCCTGGTTAGACCTGCTTAAAATCTTTAGTTCTGGTGCAGAGTTTTGGTCTTGGTTTAAATCTGGTTTAGTCCTGCTTTAGTCCAGGTTTAATCCTGCTTTAGTCCTGGTTAGACCTGTTTAAAATCTTTAGTTCTGGTGCAGAGTCTTGGTCTTGGTTTTAACTTGGTTTGGTCCTGTTTCAATGTGCTTTATTATAGTTTAGACTGTTGTAATCCTGGTTTTATCTTGAATTAAACCTGCTTTAGTCCTGGTTTAAACCTGCTTAAGACTTTACTTAGGTTTCAATATAGTTTCATCCTGGTTTTGTCAAGACCTGATTTAGCCTTAGTTTAGATCTCGTTAAATCCTTGTTTCGTCTTGTGGCTTGGTTCATAATGTTCTTGTTTACCATAGCTGGAAGGAGTGTTTTTCCAGCTTTTTTTTGACATTTTGATTTACTAATTGTCTTTGGGCATGTGTTTTAGAGCCTGCATAGTGCAAACAACAATTACGATTATGAAAACACAAGTTATTTTAAGAGTCAACTTAGTCAGGCTTAGCAGATTAATTGCTGCCGCCCGATTATAAATATACCAATTAGACACATGTTTAACCTGGGCACCTCCCTGGCAAAAGCACTGACGACTCCAGAGCAAAGTCAGGCAGTAACTTTAACCCCTGAGCCCTGAGATCCCTCCCCTAAGCACACTTCTCACTATCACACTCACACTTTCCCTGTCACGTCTTCATTTTTAGCAGCCAGCCACGCTACATGCAATATGATGCCCTCCCACACACACTCAAAGCATGCTGGGAAATGTGAATGACAGGGTTCCTAAAAGTGCCATGGAGTCACTAAATACAATGGTTCCTCTTGTACTAGCAGTGACTAATTGGACTGGTATTGGACAGATTGACGAGCGCTGGTGTGAAGTAACTAGATATTTTTACTGCAGTAATGGACACTTTGGGAGTATACGATTATATGTACGCAGTTATAAAGTGTAGCAAGTAGCTATAGTACTAGTAGCAGCTTAATAGTAGTTGTAGTAGTAGCAGAAGCAGTACAATGGGAACAGTATTAATTAGCAGTGGTGGAATGTAACCAAGTAAAAGTGTAATGTCCAGGTACTTTACTTAAAGGTGCATTGTGTAACTTTTCTGGTCTGTCAAACCAGAGACCAAACCAGACCAAATTACAGGTCAGATCTGTGGAGAGGCGATCCCACTCACAGTCAGAATATCTGTTTTTCTAGGATTTTTTAACCACCTGTAGTTGAAAAAAAAAGTAAAGTAGAGCTGTTTAATCTCATACTGTGGAACATTCTAAAGCAATGATATATCCATGGAAACAAGTGGGTGACGGACCCCCAACTGAAAAGTTACACAGCGCACCTTTATTTTTATTTCACTACATCTGAGACCAAATATCTGTACTTTATACTACACAAACATTTTTTAACTGGACTGAAAAGTATTTTTTATGATAGTTTGAGACCTACAGAAAAGGCTGAGGATTTATTATTTATGTTCATAGTTTGGGCAAACAACAAAAATATCCAAATAAAAAAGCTACCTATTTATTTATTTGTTTATTTATCTATCTATCTATCTATCTATCTATCTATCTAGCTATCTGTCTATCTATCTATCTATCTGTCTATCTATTCTAAAAATTCATTACAAATCTGTATCAAAATAACTGCATTTCGTTAGCCTAACAGCATAATTGCCTGAGCCATTTTTTTTTTTTTAACCAAATTTGATATCTAATTTCTATCGATCTATCTATCTTGACTCTCCTACCACTGCTGCATCACCCTGTGTCTTTCTTTTTTGGAAACTTGTTCACACATCTGGTTTAACTTTCTGTTAGAATATCAATAATATAATAAAAATACCAATGTGCTTGCTAAAAATGTGTTTCCAAAAATGTTCAAATATGACTTAGACAACTATGCTATTAGGCTAATGATAGAAGCTTTATTAGATTGCAAAATCTTTTACTTTTTACTCTTTAAATACTTAAGTAGATTTTTCATGTGATACTTTTACTTGAGTATTTTTTTCTCCAGTATCTGTACTTTATTATATATTTTAACGGAAGTAATGCACACTCATACAATTATATGTATGAAGTGTTTGGTAACTGTAGTGCCAATAGTTGAAATAAGGTTGCTTTATTTACTTATTTATTTGATAGAGACAGTGCATATTCATGAACATCTCTAATTACAGTGTACATATACCAGATTATAGCAAAAATGCAAATTTCCATCTGTTGTTTCTCGGCAGGTGACACAGAAAACAACACAAAATACAAAACAGAGACAAACATTACACAAAACAGTAAAATAGTAGTTATAGCAGAGGCAGAAGCAATGGTAATGGTACTGATAATAGTAGTAAATAATTAGTAGTTGTTTAAGGGCTTGCAGTAGTAGTTGTAGTAGTAGCAGTAGATGCAGTAGTATTGGTTGAAGTAGTCTTAGAAGAAGAAGAAGTAGTCTTTCCAACAGGTTTATACTAAGTCAAAAGTAGCACAAGTGATCCGTATTTGAATCATTTTATTTAATTTCATTTTTTGGTGTGTAAATGTCACTTCTAGCCTACGCTGATCAAAAAAGAACTGCAGATTAAATATAGTTGCTTCTATGGGTTTAATATACTGTGGGAGTCCACTATAGTCTCCTTGAATGGGAAAGACTGATAGAAGTCAAAGTAGTAGTAGTAGTAGTAGTAGTAGTAGTAGTAGTAGTAGTAGTAGTAGTAGTAGTAGTGCCTTTTAACACTGTGTTTTGGTTTAGGTAAAGGTTTATATTCTAAGTATAAAGTATAAATATAATAACATATGAAGTATAAAGGCTAACAGAAGCTTTTAAGTGTGTTTCTCCCAGACTCCTGTATACTATTACAGCCACAATATACTCAAATACATAAATTACCCTTAATGTGACTTTAAGAGTACGTGGTCTGGTACAGTACAATCTTGGCCTGATTACAAGACTCACCACGCCTCGATAACAGCTCCGACTGCACACGGCTGCTGTAAACTTTAACCTCACATGAAAAATAAGCTCGAACAAGACTTAATTAAACTACTGTGGATGCAATCAGTGTCCCCTTTCAAACACTTGAGTTATGTTGCACTTTGGAAGGAAATGTGGAGGAACCTGCCATGACAAAAGACAGGGGTACGTGTCCATTTCCAAGGAATTTTATTTAGAAACTTTATAAATGAGCAGTTCTTTTTTTACCCAAGTAAGTTTTATGTCTTTTTGTAAAATATATTTGGATTGTGGTAGTAGACACAGTAGTAGCAGAGGTGTAATAATGTAAGTTGAGTTACTGTAAAGTATTGCAGCTGTTTATGTATTTGCAAATTTGAGTAAAATTGGTCTTACCCCAGTACTATTATACAGTAATATTGTATAAGCAGCTCTTGGGGTCAAAATAGGTTCACTGAGTGTTGTCTGGATCAAATTATGAAGGTTTTTATTGCCCAAAAATCAGAAAGTGCTCTTTACCACGACAACAAAACTCTGAATGTTTAAAAGAGCTTATAAAGTCATTGTTGTGAATAATTAGGATGCTTTTATAAGACAGTAAAAATAAGATACAGGGTCCGTAACTGAAACTACTGTACTTCTTCTGTTTGTTTGTTTTTTTTCAAAAATCTATATCTTTTCAACTGAGTGCAGTGATTTAATGCCAAGATTGACTATGATTCATAAGCACACAAGCTAAAAGTTCAAACATATAAGGACTTGCCATAAGGAGAACAATATTGAGCTCGAGTTCAGATTTTTACTCTAGAAATACAATGACTCATGTTTCCAGTGCATTGCTTTTTCCACGGTATTTTCTTTTGCGCTTGAAAGTCCTTTATTATGCAAAATTGACTCTTACGAGCTGTAAACCATGTTAAAACGTTGTTACCTCCTCAAAAACATAGCTGTAGTTGTGTTTTGTTTCTTTCACACATGTTTGAGTAATTCTGGATTAATGGTCTGTCTGCAAAACTCCACAAAACACAGAGGAGCACTTATGTACTGCCACATGATATCACGAGTGTTTTCTGTTTATGATCAGGAAACGTTATAACATAGGTCAAAAATAGCATAGTCCCTTTAAATTCAAAAACATGTTGTGAAGCCTGAGTCGACAGGTTCTGAGTCACTAATCTATTCTACAACCACCTTCCCAAAAGCTGTCCTATCCCACAGCGATGACTCCTCTATGAGCCACTCCCATATGAGGCTGCCCTGGGATACTGTTACTGACACTGGCTCCACTCACCTCCGTGCGACATGAATAAAGACAGATTATTATCATTATAACTCATGCACACCCAAGGGTCATATTCACAGACCGGGACAAAATAGAGTACACTTTAGCTGGCTGAGTTTAGAAGTGATTTGAGCTCAATTTGAGATCCATATATTAGCAGCTTTGTTTCAGGGTTGTCCAAAGTATCGAAAATCAGATGATAATCAATATTAAAACTAGCGTAGAAACTTGATACTTATTTGAGCAGGAAGCAATACTAAAAAAGTCACATTCACAGGACAGAAGTGAATCGCTTTAGAATGATCTTGAGCTGTTTCAGAACAAGTATAAGAACACACAGACTAGTGTACGACCATGAACCACTGTGGAAGTATAGTAATTTAAAAGAAAGTACTACGATTTAATGATGAAAATTATAGTCAATTACCTAAAGAAAGTGTTTTTTATTATCAGTGCGGTATCAGACTCTCAGAATCTCTGTTCCTTAGTGTCAAAATCAAGTTTGAAATGTGTATTGTGACAACACACAAAAGGCTTTGACTGTGAGTGGGGGTTGCCTCTCCACAGATCTGACCTGTAACTTGGTCTGGTTTGGTCTGCATGACATGGAAGCTGGGGGGCTCACAAACAACAAATGCAAATGCTGCTACAACACAACAAAAAGCCACAACACACCAAGAAAAGCCACAATGGAAGTGACCGCATGACTCTATTTTCCGATCCAGGAGGGCTCACAACAAATACAAACGCCACAACACAAATGCAACATAACAAAAAGCCACAACACACCAGAAAAGCCACAATGGAAGTGACCGCGGGACTCGACTATGTTCTGACCAACCAAGCGAAGAGGATCAAGCAGGAAGTGAATGGGAAAAGTTGAAGAAGAATGTAAAAAGTAAAGGAACGGAGAAGTGAACGAAGTTGGAAACGTAAGTAAAAGTTATTTATTATTTTGTGGCCAGGATCAATGTCACTGTCAGACCATCGTAAATAATGTCCCGCTTGATCCTCCTCGCATGGTCCATCAAAAAATAGAGACCCGGAGCCACTTCCGTTGTGGCTTTTTTTGGAGTGTTGTGACTTTTTGTTGTGTTGTGGTGTTTGTATTTGTTGCGGCACTTGCATTTGTTGTTGCCTCGGTAACATGAAGATAGAAAGGTTTAATATCATAACTGTGAAACATGCCTGATGAAGCAATAACGTCACCAGAAAAGTTACACAACGCACCTTCCCGAGATTTCAAATAGAAGTCAAATCTGGATCTTATGCCTAAATAATAGCACCAATAATAAACATGTGATCCATGTTCTGAATTTCTTCATTTTTGACCATTTTTATGTGCGAAAAACATGAACCTTTGAGAAAAGTGTATAAAGAATAAGAAAACCGTAGCTTGAACACAGAGCTCCATCGCCCACCCATCCACCCACATATCATCCACATGGTCCAAGAAGCAAGCAGGAAATTATCATTCAACTTAACATTTGAAGACAACGCGACTGATCTAGAGAGTCAAAAAATCTGGAAACTAAAAATTCGAGTTATAATGTGAGCACTTCTTAAGACTTTCTCAGAACAAAAATGGATTTAATTAAAAAAACAATATCTACTAATTATGGACAGAGTTTTTTGAGCTCCTACGACTTGGTATAATGGAGGTATAATAAGTAAATGCTTGGACTACATTCATTTTAAAGACCACCACCAAGGGGCTGACCCTGCCTCACAAAGATACAGAGCATGACCAGGTCTGGGCTTTAAAGCTGCACCGTGTAACTTGTCCAGTGATGGGTCCGTCACCTGCTTGTCTCCATGGAGATGTCCCTACAATGTTCCAAAGTGTGGCCATAAAATTGAGAATCTCCATGGAGACTTTTGAGACAAATTAAAGGTTAGATTTATGGAGAAGTGAGTTTAAACAATATAGACAATTTAAACCAAATGTTACGGCCCCAGGCCTCCAGTTCTTTGATTTGTTTTGTGAGCTTTAATTTCTTTCGTCATTTGGATTCCTGCTGGGAGAGCCCTGGTCCCTGATTGGTGGGAACTTCAACTCTCGGCCACTCCCACCTCACCTCCAGCCTCCTCCCCCTATTTAAGAAGATTCCTTTCACCTGTTCAGGGCTGCTGGCCTTTGTGGCCAGTATGCCATTTTGTGTTTGTGTCTCTTTCTGTCAGTCACTTTGTTTGTACTAGTACGTGACTTTGTGTGTGTGAGACACTAGTTTAGTTTAGTTCGGTTTTGTGCCTTTTTGTTTTGTCACTTGATTCTGTTTGTGGGTTTATGTGATTTTGCTTTGGGACACTTGTGATTTAGTTTTGTTTGTGTCCCTTAGTTTAGTCACTTGTTGTTTTGTTTTTTTTGTAAGCCCACGTGACTCGTTTTTGGCACAACTTGTTATCCTGTCCTTTTTCTTAGTTTAGGTTATTTTATGTACATATTTTAGCCTGTTTTGTTTAATTTACCTTGTACATTCTTTTTAATTAAATTACCTTATTTATTCCATTTTAACATCTTGGTTATTTTGTTACTTCCGCGGTCCCTAGCAGAGCTGGGTCGTAACAAATTGGGGGCTCGTCCGGGATCAGAATACCCGATCCCGTCTTTATAAATTGGTAATTGGCCATTTAATAAGTTTGTATTAGGTAAGTTTTGAATTGTTTTTTTTTCTAAATTGTTAATGGCATATGGTGATTGGGTGGTGGAACGTTGTTTGTTTTTGCCTGTGGCTAATGTGTGGTGCCAGTTATTTCTGACTCTTGGTGTTTGAGTGTACTCCAGGTGTGGTTGGTGACCGGCCTGATCACCCGTTCACACTTCCACTTTCTGAGCCTCTCGTCCTCCAGACTCTGGGATGGGGCTCGGTTCCTAGAGCGCCTGGTCCATCTCATTGGGGTATGGAACAGCTAACACTGCTGCTTGAGCTGTACCCTGGTAACCTATAGCCCTGGCTCATGCCTCACCTCTCTTCCACCTCCCAGTCAACTCAGAATCAGAATCAGAATCAGAACTGCAACCAAATGTAAGTAAACAATCAAATTTTAATGATTTACAAGAATATTTTGTAACTTAAGGGGGAGGGTGTTACGGCCCCAGGCCTCCAGTTCTTTGATTTGTTTTGTGAGCTTTAATTTCTTTCGTCATTTGGATTCCTGCTGGGAGAGCCCTGGTCCCTGATTGGTGGGAACTTCAACTCTCGGCCACTCCCACCTCACCTCCAGCCTCCTCCCCCTATTTAAGAAGATTCCTTTCACCTGTTCAGGGCTGCTGGCCTTTGTGGCCAGTATGCCATTTTGTGTTTGTGTCTCTTTCTGTCAGTCACTTTGTTTGTACTAGTACGTGACTTTTTGTGTGTGAGACACTAGTTTAGTTTAGTTCGGTTTTGTGCCTTTTTGTTTTGTCACTTGTTTCTGTTTGTGGGTTTATGTGATTTTACTTTGGGACACTTGTGATTTAGTTTTGTTTGTGTCCCTTAGTTTAGTCACTTGTTTGTTTGTTTTTTGTGTAAGCCCACGTGACTCGTTTTTGGCACAACTTGTTATCCTGTCCTTTTTCTTAGTTTAGGTTATTTTATGTACATATTTTAGCCTGTTTTGTTTAATTTACCTTGTACATTCCTTTTAATTAAATTACCTTATTTATTCCATTTTACATCTTGGTTATTTTGTTACTTCCGCGGTCCCTAGCAGAGCTGGGTCGTAACACCAAAGCATAAACACAAACAGGTTGCGAGCCCTGTTCTGAAAAGTTACACAGTGCACCTTTTAAGTTTTAAGACAGCAATAGTTATAATCTGGCGTTGTTCTTATCGATTTGGACTAGGTAGGTTTGTCAAAAGTATCAAAAATTAGATGCAAATCATTAGTAAAACTGGTATTGAAACGAGATACTCATTTGAGCAGGTATCGATACTAAAAAGGATGATTTTTTAACGATCTTGAGCTGTAGCAGAACAATTATAAGAGCACATAGACTACTACATGCCCATGGACCACTATGGAATTTACCTGGATGACTGAGTGATAACCCAGATATAAGGCCTTTCTTAAAAAGATAAGCTACTTTCTCATTCATTTTCTAACTAACAAAGTGGCCTATATCTTCAAATATTCTAGTTGAAATCTAGCCATTTTATCTTTCTCAGTAATTTGATGAGGACAAAAGTTATGTCAGCCTGACTTTGAAAACGGCACGGCCTCAAAAATAGTCAGAAATAGTCGAAAAAAGGGGGGTAGAGTTAATAAGATTTCTGTCAGTTAGATTCAATTATGTTCACAGTCCATTCACAGAGCTTCATGTCAGGAGGAGGCAGCGGTTTGGGCGGCAGAAGATGGAGACTAAACTGGGAAGAGATGAATGAGTTTATGCACCACTGTGTGAATGGAAGAGGGAGAGAAGGAGAGAGCGAAAGGGAGAAAGAGGGGGGAGAGAGAGACAGAGAGACAGAAAGAGAGAGAAGAGAGAAACAGACAGAGAGAGAGAAAGGGAGAGAGAAGGACAGAGCGAAAGAGGAGAGAGAGAGGCAGAGATGAGATAAAGAGAGAAAGAGACAAACAGAAAGAGAGAGAAGTGAGATAAAGAGAGACAGAGAGAGAAAGGGAGATAAGAAAGAGAGAAAGAGAGGGGAGAGAGAGAGAGACAGACAGAGAGAAAGAGAGACAGACAGAGAGAGAAGAAAGAAAGAAAGAGACAGAGAGAGAGAGAGAGCGAAAGAGAGAGAGACAGAGAGAGAAGAAAGAAAGAAAAAGACAGAGAGACAGAGAGAGAGGCAGACAGAGAGAGAGAGAAAAGAGAGAAAGAAAGAAGCAGACAGAGAAAGTGAGAAGAGAGAGACAGACAGAGAGAAAGAGAAGGAGAGAGGGAGAGAGAGAGAAGGAAAGGAACAGAGAAAGAGGGACAGAGAGACAAAGGGAGAGAGGAGAGAAAGAGATAAAGAGAGAGAGAAAAAGAGAGAGAGAGCAAGGGAGAGAAATAAAGAGGTAACGAGAGAGACAGAGAGGGGGAAGAAAGAGAATGAAAGGTACATAGAGAGACACAGAGAGAGGGGGAAATAAGAGAGAGAGATATAGAGAGGGAGAGAAAGGGGGAGAGAAAGAGAGAGAGACACACACACACAGGGAAAGAGGGTGAAACAGAGAGCGAAAGGGAGAGACGGAGAAGGAGATGGAGAGAGAATGGGAGAAAAAGAGAGGGAGAGAGAATGAGGGATATTGAGAGAGGAGGGAGAGAAGAGAGAAACAGAGAGAGAGAATGAGAGAGAGAAACAGAGAGAGTCCTTGTACAACCTCGGGTCTCAGGAAGGATGACAACACACGTGTGAATCAACACGTCCATGCTATATTTGTGAGCTAATGGGACTTCTTTTTTTTTTCTTTTTAACACGGTCTGTCTGTGTATATTCTATTTATGAATATTAGCAGCTGAGCGAAAGGCAAACCATAATCCTTTTCAACACAGCAACAATGAAACAATGAAAGAGAGTCAGATGCCCTCCCAGTCTCTGCCAATACACGTCTATTCCACCACTTGTTGATCTTTACACCAGTATAGAAACCACTACAGTACACGGGAGCATTGATGAAAAAATGAGGACAAATTTGCAATACATGTACGTAAAAAGGACCTTGTGGTAAAACACTGAGTTCGCAGCAATGGGAAATCACTTTTGTCTGAGTGAGTGGCCATGGCTCCATTTATCGCTAATGCAATAGCAAATACAGATGTGCAACAACCAACAAACAGCCGACTACTTTAGGCCTGTCACCATCACACATTTTAAAGCAGAATATACAGAGAAATATTGCGATAAACGATAATACTGAAACCACTTTATGTCACTAACACAAAGCAGGATAATCCCAATTTTTAAATAGATAATATTCATTTTTAGGCCTGAGCTACAATAACACAAAAATATAACAAAATGAACCAATTTATTCTATCCTGTGCAGCTCAAATCTTACCTTATTACACAGAAATGGTAAAAATCTCCCCATTATTGCAAAGAAACGTAATAGTTTGGTGCTTTGATTGTTGATTCAGTAAAAATCTGCAGTTTCTCAGTGCTTCATGTAGATTTTTTTCCTTTTTTGTGTTCAGTTCAGTTCAATTTCATATATTCGAGCAACATGAAATATGATGGCATCAACATGAGATTATTATTGGACATATTGTGCTGCATTACAATTACACTCAAAAATGAGTAGGAAGTGCAAGCTGCCATGTTTGTTTTTGACCCAGACGCAGCATGTGTGTCTCTGATTGGTTAATTCACCTGTCAATCACGCCCTCTGAAATCAAGGAGTCAGGATACGGCTCCAAATCCACTCGTCTTTGTCAAGTTTTGTCATAACGTACGGTTCGGGCTGGCTTGGTAAAGAATATATTTATGTTCCAGCTTTCATATACTGAACGATAAGTCAATATCCGCTGTAAAAACAGAATTATGAAATGTGGCTATATTTTAACAACTCATCTTTCTTTTTGTAGATCCCAAAACCACCTTGTCACCTTGCAATGCTTTACAAATTTGTCAATTTAAAGATGCTGTACTTGATTCGTACAATCTTAAAGTTTTCTAATTATTGGGACAGACATACTAGCTGACAATAAAATCAAGGAATATATGAAATGTTAGCTCAGTAGGGTCAATTGTCAATTCAGAAATAATAAATAGCGAATGAAATAGTAGGGCTATTATGGTCACCCCATTAAACTGTCTGATTAATAAAAAACACTACAGGCTATTTCCTATTCTCCTCAATTCATCCAGAGTTGTCGTAATTTCCTTCCAAAAGTCAGCGTGTCCAGACAGCCACACAACCTGTCCTCCTTTCTCTCCTCCTCTCTTCCTGTCGCTGTCTCATCCAACTCTCCCTATCCTCTCCTCCTCTTTCTCTCTCATTATTTCCTCCTTTTCTGATTCTCTCTCATCTTGTTGCTCTCTCTCTTCCTCCTGTATCTCCCCTTTTCTCGCTCACTCCGCCTCCTCTTCTGCCCCTCTCCTTCTCTTTCTCCCCTTCCTCTCCTCGCTTTCTCTCCTCCTATAGCGCTCGCCTCTCCCTCGTCCTATAACTTTTTCCTATTTCCTCCTCTCTCTTCGTCCCTTGTCCTTCACCTCTCCCGCTCTTTCTCTTTCCCGTTCTTTCCTATCTCTCTCCTCTGTTTTCCTGTCTTCACTCTTTCCTCCCCTCATTCTCCTACCCCCTCTCTTTCTCTTTCTTTCTCCTTTTTTCCTTGAAAACCCCCTCCCTCTCTTTCCTCCAGTCCCTATCTCTCCTCTCAATCTGTCTCTTCCTGTCTCTATCTTTCATCCCCCTGTCCAGGCCGGGGAGCAGGCAGTTTGATGCTATGTCTTTTATGAGTCATCCCTGTCATGGCTCACTGTCTATAATAGAAATAATGGCCATGAAATAAGAGCAATGAAAAATCAATGCACGGTAATACAGAGCGTCGACCAAACCCAGGACAGCGGAGGTGAGGCTTCCTTTAAATTTAACAAGACACAAATGTGAAAAGTTAAAGATTAGAAATTGTACGACAACTTGGTTATAACAGGAGAACTTTGTTTTGCAGCGGGCGGATCGTTTTACAACTGTCACAATATTTTTCTATGTCTGTTTACAATTTATAAGATAAGATAAGGTAAGATAAGATAAGATAAGATATCCTTTATTTGTCCCACAATGGGGAAATTTCAGTGTTGCAACGCACAGTAAAGAGAACAGCAAGAAACAGTAGCAGCAATAGAAGTACAGTTAAGTTATCTGCACGTTATTAACTATAAACTAAATTGTGACGACTATTCAAATAAACGTAGCTTTTCTAATCTAGTCTATTCTAAAGTTCAAGCGTAGACTGTATAAAGAAGAGGCCTAAGCGAGTCAAATGAAGCTCAGAGAGGCTAGCAGTTACAGGGGCGAATTTTAGTTTCATATTAAGAATAGGAATTCATTTAAAGACAAATAAGGGAAATAAAAACAACAGGATCATGAAGAGAGGGTTAATACGAACTTTTGAGGACCAAAATGAGGAGTCTGACAGCAGCAGTTACGAAGAGAGGAGCCAGAGTCAGTGGAGCCGGTGGCGCACCCATAGTCACTTCCTATTTGTAACACAGGCTAGCTATGTCTGTTTATGTATACAGTCTATGGTTTCAATATATAGGTCTACATGCATTGGCAAAGCTTCTTGAATTAAAGGCAAAACAGAACAGAAACTCTTTTTGGAGACCACTGGGAAAATCAGGTGCATAAAAAACTATCGTTGTTGTGTCCTAAGGCAAGACACTTGCACACCCACATTGCCTAGTATGGAAGTGGTGTGTGCGTGAGTGATGATGGTGGTCAGAGGGACTGATGGCGCCGATTGGATTGGCAGCCACGATTCCATCAGTCTGTCCCAGGGCAGCTGTGGCTACAACAGTATTTTACCACCACCGGGTCAGGAGTGAATGAATAATGAACTATAAATAATGCTCTGTAAAGCGTCTTTGTGACATATGTCTGTGAAAAGCGCTATATAAATAAATAAATAAACACTTACTATGTCATGCCCAGTTACAGTGCATACTTTGGCAGTTATATTTTCGTGGAAAATAGAAAATCTTTTCTGGTGTTGCCTACAAAACCATCTGCAGTGATTCTCATTTGAATCTGGCATTAATCTTAGGATGGGTGATTTATCCAGGTTTGGGACTGGCACAATCTGGCACATTGGGTTGACCTCACCATAGCTGGATTTAAACCCAGTCTATGATTTCAGAATGATGAGAAACTAGCATTGTTACCATAGCAAACGACTATTTTAAACTATCCTGAAATATCTTTATCTTTTGAACGGTGAAAGGAAGATTTATACGGGCTAAGTCAGGTCCTAACTTGAGCTCATGATGTCAGAGTCGTTATCCCTCCATCCGTGTTGCCCGCACCCTGGAGCGGGCCAGAGCCTCTTCCTGTGGGTCGGTATGGGTCATCTCTGACGACTTTACAGGCTCGTAACGTGGCCGTGGATCTGTGTGAGCGCGCCTCGTCTATTCTGGGAGAATACCAAAGGGGAGACCCAGTGACTGCCTGCTTGACCCCCACCCCACAGTATCTGACAAGAAATCACCACGAACCACACCGCTAGACAACAGCCGTGCGCTTTTGTAGAGTACGAAAGCTGTAGGCTACCTTTCCAAGACCAGCGTGCAATCCAAAACCACTGGCAGACTGTGAACCAATAGACAGAGCTGGTTTGCATTGAACAGGTTGATTCCTCACTTCTCCGCTAGTATTTGCATGTCTCACCCTCTCAAACTTCCATGGACACGAGAGGATCCCCCCAATGTTTAGTGTCGCTTGTGTACGTGCACCCTGACGCACGCGTAAACACAAACTAAAAACCCCCAAAACGCCCTATTCTTACTTCATTTAAAACTGTTTCGCGTTTTTCGGCTACAACAATGAATGCCTTCTTTTGCAGCAAAGTTTTACGAGACAACACAAGTGTCCTTACCTCTCCCGCTCCCCGTTCGTGTCTCGTTTCTTTAGCCCCAAAACTGAAGTCACGACGAAGCCAAGACGAAGCGAAATCAAGCCGCCTTTTTTCCTCCCGTGCCCAGCGAGGACGGACCGCTCTCTCCCGCTCCCGACGTGCAGCGGCGGCGGCTATACTCCGGCTCCGTGTGCGTGCGTGGATGCGTAAGTGTGTGTGGGAATACTTGAGTGTGACAGCTCATGGAGAGACTGAGCAGAGCGCAGAGGAGAGACCGGGGGAACTTAGGGGGAGTTCCCGGCAGAGGCTCGGCGGGGCGGGGTGTAGCGGTAGACTGACAGCCACGACGCGGTTCTGGACTGCGAGTGTTCGGTCTGCGGCCACAGGACAGGTACATTCACCGGAAAGCTACAAGTGCCACAAGAAAAGAGGCTGTGGTTTTAACAGGCGCAACGTCAAGGTCACGTTGCATCGTTTACTGGCGTCTGTCTGCGTTCAGCAACCTTTAAAGATGCACCATGTAACTTTCCTAGTGGACCGTCCGCCACCTGCTTGTCTCCATTGAGGTATATTGCTTTAAAAGGAATGTTCCACATTGTCACATAAAGCTTATCTATCTCCATGGAGACAAGCTGGTGTGCGCTTAAAAAAAATAATAGAAAAGCATGTTTTTCATGGTCATTTGTAGCAATAAAAGCCATTGCAGGTGAATAAATGCAAGATACTACTACTACTACGACTATGACTACGACTACTACTGTTACTATTACTACTACTACTACTACTACTACTACTACTACTACTACTACTACTACTACTACTACTACTACTAATAATAATAATAATAATAATAATAATAATAATAATACGGTAAATGGTCACATTTTTATATAGCACTTTTCCACCTTCAAGGCGCTTTACAACAAGGAACCACTCACCCATTCACACACATTCATACACCAGTGTACAGAGACACTGGAGGCGAGATAAGTGTTTTGCCCAAGGACACAATGGCAGCATTCATCTGTAGGAGCTAGAATCGCACCACCAACCTGTGGGTCAGTGGATCTGACCACTTAACCAATGATGTTTTTTATGTCGAGAGCGGGATTCGAACCGCCAACCTTCGGATCAGTGGACAAATACTAAAATTAGGTAATAATAAGAATAAGAATATCCATCCATCCATCCATCTTCTCCCGCTTAATCCAGCTGGGTCGCGGGGGCAGTTTACTGCCCAATACTCATAGCACCTGACCCCCCTATGAACCCCTCTTTTTATTCATATAGCGCTTTTTGAAACATTCAAAGATGCTGTACAAACAATTGAAAAGAGTACATATAAAAAACAAGGTAATCTGACAATATTAATATATGCATTATTATAAAAGGTTAAACAGGTTAGACATTAAAAAGATAAGTTTAAGGCTATGCAATGGGACAGTCCAGGCAAAAACACAACATGGGTTTAGGGAGTCAAGCAGGTGGTGTGGCCTTACCAGAAAAGGTACGCAGTGCACCTTTAAGCTATTTCAAAATTCAAAGCTGGGACACAGTCAGGTTGCTTGGTATAAATAAAACTGTGAAAAGAGTGTGTAACGTCATCCATTTTCGACTCACTAGTGTTAGTCATAATCTGAGAGACATCTGTCTGTGCATTTTTTTGTATTTATTTTTTGCCTTTGGATCATTTCCAAGTTCGGTTTTCTGTAGGCCTATTTTAGCTACACAAATGACAATATGTTCCCGTCTTTACTGTTGGCGGATTTAAGAATAGGCAAACTAGGGACACTTGGGACATTTCTTGTATAAAATTGGGACAAATCACCGGTTTTGGGTAAATCTGCTGGAACAGGGGACACAGAGCTCAACACTGGGACTGTCCTGGTTAAATTGGACATATATGGTCAGCCTATAATTGGTAATCGAGGACCTATAGCTTTATGTTCTGAACCCATGAAAAGACAAATGTGGTGGCCCAATCTCGCCTCCCTATTCATAACATTGAATCAACAGGCTCATTATAGGTGTGGAAAGAGAGAAAAAAAAACAATCAAAATATGTTTAAAGGTGCACAGTGTAACTTTTCTACTGGCCTCCATGGAGCTGTTTTGCCTTCATTAACCCACAGTATTGAAATAAATGGTCAGCTCTACAGAGAAGCAAGCCTGCACATGCTAAGAATATTCATGTTTTAAGGTGATTCTGAGCTATAAAACACCCGTAATTGAACAAATGCAAGGTAGATATGTTTAATGCCCTACTGTGGAACATTCCAGGCAAAAAAATAAGACCTCCATGGAGAAAAGAAAGCGGACGCTCCGCCTTAGAAGTTACACAGTGTACCTTCAAACCAGTGAGGAATTTTCAGTGTGTTTTGTGCTGGCCCAAGCCCATATAAAAATAATGTAACCAGGAATTGAGCTATAATGAAGCTAATTGTCGATGCAGTGATAAATCTCTGTGGAGGAAGTATTAAAAATGGATTGACTAAAGAAGATTATTGATTGTGTGAAGAAATGCCAAGATATTTATAGACTAGCCTTACAAAATCAGTAAGCTCTTTACATAAACGTGCAATTAAAGGTGAATTGTGTAACTTTTGTGGCCAAACCAGACCAAGTTACAGTCAGAATGCCTGTTTTTCTGAGCTATAAAACCACCCTGTAATTGGATAAATGTAAGGTAGAGCTGTTTAATGTCATACTGTGGAACATCCTAAGCAAAAAAACAATGACATATCCATAGAAACAAGAAGGTGATGCCCCCCCAGTGGTACACAGTGCACCTTTATAGTTTAACAATGTAAAATTACCAAACATTAGGGGGTGCTGAAATTGCTTTGTGTCCCATTCAGTGCGATATAATAATATTGACTTATTTGATTGCATAAAGCTACAACATAAACACGCCAACCTCTGTGCGCTGATGTCAAGCTCTGGCCCATAACTATAAATAAAATATAATATCCTGAAGGGGAAGCAGCTCTCCGATCAGCGCTAGTGGGTACAGTTTGTGCAGTTCAACACTAATTTGGAGAAGGCTTCACTGTGTGTTTCTATGGAGACCAGGTACAGGACTGAAGCACAGAATGGAGACTATTTAAACCAAAGGAAATCAGGTTTCTGTGTTTGGAATACGACTGGCAGCACAGTTTTACACACATGGTTTCAACTGCTGCAATAGTTAGAGCAGAATTTTCTTCCATTGCGCTGATGATGGCTTAGGTGGCACTGGTTGGCTTATATACTTGTAAATCCTAGGTGAAAGGGCACGTATTACACTATTTCCACACAAACCATACAGCATCCAGAGGAAACAGAAAACACTGTGTTCCACGTTGCGATGTCATGTAGTAATACAGGAAGTGCTTCACTGTGTTATTGAACTCTATACACTCATTTGGATCATTTCAGACCTGGACTGAGCTAATGACACTAAAGGTAGCTCTTGAAAAGTACCACAGCATGACATCACAAAGTGTAACAGAGCATTTTGAGCTTTGGGGATATAGACAGACTAATGATAAGAGGAACAAACATGTGGGAATGATGAGAAAACTACATTTTAACATGGTTTAAAGCTTACAAGAGTTAATTTTGTGTAATATATGACCTTATATAATGACCAGTACGCTATATGTCACTGTGTGCTTGGGTAATTGGTTCACTTCACTCTTCTTCTTATTTTTTACACTATGAACAAGATATTATGTGTTCTTAATAAAGACTGAATGGAACTGATTGCTGTTGAAGGGTTGTTGGCACGTTAGAAAAACTTACTGCCAAGAAAGGAGGGTGAGAGGAGCTAAATCAGACTCATTCTTGTCGCTAATGGAGTAATCAATGGTCACATCAAGGGTCACATTTTCATACAACACTTTTCTACCTTTAAAGCACTCAAAGCACTTTACATCAAGGATCCTCTCACCTATTCACACACGTTCATACGCAAGTGTACGAATGTGAACCTCCAACCTTCGGACTGATGGAGAAACACTCTACCGACTGCGCTACTGTCGCCTCCAATTACTTCTCCTTTCCAAAGAGTGATTTAAGTTGGAGAACTTGAAAACCGACTGAATGAATCTGAAACATAATCAAATTTGGTTTTAATGGTCATGAAACTGTGCTCCATCTAAGAATCGAAGTGGAAGAAGATGACAAAGCATAGAAAACAATTTGAAAATCTTTTGACAATACTGTAAACTTTAAAGTGTAGTATGTAACATTTCTGGAGATGTTATGCTTTGCCTGAATGTTCCACTGCATCTATCTTTTATTTACTTCATTACAGGTGTGTTTATTGCTCGAAAATACTTTGAAAAACATGTATTTGTACTATGAGCAGGATCGCCCCTCCACCGATCTGACCTTTAACTTGGCCTGATGGCATCTCCTGCTTGTCTCCGTGGAGATAGATAAGTTTAATAGCACACTGTGGAACATTCCAAGCAAAGCGATAACATCCCTCCACCAGAAATGTTACACAGTGCACCTTTAGCTTCTCTTCTTACTTGACAGACAGCGCTGACACGACCCCTCCTGTGTGCGTCCTGCATTATCCTCCCCATGTTATTGGATCCACATGGTCTCACTGGGTTTACCGAGGGGACACTGGCGCCACCGGACCGTGCACTTAAAACCCAAGAGTCCAAACGCCACTAAAAAACATGGAGCCTGTGGTTGCTACGTGACGCCCGGGGTGTGAAGTTACCCCTCGATGAGTGAATGTAAGTCTGCATGATGGACGGGGGTAATGGGGTGATTAAGGGGGGCAAAGTCACACCTAGCAGAGCCCCCCTCTCCGAATTCAACTGGAATGCCTCTCCTGTAACAACATAAACGATCACAAGACTCCAATCGCATTACAGGGCTGTGTGTGTCTGCAGGAGGTGCATTGAAATGTCATCTGTCTGTCTATAAGGGGTAAAAATAGCTCAAACAGAAAACAAGAACGTCCATCAGGTCAAGATAACATTTCTATGGTTAAAAAGGTAGAAAGATTTCAAATGAAAGATCCAATATTAAGTGAAATTGACTCTTGTGAGTGTTAAGGTAGTTTTCAAGTTAACAGCTGCCTTTAACCTGTAGTTCAATAGGGATCCAGAGGTCTGAAATGATCCACGTGATTCTAGTGAAGATGGTACGGAGTTTAAAAACACAGTGGAGCACTTCCTGTATTACCACATAACATCACAAGGTGGAGCAAAGTGTTGTTTTCTGTCTGAGAAAAGAACTCATTTACGTGTTAAACAACTAAACACAACCCCAGGTATGTTTGTGATGAGGAAACAGAAACAGAAATTATAACAGAAAATGACGTAATATAGGCCCTTTAAGTAGTAGTACAGTGACTTTCAAGATAAAAAAAATAACAAAAAATAAAAGAGTATTAGATAAACAATAACTGTGAAATGGCAGTGCGAAGTACGTCTAAACAAAATGTCACAGCTGAATGGAAATCTCAGCTTCAGTTAGCACAATTATCAAATCACAAAGGCTGTAATTATTAAAACAATGTCCGGTCTTTTTACAGAAAAATGCAGTTGGGCCTGTAGTTTAGACCTCAGTGAACATGTTCTGAAGTACATGGCATTCTTGTATTAGATTATCAGATCATATTTCAGTCTTCTCTCAAATGTTATTGCTTCTGGGGTTGTTTACCATATTTTTCGGACTATAAACTGCACTTAAAATCCTTTAATTTTCTCATAAATTGTCAGTGCTCCTCTGGTGGGGCTTATGTATTAATTTTTGTTGTGTTTACTGACCTCGAACCGATTTTATGTAGTCCACAGTGCTGAAAAATCTGTCAAAATGCTTTAGAACGAAGCTGCACTGCTAGATGGATTGTCGGAGCATTACGATGACCGTAGTCAGGAGCCTCATGGAGTAATACATATTGCACTTTAACATAATATTGTGGTGTGCGAATAAGGAGCCCAAAATGGCCCCTGTTCAGAGACGTGCCTTACACTCCCAAGTGAAGCAAACTAATTCAGTGCTTGAGATCATTCTGGGTGGATTAACCAAAGAACTCCAATCTCTTGATATTGGTGTCAACAGGTCGTTCAGAGTTAAATTGTGAGCTGCGTGGGAGCGTTGGATGACAGAAGGTGAACACACATTCACCAAGACATGGAGGCAACACGCCACAATCTGCCAACGGCTCGTAGATGCCGGGGCTAAGGTATCAGTCTCACAATGTGCCTTATAATCCGGTGTGCCTTATGTATGAAAATAGACCTGTTCAATGTTATTGCTCCTTTTAATCCGGGGCGTTTTATAGTCCGAAAAATACGGTACATTGTGCACTCTGAACAGAATCCTACTTTTTACTATAATTATTATTTTATTTTTCTTTACAAATGTGTGCTATTGCAAAGGCAAAATACAAGAATGTATTATGAATCAAATCTAAATCATCTAAGGAGAACTGGATACTATGTGTACTAAAACCTCTAATACCCCATACTGCTGTTAGTACTACAATTTTATGTGCTTCTTCAACTATAATCGCTACTGACTGTGTGACTTTACTCATGTGGCTCCTACTGCCATATTTACTGAACTAAAACAAAGCCAAGTACTATGTATGAGAGGCACAGAGTTGCACACTTTCAATAAAATTACATAGTTTGCTTTTTGCCTTAGTCATTGCTGATAAAATATTACCTGCAAGAGCAAAATATGGACTTTCAATAAAAATACTTTGTTAGCTTTTACCTACCATTCTGACAGGGCTATTCACCTTAGTCCCGAAGTTGCCGTGGGCCCTGCCATCATTATTCAGGTTGTATTATTTTGTATGGGGCTACCGATCCTCACAGCAAATAAGTTCGATAAGACGATAAAGCCGTTTAGCTTCCCGGAGAATCAGTGCAGTGTTGACTTGTTGGTACACATGAAAACTGAACATTTTACACAAATGAACCTTTATGTCATATTTAATTGGCAAAACTTTTCTCAGAGTCACCATTGAGGTGATTGGGATTCCCATTTAATCGGAAGTGCTGCCACAATTAAGCTCGATTTAGGAGCATTTAGAGACAGAAGTGGTTGGGGCAGAATAAGGTGAATAAACACTATTAAATTACTTCACATATCAAGTTCTAGAGAAACAAGACTACATTTCGAAGTTTCCTAAACATGTCTTCCTTACATAATGGTCCCTGGTAGCACATAGCAAAATACAGAGTGGCTGGGTCTAAATTAGCCTCCATGCCTGGGAACAGTGCCCTGATCTGCAGACATGTATTGAAACCAAAGACGACCGAGTGGCACACCAAAACCATGTGATGTTTATGTGGCTCACATATAGACCCTGTTGTCAGTGGGACCGCTCAGGCCTGTTTACAGTATTTTACTCATGATGATTTAATTATATGAGTTTATTTAGTGATGTTTTGATGTATTTTTTGCAGTAGTTAGAATATAGAAACGCCTCAAATATTTAAAGATCCCATTTTACGCTATTTTCTGATCTATGTTATAATGTTATTTCCTCATCACAAACACACCTGGAGTTGTGTTTTGTTTCATTCCCACATGTTTAACACGCAAATCCTGCAAATTTAGGCTGAGTCCATCTCTCAAACTGAAAATGCTCCTCTGTTCCACCTTGTGATGTCATGTGGTATGACAGAAAATGCTCCACTGTGTTTTTAAACTGCATCTACATTCATCATTTGGATGATTTCAGACCTGGAATTGCCAATATCTACAGAACAAAAGGTAAAAGTTAGCAGTTAACTTAAAAACTACCGCTATGTGACATCACAAGGTGGAACAGAGCATTTGAGCTTTGGAGATGTAGACAAATAATGCAGGATTACTCAAATGTGTGAATAAAACAAGGCACAAGAAGACGAGGACACTAGCTCAAAAGAGTCAATTTTGTGTCATATAGGACTTTTAAGCTGTTTAATCATTTGAGTGGACTTTGTTTAATATCAATTACTTCCATTTTTGCATTAATAAAAAAATTCAAAATCCAAAATGCTTACTTCAAATGCTTAATCAATGTTGGAAATATAAGATAAAATAAATAAAACAAAACAAGTTCATTTTAGTTTGTAGTGGTCAAACCTCACTTTCCTAATGCATTCCTATAAGACCATCTCCAGTGATGCTACAACCAACTAACAACTAACATGCTAACAGCTCATCAGCCTTACTTCCTGTTCCATGGACAATAAACAGGCTTTACAATGCAGAATGCAGTACAGAGCAGTCTCATTTTGACGAGCTACTTTTACAATATCTGTACTGGAGTAAGGCACATTCTACTTTATTACATGAAAAATTGGGTACAGTCCATTCAAAGTTAAGTTTTGTGGGTGTTTCATTATTGTCTGCTTTGTTCGCAAATAACCCCTATAGTATTTGTCAGAATACTTCAGATCGTAGTATCACTGCGAGATATGGTCTAAGGCATCTGTTGCTATGAGGTGTCAGTAAATCTTATCTAGTATCTGTATCATTGCAAAATAACATGGCAATAACTCTAGATATGATGAAAGGAGAAATTCAATTCTGTCAACTGGACAAAAGTAGTGCTTAAAGGTGCGCTGTGTAACTGTTCTGGTGGACGATTTGTTACCTACTTGTTATGGCTTTGCCTGGAATGTTGCATGGTACGACTTTAAACATTTCCATCCAGCATTTATTCATTACCAATGTTTCTATTGGTTAAAAGTACAATAATTTCTTCCATGAATAAAGGCGACTCTCTGAACCGTAACATACTGTTGTGCTGTAACCTGCTTGTCGCCCTCATGATAGGCAGGTTTAATCTACACTGTGGAACATTCTAGACAAAGCAATGGCATTTCCATGGAGACAAGCAGGTGGTGACCCTCCTCTAGAAATGTTACTTACACTTAGACAAACTTTATTGATCCACAAGAGAAATTATTTGGACACAGTAGCTCAAAATAAAAATAAAAATATAAAATAAAATAAAAATATAAATGGTAATAATAAATTCTAAATGTAAGTAGCAAAAAAGGTAGGAAGAGAATAGTGTCAAATAAGGCATAATTTTGTAGAGTAGAGTCGAAACTCTCAAAACCCTCAAATTTGTCTTTTCTGCCATTGAACCCATCATAGCTCAAAACTTTTGTTAGGTTTCAAAAATGTTCTGCAGTATCTAAAATATTCACTTGGAAAGATGTGAAAGTACTCGAAATATTTTTCTAGTTTGTTTGTCCTATAGACCCATATCGGAAACCAGAGGCATGAAAACAAACTGTGTTATGTAGTGAGAATAAACAAAACATTCGTCTTGTGAGCTAAGAAAATAAATGGTTGAAATCAATTTATTTTGCACTGATCTTTTGTTCCCATTGTTCATTGTGAGTTGAAGCCACTTTGGAGATTGGTTTCACTGCTAACTCCTGCTTTGTGTACTCGACTTTGAGCTGATGTTTTGGCTCAAAAATGAAAAACACATCCCGAAAGTGCAGGACATCGTGATCCGGAGCTGTGAAGATGGGTTGAAAATTACTGACTGAAATACGAACTGCAAAAAAAATAAAATGAACTGATTTCTGAATATGTATCTTGTTATGTTTGGTTAGTAATAAAGTCTATGTTATATTTGGCTTTATTGGATTTGTTTCAAGCTTCTGACAGATTTCAAACATCCTTTTCACTCTAAATTTGATCTTTCTCAAACTTGAAAGCTGTGGAGGAAGGAAAATAGTGTACTACTTAAGTACATTTTATTGTGGATACTTCTTACTTTTACTTCACTACATTTGAAAGCAGGTATCTGTACTTTCTACTCCACTACATTTTTTAATCATATTGAAAAGTAAAAGTACTTTTCAAATGATTTTAGGATTTCAATTGATTTTACCATGTTTGTGTTAACATCCTGACTACATTTTGAATTCAGCTTTAAGCAAACAAAAGTAAATACACAAAATTCATAAGAAAAACTAAAAAAAACTGATTAGTTGCTACAAATGTATGATTTTTAAACAATATCTCTAAATTTTAATAAATTAATAATACTTTTACTTTTTACCCTTAAAGTACATTTTAAACTGGTACTTAAATACTTTTACATAAGTAGTTTTTTCCTGTGATACTTTTATTTGAGTAACATTTTTACTTTTGTACCTTTACTTTTGTTTAAGTAATAAAATCCACCCCTGTTCAAAAGTAAGTTATCAGTACTCAGAATGGTCCACCCCAGTTTCAGTTTCTAAAGCTGCGCTATGTAACCTTTTTGGTTGAAGGTTGCCAATCTGCTTTTCGTCAGATCTGTGGAGAGGCGACCCCGCTCAAAGTGAATGCATGTTCTTTCAAGGTTTTGAGCAGTGAAAACACATATGTTGAAATAAATGCAGGACAAATAAGTTTAACTGTAGGACATTTAAATGGTCCTTTATTACACAATCTACCGGGCAGTCTGCATTCCTCCCCTCACCTATGGTCAGGAGCTCTGGGTAATGACCGTAAGGACGAGATCGCGGCTACAAGTGGTTGAAATGAGTTTCCTGTGCAGAGTGGCCGGGCGCTCCCTTAGAGACAGGGTGAGGAGCTCGGTCACACAGGAGAAGCTCAGAGTAGAGCCGCTGCTCCTCCACGCCGAGAGGAGCAGCCGAGGTGGCTCGAGCATCTGTTCCGGATGCCTCCTGGACGCCTCCCTCAGGAGGTGTTCCGGGCATGTCCCACCGGAAGGAGGCCCTGAGGAAGACCCAGCACACACCAGAGAGACCATGTCTCTCGGCCTGGGAACGCTTCGGGATCCCCCCGGAGGAGCTGGAGGAAGTGTCTGGGGTGAAGGAAGTCTGGGAGTCCCTGCTTAGACTGCTGCCTGCACAACCTGGCCCAGAATAAGCGGATGAAAATGGATGGATGGATATATTACACAAGATTATTTGAGCTTTTAGCCGTGTTATAATGTTGTTACCTCATCAAAAACATACCTGGAGTTGCTTTTTGTTTCATTCACACATGTTTGAGTGACCCTTTATTATTAGTTCATCTACATCTCCAAAGCTCATAATGCTCTGTTCCACCTTGTGATGTCATATAGTGGTAGTTTTCAAGTAAACAGCTACCATTTTACCATATCAGTTTATCAGTTCAAATTGTAAATTTCAGGGCTCATATTATCCAGATCTAGTGAAAACACAGTGGAGCACTTCCTGTATTACCACATGACCACACAAGGTTTGTTTTTTTGTTTGAGAGAAGAACTCAGCCTAAATATGCAAGATTGTTTTTTATACATGAGTGAATGAAACAAATACAACTCTGGGCATGTTTTTGATGAGGAAACAACATTACATCAGAGATCAAAAAGCAAAGCCTCGCAGGTATATCTACATAGTCCACCTTTAACTAACACAGATTTCCTGGCCTATATTTCTAGTGTGTCGAGAGGCAAGAGGAGGAGAGAAAACAGCAGTGGAGGTGATGACGTATTGTGACAGATTTTAGCAGGTAGCAGCACTCATCGCCTCTAACGCGAGCTCCTATATCCACATAGATTCGCATACATGTAAACAAGACACCTAGATTTCAGCCACTGTGGGGACCATGCCAGGAATACAGACCACACATTCGAGCTCCAAGGACGAACGGGTCAAAGAAATGGCGAGCCTCAGCTGTTTGCGAATGTTACTGGCAGCCGTCCGCGAATACAAAGCCCCAATTAATATAAGCATAGGCTGTAAATGCGTTTGTAAAAGGTGCCAGTCTACGCGCTTATGAGCTTGTGTTGTAGTAATTAGCAGCTTGTTCACAACATCTGCATCATTGTGGCTGGTGACCTTTACTGACACGCATGGACTTAGAGGCAAGAAAGGGCTGTTTTAGGGTTTAGTGTTGGTACAGCGGTATCAATAAGAAACATGCTACAGTTGTCATTATCGTAGTAAAATTGAAAGGGCCCCATATTATGCTATTTTCTAATTTATGCTATAATGTTGTTGCCTCGTCATATACGACATCCCTGGACTTGTGTTTTGTTTTATTCACACATGTTTAACACAGAAATCCTGCATATTTAGGCTGATTTCTTCTCTCAAACAGAAAACACTCCATACATGTTCACTAGAATTAGGGGTGTGCATTGCCATTAATTTGGCGATATGATACATATCACGATATCCCTGTTACGATTCAGTATATCACAATATATCCCAATACTAACACACAGGGCGATTTATTATGATTTTTCAATAATTACTATAATATTATGGTCGAGTGCACCTTCATGAGACCTAAATTGGATGAAATAAATTTAGTTTAATTATTAAATCATCAGAAAAGTTCATGGAACTTATGATTTTTCATCAAGAATGTGACTTTAAAGTATAGATTCGGATGCATTTTGAATCGATGCGATGCACATATAGTAAAAACAACACTGTGCAGGAGAGAATGCCTCCCCTATAACCATAATTCAGGATTATTCTCTTCTAAACCAAAGACACAGACTTTGGTTAGGGAGGGTTAAATTATAACATGTCTAAAACCTCACAAGAGTCATCCAGCTCCAATTCACTTCACTGGTCTTAAAATGATCGTATTATTATTTTTTCAATTTAACCAGGATAGTCTCATTGAGATACTAATCTCTTTTTCAAGGGAGTCCTGGCCAAGACAGCGATGCAATAATAGCAATTTAGAATATTACAAGACACATTTCAAGCAACAATTTCATAAGACTATTTAAAACATTTACAAACCATGGATTTCATTTCCAAACCTTTGAGTAATAGTTTAAACTGTCCTATTGGAACCAGTTCTTTTCATTTCCAGTCTTTTTGTAACTTGTTCCATGTTGTGGGGACAGAATATGATCAGCTTCTGTGCGAACACTTGGTACAAACAGTAGTAGTGATTCTTGAGAGCGTAAAGAATACAGTCCAGCCGCTCTTGGCTGAATATATTCACAGAGGTATGATGGGAGCAGGAGCAGAACACCCTTATAAATGAACATAATCCAGTGAGTCTACTGTACGAGTTTCCAGTGCTGCCCACATGTGTGTAAAGTTCACAGTGGTGTGTGTACAAGGCTTATAGTGTGTGATGAACTGTAAAGAGGCATGGTAGACAGAATCAAGCCGTTTCAATACTTGAGTTGGGGAATTAACTCTTTCCACCCTGGACGCAACGGACTAGCCTCAGCAACATCCAGATTTCGGGGCAATTTCGGTCAATAATAGAGTGTAAAGTCCCCGATAGTTTGCTGGGATATCACAGGACTCCAGGCAGACGCCTCACCGATATGCCCATCTCCGTAAGTTTCACTCTCCGAAACATCGCCGCTATCACTGTTTTCCGCTGAATAATCAATGTTATCACTTTGAAATCCATAAAAGTCAGAGTCAGAGCCACTTTCTCCAAAGATATAAAATAAAAAACCCGGCTCCTCATCACTTCTAAAACTCCGCCCCGCCATCTTTCCATTGCACGTGTTTTGTTTTGCAGTATTTTTAAGAGAAGCTATATTCGTCAATACTTCGACTAACTTCGGAAAAAATCGGCGAAAATATAACCTTGAATCCTATTGGTCAGTCTAGTATGGGTTGTTATGGCCTCCACCTATCGCAGACTCTGTCACGTGTGAAAAAACGGCACCATTTCTAATGGTTGTCAAATAGCGTCTTTAGTGATATAGCTACGCGAACCTAGTATTTTTATTTCACAATTTTGTCTGTAAATCAATTCCTACTCCTAATACTGAATACTGGTCCAAATTCTCAATAACCGCATGCCTCAGTGAGCTTCATTTGACTGGAGCCGAACGCTACGGGAGACGTCACACTCCCCTAGTCCACTTTTTTACACAGTCTGTGTATCTGACTGCTCAGTTGAAGGGAAACCACAGTGGAAGCTCCAGGCCAGAGCTTCATAGATTTGCATATGATGTAACTAAAAATAAGGACAGATGCAATTTGATCTGCGACAGACTGTGGTTGTGGTTTGTGGTAAATCCTCCGAGTTCAATTTGTAGCTTCAGTTCCTCCGAGATGTAAAGATCGTTTGGACGAGACAGAAGAACAAGGGAGAGATGGAAGGAGAGATGGATGGAGGGAGAGCTGGACAGAGGGGGAAGAGAGAGAGGCAAGGAGAAACGAGAGAGGTAGAGATGAGAAGGAGAGAGGGAATGGGAGACAGAGAGAGAGAGGAGGAAAGAGAGAGAGTAATGGGCAGAGAGGAAGAAGAGAGAGGAAGAAGAGAGAGAGGCACAGATGAAGGAATGGAGAAAGAGAGAGAGAGAGAAAGAGAGAGAGGAGGAGAGAGAATCAGAGAGAGAAGCAAGAAAATAGAGGGTGAGAGAGAAGGACAGTGGAGAAGGACGGAAAGAGACCCGGGGGAAAAGGAAGAAGAACAGAAAAGGAGACAAGGACAAACAGAAAGGGTGAGAAGGAGAGAGAGAGTATGTAAAAATGCTGACCATTATTGCGTTTATGTGTCGACAGAGATGAGGAGAGAGAGAAAGAAAGAGGGACAAAGAGAAAGAGAAAGCAAGGGAGAGAAAGCGGTGCAATAAATAGAGATGGAGAGAACGGGGGTGTTGGTGAGCATAGATAGAGATGAGAGAGGAGAGGAAAAGGGGAGAGGGTGGAAGAGAGACAGGTAAAGGAATTAAAGAGGGAAAAAGAGAGGATAAGCGAGAGAGATGGAGAAGGAAGAGTGAAAGAGGGAAGGGTGGAAAGGGAGGAAGCGAGGCAGGGAGAGGAGAAAAACGTAGAGAGGATAAAGAGAGAAAGAAATATAAAGAGAGATTAGGAAAAGAGAGACTAATAAGTAGGGAGAGGGATAGACGGAGAGAAAAGAGGAGGACATATTGAGATGTGCACAAGTCAGTGGTTTGGAGACAGGAAGAGGCAGCGACAGAGGAGAGAGAGAGAGAGGAGCTAGTTTTGACAGCTGGTGTCATGTAACGCTTCAGTAAAAGTCTGTAACACATCCACGAGGACCCAGACACACACACAGGGACACACACACACACACACTCAAATACACACAAATACAGATGCTGTGAATAAGCGGCTAATTAACTGAACAGTATGTGAGGTGAGCTAAAACACCTTATAAAAACATAGAGCCTCATACTACACTTGTTAGTCAGTGTTTCTGGTACTTGACGGGTCTGCGGTTTGTGGGTTTGGATCATTTCTTGTTTATAACTACAGTGGAAATGATGCGGTCCACTTTTAGACCTGGTTTAGTCCTATTAGACCTGGAATAGTCCTGTTCTAGACTTGATTTATATCTGGAAGTTCTCAGAAATCCAGTTTGAAAATGGTCAAATTTTTATATAGCACTTTTCCACCTTTAAGACACTCACAGCGTTTACATCAAGGCATCACTCACCCATTCACACACACATTCATACACACATTCATACACACATTCATACACACATTCATACACCAGTGTACGCAGACCCTGGGGGCGAGGTGGCTTAAGGGTCTTGCCCAAGGACACGACACCTGTATGAACGCTCCACGTATAACGCATTTAAAGCCCAATTAAAAAGTTGGCTTTGGTCGAATCAGAAATGCACTTGTGTGAAGATGTAAATATGAAAATGAAAATAATGATTGGCATGCAAGTGTGTATATACTAGGAGGTGTTTTAGATATAACAATTTTGTAATATTTGTATAGTAGTGTATATAAGGAGCAATTGTGTTGTACATTATTCCCGACCTCCCCTAAACCCTTGGGACAACGGATGGAAATTATTTAAGCAGAAGTTTAAATTATTACGTTTACATTCATGCTGTATATGCTGCTGTTCATTAACATACATTGTCGCGTTTAAATAAATTTTAAAAATGTCAAAAAATAAAATAAATTAATCTGTATGAGCTGGAGTCGCACCACCAACCTATGTTCACCTGGCCAATGTATGCTGAGATCAGTGGACAAACGTTTAAGTTTCTGATGCTACTCTTAATCTTTTTTTTTTTTTTTTTTTTTTTACGATACTTGGGGTGAAAAGTTTGAGAGCCACGGATCTAAATCATTTTTCAAGGTTTTGGGGAAAAAAGAAAAAGTAAACTGCCGATCTTAATTAAATGAACGTGATAGTTTGTGTTTTTTTTGGCTCTAAAAATCTTTCTCATTGACAGAACGGGGACAGAGCCAATGACACAGATCTTTAGAAGCCATGTTCCAAAAGGCAGTTTGACAATGACAACAAAAGTATTCAATAAAGTAAATAAAAAACCGTGAGGCCCAAATTGTGAACTAGATCGGATAATTGATTTATTATGGCCTACGTTATGTCAAAATCTGGTCTGGTCCCAATCTTCTTCTTGTTCTCGTTTTGTGGAAATTGTGTCTCATCCTAAAGGGCTCCAGCAAAAGACTAGACATAATATATCAAAATGCGGATTAGCTTTTGATACAGCTGTTGACCTCAACATTTCCTGGTGGTGTGACGCTAACTGTAGGCACTGTTCTGTCTGAAGCTCTGTATTTTAGCACAATCTAACCAAAAATCTAGATGGAACGACAAGAAGTGAGCTGATTGTGATGTTAAACAAATGTAAATCAGTTAGACACTCCCTCCTTTTTTCCTTTTTTGTTGAAAATTAAACACCTAAATATGACCATGAACGCTCGTATTAATAACAGGCTCCTGAAAAAGTACTATTTTTTTCTTGAGCTTTCTGACCATCTTAAAGTACACATACATGCAGAACACCCAGTGAGACGTCACTGCAAAGCATCAACTCAGATTCGCTAAGAACATGCCTATAACCCATATACTGTATCCCCCATAGTAAAGCCCTTTAAGTGTGAGTAATTCTGTATCTTCACTCCACTCACTGCTTGCTGCGCCCTAACAGCTGTCTCTTGTCAACTTCCACAGCAGCTGAAAAAGAAGAAAAATGGGTGGGGGACTTTAAAACACGAGTCTTAGTTCGTCCTGGTCATGGGGTATGTCCCGTCCAAAAAGGGGGGTTGGGGGAACATAAGGATCCCATTAGGAGCAAAAAGGGTCCCAGGACGGAGAATGGGCGTTGGTCATATTTGAGTATAAGGAAATTCTTGGGTATTGTTTGGCTAACGCTGTTTACGTGTGTTCTGTTTACAATGCAAGTGGTTCAAATTACTGTTTATGAAAACAGCTATTGTTCTTTAAAGGCCCATATTAAGCTATTTCCTGATCTGTGTTATAATGTTGTTTCCTCATCATAAACACACCTGGAGCTATGTTTTGTTTCATTCACATGTGTTTAACAGGCAAATCTTGAATATTTAGGCTGAGTTCTTCACTGTTCCACCGTGTAATACAGGTTTTTAAACTCCATATGTCTTTATTAGATTCATTTGGGTAATTTCAGCCCGGGAATATCCTATCTGTACTAAAAAAAGGTGAAAAGTAGCTGTTAACTTGAAAACTATCATTTCATGGCATCATAATAGAGGAATAGAGCATTTTGAGCTTTGGAAATAAGATCAAACATATGTGAATGAAACAAAACACAACTCCAGGTATGTTTTTGAGGAGATAAAACATTCTAACGCTGCTTAAAACTCACAAGAGTCAAATGTTCTTAATTCATTATAAGACAAAATATTACAATTCAAGTGTTAGCATAATTTTCTTATAAATAGAAGGTTTGCTTGTGCATACTGTTGTTGTGTCCTTTGGCAAAACGCTTCAAACACCTTGAAGTTGGGTACCTGTGCCCACTGAACTTGTCATGTAACTTAAATGTAAAATTTCTGTATGTGTTACTTATAAAGGTGTTAAAAATTGGACAAAGATGAAGGTTTTTAGTCTCATTTCTAATACAACTGAACTCTAGGGGAGTTTAGTCGGGTTGCAGTGGCTAGAGGGCACGCTTTTGTTGTGTTATTGAGCAAGACACTTCATTCACCTTGCCTATACAAAGGTGTTGTGAGTGATTGCTGTCATAAACCCACTCAACTCATTGAACTCACTCCCTCCTCTTTGTATTGTATATTTGCCCATTACATTATAACGCCTCATTCAAACACTACGACTCTGTCCCAAAGGTCAAAGTTCACGGTTAAGGCATGCGGCGTTTCCACATCAGTCCTGATTTAACTGTTGACCTTTGGCCTCTGTACCAAGGCCCACAGCCATTCGGCCAAACAAATTCCAGGTTTTTTCCCTCATATTGTGGGATTCAGTGGAAAACATGAGCTGCACAGACTCTGAGCTCTTGGTGGTAATGGAAAAATTCTAGCTGGAGTTTTCAAGGGAGGGCAAGACGAAGAGAGAATTTATGAATTTGGGGAGTGACTGGACATAAGTAAGCTTTCTCCCACCTGCGTCGCTAAATCAATGTGTCCACCTGTCTCCTGATCTGGAGATGTCAAACTGAAAATCTGAAAATTATTAATTACACACAAAAAATAATAATAAAAATTTCTGTTCTACATTATTTGTACATTACTAATTAACTTGTAGTATTGTAGATAGATAGATAGATAGATAGATAGATGATAGATAGATAGATAGATAGATAGATAGATAGATAGATAGATAGATAGATAGATAGATAGATAGATAGATAGATAGATAGATAGATAGATAGATAGATAGATTCACCCATTGATATATTATGTACAGGGTTTCCAAAAAAATTTGACATAATTTCGCCGGCCAATAATTTTGTCATTTGGTGTTGTAATAACCTCAATTTTTCAGAGAATGTATAGAAATTAGAATATAGAATATAGAATATAGAAAAGATTTTATATTTAATGTTTTAGTGTTGTTCTGTTTTCAGGTTGAGCTGTTCACTCTCAAAAAGAAGTCATTTTGCGTCTTGGAATCTGCTCACACACAGTCACACAAGACTGTGCAGTCTTCAGTGCAAAATTTGGAAAAACTTCACCAACAAAACAATTTTTTTTCCAAACAAATTTGGACTTGGTACCAAAATTTTCAAGAGGAAGGCTGCTTATGTAGGACTAAAAGATCTGGTGGACCAACATCAACATCATCATTGAGCTAGACTTAGTAGTTTTCAAGATAATTGCTTTTAAAATCATGTCAAATTTTTGGGACGCCCTGTATATATTTCTTTAAGGTCTCTCTTTTCTCATGGAGAATCCGCCATCTTGAGATGTCATTGCTTTGCCTACATTTAACATCTATATCTCCAGCAATTGATGCCCATAACAGGTCAGATCTGTGAAACCCTTGTTGTCTGTCTGTTGTTGTCTGCCCAAAATGCTCTGTTCCATCTTGTGATGTCATTTACTGGTAGTTTTTAAATTAACAGCTACTTTTTACCTTTAGTTCAATAGAGATTGGACATTTCAAGGCTGAAATTACCCAAATGATTCTAGTGAAGGTGTATGGAGTTTAAAAACACATTGGAGCACTTACTGTATTACTACATGACATCACAAGGTGGAACAGTGTTTTCAGTTTGAGAGGACAACAAAACACAACTCCAGGTGTGTTTGTTGCTTGTGAAGAGGAAACAACATTATAGCATAGATCAGAACGTAGTATACGGTAATATGGACCCTTTAAAACAACTGAAAACCAGATCTATGCTTTGAACTTGGGAAAATGAAAGAACCTGTAATGAGTAAGTTGCAGAAAAAGTACAAGACCAGCACACGAGAATTTAAAACGTTATATTTTCTCACACTTGCATAACTGACTCAATTTGTCCAGCTGTCTTTTTTTCTCAACAACAAAATGGAATATCTCAGTTGGAGTCCGTGCATTTACAATAGCCCCACATTAGTCAGGGGGTTATTAGTGCTGCTTATAACATATGCCGTGAGAAACCTGTTGCTCAGTGACTCAGAACTTCAGATAAAATACATTTGTTCTACGAAGCCGCAGTAATGACAGACTGTGGCTATAATGGGAGTAAAGAGCCAAAAGTGCTTTTAATTGACTGTCATTTTCACCTCGTTCATTGGAGCTTTCACACATTTTAAGAACAAGAGTGAGCAGAAAATGTTAGAAATGTTATTGGGCTGACTCATTCATTTTAAAACCAAAACTACCACCAAGTGCTGCAAACCTCACCAGAAGATCACAGGTTTGGTTTCCGGTTCACTCCTATGTGCTCCTTCTCTTTTCGTCCTCTACTCCTCCTCTAATTTTCCTTCATTCTTCATTTGCTCCTCTTCTCCTCCTCTCCCATTCTTCTCTATTCTCCCCTCTCTTCTATATCTTTTCCTCCTTTACTCCTCTGCTCCCCCTCCCTTTTTTCCCCATCTCCTCCTTCTCGTTCTCCTCCTCCATTCCTCCTATGGTCTTCCCCTTTTCTGCTCCTTCTCCTTCTTTTTGTCATTTCCTTCTCCTCTGATCCTACTGTTCTGCTCTTCTCCTAATCTTTTCCTCTTCCCTACCTCCCTCTACTCCTTCTTTCTTCTTCTCCTCCCCCTCCGATCATCTCCCCTTCTGCTCCTCCTCCTTCCCTCTTCCTCTCCTCCTCTGCCCCCTCTCTGTTCCTCTCTTTCTCTGTTTCTCTTCTTCCCCCTATTCTCCTCTCCTCCCTCTCTCTTCTTCCGCTGCTCCTCCTCTCCTCCCTCTTCCTCTCCTCCTCTGCCCCTTTGCTGTCCCTCTGCTCCTCCTTTCTTCCCCCTCTTCTCCTTCTCCTCTCCTCCCTCTCTGTTCCTCCTCTGCTCCTCCTTTCTTCCCCCTCTTCTCCGTCTCCTCTCCTCCCTCTCCATTCTCCCTCTGCTCCTCCTTTCTTCCCCCTTCTCCCCCCTCCTCTACTCCTCCTCCTCTCCTCCCTCTGCTATCCCCTTCTTCCCCCTCTTCTCCTTCTCCTCTCCTCCCTCTCTCCTCCTCCTCTGCTCCTCCTTTCTTCCCCCTCTTCTCCTTCTCCTCTCCTCCCTTTCTGTTCCTCTGCTCCTCCTTTCTTCCCTCTTTCCCCCCTCTCCTCCCTCTGCTATCCCCTTCTTTCCCCTCTTCTCCTTCTCCTCTCCTCCCTCTCTCATCCTCCTCTGCTCCTCCTTCTTCCCTCTCTTCTCCTCCCTCTCTTCTCTTTCTCTCTTTCCACTCAGACCACACAAACAAACAGCAAGTTGTTGTCCTTTCAGATTTAGAACCAGAGGAATACCAACTGTTCTCCGCCACATTCCTGCGCTCCACAAAGCTCCACTGTCCCTGTACTGTGGGGCGGTCGTGCTCAGAGGCACAAGGGCACACAGAGGCACACAGATTCACACAGAGGCACAGGTGGGGCAGAGTTTCACAAATATTTCACATTTCAAAATCCGCCTCGTCTTTTTCCAGTTTGTTTACGGGTCAACAAATGTTTCTGCAAGTCTACTGTAGTCCGCATAAAGCAAAAATAAACAGCAATGGCAACTATTTGCAAACTGATGATACTTTACAGCTGATGTCATTAACACTCCCTGGGGGTGTGACGCTAACTGAAAGCACTACTCTGTTTGAAGCTCTGCATGGCAAAGGCCTATCAAAAAATAAGAAAAAAAATACCAATTTTGAGGTAAAAATGCCCTATTTTAAGTGAAATTATCTGCCAGTGCAGTAAGAAATTTCCACTTACCAAGTTTTCTTAAAACAAGACGAAATACGAATCTTGTTCTAAGCAGAAAACACTAGTTTCAAGTGTTTATGACAAGATTTTTCACCTTATTGGTTTGAGAAGGAAGTTAAAGAGGCTTAACCTGGCTTGATTTAATATAAAAAGTGCTTAGAATAAGTTGCAATATCTAGATAAGATGTAACAGGATGGAATATCTTGAAACAAGTAAAAAAAATCTAATCTTATTAAGTAAAAAAATCTTAAACTTGGTCTTTTAAGATAAATCTGCTTAATTCAAGTCAGTTTAACTATGCTAGAAAATCCTTTTTTGTAGTGTGATACTCAAATTAGACTTTAATTTAGACTTTATTTTAACACAATCTGACCAGAATTGAGCTTTGAGAGATTTGAGATTTGGTTGGTTTGGTTTTTCAGTTATGGCGCAGTCTATTGTGCTCTGGACTCAGGGAAAACCCGACCTCCACCTCGCAAAATGGCAATGGACCGGCCAATCAAATCAGGGTTTCCAAAACGCAAACTCGTGCTAGTTTGGTGCAGACCGAGTTGGTTAGACATTAATCTTTCTCGGGCATCCATATTTTCCCTAACTGGAACGAATTCACGGATGTTGGGAGAACCGACTCCGATTTATCGAGTAACAACGGTCAGTGGAATGATTACATTAGTCATTTTCACCTTTTTGTTGAAAATCACAACCAAGAATGCTCATATCAATCACAGGCTCCTGAAAATGTATTGTTTAAATTTGGGATTGTATTTTTTCTTATGTTTTCACACAGTCTTAAAATGTTTTTCTTTGCTGATGTGTGCATGGAAACTGCTGAACATTCCTCCAATAGAAATGCATTAAATAACACCCCCAACGTGATGTCACTGCAAAATATCAATCAAGATAAGATAAAAGATTCATTGCTATGCCTGGTATGGTAAGATTCATTGACATTAAACATCTACATTTACATCCATGGAGACAAACAGGGACACCACCTCTCAAAACAACTCTTAGCACAAGCACAATTTAGCAAACGCAAGCTAAATCCTCAGCTTATAAATTGGGCCCATAGCAATTAAAATACATGCTACAATCACCTAACACCTTTTCTATTACTACAAAAGAAAACAAAATATTTAAATTCAACTCTTTTTGATGATGATTTTAAGATTTTATATATAAATAAACACATAACATATTACATACTGTAGATACCTGTCAAATTAAAGCATGAAATTGTTTAAACCAAGGCCATAACATGAAATTCTGAGCAAGAAAACAGCTATAACTGAATAAATGCAAGGCACATAAGTGTAATGCTATACTGTGGAACATTCCAGGCAAAAACATCTTCATGAACACAAGCATGTGGCAGATCCTCCACCAAAAAACAGTGTGTAAAAGAATTTTTTTTTTCAGAAATGCCGGTCGGTCAGTGTCTCACAGATTTCTGTTGTGCTAATATATATTTGTGGAATAGATGCCTGATTTGGAGCGCCTGTTAGTCACATTGGGATAATGGCATTCACAGAGGTGTTACTGTCTCACAAGTCACAACAAGAAAAATGTCTCGAACCCAAAAGAGCGGAAATCCACAGACGCAGCTGTCACGAGTCCTTTCATTTGTCAAAACAGGGATCTGATTTAAAATAAACAGCTAAAATGGACATAAGCCTTATTGTCACTTCTTTATACAGTCTGTGGTTTTAGATGAATTATTAACCTTGGTTTGATTGATAAAAAAGCCATTTCAGTTCCATCTAAAAAGTCGAAAAAAGTCAGACTAGCGTTCTCCACTCAAGTCTGCATGTTTCTGTTGTAGGGAGTATTATAACCTGATTTGCAGGCCACATAGAGATAGAAACAAGGACAGAGCTGGAGGTGTATAGTAAGTCGTGTAAAATAATATAATAACTTAAGGATTCGCTGTTCTTTGGTTCAATGATCGCAAAAAAACTTATAATAGTGTAATTTCTTCTCACAAATAACTAAAAATTTAAATCCTGGCATCAACATTTTGTTATAACTTTTCATGAATTTGATCAAGTACAGTCAAGTAGGCAAATTACAGACGCCTAATTAAAATAAATCTAAAGTAATTCAACCTAACTTTTGATATTCAAGTACTTTTCACTCCACGTCGGCTTATTTAAAACGTCTAAAGACGATGTCTAAAGTTTGTAATGAGAGGAATTGCCTCTGTTTCTGTTCCGTGCGTCGGCTTGAATGAAGGACCATAAGTGTATTTCCAGTCAGTGATACTGGACTCCTCTCTTTTCCCTCCATAGACTCACACTGGAGCCAAACCCTCTGCCGGGTGGAATCGGGGGGGCAGAGGGGACCAGGGGGAATTCTGCTGCCCCCTTCTGCCCCCTTCTGCCTTTGCCCTGCCCCTGCTCTGCCCCACACACACCCCAAATGCTGCACATCCCATTAATGCTTACAATTCAGGCTATTCTGCTGAGCCACTGGTTCAGAGGGATGTTTGGGAAGGGAGTGAGACGGAGGGAGCGGAGAGAGAGGGAGAGAGGGATGGAGGGAGGAGAGAAGAGATGGTGAGACAGAGGGGGAGCGGAAAAAGGATAAAGGAGCAATGAGAGAGAGGTATGGAGGGAGGAGAGAAGAGATGGTGAGAAAGAGGAGAAGCGGAGAGAGAAGGAGACAGAAGAGCTATAGGAGAGAGGGATGGAGGGATGAGAGAAGAGAGAGAAGAGATGGTGAGAGAAAGGGGAAGCAGAGAGAGTAGGAGAGAAGAGCTATAAGAGAGAGGGATGGAGGGACGAGAGAAGAGAGAGAAGAGATGGTGAGAGAGAGGGGGAGCGGAGAGAGAAGGAGAAAGGAGCTATGAGAGAGAGGGATGAAGGGATGAGAGAAAAGATGGTGAGAGAGAGGGGGAGAGGAGAGCGAAGAAGTGAGGAGAGCTGTGACAGAGAGGGATGGAGGAGAGAAGAGATGGTGATGTGAGAGAGAGGGGAGGGAGGAGAGAAGAGATGGTGAGACAGAGGGGAAGCAGAGAGAGAAGGAGAGAGGAGAGCTGTGAGAAAGAGGGATGGAGGAGAGAAGAGATGGTGATACAGAAGGGAAGCGGAACGAGAGAGGGAAAGAGGAGCTATGAGAGAGAGATGGAGGGAGGAGAGAAGAGAGGAGATGGTAAGTGAGAGGGGGAGAGAGAGGGTGGAGAGAGGAAGTTGAAGAGGGGAGAGAGAGAAACTTGGAAGAGGAGAGGGAGGAAATGAGGACACTGAAAGAAGAGGAGGAGAGCAGAGAGTAGACAGAGTTGGGAGAGAAAAGAGAGAGGGATGAGAGGGAGAACCAGAGACAGAGAGAGGATATCTTGATGATGGCACGTCAGAAGAGAGAAGGGGGTAGAGAGGGAGGGCTTGTGGGATAGAGAGAAGAATAGGAGAAAGGGAAGTGAGGTGAGAAAGAGATAAGATGAGAGAGAAAACAGAGAAAGAAGCAACCGAGAAGAGACTGTTGGAGAAGGAAAAGAGAGAGGAACCAGAGACAGAGAGGAGCCAAAAGATACAGGAGGAGAGGGGAGGGAAGAGAGAAGAGAGGAAATGAGAGAGAGAAGAGACTGAAGGAGACAGGGTTCATTTGAGCGTGTAACTGAGCCTCTGATGGATTTAGTGAATGGAGTTGACTGTAAGAAGTTTATGTTCTTTGGGGGCCTTGAGGAAAAGGTTAATGAGGACACAGATGAGAGGACAGGACTTATTTACTGTACAAAAACAAAAGGATTCGAGATTTATAGTGTCTCAAGTTCAAGTACAGCTTCGCTCAAACAGTGAGAGATACTGGACACTACATTCATGCCATACTCCAAACAACTGTACAACAACTCACCTTTATGTACTCATTATTTCATCTTTGCACTGTTTTCTCCTCATGACCTCTTATATTTCCTTATAATTTTTGTTTCTCCTCCTCCTCTCCTCATGTTCTTCTTCTTTTTTCTCTGTGTACTGGTTCCAGATAGTTAATGTCCCAGATTCCAGATAGTTAGTAGTAAAAAAAAGATAGTTATGTCACATGATTTCAAGACTTACATGTTTAGTTTATCTTTGTGGGGGTTGAAGGAAATGCGGGATCGTTTTTAGTCACTGTAAAGCACTTTGTGTTGCAGTTTTTTGTATGAAAAGCGCTCTATAAATCAAGTTTGATTGATGGATTGATATACACTGCAAAAAACAAAATCTAGTCAAGATAAAATGACTTGGATTAAGAAATGTTTACCATGATTTGAGTAAATTTGACTTGACAAGTAAAATTATGTACCAGTGCAGTAAGATTTTTGTACTTAAAATATGAAAATACACCTTGCTACACATAATACACTCTTGCACTTAAAATAAGAAATAAAATCAAACATTGTTTGTATATAAAAAAAAAAAAAACACTTTTCCCACTGGCGGATAATTTTACTTGTCAAGTTGAATCAACTCAAATAAAGTAAAATGTTCTTAATTTAAGTCATTTTTACTTACCTAGATATTGTTTTTTCAGTGTATATAGCTGAGTTATATTTGCATTACTATATTTCTATATTTTATATTTGCTTGTAGATATATATTTATGCCTTATTTTGAACCAGACTCTTGCTATGTTTGCTGCTTATTTTGAATTTATTATTACCATTATATATTTATTACTCTTTGTTATTATATTATATCATGCACTGGAAAAAACAATATCTAAAATGATTTAATGAATCTGCTTAAATAAAGTAAAATGTTCTTAATTTAAATTTATGATTTAAATTAAGAACATTTTACTTTATTTAAGCAGATTCAACTTGACAAGTAAAATGATCTGCCAGTGGAATAAGTTTTTTGTTTTTAATTCAAGCAACATTTAATTTTGTTTCTTATTTTAAGTGCAAAAAGTTCTTGTTTTTCTTATTTTAAGTATAAAAAGTCAATTTGTCAATTTGAATTTACTCAAATCATGGTAAAACTCTCTTAATTCAAGTCATTTTAACTTGACTAGATTTTGTTTTTTGTACTGTGATGTGTGAGCTACTGTGTCCAAACAATTTCCCTTGCGGATCAATAAAGATTGTTTAAGTCTAAACTCTTGTTCTGTATGTATATTCAAACTATCCCATAAGAAAACCAAGTACCTGACAACAAAATATTCAAACACTTAAACAGGATTATGAAATGCTTACATTAGTATTTAGTACTTTTCCACTTTCAAGGGTTCACTCAGAGCACTTTACATCAAGGAACCACTCATCCATTCACACACATTCATCCACCAGTGTACATAAACACTGGGGGCAAGGTCAATTAAGTGTTTTGCCCAAGGACACAGCAAAAGTTTTCATCGAGAGCGAGATTTGAATCAACTTTCAGGTCAATGGACAAACATTCTGCCAACTGAGCTCCTGCCACTAACACTCGCACTGATCACAGGTTCCTGAAAGCGTGTTGTTTATATCCATTTTGTCTTTGTTTCTTACGTTTTTAGATTGCTAATGCGTGCATTTTGTCACCACGGTAACTTCTGAATATTCCACCATTAGAGACCCATGTTGAACACCCCCAGCGTGACGTCACTGCAAATAACCTACACAATGTTCCTACAGTAAACCAGTTTCCAGTAGCTGCTTAACATTTGGGAAACCCCAGTGTGGCCAGTCTCCACCACATCTCTGGCCTCGGTCTTGGGCTCTTTGGCTCGGTCTGGTGCCTGTGTTGTGGAAAACTGGTCCGGTGCACTCCGTGTTTGTTTACATTTTCACTGTGAGCTCCTCTGAGACTCGCTGGTCCCTGTAACCCGTGGGAAGCGACAGGGTAATAAATAGCATCAAAAGAAAGTGGATACAAAGCCAATGCGAAACAGCTTGTAGTTGATTTAATATGGTGTTTTATAATTAAGTTCAGTTAGATTATTTGGCTTGTGAAAAGTCAATAGAGTTCGTTCAAAAGAGAGAGTTGGTGGTTCAGATCCAGCCCAAGAGCAAGTCTTTGTGTGCCTGGGTAAAATACTTCATACACAAGAAGGAATATGATAGTGGTTGCGCCATGATGAGGTTTAGATTGACATTCCCCTCCTTTTAAAATAAAAAAACATTAATTGTTACTGTGAGTGGGGTCACCTGTCCACTTGGTTTGCTGGTGTCACCTCTCTGTATACAGAGACTTGAAACAATAACATCGTCATGAGGACAAGAGCGTTTGTCCACTGATCCGGAGGTTGGCAGTTCGAATCCCGCTCTCGACATAAACATCACTGGTGAACGGTCAGATCCACTGGCCCACAGGTTGGTGGTGTGATTCCAGCTCCCACAGATGAATGATGCTGTTGGTGTTGTGTCCTTGGGCAAGACACTTAACCCACCTTGCCTCCAGTGGCTGTGCACGCTGTTGTATCAAAGTGTGTGTGAATGGGAAAGCGGTTCCTTAATTTAAAGCGCTTTGAGTGGCTTAAAGAGACAGTTTGGAATTTTGGACATAGGGCCTCATTTCCCAGTGAGCCAGAGTGTTGGAGACGTGTGGAGACACTTTTTTAAATATTCCATCCAGTCCTTGTATTTGGACAGGTTGCTGGTGCTAGGCTAGTGCATGTCAATGGCCATAGTTGTCCTGCCACTAAAAACACTCTTATCTCCCCCACAGTGCACCCGAGGAAAAACTATCATAAGTCCAGACTGTCGATGTGAATGTCTGTGTCGATAGAATAATGTTAGAAGTAAAACCAACCTTGAATTTGAAGGATTTATGTCTGAGCAGCAGCAGCGACTGATAGAAAGTTTGGCAGCGGCGGAGTGATATATGAGAAAACAGTCCCTCAATATGAGACGATTCATGCGATGCAAGTTTAGTTTTATTTCAACCATTATTCTATCAATACAGTTACATCGACAGTCTGGTGTTATAATTGTTTTGCCCCAGGTGCTCTGTGGAGTGGGTAAGACTGTTTTTAGTGGCAGGACAACTATGACATGCACTAGCCTAGCACCAGCAACCTCTCCAAATACAAGGACTGGATGGAATATTTTAAAAAAAAATGCCTCCACACGTCTCCAACACTCTGGTTCACTAGGAAATGAGGCCCTATGTCCAAAATTCCAAACTGTCCCTTAAAGGTGGAAAATCGCAATGTGACCTTTTACTATAAACACACCAACAGAAAAGTTACACAGTGCCCCTTTAATACATTTAATAATAGTATCAATAACTCAATAATACACACACTTTTAAAGGCTCTTTGATAGCCAATAGAAAAGCCATTGTTTCATATTACTACTGTGAGCTTAAGTCTCCAGTCTGGTCAAAGTTGAATTACGTAATGTGTGTGAGCAGTGAGCTTTATCGCACATTTTATCTGAGTTTATTTAGTCCAAGGTCCAGGAGTGGTGTCGTTATTGACCAAGCAGTTTCCTGTGACCACTCAATAGAGGAGAAAAGCCCTTTGTCTAAAACAAGACCCATAACTGTGATCAATAGAGCGTGGCCTGGAGCTGTTACTGGAAGCCTGCCTCACAAAAGCTGCTCTCTAAATAAACCTGCAGGGAGATTCTTATCAGGTGCTGAGATAAGTTTGTAGCAGATTTACTATTTTAAAGGTGTCATTTTTCGGGGGGAGGGTCCACCACCTGCCTGTCTCCACGAAGAGCTAAACAAAAACATTTAACCGAGGCTCAACAAAATCTTTTTACGTTTGTCTCGGAGGACTGTGACCATAGAAGACAATACTTTTCCCAACTGTATTCTCAAGGACAACAGTAAAACAGAAATGCATCTCTGTGTTTGGAGTCAAGATATGGAGCTTGTTTAATCATGATTTTAAAAGTTGCAGTAGTGTTTCTAGATTTAAGAAAATGTACAAGGATAAAGCAGAATAGAAAGTGGACTAAGAAAAATGTTTAAAGTTAATAAAAGCACAAGAGAGATATTGTAACATACATATGGCTCATTGGTGACTTGGTTTGGTTTTTGGGGTGGGGACTGATTATTAAAGATATGTTTGTTTATTCATTTATTTATTTTGATCTGTGAAAGTTGCAGGCTTTATAAGATTTATCTTCTTCCTGTTCCTTTTATCCATGCAGCAAAGACAAGGGAACTAATGGTTGGAATATGTATTTATGTCAATTGCCAGATTTGTCCTTAGTTCAAGGACCATGTTGTCCACCCTCCTGTGGGCTCACCACCTGCAGAGGGGTTCATAGGGGGGGTCAGGTGCTATGAGTAAACTGCCCCCGCGACCCAGCCGGATTAAGCGGGAGAAGATGGATGGATGGATGCCAGATTTGTTGTTGCTGTTGTTCTCTTTAAGTTGATGCCAACAAAATAACAGCACGAGCAATAAATAAATAAAGTTGTTATGGCCAGTTCGAGTTTAATGTGTGACTAAACAAAGATGAAGGTCAGATCTGTAGAGAGGGCTCATAGACTGTGAAGGTATTTATAAGAAATAATAATTGCAAGCACATGTAACTGAATAAATGTGCGATGGATAAGGTCCAGGTAATGCAATAATATCCCTCTCATAATACTTACATTGTGCACCTTTAAAAATATTGAAGATGGCACGACTTTGTTTGTGTTTTTACTTTCTTTAAAAATGCACTGTGTAACCCCTCACCTGCTTGCCAACATGAAGATTTTATTACTTTGCCTTGAATATTCCAGTGTATGGCATTAAATAAATTATATTATTCTCCATCGAGGCAAGAAGGAGATGCTACTAATCCAATTTATAGGTCATATATGTGGAGAAGTGACCTTGCTCATAAAGTCTGAATGTTTTGAGCACTGCAGACACCCATAAGTTTAATATCGCCCATGGAAACTCTCCAGACAACAAAAGACAGCAGACGCCCAATCAGAAAAGTTACACAGTGCATCTTTAACTTATAAGCTATACTGTATCCTGTCTTTATTTCAAAAACAGGACCGACAAAACAGAACAAAATCTTAACATCCAACATTTGAAGTAAGAAAAGTGGTTTCATTAATAATAAATCATTATTTATAAAGCACTTAAAATGTTTTCAAAGTGCTGTAAGCCACAAAGAACAATAGAAAAAGCATAAAAATAGCATACAAAAACTGATAATGATGCAAACAGTTCAGTTAATTATAATAAATAAATAAAAAGAAATAGAATAAAAAGAAATAGGGCGTAAAATCAAGATAAAACCAGTTAATGGAAGGCCAACCAATAAAAATGGGTTTTAAAAAGTGATTTAAAAGATGATACTGGTGGTGTGAGCATTATCTCCTCAGGCAGGTCCTTCCAAAGCCAAAGAAAAGTGGTTTCATTGGAAAAGATTTGATGTATAGTACAGTCTATGCACAGGCCCATGTGGATAGAGCAACCATGCCCCCTAGCGGCCATACGACAAAACGAAAAATAAAGTTACCTGTTTAAGGTTTTCTCTTTGTTTTAATTTGAAGGTTTTGAGGAAACACTTTGCAGCTCATTTGCAGCTTTCAGTCTTTCAACTTGACCGACTGACTCTTACTCTAAACGGGAGAAGGGTTATTTGTTGTTTTCAAAGGTGGGGCGATAAAAATGCGGTCCTATTTGGTTATTACTTTGTTTTTAACAGTGGCTTTGGCCTATTACGTCTATACACCTTTACCTGACGCTTTAGAGGACAAATGGAAACTCATGTCGGTGGATGTAATAATTCGGACTATAATGCACTATGTAAGTTTGATATTTTTTTGACATGCAAAAGACAAATTAATTAGAGCTATTATGGCCAAAAGACAAAAATGCAGAGCTAATTTAAATTATCAACGATTTTTGCTTACTTTTTATAGGTCAGAAAATCTAGACTGCAAAGGACAAGTCTGTGCAGCATGTTGCATAAATGTAAAACACACTGAAAGATGCATTTAGTACGGATGTTATGAGGGTATGTGTTCAAATAGTTATTTATACAGTGGTGGAAAAGTACTGCAAATTTGTAGTCAAGTAAAACTACTGTTAGGTGAATTACAGAGGGAGGGCTGTTGGCTTTTTTTTCCTTTTTGATTTGCTACACTCTTGTATCCCTTATTTCTGTCAGACCTGTACCCCCACATATATTAAAAAAAAAAAAAAAAAAAAGATTACAAAAATACAAAATAATGCACAAAATAGTTGCAGGAATATTCTCTCTGCACTCACCTTTGATCCACAGGGGTAAACTGTTAGTAGGTGAAGAGTTGTATAAATAAATCCATGAGAACACAAAAAAGGTGCTTGGATAAGATACATTTGTTTTTTATTTAAACATGACCAAACTATAACCTTTCATTTGTAAATATTTAATGCAAATGTTGAAGTGTAGGTTGCACGCCACATAACAATTCTGACTAAACTGTGACTAAAACTAAATCAGGACTAGAACAGGACTCATCTACATCAGTAAGCTGGGGTCAAGTCAGGACCAAACAAGTCAAAGAATGAATGCACCCTTTGAGAAAAAATGTTTTAAAAAAAGCAAAAAAAATCTGATATTTAACCAAATAATTATAATATTCTATCAAGAAACCTTCAGTCAGTATATTTGAACTGTTAAAAATGAATAAAACAAAATCTAAATGAAGGCAAAGCCTCAACCAGGATTACACGGGAAAAGTGAAAGGATTCAAGCACACACCAAAATTTAACACATTAATAATAAAAAGGGAAGAGCTAAAGGCTGTAACAGACTAGTTCATGACTAGTGATGGAAAAAGGTAATTGCTGATTAATGGACTACCAAAATAATCATCAGTTTAATGGTCTTATATTACACAAAATTGATTCTTTTGCGGTTTTAACCATGTTGTAATGTTGTTACTGGCCCAAAAACATATGTAGAGTTGTGTTTTGTTTCATTCAAACATGAGTGATCCTTTATTATGCTCTGTTCCACCTTGTGATGTCATGTAGTGGTAATTTTCAAGTTAACAGCTACCTTTTACCTTTACCTACCTTTTACACTTTGTTCAGTAGAAATGAGCAATTCCAGGGCTGAAATTATCCAAATAATTCCAAAATAATTCTATGTTACTGAAACAAAACAAAACTCCAGGTATGTATTTGATGAGGAAACAGCATTATAACACTGATTTTTTAAAAAGCACAATATGTTCCCTTTATTTCCATATTATATTCTTGCTTCCTCCAGGCTGCACTGAAGCAATGGCTTGGCTTTGGCCACTACATCCACACCTTCAGGGAGATCACACAGTCTTTAAATCCTCCACCTGGTACAGATTTCCTCCCTGGAGTTAAAGCGACGGACGAGACTTTTGCTGGTGTTCCAGTGCGAGTGTATGAAGCGTCTGGCAGAGAGGGAAGCCTGAGGAGAGGACTCATGTATTTCCATGGAGGAGGCTGGGCCCTGGGCAGTGCTAGTAAGTGTGTGCAGTAGTGGGAATATCAGTTTTTACTTTAATCATATAATGGGTAGCCTATTGGTCGTGTGTGTATACAGTAAGTACTGTGCAGCTGATGTCATCAACATTCCCTGGGGGTGTGATGCTAACTGTAGGCTCTGCTCTGTCTGTTTCTCAAGTTAGACTTCAGTCTGAGCTGTTTGTGCTGTTAATCTGTTTTAGTCACTCTCACCTTTTTTGTTGAAAATCAAACACCTAAACAGGACATAAACACCTGTATTTACTACAGGTTCCGGAAAATATATTGTTTAATTCCATTTTGGATTTTCTTGAGTTTTCAGACTATTTTAAAACTGACACTGGCTGTGTTTGCTAATGTGTACATTGCGTCACCATGGTAACTGATGAACATTCTGCCGTAAAGATACATGTAGAACACCCCCAGTGTGATGTCAGTGCAAAGTGTCAAGTGAACATTTAATCTTAATGGAGACAAAACGAAGAACCACCAGGGCAAAGTATTACTGTAGCTATAGTATTACTATTATATTATTTTATTATTATCTATTATCTATTATTTATTATAATAAAATGAAAACTAGATATATACAATTAATGCCAAACTGGAACATTCTAGAAACAGCAATAACATCTCCATGAGACAGTGCACCTTAAACTATCATCCATAAAGTTTGATTTCAAGGTGGTCACAACATGGATGTAGATGTATCTAGACACTGGACACCGATTCACTGTTGTTCATTTAAATCAACAGAGAACTCGTCTTACGACAGAATGAGCCGGATCCTGGCTCTTGAGCTCAACGCAGTGGTGGTCTCTGTGGAGTAAGTAGCTGCATTCTGTGTATTTACTGCTACTACAATCTATAGGATACTTAAAGATCCTATATTACACAAAATTTAAGTCATATTGTTACCTCATCAAAAAATACCTGGAGTTGAGTTTTCTTTCATACACACTTGTTTGATAAGCCTCTGTTATGACTCTGTTTACATCTCCAAAGTTCAAAATGCTCTGTTCCACCTTGTGATTTCATGAAGCTGTCGTTTTCAAGTTGCCTGCTTTTACCTTTACCAATAATAATATTAAAATACATGTGACATCACAAGGTGGACCAGAGTGTTTTCTGTTTTAGTGAACAGCCTAAATATGCCGGGTTTGTGTGTTAAACATGCCTGAATGAAACAAAGGTTTGTTCTTGATGAGGAAATGGCATACATAACAAAGATAGAAAATAGTGTAATATGGGCAACACTTGAATCTTGAGGAAGAAAACTATTATACTTGACTGTACCGTTATACTAACATCATTTAATTTGTGTTATAGATACAGACTTTATCCAGAGGTGCAGTTCCCGGTGCAGTACTTGGACTGCCTGGCTGCAGCGAAGCACTTCCTGTCTGCAGAGGTTTTGTCCAAATATTCAGTGGACCCAGAGCGAGTGGGCGTGTCCGGAGACAGCGCCGGAGGCAACCTGGCAGCAGCAGTGTCTCAGGAGGTCTCTAGAATTATGAGAACATAGTGATTGTGTTTATAACCTGTGGCATTGACCCATATACCGTATGTGAGTGGACAAAGCTAAAGCACTAGTTGCCGCGTGCCAAATAGGAAGTGTGCCAGGAGGCTCTTCCGGCTCCTTCTGTCCCTTTTTCCCATTGACTTACATTGATTTCTTAACACCCCTCTCTCCGTAACTGCTACACTGAGCCTAGTCATTTTTATCTTAAATTGTTCGTATGAACCTGCTCTACATGATCCTGATTTTTTCATTTCGCTATCTTGTTCCTAAATCAATATATGAACATAAATAATGACCAATCAGACGCCTTCATTCCCCGAGGTCGCTGTTGCCTAGCGTTAGCAACAGGTTTGATTGACAGCTAGTTTCGCTGCTAAATAAGTTCCCTTCGCACTTTCCTGCCCCGATTGACTATTTTTGAAATAAAATTACAAAATATCTCAAACAATTACAATAACTAACGTTACTAGAATCTTAACTAGCAGGCTTACAGCAGAATGCGAAACGAAACGAAACGAAATCTGCAGAATGCGAAATCTGCAAACTGCGAAATCTGCAGACTGCGAAATCTGCAAACTGCGAAATCTGCAGAATGCGAAATCTGCAGAATGCGAAATGGTGTGTTTATGTTTCACCCGAAAGTACATTACACCATCTGACTTGCGCGAGTGCAATATATGCTGTTCAAAGGACCTAAACGGGTCAGTCTCCGTGAAGAGGACATGACACCCCAAAAAATTTGAACTATTTTTGAGGTAAGGTTAAAATGACCTTTTTCTGTTGTTGTAAACACCGTTTTCTAATAGGCGGCATTAGCCTAGTGTACATGCATGAATGCTAGCCAGCACTGCCGTATGGATAGCTTTACTCGTAGGCAAGCTGTTATGTTGCAGACAAGGGAGCACACACTGCTCCAGGGACTGTAACCAAACTCTGTTATTAACTGTAAGTAGCTTTGGATAAAAAGTGTCAGCTAAGTGTAATGTATAATGCAATGTAAACAGGGGTTATTCTAGGCTTCCCTTATCCCAGGCTATTGTTTTCATAGTCATATTTGCCATGCCTAAAAGATACCGCTCCATTATTGCAGTGGAATAAATAATGAACAAATCCAGGTCTTTACTGATGATTTATATTAGGCTTTTAAATTGTACATAGTTACAGTTAATGGGTGCGTGTGCGTGTGTGTGCGTGTGTGTGCGTGTGTTATCTGACACTTTTTATCCAAAGCTACTTACAGTTAATAACAGAGTTTGGTTACAGTCCCTGGAGCAGTGTGTGCTCCCTTGTCTGCAACATAACAGCTTGCCTACGAGTAAAGCTATCCATACGGCAGTGCTGGCTAGCATTCATGCATGTACACTAGGCTAATGCCGCCTATTAGAAAACGGTGTTTACAACAACAGAAAAAGGTCATTTTAACCTTACCTCAAAAATAGTTCCAATTTTTTGGGGTGTCATGTCCTCTTCACGGAGACTGACCCATTTAGGTCCTTTGAACAGCATATATTGCACTCGCGCAAGTCAGATGGTGTAATGTACTTTCGGGTGAAACATAAACACACCATTTCGCATTCTGCAGATTTCGCATTCTGCAGATTTCGCATTCTGCAGATTTCGCATTCTGCAGATTTCGCAGTCTGCAGATTTCGCAGTTTGCAGATTTCGCATTCTGCAGATTTCGTTTCGCATTCTGCTGTAAGCCTAACTAGCATTATTTAACTAGCATAAAGTAAAGTGAATTTCGTGAAATTGCCAACTCTATTGTTCGCATGTAACAGAACAACATAAATCAATGACTTAAACTTACTATTTCAAGTTTGATGATAAAAGCTAAAAGTGACTATTATTCTCAAGAATCACCAAAATACAGCGGTTCGTGCAGAATGATGCAGAGTATCGCATTGCCGCTCTGCCATGAGAAGGGCGGGCACATTTAACGACCTCAGTCATGATTGGCTCTTGTGGTTGCTATGATACTCGTGGTCGGATTTCCAAATATGGAGCCTCGTTCCAAATTCGCTCCTGTAACCGTGGCATCAGGAGCCTCATCTGAGCGGCGCTGAACGCTGTGGGTGACGTCACACTCACTTAGTCCACTCATATATACGGACTATGTGTTGAACTCAGGTCGAGGCATGAGTCGAAATTAAACAGTCAGTGTCAGAAGGATGTGATACAAATAAAATCAAAATAAGTGTTGAATTTGAATGGTTCAGTTATTGAATGGTTCAGTTTTTATACAGCAAAAGTAGCTCTACTTATATCAAATGTAATACAATAGGCAACATAATAGGGCATGCAAGAATTGTATTATGAATGTCTTGACTTGAACGTGACATATTCTTTCAGATACAAAGTAAATATGTTCAAGTCAAATATTGGTTTATACTACAATTACATAGTATATATGTTGGTTTATTCTTGGTTATTAAAACATTGTACCAGACCCAGTTGGTATAAAACTGGGGTAAATGGACTCTCTCTGATCTGAATCGTCACTACCTAAACTCCAGCACCTGTAGCTATTGATCAGTGCTAGTGCAGCCTCTGCAGCTCAGTAAGGGAATTCTGGAGGCGCTAAACTTTCACGAAGCATGGCTTGTTCATATTCTGCAAGTTAAAGCACAGGCATGCCAGATTCATTTGTGATTCCTAGAGTTACAGCACAGGCAATATACTGTTCCTTTAAACAACAACGCCTGTAGAGTTTAGACTACTACGACAAACTGAAAGTTAAAAATATGTCCTTCATATGTACTAGTTACTAATCTGATTTATTCTTTTTATTCACAGATTTCCCAAGACCCGAACACGAGTATCATATTCAGTGTCCAGGCTTTGATCTACCCTGCTCTTCAGGCTCTGGACTTCAGCACTCCGTCCGACCTCCAAAACCAAAACATCCCTGTGTTACCTCTAGATGCTCTGATCAAGTACTGGATGCAGTATTTAGGTGTTGACCTTTCATTGCAGGACCAAGTTAAGTTAAACCACCACAGCTCCCTACAGCAGACTCATCTCACCCCTGAGTTAAGAGCTCGATTTGACTGGAAAAAACTGCTCTCTCCAAAATACCACAAGAACAACAAACCCGTGGTGCCAGAGAAAGGGTTGGCTGGTATTACAGAGAAGGTCCCTGCCCTGTTGGATGTCCGTGCCTTTCCACTACTGGCTGACACAGGAGTATTATCCAAATGTCCTAAAGCTTATGTCATGACGTGTGAGTTTGACGTGTTGAGAGATGACGGTTTAATGTACGCTCGGCGCTTAGAGGAGGCTGGGGTGCAGGTGACCAGTGTTCACTATGAGGACGGGTTTCACGGTTGCTTTAGTTTCCTCTCAAATCTGGAATTTAAAGTGACGAAAAGAGTAGTGAGAGACTATATAAACTGGCTACAGGAAAATTTGTAGAAATTGCATTCATTTATATCTGAGCAGTGCTTAAAGGTCCTATATTACGCGAAATTGACTCTTGTGAACTTTTAAGTCGTTACCTCCTCCTTGTTTCATTTATATTTGAGTAACCCTTTATTATTAGTCTGTCCACATCTCTAAAGCTCAAAATGCTCTGTTCCAACTTGTGGTGACATGAGGTGGTCGTTTTCAAGTTAAGAGCAACCTTTTTCTCTTAGCTCAGTAGACACTGGCAATTCCAGGGCTGAAATTGTCCAAATGGTTGTAGTGAAGGTGGGTTTAAAAACACAGTGGAGCTCAGCCTAAATTTGCAGGATTGTGTGTTAAACGTGTGAATGAAACTCCAAATATGTTTGTGATGAGGAAAGCACATTATAACAGATCAGAAAATAGTGTAATATGGGCCCTTTAACCTGAAATTGTGGGTTTCAATCAATCAGTCAAACAAGAATGACATTACCAAATAAATATTCTTTAATGTAAACAACAAACACGTAAAATTAAGGCAAAATGCAAAAGTTTTCTACCACTATACTTAGCTGCACCTCTCAGTGAAAACCCTCCCTCCCAAAATGCACTGAATATGTTTTTAAATAACATCAAATACACAGTTTACACAGAATTTAACAAATGTGAGAGCTCCAAAAAGAAAGGAGCGTGCACTAGTTAAAATGTCATGAATTCAGAATTTTTGTTTTGGGTAGGTTTAACTAGATTTGATTTATTTTTATCCTGTATTTTTATTAATTTGTTTTTGATTACTTGACTTTTTAAAGATATGTTTAAGTTGTAACATATATTTATCTATATTTCAATCAAAAATGTCAGTCAGGAGAAAAAGAAAGTAACAACTGAGATAATTACCCTACTATTGTATACAAACGGCATGAATATCTGAATATAAAAATGCTAAATGCAAAAGAAAAGTCATATAAATCCAGTCTAATCCATAAACCATTCTGAATTCAAGTCATTTTAACTAATGCGCATTTCCATATGACACTGTACAACTGTAGCCTTATGGGACCAGGAATGTTTCTCTCTAAATGTGAATAAAATGAATAAGCTACAGTTGTGTTTTGAGGATTTATTGCTGACAAACTCATATTAAATAGTGTTTTTATATTTTATTTTTGTTAATGTGTTAAAATGTGAATATTAAAAAGATGTAACCACTTCACAAACACAACAGCTATGCTCAAAATGTCACAAACAATTAAGATACATCTAAATTAATTAAAATTTTAAGAATAGATTAGAGTGGAAATGTTTTACAATTCTTAGTAAACACAACAGGGGCCAAATACTGTAGTGGTACCTACTTTAGTCCTTTCAACCTCTTCTTAAACATGCAACTAGCTCATAATATTCAATGAAAAGTTTTAAGTGTATTTTATTACGTGTAGATGTCCTCCAATACTAATGAATGTTAAATTTACAAACGAACAGGGCTGTCAATCAATTAAAATGTTGGTAATTTGCTAAAAAGATAACAGATTAGTTATCTTTAGTTAGAAAACATAAAGGAAAGAAATATTTATAGGCCTCTGGTACTAGTTAATGTTGAGGAATGATAAGAATGATCAAATGATTTCAGTGGTGAAAAATCTTCAAAATGTCTCTTCTAACAGGAAGCTGAAACCAGAAACTGTGGTTTAAATCCATGAATTCCAGTCAGGACATTCCCACATCAGGACAATAAAAGTTTTAAGTGATAAAGGACTGGAAAAGTCTGGAAAATTGATTCAATGCCCCAAAATCTCAAACAAATCTTCAATTAGTGGAGCTGGAATTTCAAAATATGTGCGAATCAAACATGGTACATTTATGTGAATTAACATTTTGCTCTTTTGTATTTTCTTCCTTCATATTTTACCAGTATTTCAGTATTTTATTTGTTATTTCATGATGTGAATGTTTACAGCCACATACTGTAATAAACTAGAATTTAGTGTCAAGTCTGAAGAAATGCACCTCCAACTTTTAACTGCTCAGAAAATGTCTACTTTATGAATTCGGTGCCATGTTGTTGTCATTGCCATTTTCAGATACGTTTCAGAAACTAGCATTTCAAAAAAGCCAGAAATCTAAAATGAGGAGTAAAGTGGACTCATCTATTAATTTCCTTCACTTTCATTTTTGTGGTTATTATGTATACTGCATGCAAACGTGCTAAAAATAACCAAAAAAGAAAATAATTGAAAATAAACAAACCAAACAAACAAAAATGTGATGAAAATGAAATAAAATTTAATGATTTATGTTGAAAATGAAACAAAACAAACATCAAAACAGGAAAAGTAATCAAAACTAAATAGTTAACAGAATGCAGTTTCAGAAAGCACTCATTAACACTTAGTAAAAGCCTATTAACCACTAGAAACAGAAACAAAACAAAACCAAAAAGAACTCAGAAAAAAATCAAAATAATTCAGAAAAGAAATCAATAAATCAAAATAAACTGCAAACTTAAAGATGCAAAGATGTAACTTTTATGAAATTCCACCTGCTTATCTCCAGTAAGATTTTGCTTTGCCTGAAAAGTTTCACATTATGGCACAGAATTATTTATTTGTTTCATTTATTATTATTTTTTATTCAAGTACGTCAATCCACACATCTATCCTGTACATTTTCCTGTGAGGAGAACTGCTCGTCTGCAGGAAAATCAGCATGTTTAATGTGACACTAGGGAACATTTCAGGTAAGGCAGCACTATCTTCCATGCAGATAAGCAAGTGCTGGATCCTCAAACAGAAAAGTTACGCAGTGCATCTTTAATAGTTTTACTCTGAGTCAGTTCAAACTTAAGTACCTCTTCTCAAACTTCCTAAATGTCGTTTCTGTTCCAGGCCTGATCACCTCCCTTTGGTCCATTCAGACTCCCTACTCCATACTGGGCCTTATATTTAACAAACTAAAATAAATCCGCTTTAGATATCAACATAAACCACATTTCCATATAATTACACCGTTTCATATATGTAGTCAGTGGTGATATTATAATGTTCATTAAAAGCGCTTTGCTTTTAAACAAACTGGAGGCAGCATCTTTAAGAGTCTTTAAGATGATAATTTAAGGCAACTACTTCTAAATAAGAGTTGATTTGAGGAACATCTCCCCTCTTTTTTAGACTATAAATTACCATTAAAATTCTTAAGAACAAATAACCTTTAGACATATTTTACATTTACTTGAAACCAAAACCTTCTTGTATTTTAAACACTTTTGCATTTGTGTGTTTGATGCTCTGAGATAGCGACACTGCCCAAAGATTGGAGGAGCTATTTACAAAGACAATTTCCCAAATACTCTTTTAACGCAATACAAAAGGTGCAGAGTAGTGATTTTACAAACTTTTCAAAATAAAAGCCTGGTATATGTCGCCTTCCTTACCACTTAACTCCCTCGATTGTCTCTTCTCTTACTTGTGCCCCTTGTTGGTCTTGAAGGACACTTGCAGCACCTTGTCTCCGAGGCGATAACCGTTGAGGCTGGCAATCGCCATAGACGCCTCCTCGTAATTCGTCATGGTAACGAAGCCGAAGCCTTTGCACTTGTTGGTGTTGAAGTCGCGGATGACTTTGACGTTTGTGACGGCGCCGAATGGGCCGAACATCTGCCACAGCACACTCTCGTCGGCGTCCTGCGTCAGGTTGTAGATGAAGATGCACCAGCCGTTGTTGCTGTTGCCGGGGACGCCCACACCCCCCATCCCACTCATGTGGTCTACGCCCATCGGGGAGAACCTGGGAATCAAGGAAAAAAGGAAGATTAATTTCAACAAGGTAATACCCTCATAATAATAAATAATGCATTGGATTTGCGTAGCAATTTTAATAGACACCCAAAGCAGTACATTATTCATAGCCAGACGTGAGGCAGCAAATATGCACAACATAACATACCCTTTCTGACCACCACCAACACTCGCGTAACCACTACATTCATACTAAGCAATGCGGGTTAAGTGTCTTGCTTATGGACACAATGACAATGTCCAGTCTCTGCTGCCCCATTATGGCACTTATTCCCAGTGGTCTCCCATCCAAATATTAACCAGGTCTGACCTTGTTTAGCTTCAGAGATCTGACATGATCTGGTATACGTTCATATACATCATATGGGTTTTTTCCATGGAAATATTCTTAATGTTTTTCACAAATTCGTTAAAAGATGCAACACAGTCCTCAATCTGACACTGAATCATTCAATATGACCTTAACAATACAAATACAAATGAGTGACTGGAGACACACGTCACTCCTCCAGCACATGTTTCATGACACTTTCACAGACACATAAGAAAACAGCCCTATAAAAACGCCCAACTCAGAGTACAGAGGGTTATTGAATAAAATGTTATGTTTACTGTTAATTACCATCCTGACTCATGTATCTACATGCACATTGTTAGAAAGCCGTATAGTTGTATCCCTAGTGCTCAAAAAATTATTCTGATTGCTGGTTAATTTTCATACAAACAAACATGGTGGCTTATGCAATGATGAAGAAATGTTTGAAACAGGTCAAATAAGAATAGCAACGAACTGAATAAGAAAAAATATGGGTAATCAACTACTTCTGTCTCTGTATGTAAGAGAGCCAAGCCATACTTTGATGTCAAAAAGGTCACTGACAGAAAAACTGTTGGCTAGTGCTAGTGTTTATAACTTACGTAATTTGAGAGGGACCTGTTTAACAGACATGAGAACACATGTTGTAGTTCCAACTAAATCAGTTCTTTCAGGTCAGACGGTATTTAAAAAAAAAAAAAAAAAAAAGTTAAAAATTTTAAAAATCGCTCAGACAGAACGAAGCCTCCGGTTAGCTTCACCCTCCATACATCAGGTGAAAGTGCTCAAAAAGAAGATCTAATACAAAATGAAGCTCACACCTGAAGCGCTGTGCCTGGTGGTGCAGAGGTCCTCCGAATCGTCTGGAGGGGTTGGGGAAGACCTGTGGAGGGACGAGCTGAGCGTTCTTCATCTGGTTTGGATTTGCCGCGAACTTCACGATAATCGGCTCCGTGGCTCCGGGAGGTTTTTGCCCGTTCAGATTTTTGATGGCCTCCTCCGCCTCTGCGCGCTTGTCGTATCGGATAAACGCAACGCCACGGGACGCACCTGGATGTAGGGGAAAAAAAAGGTCTAAGAACTCATCTAAGAACTTTCATTTATTGATACTTTGCAGTAACATCATGCTGGGGGTAAATTTCTATGTATTTATAATGTTCAGAAGTTACCAAGGTGACATAATACACACATTGGCAATAACTACAAAAAAAAAAAAATTCAAGAAAAATTTTAAACAAGACATGTTCACGAGCCTCTGATTAATACAAGTGTTCCAGGTCCTGTTTAGCCGTTTTATTTTCAACAAAAAGGTGACCAACTGAAAAACTATTGAGTAATACTAGCTATCTTGTGACTTGTGTAATGTTATTTGAGAAAAACTTGTTTAACACTACAAATCATCTCACCTTCTAGGTAAATCAGCACAGATTGTGTTAAATTATAGCTCAGATTTCAGTCCATTTGAGTAACAGAGCTTCAGAAAGAGACGGAGCAGAGCCTACAGTTAGCATCACACCCCCAGGAAATGAAAACGGGCCGAGGTACTGGTTAAATCTGTGGAGAGGCGTCCCCACTCAGTAAAAACACATGCAACATTTAATGCCAGACTCTGGCAAAGCGATAACATCTTGACGGACCCTCCACCAGAAAAGTTACATGGTACACCTTTAATTGAACTATTAGTATTTCTAACCCCCGTGACAGCTGACGTTTGATAATTCATTCAGTAAAACATCTTCTAAAACATTTTCTACCTATTTTTACAGCTTATCCTTATACTGTAATTGTAAAAAAAAAAAAAAACAATTATAGAAAAATAGCAAGGACGTCAATCACCTTTCATACCTGTGCCCTGTTCTATAAGCAGACGAGAGTTAATGATCTGTCCGTATCTGGAGAACATGTCCTCCACGTCCTTCTGGCTGAGACCGCGAGGCAGGCCGCTGATGTACAGGTTGGCATCTTTAATAATGTCAGAGCTCGGTCGCGCATAAGAAACCTACAAAGAACAAGCAGCAAAAGCATTAGCGCTTGATAGGGAGAATTACTAAAGTCAAGTTAATTAGTGGATTATAATGAGGACTGCTTTACTAATTATTATCCACTTAGTACTGAAGATTTTTTCTATATATAGTAGTTGAGATATTTTTAACATTCATATTGTCATTTTTAATTAACAGATTAATTAATTAAATTGTACAGATTTGATAGAAAACTGATGTGGGGGTGGAAGCAATAGAAACATTAATGCAAAAATAATAATAAAATAAATAAATGAAGATCTGAAGGGGATAAATAAAACATGAATGTAGGGCTGGGCATAACATAACACCACTGTACATAATAATATATAGAGAATTTTCTAATACATTGGGGGATTTTGGCTTTAGTATAACTTGTGATACATATGTTGGCATGTCTACAGGTTTGAGGGTGAAAAAAATAAGAATTATAAAATTGTTATTCACAATAAAATATTCAACACGATGATTTGTTATTATAGGCTGTACTGTAGCCAAACAATTTAATTGACTAACCATTCCTAGTGGAAACTTGTCTAACTATTATTATGTCTATTAAATCAATAAAATAGTAAGTAGTTTAAGATAAAATCAGCCAATTTGTGGCTTCTTGGTAAGAGAATATTTGCATGTATTATTACTAGTATTAAAAGAATAAGGTATAGAGCATATCCATCTATCTGTTTTCATTAAAAATCACAATAGATAATATAATCTTGTTTTATTTTGATTATTAACAGTACTGCGAGTCTGTTTATATTGCAGATAACAAGTAACAGTCTTATTAAATGCTGTTGGCATATGGTAATTTATCATTTATACAACTGTATTTATTGCCCAGCCCTAGATGGATGTACATAGAAACCAACAGAAAGCATAAATATAAAATGTATAAAAGTTAAAGTAAAATAGGTCAAAAGGAAAACTGAAACAAACATGTCAGAGGGCGATCAGTGAGCTGGAGAAGCCTCAGGACATGTACAGGGACTAGAGCTAGTTAGCAACAGCACAAGAGCCACAATAGAGTTATGACATGAACAAGGTTGCTTTGAGAATTGTAGAACACCTGTTTGCACGTTACCTTGATAGTTTTGGACTGAAGTCTTAGTCCATTCAGAGTACTGATAGCTCTTTCTGCATCACTAGGGTTTACATAGTTAACAAATCCGTACCCTAAACTGTGGCCTAGAGGAAAAAAAAGGAAAACAACAAAATAAAAACAAAAAAAGTTCAAAAAAATCTGTGAAAAAACAAACAAATCATTAAAAGCAAAAAACAAATCCAAACATTGCGTACTATTCGAAGCAAACAAATTGAAAAGCTATTGGAATAGAGTAGAAACAAATAAAACAGCTCTAATTAAGGTAAAATTATTTGGAAAACATGCCCAAATTAAGTAGGAAACAAATTTGATATTTAAAACAAATTTGAAAATTCTGAAAACTCCTGCTATAAATAAATAAAACACTAATCAAAATTTACAAGCTAAAATTTGGTTAAGCTACTTTTTCGTGCTCTCCCTTATCAGGTCTGTCTTATTTGCATATTGGGTTGCCGTGGCGATATCCCTCCAAAGCTGGGGCCTACCTTGCACTTTGTCCCGTATTAATTTAGCAGAGTCGACCTCCCCGATGCTGCTGAAGAGGCTGTGCAGCTCCTCCTGGGACATGCTCTGGGGCAGGTAGTTTATAATCAGATTGGTCTTTGCGTCCTTGTCCGCATCTCCACCCATGTGGTCTTCGTAACCGTTCGACATGTCAAACACCTCCTGCTAAACAAAGTACATGGTAAAGGCTCACATTTATGTAATGCTTTTCCCACCTTCAAGGCTCTCAAAGCACTTTACATCAAGGAACCACTCACCCATTCACACAGACACACGTTCATACACAAGTATATGCAGACACTGGGACCGGGGTGGATTAAGTGTCCTGCCCAAGGAAAGAACGACAGGATTCATGTGGGGGAGCTGAAATCACACAGCCAACCTGTGGGTCTGTGGATGTGCCCACTCTCCCAATGATGTGGTGCGCTTTGAGCTTTTTGCACATGTTTTTCCAGTGTGTTTTTACCTATAAATGGTAAACAAACTAACCTAACCAAGAGGGACCCAAGTAAATGACTACTAAAGGACTTCTTATGAGCAAAAAGTATAACGATAACACGTCTTGTTGAGTATATTTTCACCCAAGGTCAAATAAAATAATCATTCTATCTAATAAAAAACTGTAGTGTAGTTTATTTGGATAAGTTTATACATTTAAAGCTGGGGTCACCAACAATTTTGTGATGTGGTGACACAGCAAGACAATAAAAACAAACAAATCCAATATTTTTAGGCTTATACATTCAATCCACTTGACTACCAATATGCATTCTTGTTTAATTGCAAGACCAACATTTGGAGGCACCAAGGCAGTATTAAAAGTGATCTTATGTAGCCTTTACTGTTTAGGAGATAGTGCTGTGAATGTGACCTGGCAAACATCCATTCATGCAGAAAAAGAGGGGTGTAATTGTGTGGTCTGGGCCTTCGGAAACACCAGCAATGAATGAAAGGTTTGTACTCGACCGTGAGCATTGACTGGAGTGTGTAGAGCCACTGTTAGAGCTTGGCCAACTTGTGATAAACTGATACCAGTAAAGCATGTTTTTGTTGAGTCAAATGTAATGAAGATGCAGTATTTATAAAGAAGTACTATTTTCTTTTGTGCATTTGTATCTCATTTTTACTTTGCATGAACCTAGAGTAGACCTAGACAGCAATACTTACTTTTGTGTACTTTGAATGTCCTCGAATTGCCATGAAGACACCTCACTGCTCTGGAAGCTGGGAGGAAAGCATGGAAAATAATTGACGTGACAAAATTATCAATAAGACACATAAGTCATCCAAGTAAACTGGATAATTCCTGGTTTAAAATGTCCTATATTACACAAAATTGACTCTTGTGAGCTTTAAGCCATGTTGCAACCTCTTCGAAAACATACATGGAGTTCACGCATGCACAGCAATCCTTTGTTCCACCTTGTGATGTCATGATACTATAGTTCTCAAGTCACCACCTGCCTTTAAGCCTTTTTTCAGTAGAGATTGTATAATTTCAGCCCTGGAAATGCCAAACGATTCTAGTAAAAATATATGGAGTTTATAAATAGAGGGGCACTTCCTGTATTACCAAATGACACCACAAGATGGAAGAAGAAATTTTCTGTTTGAGAGAAAAACTAAAAAATAAATAAATAATATGCAAGGTTTGTGTGTTAAACATGTGTGAATGAAATAATAGGTTTTTGATGATGAAACAACATTACAACAGAGATAAGAAAGATAATATGTGCCTTTTAATAAAAACATCATATTGCACTAGAAACTACACATAATTGTAATTAAGTGGTGCACACAAAAGCAGAGCAATTTTGAGTTTACTATTCATGATAATTGATGATCAAGTTTTCATTCTGCGTACAACGTGAACCCATTCATTCATCACTTACAGTAGCGTCAGAAGCACATACGCCCCCAGACGACAAAAGATCGTTATGTATAAAAGAGACAAAGGTTATTTCTTATCCCGTACTAATATCCGTGTTAATTTAATCGATCAGTAAAATTACATCAAATGTTTGCTTTTATTTGTCACTTTAGAGTAATTTCGTGTTTACACTGTATGGTTTGCACGCATGTGACGCGCGCAGGCCTATCACCAAGGCAACGTAGCAGCTAATGCTACTGTGCGCTTTGTCCACATCAATTAATGAATTCATTTTATTTACCAGTCACATGGTTTGGATCACGTTAAGTAAAGACAGGTTCTGCTAAGCTCATGTCGTAAATTGTACATCGAAATGTGGAAGGCAACGTCCACGATCCGTAACAAGAGCGGCCTGTGCTGCAGCTAGGCTAACATTAGCACAAACAGCTAACACTATGCTAACATACAGGCCACACAAGCCGCATTCCCCACATCCAGACCTAAACACGAAACTGCTCAACACTCCACATGCGGGAATATATGTTTTTTCTTACCAGTTTTTGTAACGACTCGCTTCTCGCCTCCTCTTATTCCAGTTTAATCATCGACAGGGGCTAGCAGTAGAAGAACAGAGTGGAAACACGAAAATGCGACGTGACCACCGCGCCACACTGTCTCTGTGCTGCCCCTGATGGTGCCACGCCTCTGCACCGCACTGAGCTGCTGCTGCTCATACAAAAAACAGTTTGTACTTGTCCTTTACGTTATTGTACACACATTTACCGTGGTATTCCACTACATTTTTTACCATGGTTCTGACCCATGTGTCTTCCTTTTGGGACCCAACAATGTTGGGAATGAATTTGTAAAATACCTTAAAATGTCCAGGGTTTTGAATCTCAACCAGTCAGCTTTGTGTCGCTCATTCGAGATACAACCATGTAAGTATAGTTACATCCATGGATAAAACAGCAGCACTTCGCCAGCAGTGTGTCTGTATATATGGCTGCATATGGCTGACGGTCTATATTCTTTATACAGTCTAGTCTACATGGTCTATTTTATACAAGCGATCGTTAATGGTCTTCCTGAAGTTAATCCATCGTTCCTTGTGGAGCAAATTGCTGCTGCTTGTAATTCTGCTTTCAATTTCTCCTGGTTATCGTAACTAAGTTGCTTATTAGATGCTTATTTATTTGATGGCCGGGATTATTGATGCCATAGAGGTTAATGCAATATAATATTTACCTGGACTCGAGTCTTTTCCTATAGTTAGTATAGTTTATCATGCTCTTAAAAAATCTGGTATATTAATTGAGGTGAATTTATATTTTAGACATTATCATGCATGGATGGGCCAGATATCGTTCTTGTAGACCGTCGTGAGACAGGTTAGTTTTACCCTACTGATTGTGTTGATATGCAGTGTTGCTACTGCAATTCCGGATATTACCACAAGGTGGACCTACCGATTGAATATAGGGTTAATGATATGGGGAACAAGGGAGGCGGAGCATGGTGTAACAGAGGTCAAAAACTGTTCTGATCATTAAAGTTAGAGCACAAGCTCATGGTTAAGTTGAACATGTTTCATGACTGAGTTCATAAACAACACATGGTACCAGGAGTAAAACTTCGTGTCAAGCGACATTATTAACTGAAGATGGAGACGCTTAGGCCACCGGAGGGGCTGAAACTGGTCGGAAACGTGGACAGCAATTGGCGGTCTTTCAGGCAACAGTTCGAGCTATACATGTCCGCTATGGGAATGGACGATAAGCCGGAGCCTAGGAAGATTGCATTGCTGCTAACCGTCGCGGGCCCCCAAGCCATTGAAGTTTTCAATACCTTTGAGTTTCAAACGGATGATGACAGAGCTAAGTACGACAAAGTCATCGAAAAGTTTCAATCATACTGTTCCCCGAAAAAAAACATTGTGTACGAGAGGTATGTGTTCCGTTCGCGGATGCAACAGGCAGGCGAAACGTTTGACTGCTTTGTGACTGATCTAAAACTGCAAGCACAATCATGCGATTTTGGGACTTTAAAAGATTCCATGATCCGCGATCAGATTGTGTATGGCATACGTGATAAAAAGACGAGGGAGAGGATGTTAAGAGATGATAAACTGACTTTGGAAGAGGCAGAGAAATTGTGCCATGCTAGTGAGCTAGCACAACAGCATGCACAGACATTTGCTGACGTGAATGCCTCCATACTACACGAGAGTGCTAAGGTAGCAGTCGTCAAAAACAAGATAAAAAGAAATGATCAACAGAAGACAAACAAAGATGCTACAGGCTGCAAACAATGCGGTGGAAAGCATGAGCCAAGGCAGTGTCCTGCATATGGCAAAAGATGTGCAAAATGCAATGGAAAAAATCACTTTGCCAAACAATGTCTAACAAAAGAGAGGTCCAAGCCAGTGAGGGTAGTTGAAGAAACAGACCTAAATGAGACTTTCTTTGTAGGCATGGTGTCAAAAAAAAATGCAAAGAATGGGCAAGCCACAGGGCCAAATGAAAGACACACAGAAGAAGAAAACTGGATTGTGTCACTGCCAATAAATGGAGCATTAGTAGCACTTAGGATTGACACTGGTGCACAAGCCAATTTGATCAGCATGACAGAAATTAGCGCCATGAAAGAAAAGCCGAAAGTCATGACAACATCAGTACAGCTGAAAGACTACAATGGAAAAGAAATAGAAAACAGAGGTCAGTGCAGACTGACAGTGACTGTAAAAAACAAAAAATACAATGTGTTGTTCTCTATTGTACCTGAGGGTCGTGAGTCATTGATAGGAGGGGTCACTTCAAAGAAATTAGACCTGGTGAGAAGAGTCTACCAAATCAGTTGCTCAGAAGCAGTAAGAGCACAAAAAGGCACAGTTGACTCGATAGTGCAACGTTTTCCAGAAGTGTTCAAAGGACTGGGTTGCCTTCCCTACACATACAAAATTAAACTGAAAGAGGATGCCAAGCCGGTGATCCATGCACCAAGGAGAATTCCAGCTCCACTTAGGGAGCGCCTTAAGAGAGAACTGGACAGAATGTGTGCATTGCACGTAATCACAAAAGTTGAAGAACCTACAGAATGGGTAAACTCAATGGTGTGTGTAGACAAAAAGAACAAGAACAGAGACCTGAGGATTTGCATGGACCCAGGAGATTTAAATAGGAACATAAAACGTGAGCACTACCAGATACCGAAACGTGAGGAAATTGCGAGTGAAATGGCAGGCGCCAAATACTTTTCCAAGTTGGATGCAGCACAAGGATTCTGGCAAATTAAGCTAGATGAAAAAGCTCAAGGTACTGCACATTCAATACGCCTTATGGTCGCTACAGATTCCTGCGAATGCCATTTGGCATAATCTCAGCATCGGAAATCTATCATCGTGCAATGGATAACATGTTAGAGGGCCTAGAAGGGGTGCGTTGCTACATTGATGATCTAGTCATCTGGGGGTCCACCCTACAGGAGCACAATGAGAGATTAGCGAAAGTGCTCCAAAGGATATCTGAACATGGACTGAAATTGAACCATGCAAAATGTCAGTTTGGTGTCCAAGAAATAACATTTCTCGGAGACAAGTTGTCTGCTGAAGGCATAGAGCCTGATGACAAGAAAATCAAAGCAATCCTTAGCATGCCTCGCCCCACAGACAAAAAGGGAATACTCAGAGTGATGGGAATGATCAACTTCATTGGCAAGTTTATACCCAACTTATCTGTAAAAACATCAGCACTGAGGGAACTACTGCATGACTCCAAAGAGTTTAAATGGACAACAAGAAATGAGCGAGAATGGAATGCTCTCAAGACAACACTGACTAAGTCCCCTGTGCTTGCGTATTATGATCCAACAAAGAGACAGAAGGTTTCAACAGATGCGTCGAAAGATGGGCTGGGAGCTGTCCTCCTGCAGGAAGAAGGAGACAGCTGGAAGCCAGTTGCCTACGCTTCGCGATCAATGACTAAAACTGAAACTAAATATGCTCAAATAGAGAAGGAGTGTCTGGGATTGGCCTATGGACTAGAAATATTTCACTGCTATGTGTACGGGCTTCCCACTTTCATTGTCGAAACAGATCATCGCCCTCTGGTGTCAATCATAAAGAAGAATCTTGATGGGATGTCGCCAAGGATCCAGCGACTTATCATGAAGTTACAAAGGTATGACTTTCAATTGATATACACTCCAGGCAAACACTTAGTGTTAGCAGATGCGCTGTCACGGGCGCCAGTGATGAGTCAAGTGAGCTCCACTGAAGAAGACATTGAAAATCACATCAACATGATAGTTGAGTCTCTGCCAGTGTCTGATGTCAAATCAAAACAAATACGTGAAGAATTGGTCAAAGACAATGAATTACAAACGGTGATCAACAACATGCACAGCGGCTGGCCCAAGGGGTCCTGTCGAAAATACTATCATATCAGATCAGAGTTAAGTGTGGCAAATGGACTGTTACTGAGAGACAATAGAATTGTCATCCCACACAGCCTTAGGTCAGAGATACTTAGACAGCTGCACGAGGGACACCTTGGAATAGAGAAATGTAAAAGGAGAGCCAGAAGTGCCGTGTATTGGCCTGGCATCAATAAGGACATTGAAAACATGGTAGGAAAGTGCGAGACATGCAACAAGTATCAGAGCAAACAGGCAAAGGAACCTATGATGATTCCAGATCTGCCCACTGCACCTTGGGAGAAAGTTGGAACTGATCTGTTTCATTGCAATGGAAAGGACTATGTGTTAGTCATTGATTACTACTCAAACTTCCCTGAGATTGCCCTACTGTCAAGCACAACTGCCAGTACTGTCATTACACATGTCAAGTCCATATTTGCTCGGCATGGAATACCAACAACTGTGATGAGTGACAATGGTCCTTGCTACAACTGCAAAGAGTGGCAGCAGTTTGCAAGTCACTATGGATTCCATCATGTCACATCCAGTCCTCAGCATGCGCAAGCAAATGGCAAAGCCGAAAAGGGAGTGCACATCATTAAGCAGATTCTGAAAAAGACCACTGACAGCAAGTCAGATCCTTACTTAGCTCTACTAAGCTACAGAGCTGCTCCTCTTGAATGTGGTCTTTCCCCAGCAGAACTGTTAATGAGTCGCAAGTTACGCACAACCCTCCCCTGTTACACAGGAGTCAAAGACAACCGAGGGATACAGACAAAATTGAGGATAATGAAAAGGAAACAGAAACAACGCTATGACAAGTTGACTAAACCTCTCAGTCCGCTCGCCAAGGATGATGTGGTGCGCATCCAGACGCAAGATGCATGGGACAGAAAAGCAACTGTTCTACAGGAGGTTGGACCTAGATCCTACGAAGTGAGAACTGAGGAAGGACATGTGCTCAGAAGGAACCGTCGCAGCCTTCTGAAAACAAAAGAGACTTTCACAGAAACTGAGATCGATTGTGATGGACTCAGTGCAGATACGGCATCGAATGCAAACAATGATGGACATTTGCAGGTTGACACAGGCAATGTTCAGTCAGACTTACCTGTTCTGAGGAGATCTGAGCGTCAGAAAAGACGACCTGACAGATTGGACTTGTGAGAAAATGGACTGAATGTTGATTCATGTTTAAGTAAAAAAAAAAAAAAAAAAAAAAAAAAAAAAGGGTGTAAGAAAATGAATAATACTGATGTCTGAAGTAATCATTAGTTAGTTGAGATAAACTTTGAACTGATGTTTAAAATGTTAGTGTGTTTAGAATGATGGTTGGTCCACAGCTTCAAAGAAAGGGGGATGTGTTGATATGCAGTGTTGCTACTGCAATTCCGGATATTACCACAAGGTGGACCTACCGATTGAATATAGGGTTAATGATATGGGGAACAAGGGAGGCGGAGCATGGTGTAACAGAGGTCAAAAACTGTTCTGATCATTAAAGTTAGAGCACAAGCTCATGGTTAAGTTGAACATGTTTCATGACTGAGTTCATAAACAACACACTGATGATGTGTTGTTGCAATAGTATAGTAGTTGCCTACCGTCTGTAGGTGTTTTTACATTCTAATACTTTGATTTAGATATCCACTTAATAAAATCTACTGAATTTTATGCAGTGGATATAAAAAGTGCCTAATTGTTTATAATATCCATCCAGTTCTCAGGCATCACAACCTGATTCTCCACTTTTCGGCATCTTTGAACAAGTGTCATCTGTTGGTCAGGGTTAAGAAACAGCTTGAGTTTTGGAACCAGTTCCTTTATCATTGCTTTGATCATGCAGTGTGTGGCTTCTAGGGAAGAGGTTTTTATATTAGATTCCACACGCGCTTCAGATGGCTCCTAAACCATGGAAAAATGAATGGCTTTTATGAAATACAGTGAATGACTTAAATTTTCACTGATCATGGGTCATTGAAATGGAACACAATGAAGATTTATATGAAATTAACTGAATGCAAATTTGGAGGAATGAAAACTTTCCAAACATGAATCACATAAGTGGATAATAAAACAGCTCAACCTCTCAATGTGGATGTTGAAGAGTTTATTCCATATGAACTAAAACAAAATGCAGTGAATGATTGACAATATACATTCAAATGTACAACGAAGAAAACATGCAACCCTCAAACCATAAAGCCCCATATTCAAATGTCAAATATGCAGCTAACACAGGTTGGAAACACAAATACCGATGCAAATGAGGAGGATGTACATACCAGAGCCGGCAGTGCTTTGCTTTATTTTAAAGAAAATGCATTGTTTATTTCACACCGAATCTGATTTAAATGTGCATGCAGTTGGGAAGGATGGAACACAAGAGAAATATGCTTCTTATAAAAATGGGATTTGCTTCAGCTGTTTGTAGGACACACGAGTAAGCTGCCACCAAAGGATCTCCTGCACAAAGTATAGCCACAAACACCCCACTATCCTCCACAAACAACCTGCGTAGCACTGAGCAGATGGAGAGGAGCATGGAGCTTATGTGGACACTATGCTGGTGTTGAGTGGCCTTGTAGGGGCTAGAGGGAATAAAAAAGTATGCTTTCCTGAACATTTGATATAAAGCAACATAATAGTTCAGAACATAGTAGCTTTCGTGATGGGTAAATCTTGAGTTTCCAACCCTGCAACAATAGTTCTCCTTTGCTATGGATCCTACCTGGATGACTGACAGATTACACAAATATTACAAATGAGGGACTTGCTATAACATTGGGTTAATTCAGTTTTTGTACTCATCTCAAAGAAAGAATACACATTAAAGTGCATCAGTTACAGCACCATTACGCTGTTAAATCAGAGCAATAAAATACGAAATCAGGAGCGGCTTTTTGGCTGGATGAGAAGCATGAGTTACTAGAGGAAAGCTAGCTGTTCATTTTAACCTTTAACCTGTATAAAATATGCTGACATTTTTATTTGAACATGGTATCAACTTAACACAAGGTTGAATCTGATACTAATGCTGTGGGTAATATTGCCATTGTGAGTACTATATAATTGTTTCAGGCTTTAAGTTTGGTTTTGAACTGTGAAATATGATGGTTCTCACCCTAACACTTTTGAAATTTCTTATCATTGTAGATCTAAACTGTTTTTGCACATTTCAGACTAGTTCTCACCGGTCCTAAAGGCTACTGTTTGTTGTATCGCTCTACACTAACCCTACAAAAGCTCTCTGTGTCCCTTTGTGTCAATCCCCAGGCTGGCCAAATGAAGAGGGTCGATTCGGGCTAAAATCTGCCTCTCATAGCTTAATCTTAAAGTGTGTATGAGAAGTTTGTGTTTGGTTGGATATTTATCATAGTTTTACATCAGTCAAGTGGCAATTTGTGGACAAATGTTGAAATGAAAAGTCAAACATACAGGATGTGGCGGGTGAGATCTAAACTGGAATACTCTTTCAAATGCAGTGATTATTTAACTTTTTTTATTTTACAGTATTGTTGCTGGGTCAAAGTTATGGAATCATCTCTAGGTATGTCACATCTCCTGCCCATGTCCAACCAGGAAGCAAAATGAGTTGAAATCTTAAATGTAATTATGTATTAACTATGTTTTACTGAAGTGAGTTGTCTAACCTCTCATGCACATAACTGTGGGCTAGATTTGAATCATCTCTGGTGAATGTTGACCATGCCAACTCAAATTTGTCTTCACCTTGAAGCTGTAATAAGTCATTTTTATAGATTTAGTTTAGTCAATCATTGCTGTAACGCCTCTTACTAATAACTGAACTACTAAAGCGGATATTGGAATATGTCCTACATGTGTAAAATGTGAGTAGAATAATAAAAAAAAAAGTCTAGTCTAGATCTAATCTTTGGGACACATATCCACTGATAGGGTACTGTACTTCTACTGTACAATTGATTTAAGTTCTACAGAAGAAAACCTAACCACTTAGCTCCTCATTACACCCAGAGCAGTGGCTCCATCTACAGGAGAAGGTCAGGTACAACATCACAAAGTTAACGCCGCATAGACCAGATTGTTTTCATGCAGCAGCAGCAGCAGTCATGTATCACATTTTTATATAGATCATATTTTTAGGATAAACATAGTATTGATGCAGACAGTGAGCCTATGCCGATGTTCTTGTTTATATGTTGCAATAAAAGAAAGTCCACAGTTTCATTTTAAGATTCAACTTTTGTCCAAGTACTGGTAAGAAAGATGTGGTTCCCTCATCAACATCACAACAGGCACAAGCGAAATCACCTGTGGAAACAGAAAATAATGTTACAACTTCCTCTAGAAAGCAGCCATAAGGTGCAAACTGTTAAAGTAGAGAAAAAGGACATAAAGTTGGTTTATTGACCTACCAGCACTAGAAAAACCACCGCAAACATCCACATAGCAATATCCAGAAGGAAGTGAAAGAACACTTTTAGCTTGACTTTGCAGCCCTAAAACAAAAATGGTTGGATTTACACCAAGTCAAATAAGTTCTGAAATGAAACAAAGCTACAGTGGCAGTGATATTCTATTGTTTTTTTTGTGTATTTTTTACAGGCCTATGCAAGGAACCAAGAAAAGACACGATGATAAAAATATTTAAAAAAAGGACTCCACCATAAAGTACACATTTATGTATCCTTTATCTTTCTATGATAAATATTATTTGGAGCCTACTATTTGGTTAAAGTGATCAGGCTGAAGCACAGTGCCATTGCAGGAGGTGAAGGTTCGATTGCAGCAGCTGAGGGGGAGCATGTGACCCCCAGTGTGAATAAACCAGGAAGTGTCCCTCCAGTCAATGTAGTTTTGAATGCCACAGCACTGCATCTGAATCACAAACATACTTTAGTACGATTTATGGAACAGAAAGAGATCCATTATTACGATTGTTTACTCTTATTTGCAACTTTTTAGTAAAAATAGACCAAAATTAAAACTTTTGTTTTTATTGCATTGACAAAAACAGTGTCTTCTGAGCAGGCTTGCATCTCCACAAACCTTACTTCATTTGGCCTGATTGTGGATCAAAAATCTTTTTTAAAGTCTTGTTGGCTGATTGTAAATTATGTTAAGATATGGAACAATGTAAGCCCCTGATTCTATATTGTTTTGTAGCAGCCAATATGAAGAAAGTAGCCGACTGATTTATATACAGTTTATTCAGTCGTAATGTTTATGTTTTTGATTATCAGGGATTTAACTTATTTTTAAGAAAAAGACTTTTGAAATGATGTGCAGAACTTTGGTATGCAAATTCAAAGTGTACCTTTTCCTGTAAGGCATCCACAGTCCTTGAATCCTGGTCAGAGCTGTTTCCTGTGTAGTTCTTGAAGATGTGATTGAGAGGACGTAGTTCTGAATCCAGCTGAGGTCAGAAGGTCAAATTTCAAGTTCAGAATATCAAAACACCTTTCTAATACCAGGTCTCTGATTTATAGTTTTTGTACCATAACTGAGCGGTGAAAGGTCAGTGCTGTGGCTGTACTTCCCAGGCAGAAAACCACAAAAAGAAGATAAACAAACTACAAAGAACACATTGTTTGGTTTAGAATTTGCATAGTTTTGACAATAGATATACTTTACTGCTCTTTCTTCATACTGCTTTTTAAGTGGAGGTTGTGGTTACACCATGTGCTTGCCTATGGAGCCACCAGGCCATGTTACAGGCCAGATCTACAGCGATGAGAGCCCATCCACAGCAATGCCTGTTTTTAAAGGTATTTTGAGCAATTAAAAACACCAGAAATTAAATGTTGCTATATGAATAAATTCAATGCCATGTTGTGGAACATTCCAAGAAACATCTCCATGGAGGCAAGCAGATGGCAGACCTTCTCCAGAAAAGTTATGCAGTGCACCTTTTGTTAGTGCAGAAGAGAACTGCACAAAAACAAATTGAAACAATTACCTTAAAATAATTGATGGTATTTGGAAAGCAACACTACAGTCAAACCGCAAATCTTGAATCACATGCTTAAACTAATGGTGCTTTGTGTAACCTTTCTGTTTTCACTAAAACAAGCAGGTGGCATAGCCCCCACCAGAAAACATAGTGCAGTTTTAAGTAATTTCTAACAATATATGTTTTTTTCTTTTCTGTTTAGGCATTGTGTGGCCCCATACTTACCAGTCCTTGCAAACATATTAAATCCCTGGTGCTGACCCATGACCCCAGGAACCCACTGACCAGTAGGAATGCAGCGGTGGTGAAGGTGACGAAGAATGGCAACGTCATGTACGAGGAGGGGGAGAAGAAGGTTGCACTGCTCTGTTTGAACGTCATGAACAGGTAGAGTCCAGCCAGGCCCACCATCAAGCCCACCAGCTGACAAAGAACACAGCTACAGTCAATAGTGACACATATCAAGACTTAAGAGAGAGCAACAATTCAGATTTTTACATGTTCATAACTGATATGGTAATTAAAGTGCGCTAGGCAACATTTCTGTCTAGCATTTATTTATTTACATTTAACATATATTTTTATTTATTGATTGAAAAACCTGGTAGTCTCTAGATGCATTCATTGTCATGCTGTGGAACATTCCAGGCAAAGCAATAACATCTCCATGGAGACAAGCAGGTGTGACCCGTGAGCCACAAATATTACATAGTGCACCTTTACCACACCAAAACCAAAGCTTTTTGGTAGGATATACAGCAAGTTGTTTTTTTCTTTGTAAATCAACACATTGGCCACTTTTAAACAGTTTTCATGCTACAGATATAGTAAATATATTGAAATACTTTTATATTACCTTATTGCGCTCCTATGGTCAAAGCTATATTTGACTAACCAGCTTTATTATTCAGTAAACATTAACTATGGTAAAGAGAGGCTTTTTTAAGACTTACACATGACATGATTAAAAGCTTGTGCAACTTGAGAAACAGTTGTTATTTTCATACTTCTTGCCCTTAATTCAGTAGATTCTCTGTAGCCATACACTCTTTTCTATTGAAGCCTACCAGATTACAATAAGTAATAATACAAAAAATAATTATTATCAGCATAGAAACAAACTTGAGTCTCAGTAGTGTTGCCACAATATAAAAACTGACCTAACTGCATGATGTTTTTCATACCTCAACGATTTTTTTGAGTTTGTTTTTTTTGTGATTTGTGGTTCAGTACTAGTTCTGTTATAGATCAACACTATATTTATATTTGACAACTGTAACTCGACAATGTTTTTGTTTAGTGCTAATAAAAAAGAAACCTTATAAAAGCACAGAAGAAGTGAGAGCTTCAGGGGATCTTCGTTCAAAGTCTACAGGACAGATGCCCACAAAGAGAAGAAGACCAAGCTCATAATACAAAAACATATTGTGACAGAGTAAAATGTGGTCAAAAAGTCTGAGGCACTTGTGGGACATTGTTTGGCATTACTGTTTTGAGTATTTGTCGCTGAAACAAACGATCTGCTTTATTACAGTATAAAAAGAAAAAGCCTTACTCACCCATAGAAACTGGCTCAAACACTGTAGAGCTGTTTTTAACATTTTCCGCCTCTCTTCATTCATGTTGTCTTTGGAAATCCACAGTGAAAATACACTTATTCTAGACAAGCACAATTATATAGTTACAAATGCAAAAATGCACGTGACTTCATAACTGCAAGCCATGGACTTCCTTAAAAAAAAACAAAAAAAAAACAAACAGGAACAACTTCACTGTAGTCTGTAAGACGAAGAATATTACAAAGAAAACTAAACTTCCTCCTACAGCCTTCAAAAAATACAAAGTACACCATTTCCTGTAAGGAAAAGGTGTATCTTTTCCTGTAAGGAAATACAAAAAAGATTGTGGTGGATCTTTGACAATAGACGAAGCTGTTAACACTGATAATCATTCACCCACAACTGCAGCTGGACAACATTTTACACACAAGATCAGTGAGACTTAATTTTAATTTTAATTTTAATTTTAATTTTAATTTTAATTTTAATTTTAATTTTAATTTTAATTTTAATTTCAATTTCAATTTCAATTTCAATTTCAATTTCAATTTTAATTTTAATTTTAATTTTAATTTTAGATAACTCAAACAGTAATGGTGGCTGTGTCAAATTGTTAAATGTTAAATGTGTTAAATGTTTTGATGATTTCAAGAAAAAAAAGAAAAAATGAAAAAAAAATAGAGAAAAATTGGGGTAAAAAATAATTTGAGAGAGTATTTTGATCTCAGAGTATGATTTTATAGGCTACAGCAATTAATTTACTGAAAAATATTTAACTATAGATTAATTTAGACTTTTCTTTTATTTATTTTGAGCTAAGGAAAATGAAAATCGAGCTAAACACAGTGACACCAGCTGTCAGAAATACATTGAAACAAGTCAAATAATATTATATGGAGATTATCTAAAATTTACAGTCAGACTATAAATCAAACTTAAATTGAATTTGAGACTTTCAGTATAAAAATACCCATCATGAAGGCGTGAGCCCGTGTGCGAGTGCCGACAGAATGAGGAACTTACAGTTAAACTTGTGCAGGAGGTTTTTGTACGACGCTTTTTCATCGTGTGAACACTGGGCCTCCATATACCCCAAGACAATAGTACTCCCCCACGTCTCCAGCCTCTGCTCCGTTTATGGTCAGTCTGTAGTTCGGTTCAGATCCACTGCTGCTGTAGCGACTCGGAGTATCAGAAGCACGAGAAGTTATGCTATAAAATAAGAGTTTAGGAGGCTGTCCAGGCTTCTGATGATACCAGCTCAGGTCATAGCCCACTCCACTGCCCGTAGTACACGATAAAGTTACTGTTTGTCTCAGCTGAGCCAAGAGGGTCCGAGGAGACTGGGTGATTGGTTTACAGGAGAGAGACCCTGAAAAGAAAAAGACAGTAGCCTATTAAAAATGTAATCGAGTCCTGGCTTTGACTTTGTTTTGACCTGATTAAGTAAATCCCAGTTTTGTAATTGGTCTAGGGATTCTGGTTAAGTCAGTTTAGTCCTGGTGTAGTCCATGCAGTCCTTGTGAAATCCTGGTTTGGTCCCATTTAATGCTTGGTTTAGTGCTTCTATAGTTCAAATGTAGTCCCAGTTTAGACCTACTTTCAGTCCTATTACATATTTATAAGTCCTGTTTGTGTCATTTAAAATCTAAAATTAGTCCTGATTTAGCCCAAGGTTAGTATTTGTATCGATAGTATCACAGTATTAGTCCTGTTTCTGCCATTTCTGTTTTAAAATTAGAATGTAGTTCTGGTCTAGTCCTATCGTATAGTCCTTGTTTAGTCCTTATTTAGTCCTATCTTAATTAAAATGTAGTCCTGGTTGAGAACTTGTTTACTGCTAGTTAATGCAGTCCTGGTGTTTGTTCTAAATAGTCCTGGTTGAGTTCTGGTTTAGTCCACATGCACTTATTCTCACAATCCAAAAAACAAAGTCTTACCCATAAAAACGAGGAGCAGAGCAGCCAACAGCCAAGACCCCACAGTGTTCATTATGACGAGCTCAGAGAGACTGAAGCGCTCACACTGGTCCTGCTGTTTATAACTGAACAGAGCTGAGGCCAGTGAAGCAGAACACCACAGACGAGCACCTCCAACACATGACACCACACTGACACTTCAGGGCACCTGGAAACCACCTGACTCCTGGTTTACACCTGGTTTAGACCTGGTTTAATCTTAGTTTAGACCTGGTTTAGACCTGGTTTAGACCTGGTTTAGACCTGGTTTAGACCTGGTTTAGTACTGGTTTAGACCTGATTTAGTCTTGGTTTAGACCTGGTTTAGTCCTGGTTTACATCTGGTTTAGATCTGGTTTAATCCAGGTTTAGTCCAGGTTTAGACCTGATTTAGACCTGGTTTAGATCTGGTTTAATCTTAGTTTAGACCTGGTTTAGATCTGGTTTAATCTTAGTTTAGACCTGGTTTAGATCTGGTTTAGACCTGGTTTTGTACTGGTTTAGACCTGGTTTACACCTGGTTTAGTACTGGTTTAGACCTGATTTAGTCCTGGTTTAGACCTGGTTTAATCTTAGTTTAGACCTGGTTTAGACCTGGTTTAGACCTGGTTTAGACCTGGTTTAGACCTGGTTTAGACCTGGTTTAATCTTAGTTTAGACCTGGTTTAGATCTGGTTTAGACCTGGTTTTGTACTGGTTTAGACCTGGTTTAGTACTGGTTTAGACCTGATTTAGTCCTGGTTTAGACCTGGTTTAATCTTAGTTTAGACCTGGTTTAGACCTGGTTTAGACCTGGTTTAGACCTGGTTTAGACCTGGTTTAGACCTGGTTTAGACATGGTTTAGATCTGGTTTAGACCTGGTTTAGTACTGGTTTAGACCTGATTTAGTCTTGGTTTAGACCTGGTTTAGTCCTGGTTTACATCTGGTTTAGGTCTGGTTTAATCCAGGTTTAGTCCAGGTTTAGACCTGATTTAGACCTGGTTTAGATCTGGTTTAGAAATGTTTTAGACCTGGTTTAAACTTTGACAGGAAATGAGAGTCAACAGAAATTATCTAAGGACCACATCTGGTCCCTTGACCATAGTTTGAACAGTCCTGGTTTAGTCCTGGTCTAGTCCTGGTTTTAGTTTAACCCTTGTGTGGTCCTGATTCAGTACTGGTGAAGTCCTGCTCAGTTCTACTTTAGACTTGGTTCAGACCTGGTTTAAATCTGCTTTAGACCTGCTTTAGTCCTGTTTTAGTCCTAGTTTAGTCTTGGTTTTGTCCTGGTTAGGTCCTGGTTCAGTCCTGGTTTAGACCTGATTTAGACCTGGTTTAGTACTAGCTCTAGTTTAACCCTTGTTTGGTTTTGATTCAGTACTAGTGAAGTCCTCCTCAGTTCTGATTTAGTCCTGGTTTGGACCTTGTTTAGACCTGGTTAAGCCTGGTTTTTTAATACTAGCTCAAGATCTGCAGACGGGTCCCCTGCACTTCACATGTTAACCCAGTGGCACTGAAGTATGGGTCAAATGCAGAGGACTAATTTCCCTACAGGGACAATAAAGTGGAAGTCTTGGTCCTAAACCTGGTATAGTCCTGGTTTGGTCCGGGTCTAGACCTTATCCAGGTCCAGTCATGGTTGGTGTAATTCTAGTGAAACATTGTTCAACACAAGAGACGCTCACCTAAAAAACTGGTCATGAAGCATCAAACCTGTCAACACTAAAGCCCTGTGCTGCCATCTTGTGGTTCATTGTGGATGTGCTTCTTTGTTCTGCTCTCATTCTTAAAGATGCATTGTGTAACATTTCTGGTGGAGGGTCGGTCAAAAGCTTTTCCTCATGGAGATGTTATTGTTTTGTCTGGAACATTACACAGTTTGTTAAAGGAGACCAAACCGGACCAAGTTCCAGGTCAGATCAGATTCCTAATGTTTCTTATCTGCATGTTGTAATGTTGCTCGTATTCACACAGCCTCTTAAACTTTGCTTTTGCTGCTGCTCGTGTTTCCCTGAGCGGTTCTGTCTGGACTTTAACATTTGTGTCTCTGTCTGGACCATAGACTATAAAGAAGATTATATACATATATTGATATATGTTAAATTACCTCAAGTTTAATCGTTGAAATGTCTGATGTTTTATCTCATTGTGATCTCTCTTTCTCGGGTGTCTCCTGTTCCTCTGTCAAAGCACTACAGAAGGAAACTAGCCTCTTGACTGACTCTGACATATTATGTAGTTATACTGTTGGACAATATGCACAGTCTTTGTTCTAAAGAAAATAAAATATCAAAGATCTTCATGGTACATACACCCATAACATCAGTAGGAACTTTCTGCCCTCTAGTGGTGCATTCAAAAGTTACAATATTTCTATATTTAGAGCAGGGGTCTCAAACTCAGTTTACCTGGGGGCCGCTGGAGGCAGATTCTGGGTGAGGGTGGGCCGCATAAGGGATTCCACAAAAAAAAGTTAAAAAAAAAAAAGTCCTCAAATGTCATTAACAGTTTTAATGATTTCTTCTGAACACGAAGTGTCCTGAACATGAATGGAACATTGAGTGAAAATCATTAACGGTTCTTCTGAACATGGCTTCTCTTGCCTACTCCTTGCTGCCAGAGACTCACTAATCATGTAGCTTCGACTGCTGCAATATTCTCTTTGGTTACTTTCTTGAAGAAATCTTGTTGCCTCAGTAGACCTGCTTTAAGACTGGCAACCCACTTGGCTCTCTCATCCCCCTGGTATTTTGCACATTCCTCAGCATGTTTAGTTGAATAATGGCGTTTAACGTTGTATTCTTTGTGCACTGCAACTTTCTCTGTGCAAATAAGACATGTGGGGATGCCCCTGTGCTCAACAAAGAAATACTGCGTCTCCCACTTTTCTTGAAATTGTCTGTGCTCGTCACCAACCTTTCTCTTCACTGCAGGCTTTGATGAAGACATGACTGGGGTATGACAAAATCTAATTGATTCCGCTTAGTGGCACTCTTGTTTCACGTTTCAAACAAGTGTTTAGCTAGCTAATTGCGCACAGATTACGTCTTAACGCTTTGTGACGGAGTGCGCCTTAAGAGCGCTCTGCCGCGCTCTCGAGCCAGAGCGAGAGGCGCCGGTCAGGGAATGTCAGGGCAGCTACAGGTGCTCCGTCACACGCTTCTATCTGTAACAGCAGCGTAGACCATAAACAGCCCGGTAACAGTCACTGTTCTTTTTGCGCTCGATCATGACATTTGTGGTAGAAAGTACGATAGAAGGCAAGCGCAAAGGCGACTGCTGTCTGACTGTTCATTACACGCCGTGTTGTTGTTGCAAGTGTGAAGTGCACGAAGCTGGTGTAACTTAGTCCAGCCCCGACCAGGGACGGCGGGCGGGAGCTGGCTGATTGGCCCTTCGGAGGTCCACTTTCTCCGCGGGCCACACTAATATTATACTTTCATATTAAGGTGCGGGCCACAAAATATTGTACTGCAGGCCGCACTTGGCCCCCGGGCCGCGAGTCTGAGACCCCTGATTTAGAGGAAATAATTCAAATTGAAGACACTGCAGAGAGAATTAAAAAAACCTTTTATTTGTATCATACAAACTCCTCATAGAAATCACTGAATGCATGTTTGTGATGAGGAAACAACATTATCACAGATCAGAAAGTCACATAATATAGAAACAAACAATAAAAAAGAGCTGTAATTTGACAATAGAGGAAGCTGTTAACACGGATAACCATTCACCCACATCTGCAGCTGGACCAAATACATTTTAATTTTAATTTTAATTTTAATTTTAATTTTAATTTTAATTTTAATTTTAATTTTAATTTTAATTTTAATTTTAATTTTAATTCACAACCATTGACTCTTTTTTTTACATTTCAAGATTTTTTTGAGTATTTTGATCTCAGTCTATTGGTTTTATAGGGCACAGCTAGACCTGTTCTTGCAATTCATTTAGGGCCTACTTAAATTAAAAAGGAAAAAAAATAATCTGACTATAGATTAATTTAGATGACCTTTTTTTTCTTATTTTAAACTATGGAGTAAAGTAGTGGAGTATGAAAATTGCACAATGCATTGGTACCATGTAGTCAGAAAGTCAAATAATATTGTGAAGAAATAAATCTAAAGTTTATAGTCTGATTATGAATGAAATTGAAATTGAAATTGAGACTTTCAATATAAAAACCTCAGTCATATGTGTGTGAGCCCGTGTGCGAGTGCCGACAGAATGAGGAACTTACAGTTAAACTTGTGCAGGAGGTTTTTGTACGACGCTTTTTCACCGTGTGAACACTCCACCTCTATATTCCCCATAACAATAGTACTCCCCCACGTCTCCAGCCTCAAATCCATTTATGGTCAGTGTGAAGTCCGGTTCAGATCCACTGCTGCTGTAGCGACTCGGAGTATCAGAAGAACGAGAAGTTACTTTATAAAATAAGAGTTTAGGAGGCTGTCCAGGCTTCTGATGATACCAGCTCAAATCATCATCAACTCCTTCACTCGCTGTACATGACATAGAGACTGTTTCTCCCAGTTGAGCCGAGAGGGTCCGAGGAGACTGGGTCACTGTTCCACTGGAGACAGAGCCTGGAAATGAAATCACATAATAAATCTTTCTTTTATACAGATTTTACAATCAATCAATCAATCAATCAATATAAAATAAATAAATAAATATTAGTCTTGGCTTTGACTTTGTCCTGATCAAATAAATCTGAGTTTACTTGATCAGGACAAGTGTCTTACCCATAAAAACGAGGAGCAGAGCAGCCAACAGCCAAGACCCCACAGTGTTCATTATGATGAGCTCAGAGAGACTGAAGCGCTCACACTGGTCCTGCTGTTTATAACTGAACAGAGCTGAGGCCAGTGAAGCAGAACACCACAGACAAGGCACACTGGAAACCACCTTAGACCTGGTTTAGATCTGGGTTAGTCTTAGTTTAGACCTGGTTTAGACCTGGTATAGTCCTGGTTTAGTCCTAGTTCTAGTTTAACCTTTGTTTGGTCCTGATTCAGTATTAGTGAGGTCCTGCTCAGTTCTGTTTTATGGTTTTATGGTTTTGATCTGGTTTAGTTCTTAGACATGGTTTAGTCTTGGTTTACAGTTGTGCTCATAAGTTTACATACCCTGACAGAATTTATGATTTCTTGGCCTTCTTTCAGAGAATAATAACACAAAAACTTTTCTTTCACTCATGGTTAGTGCTTGGGTGAAGCCGTTTATTATCAAACAACCGTGTTTCTTCTTTTTAAATCATAATGAACAGAAACTACACAAATGACCCAATGACAGATTGGAGTCTTTTGTGATAGTTGTGGACGTGTTATTTTCTCGGATGGTAAAGCTGCTCATTCTTCTTGGCAAAAGGCTCCAGTTGCTGTAAATTCTTGGGCTCTTGTGTGAACTGCAGCTTGAGATCTGCCCAGAGGCTCAGTGATACTGAGGTCAGAAGAGACGGCCACTCCAGAACCTTCACTTTATTCTGCTGGAGCCAGTGACAGGTCCAATTGCCTTTGTGTTTTGGATCATTATCATGTTGGAATATCCAAGTACGTCCCATGTGCAGCTTCTGGACCAAGAAATCATCAATTCTGCCAGGGTATGTAAACTTATGAGCACAACTGTTGTCCTGGTTAAATCCTGGTTTAGACTTATAATAGATCAGGTTTAGACTTTGACAGGAAATGAGGGCCAACAGAAATGACCTGAGGACCACATTTGGTCCCTTGGCCATAGTTAGAACACTCCTGGTTTAGTCCTAGTTCTAGTTTAACCCTTGTGTGGTCCTGCTCAGTTCTACTTTAGATTTGGTTTAAACCTGGATTAGTCCTAATTTAGTTCCCACTTAGTCCTGGTGTAATACTAGCTCAAGATCTGCAGAAGGGTCCCCTGCACCTCACATGTTAACCCAGTGGCACTGAAGGGTCAAATGCAGAGGACTAATTTCCCTACAGGGACAATAAAGTGGAAGTCTTGGTCCTAAACCTGGTATAGTCCTGGTTTGGTCCGGGTCTAGACCTTATCCAGATCCTGCTTAGTTTCTATCATTTTAATCCAGTCATGGTTGGTGTAATTCTAGTGAAACATTGTTCAACACAAGAGACGCTCACCTAAAAAACTGGTCATGAGGCATCAAACCTGTCAACACTAAAGCCCTGTGCTGCCATCTTGTGGTTCATTGTGGATGTGCTTCTTTGTTCTGCTCTCATTCTTAAAGGTGCATTGTGTAACATTTCTGGTGGAGGGTCGGTCAAAAGCTTTTCCTCATGGAGATGTTATTGTTTTGTCTGGAACGTTACACAGTTTGTTAAAGGAGACCAAACCGGACCAAGTTCCAGGTCAGATCAGATTCCTAATGTTTCTTATCTGCATGTTGTAATGTTGCTCGTATTCACACAGCCTCTTAAACTTTGCTTTTGCTGCTGCTCGTGTTTCCCTGAGCGGTTCTGTCTGGACTTTAACATTTGTGTCTCTGTCTGGACCATAGACTATAAAGAAGATTATGTACATATATTTATATATGTTAAATTACCTCAATTTTAATCGTTGAAATGTCTGATTGTTTTATCTCATTGTGATCTCTCTTTCTCGGGTGTCTCCTGTTCCTCTGTCAAAGCACTACAGAAGGAAACTAGCCTCTTGACTGACTCTGACATATTATGTAGTTGTACTGTTGGTCAATATGCACTGTCTTTGTTCTAAAGAAAATAAAATATCAAAGATCTTCATGGTACATACACCCATAACATCAGTAGGAACTTTCTGCCCTCTAGTGGTGCATTCAAAAGTTACAATATTTCAATATTTAGAGGAAATAATTCAAATTGAAGACACTGCAGAGAGAATTTAAAAAAAACCTTTTATTTGTATCATACAAACTCCTCATAGAAATCACTGAATGCATGTTTGTGATGAGGAAACAACATTATTACAGATCAGAAAGTCACATAATATAGAAACAAACAAAAAAAGAGCTGTAATTTGACAATAGAGGAAGCTGTTAACACGGATATCCATTCACCCACATCTGCAGCTGGACCAAATACAATTTAATTTTAATTTTAATTTTAATTTTAATTTTAATTTTAATTTTAATTTTAATTTTAATTTTAATTTTAATTTTAATTTTAATTTTAATTTTAATTTTAATTTTAGATAACTCAAACAGTAATGGTGGCTGTGTCAAATTGTTAAATGTTAAATGTGTTAAATGTTTTGATGATTTGAAGAAAAAAGAAAAAATGAAAAAAAAGAGAAAAATTGGTTTAAAAAAATAATTTGAGAGAGTCTTTTGATCTCAGAGTATGATTTTATAGGCTACAGCAATTAATTTACTGAAAAATATTTAACTATAGATTAATTTAGACTTTTCTTTTATTTATTTTAAGCTATGGAAAATGAAAATCGAGCTAAACACAGTGACACCAGCTGTCAGAAATACATTGAAACAAGTCAAATAATATTATATGGAGATTATCTAAAATTTACAGTCAGACTATAAATCAAATTTAAATATAATTTGAGACTTTCAATATAAAAACACCAGTCATATGTCTGTGAGCCCGTGTGCGAGTGCCGACAGAATGAGGAACTTACAGTTAAACTTGTGCAGGAGGTTTTTGTACGACGCTTTTTCACCGTGTGAACACTCCACCACCATAATCCCCAAAACAATAGTACTCCCCCACGTCTCCAGCCTCAGCTCCGTTTATGGTCAGTGTGTAGTTTGGTTCAGATCCACTGCTGCTGTAGCGACTCGGAGTATCAGAAGCACGAGAAGTTATTTTATAAAATAAGAGTTTAGGAGGCTGTCCAGGCTTCTGATGATACCAGCTCAGGTCAGGGCCCACTCCACTGCCCGTAGTACACGATAAAGTTACTGTTTGTCTCAGTTGAGCCAAGAGGGTCCGAGGAGACTGGGTGATTGGTTTACAGGAGAGAGACCCTGAAAAGAAAATGACAGTAGCCTATTAAAAATGTAATCGAGTCCTGGCTTTGACTTTGTTTTGACCTGATTAAGTAAATCCCAGTTTTGTAATTGGTCTAGGGATTCTGGTTAAGTCAGTTTAGTCCTGGTGTAGTCCATGCAGTCCTTGTGAAATCCTGGTTTGGTCCCATTTAATGCTTGGTTTAGTGCTTCTATAGTTCAAATGTAGTCCCAGTTTAGACCTACTTTAGTCTTAGTCATCCTCAGTCCTATTTCATATTTATAAGTCCTGTTTGTGTCATTTAAAATCTAAAATTAGTCCTGATTTAGCCCAAGGTTAGTATTTGTATCGATAGTATCACAGTATTAGTCCTGTTTCTGCCATTTCTGGTTTACAATTAGAATGTAGTTCTGGTCTAGTCCTATCGTATAGTCCTTGTTTAGTCCTTATTTAGTCCTATCTTAATTAAAATGTAGTCCCGGTTGAGAACTTGTTTACTGCTAGTTAATGTAGTCCTGGTGTTTGTTCTAAATAGTCCTGGTTGAGTTCTGGTTTAGTCCACATGCACTTATTCTCACAATCCAAAACACAAAGTCTTACCCATAAAAACGAGGAGCAGAGCAGCCAACAGCCAAGACCCCACAGTGTTCATTATGACGAGCTCAGAGAGACTGAAGCGCTCACACTGGTCCTGCTGTTTATAACTGAACAGAGCTGAGGCCAGTGAAGCAGAACACCACAGACGAGCACCTCCAACACATGACACCACACTGACACTTCAGGGCACCTGGAAACCACCTGAGACCTGGTTTAGACCTGGTTTAATCTTAGTTTAGACCTGGTTTAGATCTGGTTTAGATCTGGTTTAGACCTGGTTTAGTTCTGGTTTAGACCTGATTTAGTCTTGGTTTAGACCTGGTTTAGTTCTGGTTTAGACCTGGTTTTGTACTGGTTTAGACCTGGTTTAGTACTGGTTTAGACCTGATTTAGTCCTGGTTTAGACCTGGTTTAATCTTAGTTTAGACCTGGTTTAGACCTGGTTTAGACCTGGTTTAGACCTGGTTTAGACATGGTTTAGATCTGGTTTAGACCTGGTTTAGTACTGGTTTAGACCTGATTTAGTCTTGGTTTAGACCTGGTTTAGTCCTGGTTTACATCTGGTTTAGATCTGGTTTAATCCAGGTTTAGTCCAGGTTTAGACCTGATTTAGACCTGGTTTAGATCTGGTTTAGAAATGTTTTAGACCTGGTTTACACTTTGACAGGAAATGAGAGTCAACAGAAATTATCTAAGGACCACATCTGGTCCCTTGACCATAGTTTGAACAGACCTGGTTTAGATCTGGTTTAGATCTGGTTTAGACCTGGTTTAGTTCTGGTTTAGACCTGATTTAGTCTTGGTTTAGACCTGGTTTAGTTCTGGTTTAGACCTGGTTTTGTACTGGTTTAGACCTGGTTTAGACCTGGTTTAGTACTGGTTTAGACCTGATTTAGTCCTGGTTTAGACCTGGTTTAATCTTAGTTTAGACCTGGTTTAGACCTGGTTTAGACCTGGTTTAGACATGGTTTAGATCTGGTTTAGACCTGGTTTAGTACTGGTTTAGACCTGATTTAGTCTTGGTTTAGACCTGGTTTAGTCCTGGTTTACATCTGGTTTAGATCTGGTTTAATCCAGGTTTAGTCCAGGTTTAGACCTGATTTAGACCTGGTTTAGGATCTGGTTTAGAAATGTTTTAGACCTGGTTTAAACTTTGACAGGAAATGAGAGTCAACAGAAATTATCTAAGGACCACATCTGGTCCCTTGACCATAGTTTGAACAGTCCTGGTTTAGTCCTGGTCTAGTCCTGGTTCTAGTTTAACCCTTGTGTGGTCCTGATTCAGTACTGGTGAAGTCCTGCTCAGTTCTACTTTAGACTTGGTTCAGACCTGGTTTAAATCTGGTTTAGACCTGCTTTAGTCCTGTTTTAGTCCTAGTTTAGTCTTGGTTTTGTCCTGGTTAGGTCCTGGTTCAGTCCTGGTTTAGACCTGATTTAGACCTGGTTTAGTACTCGCTCTAGTTTAACCCTTGTTTGGTTTTGATTCAGTACTAGTGAAGTCCTCCTCAGTTCTGATTTAGTCCTGGTTTGGACCTTGTTTAGACCTGGTTAAGCCTGGTTTAGACCTCATTTAGTCCTGGTGTAATACTAGCTCAAGATCTGCAGAAGGGTCCCCTGCACCTCACATGTTAACCCAGTGGCACTGAAGGGTCAAATGCAGAGGACTAATTTCCCTACAGGGACAATAAAGTGGAAGTCTTGGTCCTAAACCTGGTATAGTCCTGGTTTGGTCCGGGTCTAGACCTTATCCAGATCCTGCTTAGTTTCTATCATTTTAATCCAGTCATGGTTGGTGTAATTCTAGTGAAACATTGTTCAACACAAGAGACGCTCACCTAAAAAACTGGTCATGAGGCATCAAACCTGTCAACACTAAAGCCCTGTGCTGCCATCTTGTGGTTCATTGTGGATGTGCTTCTTTGTTCTGCTCTCATTCTTAAAGGTGCATTGTGTAACATTTCTGGTGGAGGGTCGGTCAAAAGCTTTTCCTCATGGAGATGTTATTGTTTTGTCTGGAACGTTACACAGTTTGTTAAAGGAGACCAAACCGGACCAAGTTCCAGGTCAGATCAGATTCCTAATGTTTCTTATCTGCATGTTGTAATGTTGCTCGTATTCACACAGCCTCTTAAACTTTGCTTTTGCTGCTGCTCGTGTTTCCCTGAGCGGTTCTGTCTGGACTTTAACATTTGTGTCTCTGTCTCGACCATAGTCTATAAGGAAGATTATATACATATATTGATATATGTTAAATTATCTCAATTTTAATCGTTGAAATGTCTGATTGTTTTATCTCATTGTGATCTCTCTTTCTCGGGTGTCTCCTGTTCCTCTGTCAAAGCACTACAGATGGAAACTAGCCTCTTGACTGACTCTGACATATTATGTAGTTGTACTGTTGGTCAATATGCACAGTCTTTGTTCTAAAGAAAATAAAATATCAAAGATCTTCATGGTACATACACCCATAACATCAGTAGGAACTTTCTGCCCTCTAGTGGTGCATTCAAAAGTTACAATATTTCAATATTTAGAGGAAATAATTCAAATTGAAGACACTGCAGAGAGAATAAAAAAAACTTTTATTTGTATCATACAAACTCCTCATAGAAATCACTGAATGCATGTTTGTGATGAGGAAACAACATTATCACAGATCAGAAAGTCACATAATATATATATATATAAAAAATAAAAAAAGAGCTGTAATTTGACAATAGAGGAAGCTGTTAACACGGATAACCATTCACTCACATCTGCAGCTGGACCAAATACATTTTAATTTTAATTTTAATTTTAATTTTAATTTTAATTTTAATTTTAATTTTAATTTTAATTTTAATTTTAATTTTAATTTTAATTTTAATTTTAATTTTAGATAACTCAAACAGTAATGGTGGCTGTGTCAAATTGTTAAATGTTAAATGTGTTAAATGTTTTGATGATTTCAAGAAAAAAAGAAAAAATGAAAAAAAAAAATAGAGAGAAAAATTGGGGTAAAAAATAATTTGAGAGAGTATTTTGATCTCAGAGTATGATTTTATAGGCTACAGCAATTAATTTACTGAAAAATATTTAACTATAGATTAATTTAGACTTTTCTTTTATTTATTTTGAGCTAAGGAAAATGAAAATCGAACTAAACACAGTGACACCAGCTGTCAGAAATACATTGAAACAAGTCAAATAATATTATATGGAGATTATCTAAAATTTACAGTCAGACTATAAATCAAACTTAAATTGAATTTGAGACTTTCAGTATAAAAATACCCATCATGAAGGCGTGAGCCCGTGTGCGAGTGCCGACAGAATGAGGAACTTACAGTTAAACTTGTGCAGGAGGTTTTTGTACGACGCTTTTTCACCGTGTGAACACTCCACCACCATAATACCCAAGACAATAGTACTCCCCCACGTCTCCAGCCTCAAATCCGTTTATGGTCAGTCTGTAGTTCGGTTCAGATCCACTGCTGCTGTAGCGACTCGGAGTATCAGAAGCACGAGAAGTTATTTTATAAAATAAGAGTTTAGGAGGCTGTCCAGGCTTCTGATGATACCAGCTCAGGTCAGGGCCCACTCCACTGCCCGTAGTACACGATAAAGTTACTGTTTGTCTCAGTTGAGCCAAGAGGGTCCGAGGAGACTGGGTGATTGGTTTACAGGAGAGAGTCCCTGAAAAGAAAAAGACAGTAGCCTATTAAAAATGTAATCGAGTCCTGGCTTTGACTTTGTTTTGACCTGATTAAGTAAATTCCAGTTTTGTAATTGGTCTAGGGATTCTGGTTAAGTCAGTTTAGTCCTGGTGTAGTCCATGCAGTCCTTGTGAAATCCTGGTTTGGTCCCATTTAATGCTTGGTTTAGTGCTTCTGTAGTTCAAATGTAGTCCCAGTTTAGACCTACTTTAGTCTTAGTCATCCTCAGTCCTATTACATATTTATAAGTTCTGTTTGTGTCATTTAAAATCTAAAATTAGTCCTGATTTAGACCAAGGTTAGTATTTGTATAGATAGTATCACAGTATTAGTCCTGTTTCTGCCATTTCTGGTTTAAAATTAGAATGTAGTTCTGCTCTAGTCCTATCGTATAGTCCTTGTTTAGTCCTTATTTAGTCCTAGTTTAATTTAAATGTAGTCCTGGTTGAGAACTTGTTTACTGCTAGTTAATGTAGTCCTGGTGTTTGTTCTAAATAGTCCTGGTTGAGTTCTGGTTTAGTCCACATGCACTTATTCTCACAATCCAAAACACAAAGTCTTACCTATAAAAACGAGGAGCAGAGCAGCCAACAGCCAAGACCCCACAGTGTTCATTATGACGAGCTCAGAGAGACTGAAGCGCTCACACTGGTCCTGCTGTTTATAACTGAACAGAGCTGAGGCCAGTGAAGCAGAACACCACAGACGAGCACCTCCAACACATGACACCACACTGACACTTCAGGGCACCTGGAAACCACCTGAGACCTGGTTTAGACTTGGTTTAATCTTAGTTTAGACCTGGTTTAGACCTGGTTTAATCTTAGTTTAGACCTGGTTTAGACCTGGTTTTGTACTGGTTTAGACCTGGTTTAGTACTGGTTTAGACCTGATTTAGTCCTGGTTTAGACCTGGTTTAATCTTAGTTTAGACCTGGTTTAGACCTGGTTTAGACCTGGTTTAGATCTGGTTTAGACCTGGTTTAGACCTTGTTTAGACCTGGTTTAGACCTGGTTTAGACATGGTTTAGATCTGGTTTAGACCTGGTTTAGACCTGGTTTAGATCTGGTTTAGACCTGGTTTAGACCTTGTTTAGACCTGGTTTAGACCTGGTTTAGACCTGGTTTAGACATGGTTTAGATCTGGTTTAGACCTGGTTTAGTACTAGTTTAGACCTGATTTAGTCTTGGTTTAGACCTGGTTTAGTCCTGGTTTACATCTGGTTTAGATCTGGTTTAATCCAGGTTTAGTCCAGGTTTAGACCTGATTTAGACCTGGTTTAGATCTGGTTTAGAAATGTTTTAGACCTGGTTTAAATTTTGACAGTAAATGAGAGTCAACAGAAATTATCTAAGGACCACATCTGGTCCCTTGACCATAGTTTGAACAGTCCTGGTTTAGTCCTGGTCTAGTCCTGGTTTTAGTTTAACCCTTGTGTGGTCCTGATTCAGTACTGGTGAAGTCCTGCTCAGTTCTACTTTAGACTTGGTTCAGACCTGGTTTAAATCTGGTTTAGACATGTTTTAGTCCTGTTTTAGTCCTAGTTTAGTCTTGGTTTTGTCCTGGTTAGGTCCTGGTTCAGTCCTGGTTTAGACCTGATTTAGACCTGGTTTAGTACTCGCTCTAGTTTAACCCTTGTTTGGTTTTGATTCAGTACTAGTGAAGTCCTCCTCAGTTCTGATTTAGTCCTGGTTTGGACCTTGTTTAGACCTGGTTAAGCCTGGTTTAGACCTCATTTAGTCCTGGTGTAATACTAGCTCAAGATCTGCAGACGGGTCCCCTGCACCTCACATGTTAACCCAGTGGCACTGAAGGGTCAAATGCAGAGGACTAATTTCCCTACAGGGACAATAAAGTGGAAGTCTTGGTCCTAAACCTGGTATAGTCCTGGTTTGGTCCGGGTCTAGACCTTATCCAGATCCTGCTTAGTTTCTATCATTTTAATCCAGTCATGGTTGGTGTAATTCTAGTGAAACATTGTTCAACACAAGAGACACTCGCCTAAAAAACTGGTCATGAGGCATCAAACCTGTCAACACTAAAGCCCTGTGCTGCCATCTTGTGGTTCATTGTGGATGTGCTTCTTTGTTCTGCTCTCATTCTTAAAGGTGCATTGTGTAACATTTCTGGTGGAGGGTCGGTCAAAAGCTTTTCCTCATGGAGATGTTATTGTTTTGTCTGGAACGTTACACAGTTTGTTAAAGGAGACCAAACCGGACCAAGTTCCAGGTCAGATCAGATTCCTAATGTTTCTTATCTGCATGTTGTAATGTTGCTCGTATTCACACAGCCTCTTAAACTTTGCTTTTGCTGCTGCTTGTGTTTCCCTGAGCGGTTCTGTCTGGACTTTAACATTTGTGTCTCTGTCTGGACCATAGACTATAAAGAAGATTATATACATATATTGATATATGTTAAATTACCTCAATTTTAATCGTTGAAATGTCTGATTGTTTTATTTCATTGTGATCTCTCTTTCTCGGGTGTCTCCTGTTCCTCTGTCAAAGCACTACAGAAGGAAACTAGCCTCTTGACTGACTCTGACATATTATGTAGTTGTACTGTTGGACAATATGCACAGTCTTTGTTCTAAAGAAAATAAAATGTCAAAGATCTTCATGGTACATACACCCATAACATCGGTAGGAACTTTCTGCCCTCTAGTGGTGCATTCAAAAGTTACAATATTTCAATATTTAGAGGAAATAATTCAAATTGAAGACACTGCAGAGAGAATAAAAAAAAACTTTTATTTGTATCATACAAACTCCTCATAGAAATCACTGAATGCATGTTTGTGATGAGGAAACAACATTATCACAGATCAGAAAGTCACATAATATAGAAACAAACAAAAAAAGAGCTGTAATTTGACAATAGAGGAAGCTGTTAACACGGATAACCATTCACCCACATCTGCAGCTGGACCAAATACATTTTAATTTTAATTTTAATTTTAATTTTAATTTTAATTTTAATTTTAATTTTAATTTTAATTTTAATTTTAATTTTAATTTTAATTTTAGATAACTCAAACAGTAATGGTGGCTGTGTCAAATTGTTAAATGTTAAATGTGTTAAATGTTTTGATGATTTCAAGAAAAAATGAAAAAATGAAAAAAAAACAGAGAAAAATTGGGGTAAAAAAATAATTTGAGAGAGCATTTTGATCTCAGAGTATGATTTCATAGGCTACAGCAATTAATTTACTGAAAAATATTTAACGATAGATTAATTTAGACTTTTCTTTTATTTATTTTGAGCTAAGGAAAATGAAAATCGAACTAAACACAGTGACACCAGCTGTCAGAAATACATTGAAACAAGTCAAATAATATTATATGGAGATTATCTAAAATGTACAGTCAGACTGTAAATCAAACTTAAATTGAATTTGAGACTTTCAGTATAAAAATACCCATCATGAAGGCGTGAGCCCGTGTGCGAGTGCCGACAGAATGAGGAACTTACAGTTAAACTTGTGCAGGAGGTTTTTGTACGATGCTTTTTCATCGTGTGAACACTGAGACACTATATACCCCAAGACAATAGTACTCCCCCACGTCTCCAGCCTCAAATCCGTTTATGGTCAGTCTGTAGTTCGGTTCAGATCCACTGCTGCTGTAGCGACTCGGAGTATCAGAAGCACGAGAAGTTATTCTATAAAATAAGAGTTTAAGAGGCTGTCCAGGCTTCTGATGATACCAGCTCAGGTCAGAGCCCACTCCACTGCCCGTAGTACACGATAAAGTTACTGTTTGTCTCAGTTGAGCCAAGAGGGTCCGAGGAGACTGGGTGATTGGTTTACAGGAGAGAGTCCCTGAAAAGAAAAAGACAGTAGCCTATTAAAAATGTAATCGAGTCCTGGCTTTGACTTTGTTTTGACCTGATTAAGTAAATTCCAGTTTTGTAATTGGTTTAGGGATTCTGGTTAAGTCAGTTTCGTCCTGGTGTAGTCCATGCAGTCCTTGTGAAATCCTGGTTTGGTCCCATTTAATGCTTGGTTTAGTGCTTCTATAGTTCAAATGTAGTCCCATTTTAGACCTACTTTAGTCTTAGTCATCGTCAGTCCTATTACATATTTATAAGTCCTGTTTGTGTCATTTAAAATCTAAAATTAGTCCTGATTTAGACCAAGGTTAGTATTTGTATCGATAGTATCACAGTATTAGTCCTGTTTCTGCCATTTCTGGTTTAAAATTAGAATGTAGTTCTGCTCTAGTCCTATCGTATAGTCCTTGTTTAGTCCTTATTTAGTCCTATCTTAATTAAAATGTAGTCCTGGTTGAGAACTTGTTTACTGCTACTTAATGTAGTCCTGGTGTTTGTTCTAAACAGTCCTGGTTGAGTTCTGGTTTAGTCCACATGCACTTATTCTCACAATCCAAAACACAAAGTCTTACCCATAAAAACGAGGAGCAGAGCAGCCAACAGCCAAGACCCCACAGTGTTCATTATGACGAGCTCAGAGAGACTGAAGCGCTCACACTGGTCCTGCTGTTTATAACTGAACAGAGCTGAGGCCAGTGAAGCAGAACACCACAGACGAGCACCTCCAACACATGACACCACACTGACACTTCAGGGCACCTGGAAACCACCTGAGACCTGGTTTAGACCTGGTTTAATCTTAGTTTAGACCTGGTTTAGACCTGGTTTAATCTTAGTTTAGACCTGGTTTAGACCTGGTTTAGACCTGGTTTAGACCTGGTTTTGTACTGGTTTAGACCTGGTTTAGTACTGGTTTAGACCTGATTTAGTCCTGGTTTAGACCTGGTTTAATCTTAGTTTAGACCTGGTTTAGACCTGGTTTAGACCTGGTTTAGATCTGGTTTAGACCTGGTTTAGACCTGGTTTAGACCTGGTTTAGACATGGTTTAGATCTGGTTTAGACCTGGTTTAGTACTAGTTTAGACCTGATTTAGTCTTGGTTTAGACCTGGTTTAGTCCTGGTTTACATCTGGTTTAGATCTGGTTTAATCCAGGTTTAGTCCAGGTTTAGACCTGATTTAGACCTGGTTTAGATCTGGTTTAGAAATGTTTTAGACCTGGTTTAAACTTTGACAGGAAATGAGAGTCAACAGAAATTATCTAAGGACCACATCTGGTCCCTTGGCCATAGTTTGAACAGTCCTGGTTTAGTCCTGGTCTAGTCCTGGTTTTAGTTTAACCCTTGTGTGGTCCTGATTCAATACTGGTGAAGTCCTGCTCAGTTCTACTTTAGACTTGGTTCAGACCTGGTTTAAATCTGGTTTAGACCTGCTTTAGTCCTGTTTTAGTCCTAGTTTAGTCTTGGTTTTGTCCTGGTTAGGTCCTGGTTCAGTCCTGGTTTAGACCTGATTTAGACCTGGTTTAGTACTCGCTCTAGTTTAACCCTTGTTTGGTTTTGATTCAGTACTAGTGAAGTCCTCCTCAGTTCTGATTTAGTCCTGGTTTGGACCTTGTTTAGACCTGGTTAAGCCTAGTTTAGACCTCATTTAGTCCTGGTTTAATACTAGCTCAAGATCTGCAGACTGGTCCCCTGCACCTCACATGTTAACCCAGTGGCACTGAAGGGTCAAATGCAGAGGACTAATTTCCCTACAGGGACAATAAAGTGGAAGTCTTGGTCCTAAACCTAGTATAGTCCTGGTTTGGTCCGGGTCTAGACCTTATCCAGATCCTGCGTAGTTTCTATCATTTTAATCCAGTCATGGTTGGTGTAATTCTAGTGAAACATTGTTCAACACAAGAGACGCTCACCTAAAAAACTGGTCATGAGGCATCAAACCTGTCAACACTAAAGCCCTGTGCTGCCATCTTGTGGTTCATTGTGGATGTGCTTCTTTGTTCTGCTCTCATTCTTAAAGGTGCATTGTGTAACATTTCTGGTGGAGGGTCGGTCAAAAGCTTTTCCTCATGGAGATGTTATTGTTTTGTCTGGAACGTTACACAGTTTGTTAAAGGAGACCAAACCGGACCAAGTTCCAGGTCAGATCAGATTCCTAATGTTTCTTATCTGCATGTTGTAATGTTGCTCGTATTCACACAGCCTCTTAAACTTTGCTTTTGCTGCTGCTCGTGTTTCCCTGAGCGGTTCTGTCTGGACTTTAACATTTGTGTCTCTGTCTGGACCATAGACTATAAAGAAGATTATATACATATATTTATATATGTTAAATTACCTCAAGTTTAATCGTTGAAATGTCTGATTGTTTTATCTCATTGTGATCTCTCTTTCTCGGGTGTCTCCTGTTCCTCTGTCAAAGCACTACAGATGGAAACTAGCCTCTTGACTGACTCTGACATATTATGTAGTTGTACTGTTGGTCAATATGCACTGTCTTTGTTATAAAGAAAATAAAATATCAAAGATCTTCATGGTACATACACCCATAACATCAGTAGGAACTTTCTGCCCTCTAGTGGTGCATTCAAAAGTTACAATATTTCAATATTTAGAGGAAATAATTCAAATTGAAGACACTGCAGAGAGAATTAAAAAAAAAACATTTATTTGTATCATACAAACTCCTCATAGAAATCATTGAATGTGTGTTTGTGATGAGGAAACAACATTATCACAGATCAGAAAGTCACATAATATAGAAACAAACAAAAAAAAAGAGCTGTAATTTGACAATAGAGGAAGCTGTTAACACGGATAACCATTCACCCACATCTGCAGCTGGAGCAAATACATTTTAATTTTAATTTTAATTTTAATTTTAATTTTAATTTTAATTTTAATTTTAATTTTAATTTTAATTTTAATTTTAATTTTAATTTTAATTTTAATTTTAATTTTAGATAACTCAAACAGTAATGGTGGCTGTGTCAAATTATCACATAAGGGCAAATGGCAGAAAGAAAATAAACTTTTTTTTTTATTATTAAATGTTTTGATGATTTCAAGAAAAAAAAAAGAAAAATAGAGAAAATTTTGGGTAAAAAAATAATTTGACAGAGTATTTTGATCTCAGAGTATGATTTTATAGGCTACAGCAATTAATTTATTGAAAAATATTTAACTATAGATTAATTTAGACTTTTCTTTTATTATTTTGAGCTAAGGAAAATGAAAATCGAACTAAACACATTGACACCAGCTGTCAGAAATACATTGAAACAAGTCAAATAATATTATATGGAGGTTTTCTAAAATTTACAGTCAGACTATAAATCAAACTTAAATTGAATTTGAGACTTTCAGTATAAAAATACCCATCATGAAGGCGTGAGCCCGTGTGCGAGTGCCGACAGAATGAGGAACTTACAGTTAAACTTGTGCAGGAGGTTTTTGTACGACGCTTTTTCACCGTGTGAACACTCCACTACCATATAACCCAAGACAATAGTACTCCCCCACGTCTCCAGCCTCAAGTCTGTTTATGGTCAGTGTGAAGTCCGGTTCAGATCCACTGCTGCTGTAGCGACTCGGAGTATCATCTTCACGACGAGTTACTTTATAAAATAAGAGTTTAGGAGGCTGTCCAGGCTTCTGATGATACCAGCTCAAATCATCATCAACTCCTTCACTCGCTGTACATGACATAGAGACTGTTTCTCCCAGTTGAGCTGAGAGGGTCCGAGGAGACTGGGTCACTGTTCCACTGGAGACAGAGCCTGGAAATTAAATCACATAATATATCTTTCTTTTATACAGATTTTTACAAATAAATAAATAAATAAATAAATTATAGTCTTGGCTTTGACTTTGACTTTGTCCTGATCAAATAAATCTGAGTTTACTTGATCAGGACAAGTGTCTTACCCATAAAAACGAGGAGCAGAGCAGCCAACAGCCAAGACCCCACAGTGTTCATTATGATGAGCTCAGAGAGACTGAAGCGCTCACACTGGTCCTGCTGTTTATAACTGAACAGAGCTGAGGCCAGTGAAGCAGAACACCACAGACAAGGCACACTGGAAACCACCTTAGACCTGGTTTACACCTGGTTTAATCTTAGTTTAGACCTGGTTTACACTTGGTATAGTCCTGGTTTAGTTGTGGTTTAGTCTTTGTTTAGACCTGGTATAGTCCTGGTTTAGTCCTAGTTCTAGTTTATCCTTTGTTTGGTTAGAACTAGGACTTTGAAACCGTTCAAATTTAGTCCCGATTTAGTTTTAGTGAAGTCCTGCTCAGGTCTACTTTAGATATGATTTAGACCTAGTTTGGACCTAGTATAAACTTGGTTTAGACTTTTGCAGCAATTGAGAGTCAACAGGGATTATCTAAGGACCACATTTGGTCTCTGGTCTATAGTTTGAACACTCCTGGTTTTAATCCTAGTCTTAGTTTAACCCTTGTGTGGGCCTGAGTCAGTTCTAGTGATTTGTTAAAGCACTACAGATGGAAACAAGCCTCTTGACTAACTCTGAGATAGTATGTAGTTGTACTGTTGGTCAATATGCACTGTCTTTGTTATAAATAAAATAAAATATCAAAGATCTTCATGGTACATACACCCGTAACATCAGTAGGAACTTTCTGCCCTCTAGTGGTGCATTCAAAAGTTAAATTTTTTAGAGGAAACAATTCCAATATAAGACACTGCAGAGAGAATAAAAAAACTTTTATTTGTATCATTGCACTATAGTTACTGTACAAACTCCTCATAGAAATCACTGAATGCATGTTGTTGTTGTTGTAGCAGCCAAAGAGAGAGGCAGTCCACATAATACAAAAGATTTCAACTGTTCAACTGACTGCGGCTCGAAAATACTTAGTCTTGGATTTCCAAATACAGTTCCTGGTTTAAACATTGCACAAAACTTCAACAGAAGATCCAAAAGATGTTGACGGATGAAGCTGCTTTTGCTTCTTACAAATGTTAAAAAAGATAAAATCTGATTCCAGTACAAAAGAAAATCTCCTTAAACGTGCATCGTGTACCTTTTCTAGTGGAGAGTCCGCCACTTGGTTTTCTCCATGGAGATGTTATCGCTTTGTCTGAAATGTCTCACAGTTTAAACCTTTCGATCATCACGGAGACCAAACCAGACAAAGTTAGAGGTCAGATCTGTGGAGAGGCGACCGCACTCAGCCAGAATGCCTGTTTTTCTAGTTTTTTTTTTTTTTTTTGAGCTATAAAACCATATGTTATTGAATCTAAGGTTGATCTGATTAATGTCATATTGTGGAACATTTGAATCAGAGCAATGACATATCCATAGAAACAAGCAGGTGACAGACCCCGAAACCTTTAAAATAAAATTAAAAAGACACAATATTTCCATTGTTCACATCCTTTTTACATGTATTTTAAAGCTACATGCATAAAAGAGCCTGAAGGTGGCAGTACTGGTAACACATAAGGCTGCCACTAATTTGTAAATTGTAGGTAAATTCAACAGCTATAATAAAATAAAAATATCACAAATTGCCCGTGTTAAAACTGGACACTTAAAGAGGCACTGGGTAACTTTTCCAGTGGAGGGTCGGCCACCTATACTTGTCTCTGTGGTGATGTTGTTGCTTTGCCTAGAGTCTTTTAGAAATGTTTGTGTTCATGGAGACAAGCAGATGACAAAACCGGGCCACATTACAGGTCAGATCTAAGGAGAAGCTACCCCACAAACAATTTTCGAGGTGTTTAGATAGATTTAATGCCATAGTGTGGAGCATTGCAGACTAAGAAATACAGTACTATCTAGTGAAGACTTCTCCTACCAGAAAAGTTACACCATTTACCTTTAGAGCAGCATCAGTGTGTCAGATAGTTTGCCGTATCTGAAAGCCCAATGAGCCTAAATGAAGAGCAATGGTCCTGTAAATCTTCTAAATTCCTGATGATAAATTAGTTTGAACTTTGATTGTTTATTTTAACTCCACACAGACAAAAAGTGCAGTTTTGAAGAGGCTCTGATCCACTCGTCAGGACTATGAAAGCGCAATTGTAAACCTAAAACCTTTCAGAGATGATTGTTGATGAGGAGTATAGATTGATTGAAAAAACATATCTGGATTTACAAAAAAAAGAAGTTAAAGTTAATATTTAAAGGGCCCATATTACGCTATTTTCTGATTTTAATGTTGTTTCCTCATCAGAAACATAATATGGATCCTTTAAGTTTTATGTGCGTTAACCAACAATCTCTGAGATGTTTTTGAAGACCCTCGGCAAAGACCCAGGCAAAATGAAAAAAGAAAAAGTTTTTAAAAAGTCGTCATCTAGATTTGATTTTTAAGTCGAGAGGAAGAAATGTGTGCAACAACTGTCCAAAACGCAGAAACAAACTAAAAACTTGAGTGAAGGTTTAAGTCCTTTTTAGGGCTGTGTTTTAGCGGTTGCTCCTCATGGCTTCTTTCGCAGCCAGGATGAGTGGAGTGAGGCTGGACAGAGGCTTGGCCAACTTCAGAAATGGATGCTGCAGAAAAGGATATAGAGGAAATGATCAAATTATGAATCAAATAAAAGTCACAATATATAGGTCAAACACAAATGTAAGGTTAGAAATATATATTTGTAAAGTAAAAGAAATTCGACTATCAGCAAGTCCATTGGTGGCTCTCAAGTTACAGAATCCGAGGTGATGGAAGAGATGTTGAACCTGTTTATTTATCATTATTTTTTAATATAAATGTGGCTTTTAACAAAATCAGTTTTAGCTGCAACATCTGTATTAAATATTATCGGTCTATAGAATGCTAAAGACACAAAATAAATGTTGAAATGCAGATTGTATAGCTGTAATATAGGAAGCTTTTGGGTCTAGTCACTAAAAGAAATGATCACGTCACGATATTTCTTATTAGATATTAGAAAACCATGTAATTAATAGGGAAATGCTTTAATTCTATAGCACATTATAGAAACAAAACGGCTTCCAAAGTGCTGCACATATGAAGATGACATTAAAAACAACAGAAGGTGTAAATGTTTAAGAGTATAACTTCATCACATTCCAGCATCTGAAGACCTCTAACATTTATTACATGTTCCTTTACTATTGTGCAACTCGGTGATACATTCAGTACATTAGTGTGGGTTCTGTTCAAAGTTCCTGTGCCTGCAGTAGTTCTCTCACACCTATCATCATATAATAGGCAATCACTATAGTTTTCCTTGTTTTGCTGGGGATGTAACAATATCAAAATCCCTCGGTACAATATTTTCACAATATACATCTTGCGGTTCGATATTTATTGAGATATTTCGTGGAGGCTAACAAAATTCTGAATATGCTACTTTTTCCTTTTCAATGTCGCGGAAAAGCCTTGAAACGATAATATTATAATTACAATGTGAAGAATTAAGATATAAAAATGCATCATAACTGTTGCACCAAAGGATCATGGTCTATGTAGTTCCCTGCACCATGGCAAGGCATGTTTATTTGTATAGCACAATTCATACACTAAGTAATTCAAAGTGCTTTACAATTATTATAAGACATTAAATTAGACATTAAAATCCCCAAAACAATAGCAAAGAGACTTGTAATTTTATATATTGTAATGGCCCCCGATATTACTGTGAGACTTTTGACGATCACGATATTTCGGTTATTGCTACATCCCTAAACTATACCTGCAGTAGTCGTCTCACACCTACCATCTTACTGACTATCACTATAGTGTTCCTTGTTTTGCCTTTTGCATGAGGATGGAGTTGTAAATGTACCTGCAGCAGTTCTCTCCCAGATCCCCTCTTGTCCACGTCCATCTCCAGGCAGCGGGACAGGAATGATCTGAACACGGGGGACAGCTTCTCTGGACTCTGGAGCTCGGGGGTCCCATTGGTGGCAATAAGATACAACGCCTGAAAAGAGGGAGATATAACAGTGTAAGTGTACTTAATGTATATACCGGTATATATTTATTTATTTACTTATTTGAATTAGGACAGTACATATTAATCAATACGTCTACAAAAAAGTTTCCACATAAATATGCCGGGGTTAGCACTGGAGCTAAATTCCATCCGTTGTCCTAAGGCAGGTGCAAACATGGAACATTCAATATGATAACGCAGACATTCAGACATTACACCAGTGAGACATAAACACACAACATGAGAACAAAATAACATGATATTACACTATTTACAATCGAAGTGCCTAGGGTATATTGACAACGATTAAATAAATGAGATTGTATTCATTTGATTGAGTGAATTTGAAATCAGTACAATTATTACTATGAAGTTTATTTGAACACGCAGAACTAGACAAAGGTTTGCAGTAATTATGAAATTAACGACAGTATTTTATATAGATTGTATTCTATAGGCAGAGACACAACATAATTTTAAGGGCTTAGCTTTCAGATTTTAGAGTTGGCGCATAGAATTTCATTAGTTTCTGAAGCGGTGGTGAGTAACAATGAGTAAAACGAGAATCACTGAGGATTTAAGGATGGCGGGGTTGCAGTTCTCAACGTCACCACCAGATGTCAGCAAAAGACCACACTCTAATAAACTCTATCAAACACTTCACTTACTCTGAGGGGGTTTTCGTTGAGATACGGGGGCTCTCCTTCTACCATCTCTATGGCCATGATCCCCAGGGACCAGATGTCCACTTTGGGTCCATAGGCTTTTCTGGTGACCACTTCAGGGGCCATCCAGTAGGGGGTGCCCACCATGGTGCTACGTTTGCTCTGCTCCGGAGTGATTTGAGCGCAGAAACCAAAATCAGCTGCAAAGAGAAAAAAAGTATTTATTTATTATTAGCAATTTATTTATAGTAGTAATTTATTAGTAATTATTGGTATTTTCAGAGGATATTATGGGCACATTCACACTGGTTTGTGCCCAGTTTCTAGACTTAGTTTGGTCCTGTACTTGTCCAGGTTGGGCCATGATCTAGACTAGGCTCAATTCCAGGTTTAGTCCCAATTTTGATGTGCATAAAAGTATAAACACTCCCTAAATTAGATTACAGGGATAAATATTAGTGATAAAATTATATATATATATATATATATATATATATATATATATATATATATATATATATATATATATATATATATATATATATATATATATATATATATATATATATATATATATATATATATATATAGCTAATTTAAGGGTGTGTTTGATTCTGGTTTGACCCTAGTTTAATCCTATGAGACAACACCAGATAATGTCCCAAAATCTGTAATACTGAAACAAATAAACTGAAATAAAAACACTTTAGAATAATAGTGTTTTAGTATAATACATTACATTAGAATTATTTTCATGTTATCTTACTTAGTTTGACAGATCCGTCCATTCCTAGCAGCACATTGTCACTCTTGATGTCTCTGTGGATGACTTGATTTGCATGAAGAAACTCTAGAGCTTGGAGGACCTACAAGAAACCAGCAAAGATTCAAAACGCTTGAAGCTTTTAACCAAACAATTAAATTAAAAAACAAAATAATTCACTTACTTCTCGGCAAACTGCTGCTATCTGAGCCTCATCCATACAGGTTTCAGTAACAACATCAGTGAGCGACCCTCCAGCCAAATACTCCATCACCACAAACAGCTCATCTCCTACAAGGAAACTAAAGACACGCAGTTTTTAATGATCTGGGAGTAAAAACGGAAATAATTTGTCTATATGGGGAAATACTTAAAAGGCCCATATTACGCTATTTTCTGATCTATGTTATAATGTTGTTTCCTCATCGTAAACCAAGCTGGAGTTTTGTTTTCTCTCTTTCACACATGTTTAACACACAAACCCTGCATATTTAGACTGAGTTCTGATAATTTCAGCCCTGGAATTGGTAGTCTCTGCTAAACAAAAGGTAAACGGCAGCAGGTTAACTTGAAAACTACCGCTTCATGACATCACAAGGTGGAACAGAGCATTTTAAGCTTTGGAGATGTAGAAAGACTAATAATGATGATAATAATAATAACTCAAACATGTGTGAATGAAACAAAACACAACTTCAGGTATGTTTTTGAGGACACAACATTATAACATGACTAAAAGCTTACAAGAGTTAACTTTGCATAGACTTTTTTTAATTGATTATCTAATTTTCATACTCTAATATGTCATAAATGTCATCTTTTCCCTGGCATTTAATACTAGCTAGTCAGTTTATCTTGTTTTTTTATCCTAGTTCTCACATTGTGTTATCTGTTTATCTGTATATGTTTCTTCTGTCTTTGTTAACTTTTATGTGAAGCACTTTGGTCAGCTGAAGTTGTTTTAAATATGCTATATAAATAAACTTGAATTGAATTGAATAAAACAGTGTATTTTTGTCAGCCATGATTATTATTAGCGATATTTTCTATTGTGTTACCTGTCTAAAAAGTTGACAATATTAGGATTCTTCATCTCCTTCATCACCAAAATCTCATTGATAATTAACTCTTTCTTTGGTTGCTTCTGTAAGTTGATTTGTTTGATTGCCACCTGTGGAACAATAATAGTTTAATACCCATTTGTTTTTTTTTTCACAGTACAAAACAATCTTGCGTAGACTTACTTCCTGTCCAGTGGCCACATCTATAGCTGTGTAAACCGTGCCAGATGCCCTGAAAGAACATAACATGATTCACATATTGACATAATAATATAACATAATTCATATTGTTCGTTTTTAAAGCTTTGAATGAACTGGCCCCACGTTACATCTCGGGTCTCATCCAAATTTACTCCCCTGCGCTCCGAGGTCCGAGAACCAGCTCCAGCTCGTGGTGCCTAAGACGAGACTTAAAACCAGGAGGGGCACGGTCTTCTCTGTGGCCCCCCTGATGTCCGAACAGCCCCCACAGTGGAGTGTTTTAAGTCTCGTCTTAAGACCCACTTTTATTCTCCGGATTTTAACACCGCGTGAGTTGTGTGGTCCTCTGTGGCTTTGATTTATTTTTAGGTTTTTTAGCTTTTTATCATTTATTAGTATTTCTTGCTCTTATTTTATTAGTTTTATTGTCTTAACGAGGACTAGTGGAATGAAACAGAGCCTTAATTTATATTTTTCTATTGGCTATGTTTGATTTGTATTGTGCAGCACTTTGATAATGGTTTTGTTTATGAAATGTGCTATATAAATAAAGTGGATTGGATTGGATATATTTCATTTTGGCCTCTTTATTCCATTTAGAAACTGCCACAAAATGTAATCCCCCAACACTCATCAATTACCTAGAGTTCGATCTGTTACACAAAAAATGGTACAATAGATTTTGGATGGATTAAAGATGCACTTTTTTAACAATTTCACATTTCTGGGGGAGTGTACGCCACCTGCTTGTCTCCATTGATTGACACAGTACGGCATTAAACTGATCTCTTGCACCGTTTTTATGGCTCAAAAAATACCTCGGAAAACCTGTATTCTCCACAGATCTTACCAGTAGCTTGGAGATAGACAAGTTTAATGACATTCCACGTAATAACACATCCATGGAGACAAGCAGAAAGGTTACATAGTACATCTTTATGTCGCTTTTAATTTAGTTTTTGTCATCAAACTAAACTTAACATGACTTACCCCTGTCCGATCTTTTCATATCTAGTGTATTTCTTCTTAGGATCTCCAATACTGACAATTGTGCCTACGAAAAACACAGTGAGTTTCTATTTTCTTTTAATAAGTTCTCAAACATTATAACAGATTTTTCACATACGTAGTTTCTCCATGATCTCCTCGTCCGTCATCTTCCCTCCTTTATTTTTCTTTCTGTCTGCGGCTTTTGTCGCCGAATCCTCTGGAGCCGGGATGGGGTCTATTACGGACCTTGTGTACATCTACGAAATATAAGGCACATATGACCAACTGAATGAACAAGTACTTTGAATAAAATAATTGCATGTTAGTATATCAAATACGCAATATGAATTTTGTGATATGTTTAATAATGGAATAAAATAATAGCTGAAATATTAAAAGTCTATGTTATTTATGAATCTACAGCTCTAGACTTAAAAACGGGGCCTGATTAAATGAAGAGGACCAAGATAGATGTTTAAATGTTATGCAGGTATGAGTTACCTATATTAGAAATGTTTTATATTTGCATTTTAATACATGATTTAATACAATACAAGATACATGCAGTTTAATATTTTAATTATAAAAGAAAATGTCAGATCTTTGCATCTCAATGGGACTTTCCTGGTTAAATAAAGGTTAAATGAAAATAAAATAATAAAACAAGCATCTATCATAGACTGATAATATGTAATTTTGCTGTAAAAGTGCTGAACTCTATCAGAGACTCACAGATTTTGTGTGTTCTGGTCTCGGAGCCACGACCGGAGGAGGAGTGTCGTCATCATCGTCGTCGTCTCGATCTTTACCTCCTGTTTTACCACTGCCCTGTTTCCCAGGCTGGAATACAGTGGAGTTTATTTATTCATTCAAATTTTCTCACCCTAAGCAAGTTATATGTATATAAAAAACACAAAATGAAAACATCAGTAGCTTATGTTGTCAAGTGGTTTCCAGGCATTTCCTGAGCACAGAGTTGATATTTCAAACATATATGTGTTACGGTGTACCTGCTTATTAATTTTTATGTTAAGGCAATAAATATACTGCATAAGCATTTGGGGCAAAAGTCAGTCTGGGATTTAATAGATTTGACTGTGCTTACCAACTGCGAGTCCTTATCTGAAAAAAAAAAAAAGCAAATGGTTGTGTCAGAACCAAAGAATGGGGGTAAATGTTCTTCAGCATGATCGGAGACTGATGTAAAGACAAAAAAGAAAAAAAGGAAATCCTTCTAAATTATGGAATGGAGGAAACTGGAGGCAAAAGTGAAGGGAAATATAATGTGATTTCAATGGAGAAATTGGTATTAGTCTCTAAATATCCAAAAGTATGAAAGATCCAGAGATGTTTGGAAAATCAGTCAGATACATGTAAATTATATCAGAGCCCAGTTTAAAGACATTTACAATTGTATTTCATACTGTATTTGTTATAATAAAGTGTGCAACAAATTGATTAGACCACCACACACTATAAGGTGTTTGCCAATGCTGCCATATGTAATTTAACAGTATTTCTGTTTACCAAAATATCTTTTTATGTTTCTATAATGGTTAATCCACCAGTATCTGCAAGATCTTTTTCTTTAATGCTAAAATATAACTATTGTTGATATCCATAAATTTTAAAGCTTAATGTTTTCCAAAAAAGACACCAAAAGTCTCATCCAAAGTCTCTGGGAACAGCGAGAAACTATTTGGAACTCAATAACAAAAGAGACTTTGCAAAACTACATAAAAACAATGCAGCTGTTATCTGCGCCAAAGGTGCTCTCAAAATATTGACATTTTTGGTTATTTGTCAACAAGGACTTTTTTTTATTCCAATTGGTCATTTTCTTAATGAATACAAGAAACAGGTTTTGGATAAACTATGAAGTTATTTATGTTTTCTTGTTTTCATGACAGATGCTAATGAATTCTAATGAATTTGTAAAGCACTGTATTTAGTTAACCAAAAATTTGACTCTGCCATAGCTTGTCATTGTATTTAAAGGTTTAATACATCCTTCACCACAAATAAAATGTTTTATTGTGTGATAATCAGGAGGTTACCATGCTAGCTGCAAATCAATAAAATCAAGTACAGAGCCTTTAAAACCATTCACTTATCTTCCCTCATCGATTTCCCTTCATCTAAAAATGCTCTGGAGCAATATTTACATAACCCGTGTAATTGTTTTTGATCATCTTGTTGTATTTTGTGACTATATTTGAACTCTGATTTTGCTGTTTTGTTTTTTCTGCGTTTATTTGAATTTATGTAGCCCACTGTCTGTTCTACTGTATCTGACTTCTATTTTTGAGGACCCCCGCGAAAATGGGATGGTGAGACATCTCAAGGGGCTTATCCTCCAAACAAAATAAATGCAACATCATTAAGGTTAATATTATATCCAATGTCAGTTAATCATTTGAAGGTCTATTTCATTTCACCTCCAGCTGCCTCCATTGAGGAATTTCGAACATTTTGATGACACAGCGTTCATAAGGGGTTATTTATTTGAACTGACCGGAGGCGGAGAAACTGAGGTATTTCTGCTTTCCACTGGTCGAGTCGTAGAACTTGAGAATATCGAGGACGGCCTGAGGATTTTGCTTTTGCTCCGATTTGCTGATGTTGGAAGTCTGAAGGAGCCGGGCCCACTGCTCCGGCATTCCCTACGCAAACACACACAATGACTCAGAAAGGAAAGGCAACCAGGGTGAAAAATGCAGTCTAAAGATCGCTAAAGCCGAATGAGCCACAGAAGCCATGAATAATGCAGCCAGTGAACACAGTTTAAGTGAAAGCAGCTTGGTTTGGTCTGATGAATTTTTGGTGTGTATCCAGAGATACTATCGAACAGTGAGTGTAGATTTGCTATCACTTTCAATCACCCAAGCAATGTTTACTTAACCATTTCACAATTTAGACTCTTAAAATTATCTTTTATCTTATCTCAGTTAAAATGCTTTGTTAAACTTGTTATACATTACATATTTTTTGAGCCTTTGCTTGGTTTGACCTCACTATACTAACAATACATAGTATTTTCTTTGTTGCATGTTTGTTTAGGGTGTATTGTTGACGGATTAGTAGGAGTTAAAGAGGCCAGAGATGTAGAATGGAAGCCACGCACTATGAGACTGTCCCAGGGCAGCTGTGTACAAAAGTAATTGACAATGAAGTTACAGAAAACTGAATACTTGTGTATGTATTGTATTTTGTAATGTATTCTAATGTACTTTAACCAGGGTTCTTATAGTAAATTATGTAAACACGTATCATAGTATTAACAACATCTTTTTTCATATTTCTTTCGCCATTTCCTGTCAGTAACTGGAGAAGGTAAAATACACATGCACACGCTATACTATCAGAGAGATGTTTCCTATGTTTTCTCACTTATTATGAGCAGTTTGAAGCATGGTGTGATCTGAATACCATCAAATGAAAAATTAACTGTACCAGAAAACTCTAGTATTCTACGGATTCTGTTCATGTACATGTATTCGGATACTCCCCAACACTGCAATGCAATGTAAACAATGTGTATGTGTTTATACCAAAAGATTTAATTAAGGAAGGTCTTTCCTGCACTCACAAAAGACAAGTTTAGTTTTTTTCCCTCTGTATTTATATTTTCTGCCATCTTGTATTCAATTCCATATATTAATAGCGTTAGGGAAAATATGGGAAATGTTAAACTTCAGCCTAAACCCCTTCAGTCTGTAGAATAACTTTAGTGTTATGCAGAATTTCTGTGTTAAATCATTGTAATATAAACTTTTAATATGTAACTTTCCTGGTGGAGGGTCCATCAAATGCTTTTTTCTATGGAGATGTTGTTGCTTTGTCTGGAATGCTTCACATTATGGTATTCAATCTTTCTATTTTCATGGAGACCAAACCAGACCAAGTTACAGGTCAGATCTGTGGATAGGCAACCTCAGTTGCAGTCAGAAGTCCTGTTTTTCTAGGTGTTTTTGAGCTATAAAACCATCTGCACTAGAATAAATGTAATGTAGAGCTGTTTAATGTCATACTGTGGAACATTCCAAGTAAAGCAATGACATATCCATAGAAACAAGCAGGTGACGGACCCTCCAGCACAATGCACCTTTAATAATTATGTTAACAGAAGTAAAAAACTATGTGAACTTCCGTTGAAATGCTATTTAAAACCAATGCACTGTGAATGCGCCTGTGTTCATACACTCCACACAATGAAAAAGTCTGTAGAAATATTTCTTAAACTGAATCGGCCACAAAAGCCATAAACAATGCAGCCAATGACCACAAGTGAAGGGAAAGCAGCCTGGTTTGGTCCTGGATGAATTCTTGGTATTTAAAATAAAAAAAACATACTATAAGACTCTTTCAGATATTCTATTATTACAAAGTCAAAATGATTAACTTTGTGATATTTGAGATTTTCTCTTGACCTGGATTTACCTCCCTATCAGTTTTCTTGTCCTTGAGCAAGACACATTCTTGTTTACATGAATGTGGTGTACAGTTGACTATTATGGTAGTAATTGGACAGGCCAAAAGCACAGAATGGCTCTCACATTTCTCTCAGTCTGTCCCAGGGTAACTGAAGTAGTAGTAGTATTACGACCATTTAAAAAAAAAAATTATATAACTTAAAATTTAAAATATCTTGCATGTATTTAATTTTTTACATCAACAAATGCTTTTTTATTGTCAGTGTTTGGGTATAAATGTTACACTGTGGGGCTTTAAGTCAGTCAGTTCCTAAATCAGCGCTATTTAAGAGTCACTTTTGATGGATTTGTCGTTTGTATAATACAAACAAATGAGGTAATGATTCAGGTTTCTATAAAAACAATGATGGAATTTTATCAGTATGGAACAAAACATAAAATAACATATAAAGACTCATTAAAACATTTTGTAGTAAAGGAGCCTTAATTACCGTGAATTCTCCAGTCACAGAGTCAAAGCCCACATGGATGGTGTGTTCGAAATCAGACGGAGAGGAGATCTCGGGTCTGTCCTTGTCCCGGTCCTTCTTTTTGGCTCCTTTGGCAAAAACACAAACAAATCTATCATTAAAGCCTATTATTAACACGGGTCTGGTCGAAACTAGTGTACCGTTCTCTAACCAAATTTGCATCCAGATCGTGTCATTTTTAATAATCAATGATTGTTGTTTCCTCATCAAAAACATACTTGGAGTTGTGTTTGTTTCATTCATACATGTTTAATACACAAATCCTGCATACTTATGCTGAGTTTTTCTCTCAGAAGAACAGAAAATTGCTGCTTCATGACATCACAAGGTGGAACAGAGCACCTTGACCTTTGGAGATGTAGATAAACTAATAATAAAGGATTACTTATGTGTGAATGAAACAAAACACAACTCCAGACATGTTTTTGTGGAGTTTCAGCTTTATCACATGGCTTAAAGTCATTTCTTGCAGGTCCCATAAATAAATCAGCGTATTCCACCTTTTTCAGATGCAAACATAGAGATGATTTTGATCCTGGATTTCTTCTCCTCGGGCACGGAGGGCAGAGGGCGTGAGTTGTGATTGGCTGACTGAGGGTCCTTGGCTCCTCCTTGGCTGCTCATCCTGACAGGGGGGGCGGGGGGCTTGTCCTCACACACTCCACTGTCACACATCTACACACAGCACGCCCTGCACACACACAAAGAAAAAAATATGATAAATACATATGCAGAATACATGATCGTTCGAAAGTAGGTTTGTAGGTAAGTAGGTTTGTGTGCGCACGCTGACTCAAAGGCTGGTTCAGTGCCTACTTCTCACAATACAACCTGCTGTACACAGAATGGATATACAAATGGACAGGGGGCACTTTTGGCTCCACTGACTCTGACTCCAGTTGACTTTACATTGAAAAATTGTCACCTCTCTCTGCAACTGTTGCAGTGAGCCTCATCAAATTGGTCTTAAAATGTTCATATTAACTCACTCTGGTGTTTTATTTCACTATTTTGCCTGTAAATAACTTCCTATTCCTAATATGAAACTCCCAATTAGTCTAACCACTACTTTCAAACTGTATAACCTCTATGAGCTTCATTTGACTGGAGACGAACGCTGTGGGTGACGCCACACTCCTTTGGTGCTTTTGTATCAGTCAGTCAAACTTTATTCCAGACTCCAATGGGTCCTTATAGAACATTTAAAAACAGACAGAAGACAAAGAAAACAGTAATAATGGTGTATAGTCCATGTAAGCAGTTCCTCCAGTGCCTCCAGATTTCAGAAGTGCAACTGACACGGCTCTGCTCAGGTATTATTAAAACATTTATGATTTCATTTTCTGAGTCCTCGAGGTGCTTCTTAAACTTGTATGTGTCCATAGGCAAGATGTGAACGTGTAGGCAGTAATTACCACATTGTTAGTGCTAAAAACTGTACACACACACACCCATATCATGAAGGTCAGTTCAGATCAGGTCTCTTTTATAATACTTTGTAATATGAAGATGATTTAAAGTTAAGATACAAGTTAGAAGGGGTTAATATAGTGTTTATGTTAGGCAAGTACTGACTGATGTTTTAAAACACAAATCCTGCAGGTTTAGGCTGAGGTTTTCTCTCAAACAGAAAACACTCTGCTCCACATTATGTCATGAGTGTGTCATTTGGATAATTTCAGCTCTGGATCTAAACAAAAGGTAAAAGGAGCTGTTAACTTGAAAACTACCACTTAAAACTGAGCATTTTCAGCTTTGAAGATGTAGACAGACTAATGATAAAGAGTTACTCAAACATGTGTGAAGAAAACAAACACAACTCCAGTTTGTGATGGGCTGACAGCATTATAACATGACTAAAAGCTCACAAGAGTCAATTCTGCGCAATGTAGGACCTTTAAAATAGTAAATCAAATCCTCGCCTCTTCTAGTCATTTCCTCTCTTTCTCTTTCAGCCAATCAGAAGCAAGAACTACAAGACTCCCAAATAGTATGTGCATTGCCATAGTATAACATGCTGTAACAGATACGGCTTGAAAAGTGAAAGTGAAATAAGCAAACTAATCACTCAATAACATTTTGAATCAATAAATCAGCATTATCTTTAGCCAAGTCATTGTCTAAAACACAGTAACACAAACAGGCAGCAGCTAACTTCTGCTTTATTTCAAATTGTGCAAAAACTAGCTGTGAAAACTAGCACTGACCACATTCACAGCGAACAAAATAACAAACCAAAACAGCATATATACTAACCCAGATGCCCCGGTTTGTAGATGAGCCGAAGTAAAAACCATAGGAGCAGCGTTTGTGAGCAGAAGTTGAATGGTGAAAATGACTGGTCGACTCTCGCTAATGGTTGGCGAATGAATGAGGAAGGAAAGAGAGGCAGAGAGAAGTGCTCTAGGACAGAGGTTTGAAAACTAGTACCACAGGCTTACAAAACACTACTGCATGCTTACGTTTTACCAATACTATAATTATTATTCTGAACTGAATGCGTCATTGTGTACTTTACTGAAGGCGCACTGTGTAATGTATTGTAACTGTGGCAATAAACTTAATAGTAATCACAATGGAGACAGGTTAATGGTCAGATCTATGGAGAAGCAAGCCTGCACATGGTAAGAATTCACATTTTTAACATCACTGTGGAGACAAGCAAATAGCTGAACCTCCACCGTAGAAGTTACACAATGCACCTTTAACTGATGCTCAAATAAATAGATAAATACAAGCAAGTACAGATATTACTGTTTAAAAATCCATGCTTTTAGTGCATATTTTGATTTGATGAAAGATAAATACCTTTAAATGATGCACAAATAAACAGATAAGTACAAGCAATCACAAAAGTACAGATATTACTGTTCAAAAAATCGTGCTTTAGAGCGTATTTTGATTTGATAAGAGAGATAGAAAGATAGATATTGGCATGAATTCTTCTTGTTTGAATAAATTATGAGTGGTATTTCTCTAGAAAGACATGCCTCAGATAAACATAGTGTTTGGAATCAAGAAGGCTGCAGTTGATGAATTAAAATATAAGCAGATAGCAAATTAGAAATGAAATTATATTGCAATAAAACATGCACACATTTGAATGAGTCGGCTACTATTACTTTGCAGAAGGGACTACAGGCATCTACAGTGAATGAATGGCTCGCTGTAGTTCCTAATAAGGTGAAAACTGAGATTGTAGACACACAGACTGTCAGACAGCCCATCAAATCGGGTCTGACCCCAAACCAAAACCACAAACGCACGTCTGAGATGCAGAAGCAGCAGTTCTGATCAAAGCCTGTTTTTAGTGACATCACACGGGAAGGAGGAAGTAGCTCTTACTGACAATACTGCTCAACAAGTTTCGATTACATTTGCTTTTGTTGATGAGTGTGTGAGATCTGAATGGGGTCATTTATGTACAGTGGTGGATGAAGTACTCAGTTTTCTTACTTAAAGGTGCACTGTGTAACTTTTTGGTTGGGCAATCCTTTCGTTACCTGCTTTTTTCTACGGATATGTCATTGCTCTGCCTAGGATGTTCCACAGTGTGACATTAAACAGCTCTACCTTACATTTATTCAATTACAGGTGGTTTTTCAGGTCAGAAATATCTAGAAAAACAGGTATTCTCACTGTGAGCGGGGTCGCCTCTCCAAAGATCCAACCTGTTACTTGGTCTGGTTTGGTCTCCATGAGGATAGAAAGGTTTAATGCCATACTGTGAAATATTCCAGAGAAAACAATCACATTTCCATGGAGAAAAGCATTTGACAGACCACCCCACCAGAAAAGTTACAAATCATTAATCTGTAAACTACAGATTTTATATTATATGGTGAGACAGAGAAAGCGCATTTATCTGGGGGGCAAGGCTAGTCTGAAATTAAACATTAAACTTATCTATTTCATACTTAATTAATGGGAGACATTTTAATAAAGATTAGGGTCCCAGATACTATATAATTTTCACTTCATTTTTGTTACTGTTTGAACTTCTGAATATTATTGTGATCTCAAGGACAATAGCATGTTGTATATTTTATGACCAAATGCAGGCTCTCCACAGATATGAGCTGTAAATTGGCCTCATGATGTCACCTACTGGTCTCCACAGTCATATGTCATACTATAATACTGTAATACTGACATGGATACAAGGTAGAACAAGAAAAGTTTCATGGTCCACCTTTACTTGTTAAACAAAATTGAGCAGAATGAGCATCTCTGGTCAAAATTCATTACATTCATATTTTAAATATATAGGCCAGACACAGAAACACCCTTCACACGGAGTTAGTCACTGACATGGAACCAAGCGTCATTCTTTCAGGTCAATTTAGAGACACTACATCAGCCTCAGGGAAAAAAAAAAAAAAAAAAAAAAAACAGTAACAGAGAGGACCTGCGGCTCACAGACAAAAGCACCCATCTCTCCACATAGCAGTCTAAGCATATCTTCACCTTACAGGGGCGGTGTAAAGGTGCACTGTGTAACTTTTCTGGTTGAGGGTCCGTTACCTGCTGGTTTCTCTGGATATGTCAGGAATGCATGTTTTTCACAGCAGTAAAACACCTACAGTTGAATAAATGTGACATAAGTTTAATGCCATACTTCCAGACAAAGCAATAATATCTCCATGGAAACAAGGTTATGGCGGACCGCTGCCAGAAAAGTTACACAGTGCATCTTTAAGGTTATTGTGAAAGTGGTATAATTTCAACATGATCATTTATCGTGATATTTTCGGACGCAATAAATCATCACACTTCAAAATTTGTTATCGTGGCAAACCTATTTTCACTAGTTTGCATGGCTCAAATCCTGCATAATTTCACATAGACTAAGTCAACTTTGTAACATGTAATATAAAGTGTATATGTTATTATCACTATTCCAAAATAGCTTCACAGTGTTAGCCTTTGGGTGCATAAAAAGACCTTTTGCAGGCTTTGATTTGTCCAGAGCCTGAGGCCACACAAACGGCAGACACGTCAGCAGATTTCCAGGCCACTGCTAAATCATAACCCTATAATTTGCAAATACATTCACCGCAACTTGTCCTGTTATTAACATAGAAAAAAAAAACACATTTTCAGTTTCGACAATGGCACATGTGAAGCAGAAATGACCCCATGCACTGAAACTTAACATTACAACATGAACTAGTGTTTTTACAACTTCATTACAGAAAAAAACACAAAATCAAATCTTTAAGTTTAGTCAAAACACTCACCCTAATCTTGCTTCTTCTGTCCTGCGCAGAAGACCCAACCGACCACATACAACTGAGAAACGCTGGTTTTAAGTCCCAGGTCTTTGGTTTTCGTTTACCTGCTAAGATTTGATTTCACCCCCTTTCTCTCTCCCGCTCTCTCCCTCTCTCTCCTCTTCACCCTCTTTTGGGGCAGGTCTTAGCAGGCTGCCTCATTCCAAAAACTACCCTGTGATGGGGAAACTGTACATGTCCTGGCAGGTTAAAATTAGACTGTCCCTTTAAATGTTCAGTTTGCAAAATGTGTGGATGCTCTAGTAGTGGCTGCATGCAGAGGGGTCAGGCTTAGACAAGTTGAGTCTTTGCAGGAATTTGGTAGCTGGAGGGGCCACTGGCATTTTGGGTGTGGGCAAATGTTCGCACACTCTTGAAAGCCCCGCCCCCTTCACACAAAAGGAGTGTCATTGTAAATACAGTTTTATGGCTCCAAGCTACACTTAAGTGAGAATCTATGACAACAGGTGAACAAATAGAGGACAAAGCAATGGATGACAATATAGGCTTGTTACAATATTAACTTTTAGTGTAACTGGGGAAAGAGACATCACAGTTATTCATTATTATTCACACCAGAACAACAGTGAAATTTTACATTCACTGCCTTTAGAATTGTCTAATGCATTAAAAACATACTGGGAGTTGTGTTTTGCTTCATTTACATGTTTGAGAAACGCTTATTATTGGTCTGTCTACATCTCCAAAGCTCAAAATGATGTCATTAAGGGGTAGTTTTCAATTTAATGGCTACTTTTACCATTAATGTAGTAAAGACGGGCAATTCCAGTGCTGAAGCCAATTCTAGCACCACTAATTTGGTGCTAGAATTGGGCGATTTTGTCTGTCTCCAAAATTGCTTTCAGAGGTACGTACGAATAAATAATGTCACTAAACAATGTGTAAATTGAATAATATGTTGTAGTACACATTTATAAGGGCACAGAATAAAATACAATCAGCTAAATCACTCCTCAGTCACACTTAATGGTGATCTGTTTAACTGCAGCTCCCTGGGACAAACCATAGAGTGATATCCAAATAGGAAGTTCACATGCGGGCTCTTCCGGCTCCTTCTGACCCTGACTTCCACTAACTTCCACTGGAATATTGTGGTCCTTCTCTCTATAACCGCTGAAGTGAGCCTTGACATTTTAGGTCTTAAAATGTTCGTATTAACCCGCTCTACATGATCCTAGGATTTTCCTTTCACTGGTTTGTCTGTTAATACATTTCCAAATTTGCCCCTGTAACCACTAACATCGTCAGTTTCATTAGACCGGAGCCGAACGCTATGGGTGTTACAATCCCGGTCGACTATGGGGCAAAATGAGGGAACACGCCAGCTGCCACCTCCGACAATCACACTATCATCATTTATACAGTGAAGCAGGAGTTTCCAACCTGTAGCTCAGGAACTTCCAGCAGCTCTCCGCCCTGTTCCAAGTAGCTCGCCAAGGGATTTCTGAATTATACATATTGTGCTGAATAATTCAAATTTGATGAATGAAATGTCTTTGTAAATCATGTTGATGCCTCAGTTTCTCTAATAACTGGTTAATGGTTTGTTTTATAGGCACGGGACCCCATTTCAGGCTTGCCATGCCTACTGTATGTACTAAATTATGCTAAAAAAAAGAAGCTCTCTGGCATTTTTGTTTGAACGGTCAACTGAGTAAAAAGGTTGTAGACCCCTGCAGTAAAGTGGAGGACACAACAACAGTATGCATGGCCAGTGGTTCAGCTCAGCACACTCAGCAGGATTTACCATAACCCACTTTAGAATCATGAACACATCAGGTCGAACTCTGAGGTAGTAAAACCTTGTTGCTCGGAGCAGAGTTCAGACTTTGGAAGAATGCTCAGGAATTCTTAATAGTTAAATGGAACTGGAGGGGAAAGCATCTGGTGTTAAAAAGATGGGATGTGTCTTCAGTGACTGTAGTCATGTTCATGGTATAGGGATGAAATCGAATCAAAATCACTGTTTCCAAGGATGCACTTACAAATCGCAAAGGCTGCAATATTACCAAAACTTCTTCCACAAAAAAAAAGTTAAATAAAATCCAAAACTTATTCTGCACAAAGACCTCCTCCTGCACAAAATCCCATAGTTTATATCTGTACAAACATGTTCTGAATTGTGTTCTGAATGTGATTCTTGTATTAGTTTGTCAGTTCATGTTCAATATCCTGGACATGCTTAAAATGTGAACTTTGAACAGAATTTTATTAATAAAACATAAATCAGACTTTTTTAGTTAAAGGTGCACTTTGTGACTTTTTGGTTGGGGGTCCATCACCTGCTTGTTTCTATGGATATGTCATTGTTCTACTTGAAATGTTCGACAGTATGACATTAAACTGCTCTACTTTACTTTTATTCAATTACAGGTGGTTTGCTCGCTCAAAAATACCTAGAAAAACAGGCATTCTGACTGTGAGCGGGTTCTCCCCATGTCTGACGTGTAACTTTGCTTGGTTTGGTCTCTGTGAAGACAGAAAGGTTTAATGCCACACTGTGAAACATTCCAGACAAAGCAATAACATCTTCATGGAGAAGAGCACCCTCCACCAGAAAAAAAATACACAATGCACATTTAAAATCACTAGACTTCAATAAGAAATAAAATAATATAGATAATTGTGATTGACTGATATAAGGAACTGGCATACAGTATATTGCCATATTGTGCAGTCATATAGAAATTATTATAAAATGCATGATCTAATATTATGTTTTCACAGACTACACACAGACTAATATGAATACTATACACTATATTACCCATCCCAGTCTTTCTCATGAAAATTTGCCCACAAAGTTTCTATTCTGCATTTTTCAGTTTGGTGCAGAGAAGTTGCCTCTTGTCCCAGTGGTAGTTTGCCGTCAAGGGAAACCCACTTCCTCATCCTGGAACTCCCCGAGCCCCAACGGGTCATGGCGAGGTTTCGACCAATCAGAGCGCAGAAAACAGAGCCGCCACTGTTTACAGGAAGCGCACAACAAGGCTTTTGTGTTCAGCATCTATAAAAGGAAATTCTGCAGAGGACTTCCTGAAGGAGTGATGATGTAGGTGCACTTAACTTTGTCAAAGTCCCCATCCCCGCCCCATTCATTCAGAGAAACAGAGCTAGTGTAGTAGTCAGAGTATGGAAGTCAGTGAGAGGATGTAATAGTTTTTCAAAATAACGTTGTTGTAATTAGACAGAACATTAAGAAAAGAGCTAAGTTAACTATTTCAAAATTTACTGTACCTTTCAAAACCACTGAAGCAATTCACATTTCCACACCACCAAAATCAATACCAAAGAATGAGCTGGTTCCATGATATTGGTTCTATCATATCCTGGTTGGGCCTTTAATTGGATGAAATACAACTATAATAATAATAATAATAATTCTTGTTGTAATCATTTACAGGCTGATTTTTCATATGATATTTAGAATATTTCATAATGTTTGAAATTTTTTTGCATGCTCTTCTATGTCATTTGAATTAAATGATAAATAACAGTTACACAACATAAATTAATCTCTTATGTAATAAGTAACTGTGTTTTAAGGAAAATCCCTTTACAGGTATTGGTTGATGTCAGGTAGCAGCAGATATTTAAAGTCAAAGTATTGTTACCAGTATCAGAACTGAAAAAGGTGGACTGGCGCATCCCTAATCAAAACTGGAACTAAACTTGGACTACAGAACACTAGAACTTACACTAACGTACTCTAACATAGGGCAAAACCAGGTCAAAATCAGGACTACATCCAAGACCAAAGCAGGACTATATAGTACTAATATATGTTGCTTGTGTAAATGGTAATGCTGAACAGAAGCCACAACAGAGTACAAAGAAGTCGCATGTGTTCAAAGTTACTGAAGCGTAAGTGTAACAGCCTGGGACTCATATGAAACAAACCCATGTGAGTGAGTGTATACAAAGAGCCACAGTGAGGGCCGTGATTACACGTTTGGCAGAGAGGACAGAGTAAACAGACTGCCCTGTGCCCGCCCACTCTCCTCAGCACCTTATCCTGTTATTCTGCAGCTGCCTCACCTCTGAGTCAACAATTTCACCAACCTGGCAACCCCACTGCCGTCTCATGTATACACGCTAACTGACCTGCAACACAAATTAGCTGCATGTAGAAAAAATGAACTCTCCTGATTCTTGGCCTATCACAATAATTACTAAACTCATTATATAAAAAAGGCATATATATATATATATATATATATATATATATATATATATATATATATATATATATATATATATATATATATATATATATATATAAAACTGCTATCAATAATTATTAATTTATTTTGTTTTCATTTTTTGCAATTCAGGCCTTTTAATGATGCAGTCTACTTAATGATTCATTCACTGGGATTATCTTGCTTTGTGTCAGTGGCATAAAGTAGATTCAGTATTATTGTTTATCACAATATTTCTCTGTCGCAGTATACCATGTTTTAAAATGTATTATTTTGACAGTACACCACGATATGTTATATTTACTAGGCCTATTGTACACAAATTAAATGTGTAGTTGTCTCTTGCTGTATTTGTTACTTATTCTGAATTATCCTAACATCTTTGTTGTCTCTATGTGCTAACATCGTAATGTGTAAACTATTGTGGCCAAGTAATTTCCCTTGTGGATAAAAAAAAGTTTGTCTAATCTCTGAAAAGGGCTGGATGATGTGACAACAGAATTCACTTTTTTCCTCATATTGACCAATCACAAATTTTGATTTAATTTTATGTCATCATTGTTTGTGACTTAGAATCAATATCCGAACTCTTCTCCAAACCACGTGCTTTTACTGACAAAGGATTGGCTGTCGATTTTTCCATTAAAGGCGCACTGCGCTAGTTTCTAGTGGAGGGTCTTCTACCTACTTGTCTCTGTGGAGATATTATTGCTTTTCTTGGAATGTTCTTTGTTATGACATTGAACATATCCATCTAGCATTTATTAATTACAGGTGTTTCTATGGCTCAAAAACACTATAATTAGTTCTGTGACTCGGGGCGACCTTCCACAGATCTGAACTGTAATGTAGCGTAGTGCTGTAACCTGCTTGTCTCCCTTGCAATAGATTTGGTTTATTCTATACTGTGGAACATTCTAGACAAAACAATAACATTTCCATGGAGACAAGCAGGTGGCAGACCCAAGTTAAATAGAAATGATAAGATCTTTATTTCTTTCTAATTGAGACCAGCAACCACTCAAATTGCAATTAGTTTTGCATTATTACCTATTTATTTGTTTCTGAATAGACCTACATTCCTTTTTCTGCTTCTTTGGCAGTGAAGTCAGTATGTGCTGCCAAGTATTCACAGACTGTGTGGTAGTAGAACCTGTATCCAGTGATGGGAAGAATACTTTGAAAATGTATTTTGTTATAGTAATAATACTGAATACCTGCATTAATATGTATTTTGTAATGTATTCTGATACATGGTCCGATCAGAGTACTGTATTGTGAATACTTAGAATACTTTTTACATCAAATTTCATTTAAATTATAGTATAAAACAGCAACATATGATTACAAACCGCTCCATATTTGTTTCACCGTTTGTCATGTATTTTCTCTGACTGATTAGAGAAGGAAAATCACGCTTGCTGTCACCACAAGAGCAGTGTTTTCTGTTTTTCATCACTAATTCTGTGCAATTTGAAACCTAAACTGTGTGATTAAGCACTGCCATGTATTCCTTTGATTTTAGAAAAGTAACTGTATTCTGAACAACACCAAATGAAAAAGTTAAATAAGTCAGAATTAGTGTTCTGAATATTTATTCTTGGTACATGTATTCAGTTACTTCTCAACACTGCCTGTATTAATTGCTGTGCTTAAAATAACAACAATAACTAGGATCCATGTTCAAAAAGGGACCCACTGACTTTGATAGCTAAGAAGGAGGATTATAAGCCTCTTTCAAACCACAACTGAGCCCAAAATGTATTAAATGGACCATTAAAACTCAACAGAGCCCGACCAGTAGCTTACAACCTAATAGTTTTTGTTCCTTTTCAAGTAGCTTCTTTCTAGTCACATCTGTTTTATGTTTAGACTACCTAAGGTGACTTCATCATGACAGCGCTTTGTAGTTGTAAACTGTAATTACATGAGCTAAAATTGAAAAGGGGCAAGCCACAAAGGATGTAGGCTGTAACTTGGATCTAATTTTTGTTATTTCTGTCCAGCCTAAATACATGATAAGCAAATCCGACAGTCAATGGGAAAAATAAATGACTAAGAAGTTAATTATTATGTTATATGAGTCAATATAGAATCAAACAACTAGGCGTGTTCACCATAGAAGTTACATGTTTTTTTAGAGTGGGCTTTTAGGTTTATTAAGTAGTCTAGCTCAAATAGCCTAAATAGAAACTACTGTATATAATATTACAGTGGGTTTGACAATGGCCACTGGTATACATTGTAAACTGAGCATAATGAAAAGACTGACTCATGTTTTTAAGGGGAAATTACGCTATTTATAATGACCCCATTTTCTTCCACTGTCGCTTATTGATTTTACATTACAGAGATGGTCATGGGCTATTTATAGGCAAAACAAAGCAGACAGTTAGACAAAACAATGAAGCATAGTTAGAATCAGACATTGAACAGAAGAAGCCAGCACTGAAATCCACACACATTAAGACAGTTGTCAAGCTTTGCAATCATAATATGTGAGGAATATTTGTAAGGAAAACTCACCGGTCAAAAGCAGTAAAGAAAAGCAAGCACCACTCCAGCCCTGCTCCACAGACTTGCAAGATTTTCTCCTCACTCGTGCTTCAAATTAACCAGATATTTAGCACAAAAAACTATCCTAAAAAGTTTTTATACTCCCGTGGTTGATGCTACAGCGCTTGGTCCGCTCGTCCCGTGTCCCAGTCAGACTACTTTGGCTCTGGGAGGAATTTGGTTGAAGGAAAGGAAGCGGAACGTCGTAAAGTCGAAGGAGAAAATCAAGGGCTCGCCGGCTTCCGTAGCAATCCACACAACTCGCGGTAAAATGTGAAGCGGCCGTAGGACGGCGCTGCAGGTAAAAACAAATGTGAAACTAAAACTGTTTACCACGGGAAAAAGGAGTCACAGATTTCCAGAGTAAAAGCAAGGCACCGAGCAGCTAAGATACTAGGATACCACATTTCAATCATTTCAATCAAGTTTTAGTTAGTGTTCATGGGCTTCTAGTCATTGTTTACAAAAGAGAGCCCAGTCCATGAACAAGGACACAGAGACGGGGGGTATGTGGGCACCTGCAAGGGGTCTCTTGGAATGATTTTGGATTATTTAGACCAGACCTGGACATTGTACAGCTTCCAGGCCACGTTGGTTCTGATCGACCCATTTAAGATAATGTGGAATTACAAAATAAACATATTTTATCATTTTACCTCATGCATGGACTACAGTTTCTTTTGTTATTGCTTTTTATTTTTTAATTCATTTTTTAATGACATTTTTATAAGGCAACCTCACTTTTTCATTGCTTAGTCTTAACATATACTTTTACCAGTCTTACCATCTTGACAAAACAATGCTATTTAATGCTACAATTAATATTATACAGAATTGAGTTAAGCATTTTGGCCCAGCCCTCAGAAATATTTTCTGTTTCTCATGTGGCCCCACGGAAAAAAAACAATTGCCCACCCCTGATTTAGATCATTCTCACACCCTGACAAGTGAATTTTAAAATAATCCCACAGAACAATCAAACACCACATTCATATACAGACCAGAGGGGTGAAAGTGTCTTGCTCAAGGACTCAGCAACAGGCAAAGACTTATATAAAAATGATTTACACAAAGATACTAATGTAAAATGTCTAAAAATGGACTGCAGATGTAAATGAGGTTTGTAGCTATAACCGAGCATATGTATCAATACAAATGTTCATTAGTGTTCTATAAAATAAATACATTAGATACTTATTTGAACAGTTATCAATGCTAAAAAAGGCAAGGCAAGTTTATTTGTATAGCACAATATGTGTACAAAGTAGTTTACAATTTAATCCATTAATATAAAAAACAAACAAACAAATAAACACATAAATATGGCAGATAAATTATTGAATAGGCTACTAATAATAATTTGTCTAGATCCATGGACTAAAGTCAAGTTAACTTTATTTTGAAATACAAACCGGAAGTAGCATTAGCGTATTTGAGAAACGTGTTTGTTTTTGCAACTTTTACACAACATAAACATCAGCTACACTTACTGCTACTGCACAACGATTTACGAAAGGTAATGAACAATAAATCCGTTTACAAGTTTTATAACGACACTCATGCAATTTAATGCAAATGTTGAAGATGTAAGGCAGCTAACAACGTGATTACGCTGCTAGCATGTTAACGTTTTGCTACTGTGTTTGTTGCTAGCATCTAAAACATGCGTAATGGCTCAAATGCAAAATTATCATAGATCTACTATACTTCGCGATGTTATCTATGATCGCGGACTTGACATGATTGAACTTTTTAACTCGACGTTTAGGATTTGTTGAGTGTATCGCCAGGAGGGAGTAGCAGCAGACAGTAGTAACAGAAATACTTAAAATACATAATTCTTTCTTAAGGTTCAAGTTTTTTTTCATACATTATCTTATTAAATTATACTTCTGAAGCGTTTTGTATTATCATAGTCATATACAAGTAACTATTTAATCTAAAATGGTTTGTTTTAGGGAATAAATTGGGGGCAAGGAGTCAAAAAAATACATTGCTGATTCATAATTTTACAAATTAGCATACACATTCAGGTTTATTAAAACTAGTTTTCATCGAGGCTTTATAAGTACCACAGAGTTTTCTCTACTGTAGATTTTAGAAAGCCAATACAGGAAGAAGTCAGACATGATGAACTATGAAATGTTTGTAACAAGTCACAGAATTAATCTACCCATATTTATCTTGTTTTGTCATTGATTATGTTTATGTGTATCTCAGGTAAAAGTAGTTACAGATGAAGCTTGTTATTATTATCAGATTTTTCGACCTGTAAGATTATTTAAATGACATGCAAACTCCAAAACCTGATGTGAGTTTGCAGAGGGACCATGGTGAAAAAGAAACACTGACTATATAAAAAAAGTGGACTTGGGGGGTGTGATGTTACCCAAAGCATATCGGCTCCAGTCAAATGAAGATCACCAAAGCTTCCGGTTATAGGGGCAAATTTGGAGCCAGTTCCATATTAGGAATAGGAATTGAATTACAGACAAAAAGACAAAAAACAGCAGCAGTTACAGAGAGAGGGGATACCATCTCTGGAAAGAAATAAAACATTTTAGCTGTTTTACATGTCAATTTAGTTATCTTATATATTCTCTATAAAATCTGATAATTTCCATTTTGAGCCATGCCATTGTCGCCTGTACTGTACAGACGACAATGGCATGGGTTTCCCAACCAAATTCAGTTATCCCAAGTATAAGAAACCCTTCCAATCCTTAAAGAATACATTTCCAATTTTACTTCATTGTTTATGTCGGCGGCACGGTGGCTGAGTGGCAACACTCAGGCCTCACAGCAAGAAGGTTGCGGGTTCGATCCCCGGGTCACCCGGGCCTTTCTGTGTGGAGTTTGCATGTTCCTCCCCGTGTCTGGATGGGTTTCCTCCGGGTACTCCGGTTTCCCCCATCAACCTAAAACATGCCCGCACCCCTATGAACTAACATCAAGGACCATGTTGTCCACCCTCCTGTGGGCTCACCACCTGCAGAGGGGTTCATAGGGGGGGTCAGGTGCTATGAGTATTGGGCAGCAAGCTGCCCCCGCGACCCAGCCGGATTAAGCGGGAGAAGATGGATGGATGGATGGATGTTTATGTACAAAATAGCAGACAACAAAAACCCCACCAGGATCAGGTAGAGTGGGTTAATATGAACATTTTAAGACTAGGCTCACTGCCGTAGTTACAAGGGGTGATAATTTTTCATTGTAAAGTCAACTGGAATCAGAGTCGATGGACCCGGAAGCGCACCTTGCTCGCGCACCTTGCTCACTTCCTATTTGGAACGCTGTAACTTGGCCTGGTGATGTGGGCTGTTTGTCTCCATGGAGATAGCCTACATTAAATGCCATACTGTAGAACATTTCTATCAGAAAAGTTACACCCTGCACCTTTATCATTAATTGCTGCCTTTGCTTTCTGTGCAGGTGCCATGTTTCATCGGTGGGGCTGGAGCTACAGGGATTTTCAGGAGATTGACCTGTTCTCTGACCGTTATGATACAAATGCAGAAACACTGTCCCAGGCCATCAGAACGGCAGCAGCAGAGGAGCCAGACGCAGACGGAAGTGTGCTCTTTGGGCAGATGAAAGGCACTGTGGTGGGGCTGAGGTATTACACAGGAGTGGTAAGTTCAGTAATTATGTTTCGGTACTTAGGCTATGACTAGTATTTGACTGATAGTGTTTCAATAAATAAAAATTTACACCAAGATACTAATCTAAAAATACTTAAAGGTACGGCAAATTAATATATACTGTAAATACTGTAAATTAGCTTTGTAGCTATAATCCAATTTTGTAGCTATAATCCAATTAATGTTCTATAAAATAAATAGATAAATTATTATTATTGAAACTAGATGCTCATTTGAACAATTATCAATGCTAAAAAGAAGCGAGGCAAGTATAGCACAATTCGTACACAAAGTAATTCAAAGACATTAAAATCACAATACAAACAAATCAAAACATAAATAATCATAAAATTAACATTAAAAGAGAAGACTGTGGTCAAAAAAGTAACGTAAATAGGACAAAATTGGACCTTTCTTGAATAGATTTAGAATAGTTCTAATTGAGTGACAGCATGTGAAAACTACCAGTATACTGCTAAAGACCACCATCCACCAGTATTAATGTGTAGATGACTAAACCTGTGCATGAAACATAACCAGTGGTGACATAAGTAATCATGCGTGAATGAAATTCAATGTGCCAATATGCATGACAATAAAATCACAATAAAAATCGCAATTCTCACAATAACAATTAGGTGAACCGTGGAGAGATGGTTGGTCTGGTGAGAGAGCCCCAGAATCCGTATGATCAAAACGCAGTGATGGTCGCCAACGTGTACGGGCAGCAGGTGGGACACATCAAGAAAGAACTGGCTGCTGCAATGGCTCAGATCATGGACAACAACCTGGCCAAAGTAGAAGGGTGAGTTTGCTAATATCTGTCTGCATTTCACCTTTTATACTAAAAACTTCTTGAACTAGGATGGGACCTTTAAACATGCCTATAGCACTTTTCATAACATGAATAATTTATTTCCCATGTTTGGTAAAAGGTCACATTTTTATTTAGCTCTTTTCTATCTTCAAAGCTTAAAATGCTCTGTTCTACCTTATGATTTCATGTAGTGGAAGTTTTCTTGTTAACAGCTCCCTTTTACCTTTAGTTCAGTAGAGATCAGCAATTCCAGGGCTAAAAATATCCAAATGATTTTAGTGAAGGTGTATGGAGTTTAAAATCACAGTGGAGCTCTTCATGTATTACCACATGACATCACAAGGTGGAACAGAGCGTTTTCTGTTTGAGAGAACTCAGCCTAAATATGAAAGGTTTGTGTGTTAAACATGTGTGAATGAAACAAAACACAACTCCAGGTATGTTTTTGAGGAGGAAACAACATTATAACATTAGATCAGAAAATAGCGTAATATGGGTCCTTTAATTGGAAGGTTGTTGAAAAGGTAATGTAATTGTATTTAATTAATCACTTTCTCTTTCTTTTGTTGTCCAGGGTTGTATACTCGGGGACCAATAACTCTTTCTCCATGCCTGTCATTTTATCTTTTTGGGGCAACGAAGAAAACAAAGAAAATGTGACAAAAGCTTTGGCTCGACGCGGTTTCAAACTTGAGACCAGCGTCAGCTCAGGATCTGGATCAGGAGGTAAACATGACTTTTTATTTTTTTAAAAATCTTATTAATAGCAAAGGAAAAAATAAATAGAAAATTATCTTGATGATATTGTAACTTTTTGGTTGGGAGTCTGTTACTTGCTTGTTTCTGTGGCTCAAAAACACCTAGAAAAACAGGCATTCTGACTGTGAGCAGGGTTGCCTCTCCACAGATCTGACCTGTAACTTGGTCTGGTTTAGTCTACATGAAGATAGAAAGGTTTGATGCCTACATACTGTGAAACAGTAATACAGTAATAACATCTCCAAAGAGAAAAGCATTTGATGGACCATCCACCAGAAAAGTTACATAATGCACCTTTGATGATAATAATAATACAGAGGTTTTATATTTCACTTTTCAACAAACTCAAGTCTGTACTTGTTTTAAGGTGGATATCAACAACCCTACTCAAAAGGGGGAAGACTGCCCAAAAAAGGTGTAACAGTCCCACTGACAGCAGAAGAGGTATTTTAAAAAGTTAAAAAGTACTGTAGTCTCTTTTTTACAGTCATGTGTTCATTTGTTTATGTATATTTTTTCTACTTTTTTCTTTCAGCTGAAAAATGCTTTTGATAATTTGTTTGAAGGACTGATGGAAAGTAAAGATGGAGAGAAAGAGGCTGCAGATGTGGGTATTTGTTTTTTTAGTGACTCAACATCCTCTTTTGGTCAAAATGAAAACTACATCAGAATACGCAGATTATTCTACTTTCATTTACAATATGTGATTACAATAGGCTACAGACAAACACACATTTGATTACATAGATTACAAATATTAGTTATTTTTCTTTTAAATATATTTAAATTCTGACAGTGGATTTCAATAGAGTGTTATAAGTCAGAAAATAATTTAGCTCAAAACTTAAAATATATCCTTAACCAAGCAGGAATACCATGACTTCAAAAATTTTAATCAAAGTAGATCTGATACAGCTTTAAAGATGCATTGTGTAACTTTTCTGGTGACGGGTCTGTCACATGTTTTTCTCCATGGAGATGTTATTGCATTGTCTGGAATGCTTTGCAGTGTGGTATTAACCCTTTATATCTTTATGGAAACCAAAATAGACTAAGTTACAGGTCAGATCTGTGGAGAGGCGACTCCACTCACAGTCAGAATGCCTGGTTTTCTAGGTATTTTTGAGCTATAAAACCACCTGTAATTTAATACATATAAAGAAGAGTAATTTAATGTCATACTGTGGAACATTCCAGGCAGAGCAAAGACATATTCGTATTTATAGAAACAAGCAGGTGATGGCCCCCCAACCAAAAAACTGCATAGTGCACTTTTAAAGATTCAAGTGATGTCAGCTTGTGTTTGATATATTTAGTTTTTGCATTTACTGTGTTTATATCTTTTTAAATCCATAAGACCTTTGATATTTCTTTCTGTAGGCAGTGTCCACCCCCCTCCTCCTCCATCAGAAGCAGGCTCTGTCCTGGATGTGTGCGCGAGAAAACAAGTCAGGGCTTCCTCCGTTTTGGGAGAAGAGAGGAGAGCTGTACTACAACAGCCTGACCTGCTTCTCCTCCAAAGAGGTCCCAGAGAGGGTGAGGGGGGGCATCCTGGCAGACGACATGGGGCTGGTAAGATAACGCAATGAGCAGAGGAATATAATGCTGACCTGTACCCACGTGGCACCGCCTGCTTGTCTCCATGGAGATGCATAGGTTTAATGCCATACTGTGGAACATTCCAGGCAAAGCAGTAACACATGCAGACAAGAAAGTAATGTGCCTTCAGCCAGAAATAGCCAGAAATGTTACATATTCCACCTTTCAATATAATAAATTATACTTTTTGAAGCAGATTTGTTTTTAATGGTGCATGTGAACTGTACTGTGCTTGTTTGTAAAATATGCAAAGAATTAAAATGTAGGAGTGTTTATAGACATCATACTCTTATGTATTAACGCTTCGGACTGGCCTGGATAAAATGATATAAATATATCGCAATGCTGAGATTAGATTAGTTGTTTGTTTGTTTCATTCACACATGTTTAACACACAAACCCTGCATATTTAGACTGAGTTCTCTCAAACAGAAAACACCGTTCTACCTTGTGATGTCATGTGGTGATACAGGTGCTCCACTGTGTTTTTAAACTCTGTACACATTTATTAGAATCATTTAGATAATTTCAGACCTGGAATTGCCAATCTCTACCGAGTGAAAGGTTAAAACGCTGTTTTGTTTAGCTGTTAACTTGAAAACTAGCGCTTTCTGACATCACAAGGTGGTGATTTTGAGCTTTGGAGGTGTAGACAGACCAATAAATTACTCGAACATGTGTGTATGAAACAAAATACAACTCCAGGTTTGTTTTTGAGGAGGTAACAAAATTATAACATGGCTTAAAACTCTCACAAGAATACGTTTTGTTATATAAGACCTTTAAATATTTTTTAAAGGCTCCAAAAAACAATAACTGCCTTTCCCTACTTACTTGTATTCAAATCTCATTGCTTTATTTTTTTTTAAGGGGAAAACACTCACTACTATCGCTCTTATTCTCACCAACTTCCACCAAGGAAAACCTCTGCCTGTCGAGAAAACTGTAAGTCTCAAGAACACATGACTATGATAATTCTATTCTGAAATGTGTATAACCAATGATAAATATTTGTGTCAACAGGAGAAATCGTCACCCAGTAAGACCCCAACAAAAACCCCACAGAGTGAACCTCATCCGTCTGAAATGTAAGTACTCTTTTTCTTCTGAGTGCAGTAAAAAAAAAAAAAAACTGTCTCCACTGTGAAATTTCAGCAGTACTGTTAAAAAACAAAGTCGTTATTTTGCAGCACTTCTAGCTATGCACAACCTTTTTTAGGATACATTTGAATTACATTTTTTTCACTTACATATTTTTTATTATACTTTACGTGTTCAAATGTTGACTTTTAATTGAATATTGATCAGTGCACAGACGGCTGCCCCTGAAGTTGTTGCGGTAGAAGACGATACAAATAAAAGTAAGAAAATATCTCATATCTCAAATGTCTCAAACTGTTTAACTTAAAATAGACTTAAAACTTGTGATTTGTTTGTTCTTTCAGTAACTGAAAAGGGAAAGAAAAAAGCTCCAAAGCGAAAAAACAGTAAAGGTACACTATTCAGTATACCGGCAATTTAACTACATGATTTCTCCCCCAAGAAAACAAAAACTAAAGCCTATTTTATTTACACGAAAGCTGTGGTTTTCTTGGATGATTTGGACTTTGCTGCTGCTCTTAGTGGCTCCACCTCAAACACAGGCCAAAAGAAAAAGAAAGCAGACAAAAATACAGCTGCTCCACAGAGTAAGTTTAACCATATTGTTACTTGTAGAATATTTTATTTATTATTTAAAAGTGCACTATGTCACTTTTCTGGTGGGAATCTGTTACCTGCTTGTATCCATAGAGATGTTATTGCTTTGCCTGGAGTGATGCTAAAAAAGGCAATAAGTCTATTGTGCATTTATTTAATTAGACTTGTCTCTATTACTTTTTGTGCAGTTAACATGTTGTGAACTGCATTGTGTTTGTAATCACTGTATTGTGTAAAGCTGATAAAATTTTATAGGGACTTTTATTCTGTTTCCAGGTGAAGATTCAACCATCCCTGAAATTCCCGAGGATCCAACAGCTACAGCCACTCTCATTGTCTGCCCTCTCTCTGTGCTCAGCAACTGGCTGGTAATAAAAACATATAATCACATATTACGTCACAGTATTTTTTTACGTCAAATATTCCCAAGTATATTTTTAAAGGGTTTTCAAATACATTTAATTTCAAGCAAGCTGACGCCTTTACCGATGCAACACAGTTTAAATAGACTTCTGATTACAGCTCTCCAGAAGCCAAAAATCTAAAATCAAATAATAATTATAAAATCTATTTTACATTTTATTTACCTCACAGGACCAGTTTGAGCAGCATGTGAGTGTCAACGTGAAACTGAACGTGTATCTGTACTACGGTTCTGAGAGAAACAGGAGCCGGAAGTTTCTCTCATCTCAGGACGTCGTTATAACAACCTACAACGTGCTCTCCACCGACTTTGGGGTGAGTTTTTGCTCTTTAAAATTGGGGAACACATAACATGATCACCTAGCACAAGGATTTTATGACCTAAAAAACATTAATCTCTTTCAGAATAAAAGTCCCCTCCATCAAATAAACTGGCTCCGCGTGGTCCTGGACGAGGGACATTTCATTAGAAACCCGAACGCACAAATGACCAAAGCAGCTCTGGAGCTCAAAGCCTCACGCCGCTGGATTCTGTCAGGTGTATACACAGTTTTACCATTTACATGTCAAAAGTTGGGATAACCTTCACAGCAAGATGGTCCAGGGATAAACAACCATTAAGACAACTTTGATAGGCTGTTTCTTTTCTTGTCAATTATAGGCACTCCCATCCAGAACAGTGTGAAGGACCTGTGGACTCTTCTGGCCTTTCTGCGTCTGAAGCCGTTCGACGTGAGAGAGTGGTGGAACCGAGTGATCCAGAGACCAGTCACCCAGGGGGACCGCACTGGGCTGCAGTAAGAGGGGGATCTTTATCAGTGAATATATGCGTCATCCATAGATTGTAAAGAAGTGGACTAAGGGACTGTGACGTCACCCAGAGTGTTCGGAGCCAAGCTGCATATTAGGAACAGGAATTTATGCAATAGGAATTTATTTATTGGTAAAATATAGCAGTACATGTAACAGGATAATGTAGAGCAGGTTAATACATACATTTTGGCAGTTGCAGAGAGAGTGGCGAAAACTTTCCAATGTAAACTGACTGGAAACAAGGTCGATGGAGCTGGAAACGCCCCCATGAACACTTCCTATTTGGAACGCAGAGGCTAGTGGGTTAGCTGTGTATATTTATATCATAGACCGTATATATGAGTGGACATAGCTAACGCATTAGCTGGCGTGTGCCAAACAGGAAGTGCTCCAGGAGGCTCTTCCGGCTCCTTCTCCCCCTTTATCCCATTGACTTACATTGGGATCTTGACGTCCCTCTTTCTGTAACTGCTGCACTGAGCCTGGTATTTTGGTCTTAAAATGTTCGTATTAACCCGCTCTACATGATCCTGAATTTGTTTTCGCTATTTTGTCCATCAAAAAACTCACATTCGCTAAGTCAACTTTTATATACGGTCTATGATTTATATAAAATGGTACAGTATGACGAGATATTTCTGCCCTTTTATAGTTTTATGTTAATTTACGTTTTGTGTTAGACTTGAAAGATATTTACAGTTACATTTTTGCACATTCCTGAAATGTATCTCCCTAAAGTTGGAGTTGTGCTTGGTTTATTATGAGATCTGGTGGTAAATATCTTATGCTGTATTTAGGAACCTCCAGACCCTGGTAAAATGCATCACTCTGAGGAGGACCAAGACCAGTGAAGTGAATGGGCGTCCTCTGGTGGTGCTCCCCAAGAAGGCAGTGTTCGTGGAGCAGGTGGAGCTCAACCCAGAAGAGAGAGCAGAGTACGAACTGGCTAAAAACGAGGGACGAAACACCATCAGAAGGTACCAGAGAGAGATGATAATGATTTAACAGCATAAACTAGTCAAAATCTGTTTTTATTTGTGTTTTAGATATGTAGCAGAGGGCTCAATCTTGAAGAATTATGCCGATGTTTTGGCAATTCTTATGAGACTCAGACAACACTGCTGTCATCCGGACCTGCCCACCAAGACCAGCTCAGATCCAGGTAAAACAAAGGAAAAATGTTAGAACAATATCAGATAGTTAGAATGTAATGAATATTGTGAAAAGAAACATACAGATTTTATGATTTTCACTGTATTAAGACCATTATTTACTCTGCTGCCTGAACAATACTGTGACCATGTGCAATACAGAAGATGTCCAGCAGTCACTTTATCCATTACAAATTAATTTATTTACTGTACGATACTGTAGCCACCTTAAAGATACAGTGAACGTTATTTATAGTACTGTACAAACTGTAGCCACTGTATTCAGTCTGAAACTGCACTGTGATCACTAAGATAGCAATTTATTGTATATATAGTTTTATAATCCTTATATTTATATATCTGTATAGACTTTGTCTATTTTTTTTAAGTTATACTGTACTTCTATTACTGCTACTGTTTTCTTGCTGTTCTCTTAACTGTGCGTTGCAACACTGAAATTTCCCCATTGTGGGACAAATAAAGGATATCTTATCTTATTAAATATTATGAATTATTAAATATTATGAAAAATACACTCAGTTTAGACAGATGCAATTGATGCAATTCTTTGGAACATTCTCGGCAAAGCAATAACATTTATGGAGACTAAAAAGTTACGGAGTGCACCTTTAGCAAGCGTAGTTGGCAATAAATGTGCCCATACAGAATGCCAACAGAGGGCGCTAGAACTGCATGTGCTAGTGTAAAAAGTGAAGGATATGGCCTAGCTTGTATAAAGATTTTATCAAAATGAAAAACTGAGCAGAGTGAAACGTCAAACAACAAAACGTAACTTCTAGTATGTTTTGGTGAATGGTTAAACATATTTAAAAGCACAACAAAGATCATGCGTGTATGTTTTTCGGTTCAGATGCCACCCCCGCCGAGCTGAGAGAGCGTCTCATAGAGAAACTGCGCCTGGTTTTGGCAAGTGGCTCTGACGAGGAGTGCTCCGTGTGCTTGGATTCAGTCCGATTCCCCGTCATCACTCACTGCGCCCACGTGTACTGCCGGCCCTGCATCGCCAGAGTCATCAGCACACAGGAGGTACGGTAAAATCTATCAACAACCTCTCATTTTATGGGTTTAAATTATTTCTTGCTAAACAAACTCTTCATTGTGGAATCAGGAGAGGGCACGGTGTCCTCTGTGCCGCAGTGAGATCAGGACAAATGAACTGTTGGAGGTTCCAGAGGAGGAAGATACTGGCAGCAGCACCAAGCAATGGAGGACCAGCTCAAAGGTGAATACAGCTGTGCAATAGGCCCACATAACTGACTGTACACATTCTTAGTAGTGACAATATCCATATCACAATCAGAACTAATACGATGGAGAATTGACAAACTGCTGGATGTTTGCTTAGGTTAAAATCTTCCACAGTATGGTCTTAAACATATCCATTAAGTTCAGGGTTTAGGTTCAGATGACTTTATTTATACCTGTAGGTAGATTTGTTTTGCAGCAGTTTTCAAGTTTAGCATCAATACACATTAAGACAATACAGACACACTTAAACATTCACACTGGGTCAGAGTCACAATCTAGTAAATACCGTATATTAGAAATATAAAAACAGAAGAATAAAGTGCTCCGATTTTTATGCTTTCTCCATGGAGACAAGCAGGCGGCTGCATAATAATGCCAAGTTACAGTTTTTGAGCAGTAAAACACCTATAATCAAATAAATGCAAGAAGTATTTAATAAATAATAATAATACATCTTTATTTATAAAGCACTTTTAAAACAAGGTTTACAAAGTGCTGTACAAGCAGCAATGAACAATACAAAACACATAAAAATAGCACATAAAACAAAGAAAACAGTCAATGATGCAACAGATCAGATTAATTCTAATAAATAAATAAAAGAGATAGAATAAAAAGAAGTAGGGAATAAAAATAATTAAAACCAGTTTAAGGAAGGCCAACTGATAAAAAATGGGTTTTAAGAAATGATTTAAAAGATGATACTGATGGTGCAGCTTTATCTCCTCAGGCAGGTCGTTCCAAAGTCGAGGCGCCCGGACTGAAAAGGCTCAGTCATCCTTTGTCCGGAGCCTGGACTTTGGATCAGCCACAGGAACCTGAGGATCTAAGGCTGCAGGAGGCTCGGCTCATACGGGGTTAAAAATTATGAAATGTAACTTGGTGCAAGACCTGAACGAGCTTTAAAAGTGATCAATAAAATCTTAAAATCTATTCTACAACACACAGGCAGCCAGTGAAGGGAAGCTAAAACAGGGGTAATGTGTTGAGGTCTGTTAAAATGAGTGAGGAGCCGAGCTAATGCCATACTGCCAAACATCTGCATCAAGACAAGCAAGTGGCAGATCACCCACCAGGAAAGTTTAATTCTAGTTCAAGTTAAAACTAAAGTATGATATTGTTGTTTGTGTTGGCTGTGCGCAGGTGCAAGCTCTGATGGGAAACCTGCTCAGGCTGAGGCTGGAGGACCAGAGTGTGAAGTGTTTGGTGGTTTCTCAGTTCACTCGCTTCCTCACCGTCCTGGAGACTCCACTCAGGTATCACCAACCCTGGAAATATCATTCTCTTACCCCAGCTTAAGAAGTATTTATTCTTTTGAAATTTAGAGCTGCTGGAGTAATGCTATTTGTATATTACATTCGTTCAATCATTTTGTTTATATTAGGCATGCACATGGGACTCTCTCAACCATAAGCAGATTATTATTTTAATTTCTTTCACACACACAAAGAAAGAAACAAAAAAAACATGATTTAGAGGATACTTTATGAACATGTTCTGGGGTACTTTTGATTCTTGTTTTCCTGTCCATATCTTCAGTTAACTGTTTTTTTTATTATGGTCACAATATAATTTTTAAGAAATAAAAAATAATAATAATCAACAAAAGTAAGTAATTTCAGTTGAATCTATGGTTCACAAAGTAAGCCTGTACATGTAAAAAACATTTTGTTATCGTTTGTCAAAATTACATAACTTTGTTTCAGAAAGTTTGATTTCATAAAACTTAATGCAATAGAGACATGGTGTGGTCTCTATACTTATAAAAAACTGTAAAATTGTGATGTTGCTTCTCATAATAATAGCAACAGTAAAATTTGAGATCACGACATCTTTAACCCTGTCTTTTGTCAGAGAGGAGGGCTTCAGTTTTGTGCGTCTGGACGGGACGATGACGCAGAAGAAGCGAGCTCAGGTGATCCAGGAGTTTCAGAGCAGTTCCTCGGACAGTCCCTCCATCATGCTCCTGTCACTCAAGGCCGGAGGAGTCGGACTCAACCTCACTGCAGCCTCACATGTGTTCCTCATGGACCCAGTAAGTGCACTTTTATTGTAACATTTTAAAAGCCACGTAGCTCAATTCCTGCTCAGTTCTTGTGTCCTTGGGCAAGACACTTCACTCACATTGCCTGGTACAAATGTGACGCGAGTGGTTGGAGGGACCCATGGCAAAGATTAACAGCTTCACTTTTGTCAGTTTGTCCCAGGGGCACGGAGTGAATGAATATTTACAACAATGTAGAGCTTTAAGGAGGCCTGTCATTATAACAATGTATCACCACGGAGAAATATTGCGATAAACAATAATATTATTTATGTCACTGATTAAGATTAAAATAAAGCAAGATAATCCCAGCAAACCCTTTTTTACATAGACGGCATCATTACAAGGCAAGAGCTGCACAAACAGGAGAATGAAGCCATACAAGTTACTTATTCTACCCTTTAATGCTCACATCTTTTCATACTACAAATATAATAATAATAATAATGCATCAGTTTTATATAGCGCTTTTCTGGACACTCAAAGACGCTTTACAGAGCATTATTCATTCACTCCAGACCCGGTGGTGGTAAACTACTATTGTAGCCACAGCTGCCCTGGGGCAGACTGACGGAAGCGAGGCTGCCAATCTGCGCCATCGGCCCCTCCGACCACCACCAACACTCACGCACACACCACTTTCATACTAGGCAATGTGGGTGATGTGCCTTGCCTAAGGACACAACAACAGGTTTTGTGACTGGCGCCCCCCTGTGGCACCTGGAATTCCCAGTGGTCTCCCATCCAAGTACTAACCAGGCCCGGCCCTGTGAGCTTCTGAGATCTGACGGGATCAGGCTTTGACGAGCCGGTATGGCCACAAATAACAAAACTCTACTTTTTTAGTAAGTAAGTAAGTGTTTTATTTATATAGCGCTTTTCACAGACATATGTCACAAAGACGCTTTTACAGAGGATTATTCAGAGCATTTTTCATTCACTCCATACCCGGTGGTGGTAAACTACTGCTATAGCCACAGCTGCCCTGGGGCAGACTGACGGAGGCGCGGCTGCCAAGCCAACCGGCGCCAACGGACCCTCCGACCACCACCAACACTCAATCACACAACTTTCACACCTACAGTGCATGTTTTGGGTTGATGGGGGAAACCGGAGCACCCGGAGGAAACCCATCCAGACACGGGGAGGAACATGCAAACTCCACACAGAAAGGTCCGGGCGACCCGGGAATCGAACCCGCAACCTTCTTGCTGTGAGGCATGAGTGCTAGCCACTCAGCCACCGTTCCCACGATAAATATTTAGCCCCATAATATATTGTTCCCGCTTTCATATAGTGAATGATAAATCGATATATGAATAATTGTGACAGGACTATCTTCAACAAGCCTGTAAATTGCATTAGAAGTGTATAGCATTATTCTTTTGTTGTTTGTTACTCTTTTATTGTGTGCTCCAGGCTTGGAACCCGGCAACAGAGGAGCAGTGCATTGACCGCTGTCATCGCTTGGGACAAAAAAAGAAAGTTGTTGTTACCAAGGTCAGTCATGTGGAAAACTGTGTCTCCAGGGAATTTTCTATGGCACCAAAATGAAGCTGCAGCCACAATAAAGATATTGTATTTAATATCAAACTATAATAATGCAATGTCCCTTTAATAAATACAAATACAATATAATTAACTATAATGATAATAACTACATAATTCACAACTTGTACATGTTAAAATAGTTTAAAGTTTTAGTTTAAAGTGCTCTATGTAGTTCTTCTAATATGGGGTCAGTCACATGCTTTTCTCCATGGAGATAAGTCTAATATAAATATAGCATAATATGGGCCCTTTACCCATGGGCCACAAACACATGACACACACACTGGTGAAAGAATAGTGTTTATGTAGCAAAATATGTTTTAGACTAAATATGTGCTAAAACTAAAATACTAATTAATAAAGTATTGTTGGCCAAAAAAGTGATATGTTTAAAGGTGCATTGTGGTCCATCACCAGCTTTTGTCAGTGGAGATGGTAATTGCTTTGGAATGTTTCCCAGTATGGCATTAAACCTTTTTATCATCATGGAGATCAAGATAGGCCAAGTTACAGGTCTGATCTGTGGAGTGGTAACCTCGCTCACAGTGAGAATGCCTGTTTTTAGTATTTAATTTTGTATTTTTAAGCAGTAAAAACACCCGTAATTGAATGAAATATAAGGTAGACCCGTTTAATGTCATACTGTGGAACATTTCAAGCAGAGCAATTACATTTCCATAGAAAAAAATCTCTGGAACATTGAAAAGCAAAACATGGAAAAAAGCTGGTGACAAATCCTCCACTACAAAAGTTCCACAGTGCACCTTTAAGTAGCATTGTTAGGACAGTATCCAAATGTTCAGTAACAGTTCTATCACGGATGATAGATGTGTCCTTTTTGTTTTCAGTTCATCGTGAAGGACTCCGTGGAGGAAAACATGGTGAAGATCCAGAAGAAGAAGCAGGACCTGGTGGACAAAGCTTTTGGAGCGGCCAACAGCAACAAGATATCCTCACGAATCGATGACATTAAAACTCTGATGGAGATTACAATATGATTAAAACGTACGATTAATTTTGCTTTGAAAAGTTTTGCACAAGATCCTTTGTTGTTAATAAGTTGTTGCAAATATTTTAATTTCTGCATTTAATTTTATCTTGAAACTTCCACAAAGTTAATGTTATCAGGAATAAGGGCTCTTTGATACTGTATGTCTCTATGGTAAATAATCCACTGGAATTTATCATTTCTCTACTGGCCCCTTGTGGGTGTACTTGGTACTGCATTCAAACATTTCTAGTGTGTTTTAGAATATTAATTTTTTTGTCAATCAGTTACCATATCAAAGGATCTACAACTAAACAAAATTAATCAGGATCTAAACCAGGATTACACACTGGAAAAGATCTAAACCAGGACTAATAGCTGTAAATCAAAACTACCAGACCCAAGTTGATAAAAAATAAGAACTAAGCCAAGTTAAACCAGTTAACTATTAATGATACCACTGTATTAGAACCCCCCCCACCTTCTACTATAATGCTTTTTCTGACGAATATGACAATCACCTTTAGTTTTCTGGCCGACTAACTATACCGTACAATGTCATAGCGCAAGATATTTGCCAAACATTTGATGAAAAATGTTGATTTTTAAGTAATGCAGCTTTTGTAAGAAGTTTGAATAGTAATTAACGGCTTTTTGTGTAACTTTTCTGGTGGAGTGTCCCTCAAATGCGCTTTTTCTTCAGATATTACTGCTTCATTGATAATATTTCATAGTATGGCATTAAAACTTTGATAGAAGCTAAACCAGACCAAGTTACTAAACAGATCTGTGGAGAGGCAACACCGTTCAGTCTGAATGCTTGTTTTTCTTGGTATTTTTTAGGCTGTAAAACCACCTGTAATTGAATAAATGTAAGCTAGAGCGGTTTAATGCCATACTGTGGAACGTTCCAGGCAGAGCAATCACATATCCATATAAACAAGCAGCTGACGGACCCCCAACCTAAAAAGTTACATGCGCACCTTGAAAAACTGCCATATTTGTCAAGATTGTAAAGAAAAAATACAATAAATGGCATTTCGTATTACATCAAAACTTTTATTATTAATTTCACAGGGATGTTTTACAGCAGTTTCAACCATAAATTAATCCAACTAGTTTTTCACATATTTTTCAAGTAGCATATTTGTTTTGTCGGAACCGTCTTGTGGTCTAGGAGTGCTCATTGAAACTGAAGGAGAAATTGTAAGAGGTTTAACATGATCTAGCTCACATCTGGAGACGCATTAACAGAGACCTGGATATTACAGGATTTATTTAGAGCCACTATAAGCAGCTACTGTGAGGTTTGTAAACTGGTATAAGGCAGCCTTTCAACTAGACAGGTGACGCTAGTAATGTTACCATGCAGACGTTATGGGGACAGTTTAACCCACACAAAGTACAAAAATAATGAGCAGAGACCTTAAAGTCGCACTGTGTAACTTTCTTGGGGAGACTCCACCATCTGCCCATCTCTGTGGCGATGTTATGTGTAATGAGGTACTGTGGAATAGTTTTTACTGCACCTTGAAATACATGCATGCTTACTGTGAAAGGCGTCACCTCTCCATAGCTCTGGCCCGTACCACCACCTGTAGCTTGGTGGCGTCGCATGCAGGCTTGTATGAAAATGTCTAACACTGTATTGTGGCACATTCCAGGCAAAGCAATAACATCTCCATAGAGACAAGACATCAGAAATGTTACACAGTGCACTTTTAACATAATATTGAACATTACAATGTCATTGAAACATGGCTGGACACATAAGTGCTAGTTTCAACAGGTGCAAGTAAATGCGATTGTCCAGAGTCAAAAAGGAAGCAGTTCAATGTGAAATAGAGGATTATAAACTGAGTTTCTATTTCCATTCACATCTAAAGTATAGCCATTTTAGACAGGAAGACTAAGGATTGGTTAAGAGGAGGCTTTAAATGATAAGTATTGCACATTGGCATCTGGTTAATAGTTGGCATTCTTGTTTTAATGCAAGACCTATAGGGTTTAGAATGGTTTTATAAGAAAGTTTCAAGCTATGGCTCATTTCTAAAGTTGTGCCAAAATGCAACCATTCATTTGCAGTTTTATTATTTAATACCATGGAAATAATTGAATTAAATTGGATGATAGCCCATGATTGGCTGGAGGGTTGTAGGTTAAATTCCCAGGAGGCCGTTTCTATTGGATGTCCATGTTAAGTGTTGGCTGCTACTTTAAAAATGTGTCTAGCTTGCGTTCAATGTTGGCGAAGGAATCGTCCCCCATGTAATCGATTTGGCCGGCCTCCCAGCGCTTCTTCCTCTCCTCGGACGAGAGCTTTGGGGGTTCAGGGGCAGCAGGGGCAGCCTGAGGGGGCGAATCTTCCTGGTCCTTATGCTAAAAGAGAGAAGAATGAGAGGAACAGTGAAATAATGAGATACAGGACTACATTCATGCCATACTCCATACAACTGTACAACACCTCACCCTTATGTGACAGATAACCCTATGTCCTGTCAATCATTAAACACTGCCTGGCCAAAAAAACAAAAAAGTCACCACCTGGATTTAACTAAGCAAATGGGTTTGAGGCTGCTGCAGTTGGTCAGGTCCATGGTTCAGCAACAGTGTGTGCTCAAAGAATGAAGTCAGCTGACTACATGAATATATTGAATGACCAGGTTATTCCAATGGACTTTTTCTTCCCTGATGGCGCACGCATATTCCAAGATGACAATTCCAGGATTTATCGGGATCAAAGTGTGAAAGAGTGGTTCAGGGAGCAGGAGACGTAATTTTCACACATGGATTGGTCCAGACCTTAACCCCATTGAGAATCTTTGGGATGCGCTGGAGAAGGCTTTGTGCAGCGGTCAGACTCGACCATCAACGCAAGATCTTGGTGGAAAATTAATGCATTCACTGTGGCTTTGTTTCGATAAGCTTCTGCAATGTCACAAGATTTATTCCCATCCAGTGTTGCATTAATTTTTCAACACGATCTTGCATTGATCATGGTCGAGTCTGAGCCTTCTCCAGCACATCCCAAAGATTTTCAATGGGGTTAAGGTCTGGACTCTGTGGGGGCCGATCCATGCGTGAAAATGACGTCTCATGCTCCCTGAAACACTCTTTCACAATTCATCTTGGAATATGCCTGTGCCATCAGGGAAGAACAAATCCATTGATGGAATAACCTGGTCCTTCAGTATATTCAGGTTCAGCTGACCTCATTCTTTGAGCACACACTGTTGCTGAACCTGGACCTGACCAACTGCAGCAGCCTCAAACTTATTTGCTTAGTTAAATCCAGGCGGCAACTCCATTTTTGGCCAGGCAGTGTATCATTACTTTATTTCTATATTTTATTTTAACTTGTACGTATACATTCAAACAATTACGCCTTTTTTGACTGGTCCCTTGCCATTTTTGCTTATTTTTTGGAGTTTATCATTACCATTTCCTTTTATTATAATATATGATGTTATGTCCAATTAATTTCCCTTATGCATCAATAAAGTTTGTCCAAGTGTAAAAATGATAGAAAAGTTAAATTCCTCTGCTACATCAGATGTATTGTCCTTATTTCACCCCCTCCCCATCTTTTACTCCAAAAACTACCAACGCGTAACTTTCTTGTGGTGACATTTCTGGTTAAGTGGGACTCACATTTGCTGAAAAAGTTTTACCGCTAAAATATGAAATGGAGTAGGTCGATTTGAAAATATAGTTTGGGTAGATTTGATATTTTTGTCGAAGCAATTTAAGACCCCTCTTAAATACATGTTTTTGATGAACAGTTTTGATGCATTCGTTTTGTATTGATTTTTTTGGCCCAGAAGTGTTATTGGTCAGGACATTAAAAGGGCGTAAAATGGGAGACAGAGACTGAAAAATGGTCCTGTATAGAGGCTTTTCATAGTTTATCTTAGGGACGGGCAGTTTGCTAAATTTATATTAGGATTCTCCAGAGGCTCAAGATCAAAAACAGAAAAAAAGATTGTTAATTTGATGACATTTACCTCATATCTGGAGATGCAACTTAGGTTTCTGAAAAATTAAAAAAATATGCAAACTCTACTACCATTTTAACAATACTTTTACATATACTTTGATATTTAGAGCCACATTTGAGCACTTTGATGGATTGCCATAATGTCTGAATATAGTCATCGGAATAATAATGGTCATAATAAACCACCCCTACTAGATCAGCTCACTGACGTGGCAGAGGCTTTTTTTTAAGGTTTTCCAATTTAAATATTTGAGCACTGATCCACCTTTTTGTTCATAGCCCTAAATACGACCTTGTTTCCCCCTCCTGTACTGTAGCTGTGGTTACAATACTTTATAAGGACCGGTTTTCTCAAGTTCGGCCTCACTGGCATTTCCCCACTGTGGAATCTGAGCTTTTTATATCCCACAAAGGAAACTAAGAGCACTTTTGTAACACTTCAGATAATAAGACCAAAGTTTACCTGCAAACGAAAGCTAATGGACATGAGTAGGTTTAAACTCCTGTGTCAAGTAGTTTGTGTTAACAAGGAGAGTTTTTGTTAACAAATGAAAAAAAAAAATGCACAAGTTTGTAACAGCAGTTTGAGTTACTGGGTTCTTGTCCTCATTTGACCTCCACACGAAATGCCATACAAAAAGAGCTACTCATGACATAAATCGAGTTTTCTCTTGCTAAAAAGTCAAACTGTTCAGAAAATTAAACTGGTGTCTAGAGAACAACAATAGTCTATTTTGAAAGATATGGCTTTGACTATGGATTTTTAAAATGCTTCGTAACCATACAATGACGATGTTTAAACTTGTCTAAGGTCGTTTCAGCTCAAGGATAAATATTCTGAATCTGGACATGTTCCAGACTTTAAGTACCAGAAGTCTTACCATTTTATGACCTAATCTACAAAATAATTTAAAAATATATATTGGAAATTCACACAGTCATGTTTATAGTCCATGTTTGTTACTAGTTTTGGTGAGAACAACATGACATTCACATATAACCAAATCAAATTTGGAAATTTGTCAGGAAATGACCAAGTTGGGAGGAATGGGAAAAAAGTGAAGTAACCATGTTAAGATAAATAGGACTCTCGACATTACTGTGGAATGTGCTCGTCTACATAAGCAGTAAGCATAATCTACCAGTGTAAATTATAAGGTTAGACAAGCAATTTTCTTCACAAATACAAACAATATGGGATTCTTGCTAGGCCTGGCACAATAAAAATTTTGAAGCATGATATATTGATATAAACGATAAAATTGAAACTACTTTATGCCACTGATACAGTAACAATGTAAGATAGTCTATTTAAAAATGTTTTTCTGGGATTATCATTCCAAAAGGCATGAGGTGCAACAAATAAATCACAAAACGAACCAATAATTAGCCATAAAAGTTAGTTATTCAACCTTCTACAGCTCAGATCTCACCTTATTACATAAAAAAAGGCAAAAAATCTCCTCACTTTAACAAAGGAAATGTACGCACACCAACTACTAAGCCCCAAAATACATTCCAGCTTTCATGTATTGAAAGATAATTTGATATACTGGTAGTAATTTTCGTGCCAGACCTAATTCTGGCTTGACTTGATTGAAAGCCATTACAAAAGAGGACTGCACATTTCCTGCAGCCTGTTGAGTTGTGCTCGTAAACACGGCAGCGTGTTAGTTATGCTTGGTTCAGTCTATTCATTTACACATCACTGAAGGCTGCTTATGTTAGAACAGGCTTTTAGAGTCTGGAAGTATTAGGTCAAATACAAAGATGGAAATCAGATCAGTAGTATCAAAACTAGATACACGAGCAAAAGAAAAATAAAACCAGGACAAATCTGACCTTTCCTGAACAGCTTTAGAATAATTTGGAGCTTTATCAGGACCACATAGTAACAAAGTACTATTACTATCTGTAGAAATATTTAGCATTCTATACACTTTCATTGTGGTACAGAAATCAAGTAGTGGGTTTCAGCTACAGGATTTCAGAATGATGAAACGCTATGACCATTTCCATAGCAATTAACCATCAAAAACAAAATATATGGAGCAATTTTAAGAACTATTCGCCATTCAGAACAAGAAACAAGGAACCCAAGAGTCTATTCTTTAGTATTGTAGTACTACCTAGTATGGCACACCAATTTTATTACTAAAAATACTGAATCATCCTTTTGTAATGTGGAAAAAAACTAATCTTTGACATGCACTGACAGACAGACGCTGCCTAAGGCCAAATACACTGTTACACCCACACATGCACACTGTCACGAAGACTTATTTAAATTTAGTTTCCCTGTCATTTTATGAAGATTTCCCCCCACAGACTTAAAGATGCACTGTGTAACTTTTCTGCTCGTCTGGAATGTCCCATTATGTCCTTTAACGTCTCGCTCTCTCTTGCATTTACTTAACATGGTTTTTATTGACCTAAAAACTTCTTACTGAGTGTGGGCTCACCTCTCCACGGATCAGACATGTAACCTTGCCCTGTGGTATCACCTGCCGTCTCCATAGAGATAAATACGTAATGGAGAGAAGCAGGTGACGGACCCCAACTTCCAGAAAGTTACACACTGCCCCTTTAATAAGAGTTTGGAAAGGCCAGTCAGCTGTGGTAACTAATCAGCACAGAGCACAGTATATTTTACCAGCACGTCTGAAACTTAAGAACTACACTTTAACTTTTGTATCTACTTGCATCCATCGGGATAATAACGCCTTAGACTTGGACAAACTTTACTGAGCCACAAGGGAAATTATTTGGACACAGTAGCTCACACATCACAAGATATAACAAAGAGTAAAAAACGTAAATGGTAAATAAGCAGTAAAAAAAGGGTGTCAAATAAAGCATAATTCTATAAATGTATATGTACAAGTCAAAATAAAAATAAAAATAAAGTAATAACACATAATATTGCCTTGCCTAAGATGTCTCACTGTAAGGCAGGGGTCACCAGCCTTTTTGAAACAGAGCTACTTCATGGGTACTGAGTCATACGAAGGGCACCAGTTTGACACGCTCTTCTGAAATAACAATGTTGCTCAGTTAAACTTCAAGTATATTTTTAAGATATTGTCATTTTTAAATCTATATAAATCCAAGGGTGATTAAAAAAAAAGAATAGCAACAGAATAAAGTGAAATTTTAGATGCAGCTCACTAATGAGTTGTGCCATTTTTAGAACTGGCCTGCGGGCACCTCATGTAGTCCTTGGGGGTGACCCGGTGCCCGCAGACATTGTGTTGGTGACCCCTGCTGTAAGGCATTAAACCGATTATTCTCCATGGAGACGAGCAGGACACGTTAAAGATTGAGAGTATGAATTACCTCGACAAAACCGCTGTTGTAGGGCACGTCTCCGTAGGCCTTCTGGAGGAGGGGGGCCACAGATTTGGCGTAGAGCTGCCACCACTGGAGCAGGTAGTCCGGGTGCAGGTGTGCTGGCTGTTGTGACACTGTATGACCTCTGACCTCTCCCTTCTGAGTGTCGTAGGAGTAGTTCCACGGCTTCACCTGACCCAGGAAGTGCACTACTTTGGCATTATGACCGTACCTGCAAAAAAGGAATCCACAATAAATTGTCAGGGTATCTCCAGGTTTGACTACCCCAAATTTAAAACTAAGACCGTTTCAAGACCACTTAAATGAAAATTAAGACCAACATCGCACCCATTATGCGGCGAAAAACACCAGATCCAATTCTAATGACCATTACTCACCGCTTTAAACAACAAAAAAATACTTTTAATATATAATCTCCTTCATTCATGCTCTCATTTTCATTCACTCTCACTCATTTATGGTCATATACATTGCTTGTAAAATGCTCCAAAATCATTTATCACAAAATAAACTAAGCTTCCACATCGTCTCGTGTCAGATTGCTCTGCAGCCCGGTTGAGTATACAAAAAAGTACCGGTAGGCTAATGAAATTTAAGACCTTTTTGGGAAAAAAAAAAAAAGACTTGAACATAATTTAAGACTTTTTAAGGCCTTAATTTAGGAACATAAAATTTAAGACCTTTTTAAGACTTAAGACCCCGCAGTTTCCCTGATTTTTTTTTTTTTTTTTTTGTATGGAGTATAAAACAAAGAATTATACTAGGGCTTGTCACAATAACAAATTTTGATCAATTTGAATAACACATTTAATAGTTTTTGTATGGTTTAGTACTAGTTTGCATTAAAAAAAAAAAAATGATGAGCCAAACAGTTACTCTCACAAACCATCTTTGGCTCAGTGAATAGATCGTTCAACCCACAAACCAGTAGTGCAAGCTGCATTTGTGTCCTTTGGCAAGACACTCAATCATTAACAAACCACACTGCTACAAAGACATGCAATTGGAGCCGTTTAATGTCATACTGCGGAACAATCCAGGCAGAGCAATGTCAGAGCCTTGGAAACAAGCAGGTGACGGACCCCCAAACAACGCACCAACTTGCTGCAATTACCGAAAGTGTACTGGTAGGCAAATTGTGCTAAGGCTATTACGCTTGGTTTATTTGCACATAAACAGACCAAAATAGAGGCAAGAGATCAAACCAAAACAAACACAGGAAATCCTGATCCATGGTGTGTGGAACGGGACAGGTGCCAGTCTGGAGACACTCACTGTTTAAATGCTGGTAGATATGAGTAGATGGCGATACTGCTGAGGTTATAGATGAACGGAAGGTGCTTTGAGATATCTGCAGTCGCCCACGTGTCAAAGTAACTGTTCAGGACACCCTGGTCTCCACCTGCAAATAAATAAATAAAAATACAATAAAAATATAATAAATGCATAATAAAAACGCAATAAAATACATAAAAATAAAAACATGAAACAAACTATAAATGAACCCAGCTGCTGTACTTCAGATATATTGCATCAACATTTCCTGAGGGTGTGACGCTAACAAAAAGGCACTGCTCTGTCTGAAGCCGTTAATCGGAGCTTTGTTTTAACACATAAGAACTGACTTGGCTGGAAATACAACTGGCGAGTCTCTCTCAAATAACATTAGTCATAATTTAGCAAGCAATAGTTTTAGAGCAACAGGTTTTTCAGTTACTTTCATGTTTTTATTGAAAATCCCTTAAACAGGACCATGGACACTCGTATTGATCACAGGCTCCAGAAAAAGTTTAAATCCCTTTATATTTTTTCTTGAGTTTCAGACAAACTTAATTTTTTTCTGTGTTTGGTAAGGTGTACATTGTGTCGCCATGGTAACTGTTGAACATCATCACAGGGATACATGTAGAACACCCCCAGCATGAGGTCACTGCTAAGTCACTACAATTTATCTTAGTCGAGATTTGGCTTTATTATAAGCTTGTATCGTTTATGGCCAGGAAAGATTTCTGGACATTTTTATTCGTATTTGAAAACTGTGATCCATCAATGAGGGAAAAAAAAAATCATGATTAACAACCACTAAAGTGTGACTCCATATTTTCTTTTGGAAATAATACTCCCTCAGACACTGTGTGCCCACTCACTCAATAAAGCCTGACAGATTTACTCAAAAGGACAAAACAGTACGTGTCATTTTCAACAATGCAAGCTAAAAAAAAATAAAATAAAAGAATTGGTTCGCCACTATTCAAAACTAGGGCTGGGAATCACAGGGTCCCTCACGATTTGATACGATACTTGATAAAAGGCTCACGATTCAATACTATCATGATATGCCGATAGAAAATAGCAATATATTGTTTAAAACTAAAAAAAAAAAAAACCTAGCAAAATATTTCTTTGTTACAGCACAACTTGTACAAAGTTAATATGAAATACATCCAGCAAATATGTCAAGAGTATTGCAAAAACAAAAAACTGCTAAAAGATACTAAAAAATATTTATCGACAGACATAGCACCTCACAATAACAATACTGTATCACCAACTTTAGTATCATGATAGATATTTCAATATTTTTGCACATCCCTATTCAAACCAGTATAACTAACGGAATAAAATTAAATCAACAGGCATACATCTCAGTTCAACTTCTAACAGGGTTTAGCTCAAGAAAGACTGTGTGTGGTGTTTTTACCATCAAAGCTGCCATTTTCTGAACAGAAGGCGAGCAGTTTCTCGTGTGTTTCATTGGACGGTTTGTACACAAAGACTCCTGAGTTGAAACAGTCTGGCCAGCCTGGGTCCGGAGCAGCCGACAGCTCCTCCCTCTCGAACAGCTCATCGATGTTTGACAGCACCTGAACAGAAGCAGTCAATGGTTTATATGTGGTGTTCCCCAGCCCGGTGAAAAGAGTTGTGTGAGGAAGGGCATTAGGGCTTGAACAGCTGATATATCCCAGTGTGTACATGTACTCACCATTGTGTCTGCGTCCATAAACACACACTTGCTGTACTGAGTAAGGGTCCAGCAGTGCATCTTTGTAAACGTCACCCCCAGATCAGGACGCTTCATCAGGGCCAGGTTCACCGTATCTCCAGAGTCGATCAGGTTCACCACACACACCTCATCGAAAATAGACTTCATCGCCTCTCTGCAAAATATAGAAAAGCATGTCAGTGCTAATACAATGGAAATGTAGATGTTAAAAAAAGCTTGTTGTAGCAACCTTTTTAGGACTGTAAATTACTTAATATTTCTAGTCACATTTGGAACAGTTACCATCACTGATTCACCTGACTTGATTTCTGCACAAGGGAAATCATTCAGAGCACTCAGCACAGCCCCCTTAACCTGGCTCTCACCAGATGTATGTGTAACCCTCTTAATAGCTCTACATGAATGTGGGAAAGGAGCATTAAAAAAAGTTTATGTTGACTGGTTGAAGAGTCACAACAGCAGAACAAGTTGAATCAAACTTTGGTTATATCCAGTTTAGTGAAAAGCACAGGCAAAAAGTGCTTCCCTCTTCTTCCTTGCATCTTTTTTCAACAAAACAAAATAGTCCATGTCCACAAAAATATGCTGAAGTATGTCTGTCACTATAGCCATGTTTGTTTTGGTTTATTCTGGGCTGCCCTGTGATTGGTCTCAGGATCTGTCACATGCAAATGCTTCAGGAGCTGAACAAGACAGATTCTTTTTGTTTGTGAACTCAGAAATCAGAGAAATAATCTTGCTTACAAGGCTACCACCCTCTGGCATCATCTGAATTCATAGAACTGTAGTTAAATTTGTAACTTAAACTCTTACCCCTATTTGATGAACAGGATCACAGCTGACCCTTTCACCCGGGGCACAGTTTATTTGAGCCACTCCCCACTACTAGTTTTGCACTGTTTAACCTATTTTGTAGTTCAGTATCCAAGTGTTTGTTTAGTCTGTTATTTTAATGCATGCCCTTATTTTTATTCAGTCATAGTTTACATATACACTATCATTAGTCATTGTTTAATGTTGCATCACAACACTGAAGGTTCTGGTTTGTGAAATTTGTTCACCGAGTAACTGTAAAAACGTATTCTGATAAATCTCACATGCAGCAGTCTGTGACGTGAGGTCCTACGAGCGCCACGAGTTTCCTGGTGGTGTGGTAGTCCCTCAGAGACTGTCCGAGTACCATGGCTCCTTTGGCGTAGCTGTCACTGGTGGCCAACGTCACAAAAGCTTCTTCTGGACAGAGACAAACAGCATAATTATAGGCAAATAAAAGAAATATACACAATGTACATTTTTATTTAGCCAATTATTGAAATAACAGCATTTCTTTTGACAGAACTAAATCAGAGTTCACTTGCATATACAAGCTCCCCATCTTAAAGTGTTTCTCTTCATATATTACCAATAAAAACTAATTTAAATGTATTTTTAATCAAGGATGGAAGGACAGAGATTATTAATTAAATCAGATTAAACCATTGCTGTATAAAAAAGAAACTACAGGCCTCCAAGGACTTTAAAAAAGGCCCATATTATGCCATTTTCTGATTATGTTTCCTCAAACACATTCTGGAGTTGTGTTTTCACACATTTGTACACATGTTTAAAACACCAACCCTGCATATTTCTTCACACTGTTCCACATACTGTTGTCAAGTGATAACATGTGTTTTTAAACTCCATACACATTCACCATAACTATTTGGATTATTTCAGATCTAAAATTGCTAATCTCTACTAAACAACAGATAAAAAGGTAGCCGTTAACTGGAAAACTTCAGCTCCATGACACCACAAAGTGAAGCAGGGCATTTTGAGCCTTTGGGGATGACAGACAGACTAACAATAAAGGTTTATTCAAAGCATGTGTGAACAAAACAACTCCAGGTATGTTTCTCAGGAGGTAACAGCACTGCAGACCTTAGAGCTCACAAGAGTAAATTTTGCATAATATTCAGACTTTAAATGGCCTTTATCTGTTTATTTTGCAAAGGAACTCTTCACTCATTCACTTTTTGGTAATATGATCTACAGCAGCTCATCTGTTGAATAGGTCAACACAGGGCTGCCTCCTCCTGCACTGCCCATCTCCTGTTCCACTCTGTGCTGTATCAGACCACATTTATTTAATAGACAAAACAATGAATCTCCTGCCCACAACTGCTCAGCCCCCATATGTCTACGGACTGACAGAGTTATAATGAAATGTGTGAAAAGAACCAAATACATTTTAATGCAATACAATGTGGTTTAACAAGAATTGTAACCAAACAAAATTGCAAAATAGCCAACTCTTGGTTTTACACATTTCCTGTTTCTTTAACACATTGAGGACAAACTGTTCACTTGCTGTGCATCATATTCAATCATCTTAAGAAATTTAAAATCTATGCAACTTAAAACTAATTTTACTAGTCTCAATAAAGAGGTTATTGTTTTGCCTAAAATATTCCACAGTATGGCATTACACTTCTATTGGATTTGTTCAGTTACTTATATCCTATTCCAACAGTGACTGGGGTGACTTCTCCACAGATCTGTAACTTGGTCTAGTGGCACTACCAGCTTTTCTTGTTGGGCATCCAACCATCCAATAGGAAAGTTACATAGTGCCTCTTTAATGTTACTTTATGCTCACTATGACGTGTTTCGTGTATTTGAATTCTACATTTATATATTTTTTCTAGGTTAGAGTTATTGTCTATGTGGTATAAATTAGTTTCAATATTATCGTAAATAATCCATGTTCAGGGCTGTCAAAAGCGCCAAAAATCACATGCTAATCGATACCAAAACTAGTATCGAAAATACATATAGTATCAATACTGAAAAAAACAACACCACACGCACAACTGATTATGATTAAATCGTTCAGGAAAGGTAAAATTTTATGAGTTTTATCAGAACTAGTTTATTGTAGCCGTTATTTCGCGTTGAACGTCACAATATCGCCTTGAGCTTATGGAGTCCATTCTTTCTTGCTGAAATGATCACTTAAAAAATTGTTGTCATAATAAGCCTATTCAAAAGTGCCCATGATGCAACACAGTTTTGCTGCCGATGTTTGTTCAGTGAATCCAAATGAACATGTGTGTTTCCACGGTTACAGGAAACCCCTCCAGGGCAGCAGGGGCAGATCTGCAGCTGTACTCGCCGACACTACAGGACCAGGCCAAAAAGTGTGACAGCTCAGATGAAATATAAAAGATCTATGGACTTATAACTCTACAGTATGTGCTAGTGATTATTAGTGTAGTATTTTAGAATTAGAAATTTAAAAAATGATCTTTTAAATCTTTGCCACAGGTTTATTGAACAGGACAGCAAGATATTAAAAGGTCCTATACTACGCCAAATTGCCTCTTGTGAGCTTTAAGTCACATTAAAATGCCGAAACCTCATCTTAACCATACCTGGAGTTGTTTTGTTTCATTCACATTTTTTTTTATTAGTCTGTCCACATCTCCAAATCTCAAAATGCTCTGTTCCACCTTGTGATGTCATGAAGCAGTAGTTTAAGTTAGAAAAAATATCTTTCGTTCCATAGTGTTGGGCAATTACAGAGAAGAACTCAGCCCAAATATGCAGGGTTTGTGTGTTAAACATGTGTGAATGAAACAAAACACAACTCCAGGTATGTTTCCGATAAGGAAACATCAATCAAAAAAAAAAGAAAAAAACAAAATAGGAGCCCTTCAAGTACTGGGATCAGAACTGAACTGGGTGAGTGCATTTCTGTATATTACAGGTGCAGCAACCATCAGATCAAGTCCATCAAGCATTTAAGTTAGACTGCTTTAAAGTACTGTTTAGTTATCAGGCTTTGAATAAACCTCGTGAACTGAAAAACTAGGTTAACCGCAATGAACACGAATCACTATGTCATTTAATCTATTGGCTGTGAACCCTACAAGCCTATTATTATCCTCACAAAGCTAAGGTGATCAGATTTTCAAAATAAAACACTGGGACAGCCCCAGTTTGGGGTGGTTGATAATAAAATTGTGAAAAGAGTGCATTTATTAAGGAAAATTGTTCTCCACTCAGCACTATGCGAGTCTATATAGTCACATTTTCTTTGTGTTTTGGTCATTTTTAAGCAGCTTTTCTGTATTTTACCTAAACAAATGACAATTTATGCCTTTCTTTACTGTTGGCAGGGATCAAATTGGTCAAAAATAGGGACACCTGGGACATTTCTTGTATAAAATTGAGACAAATTACTGGTTTTGGATAAATCTGCTGGGACAGGGGACACAGAGCTCAAAACTGGGACTGTCCCGGGTAAAAAGGGACGCCTGGTCACCCTGCACAAAGCACCATTTTATGACAAGTTTGAAATGAGACAAACAAAAGATGACCATTTAAATATGAGTAATATGTATGTACGTCTACAATGCAAAGGTAATTTCAGGGTTTCGCCATAAAAAGAGTTTCCACAGTCTTATCTATGGGGTCGGATAAGGGCTAGTGTGAGGCAACAACATAACATAGTAAGATCTGACAGGACTTCAGTTGGACATTTTCAGTTTTCATTTTTAGTAACCAAAATGTGAACACACTTTCAGTTATTTCATTGGCAATTGGCCTGCTTATGCAACACTAAAATGGTGAATACGCGCAACAACTTTTGACAACTAGTTTAGCAATGCGATTTACAAATAGTTAGAGCCCCATTGTGAAAAATTTCAGCCCAGAAATTAAATGCAAGCATGGTGGTTTATTTTATTGTAGTTTTTCCGATTTGGATTTTATTTTTTTGCACAAACTTGGTACCATGCACTGAATCAGGTGCCTCCTCCAGAAAGTTACATGGTGCTGCTTCAAAATTAACTTAATCTAAATACCAAAGATAAGCGCACAATGCAAAACAGATTCATTGGTAAATTCCCCAAGCAACAGTTGTAGAAGCAAGCACAAGATTAAAACGTGAAACTGGGAACTGAGTCTCGACACGTTTTACACCATTTTGTTTTTTACGAGCTTTGATTATTCCCCACAGAGCGCACAGTCTGTTGGTTTAATCGTGGATGGAGAAAAAAAAAAAAACTTGGGATGGCGCACGTCCGCACTGACTGAGCCACTGCGCCAAGTTTGCGCAAATCACCCGCGAGCGCGCAGGAAGTTGCAGTGAGAAATACAGAAAGTAAAAGCAAATGTAAAAGCTTGTGGGTAGAAATAACGTGAAACGGTTTGAGCTTTGGATAGTTTCGAGGCACTTAGTTGAAGACACGACAGAAGACCCATTAGTAAAAGGTTATCGCAAAGTTATGCAAGAATTATGCAAGACAGTGAAGGCAAGGATGGTGTAGTGAGTAACATGAGGATTGTGAAATGCTTTTAAACTAGTTAACGCAATCTACAGTGTGTTGAGTATTAAACACACATTGTACAAGTCTATATATACTGAATGTCTTTTTTCAAAACAGCTTATTTTAAAACCTAAATTTTCCCATTATGCTACGCTAAAATCATAAACATTGCATAAAGTACATCATGCAATTAATTGATTGCATTAAATAACATTTGTTGCATTCATTTTGGGTGTGTATCCGTGCATGGTTTGATCAATTGGCCGGTGCGCAAAGGGAGTCATGTTCAAAATGGCACACTCACAGTAGCCATACATGGACACATTGTTCCCAATCAAGTGAATTACTCATAAATCTTTAATGAAATCCACAGTTACGGATATAGGATTTGATTTTTAAAACAAACTCCTATTCACATCTAAAAGTGCAACGCCAAAAACTTTTAATCAGAAGAGCAGCTTTTGATTTAACTTTGAAATTCTTAAACGGATTGTCTAATGTTGTGCGTCGCCACGTTTCCTTTGGTCCAAGCCGCCGCATTATCTCTCATCACATGTAATTCATAACTTTAATTTCTCCCACGGTGTAAAATGTGCACGCTCCACGCCACGCGAGTTTGAGGCGCACACTCCCACCCCACACGCTTCTCCACTGCGACACGGCTACCTGTGCGTAAATATCGCGGTATTTTTTAGGAAGAGGCCATCTCGCCAGAGTCGGCCCTCACGCAGCTTCCGACCACCGACCGACTCCAGGGAGCATTTTCATACCGGACATGGTGCTGCAGAGACGGGGAGCGTCCAGCCGAGCCGTGGGGGTCCTGGTCCTGATGATGCGGGGAGGCTTGCACTGCGAAGGGCACAAGCTCAGCAGCTGCGAGCAATTCAACACAGGAATTAAGGCCAGCATTTTCCGGGTCACGTGGGCAGCACAGGCAACGGACACGCCCACTCATTTTTATACGCACGTGATAAAACGGGAAGTATTATGGTATGGCGCTGTCCGTCCGTCTTTCCGTCCGTCCGTCCGTCTGTCCGTCCGTCTGTCTGTCTGTCTGTCTGTCTGTCTGTCTGTCTGTCTGTCCGTCCGTCCGTCTGTCCGTCCGTCTGTCCGTCTGTGGACACTTCAAAGCTTTGAAGTTTAAAGTTCAAAGGTGACACACAGTTCCAGCTGCAGCGGTTGCTAGGCAACGGGAGAGAGAGAATACAAGACAACTACACATTACCTTGTCCGCGTTCTAGCTCGACAACCGTCTCACCTAGGAATGTCAAACTTCCAAACTGCACCAACAATTCATCTTTAACTAGGTTTGACAAATTCTAACTTAATTCTATATACAATAATTCAAAGTACGGGCGTATTTTGCCCCGCTGTTTCCCTCTTGCCGTAGATCTGAACTCTCTTCTCAAATGTTCTGCTGCTGAAAGCGAGAACAACCCACATTATCTGCTTCTTTGAGCTTTGACACATTAAAGCTTTGTAGTGTCTTTAAGTTCTGTTGCTGCAATCTGATTGGTGGAATTCCGATTCTAGAATGTGATGATGTCATACTCATACTCCTACTGCAAGAGCCAGATTATTTTTTATTTTGGGTGATATAAAAAATAGTTGATGTCCTGTTGATTTAAAGGGGTAGGCTGCACTTATATAAAAGGGTAAATATTTTGGATTTATTCATTCGTGAGTGGTGCATCTCCATCTAGACTTGAAGTGTAACAACAACAATGTGTTTCCTTTTGTAGTTTAACCTTCTGTATTAAGGGGGAATTAAATAGTTGCTTAATTGCTTATTGCACACTAGGCTGAAGATCACTTTCAACTATTGGCTACTTGGTCTATGCCTTGGTCAATGGCCTACTCCATAAGGTGAAGCAGGGTTTAACCTGTGGTTTAACCTTTGGTCTTATGCTAGACCCACATCATGTGTCATCACAGTCAAAAATAGTTAGGCCTATTACAGGCTAAGGTCTCTCTTGATACTCTTAGTGCCTTAAACCTTTCTCTTTTGTTGCTGTGCTCACTGATACATGTTGAATGAGACTGTTCAATGATTGACCATCCACAAAATGTATTGTCCAGATAACAGTAGCCCACAGTCCCTGGTGCAGCAGTGCCTCTGAGTGGACAAACCTTCAAATTACAGGTGTAATGTCATTTAAGAATAAGTTCTGAAAAATGTAGACAGTTATCAGTTTTCAGTTTGACTACAGCCACAGCTCATATTGCCTACTCTTACTATCCCTCTAGGATGTCAGTCTCTTACTAACTCTACTAATGTTATTATTGCAGCCTGGACTTATACACTTGTATGCTTACTGTTTCTGCATTCTCTGTGTATTATAGGCCTACTTCTCTGACAAACCACCACCAGGCCAGCATTCTCCAGGAAAGTGGTAAATATGGTAAATATTTAAAGCTCCACTATGCAAATTTTCTGATAAGAGGGTTCGTCACCTGCATGTCTTAATATATAAATATTGTATTATGTGTGGATTGGAATATTCCACAGTATGTCCTTAAACTTGTCCACATCCACAGAGACAAGCAGGTGACGCCCCAAGCCAAGTTATAAGTCAGATTTGTGAAAAGAGGTCCCACCCGAGCGTACGACTGAATGCTTTTTAATGTAATTTTGAGCAATAAAAACAGTTGGAATTGAATAAATGTAAGCTTGATAAGTTTAATGCCATGCTGTGGAACATTTCAGACAGAGCAATAACCTCTCTCCATGGAGCCAAGCAAGTGGCCAATTCTCCACCATAAAAGTTACATAAAGTTAAAGTTATATAAAGTTCAACCTTATAACTTAAATTATTCACTTGCACTGTGTAACCTTTCTGGTAGTGTCACCGCCACCTGCTTGAATCTATGTTGTTTCTTCCTGAAATGTTGTACCGTATGGCATTTAATTTAACTATCTCCATGGAAACAAGCAGGCCATGTCACCAGGCCAAGGTTTGCAGTAATTTTGAGAAATAAAAACAGCTGTAATTCAATAAAACGTAATATATAGTTGTTTAATGCCATAGGGTGGAAGATCGCAGGGAAAACAATAACATCACCATGGAGACAAGCAGGCGGCGACAAGTTACACAGTGCACCCATAACTTTCCACTGTAATTGCTGCATAATTGTTGCTTCTTTGCTTACACCTCAGTGCGCATGTGTTGAAATCCAGTGAATTATTGAGAAGCTTTATGAGAAAGTCCTTATACTTTGGCTCCTGCAGGGCTGATCCCGGGTCAGTTTGAAGGCCTCACCTCCATAACAGCACCCACCCGAACGCCTGTCCCAGAACAGGTCCTTTGAATGGGGGCCGTAACCCGATCTACTGGGTGAAATCAGATCTAGTGGGTGACACAGCAAGGAGCAGGAAGACTTTCTAGGCAATTGCTCAAACATGGAACGCATGGGAGAACTTACTCATGATGCAAGGAAAAGGTAAGCTATAAAAGACTTAAGGGTAATGATGGGTTTATACAAGGCGCCAGTCTGAATGAACCTTTGAATGTATGCAAAGGTGAAAGGCACAGGATGTACACTGCAGGAGGCTTTAGGAATAGAGAATTAAACACAAAGGACTAAACCTAAGCAAGCTGAGAAAGTGTGAATGAAAACTGGAGTGAACTATAATCTTCTATGGCTTGGCTGCATGTAAGCTCTTTTGTTTTTGCAGTTAATTTTGTGCTTTATTAGAAGTAAAAAATAAGCGATAATTACTATACTGACTTATCGTTTAGTGCATAAAAGCTGGAATAATATTTTTTGGGTGCTCAGTATTTATAGTATGTACAATTTCTTTACATTGGGTTGGTATTTTGTCATTTTCTCTGCACTGTAATGAGATCTGAGCTGTACAAAGTTGAATAAATAACTTGATTAGTTTGTTTATCTAGTGCACTTCATGTTTTTTAATAATATTGTACATTTAGAATTGTTTTTTGGAGACAATCATTTCAGTTTTATCATTCATTGTCTATATTTTATTCACCAATATATCTTACTTCAAAGTTTGTTATCGTGACAAGCTGAGTGAAAAGTAAGATACAGCTCAGGCTCATTTACAAGTGAAACTTCAAATAGTAACTTACCAAGCTTTTTATGAATGAAAACCTTCTCATCATTTAGTTCCTAGCTTCCTTAAGCACTCAAATTATTTCTATTATTATACAGTATATTCTAGCTATTGTAAATAACCCTGGTCTACTACTACTAACTACTTCTTCTTTAACCTTAAATACTACTAGTGCTACTAACTAACTTAAAGCCTTCCACTGCCATCTGCTTGGATTATCAGTAGCCAGTTTACTATTTACTGTTGCTAAACTCTGCTACTTGTATTATCTGCTCTAAAGTCACTCCAACCTACATTTGCAAGTACACCAAAATACAGAATTGGGTCTAAACTTGGAACTAAACCTAGACTAGACTAGGACTAGACGGGGAATGCTCAGTAAGACTTAATAATTACAATAATAATTCCTTGGAGATAGCAAAACCATTACTGTGTCTGGGTTCAAACTACACCCTAACTAGGACAAGTTAATCTGATAGTTTAAAGGTGCACTGCGCGACATTTCTGGTGGAGGGTCAGCTACCTGCTTGTCTCCAAGGAGATGTTATTGCTTTGCCAGTAATGTTCCATGGTATGACATTAAACATATTCATCCAGCATTTATTCATTGCAGGATTTAATCTATACTGTGGAATGTTCTAGAGATAATTGCTTTGTCTGTAACATTTCTATGGAGCAGGTGATGGATCCTCCATGATAAAAGTTACACAATGCACCTTTAATATTACCACTGTGCCCTTTCTGTGAAATTAAATACAATCTGTTCCCTATTAAACCATGTATTCACAATAGGACAAAGTGCCGTTCATAAACATACACTTTATAAAACGACAATTATTCTTCAGACCGGGAGGGAGGGGGCCGAGCAGATGTTTCCATGTTGTGAAGTTTAATCCTCTGATGCTGTTGGCTTCTTGCTTCAGGTTTCAGGTCTTTGTGAGACAGGCTTTGAAGGAACACTCCCTCATGTATTAAACATCAGTGCAGTTATATAAACAGCAGATGCAAGTCAAAGGCAGAGTTAAGATCAAGACGTAGTTGTTTGTATTGTATATTTATTGACAGTTGTGTGGAGACATTACTACAGTTTACCCATAGACTGTATATGTCAGGAGTCTCCAACCTTTTTTCTCCAGGGAGCTACCTTTACAAAATGAAAATGCCAGAGAGTTACCAATTTCAGCAGTTGCAAAGAAACTGAGTAAATGTAAGAGCCACAGTGAGCCTTAAAGGGACAGTTCAGAATTTTGGACGTAGAGCCTCATTTCCTAGTGAGTCAGAGTGTTGGAGACGTGCGGAGACACTTTTTAAAATATTCCATCAGGTTCTTGTATTTGGAGAGGTCGCTGGTGCTAGGTTAGTGTCAATGACCATAGTTGGCCTGTCTCTAAAAACAGACTCCAGACTCCAGACTGTCCATGTGAATATGTGTGTCGATAGAATAATTTTAACTTAGTAAACCAGCCTTGCATTTGAAGGATTTATGTCTGAGCAGCAGCAGTAAGTTGTACTTCCTGATAGAAAGCTCGGCAGCGGCGGACTGATATATGAGAAAATAGTCCCTCAACATGTGACGATTCATGCAATGCAAGGTTAGTTTTATTTAAAAAATTATTCTATCAATACAGTTACATCGACAGTCTGGAGTTATGATAGTTTTGCCTCGGGTGCTCTGTGGAGTGGGTAAGACTGTTTTTAGTGGCAGGACAACTATGACCATTGACATGCACTAGTCTAGCACCAGCAACCTCTCCAAATATAAGGACTGGCTGGAATATTTAAAAAAGTGTCTCCACATGTCTGGCTCAGTAGGAAATGAGGCCCTATGTCCAAAATTCCAAGTTGTTCCTTTAAATAGGGAACAGTTAGATGCTTATCAAACATAAACCATTATCCATTTATCGGTGAACCAAGTTGATTTCAGTTGTATCAAAATGATACATTTACAAAGGTATTTCATCAAATTTTATTTATTATCCACAATACATATAATTCAGAAACTTCTTGATGAGCCACTTGGAAGGAGGTGGAGAGCTGCTGGTAGCTCCCGAGCTACAGGTTGGACACCCCTGATATATTTAAATGGAGGTAACTAACCCGCTATCCGCCGCACTCCAAATAGGAAGTGAGCATTGGGGCGCTTCTCGACTCTGCTTCCAATTGACGTGAAAAATTGTCGCCCTCCTCTTTGTAACTGCTGCAGTGAGCGTCATCATTTTGGTCTTAATATTTTCATTTTAACCTGCTCTATATGATTCTGGTGCTTTTATTTCACTTGGAGCTTGGCCTCAAATTCCCTATAACTGCTAGCCTCATGAGCTTCATTTGACTGGAGCCAAACTCTATGTGCGACCTCACACTCACTTCATCCTCTTCTTTATACAGTCTATGAGTTATACTACATTCATTTAAGACATTTCTTTTGTTATAATTTCTCTGCTACTCAACTTACAGATGGATGTTAACATGATTCATTAGATGCACTTAAAAATAGCAAAATATAGTTGACACAGTAGCAGTATAATATTCAGGCTTATTATTCCTAAAGCTGATTGTGCCCCCAACACAATGCACTTATTAGTCATGTTTCAGTGTAATAGCTGTGTTGTTTCATTTCTGTTTTTTAGCAGCAGAGGGCGAGGTAGAGTTCTTCGTCTGAGTGAAAGAGCAAGTACTGATACAAATATGTACACATTATATTTCAGGCATACTACAAAACTTTAAATATCGGAGTAAAATTGATTTCAGCTTGCTGTTATATGCAACATTTTGAAGACTTTTTCCTTTCAGAAGAGATAATGTTTAGTTTTTAAATTGTTAATTGTTATCGCAAAGGTCCTTATTTCTTATATTGTGAAACCCATGGCTAATTTAGGCACAACTACCTTAGATCTATCTCTTTGTAAAGGTGCACTGTGTGATATTTCTAGTAGAGGGTCCGCCACCTGCTTATCTAAATGGAAATGCTTTGTATATGAGTTTAAAAACACAGTGGAGCATTTCCTTTATTACCACATGGTATCACAAGGTAGAATAGTGTTTTCTGCTTGAGAGAAAAACTCCTAAATATGAACCTAAATGTGCAGGGTTTGTGTGTTAAACATGAATGAAACGAAACACAATTTCAGGTCTGTTTTTGATGAGGAAACAACATGATAGAAAACTGTGTAATATGGGCCATTTAACTGTCCGTGGAAACATTTATAGATTCTCAAAGTAAACTCTCATGATAATATATAATGTACTTGCTTATAACTTCTTTCTTTACTTTACTTCACGCGTTTATAACTTGGCCCTAACTCACTCCACTTCTGCAGCAGATTATGGTGCTGTAGACAATAAACATGATGACACAGTCGAGGTGTTAAATGTTAACAGTGAGACTACGCCTGTCCCAGGTCTAAAGGTCCTGCCTGTTCCTGTGAGTGACTCCACCTGAGAGAGAGAGAGGCACCACAGCTGCCCCTACCCCTCCAGCTCCTCCAGCTCCTCCAGCTCCTCCAGCTCCTCCAGCTCCTCCAACTCCTCCAGCTCCTCCAGCTCCTCCAGCTCCTCCAGCTCCTCCAACTCCTCCAGCTCCTCCACAGATCAGGGAACGGGCCCAACTTCATCCCTGCACCTCATACACAAGCAGGACAGGATCAAAACAGGATTTTTCACTGGGATAGCAACATATCGGCTGCAGACAAGGTACATTTGAGCAACTGGTAGTAGTAGTAGTAGTAGTAGTAGTTGCAATACCAGTAACACTAATTACTTGAGTTGATAAGGTACTTTTGAGTGTGTAGTAGTGGTGGTAGTAATATTACTTACAGTAGGAGTTGCAGTAACAGTAATTATTTGAGTTGACTACTTTTAAAACTACTACTACTATAAGTTCTGCAAGCTCTATGAGACGAATGCTACTACTATCCATTCTACTATCTCAGCCTCTAGTGAAATGCACTTTATATATATAAATTATACTTCAGTACAATATTTAACAGTACACTATGCAGCTTTTCTTGTTTCTATGGATGAGAAATGTTCCACAGTATGGCATTAAACATTTCCATCTCGCATTTATTCATTCAATCGCAGTTGTTTTTGCCTCTCCAGAGATCTGACCTTTTGGCGTTAGCAGTAAGGCAATATTATTTTATGATCCTGAAGGGATGAGGTTCTTTCAAATCTCACCTGAATGCACTGTGCAGACGTTTAAAACTTTAATGGAAATTATGTGAGATTGCATAAACAAGATACTACTAATCCAATACTTTTATACTAAGGTCCCAAGTTCATGCTACTTGTTAGTAGTAGTAGTAGTAGTAGTAGTAGTAGTGTTATAGTAATTTTTCTTTTTCACCCATCAATTATTTTGCTTTTGTAAATTGATTGAATATTGATGGCAAAATGTTCACTTACCAGAATTTGCCCAGTGCTGTGATTGGAATAGAAATTAAAGAAGCGTCCTGCTCAAAAACACAACAATGGTAGCCGAATTTAATCATTTTTCAGTCTTTCTCTTTTTATATCTTGAAATGTATTTAGTGGGCGATATAAAAAAACTTTTCTGGTGGAGGGTCTGTCAAATGCTTTTTTCCATGGATGTTGTTGCTTTTCTCCATGGATGTTATTACTTTGTCAGGAATGTTCCACAGTATGGTATTAAACCTTTCTATTTTCATGGAGAGAGAGACCAAACCAGACAAGTTACAGGTCAGATCTGTGGAGAGACAACCCTACTCACAGTCAGAGTGCCTGTTTTTCTTGGTGTTTTTGAGCTGTAAAACCACCTGTAATGTAAAGCTGCAGAGCTGCTGCAGAGCTAGAAACAAGCAGGTGACAAACCCACAACCAAAAAGTACATAGTGCACATTTGTTTTTGTTTTACAGGCCACAATGGACAGCCACATCACTCAAATTTCCCGTGAGGACCTCGAAGACCTCAGAGATGCTTTCAATAAAATCGGTCAGTTTACTCTCTCCCTCTGACACCTGCACACACTGGACAAAGTTTTACAAGCACCTATAAACCACACGTCTTGCATAAGTGAGTTGCATTGCTCTAAGTGAGATTAGGTCTGTGGTGTAGAGAGCATTTAAAAGTTTAACCAAGACAATCAGATTACACATATAAATCATATGATAAAATTGGCATAGGTACGATGCAACCTTTATTATAAATAGGCAGTGGTGGATCATAATAAAGCAAAATGAGTAAAGTACTGTGCTTAAGTTTTTATTTTAGGTATCTGTACTTTACCTAAGTACATTTTAAGGTGAATACTTTTTATTTTTACTTCACTACATTTGACAGCAGGTATCTGTACTTTCTATTCCACTGTATTTATATTTTATATAAGTGTTTTTTTTTTATTACAATTTAAGAAATGCTGAAAAGGCTGAGGGGTTTATTTTTAACACATTTGTACTTTTAGCAAACAAAAATATACAAATAAAAACAAGTAGGAAAAAAAATATTCCGTTGTTTCTACTGAACAAATGTCAATACAATTATATTTTTATTTATTTAATTTATTATATCTCAAACTCTGTGCAAATTACTTTTTACTATTCCTCTGCATTTTAAACAGGCACTCTTACGTGTACTTGTTAAAGTATCTTTTTAATGTGATACTTTTACTTTTATTTGCTCTGGTGTCTTTCCTTTTACTTTTGCTGAATCTGATCTAAATCTTATCTAAAATATCTTAATTACATGAAATTAAGGAAAGGGTTGTAAGAGTGCATGTGATTTAAGCTGTAATAAAACCATTCAGTATTAAAAGTTGCCGATATACAAGTAGTAATAACAGTAGTAGTAGTAGTAGTGGTTTACTTACTTACTTACCTCGCTCTACAAAACCAAACCAAATACCAAATCAACTTAAAGAGGCCAGATCATGTATCAGCTAAACAGAAATAGGCTGAGATTGAGACTTGGACTTTATTGATCCACAAGGGAAATTATTTGGACACAGTAACAAAGAGCAAAAACAAAATAAATGGTAATAATTCTGTATATTATAATTTGTAGAGGACAGGGGCCTGTGTAACACTATAGGCATTATTTATAGGGATTGAGTCCACAAACTTAATATTAATCTTGTGGTTTTAAGCCTTTGGGATTCAGTGACATGATAGTAAAAATACACTTTATCCTTGATGGCAGAGAAGAAATTAACAATTCAAAACAAAATATATGATACCATTATACAATATTATATTCCGGAAAGATTTTATATCAATTTGACAACAGTTTGAGAGAAGGAATTAATCTGTTACCGTTTTTGCTTTCATATGAATAGGCCCAGCAAATATCTACTCTTATTAAACAGCAAATTCTTCATAGACATCTCACCTGCCTACAAGCTCAGTTTTGCAGCTGATGTTACATGATGATGGGGTATGGTGCTAACTGTAGGCACTACTCTGTCTAAAGTGATGTGCCTCAGGTTAGACTTTAATCTGAGTTTTGGTTTAATACAGTATGAGATGAGGTTTTTGGCCAGTTACATGGTGTTTGTTATGGAGTATGTCCTGTTTTTCCATTTTCCTTCCACCCAGATCTACCCTCCAGTTGCAGCCACTTTATTTGACCTTTATTTATAGTTCATTTATGTATTGATCAGTCATTTGGGCCTGGTTAGTGCTTGGATGGGAGACCACAGGGAATGCAGGTGCTGTAGTGGGGCAGCAGTGGCTCTAGTTTAAATATACTGTGCAAAGAAACCCTTGCTGAAAAATCAATCAAACCAATCAATCAAATCACTATTATTTTTACCACTTAAAGGGCCCACGTTTTACTTTTATCTATTTTCTAATCTGTTATGATGTTGTTTCCTCATCACAAACATACCTGGAGTTGTGTTTTGTTTTATTCACACATTTAGCTCTTGTGTCATGTGGTAATACAGGAAGTGCTCCACTGCGAAGTCCATACACCTTCACTAGAATCATTTGGATGATTTCAGACTTGGAATTGTCAATTTTGACTAAACAAAACATAAAATATATCTGTTGGCTTGAAGTACCACTACATGACATCTCAAGGTGGAACAGAGCATTTTAAAGTTTGCAAATGTAGACAAACTAATAATAAAGAGTTACTCAAACATGTGTCAATGAAACAAAACACAACTGCAGGTCTGTTTGAGGAGGTAACAACCTTTTAACTTAATTTTGTGTAATATAGGACCCTATAGGAAAATTTTGGCAAGACTTTTTATCATTTTTACCCACTTTGCCTTGAATTTTAACATTAGCTTTGTTATTTCCATTTTCTATATTTATTATTTATATCTGTTATTTATGTTTTCATATGGAGTATAGCTGCAGAACTGATAAATAATCTAATTTTGATGTCAACACCATTATAGAAATATCTTTTATATATTCTACGCAGACATCGATAACAGTGGGTACGTGAGTGACTATGAGCTGCAGGAGCTGTTCCGAGAGGCCAGTTTCTCTATCCCCGGATACAAAGTGAGAGAAATCATGGAGACCTTCATCGCAGGAGACACCAACAAGGACGAGAAGATCAGCTTTGAGGAGTTCGTCTCTGTGAGTTTGGGGATATTTTGTCAAAGTTAATATCATTTTCCAGAATAATTTTGCGATGGTCTGGATCTATATCAGCTTCAACTCAAAAAATGTTTATTCACCTGTTTCAGAATGATAAAAATGTTGCACCGTTGTCATAGAAATTAATAATTCAAAACAAAATCTTTTTAAAATTCTCAAAATATCACCTATTCATAGATTTCAGCTTCCTGTTGTATGTTATATTCCCTTCTTCCTGTATATTGTATGTTGACTACTTTTTCCAATTCAGAAGAGATATTATTTTGTTTTTAATTGCTATAGCAACAGTCTGAATTTTTCACCTTTCTAAAACGAGACCATAGATAAACAGGAAGTTGAAACTCGCATATAAATTTAGCTCTGATCTTGACTCTAAATGTATGTTTTTTTTATGAATCAAACTAAAGTTTTCTTGTCCCCCTCCTCCTCCTCGTCCTCCTTCTCCTATTCTTCCTCCATCTCCTCGTCCTCTTCCTCCTCCTCAGATCTACCAGGAGCTGAAGAGCAAACAGATCAGCGAGACCTTCAGAAAGACCGTTTCCAGGAGGGACGGGATCCGCTCGTTTGGGGGTCTGTCCGGGAGCTCCTGTGAGGGCACACAGCACTCGTACTCAGGTAAAAACCGATATTATGACATTATGACCACCGGCCCCAAATGCTACTATGACAACGTGCTACTTACTCTGGATCTGTTAGAAATTTAGAACCTCAAAGTGTAAAAAAAATGGACTAAGGGAGTGTGACGTTACTCTTAGCGTTTGCCTCCAGTCAAATGAAAAGGCTAGCAGTTATAGGAGCAAATTTGGAGCTAGTTTCATATTAGGAAAAGGAATTTATTTTTGGACAAAATAGTGAAATAAAAAGGACCGTGTAGAGCAGGTTAATTCGAACAGTTTAAGACCAAAATGATGAAGCTCACTCCAGCAGTTACAGATAAAATGTAAAGTCAATTGGAGCCAGGATCTATCAAACCAGACGGCTCATACGGCTGCTAGCGGGCTACCTATGTCCGTTTTTATATATACAGTCTATGGTTAGAACAAGCTAAAGCTGAAATTCAGATTTTTTTTTTTTTTTTTACATAAAACCTTTTTTACTGTTGTTATTACCACTACGTTTGCTACTACTTTATTCTCTCAACTAAAAATACTTTCACCTTTTATGGATACTGATAAATGCAGACAAGGATCATCTCACAAGGGAATGAGATATGCTAATCAGTTATTGATGGTTGATTTTATTATAAGTAATAAAAATCTATCTATTGAGTGTACTATCTAGCATTAACCTTGAGGCATGAGTCCCTACAAGAATATTAAATTCTACCATAACTTTTTAGAGGAGGAGAAGGTCGCTTTTGTGAACTGGATCAACAAAGCTCTGGCCAAAGACCCAGACTGTGAGCACCTTCTGCCCATGAACCCAGACAATGAGAGCCTTTTTTCCTCTGTACGAGACGGCATCCTCCTCTGGTAACGTTTTATATGCTATTTTCTGATGTTATAATGTTGCTTCTTCATCACAGACATATGTGGAGTTTAGTTTTGTTTCATTCACACACACAAACTCTGCATATTTAGGCAGTTAGTAGTTCTTCCACTGTGTTTTTAAACTCCATACACTTTCACGAGAATAATTTGGATCATTTCAACCTTGGAATTGCTGATCTCTACTGGACTAAAGGTAAAAGGTAAACTTGAATGGCTAAGTAAGGTGGAACAGAACATTTTGCGGTTTTAAGATGTAAAAATAAACTCAAACATGTGTGAATGAAACAAAGCACAATTCCTGGTATGTTTTTGATGAGGTAACAGCATTATAACATAGCTTTAAACTCACAAGACTTAGTTTGGTGTAATATAGGGCCTTTAATATGGTCATTGTTTTATATACTGGTATAGTAGATTTTATATTTTTTTTAAATAATTAGTTTGTTTGTCTATCTATCTAATATGAATCTTTCTTTCTTGTAGCAAAATGATAAACTTTTCCCAGCCTGACACCATTGACGAAAGAGTCATCAACACGAAGAAACTGACCACTTTCAAAATGACGGTGAGTAAACTTCAAAATTAAGCATATACACAACTTTCTACATTGTTTTTGTGCCTTTCAGCAACACACATCAGTTCACTGACTATTCTATTCATTAAATTACTCCACTAACCTCACATTATATTGCTGTGTATTTGAGTGTAGTAAATGAAGTGAATAGGCTTATTGTTGTAACCCTTGTCCTTGATCTAGGAATATTTTACAATGTTTTTTATATCTAAATGGTATGTTTCATTTTATTATTTGAAGCATAACAAGGAAGTAATTTTGTTTTTCAAGCCCTTACAAGGGCAAGCACCATTTTTAAGGTTTTGTGTTCTGTAAATGTTATAAAAATACAAAATTCTAATTCATCATATATCAGAATAAACAGAACACTTGAACAAAAAATTAGGAGACATAATTTACATACAGTATGCAGCTTACGTCATTCAGAGCTGTAAACTCCAACATTATTTGACAGAAGCAGTGGTAAAATATAACCAATTTAAATACTAGGTAAAAATAAAGAAAGAAAATAAATTGATAATGCCGCTTTTTTTTTTTTTAAATCAAGATAATGTTCATTCAGTCTCAAAATATATGTGAATACTTTTATGGTACCTGCTCCTGCATCTGTATGTGACCTGCAGTTATACAGACTGTTGCATTTTTTTCTACCTCTGGGTAAAAGTCTCACTTGATATCAGCTGTAGTGAAACTATTTGATCATTACGCTAATTCAGGGTCATTTGGGGTCAAAACTACTGATTGAATTGATTTAGTGGCTCACTGTAACGTGTAGACTAGCTGCTGTACTGACCCGAACATTGCTATGTCGGTCTCTAACTGGTCAGAGGTGGAACAAATAAAGTAAAAAATGAAATCTGGATAATAACAGATAATTAAAAAAATTAAGTAGCAACTGTTTGAACAAAAGTTATGACTTACGGTTTTGAGTTGTTGAAATTAGACAAATTAGGCCAAAATAGACAATGGAAATTCAGGGAAAAATTGTGCAAAAATGTGCAGTTCAAATGATTTCATTAACATTTAAACATTTAAAGGTTTTGTCACTTATTTAGATTGTGAAAAGTAAAAGCACCAAAGGTGACTGTAAAAGACTGTATAGACTGTATAAATGAACATATCTAACCCACAGCTGCCGCATTCCAAATAGTACATGAGGTTCAAGGTTCAAGGTTTAAGGTTACTTTATTGATACCAACAGATATATTTTGTTTGGCAGTGAGTCAGCTCAATAATTCATTCACATACTAACTAGTATGTGCATGATATGTACTGTATTTGAACATGGGTACACTTCCAGCTCCACCAACTCTGGCTCCAATTAACTTTGCATTCAAACAAATTGTCCCTTTGTCTGTAACTCCTGGAGTGAGCCTCATCGTTTTGTACTTAAAATGTTCTTATTAACCCTCTCTACATGATCCTGGTGTTTTTATTTTGCTATTTTATCTGTAAATCAATTCCTATTCCTAACATGAAACTGTGTTCCAAATTTGCCCTATAACTCATAGCCTCAGTGCTCAGTTCTTTATACAGTCTAATAATAATAATAATAATGGCAATGGCAATGGCTCGGCCCCCCAAGGTCCGGTGCTTTGATTTGACTGTGGGAGTGAGGAGGTTGGAGTTGGCTGATCGGAGGCGGTGGGAGGGACGGTAGGGCTGGACCAGGTCTGTGAGGCGTGGAGGGGCCTGGTTGTGGAGAGCTTTGTTGGTGATCAGGAGGATCTTGAAATTGATGCGCTGTTGGATAGGGAACCAGTGGAGTTGTTGCAGAATGCGTGTGATGTGGTCTCGTGAGCGGGTGTGGGTGAGGAGGTGGGCGGCAGAGTTTTGAACATAGTTCAAAAACTAGTTCATAGTTCATAGTCTATGATTTCACCCTGATCTAGACCAGGTTCCAGTTTTAGTCCTCATTTAGTACCAGTTCTGAATGGTGACTCATTTCATTTACAGAATTATTCCAGCCCTGTCCTTTGTGGTGTGTTTGTAGGAGAACTTGGTGTTGGCTCTGAACTCTGCATCTGCGATCGGCTGCACTGTGGTCAGCGTCGATGCCCATAATCTGATGGCCGGGAAACCCCATCTGGTGCTCGGCCTGCTCTGGCAAATCATCAAGATCGGGCTTTTCGCTGATATAGAAATCAGCAGGAACGAAGGTCAGTGAACACAACACAGGCTGTAATCTTTAACATTTATACAACTTTTATGCTCCTATTGATGGTTTATTATTGGTAATTTAAACAGTTGTAATGCACATGTGGTTTGTTGCTCTTATTAAAGGTACACTGTATAGCTTTAGCCTACACTCTCTAGGTTGCACTAGCACTGGCACTGTTTCATGATTGACTGAAGGTGCTGGGCTTTTGAGCATTCAAATCCAGGAAAGTCATTTTAACTTAGATGTGGGCTCATTCTGCTTTCTAATGACAACATAAACATCTTGACCATCATGTCCAATGTTTTTGTAATTATGAATACATCTGCATTAGAATTGTTATCAGTAAAACCTATATTTGATTGAACATGTTTACCTCATATCTGGGGGCACAGATCCTGTTTATGAGATGTTACCCACCTTTTAAGTGATTTTGCTGATTAGAAAAGACTAGAAAGAAAATAAATGATCACAGCCTATGGTTTTTAAGAAAAATTGCATGTTTATAGTCAACACATACATCCATAGTGAATATTTCCACTACATCTAATATGAATTCTTCTTATTCATCTAAAAGTCAGTGGTGCGTTAGCCTCATTTGTTTTCTGGGTGCAGGTCTGGTTTGTCTGTTGATGGAGGGAGAGCAGTTGGACCACCTCATCTCCCTGTCCCCAGAGGAGCTGCTGCTGAGATGGGTCAACTTCCACCTCCGCAACGCTGGCACAGAGACCATCAGCAACTTCAGCGACGACATCAAGGTATGAAAGACGAAACACTAAACTGCAAGACAAGAACTCCACTATTGCTCCAAAGATCCTGAGTGTGATTAAAACAGTGTGATTAAAAAAGCTTTGAATGAAAATGAAAGGGAGTTAAAACAGAAAATGACCTATTGCTCTAGGGCATTGACCAACTAACATACTTGCAGATTCATATAATTATTTGCCTCATGGCCTATAAAAGTTCCAATATAGTGCCGTAGTTTCACTGTTTTCTTTCTTGTCTATTTCTGATCTAGGACTCCAGAGCTTACTTCTACCTGATGGACCAAATTTCACCAAAAGATGATGACTACGGATTTGGCATCAAGATTGACATGAGCGGCATGAGTGTAGGTCACAAATATTATATTAGGCCTTGTTCATATGATGTTATAATTGGTTAAATGGCCTTTATTTCTGTTATTGAGCTTATCCAGATGAAACAAAAACAGTCATAACAAATTGTGAACCCAATAGCAAGCAGAAAATAATCTGCTAAATACATATATAGCTCTATTTGTGAAGGTTTCCTGTTCCATAATATTACTTAAAGTTAGTGCCTGAGCTATAAAGTTATAATGACCTCTATTAAAATGTGTAATTATTTAACACCAGTACCATGTACATGAACCCAACCTATTGTTTTAAAGAATACTCTGATATTTCACTGTCTGAATATTTTTTGTTAAAGGCGCAATTTTAGCTTAACTTTTCTGGTACTGTGGAACATCCCAGGCCAAACAATAACATCACCATGGCATAAAAAAGTTGCATCTTTAAATATTGTTACCTTTCCCCCCTGCGTTTCAGGAGTCAAACTTGAACCATCGTGCGGAGCTGATGCTGCAGCAGGCCGCGCGTCTCGACTGTCGAGAGTTTGTTTCTCCTCAGGACGTGACTTCAGGAAACTGTAAACTCAACATGGCCTTCGTCGCCAACCTCTTCAACACCCACCCTGCCCTGCAGAGAATCAACGGGGTGGATATGGGCAAAATTGAGGGTAAGAGAGTACAGCTGTAATGTGTAATAAGGATAATAATGTAAGTAGTAAACTATTAAAATAATTGCAATAGTATTTTGATTTTAATTGCTAAAGTTCCTATATTACAAATGGACTCTTGTGAGCTTTAAGCCATGTTATAATGTTGTTACCTCATCAAAACATACCTGAAGTTGTGTTTATTTTTGTTTGAACTCAATCTAAATATGCAGGAGTTGTGTGTTAAATGTGTAAATGAAAAAAAACACAACTCCAGGTATGTACTCCAGGTACACTAACCACATTTCCACCTATTTGGTTAGAAATATATTTAAAAAAAAATCTCAATCTGCAGGTAGGTATCTGACTAGCTGACAAATCAAAAAATAATTGCTGACTAGTCGACTACTACAAACTTTAGCTGCAGCCGAGTGAGACAGAAACACAAAGTTCAACCATAAACAGCTGACAGAGCAGAGTCAGTGTTACAGGGATCTGCAGATAGAGGTCAGGTAAGTGGTTCAATGAGGAAATGAGATTGAAAAGATTGTGCCATTGTAGCTGTCATAAACACATACAGCCAAGCCTATTATCACGTATTATTATCAGGTAACACTATATATAGATTTAATAAAGCATGACCAACCCTAACCCTAATTATTTAGTAGTTACTGCCTAAAGCCTTAATCGTTCTTAATAAACTATTTGTTTATTTAGTCTTTGTTCATGCTTTATTGAGACTAATCATGGTGATATTTAGGCTTGTCACGATAAATTTTGAAGCACGATATATTGCTACAGAGAAATATAACAATAAACAACATAGAAACTACAAACAATATAGGAACTACTTTATACCACTTCCAGTAAACCAGTTTTTAAGTATGCAGTATCAAAGACATGGGCTGCAACAAATAAATATCAGCATGAACTCATAATTTAGGATATAAGTTATTTATTCTACCCTCTACAGCTCAAATCTTACATTACTAAATAAAAATGTCAAAAAATCTCTTGCCTAAGGACATAGGATTGGCAACCTACTGTGGCATTGTTAGGATTTCTTTTCTGTTTCACTTTCAAAAATTGCTATAGGTGTTAAATTTGGGTATTTTGGATAAATAAAAAGCTAAAAAAAAGAAACAGTGATTTAACTATGTTTCTTTATGTTATCTTTTACCCTTTAAGCTGAAACAAGAGAAGAGAAAACCTTCCGTAACTGGATGAACTCTCTGGGCGTTTCTCCAACCGTCCACCACCTGTACTGGTGAGAACAGTGTGAATAATAGCTCCAATCAACTGAAGCAATAATAATGAATAGGAATGACATATTATTATGAATTTGTCTTTTGCAGGGACCTGTGTAATGGTTTGGTGATTCTGCAACTTTTAGAAAAGGTTAAAGTCCCTGTAAATTGGAGGAAAGTCAACCATCCCCCATATCCTGCACTGGGAGGAAACATGAAGAGGGTATGTGAACTAAAACTCATATAATATTGTGTGTTTATTACAAATGCCCAAATATTATCTTCAGTCAATTATGTTGTGTTATTATGTTGTATTTTTAAATAGCTCGAGAATTGTAACTACGCTGTGGAGCTGGGCAGAGACGTGGCGCACTTCTCTCTGGTCGGGGTTGGAGGTCAAAACATTAACGAGGGGAGCCCCTTGCACATACTGGCCCTGCTGTGGCAACTCATGAGAAGGTAAAAAAAATATATAATTAATAATAATAATAATTCATGGGATTTATATAGAGTTTTTTTGGACACTCAAAGACATTTTACATAACATTACTCATTCACTTCACACTCAGTAGGGTAAGTTACTATTGTAGCTACAGCTGCCCCGGGACAGACTGACTGAAAACGCTGCCAATTTGCACCATCGGCCGCTCCGACCACCACCAACACTCACACACGCACACCCCGCATTCATGCACATACTGACATACTCATACAACTAAATACATTCAGTTGTTCTTTTTGTTGTGCTAGGAAATGGGGCTGGAGATCACATGGCCAACAACTGAAATAATATTACAATATCTTTAAATATCTATATTTCATCACTCCGACTTTTCGGGGCAAGACACTTCACCTCACATTGGCCACTTGCAGCAGGAAGGCCATCTGGCATAAAAATGAAAAGCCCCAACAATGCAATTTCTTTACAATAAGTGTTTATAAATCCAAGAAGGCAGCCCAACACAAACCTTACACAGTGCATCTTGAATAACAGCGCTAGAAGATGTAGAAGTAGAGATGAAGATGTGCTGAAGCTCCTCTAATTAACTAAATGTAATGAATTATTAGCAGCCTCTGGCCATGTCATTGTTGTACATTGTCCTGATTAATAAAGAGTGAATACATCACCTCTCTCATCAGATACACGGTGCTGGTGCTGTCTGATCTCGGGGGAGACGGGGAGCGCGTTGGGGATAATATCATCCTGGACTGGGTCAACACCACACTGGGCCCCAAGCTCAAAGACTCACACATCAACAGCTTCAAGGTGAGAGTCATACGGCCTGTTATGAAAATGAAATAACTGGCTAGTTTTTGACACACAGTATAATATTACATGTTTTACATCTAATTGCAATACACACGTTTTATGAAGATGAACTTAAAATCACCCCAAAAATGTTTTCTCTAAAGGGTTTTGATGAACAAAGTGTCAATATGCAAGTTAAAAATTCTTCTTAAATGAGTGAACCATAGCATACACCTGTTTAATTTTAGTGTTAGTAAGAATTTCTAAATGTTTCTTTTACTAAAGGGCCCACATTACACTGTTTCTGTTATAATGTTTCCTCATTACAATCATACCTGGAGCTGTGTTTTGTTTTATTCACATGTTTAACACACAAACTCTGCATGTTTAGGCTGAGTTTTTCTCTTAAACAGAAAACACCACCTTGTGATGTCATGTGGTAATACAGGAATTGCTCCACTATGTTTTTAAACAGCATACACCTTTGCTAGGATCATTTGGGTGATTCCAGCTGTGGAATTGCTGATCTCTTCTGCACATAAAAGGTAGCTGTTAACTGGAAAACTACCACTACATGACATCACAAGGTGGAACAGAGCATTTTGAGCTTCGGAGATATAGATGAACGGATTACTCAAACATGTGAATGAAACAAAACTCAGTTCCAGGTATGTTTTTGAGGAGATAACAACATTATAACATGGCTTAAAGCTCACAAGGGTCATTTTTGTGTAATACAGGACCTTTAAATCTCATATGTTTTGACAGGACAAAAAGATCAGCACCAGTCTGCCTGTTATTGACCTGATCGATGTCCTCGCTCCTGGGACAGTTAGATGGGACATGGTGCAGAAAAGTGACAAAGGACAAAGCTTGACCAAAGAGGACAAACTCAACAATGCCAAGTAAATTCACAAGAGTTTTTGCATTTGATTATGAAGATTTTAAATGTTGAGATCCACTATGTGTCTCTATCTTCATTCCAGGTATGCGGTGTCACTGGCTCGTAAGATTGGAGCTCGGGTCTATGCTCTTCCTGATGATTTAGTGGAGGTGAACCCCAAAATGGTCATGACGATTTTCGCTTGTCTCATGGGCCACTTCATGAAAAAGGCCAAGCGCTGAAGCACGGACCTTACATGGATACTACAACTCCCACAATGCCCCTCTTTATCCTACAGCTTTGTGACACATCAACATATATACAATTAATATATTTTTCCATACTGTAAATTATTGCATATTTAAATGTACACTGATACAATAATAAAGCTACAACAAAAATATAAAATACTGACATTCAAACAGCATCATTTGATTGTATATTGCAGATCTTATTTTTTCTTTTAAGGATTATAATGTATATTTTAATAAGTACTTATATTAATGTTGTGCGAATTGCTATAATTGCTATAATTGCTATAATTAATTCAGACTTTGTGTTCTCAGGTATTTTAGTTTTTTATTGATTACAAAATAAATTTAATGGTGTATTTGTGTGTGTATTTTTTTCAGTTTAAAAATATATATTTTTAGTTCAATTAAATATATTTACTAATTATATTTGTATAGGGTCTATTTAAGACTTGTTACAAAAGAAAAACATAAAAAAAAAAAAAAAAAGATTACACACATATCCACCACTAGAGACGCTGTTTTGTCACGATGCATTTTTACCCTTTTGGCTTTCCGTACCAAAACAAAGGCGCACGTCATTTTGGAGCGAAAGTTTTGACAGCATGGACGAGATGAAAACAACCACAATCCCGCTTCAGATTATGTAATAAAATAAAGTTTAATACTGGAACATCGTTTTGGTCAAGGATGGAGGGTTTGGAGATGTCAGCGATGATTCCTGCGCTCCAGGAGCTCGCAAGGTGAAAGAAGCTAAAGTTAACTCTGCTAGCTCAACCTTTGGTCACGCTGGGAAAAACCTATTAACTTGAGAAGCGCCGGGTTAAATATACTGTTGATTAAATAAATATCATTATCGTTTGCAGCGCCAGTGCAGCGGGATATGAGGAGGCTGTGCAGAAGCCTCGTCAAATCCTCTGTCAGTTCATTGACAGGATCCTGACCGATGTGGATGTTGGTGAGTCTTTTTGTCAATTTACCTTTGTTTAATATATTTGTGGAATTACTGTGCTGTTTCCTAAGTAAAGGGGTTGATTGTCTGCTGTGTGGTGTTGACAATTCCCGCTGACACGCTGAAAAAACACGCTGAAAAAAGGCTATTCAATCTGTTGTAGGTTTCACTTTACTTGTCCAGTAAGCTTTTTTTCCCCCAAATGTGTACTTGCACATACTACTTCACATCAAAATCGAAACTTAACATGGATCTGAACCTGGACTAGACCAGAACTAAATCAGGACTAGATTAGGAGTCTCAGGACCAGACCAGTATCCACATCAAAAGGCTCAAATCAAATTTTGATCACAGCCTATAAGTATCTTGTTAATCATAGTATTCAATGTGATTTATTTCCCTAATATTCATTACGGTCTTAATTTTATTTATTTTGATTACAGTTTATTATTACTTTGATATTATTCTACATTAAACAGTGTAATAAATAGATCATATAGACATATTTTTCTCTGTTGTTTCTTTTCAGTTGCACTGGGACTCAGTAAAAAGTCCAGTTCGGAGCCGGCCTGTGTGATGCTGCTTCACTTTGTTCAACATATCATCAAGTCCTCGTCTCTCATGTTTGCCAATCCTGCCTGTCAACCCGCGGACTACCCGGAAGCCACTCAGAGCTGCACTGGTCAGAGTTCTTGTTATATTCCGTTTTATATTTATTTATTACAATTTATTTAGTACACCTTTGTGAAGAACAAGATTGCAAAAATGAAAATAAAATTAGGTTACGCTTTTGCTCAACTTGTGGATTGAAGGATGTCAATGAGGTTTAGTTTTCATTGTAGACAGTTTATCAGTTGAGGTTTAGTTATAACTATTCCCTAAGTGCTAGTAGCATCAGATGGTTTATATTTGTATATTAATGCATGATTTTCTGACTTTAAAGCTTTCCTTTTATGTTTTATTCCATCACAATTTCCTTTATACTTTGCCTTTTTAAACTTTGGGTTACACAGTATTTCCAAGTTCAGTTTGAAGATGCTGTTACATACATTCTTGTGACCTTTTTTTTTTTTTTTCTCCCTATTTAGACTTCAGTAAGTGGGTGCTGGTGCGAATGTTGCGTGTGGCTGCTTCTCCGGACTGTGAGATAATCCATGACAGGATCTGTGACGTTCTCAGTCTTTTATTGCACACTTTACGAGTCCGGGCTCCTCTGATTTACAGCTATCTCACCAAAGAACTAATTTCCCTTATGCAAAACCTCACCAACATCATCCAGGACCATCTCCTTACTCTGGCTGGACAGGGGCACCTTTTGGGAGTCCATTCTCGCTGCCAGTGGCCAGTTACCTTAAATTGCTTAAATATTTGTAGTGATTCGTCTTACCTCACGCCTTCACCTCTTGTGCTGTCAAATCCGTCCTCTTTGGAATCGCTCACAATAGTCACAATTAAAATCATAACAGATTCACTAAGAGGTGTAGTTTCGCCACGTGACCTAAGTATCGCATGGGAATCTGCGTGCTCCTTGTTATCCAATGGGACAATCCGATTAAAAAAGCTTGCTATGGTAATGCTAAGAGAGCTGGTTGAGATTGTAGATTTTCCTGGATTGCAAAGTCATAATTTCTTCATGTCATTTTTGGATTTGTTGGAAGCGCACACGGATCTGCTCTCATCTGATATGGAAATGGACAAGCCTTATGATGGAGAGCTGCTGAAATTGACTCAGTGTGTTTTTCAGTTGCCAAGTGTTACAAACTTTGAACCCATTTTCCTTTCACAGTTGTTTGAGTCCGTTTGTACCATTGGAGCCACACAGGAGAAATTAGGGACAGAAGTACAAGAAGCAATCTGTTATATTTTTAATTTTTTGTTGTCCGATTCATTGGTTTATGAAAATGCTGCAACTCTGAGAAGGCAAAGGGTCACTGAAGTTTGCAAGACATTGGCACAAACGGTTGGAAGCAGGAATCAAGCCCAGGTATGTGTATGTTTATTTGTACTTATTTATAGCCACAGTATGTAACATTTAGCCAAAAAATAGACAAAAAAAAATCTTTTTTTTCATTTTGGTCTTGTTATTGCACTGATAAACATCCATCGTTGCTCTTCAGTGTGCGGAGGGTTTCCTCAAAGCTGCCCTCAAAGCTGAGACAGCTGCTGTGATGCAGGAGTCAAAAGAAGAGGAGCCACCTGCTAAAAGATCAAAATCAACCAAATCTGTAAAGGCAAAAACGTAAGTTCATATGAAGTAGAAATAAAAGGTATTAATAAAGGTGCACTATGTAATTTTTCTGGTGGAGGGTCTGTCACTTGCTGTTCTCCATGTGGATATTGCTTTACCTAGATTGTTCATTTCATAGTAACTTGTTTATCTCCATGGAGACTAGAAAGTGGTGCAGGTCAGATCTGTGGAGAGGTGACCCTTTTCCCATTAGAATGCATATTTTGCAAGGTATTATTCAGCAATGCAAAACCCATTACTGATAAATGCTAGATAAATATGTTTTAATGTAAGATGATGGAACATTCCAGACAAAGCAATGACCTCTCCATGGAGACAAGCAAACAGAAAAGTTACGAAGTGCACCTGTAGTATAATATTATTTCCGCAACATAATGGTTCATACGGTTTATTTCTGTACAGGGAGATAGACATGCGCATTCACAGTGAAGTTTGGGCTGTAATCAACGGTCGTCTGGAGGAGCTGTTAAACTTGGTGAACTCAAAATCACCTGGAGCTGAAAACCCAGAAATCCTCTCTGCTGTTCAGGGCCTGGCGCTCAATCTCCATTTAGCTACACTTTGTTCCACACCTACAAGGTAGATTTAAATACAATCAGTCGAAAGGACACTATTATGTAAATTGACTTTTATGAGCTGTAAACCTTATTATAACTGTTTCCTGATCATTAGTTTACCCAAAGCTATAGTTTGAGTGATTTAGGCATGTTTTAGTTATTTTGTAGTGTCAGAAAATATCTGTTTTGTAGCAATTTTAAAAAAATAAAATACGTTAATTAAATTTTGATGCTTGCTATGGTGAAATAATACCATGAAAAGTTTTGAGCAGGAAGTGAGTGGACCCGTTTCTATTATTAAGCTGTCTTAGATCTGGTCAGTAAAATGTGAAATGAATATCTCTTGAATGTTTATATTGTAATATAAATATTCAAAAAATCTAGGATAGTATGTCTTCTTTGATAACACATGTTAATTAAAGATATTTTTGTATTGTATCTTTCTCTCTCTAGCTCTGAAACACCGCTCCTCTGGCTCTCCACTGAAACTCTTGGCAGAGCTCTGAACACTTGTCAGTCAATTTTGGATGGAGGTGGAAAACCTGTGGAAAACAAAAGCTACCAACAGTCTGTGCTTCACTCCACTATTGGTATCCTGGACTCTGTCATCTTTCTAACAAGTGAGTCAATCAAGAACGAGATTCGGTCATGTCTAATCAGGGGACGAAATAATAAAAAAAGAGATTAAAAGTCTAATCGTTCATGTTTATGAAATTATTATTAAGACATTTCTATTTGAAAATGTAATATTAATCATGATAATTTTTTGACACATCGTCCAGCTTTATTTTAGATATTGGTGCTTAGTTTAGTTTAGTTTAGTCTAATTTATTGGTTTATTTTAACAGGGACCATGTGCAAACTCATTAATCTCATAAAAGAAGAGATGCTTTACACCAGATTTAGCTAAAGCTAGTTTCCATCTACAGTCCCCTGGCAGGTCAACAAACAATTAAAATGCATCCAAATATCTACCCCTTTACAATCAACCCCTGCATTCTCCTATTCTTTCAATTAAAAACACTTCTTGTTTATTTAAAATGTTATCTGCTACAGCTAAGCTAAATGTGCATCCTACTTTCCAATTTACTTGTCTCTACGGGCTTTAACACATGTTGTATTTTGCCTCTACTCACAGTGAACAGCCACAGTGAAGAAGGGCTCCAGCGCAGAGTCTGTGCCCTCTTGTCTCTGCCCTGGGTGATCGAGCTCAAGTCTGTTTCAGCCTTCAGGACTTCAGCTTTCCCCTCCTGGCTCTCTGGGCTAGCACAAAGACTAACCTTTTGTTACAGTAAGTTCTTCAAATTGACCAAAACGTTCAAAGTTATCTAGTATTTTATAAAGTTTCAGTTTAGACCATAACTATTTTAATCTTTACTCAACTATCTATTCTTACACACTTAATTTGTTTTATTTTTAGCTCCTGAGGTTCAAATCGACTGCCTTTCTCTGTTGGCCCTCCTCCGGCAGGGGGTGTGTGACCAGTGGAGGGCGTTGGTGTTTTCAAACTCTTTGAAAAGTCCAGAGGATTTAGTGAGAGCTGCAGCTGTGCGGGCCTTTCCACTGTTACTACATCACCTAGGAAAAAGTCATTACAGCCTCATCAACTCTACTCTACTGTACGTGACTGTATGGCAAATATTTATAGCATTACTTATGACATTAATATCACTTGTATTCTTATCCAAGCCACCCTCAGTTGTCCGCTATCACCTATGTGAATCCTTCCTCAGATCTTTAAAATTCTAATATGTTTTTAGTCATTCAGATGTGGACAACATTTCAAATGAATAGGTCCAACTTTTCAGTCCCAGTGACTGTGCCAATAACTTGATTTCTGTTCATACTGGCTTTTTAAAGAAAATAATAGATTATTTTAATACATAATTTTTTGGTCTAGAATATACTCTAAACAATAACTGATCTTTTATTACCTTATATCAGTCATATAACATATCTGATACAAGTATATGTATCTGCATTGGTGCACTTCTAAATTGACCTAATTTATCCAATCCATTAACAGGGAAAAGAAAGAGTGAAGAACTATATTTGTGACTTGTTGGTAGTCATAATGTAATGTCTGATTTGTCTGTTTTATGTATCATTTATAACCGTATTTCATATTGTGTTTCTAGTCTTCGGTTAGAGGACAGTTCAGTTGAAGTCAAGCTGGAGCTCTCCAGGATCGTTGGCCACTTGAGCTGTATTGAGTCTGAAGTGTCTGAACTGAGCAACTCAAATGTGGCGTCTCTGTGTCCCGCTTCTCTCTCCTGCCATCGACTCTGCCTCTTGACCAAACATAAAGAAAACACCACAGCTCTTCTGAAGGCCTCTTTTGTCCGACCTTTTCTGCCTCTCCTCAAACAAGAAGCTCCAAGCAGCATCAAACTAGGTACAGTTATTTATTTTAATGTGTTTTCTACTTGCTTACTCTTCATACACAACAGAAAAAGATCATTACAAGTTTTAATTAACCTGAAGGTGTCAAAATTCAGGTAAAAATTAAGATTAAAATTTGATAAATCCAGAAATTTTGTGCAACTCTCTGGTTCATTCAAAAATGCAAATAACCAAACAAGAAAATGCTGTGTTCTAAATCACATCTACCTAGTTTGAAATGCTGTTTACTATGAGTCTAATCTTCCCTGCTTCGAACTGAGACAAAAACCACTGGTCTATGTGTATATTAAAAAAAAAAGTGTATGAAGTTTTGTCTTTCTTTAATTTAGTGTCTCTTTCAGTTATCTTTTCTGCCTTGTTAAAACCTAGTACTTCAGTCATATTTAACCCCGATTTAGACCTGGTTCAGACCTATGATCTTTCTTCTTGTGTCACTAGAGCTGATTTTTTCTTAAGTGATTATCAGTAGTAATCAGATAAGTGTGTGGTAAACAAGTATAAATTATTTATGTTGTGTATTTTTTATGGTATATTATTTAGCCTTTCTGGAAGCTCTCCCACACTTGTGTCAACATGTGAGCCTGTCCAGTGGAGACAGTGACTCCAGGGCAGTATCGTGCGCTCTGATCGGTCTAATCGAAGATTCCGACGCTGCGGTCAGAGCTAGTTTTGGCCAATCAGTGCGCTTCGTGCTGACGGAGAATGGACAAGCCTCCGAGCAGAACTCTCTTAGTGACGTAAGTTGTGAAGTATTAGAATGCAACTCAGTAATATAATGAATACTGATCATTACACATTTTTATTAAGAAAACTTCACATTTTAATCACTGTTTTGATCTGTTTTGCATTAAACATTAATGTGATATTCTTACTGTGAGTGGGCTTGCCTCTCCACAGATTTGATCTTTAACTTAACCTGTTGCTGTATTCATATTTCTTTATTAAAATTCTGTGTTCCCAGCTTTTAGTGGCTCGTCTAAAGGAAGGTTTCAACAACGCCAAGTTAAAACGAGACGACGATCTGCGCAACACTCTCATCCTCACAACTGGAGAAATTGGCCGGTATAGTAACGATTCTGTCTTATATCTTTTTATTGTACTATATTAAGCAAGTATACATGAATAAAACTAGTGATAATACGCATATATTTTTGTTGTACATATTTACCAAAAATAATAGTCTTTTGAATACCTGCGAAATCATTGCGGAGGGTCCGCTACCTACTATGAAGGTATTATTGATTTGCCTGGAATGTTCCATGGTATGACATTAAACGTATCCATCTAGCATTTATTCATTATGGGTGGTGCAACTCTCTATAGATCTGAATTGTAATGTAGCGTAGTGCTGTAACCTGCTTGTCGCCCTTGTGATAAATAGGTTTAATCTACTTCTACTTAAGAAAATTATAGACAAAGCAATAACATTTCCGTGGAATTAAGCAAGTGGCAGACCCTCCACTAGAAATGTTACCTTTTTAAGTAAAAATGCAAAAATGTGCCTTTTTAAGTAAAAATCTATAATCGTTTTCTCCGTCAGAGCGTCCCAGGGCAGTTTGGTGTCCTTCTCTCTGCTTCGGCTTCTTCACTGTCTCTTATCTAAGTCGTCCCCTGTGTCTGTGGCTGCCTACACTCAGATCAGAGCTCTGGCCTCTGCAAAAGGACTCAAGCTACAAACACTGTTCAGCCAATACAAGAACCCCATCTGCCAGGTGAGCAGCCCTGAAAGGGCTGTGTTAGGAAAAAGATGCATCTGATTACTATGATAATTTACTCTGCTGGGATTGTGGTGTGTTGATTTTATGTCTGTTGTTAAGTCTTTTAGTTAGTTCTGTTCATTGTGTTGGAACAAATAAAGGTTTGTCTTCTCTTATTATGTTGAATATTGCAATAACACCATTTTCTCAATATTCAACAAATCATTTAAAAACGTGTGTCAAATCTAAACCAAAAATATTTCTGGCTAAAGTAGAAGAGTACTAAGACCAGTATGAAGTATTTTAACAAAATGTGATACTGTACCTATGGGGATAGATATTGATAGTGAATTGATTGATAATGGCTTCTTTTTAACACTATAATGTACTGCCTGCTACATTTGTCTTTTTTCATGTATTTCTGTGTTTTCTCTGTAGTTCCTGGTTGAGTCTCTGCACTCGCGTCATGCCTCTGCGTTGCGGAGCACTCCAGATCAGAGCAGTGAATCGGCCAATCAGAGAGAGCTCGCCCTGGACATCCTCGCTCAGATCGCTCACGCTTTTGACTTCCCCGACCTCCACCGCTTCCTCACTGTGAGCGCCGCACGTGTGGACTTTAACTCAGCATCTATTCATTGTATCTGTGACTGACAGAATTTGCCTCAAAATAGATCATTTGCAAAAGTATAGTATGTAGTTTTGGTATTGGTAGAAAAGGTTTCAAAGTTTTGCGTTCTATTCGGAAGACATTTTCAATCTACTAGCACACAATTAACATTAAAATATGTATGCAAATTTAAGATGGATTAGAGCAAGTTTTCATTATTCCAAATTCATTTATTGTGAGAAAAATATATATTTTTGCCTTACATTTTTTTTGTATATATTACTACTACTACTACTACTTGACTTGAATTAGTTATCTACTTTCTTGGTTCTTCTTTCTGAAACTGTTTTCACTGGGATTCATAAAGTAATTCTGATTTTAAGCAAATACACTGTCAATATTCAAGTGATTTATATTACCTGTCTACTAAATTAAAATTGATCTTAATAATATTTCTTTCATGTAGCGAACACTTCAGGTGCTGCTTCCTTACCTGGCCGCCAAAGCGAGCTCCACAGGCTCTGCCCTCATTCGGACTCTAGCCAATGAGCTGAAGGCAAACAGGAGAGAGATCCTCATCAACAACTTCAAATATATCTTCAGTCATTTGGTTTGTTCGTGCACTAAAGAGGAGCTGGAGAGAGCTTTTCACTATCTACAGGTATCAAAGTCAGAATATGTTTTCAGTTTTGATTAAATTATGTCTTTGCTGTGTTAAAACCACATTGTAAAATAGATAAAAGAACCTCAAAGTTTATTGTTTTTTGAACTGCAATGAAGATAAAACCTTGACATTTAATAAGAACAAGAGCTAAGAAACAGCAAAACATTATTAAAAAGATTAATGTTTGTAGAATTTTCCAAGAACTCGCAGTTTATCTTTATCTACAATAAAATAAGTAGATATTAATCTTAAAAAGCTATACTCTTCATGTGTCTTTTTTCAGAGTGAAACTGAGATTGAACTGGGCTCTCTCCTGCGGCAAGACTTCCAAGGACTTCACAATGAACTCCTGCTTCGGCTGGGAGAACATTATCAACAGGTCTGAAAACACAGCGTTACCCACCTCAATAAAATAACTATTTTGATGTAGCATGTGCCCAATCTTTATTCATTACTTTTATAGGTGTTCAATGGTTTGGCAATCTTGGCATCATTTGCATCCAATGACGACCCATATCGAGGTCCTCGTGATATCACAACCCCCGAGAGAATGGTGGGTATTTTTATACTTGTATAATTTATTTATTTTATATTTGTTGTTATTATTTTTGCCTTAATCATTATTATTCTCTCCATTTGTTTCTTGATAGGCTGATTATTTACAACCAAAACTGTTGGGGATTCTTGCCTTTTTCAACATGCAGCTCCTCAGCTCCAGTGCAGGAGAGAAGGATCGCAAGAAGATGGTATGATCTTTTAATACTGCTAATGTTAAATTAATAGATCGATCAATCTATCTTTATTTATAGAGCTCTTTATAACACACAAGGTGACCAAAGTGCTTTTCAGTAAAATCAACACAATATAGAAACATTAAACGATGAAATAAAACAAAGTGTTTAAATCCAGGCTCAAAACTTATCAATTCAGACTGTCTTTTTATCAGATGTTTATTTTTATGCTATAAGACAAAAAATACTTATAAGAATAACTGGTTAATAATTAATTCCTCCTCCTGTAATTTCTGTGTGTTATTTGTGTTGTGTTCAGGCTCTGACCAGTGTGATGGCTCTGATGAAGCTGATGGGCTCCAAACACATCAGCTCAGTCCGAGTCAAAATGATGACCACACTGAGGACTGGACTGCGCTACAGAGAGGACTTCCCTCTGCTCTGCTGCCAGTCAGTATAGATATTATACATCTAATACATGTACAAGTGCTGGAATAGGTCTCTGTAGTTTTATTCCGCTATAGGCCAGGTAACCAGGTTTGCAGTATGATAGTTTAACAACAATTTTTAACATAGAATTCTCCTGATCAGATTTTAATCTTTGGCATTTTAAGAATTTCACAACATTATAGTTTAAAAGTTACTGCACATTTTCTGGTATGCAGCAGGATAATGGACCTTGCCATTAATCTAAAAGCTGAATTCATAAAACTGTGCTGAAACTTGCCTTTAAATATATTAGATAGATAGATAAATACTTTATTAATCCCTATAAATGGGATTATCTCATGTGGACCTTTAAGAAAAAAACAATACAGCATAACATGAGGAGAGGAGGAGGAGAAAAAAAAAGAAACAAATCCCAGACCATGCTCCTATGGGAAGCATAATTTGGGACCAGGACAAAAAAAAACACCTCCACAACATAAGCACATAATCAAACAACATGATCAAACACAATATAACAGCAAGGGGAGAGGAGGGAGGTGAAGTTACAGGCATTACAAAAAACACAAAACAGTGTGTGCAGAAAAGAGGAGCCACTGTCTGTGTGAATGTTCATGTATGTTAATTTAGCTTAAGGTTAAAGTATCAGGAAAAACATGAATGAATATTACTTTGATTAGATTACAACATAGGATCTGTTTTTAGTTTTAATTATTTTTCTTTTTCTTTCTTTGACTTTGCTCATTTCTGTATCTGAAAAACAGTCAATAGTCTTTATCCTAACTCTTTTGTAGATCGTGGGATTGTTTTGTTAGAAGTGTGGAGCCCGCTCACCTCGGCCCCCTCCTCAGTCATGTCATAGTCGCTCTCCTGCCTCTTATACCCATCCAACATAAAGAAACTGCTGCTATCATACAGTTCCTCGTAGTCGAAAACAGGTACCAACATTTTGTTAACCCTTTTCTGTCCATTTGATTGAATTATATTATGGTATTCTTAATAAACTTTATGTATTTGATGTTTCACAGAGAGGTGGTCAATGACTACTTGCATGAGATTTACTTCTTACCTGATCACCCAGAGCTCAAAGAAATCCACACTGTGCTGCAGAACTACAAAAAGGTACAAAATGTTATAAGTAATTTTGGGTTTTAACTATTTTTGGCATTGAGTTTTTGTATTACTTGGCTTCTAGGGGCACCATACAACATTTCCAAGGAGATACTGTTGCTTTGCCTGGGTTTTTTACAGTCTGGCATTAAACATATTCAGTTCATATATTCAGTTACAGCTGTTTAAATGTTTATAGAATACTAAAAGGTTACTTGAAGCGGGGTCTTCTCTCCACAGATCTCATTGTGACCTGCTTGTTTCTGTGGAGATAGATAAGGTTAAAGCTATAATGTGGTACATTCCAGGCAAAGCAATAGTGTCTCCAGGGGAAACAAGTGGCAATTCACATATACTTCACCTGAACCTCTACCAGAAAAGTTATATACAGCACCTTATTAAAATGCAAAATCGTGTGGTATCAGATGTTAAACTATAGCCTTAAATGCGCATTATGTAACATTTCTAATGTAGAGTCCATCACCTGCTTGTCTCCATGGAAATGTTATTACTTGGTCTAGAACAGACAACAGAAATGCCAAAGAGCCACTTTTTTTTTTCCACAAGAAACTGTACAGTTAGATGCCTATGAAACATAAAACGTTATGCATTTCTTACTGTACAAAGTTAGGCATCAAAATGATACATGTACAATGGTAATAGACATTTAATTCATCAAATTTTACGTACTCAGGACAGTACGTGTAATTCAGAAATCCAAGCTACTTTGAAGGGGGTGGAGATCTACTGGTAACTCCTAAGCTACAGTTCTGGTCTAGAATGTTCCCCAATATACATTAAAGCGGAGGTCTCCAATCTGTAGCTATCCACCCCCTTCCAAGTAGCTCACCAAGGGATTTTGGAATTATACCATTGTGCTGAATAACTCAAATTTGCTTAATTACATGCCTATTACCATTGTATATGTGTATTTTTGAAGCCCAATTTTGTGCCCTAATAAATGGACAATGGTTTATGTTTTATAAGCATCCAATTGTACCCAAAGGCTTGCCTGTTTTCTTATATATCTCTGGCATTTATGTTTTGTAAAGGTAGCTCACTGGAGGAAAAAAATAGTGTCATACCATGGAACATTTCAGTTAAAGCAAGATCATCTGGAGACCAGCATTTGGCGACCCATCCACCAGAAAAGTTGCACCGAGCACCCTTAAATAAAATATTCATGCAGTTCTCTATATTTTCTATTTTCAACATAGCACAGTACAAGAACTGATGATGATATAAAGTCATTTTATGTATAAATTCACCTGTAACCTGTGAGTCTGTGTGTAGCTGACAGCGAGTCGGAGTGACCTGGCGGAGGCGCTGCAGCTCTCCATGAGGGCCGTTCAACATGAGAACGTCGACGTGAGGATCCACGCTCTGACCAGCCTCAAGGACATGATGCACAGCAAACAGGTTTGGACATACACGTGATCATAGAATTTAGTACAAAACTTATTCATCCAGGGGAGACTTGAATAACTACAGATGCAGGAGAGACGAAATGAATAGATTTTTTTTTTTTTTTTTTTTTACTTTAAAGCTGAGAAGGTAAAGTTGTCAGCAATGCCTCTGGTTGGTTGGAATCAGGTTAGAAAAACTTCCCAGCTGTTTTGTTTCGTAACCATATTTTTGTTCATGAATAAATATTTTTCTGCGTGTTGTAGGAGTGGCTGCTGCTTCAGGTCTGTGCGAGTGAAGCGGTGGAGCCGGTGATCTCCAGCCTGGTGGCGGTGCTGCTGAAGGGCTGTCAGGACCCGTCCCCAGAGGCCAGGCTCCTCTGTGGGGAATGTCTGGGAGAACTGGGGGCTGTGGACCCTGGAAGACTGGACCTGTCCCAAAACCACAACAACGGAGACCGCAACAACTTTGTGGTAGGTTTCTGAAGGGACAAAAGTAACATTAAAGCAACTGTTTACACAAGCTGGATTAAAGCTTGTAATTGTGACGTACAGTGAAGGAAATAAAGACATAGGAAGAGACATAGAAATGGATAAATACCAATCATTTCTAGTCAATACATACATTTTGTCTTTGTACTAGATAAAAAAGCCAGTATATAAGAGATTACATTACTAGGAGACTATACAATATTTTATAAAACATAAGAATGAGTAAATAAATATATATATATATATATATATATATATATATATATATATATATATATATATATATATATATATATATAAAATACAGATGTAGTATTTACTTATTCAATAAATGTCACAGTAAGTTGCTTGAAATCAACACTGATGCATTTTTCAGCTGTATTTATGGATTTCATTATTCTGAGACAGGAAAGAGACAGAGAGAGAGACAAGATTTTTTTTGGTGTAAATATAGATATATTTGCATGCGTACTACAGTTAAGATTTTTGCCTGCCGTTTGTCTCAGAGTGGAGTGGATGACCCTAACTTTGCCTACGGCCTTCTCACTGAACTAATACGGACGTTTTTGGCTTATGCTGATAATGTGAGAGCTCAGGACTCTGCTGCTTATGCCATTCAGGTACAACTGAGTGCCATGCTATCGATATCCTGCAATATCTTTAATAATCTATATCTTTGTACAGTATATATTAAAGGTTTTTTTGTACAATAGGAGCTCCTGTCTATCTTCGAGTGCTGTGAGGGGCGCACAGACACTCCAGGACGACGGTTATGGAGGAGGTTTCCAGAACAAATGCAGGAAATACTCGAACCACATCTCAGCAGCAGGTATCTTTACTTTGCTTGTATTAGAGTCATAACAATATCAACTTCAAATGCCTTGTTTTGATGCTATAATAATAACTACATACAGCATAATTCTTTTCTGTCCGTTTCTGTGCAGTCAGCATTAAGAAATTGGTGTTGTATAGTTTGTATATTTAACATGTAATAATTACACACAAGGCTCATCAAGGCATTTTTAGACTAAGAGTAGTATATATAGTAGTCTATTAAACTAAAAATATTGTAATAATTGTCTGATAATAATACAGTTCTGCCATACAGTGAGATTGGGAGATAATAAATTGCATAACATGTTTACAAGACAAAAGTAAATACCACCTATTTCTTTGTATTCACAGGTACAAGAGCAGTCAGAAGGAGGTGAACTGGTCTAAACTCAAAAAGCCCATTTACTTGAGCAACAGAGGCAGTAAATTTTCAGACTGGGCGGCCACCTGGGCTGGATATCTCATCAGCAAGGTTTGAACAAATCATCTTCATTGTTGCTTTCAGGATTTTGCCTCATTGTATGTCCAAGTAATTTCCCTTGTGGATCAAAAAAGTCTGTCTAAGTCAATGTAGTTTTATTATATTCTCTTCTTATTGACTTTTTGTTTGACCTCCTCTGTTGTGGTTTTGAAGTAACATTACTCTCACTTTCATATCGTATTTTTATCTGTTTCAGGTGAGACACGAGTTGGCTGGAAAGGTGTTCAGCTGCTGTAGTTTCATTGTTAAACATGATTACAAAGTCACCATTTACCTGCTCCCTCACATCCTGCTCTACATGCTGCTCAACTGCACCCCCGAGGAACAACTGGAGGTAAGAATTTACCCTATTTAATATAATTTAAAACTTAAAAACTATCAGATAGGCTCTGAAAAACTTTAAACGTGCACTATGCCACCTGCTTGCCTTCTTGTAGATGTTATTGTTTTGCATAGATTTTATCCAGTATGGCATTTAACTTATTTTTTATTCAGTTACAGACTAACAGACCTAGCAAAAACATGTGTTTTTATAGTGGGCAGGGTCCACACATCTGACCTGTTTATGTCCATGTACATAGATATATTTAACGTCATAATATGGAACATTTCAGGAAGTGGACCCTCCTCTTCAGTGTACTTTATGCTTGAAGATTTAAAATGATGTCGGTCTTGTGTCCAGGTGACAGAGGAGATGCTGGCGGTGCTGATGGAGGGACACGGTCGTGGTGAAGGTCTGATTCAGGAGAACGCCTCGAGTTTGTCTCAGCTCAGCACACAAACCGTGTTCAGCATGTGGTCTCACCTCACACAGTGGAGCCGCCATGTGCTCTCCTCCAAGTCCAAACACAACGGTAACACTATACACAAGGAAACAGACACATCATACAAACAACACACATATTTGAATGCACTGGTACTTTATAGGGATGGTCCGGTATAGATTTTCTTTTATCACAGTTGTCCCCCAAACTGAGCAAAGTTTGTCAAGTTCGTAAATTCTATATACAGTGTACTATAATAGAAACTGTTGGACTTTATATTATAATTGTGTAAATATACAACTACCTGCGAAAGTTATTCCTAATATTACCAATACCATTATGTTTTCTATACTATGAATTTCAGTTTGTAGAGGTCAAAACTACAGTTACAACAAGATTTTTGTATAAATAGATAAAGAAATGATAATGAAGTCTAGATCTGACCGTGTTGTGTGTTATAGAGAGTGGGGAGTACCAGCGTGTGGTGGCGTTCCTAAAGGGGATCCCTCAGGACGTTTTGGCCAAAGCGTCTCTCCGGTCTAAAGCCTACACTCGCGCCGTCATGCACTTTGAGGCCTACATCCTGGAAAACAAGGAGAATGTGCAAGACCACCTCACCTTTCTGCAGGTGGGATTAAAAAAAAAAAAAAAAAAAAAAAATCAAGTCCCATTGCTGTTTCTAAAATCTTAAAATGTGTAGGAGGGAAAGGACCTGCTGACATTTTTTTCAATTTCCAAATGAAATGAATGTTAAGATGCAATTACATAAAGGTGAAAAATTGTTTATATTTTTTAATTGCATAGCACACTCAGTTGGCCAATGTCCAAAAGCTTTTTTATTTTAATTTACATTTCGGCAAAAAAGCCTTCTTCAGATATTTTTTCTAGCTTTGGACCACGGTACGATGCACTTCCAAACAGAAGCTTTATTCAATAACATCCATAATTTTTAATGGCGAATGGTCACATTTTTATATAGCACTTTTATACCTTCGAGGTGCTCAAAGTGCTTTATATCATGGAACCACTCGCCAATTCATACACCAGTGTACACAGACACTGTGGGAGTTGTGGCGGGTTAAGTGTCTTACCAAGGACACAACAAGAGCATTTATCTGTGAGAGCTGGAATCACACCAGCCAACCTGTGGGTCAGTGGATCTGACCGCTCTACCAACCGAGCTCCTGTCACCCCATTTTTAAAATACTATGTCTTTCAGAAAATGTATCTGCAAGTTTACATAATTTTATTGTAGATTTGTGCTGGGACCTCCAAGAAATATTGAATAGCTCAGTCTCAGGGTGGCTGATATTATTTCATAAACAATAATGCCACAGGTTTTTGTTATTTTTTTTCTCCAATAATTAATGGTAGCCAGTCCAACATATAGGCAGTGGTTTCTTCGCAGATATTCTATGAGACATTTTGCATTTTTATCCATCTTGTATAGACTTTGTATGCTGCGATGCATGAACCTGACGGTGTGAGGGGAGTGAACGCTTTGAGGAGAGAGGAATCTTCTTTACGAGAACAGATCCTGGAGCACGAGAGTATCGGACTGTTGAGAGACGCTACGGCCTGCTATGATCGCGCAATACAACTCGAGTCTGACCAGGTACACGTGGAAACTGTAGAAACTGGATTAAAAAAGCCTTATAACAAGATAATATTTGAGTTTTGGTATTTTGTTTTGTTACAGATTGGTCACTACCACGGCGTGATGACATCCATGCTTGGCCTTGGACAGCTGTCAACAGTTATTACTCAAGTTAATGGTGTATTGGCAAATAGGTAAAGAACTTGCACAGATTGAATACACTTTATTTTACTAGAAAATTAGTAAAATCAAATAAATAAACCGTATCTTATCAATAACAGTAAATTTGGTGTGTCTGAGGTTTTTATTATTTCAATTAAAAGCTAAATGAATGTTGAGGGTAATCTAAGGAAGGGCAACTGACCTAAAAATCTGACTGCAACAAAGAGAAAGATAATTCATTACCAATTTACTAGTATAATTATTGACAATTGTAGTATCATAGTAACTGGTAACTTAATGGATGTGGTTGCTTTTTCTGTTTATATATAGACCACAGTGGAAGTCAGACCTGAACACGTACAGAGTAGAGGCTGCCTGGAAGCTTGGAAAATGGGATCTACTTGAAGACTACCTAAAATCAGGTTTGTTGAAGCAGTAGTTTTTATGTTTTATTTTCCATTTACAGTATTAGGTGGTCTCATAAATAATTATTATGTTTACAGATTGTCCGTCCAGTACATGGGGAGTGCGTCTGGGACAGTTGTTGTTGGCTGCAAATAAACAGGACAGCCAAACATTTTATGAGAAACTGAAGCTGGTGAGAAAGGAGCAGGTCGTGCCTCTGTCTGCGGCGAGCTACGAGTGTGGGACCTACCAGAGAGGATACGAGTACATTATCAGGTCGGTTAATCTATCTGCATCTATCTGTTCTGTTACTGTTAAGCATTATTGGCAGTTATACTCCAAATTGCTCAAATAAATGTAGGAAAAAATAGATTAAAATAATATTAGTCCTGCTGTGAACTGCTAAAACTTTTGTGCTTTTGATTTAATCTAGTTCAGGGATAAAGCTCATAATTATTTATTTTATTACTATTTTCACATACACATGACTATTTTTGCATACACATGACATACTATGTCCTTCAGTTTCTAACCTTGTTGTATTAATACCAAAAAGTATAAAAAAAGAAGTATTCACTCCAAGCTAAATGCATTCATTATTTGACTCACTCACTTTATTTTTTAATCATTATTATTATGTTGTCATGTGCCTTCTGTACAGGCTGCATATGCTCAGTGAGTTGGAGCACACCTTCACTGATCTGCAGAAACAGAAGTCTTCTCCTAAAACCCCTCAGCTCCCTCTGCACTGGGCTGAGAGGCTGGAGATGACCCAGAACTCATTCAGAGCCAAAGAACCCATCCTGGCTCTGCGACGGGCCCTGCTCAGTCTGAGATCAGAGTAAGTCACTACTGGGGACATATTTTGTGTAATTTTACTTTTTGGGTTGGGTTTGATGGTTGCAGATGCATGTAATTCAAAATAAATAAATGACAGTACATTCTGAGATTAGAGTCAGGGTGCTTTAACACATTTGGTCCTAAATGGGCCAATTTTAGTCCTGATCTAGTCCCGTTTTAATCCCAGTTTTGATGTGGCAAGTGTGAATGCACCCTAAATTGTTATTACCTATATATATATATATATATATATATATATATATATATATATATATATAAGGGGTGGGCGATATCTCGAGATTTAAAATATATCGAGATATTTTTGAAACTCGATATGAATTCTGACATATCGATATATCGCTATAATGCTTATGTTTACTTCTGGTTTTGCCGCTTCGCTTGTTTTGCCTTCTCTGTGCCGCACTCGCCTCCGCTTCCTGCTTATGTCCCCCGAACTCCTCCGCGGAGCCCGGAGCTGGCCGCGGACTAAACTAGGACTAGGACTAAACCAGGACTAAACGCGGCCGCAGAGCCCGGGGCTCGGTCGCGGACTAAACCAAGACTAGGACCAGGGCTCTACAGTGCGCCCATTTCACTCGCATTTGCGAGCAAATATTTCGGTGTGCGAACGTGGAAAACAAAACAGGCGCATCTGTGCGAGTGCTTCTGCAGCCACAATAAGGAGCTGCGCACAGACGCAACGTGACGAGTTAAACTTTCTAAATGCACCTGCCCAGCGCGAGCGCAACCACATGACACCTCCGACCGCGCACGAGCTCCGCGTGTGGCCGATATCACTCTTACAACATACTACGCTTCATAACCCGCGCCCGCAGCAGGACCCACACCTGTCCCACCTCAGTAGACACCCCCACGCCTGGACTTCCTTCTACGCTAAAGCGAGAGCTTTGTCTTGGTCTTGTCTCGAACTCGAGCGCATTTGGACTCGGTCTTGTCATGTACTCAAGATCTGAATACTGAGTGCGGTTATTTTTCATTAAGGCCGCTGCTGTCGGCACTAAACCCATATCGCCCAGCCCTAATATATATATATATATATATATATATATATATATATATATATATATATATATATATATATATATATATATATATATATATATATATAGATTCATACTTAGCAAAATGTTAAATAACTAAGGTGAACAACATTGATATTTTACACTAATTAGTTTATTTTACACTAGTTAATTTATACTAGTTAAAAATCAGAATGAAGTGAACATTTTAAGTCTCAATTGAAAGAAGAATATATGTCAAATGCAAAAATTTCAAATACTGCAATATATTTTGTATAATTCCAATATTGCAATGATTTCAGAATTTGGTTCAGATTCAAAGAAACTTACGAAACAGTAAAAAAAAGTGGAAGACTGAATGAACCCACTCAAGATTGTACAATATCTCCCTAATATCCCCTATGTTTTGTTATTTTAAAACAGTACGTCTTCTGTTTTGCTTTGTAGATCTGCCTCTAAGGAGCTGATCGGAGAGTGTTGGTTACAAAGTGCTCGAGTGGCCAGAAAAGGAGGACAGCACCAGGCAGCGTTTAATGCTCTTCTGAACGCAGAGAACACTCATCTCGCTGAACTCGTCACTGAGAAGGCAAAGTGGCTCGGGTCCAAGGTACACAATAACTATTTATTTAGTTTGGGGAGAAAATATCATGACTATCTGCATATTAATGATTTTTTAACTGTACTTGCACAATCTTTCCAGCTTCTAGCATATCAGCTTTGAATAACTTTTGGATAAAATGGCTTGTAGCTAAAATATTTGGTAGTATTACCAGGTTTGAGACAGATCTATACCAGGACTATGCCAGGCCAAAACTAAGGTTAATTCTGGTCAAATACAGGACTAAACCGTGACTTACGTTTTAATGAGAACATTGAAAGGAAGACAAAAACATAAATACAAAGCAGTCTAATTTAAACACCTAAGACTACAACTACAGAAGACCACAATTTGAGAACCATCGGCCTTATCAGCTTACATTAGGAGATAGTTACTTTACCTCGACATGCACTGCTAATTAATGCCAGTTTTGCTTGTTTTTAATCTTTGTTTTTCTCATTTCAGGGCGACGTACATCAGGCCCTGATCGTTCTACAGAAAGGTGTGGAGCAGTGTTTTCCGGAGAACCAGGTCCTGACCGACCTGCGCACTTTACAGACCAAAGGGAAGGCCATGCTGCTGGTGGGACACTTCATGGAGGAAACCGCCAACTTTGAGTCCAACGCCATCATGAAAGTTTACAAGGTACGTTCTCCTATAAACAACTGTCTTAATAATTTTACTTGAAGGGCGTTGATGTTTTTTTTTGTAACAGGCCTGACTTCACTGGGATATTATTGCTTATATGAATAGGAATTAAATCTATCAATCTCCATGGAAGCAGTTACAATAAAGATGCTTGTTATTGAACTAATGCAAGATAGACATTAGGTTTAATGCCATATTGTGGAACATTTCTGTTTAGACAAGCAGGTGGCAGAACCTGCCAGAAAAAAGTTATATTGTGCATTTAGTTCTGCCAAATCAAATCTCAAAACGTTATTATTCTTTCTATTCTATTTATCTAATTATACATGTTTTTGGCAGGATAATGGTTGCCAACATGTAGATTAATTTGTTGTGGAAATTAAAAATGTTATGCTTTAGGCCTTTCTGTTGAATGTAGGGGTGTAACGATATCCAAGTCTCACGATACGATATTGTGACGGTATGAACCTCACAGTATGATATTTATTGCAATATCGTGGGAACGCTCACGATATTACGATATTATACATAATAACAAGACTGACATGATAAAATGCTTTGACCAGTCATTTGGTAAAACATTTATTGTCATTAGGGAAGTAACAATATCCAAATCTCTATGTATGATATTTACTGCAATATTTTGTGGAGACTCACGAAACTGTGAATATGCTTCTTTTTCCTGCCTTCACAAGACTTAATCCAAAGAATGAAGACGTAAAAGTGCTTAGAACAGTTATTTCTTCATGTAGTCTGCACTGAAATGGAGAAAAGGATCATGGTCTATGTAGTTCCCTCTGTTTTTGTAGCTATTTTTACATCATAACTATTCATTTAAGCAAAGAGACTTTCGATATATTGTGATGGTCCACGATATTTCAGGTTTTTGTTACATCCCTAGTTAAATGTGCATTTTTTTGCCTCCAGATCTTCAGTAACACTTTTGGGTTTAGCCATAGAAATATTTTAATACATTTCCTTTACTGTTTAGGATGTGACCAATCTTCTGCCTGAATGGGAAGATGGCAACTTTTACCTGGCCAAATACTACGACAAAGTGATGCCAATGGTGACTGACAACAAGATGGAAAAACAGGGCAACCTCATCAGATATATTGTAATGTACTGTGGAAAGTAAGATATTATTATGATTTATTTATGCTTTAATTTCTTAATAACTGATGTAAAATGTTGTTAATGATGCAAAATGTGTGTTTCAGAGCACTGCAGTATGGAAACCAGTACATTTACCAAGCAATGCCTCGAATGTTGTCTCTGTGGCTTGATTTTGGAGCCAAAGTTTGTGAGTGTGAAAAAGGTACAGCACAGTTTTTATTTATTTTTATCACTACTTTTAAAGGTGCATTATGTAACTATAATTGCTCTGCCCTGAATGTTTCACATTATAACATTAAACAGCTCTCTCTATCCTACATTTATTAAATTCCAGGCGGTTTTATAGCTCTAAAATATCTAGAAAAACAGGCATTCTGACTCTGAGCGGAGTCGCCTCTCCACAGATCTGACCTGTAACTTGGTCTGGTGTGGTCTCCATGAAGATAGAAAGGTTTAGGTAGTGAAAATTAGATACTAATTAATGCTAAAACTAATATTTACTAGTATAAATATTGATACTGCAAGAAATGACAAAACCAGGAAAAAATATTCCTTTCCTGAACAGTTTTCAATGATCTTTTGCTTTATCAGAACTAGTTTAAACCACATAGTACTATTATTTTGCGTTTTTTCTAAATTAATTCTGAGCCTGTTATGATAATCACTATAGATATATGAAAGCTTTAACAATATATTTTGGGGCTCAGATTTTATCATGTGTATAGTTTCTTTGTAAACGTGAGGAAAATGTGTTAAAGGTCCAAATAAGAGACTTCTATAGCTAATTATTGGTTCATTCTGTTATTTATTTGTTGCACCTCAGGCATTTTAACAATGCAGTCTATTTAAAAATGGTTTACTGGGATTATCTTGCATTATTCTTATTGTGTCAGAGGCATTAAATAGCTTCAGTATTATTGTTTATTGCAATATTGTGCCTTAAAATTTGTTGTTGTGACACTAATTGACTCTATTCCTTAGTAATGAGGATATTTAAAATGGAGAAAACACATGTATAACTCTATTGTCAATGTGTTTCTTGCAGCTGGGCGCGCCGACAGGAAGATGCGTCAGGAGATGTCTGAAATAAACTCTGTGATGAATGAGATCTGTGTGAACTTGGCCCCATACCAGTTCCTCTCCGCCTTCTCCCAGCTCATCTCCAGGGTTTGTCACTCCAGCGACGAAGTCTTCGACGTTCTCGTGGCGATTGTTGCTAAGGTCTTCCTCGCATACCCCCAACAGGCCATGTGGCTGATGACGGCTGTGTCCAAGGTCAGTGTTTGTTAAAGTGCATCGTGTCACTTTTCGTTTGGGGGTGAGTCACCTTCTTGCTTCTATGAATATCTCGTATGTTCTGCTTTGAATGTTCCACAATACGACATTAAACAGATCTACCTTACAGTGATTAAATTACAGCGGGTTGTATTGCTCAAAAATACCTAGATACCTATTCATTCTGACTGTGAGTGCGGTTGCCTCTCCACGGATCTGACCAGTAACTTGGTCTGGTTTGGTCTCCATGACAATAGAAACGTTCAGTGCCATACTGTGAAACATTTCAGACAACGCAATAACAGCTCCATGGAGAAAAGCAGGTGGCAGACTCCCCCAGAAAAGTGACACAATGCACCTTTAAGTATCAAATACGATTGAATGAGAACATTATATTACTTATACATTTTACATTGATTTACATTTTGAGGATTTTTCAACAATCTAAAGATAGGATATATTATTTTAAAGAGTTTATTGCTATGGCAGCAGTCCTAATTTTTCATCATTCTGAAACCCATAAATAGTCCTGTTTTATTGAAATGGGGGGTTAGTAAAATTAATGTTTATAAGAAAGATGTGGCCTGCAGGAGTACTACATGAATTGTTTAAAAATGTATGAAATCTATCTAAAGTAATTTGTTAGTTTTGCTAGATCTGCCTTTCATAGCTGTGTGATGTGATGACGTATTTTTGACAGTAAAGTCGCATGTGTGAATTCGTATTCGTACTGAAGAAAGTGTAATCGTAACTTTTCATTTCGTAATTGTAACTGTTGGTGTCATAACTTTTCATTTTGCATTTTGATGGATAAAATACACACAACACATTTTATGTACAACTGGACTCATTCGAGAGTTATCTCACTCCATATGCCCCATTTCCCTGCCACTGTTGTTTTATTTTTTGTGGTTTATTTGGATAAATAATGGAAACTATAAGTCAAAGTTAAACATTTGTGTATTTTGAATACATTATAACCAAGATAGGAATACTGACTACTCCGCTATTTAAGATGCAGGATTTTAACACTGAATGCCAAAACTGTGTTGAATGTAGCAATACAGATTAACCGTTCTTTGTTGTTTATTCCAGTCTTCGTACCCAACGCGTATGAATCGCTGTAACCAGATCCTGAAAAAGGCCGTCTGTCTCAAACAGTCTTTGGACAAGTTTATTGGAGACGCAAACAGACTGACAGATAAACTGCTGGAGCTTTGCAACAAACCGGTAAGAATATGCCAATAAAGGCTCCTGAATTATTGGTACATCTGGAGTACAGGAGGCAGATCAGTCACCATTTTATAAGTTTGGAGGTTCAAATCCTTTTTCATATTACAGTTGTGTTCTTAGGCAAGACACTTTAGAAGAATGTAATGTTAGACCTATGCTTTAGTGCTATTTAAATAAAGTTGCATTCACCTCTTACATAATGTACTTAAGTATATCAAATAGTGCTTAGTTATTGATTATGTAATTACTTTACTTGTATGCTTTTAAAGGTGCACTAGGTAACTTTTCTGTCTTCATAAAAATGTTATTGTTTTGCCTGGAGTGTTTCACGGTATAACATTAAACTCATCCTTCTTGCATTTATTCAATTACGGTACCATCAGTTTTAAATACCTTGCCATTTTTATTATGAGCGGGGTCGCATCTCCACAAATCTGAACTCTATCTTGGCTTGGTGGTGTCAGCTGATTGTCTCCATGGAGATAGACAGGTTTACTGCAAGATGGAGGGTCCTCAGTCTAAAAAGTCGCATATTGCACCTTTAATATTTGTTTTCTTTTTTAGGTGGATGGTAACAGCGCCACCCTGAGCATAAGCGTTCACTTTAAGCAGCTGAAGCGTCTGGTGGAGGAGCCGACGTTCAGCCAGATCCTCATCCCTCTACAGTCTGTGCTCATCCCTACACTGCCCTCTACTGGAGGGGCAAACCCAAATCATGACCCCTTCCCTGGACACTGGGCGTACTTGGACGGGTTTGAGGATTCGGTAGGGAAACGTATTTTAAATATTAAGAGACAAATAAGGGTTTAACTGTGTATAAATGTCTGTTTTTCTTTGTAGGTGGAGATCTTGGCGTCTTTACAGAAGCCTAAGAAGATCAGTTTGAGAGGTTCTGACGGACGGTGTTATACAATGATGTGTAAACCCAAAGATGACCTCAGGAAAGACTGTCGACTTATGGAGTTCAACTGTCTCATCAACAAGGTGCCTTTATATATTTGTTCTGTTGTTTTTATTTACAACAGAAAAATGCACTCTTTTATCTTATATTTTCATACAAACTCCATACAGTCTTTATACTTGTTTTGTTTTTGAGTAACTATTCCTCAGAATGCATAGACATTTTTGGTTATAAGATTTTTTTTTTTTTGCCCATGGGAGAAATTTGTCTTGAGACAGGGTGTCAGATGCTTTAACACAAACACAGGACAACACAACAACATAAGCACCACACAAACATCCACCATAGGACAGAAATAAATAAGAGACCAAATATGTTATTATTATGTTTAATATAATTATTAAATGTTCCTTTGACAAGTTAAATTCTCCACTGTTCGATCAACTTCTTTTATTACTTACTTATCACAGTCTTTTTTATTTGGTCATAGATCTCCAAGCACTTGACATATTCATTCATGGAAGTTTAGTGTGGTGTCTTGCCCAAGGACACAGTATTAGTTTGAACCACTGACCTTATTATTATTTGACAACCCCCACTACCTTGAGCCCTGTTGGTTGGATATGGTAAATAATAAATCAAGCATCGAATGGTTTTGTGTTTTGTTTAGTGCCTTCGTAAAGATGCTGAGTCCAGGCGGAGGGAGCTGCACATTCGGACGTATGCGGTGATTCCTCTCAATGAAGAGTGTGGGATTATCGAGTGGGTCAATAACACTGCTGGACTACGCCACATCCTCACCAAACTGTACAAGGAGAGAGGTACATGAAACCAGAATTAAACATGTTTGTGAAATCTTATATTACCCTCACTACAAAATAATTTTTTTCTCTCATTTTTGCGTTATATTTATCAGTATCATGTACATTTGAAGTATTTAACGTTGCTTAACTGACTGAGGGCGCACTACCTTTCTGTCTCCATGAAGATATTGTAGCTTTGCCTGGAACGTTCCACAGTATGGCATTAAATGTATCTATGCAAATGGAGACAGGTAGTTGATACCACCAGGCCAAGTCAGAAAGCAGGTTTTCCAAGTTTTTCCTTATTTTTTTTTTTTACCATTTTTCTTTTACTTTTTGCAATTAGAACTCCAGTAATTAAATGAATTCAGGCAAAGCATCTCCATGGAGACAAAAGAAAAGTTAAAATAGGTTCACCTGATAGGAAATTTTGTGAACATTTGAGTGGAAATGCTGTTTCCATATATTACATTTCCTAACAAATGATTTTAAACATGTGATGTATACATTAGTGCCTTGACTAAACTGCGTTGTATTCTGTGTGTCTTAGGGATTTACCTGTCAGGCAAAGAGCTCAGGAAACTGATTCTTCCAAAGACGGCTCCGTTAGCGGAGAAGCTGAGAATCCACAAAGAGGTGCTGTGTGCCAGGCATCTTCCAGTGTTTTACGAGTGGTTTCTGCGCACCTTCCCAGACCCAACTTCATGGTAAGGATTTTATCAGTTGGAATAAAAAAATAAAGATGACCTACTTTATGACTGTAGAATTGGTCCCAGAGGAAATTCAGGTTAGTGCCGCAGCATTGAAATATAAACATTTAATAGTAGAATTAAAATGCTGTTTTGATCTTGGCTTGCAAAATATAAATAATAATAAAATATAATAAAATTCATTCAAACAAAATAAATTATCTGTTAGTAAAGCCAAAACAAAGTCAGAGTAAAATCAAATTGAAAATATACTAAACTTAAGATACAGTAGTGTGTCTGGATGGGTTTCCTCCGGGCACTCCAGTTTCCCTCATCAACCCAAAACATGCACTGTAGGTGTAAAAGTTGTGTGAGTGAGTGTTGGTGGTGGTCGGAGGGACCGTTGGCGCCGCTTGGCTTGGCAGCCGCGCCTGCGTCAGTCTGCCCCAGGGCAACTGTGGCTATAACAGTAGCTTACCACCACCGGGTATGGAGTGAATGAAGAATGCTCTGTAAAATGCTGTGTAAAGCACTTTGGGGACATGTGTCTGTGTAAAGCGCTATATAAATAAATAAACCTAAACCTAACCTAAAAAGCTAAAAAGACTATTAACTGCTGCTATGTAAATAATGTCACATAATTTTTCATCCAATGAGGTGCAAACAGGATACAATGGACATGGCAGTAGTCTAGTAGTGATTGAACAAAATATAATAGAATTACCTCATCAGATTGTTTTACGATTTTTGAGTGAGGTCAAACATCATATATATTTTAATTATTATGGCTGTTTTTCTCAAACCACATCCTCTTTTCAAACCCAGTATAAAATTGTCCACATACATTAGAGTTATTAAAGTGTTTACTTTTCTTCTCAGGTACAGTAGCCGCTCTGCATACTGCCGCTCCACGGCTGTCATGTCCATGGTGGGATACATCCTTGGTCTGGGGGATCGTCACGGTGAAAACATCCTCTTTGACTCTTTCACCGGAGAATGTGTCCATGTGGACTTCAACTGCCTCTTCAACAAGGTGTTAAAACTTTATACAGTAATTATTGTTGATAGTGTTGATAATGTGTAAATGACTGGGAGTGATATTTTAAATTTAAATCTAAAATCACTATTTATTGTATTTTTCTCTCTTTTAATAATTCAGTTTAATTTGTAATCTATTTATGTTTTATATTTGTATATCCACTAGGGGGAGACATTTGATGTGCCAGAAGTGGTTCCCTTCCGTTTGACCCAAAACATGGTTCATGCGATGGGACCAATGGGGACCGAGGGGCTCTTCAGACAGGCCTGTGAGGTCACCCTGAGGCTGATGCGGGACCAGAGAGAGCCCCTCATGAGGTACGCACCAGAGGAGAAAGATTTTTTAATGTTTGAAAAATAAACACATTTTAGACACATTTAATAACGATTACAATGCGTTTCAAATGAGTAAAGTAGTAATACAACAATGCATTTTATTTGCTTATTGATTGTTAATACATAAACACATAAACAAAAGTCAGACTAGCAAGGACTATCAGGTCCCCACTGTAACAGTTAATATTACTAAGGGGCTTAGTGCTACAAGAACTACACTAAAAACAGCTTTTGGTTTGAATAAATGTATAGTTTTGTACTTGTTATCAGCTGCTTATAATCTGCTTTGATAGGACTTATTACAATAAGTCTTTTTGCATATATTGTACATAGATAGGAAATATGTTATATAATTATAAATATTATTGTCTTTCTGTTTGTGTCAGTGTGTTGAAGACATTCCTTCATGACCCATTGGTTGAATGGAGCAAAGCTAAAGGACTTTCGAAAACTCAAGCCAATGAGACAGGAGAGATTGTGAACGAAAAGGTAAACACATCTTTTTAAATGTTTCATTTTATGATTAATCAGCTAATCCAGTATCCATATTCCAACTAGTATGCAATATAATAAAACTAAGAACTTCCAGATATAGTTTCTTAGCTGAGCCAACAATTAATATTGTTGATATTGTTGTAATATTCAAAAAGTCAGATTCTAGTCAAGATTAATTTAGTTCTAATTTGGCTTTGTTTTGGTCCTGGTTTGTCTTGTCTTCTCTCTGGTGTCCATTAATTTAGCAAATCAAATTAACTACATCAGGAATTGTTTATTCAAATACTGCATTAAAGGCACACTATGTAACTTTTTGGTTGGCGATCCATAGCTTGTTTCTGTGGATATGTCATTACTCTACCTGGAATGTTCCACAGTATGATATTAAACAGCTCTGCCTTACATTTATGAAATTACAAGTGGTTATATAGCTCCAAAATACTTAAAAACAGGCATTCTGACTGTGAGCGGGGTTTCCTCTCCACAGATCTGACCTGTAACTTGGTCTGTTTTAGTTTCCATGAAGATAGAAAGGTTCTATACCATACTGTGGAACATTCCAAACAAGTTATATCTCTATGGAAAAAAAAAAGCATTTGATGGACGATCCATCAGAAAAGCCACAATGTACCTGTACAGTTATTACATTTCACGATGGTTCTTAAATATTATGTGATTCACATAATTTCTCATGCAGCCCTTACCTAAGTCTTTGGTCTCTTCATTCAGGCCAAAACCCACGTGTGTGACATAGAGCAGCGTCTGCAGGGAGTGATAAAAAGCAGGAATAAAGTCCTGGGTTTGCCTCTGTCCATTGAAGGCCACGTGCACTACCTCATTCAGGAAGCCACAGATGACAAACTGCTGTGTCAGATGTACCTGGGCTGGGGACCATATCTCTGAGCGCACATGTGGTGAGAGGAGAACTGGTGCTTTGCAGTGACAACCTGTTTACAAATATGGACTCAAAACTTGGCAACTTGCAATAGAGAATTATGTTTGAAAATTTGAAGAAAAAGAAATTGCACTTAAGTCTGTTTAGCAAAATGTTTTTTTGTTTTTTTTTCTTCATTTTAAATGTTTTAACCTTCTCTTTTCTAGAAGCACATGTTCACTTAAAATAAATATTCCACTTTGTTAGACTTTGCTTTTTAGCTCAGATTTTATTTCTAACATAACATCATGTTTATCATTGTGATACATATTTCATTAGAGGTGTTTTTACTCTAAAATACTTGAAAAACTTGTATTCTTGCAACGAAATGGATTGCCTCCTTTGTCTTGGTGCCAATCTATGGAATAACTCACTAACATTTAAATGGAGACAAACAGGTCGTGTAGAGTGCATCTTTTAAGTAATAAAACATTTGTAATTAAATATACAGTACATTAGGTTATGTGGATGGGAGCTGCCAAAGAAATAATAATTACAATTGTTTTTCAAATATTCCAGCATTTTCAGGTCATAAATGTTCTTTTTCCCCCCAATTGTTTCTATTAATAGTACAACTTAACTCACAGTAGCAGCCAGGCGCTCTGTCAGATGGTAGCTTTAATCCTATGTCTCTTGCATCGCTTAAGAGCAATGGGCCAATCCACTCACCTCATATAAACACTAGCCCAGATTACAGCCAAGTGCGAGCCTGAAAGCAAGCAGCGCTAGACACTACAGCCGGAATAGTACATCTTATTTCTTAGGTACTTATGTGGCGCTAGGTTTTCATTATGCAGAAATGAGTGCAGATATACAGCAGATCACTGTGTTTGTCATCATTACTGTCCTCCTTTTCGTCAATGCCTGGCTGCTGCTTCCACTTGCCTTCGGATAGGAGGTAGGATGGCTGCTCTACTATAAAAATAGCACCATGGCATTATTACAGGATAAGAAATCTGAGGATATTTAGGAATTATTTGGCATGAGCTCTATAAATTGTTGCTTATTAGAATTTGTGCAAGTGCAAGTTGATCATTTGAATTGAATATCATAATCTAAAGAAATGAAAAGTAAACCAAATAGTAAATAGTAAACCAAAATCAGGGTTGCATTTGCATAAATGATTCGTCAACCCAAATGTAATTCAATCCAGTCAGCCTTTTACTTAGCAGACAGCTAGCGTGTCCTTGTAGCTAATGTTTGTAGCATCACACGGGACACGGCAAAATTAACACGAATGAATGAAAGAAATATTCTGTCTTCTCAACTTTGATTAAATACTAAAACCAAAGAGTATGGAAGATAAATGGGTGAAAGAAAATGGCAAAAACATCCAACAGCAGGCGCATATTTTTTAGCAAAATCCACTGACAGTAAACAGACTTGACTCGACCGGAGGACGCGAAAGGGGCGAGCCGTAACCTAGCAACCAACGACCCCGATAAAAATAAAATAAGATAAAACTTAACAGTGAATAAATAAATTCAGCACATCAGGAGCAAAATGTTAAGTATGCATGTAATAAAAAGTGTAAAAATCAGACTTAATCAGGTTTAATGACAGTGACTGATTTAAATGGGGGCAAAGCTTTCTATGCAAAGCTATGGCGATGTTGTTAGCCGCTAGTTGACGTTAGCCGCCTGGAGGTAAACACAAGAGGAGCGGTCAGTGCTGGTGAGCGCAGCCGAGGAGAGGACGCAGCCGGGCGGACACAGAGCTGCTGACCTTGGGGAGGCTGCCATGGATCTGACGCGACTGGCTGTGGACGCTGGCCAGTTCATCAACCGTGCCGTTCAGGTAAATCACGATTATGTGCCATTAAATTACTATTAGCGAACTGTTTATTGCAACCATAACAGTCTGAAACCTTCCACGGGTCAGACTGGTGTCAATGGGAGATGTAAACTCAGTGTACTTTATGCTGATGTTGCCACAATAAATAAATGCATCTTTGCTACTACATTTATTTTGTGCCGGTGCTGTTAAAACTGGATTGCCAGCACCCAGAGACACAAATGTACATACATTTGTAAACAAGCATGCAAAGACAAATGTCAATGCAAATACTCAGAGCGTTTATGAGTAGGGTGACCAGATCAGTCATAGTTTTGGGCCCTGTGTCCCCTGTCCCAGCAGATTTATCCAAAACCAGTAATTTTTTCCAGTTTTCCACAAGAAATGTCTCCTTATTTTTGACCAATCTGATCCCTGCCAACAATAAAGAGAGGTAGGTAAAATACAGAAAAGCTGCTTAAAAATGACAAAAACACAAAGAAAATGTAACTATACTGACTCACATTAGTGCTGAGTGCATAACAATTTTCCTTAATTACGCACTCATTTCACAATTTTATTATTACTAACCACCTCAAACCTGGGAATGTTCCGTTTTTGATTTTGAAAATCTTGTCACCCTATTCATGAGGCAATTATATCGAGTTTAGGCCTGTCTATTTGAATGAAATATGTCACATTCATTTACAGTTTATGTCTGATTTATGCATGCTGTTTCTCTTTTGGTCAGACAATCATATGGTTTTAATAAACTGTTTCAGTCAGTCCCTTTAGGGCATTTCTGTGTTTTCTGACAGTCAATTATTCCATAAGTTATTCATACAAATGTGAGTTTTAGAACTTTGTCCACTGTCATAATATTAACAAGTCTCTGCTTCTCCTTCAGTACACAGGAGAAACCATTGGCACAACCGAGAAGACTGAGTTGGAGCCAGATATAGAGTGGCTTCTGGCCAAAGCAGACGCCACAAAGAGTTATACCGATCAAATTATCAGCCAGACAGAGGTCCTGCTACAGCCAAACCCTGGTGAGATAACATTTTACTTAGTAGTGTTGGTGTACGAACAATGCAGATTACAAGATGTAAATATCAAATGTCTCATATCATATGGGAAAGCTTCTAGGGTTTTAATATTAAAGGTACACTGTGTAACATTTCTAGTCCACCTCCTGAAATGTTATTATTTGTCTAGAATGTTCCAGTAAGCTTAACCTTATCTATCACAAGGGAGACAAGCTGATTACAGCACTATACTACATTACTATTCAGATCTGTGGAGCGTCGTCCCTATTCACAGAAGGAATTCATTGTATCAGTCACTGTATTTTTGAGCAATAGAAACTCCTATAATGAATTAAGGCTAGAAGGATAAGTTTAATGCATACCATGGAATATTCCAGAGAAAGCAGTAACATCCCCATGGAGACAAGCAGGTAACGGACCCTCCACCAGGAAAGCTGCACAGTGCATTTTTAATTACTTAATTTAGCACTATTTCTCCAAATCTGACTAGTATTAATTTATTAATACTTGCTTTGTAACATCATCTGTTAAATCTGCTATTATGTAACCAAAACATGTGTCCATGTGTCCAAGTTCAGATGAATGAATATAAAATAAATACTTTGCTCTTTCAACAGGTTTAATTTGTGTTACAACAAAAGCTGATGGCTCTGCTTCATTATCTTTCTTCACAAATGATTCCCGTGTGTGGTCCTTTCTGCTTTTGACTAATAAGTATAGAAATCAGATACTACTCAATACTAAATCTAGCATCAAAACTAGACACTCGTTTGAATAAGTATTGATGCTTAAAAAAAAGTCAAATTTACCTTTCTTTGATTGGTTTAGGACGATCTGGAGCTGACGAGTATACACCCATGGACTACTATAGAATATATCTGTGCACCTGAGGGACTGCACAAATATAAGCCACATAGTAAAATAAAAGAAAGTGTTTTTTTTAATTATCACTGTGGTATTGGAATCAGTATTGAGCATCGAGTCTATTCTTTAGTACTGAAATAGAGTCTGAAATGTTAGTATCGTGACCCCAGACTGTAAACAGGCCTGTTTTGATGAATGAGACAGGTCATTTTTTCAGCTTGAATCCAGTTACCCCATCCAATAGAATTAAAAGTGGACATGGTCTGCTATTTATCAAATAAGGGAACCATGTAGCTGCCAGAGATAATAGGCTTTTACCGTGTGATGGGCCCGGCTTCAGGATGAGTGTGCTCTTCTCCCATAAACAAAAGAAACTGGCTGTAATTTCAAACAGACCAGAGGTTAATTACCTTTAAGTGGGTTTATAATGGTGCTCTCTTATTTTGGCACTTTGTTTTACTCATTGGTCATTTTCAAACTTAATTATAGCCAAAAGGAAAATTCCCAAATGCTGATAATAATAATATTTAGTGAAATATGCAAGATAAAATAATCCTAAAAGGAATTTATCTTGGGAATCAAAGTGCGCTATAAAAAAGACAACTTCCATCAAATGCTTTTCAACATTATATTCAATACATTCATCTGATGACCAAGCACAAAAGCTGTATTATTAGAAAGTACTGTACATTACCTATTCCACAACATTTTTTTTAGATAGAAACTAGTGACAAACCACCAAATTAAATTAAAGAAGATTAAAGGTGCACTGTGTGACTTTTCTGGTAGAGGCTTCTCCACCTGTTTTCTCTATGGGGATATTACTGCTTTGCCTGGAATGTTGCACAGTAAGATTTTAAAGTTATTTATCTCCATGGAGACAAACAGATGGCACACGTTACAGGTCAGATCTGTGGAGATGCTAGAGCGTGCACAGAGAGGATTGTATTTTAAAGGTATTATTTAGCAAAAAAAAATCACCTGTAATTGAAAAAAAAAGTAAGATAGAAAAGTTTAATGGCATCCCAAGCAAAGAAATAACACGGAGACAACCAGAAAATACAAAATGCACCTTTACTTAATTTATTAATACACTTTTCATACAGTGTGCAACAGATATATGAGCATGCTGCCCTTATGTTAGTGATATTTCAGAAAGATCCTTGTATATTTATTCATTCAGACAAGTAGTAGTATCAATAGAGAATACAAACAATATACATTTTGTCTGACCGCATCTCACTTAAACACCACAGGCCTATAGGATGTTGTAGTGTAATCTGAAACCCAACATTATAATGGTATATTTTTGTATTTGTTATGTCTGTCATGGGTTTTAGCTTCCTGTTATATCGTACGCAGCATTTTGAGAACTCTACAGTTTGTTTTAAATTGTTAATCTCCATGGCAGCGGTCCTAATTTCTCATCCTTCTGAATATCATGGACAGCTGCTCGTTTGGAGGACCGGCTGTACGAGCACCTTGAATGGCGCGCTCCCCCTCGGCCCCGCAGCCTGGAGGTCCTGGGAGAGCTCACGACCAGCGCAGGGCTAGAACTGGGCTCCAACTCGCCCTACGGTGAGTTTACATTATAATTTACCACATGTACCAATCAGAGTAATGGTAATTAGTTAACACAAATTTGTGAATCCGATTTGACATATTGAAATGATTTTTTCTCAGCAAACTGTCCATTTTCCAAGCCATGTCCAAGCCATCTCAAACTATACTTTATAATTACCATATTAGTATACTTTATATTTTGATTCTTAAATAATTTAGAGTATTTATTATCTAATTTTCCATTATTTTTGGTTTAAAATTTGTCTGTAAATTATAATTTTGGGGGGTCAGTAATGCAATTCTGATTTAAAAAATAGCTAACATGAGCTACCCCAATTTGAATCCCGTCTTCTGTGCCTCTAAATTACCTTTTTTCTTTTTATAGGTTCTGCTTTGGTCAAATTTGGCGAGACACAAAAGCAGTTGGGTGAAACAGAGAGAAAATTTGCACAAAGTACTAACATCCACTTTTTAACTCCACTGAGAGGTTTCACTGAGGGGGAATACAAAACTATACAGGTACAACATCATGATTTCTTTTTATTTGGTTTAAAGAAAATAGGTTGTGCTTTTTCTAATCACTGAGTTTAAAGTTTGTAGATTATAATTTTAGATTTTGTAAATAATAAACTACCTTATAGATCGAAAGTGGCTGATTTATAGAAATTAGTTTATTGACTTCAAAACTGCAGAACTCGCCCCGGATTCCTTCATAGTGACATTTCACGATAGCAAGCAGTGTGTTTTAGTTTACTTTTTATTATTGAAAAATGACTCAAGTAACATTTATGGACATTATAAACATACATGTGGGTCCTCTTTTGTTTTTTTTTCATAATTAAAAGCAAGTACTTCTCTGTACTTGGGCGAGAATAGGGGGTAGGTAAAAAAAGGAATTTTCTGAGCACACAATATAGGATTTCTCAAACATGCATGAATCATTTGGAATTTGACTTTGAGTACGCTAATTAAGAGGGAAAACTGTTAGTACGTGGTCAAAATCTCATAAAAGTCAATGTTACATCATATTTCTCCTTTAACAGGATGAACGCAGGACTTTAATAAATAAGCGTCTGGATTTGGACATTGCAAAGACCAGACTGAGGAAAGCCCACGAGGCCGACAGGGAGGCCAGGGTAAGTCAAATGTACAATAAACTGACCTACATTACACATAGTTTGAAGTATATATTTGTTATAAGACTTTGGCCCTAATTAATGTATTAAACCCTATTCAGATCTGTATCGTGTGTGTTAAATCCACTGACTCTGAGCTTTTTCGACAGAACCTCAATTCAAACCCTGTGGATGAAGATTATTTGGCTCATGTTTCCTATATGTTCAGCTTCATTCGTGTCAAATGGCTAAAGGTCAGTATAGTTCAAAAATAACTTTACGCATTACTCAGCACATTTTTTATTACCATGTATTGTTATTGAAATGGTCTCTTCTCGATTTTTCATTTAGATTTGGGCTCAGGAAATCTCACAAGTAAGTGAATATTGCATAATAACATTCACTTTAATGAGTGAAACTATTATGGCCAGAGTCAGCTGTTATAATACAAAGACTCATTTTGTTACGCAAGATAATAAGCCCCAAAGTGTTTCTTATTGAGAAATATGAAATGGGAATGTTTCTGCAAATGAAAAGGAACGCTGTTGGTAATATGGCAAAAGATAAAACAATAAATGTGCTAATGGTTGTTTTCATATTCTGCATGGGCTTGTATTCATTTTACTATATGCCATTTTTGTAAGGTGTGGGTCCCCATATTACGCTATTTTCAGATTTATGTTATAATCCTTATCAAAAACATAGCTGGAGTTGTGTTTTATTTATCCAACCACACTATACATTTGCATATGAACAATAGTATTTTTTCCAGCTCTCTTTATTAACCCTACAGGGCCCTTACATGTTTTGATGCCATTGTTTAATCGTTTGATTTTCTAACTTTCTGTTGGTTAAATCAACATTTTTATGAAGCCCAACAAATCGACTGCTAATGTGATTTTGGGCTCTACAAAAATAAATCTTGAATAAATTGAATAGTAATGTTTCATTTGTGTGTGTGTGTGTGGTTGTGTGTGTGTGTGTGTGTGTGTGTGTGTGTTTGTCTCTTTGTGTGTGTGTGTGTGTGTGTGTATGTGTGTGTGTGTGTGTGTGTGTGTGTACAGGCAGAGATGGAGCTGAGGATCTGCCAGAGTCTGTTCGATCGACAGTCTGAGATTACAAAGAGGCTCCTGATGGGGCTGGATGACGCACATGTGAGTAGAGTATTAAACACAAAACACACAAAACAGAACGTAATCTTCATTTTCATATTTTTACTATTAAATTAAAAGTGCTCAAAATGCTCAGTTAAAGCATTGCAACCACTGACATAAATTTACACAGATTATCTCTTCATTTTAGAACCTGTTATAGGTTTATTCAGCAACAAGTGAACATTATTGCACTATTTTCTGATCTATGTTATAATGTTTCCTCATCACAAACATACTGGTAGTTTTGTTTTGTTTCATTCAGACATGTTTAACACACAAATCCTGCATATTTAGGTTGAGTTCTTCACTCTGTTCCACCTTGTGATGTGATGTGGTGATACAGAAGTGCTCCACTGTGTTTTTCAACTCCACTCATCTACACTAGAATCATTTGGAAGATTTCAGACCTGGAATGACCCATCCCTGCTGAACAAAAGGTCAAAGCTGTAGCTGTTAACTTGAAAACCACCGCTACATGGCATCACAAGGTGGAACAGAGCATTTTGAAGTTGGAGATGTAGACAGACTATTAATAAATGATTACTCAAACATGTGTGAATGAAACAAAATACAATTCCAGGTATGTTTTTGAGGGGGCGAATTTTGTCTAATATAGGACCTAATGATTTTATTGTCTGCAGATGAACCACATGCAGAGCCTAAATGAGTTTGTGGAGGCGCAAACATGCTACTTTGACGAGTGTAACCAACTTTCTCAAGAGCTGCAGAAACAACTGGAAAGGTTTGCACACTGTAATTATAACAGTCCAATAATTGCAACCAAATGTCCCTGTTCACGTCTATTGGAGCCACAGTTTCATTTGCACCTAATTTGTTTCAATATTGCCTTTCTCAAATTTCTTATGATTTAACTGAGCGGTTTATTTCCCTACGCAATCAGAACCATGAAATCTAAACTCATTTTCTCTTCATCACAGTATCCCTGCTGTATTATGCTCTAACAATTGGCAGTCTGCAATTACCAATGGAGATGAACAAGCAACAACAGACAGTAATATTCCAGATGAGTTTCAAGGATCAAACCAGGACAATCAAATATCCCTTCATCGGATACCGGATTTCGACCAGGATTCTTGGAACGAACCCCAAAAGTTGCCCAATAACGGAACAAATCCTCCTCGCCAATCAAATACTAACTTCAGTAACAATAACAATCCATCTTCAACAGGAAGTCAAGCGAACGCCCACTTGCTTGCATCGAGCAGCCAAACTTCTGTCACTCAAGCAACCAACGGCAGCAGTGCACCAAATTCAAAACCAAAAAGGCATTTCTCACCTCTGCAAAGAACAGACACGACAACTGTAAGCGATGAACCAAGCGACGATTCGGAAGCCAATGAGGAAGATAGAGTTACTTCTCCGATATTAAATGACAATATAATAGAGATGTCAAACGGTACTGAAGCTAATTTACGCGTTGCCAATGGAGACGAGATAAAAACACCAACGCCAACAAGTGAAGAAGACGCCAAGGAGTCATAACAAGCTCAAATAATCCTGTAGATTGTGTTCCTGTGATGTCATATTTCTAAAAAGAAAGTATATCCAAGAGAGGAACATTGCCATAGCGATTAATCAAAATATCATGTCTTTTGAATGGGCAAACGTCCTTCAAATTAGGAAGTGTCGATATCAGAGAAACCCATGAATAGTTGGAAATTGCGGAGGAGGGCAGCTAACATTTCTGTGGTAGAATTTGCCTTTTAATTTGTACTGCAGCTGTTTTGTCCTAATATCTTTGTAATTACCGGGCCTATCTTCAGGAAACATAAGCATAGCGTAGTTCAAGGTCTAGAAAAAATAAATAAATGTGACGCAACATTAAAAAGTAGCTACTTCAAGCCTCAAGATTAATGACAAGTTTGCATAACCCATCTGTAACAAAAACCAAAAGGTAGAGTCCATTGCAAGTAGATATTCTGTTTGGATGTTTCTTCAAAACAGTGAATCTGCCCTGCCCTTCATCCGAAATGTCAACAGATTTTGTAAAAACATGAAGATAACTTGAAAGATAAATGCCATAAATTAATCATTAATCATATTTGTGTTAATGGTGCAGTAGGGACTTGTTAGCATGTTAGCATCTTAGAACAAGAGGACCAAACTTTAGCATAGCGGTCATCCATTACTGTGCGGCTTAATTAATCCCAATGGGAGATCTGATGTGAAGTGTTTAATAGTGCCAGTCTTTAACCATATCAATATATCTTTGTTTCAAATGTAATCTGCCTCAGGTTGTTTATAATGTAGCAGTAAAATAATTATCACAAAATAACTTTATTGTGCCATTTAATAAGCTGTGTACTGATTCATTAAAAACTGTGACTAGTGACTCATTTGACCCTCTATTTTTTTTTTTAAATATAAATGACCAGATATATTTGCCTGTGTTACCATTTTTAGTGCAGTTGTTGAGGGATAAACACTTTTAAAGGACCCATATTTTTTCTCATCCATGTTATAATGTTGTTTCCTAATCAAAAACATACCTGGAGTTCTGTTTTGTTTCGTTCACACATGTTTCCACACAAACCCTGCATATTTAGGCATATTTAGTTCTTCTTTCAAACAGAAAACACCCTGTTCCACTTTGTGATGTCATATGCTGATACAGGAAGTGCTCCACTATGTTTTTAAACTCCGTAAACCTTCACTAGAATCATTTGGATCATTTCAGTCCTGGAATTGTGCTGAACAAATGGTAAAAGGCTGTTAAACTACCACTACATGACATCACAAGGTGGAAAAGACCATTTTGAGATTTGGAGATTTCCAAACACATTCTTGGTTGTTTACTGATGTTTTTGGGACCACTGAAAACAACTTAATGCGAACTAGCCACTTGAATTATGTTACATTTAACAATTTTCTTATTATCTTTCTACTGTTAATTACTTGGCAACTTGATATCCCTTTAATTACACCACATACAAATTATTTAACACTTAAATATAAATACTTTATCACGTTTGCGCCATGTTTATGAAATATACAAACAAACTGAGCTTACTGTGCAATTAAAGGCATTTTATTATGGGCTCACAATAAAGTTTTATTGAATATTAATTTTAAATTATTCAAAGGTGGGGACTAATGTAGATTTTCAATAGTCTTACATATAGGGTGACCAGATTTTCAAAATAAAAAAACTGAGACATCCCTGGTGTGAGTTGAAAATAATAAAATTGTGAAATGAGTACATAATTAAAGAAAATTGTTGCACTCAGCACTAACATGACTCAGTATAGTCAAATTTTCTTCATGTTTTGGTCATTTTTAAGCATCTTTTCAGTATTTTATATAAACAAATTACATCTTCTGCCTCTCTTTACTGCTGGCAAGTATCAGAGTGGTCAAAAATAGGGACACCTGCGACATTTCTTGTATAAAACTGGGACAAATCACTAGTTTTGAATAAATCTACTGAGACAGGGGACACAGGGCTCAAAACTTGGTCTCTCCTGGGGAAATAGGGACGTCTGGTCACCCTACTTACATAACATCAGGCTATCCTCTGAATTAACGTACTTAGCGTGGCATACTTGTAAACAGTGTACAGCATGTTAGTCTAGTCTTGTACCTGACACATTTACAGTTTACCCATGATGCAATAGCACTCTTTAAAATAGGTGTAGGTGAAACGCTGGCTCATTTGGCTTAGAGCTGAGGTCATTCTGTCCCAATTCGAAACACACTAGCACCTGTGTCCTGCTATGGGGCAACAGGCAAGGTGACGGCTAACACAGCAAAAACATGTACAGGAAATCTCACTGTCAAAGGAATGGGTGCGTCTGTCAACACGTTACAATTATCCCCCCTTTGGTGAAACTTTCCGTGTTGCTTATTTTGTAATTGAAGCCAGGCGTAATGCTACTTTACCAATGTCGTCAAGTTTAATATGTTTTCTTATAGTCGCATTGACCGACTACACATGTTAAGCAAACAAGTATTAAATCATATGTTAAAGCTGATGCCAGTGTGTTTTGTCTTACCCATGCAGACTTATTTAAATGGAAATGCAAATTCTGAGGTCATGACAACAGTTTTAATGTAAGTGCCATGCAGATTTTGTGTGGTGTTAAGTATCAGTGTTTTTATTCTTGATACATGATTTACAGTATTATATTTTTTCAGTGATGCATATTTTATTTGTTTATTTGATTGAGATTTAATGAAAAGACATGACAAAATGCATGAATATAAACATGCCGGATTGTAGCCACAAGGCTGATTTCCCACACGTCAGGGTCACAGGGGTCAAAAATACATCAGTAACATTTAGTAAAACAGTAAAATTTACATTAAACAATAATCAGACCCTATAAATAATTTTCTATATTCACCAACTGCACAACCATAAGATAACTACACAATTCATAGTCACTTTTACACAAAACTCCTTTCACATTCTCTCAGCTCAGTGTCCACACTCCACAGGCAACTAAAAAATTACAGTCAGTCTTAAAAGGTCCATAAGAGACACAGTATGAACAAACACAGCCTGGCATCTAGTGTGTGCAGGTTTGAGTTGAGCTTTAAAGGAATTTTATGTAGGGCACAGTATCTAATGTAATAAACTGGGACCATGCTTCAGAAAATCTGCTGTCTTCTACCATATAACGGTTTGATATCCGTGAAATCTTAGCAGGGGACACTTCGATTTACTTCTGAGATCGTATTTTAATTCATTTACTTATTTTTTTCATTCAGAGTATGAGTTCATGATTGAAATGTATTAAAGCTCCATCCCGTAATTAATTAAATAGGGAAAAAATAGACTAAACAAAAGCATGTTTTAGGATTTCGGATGTTTTTATTGCACTGAAAAACTTGCTGTGGCCTGAAGAAGCCTCTTTTTGCTTATTTCCATAGTTATATTCCCTTTCCTTTGGCTATAATATTCAGCAGTACGGCATTACACATATTTATCTTCATGGAGAATATTCCCAAGCACAGTATGTTTCGGACTTACTTTACTTTACACAGTGTTACTTTAAATATACACTATAACATTCAAGCTATTACATTTTTTATTTAAAGACAGATATATTTTTATTTGCTTATAAAATGTTTAAATGTAGAAGGTTTCTCATGGTTTATCTGTTGAAAATACCTCATTGTGTTTTGTTTTCTAACATTAACTTCAAATTGCAACTCATGTTATATCCAGCATTTACTCTCTTCAGCAATTTTCTTTTTACGCTTACTTATAATTTCTTCTTCTTTAATCTCCTTCGTCTCTTGTTTGCAGCCAAAGTAGAGAGTAATTCTGCATTTAGTATTTATTATGTTATTTAACCTCTATTGCCTTTTAACTGTGTAATCAATACGACCCAAGAGACTGTTATCGAATCACAGTGTTTGAATGGAGCCCAGAGAAACAGAGATTTTCTGCGTGAGGGCGTGTGTGTGGTAAGTCTCATTCACCACAACATCTCATTATAATGTTATGGGGCTGTGGAGTTAATAATAAAAACAAGCCAAGCGTAACCACAAGTTTACTGCCCATAGCACTGCTGAAATATTACTGGACTGTGCTGGAGAATGATCGGAAAGATGGTGTCTAGAGTGCAAGGATAAATACTACGGAACATAAATAAGTGGACATTGCTTTTAAATTGTTATAAAAATGACTGCTTGACCACGTTTTATGTATTTATTTTGGACAATAAACAGGTAAAAGATATATGTTTAATACCATACTGTGAACCTTTAGATGCAAACCAATATAATTAATTTGTATGGAGTCAAGCAAGTAGCAAACCCGCCATAGCACTGGAAAAAAACTATCTAGGTAAGTTAAAGTGACTTAATTAAGATCATTTTACTTTATTTGAGTAGATTCATCTTGACAAGTAAAATTATCTGCCAGTGGAATAAGTGTTTTTTTCTTAATTCAAAGCAACATTTGATTTTATTTCTTATTTTAAGTGCAAAAAGTTGTTGTTTTTCTTATTTTAAGTGTAGCAAGATGTATTTTCATATTTGTATTCATATTTTAAGTACAAAAATCTTATTGCACTGGCAGATCATTTTACTTGTCAAGTGAAATTTACTCAAATCATGGTACAACTTTCTTAATCCAAGTCATTTGTTTTCTGCAGTGAGAACAGAAAATAAAAGGTAACTTTAAAACTACAACTTGATGACATCACAAGGTGGAACAGAGCATTTTGAACTTTGGGGATGTTGATAGACTAATAATAAAGGTTTATTTAAACACGAACAAAACAAAACACAACTCCAGATATGTTTTTCAGGAGGTTATTCTAACATGTTTAAACTAATATAGGAATATAGGACCTATAAAAGTGCACTATGTAACTTTTCTGGTGGAGGCTCTTTCACCTTCTCGTTACTTGTCTTCCTGGAATGTTCCCCAGTTTGGAAGACGACTCTTTCATATATTTAATTAAGTTATTTTTATTGCCAAAAAACTGTTCGTCCCTATTATGTTTTATGCCATTTTGTTTTGCCATTGAACACAACATCTCCATGGAGAATAAGCTTTCGAACCTTCCCCTTAAAACTTTAATACTCCTACAGGATAAACTACCCTTTTTCATCTTTTTTAATTCCCAGACAAATTGGCTAAATAAGAGCACATTGTCCCCAGTTCTGTCCTCACCGTTAGTCGCTGCTCTTCCTCTATATAATCCTATTTATATCTCCCCTCATTCTCTCCTGTCCATCAGCAGACTTCTTCTCCTCTGGTGCCTTGGCTCAGGTCTACACGGTGACGCAGGATAGAAAGAGACTTCAAATTAAATTGTGCAGAGCTGAGTAAGTGATATATGCATGTTATTAATGCTCCCTGGGTGTACTTATATTGTGAAACATGTTATAATTAGTGTAATACATATAATTGGCATAATCTGGTTTTAAAAGGGCATTTGTATGAGCTCTTACTTAAAAGCTTTTTTCCCTTAGCTTTAATCGCATTTTCATTACCATTTCTTAAGTATATACAATTTAATTTGCCGTCAAGGAGTCGTTCAGGCTCATGTGATGTCTGTTAGTAATCTGATCTTGGGTAAATAACAAAACTCGTGCATTTTAGATTTGCTAATGCTCCGGCTGAAGTGCACATAAGTATGTTTTGGTATGTATGTCCTGTATATCTAATGTATGAAAATGTCCTGTGTACTGTGTAACTTTTCTGCTGGGGGAGTCTTCCACCTGTTGCCATAGAGATTATACTGCTTTGTTGGAATGTTACACAATATGGCATTGTATGTATTCATCTAGCATTTATTTTAATTCATTTTTATTGCTCAAAAATGGAAAATAATGCATTCTTACACTGTTAGCAACTAATGTAATTTTCACAGTGAATTTAACAGCAATGTATTGTATTTGTCTTTTTACTCTTAGTGGCAATGCATTGTGGGAAGTTTATGGTCAGTCCTGTATTATTGTAACTATACTGTACATGCAGAGTTTTACAGCATTTTTACAGCAATTGCGTTGCATCATGGGATGGCTGCTGTCTGAATTTCAAATTTTTGGCAGCAATAACAAGTTTTTGGGACAAAGGTAACATAACGTTATGTTACTTACTGTGTTAGTCTAATATGTATTTTATATCATAGTTACAGTAGATATATATTCTTTCTGCATATCTGAGTCAGTGCTGTCTGCTTTGAGAGAGTTTGTCTCTCCTCAGATCTAATCTGTAATTTGGCCTGATGACATTGCTTGTTGTCTTCATGGAAATATATGCATATGTTTAAAGTCATACTGTGGAACATTTCAGGCAAAGCAGTAACATCTTAATGCACAGAAGCATGTGATGTATCCTTCACCAGAACTGTTTCACAGAGGACCTTCAGAGGACCCATATTGTGCTATTTCCTGATCTATTTATGTTATAATGTTGTTTCCCCATCAAAAACATACCTGGAGTTGTGTTTTGTTTCATTTATACTTGTTTAACACACAAACCCTGCACAGTTAGGCTCTCTCAAACAGAAAACACTCGTGTTTGTGTTTTTAAACTCCATACACCATTAAAATTATTTGGATAATTTAGATTTGGATTTCAGCTCTGGAATTGCCAATCTCCCCTCCTGTGGGCTCACCACCTGCAGAGGGGTTCATAGGGGGGGTCAGGTGCTATGAGTATTGGGCAGCAAGCTGCCCCCGCGACCCAGCCGGATTAAGCGGGAGAAGATGGATGGATGGATGGAATTGCCAATCCCTACTGAACTAAAGGTAAAAATGTAACTTGAAAACTACCGCATCATGACATCACAAGGTGGAACAGAGCATTTTGAGTTTTGGAGAGGTGGACAGACTAATAATAAAGGGTTACTCATGTCTGAATGAAACAAAACACAACTCCACATATGTTTTATAGCATATTATAACATGGCTTAAAACTCACAAGAGTGCGAACAACTATACTGTTTACAATCACTAAAATGCTCTCCCCTCCACACAGCACATTTAAGTCTATTTTTAAGTATAAATGTTTAGCTTAGACACAAATGCCATGAACTAAAATGGGGAAGTAGAGGTCATTTAAACCTGATTAAAGTTTGTAAAACACAACGCCCAAGAAAACCACCCACTGGTGTTAACCATCTCCACACTGACAGACTGCGAAGTGTGACTTTGTGGTTTCTTCATTAGCACAAGTTTGTAGCCGTTTAATTTCAAATAAACATTTGTCTGGCAACACCCACTGTCACATTTCCTTTCAATCTTCCCAGAGACAAGACTTGGTGCCCTTTAATTAGACCTCTAAATGCCAACCAAGCCATCTTCAAATCCTTTTTATCATTCTTGTTGTTTGTGCCTGTTAATTCTCTCCTCTTTGTGGCCAGTTGGAAGATTTCAGAGTGACAGCTAAAGAGTAGGTGTGGTTGCCAGGTTGGGGCGTCAGTAAACAGCGTCTGGCGGTACATGATAAATCTGTGACAGTCTTGTGCATTGACCAGAATAGAAGGCTGACCTATGGAAGGCAGTGACTTTGAGGAGCTGCAGAGATGAGAGGGGTGACGCAAACACTTGGCTCCTACAACAACTCCTATGAGTGAATTCAAATGTATTTATAAAACTTGGCAAAAGAAGCGAGTCTCAAGAGGAGGCCAGCGAAATCTTATTGATTTGTTATGAGGAAATATGATACTTTATTCTCGTACATTTTACTTCACTGCCTAGTCAAATTAAGTCTTTATGGAAGGAATATAGTTTGAAAAAATTTATTAGTGTGAAATGGGTGTGAAGAGTGAGGACGACATTCACACTTGTGACGCTGAGGCTGGCTGTTGTTTTAATTACAATTCTGTGCACTAAGGGAGAGAGGGCCAAAAATGTGTCAGCGATGGCATTAAACGTCTTCATCTCCATGGAGACAAGCAGATGATGCCATTGGGCTGAGTTACGGGTCCTATCTGATGACTGGCGAACCCGCTCACAGTAAGGATACATGTTTTTATAGATTTTGCAGCAATAAAACAACAATAAAAGCAGTAGATACAGTAGATTTGATTCCTGCCGTACCGTGGAACATTCCGCAATATGCCTGTCTCCATGGCGATGTTAGAGCGGGCATAAAAGTTTAATAGATTTTTAGGAACACATCTGTACTACCGTTGAAGTAATTTTTATTTTTTTTTTCCAGATCAGATTCTTTTTTTAAGACAGGGCAAAAAAATACAATAATTCATGAAAGTTGTGGGGAAAATGGTAGAAAATTTCGTTTTAATTGGACATTTTGGAGAACGGGTGTTGAATACAAATGCCGGTGCTGACATGTAGGTAAAAATCCTTATCCAAACAGGCAAATCTTTCCATAGTGTGCGTCTCTACGGTCCCGTTAATTTACAAAAATGTGCTTGTTATTTCCATTTTCCATTCATAAAGCTGCCACCACTGCCTCCTGCTGTGTCCCGGTCTTCCCCCCTGTCCCTTCTCTCTCCTCTCCCGGTCTCTGTTAAACTAGGACACACTATAGACCCTCACAGACACTGGGACATCTGCAGCTCCTGGAGTCAAGGCTAAATCCTTGACCCCTTGACCTAAATCACACCTGCTTGGAACAAAAGCCCTGTAAAACTCCGTCTGGCGTTAGATGTTTTTGGGTCATATTAACTTTATAGCTGATGTAGAGAATCCTCGCTTCTATAGTGTCTAGTCATCAGAGTTGAGAAGTAACTGAATAAATGGATCCAGAATACATATATACTGAATACTACTTTTTTTTTACCTTTCATTTGGTGGTACTCAGAATGTAGATATTTTTCAAAGGAATACATGCCGATACTTGATCACTCAATTTAGGCTCCAAGCTGCACAATATCAGTGAGAAAAATATAAAACACTGCTCTTGTATGTGTGATTTTTCCTTTTCTCATCAGTGATAAATAAATGCAAAACAAACAAACAAATAGAGAAACAAAGAGAAAGCTGTTTTTAATGTTTTTACACTATAATTTAATTGCAACACAATGTAAAAGTATTTATAAGCATTCCGAATACAGTACTCTGATTGGATGTTACAAAATACATTTTAATCCATACATTCAATATTCTGTAACCAAATACATTTCCAAAGTAAGCTTCCCATCACTATTAGTAATGTTAGTGGGTCAAATACACGATTACACATTTTGGCTGCCATTTACACCGTTTTATTGGACTAGAATAGAATGTGTCACCATTTTCATCTGTCTTTGTTTTGATAAGACTTTAAAAGAAATCCCAATTTATTTCTTGCATAACTTCTAGTGTGTTTTTCATGCAAACCCGTCACGCACTTTGATTTTGTTTGCACTTTGCCATGGAAATCTGGACTACTCAAATATTTTTATGGTTGCTACCCTAAATGTTTGACCTAAGCCTCAAGATTGGAGTTCTTGATATGGAAATATGTGTATGTATGTTACTAAAATGAGAAAAGGAAAGGTAAAAAGGTAGAAAGTTACATTTATCCACCATCAAAGAACAACTTTACTTCAGTAGCATCAGAATGACCAATGTACAATGATACAATGGAGAATATCTTTTAAACAGCAACGGGGAGGGAACATTATCTAGTTCTAACCATAACTATTTATTTATGGCCAATTGACGACCTGATTGTGCATTATTATCTTCTAAAAAATAATCATATAAATAATAAATAGAGCAGCTGTTCTCAAACTTATTTGGAGAATATTTTGAGTATCGTCAGATCTAAACCAGGTCTTCAAGTGGACTATACCAGGTTTAAACTAGGACAAAACCAGGTCTATCATAGGACTACATCCTTGCAAGGACTTACCCAAAGAAGGACAAAAAAAGGACAAAAAAGCTGATGCAATTGACTACATGCAAACAGGTCTTTTGAGGAATCTACCACCAAAACAAAGACATAACACATTTTAGTCACTAGTTAAGTCAATTATAACACCTAGGTGGCATTTTCTGTACCGTATTTGCTTTAAAATATCTGCCATTGCTCACTGTTAATGTTAAACCTGTACATTCAGTATTTTGGTTCTCCGCCCTGGTCCCCTTTTTCATGACGCCTCTATTTTAGTTTTGTCATTTTACCTCCATCTGAGCATTACTCAGCCTGTTCCCCCTCTGGCCCTCCCCTGTCTCCCTCCTCCTCCACCCCTGCACTTTATAAGAGTCTACTCAAAACACTGGCTCACTCAACTTTAGGCTGGACTTTGAATCAGTTTGAAGTAGTAGTAGTAGTAATAGTAGTTTAAATATACAGATTTTTAAAGTAGCGTTATGTTTTACCAGTGCGTCTGGAGTGTGCTGTGGGTTTGTGGATGTTTTGCTGTGTCTTTAAATGAAGTTGATTATGATACAAATTGCTCGGAAAACTACGACAATGAAATCTCTTTGGAACAAGAAGGTAGGTCACTATTCATGCTAAAAAATAAGTTATTATATGCTTGAAACACTAGAAAAAAAGCAGCTCATTGTCATTTTCTACTTTATTTCATTTGTATATATTGCATAGTGTATCTAAACTTTTATTAATTGAGTTTGGGACTATTTTGTATGGATAAATAATCAGTTATCAATAAATAAACACAAGGCAAAATATATGACCAGCTAATATTATTTCTTTTTTAGTTTTGTATTTTTTTTTACTTGTGGGTACCTGTTAAACCAAGGAACTTTTATTCTGGGGGAAAAGCTCTCTGTATTAAACTACAAAGCTATTTCTTTATTTTGATGTCAAACTTCACAAAGTACCAGTGTTTCTTTTAGTTTTGACCCGTGACCCGACGAATCATCAACATTCATCTGAACCCACCAATAACTATATTTTATCACATAATTGATTCACTCACGTCAGTGATTTATTCGCTTTAAGGCACGAGAAGTCCTAAAATACACTACCCGTCAAAAGTTTGCACACACCCTCTCCTTCAATGTTATTTTTTTAACTATATGTTTTCTACGTTTATAATAATAATAGTAATCTGTTTTATATAGCGCTTTTCACAATAAAGTAACATTAAAACAAGGACAGGACAGACAAAACAGTAAAGAGGAGCAATCATGTGTGAGGGTTGTAGGCTGTGAGGAAAAGGTGTGTTTTGGGTAGTTTTTTAAAGGTGTTTAGTGAGTCTTTCTGCTGTGAAGGGGGAGCGAGTTCCAGAGGGGGCGGCAATGGCAAAGGCTCGGCCCCCCAAGGTTAGCGTCAGCTGATCGGAGGCGGCGGGAGGGACGGTGGGGCTGGAAGAGGTCTGTGAGGTGTGGAGGGGCCTGGTTATGGAGGAGCTTTGTAGGTGATCGGGAGGATCTTGAAATTGATGCGCTGTTTCTACATTTTAGATACACACAGAAGACATCAAATATATGAAGTTAAATGTATGGAGTTATGTAGCAAAGAAGAACATTTTAAATAACTCTTTGTAATATTTTATAATTTATATTGAAATCCTCAAAGCTTTTATCTTGCTTCATATATTTGACCTCATCCGTATGTATATAAAATGTAGAAAGTAGTTAAAAAAATAAATAAAAAAAAACACTGAATGAGTGAGTGTGTCCAAGCTTTTGACTGGTACTGTATGTTTAAACAGCACCAATCCAACATTTGGACAAAGGGTGGCTACTTTGAGGATTTTCATATAAAATGTATACATAAAAAATAGTTACTTTAACTTTTTTGGTCTTTACTGCATAATTCCATATATCTTGCTTCATAAATTTGATGTTTTCTGCATGTATATCAAATGTAGAGGAAAAAAAAAACACTGAATGAGAGGATGTGTCCAAACTTTTGACCGGTGGTGTATAATAAATTTGGAGATGCAGCATCGATTTTGTTGTAACGTTAAATCAGATTACTTTTTGACTTATTTTAGAAAATGATTTTGTGGCAGCGCTACAGTTTTGTTGCTTGTTTAGAGAAAAGAAACTTGTAGCTGTACATGTGACATATTCACTGTTCTGATATCAACAATTAGATTTTACAGGCAGTGGTTTAACACTAAAAATACTGTTGTAAAATGTATTTGAGGCTAAACATTAGTGATATTTTGCAGAATATCATGTACCACAAATGTATCATCGCAAAATCATAGTGTTATTGTAACGTGAGTCATTGTGAATTGTATAAAATAGTGATCCTGTGGTTCCCAGACTTATTTTGCACACAGTTTATGCAGTGTTTACTGATCTTAAAGGTGCACTGTTGAACTTTTTGGTCACCTTCTTGTTTCATGTCATGTCATTGCTCTGCTTGAAATGTTCCACAGTATGACATTAAACAGCTCTACCTTTCATTTGTTAAATAAGGTGGTTTTATAGCTCAAAAATACCTAAAAAACAAACAAAACTGACCCGTAACTTGGTCTGTTTTGGCGTCCATGAAGAGGTTTAATGCCAAACTGTGAAACATTCCAGACAAAGTAATAATATCTACATGAAGAAAAGCATTTGACGGACCCTCCACCAGAAAAAGTTACACAATGCACATTTAATTTCCTATGTGATGCTATTTTTCTGATTTACAAATGTATTTAATAGCTCTATGCTCACAAACCGTGCTGTTCACCCTTCACAGAATCTCCATCTACGGGCCCATGCCAGGACAACGCCCCCCGCTGGGACAAGCTCTTCACCGCGCTGGAGGACTCCCACATGCGTCAGAACATGCTGCTCTCGGCCATGGATCAAAACTGCGGAGGAGGAGGATTCACGGCCATCAAGATGCTGTGGGACAAACTCACCAAAGGGGGCGGCCATCTTTGTAGTGCCAACATGGAGAAAATATGCAAAACTCAAGCTGAGCAAATGCACTTAAAAATCCGGCAGGAGTTCTCGGATATTATGAATTACAATATTGAAATGGAGAGGAATTTGAATTTTACGCTGCACAAAATCTTACACCAAAGCCACGAGACGAATCTAAGACTGAAGAGACTCGAAGACAGCCCCAAAATGTCGCCTCATCCCACATCAATAACTAAGGCATACGTGACCACGACGCCGGATAGTGGTTTAAAGGAGCAGGAAGTAGAAAATCAATGGCTGGACAAAGGCACGATTGGGAAAACCCTGGTCACCATAGCAACGGAGCTACAACGAATTCAACACCAGCTCGAAGTGATGGAGGAAATGAGGAAGAAGGGCAGAGGAGACACATAAACTGATTAAAGAGTTTCTAGTGATATTTTGCACTTACTCTAAACAAATAGCTTTTTATACTGTATATATTTGTATGTTTTTGAAGCCAAATTTGTAACTGTATCATAACATTGTCGTATCACCTCCATCAAGGAGGTTAGCCCGCATATTTTTTATAAACATTGACGGTTTGGCCAAAAAATATATATTCTAAATAACCTAAATGATGTTCATTACATACATGTGTTCCATTTTACCAGGTGTAATGTGCTCTGATGCTTTGACCATTATAACCGGTTAATGGGCCTGTACCTGTTTTCCCCCCCAGAGCAAAATGTGTCTTTGCCCAAGTACAAATATATTGTTTAAGAAGCTTTTGGGGTCAAATTCAAGTCATTCATTATTAAGAACACATGATACCATCCATCTATTTTCTTCTGCTTATCTGGGGCTGGGGCAGCAGGTTAAGCAGGGACTCCTAGATCTCCTTCACCCCAGACACTTCCTCCAGCTCCTCCAGGGGAATGCCAAGACGTTCCCAGGCCAGGGGAGAGACACAGTCCCTCCAGTGTCCTGGGTCTTCCCCGGGGCCTCCTTCCCTCCTGAGGGAGAAGTCCAGGAGACATCCGGAACAGATGCTTAAGCCTCCTCAGCTGCTCCGTTTGACATGGAGGAGCAGTGGCTCTACTCCGAGCTCCTCCCGTGTGACTGAGCTCCTCACCCTGTCTCTCAGGGAGCTCCCACCCACTGCGGAGGAAACTCATACTGACCGCTTGTATCCGCGATCTTGTTCTTTCGGCCATTACCAAAGTTCATGACCATTGGTGAGGGGAGGAATGTAGATTAAATCAAGAGCTTTGCCTTTGGGTCATACAGTATTTTCTAAAGTCATCAAAATAAGTCCACTGGGTACTGTCCGCATCTACGTATAAATTGTTTTATTGTCTGATTGTCAGGAAGTGCACGTTATCATGCTAGTTGTTGTTTGCATTACTGTGATAGCAAAAGTCTGGTCTCTGAAAGTTGTGAAAAGTGCTTTTAACTTATGACAGTGGATAATTAGGATAATCAGAATGCGTAAGGTAAGTAGGGAATAACTTTGGGCCACTGCAAAGTGTTTAAAAAGAACTATTTCCACATTTTAAGACAGTAAAAATCCTTTAACTATTATCTAATTGAATTTAGATACAATTTGAATTATCATTAATCATCCTGGAAAACCAAGGACTTTTAAATCAAGCTGGACGGCCAAAGAACACCATAGCAGTAGATTTGTATTATTGCGAGATAGGCCAATTTTTTGACAGATACTAATTACTGCCAGTCGGGGTTGGTAAATACACAAATTACTTTAGTTTAAAGTTTTCAAGTCAAATTTGAGAAAATTGTTTATTTGTCTATTGTGGTTTAACATAATCAATTCAGACTTAATAGAACAGTGTCTTTTCTGCACCATTTTTCTGCTCGTTGGCGTCGCTGCAGAGAGCTGTTGTAAGGTAAAATCCAGCTTACCCAGCCAGTTTGGGCCCACTCAAACATTTTCTTCAATTTAATGCAAGAGCGCAGACAGAGGAGTTACTGAACTGCTACTTCTGATTCAACAAAATGGAAAACGTATTTGGAAAAGCTCATTACAGTTTGTGCACTATTTGTTTGTGTCTATTTGAAAATTGTACAGGCTGAATGTTATTGTTGTATTAAAGCATCAGATTTAAGTTTGCCTTTTATGACACTTTTACTGACACGTGTTCTACATGCATCTCTACTGGCAGCGATGTTCATTTACCATCGAGACACAATGCACACATTAGCTAACACTGTCGAAAAGGTTTTAAGATTGTCTGAAGACTAAATAAAAAACACAAAATGGATTTAACAGCACATTTTCAGGAGTCTGTCTTCAATTACGCGCGTTCATGGTGATGTTTAGGTGTTTAGGCGTTAGATTTTCAACAAAAATATAAGAGTAACTGTCAGCTAAAGTAATATTAGATGCGATAGACTTGTTTAACAGCACAAATCATGTCACCTTCTGTAGTTCCAGCCAAATCAGCTCTTTATAGTTAGATTGTGTTGAAATAAAGCTCAGATTTAGTCTAACTTGAGTAACAGAGCTTCAGACAGACTAGTGCTTTCAGTTAGCTTCACACCCCCAAAGAGTGTTAATGACATCAGCTGCACGAAGAAACACGGCGACCGCACTGTTAGTGTCAACACTTCTAATTTTATCTCAGTGAAGTTTTTGGCGATTCATAATAAAATGAATAACGGTGACAACAAAAGCACACAAATAAAATGGAGGACGCTTCTGTCTTTAGAAAGAGAGATGTTTGTGTAGGGTGACCAGATTTTCAAAATAAAAAACTGGAACATCCCAGGTTTGTGGTGGTTGTTAAGAAAAAATTGTGAGACAAGTGCGTAATTAAGGAAAACTCTTAAGCACTTTGCACTAATGTGAGTCAGTATAGTCACTTTTTCTTTATATTTTGGTCATTTTTAAGCAGCTTTTCTGTGTTTTACCTAAACAAATTCCAACTTCTGCACCTCTTTACTGTTGGCAGGGATCAGATGGGTCAAAAATAGGGACACGTGGGACATTTCTTGTATAAAACTGAGACAAATCACTGGTTTTGGATAAATCTGCTGGGACAGGGGACACGGGGCTCAAAACTGGGACTGTCCCGGGTAAATAAGGACGTCTGGTCACCACAAACTGAAGCATTCTACAAATAAAAATGATGAAGTGGTCTTTATTTTAATTAGTTTGAAATTCAATCATTTGTTTGCTGTTTTATGATTTTATTGTGACTGTATACGTACACAGAGCCTATTGATGACAGTCGATTTAGTCCAAATATTAAGCCAGTTTTACAATATGCACACAAAAAAGCTATATTTTCACATGCTTTTTGTCTGTAATCGCTGTAATTGACTGTGTTTTCAGGCTGAATTCATTTGTCTAAGATGCTTTTGCTTGTCCTGTAATTTGATCTGTGCCGTCTGGTCGGCTCCAGTGTTAAAGTACAGTCAAAGTACAGTAGTAGTATTTAAACTACGCCGGCCGCTCCCAGTCATCAGCAGGTTTATTATGGCAGTGCAAAGAGGCATGAATGATTAGTCCTTTTGTCCTCTCCTGTTTGTTTTATATGTGGTTTATAATAAAGATGTAATGTTTTATGTTCTTTTCTCCCTCTCATCGTCCAGTTTCCAAATCACACTCATTATATTTTCATTCTTCCTTGACTCTTTCCTTAGTTTCTTTCTTTGTTGTCCATCTTCTGCATGTTTTCTCTCTATTCCGTCCCTCTTTCCATCTATCCCCTCTCCCTCTCTCTCTCTTTACTGTCGTCCTCTCCTCTCTTCACTCTCTTTCTCTTTCATCTCTCTTTTCTCCCTCTCTCCCTGTCATGGAATAAGATCACAAACCAGTGATAAATCTTACAGTTTTACATTAAACCAGTCTCTGCCTCATTGAGATTAAAAACCACCTGAGTCAGTCTTTTCATTTTTACGTGCCACGGAGGACAGGGCTGGAGTCTGCTAAGGCCCTACTGAGGGCTGCCATACACTCTCAGATGTCCTGCCCCTTCTTCTGCAGCACGTCCCTTTATTTCTTCTCATCAAATCAATCATGTCAGTACAAAGCATAGTCAGAGAATACATAGTTTACAACATAGTGAATACATAGGTTACAACATAGTGAAGTATATCATGGCTTTGTTTTACATCTGCTGAGATAAGCCATAAGTTACGACCTGTGAATTGTCTGCAAGGAGGGAAAAGGTCATAAGAGGTCAGGCATCTGGTCTCTCAAAGCATTCCTTTTTAACAAAGAACTCTTTTAACCACATGTACATTTTTAATAACTCCATTACAAGCATTTTATTCTAACATTTTACCCCCTGTTTATAAAAATTACATCATATAAGATCAGAACATGAGCCTTCTATATCAATAACTTTAGCACATGTCGCCATAAAAATGTGTAAATCGTACACTCGAGGGATAATGTTGGCTCTTAGTCATTTACCTGTGTTTCAGTTTGTCTATTTGTGTTCAAAGTCTAGGTCTGGGTTGTCCTTGTCAGAGTCAAAAGTTAAGGTATCTGTTAAGAGAAGTTGAAACTCCTCATTGTTTAAGGTCATTGTACTCTGAATAGACTTTTGCATTAGTGTTTTGAAGATTGGAATACAACAACATCCACACACTAGAAGCAAAAGTGCACACATTATTAAGGAGGTTAATATAGTTGCTGCCAAATTCCTGTATCGACCAAATATATCAAACCAACTGTACCATGAATCAAAATTTCCTCCCTGATCTTTAGCTTGTGCCAATTCCTCTTTGAGGGTGGAAACTCTGTCATGTATTTCAGACCAATTTCCAGCAGAGTCTGGAATAAAGGTACAACAGTGTTCAGAACCAAATTTAGTACAGATTCCTCCATCTACAATGCAAACAGGAAATCTAGAGAGAGCTGGTGTAACATCAGCATTTCTCTCATAACATGCGCTCTGGATCATCACGGAGTTGAGTAGTAATATCATCTAGTATACCAGTTATGTTTCTAACGCCCACCATCGTCGTTCATTCTTTTCCGAGAATCGCTGTTCCGTAATTTGGCAAGAGTGTCATAAAAAACCCTCTTGTGCCACTTATCAGTGGGGTATGGGTGTTAGATTGCTTTGGCGGTGTGTATGCCCTTTTTACCTTGTTGTGGTGCGGGTTTTGGTCAGTTGAGACTAACTGGAAAACTGTTGGTTGGAGAGAAGCTAAATAACAGCCTCCACACCAGTCTGGTGGCAGGATGAGGTGAGCAGTTTTCCCACACATCCATACCGCTCCTACAGGAGCTGGAATGGCCCAGATGGGTACATTAAGTCTAGTCCAGTCGGCTGGCAGCCCAACTAGGTTTAGGTCTTTAGCTACCTCGTCAGAATTAAATGTGAATATGCCTATTGTGGGTCCAACTGTTTTACCTCTATGGGTAGAGGCAGTGCATACCATGGCCCCCTTATAGGCTGTGGTTCTCCATCCGGGGACTGGGAGCTCTTTACGACCTTGAGTGTTCCCCACCACTGGAAACCCCTGTCACATTCTCTGGTCACTGTCAGTCCGAGAACTCAGGCCCCTTTCTAACCTGGACACCTTTCCATATGGTCTGGTTAGTGTTGTCAGTCCACTTAGCTGGATCCCTCCAGTCTGAGGCATTTGTCAAATAACCATCACATAGAGGCAGTTTAACACTCGTTCGCATCGACCAGTACCCTGCCAATGCACAAAACATGTCTTTAGCTGAAAGAGGGACAGGTGTAAACACCGGTACCTCATTGGCATGGTGAGGATAAGGGAACAGATATAACAGTCCTTTTTGATGATAAGGTTTTGTGCTGTTAAGATCATGAGATTAAACAAAATAATATTTAGTATGTGATGTAATTGAAGTGGATTTATCAATTCTCTACGAGTAATAATATATAGTTTATGCATCAATAATTGGGTAAATTCTGTCTTGTCTTTTTTGTCATTTCAGTCGTAGGATGTGTCACAGTCTCAGAGACAGTGGAGTCGTTGTATTTGGTTTGTGTGACCTGTGTACTCACTACCAAGTCAGTGTGTGTATGTTTGATATATATCAAAAACATTATTGCTATGTACACCATGAATAAAATTATGACAAATAACACCTTATTTAACCATTTTAACTGGGTGTTTTGTGGTTGTTTTACTTCTCTTTTCTCAGACAGTTGCTTCTCCTTGGGATGAATGGAGCTGTCATCTTTTTCAGTGCCGAGGGTCCAACTTCCTCGTAAGAACACCGTTGGAGTGAACAGTTGTTTACCTACTGCTCACTCTTGTTGTGGAATCCTGGTCTAGGAGGTCTGGCGTTCTCTGAAGGCCTGAGTCAGAGATGTCCTGAGTCTAGGAGGTCTTGAAGATCTCTGAAGGCCTGAGTCAGAGATGTCCTGAGTCTAGGAGGTCTTGGAGATCTCTCGGCGTCCTGCGTCTGGGAGGTCTTGGAGGCTGGGCCTGGATCTGTCAGGTCCAACTGGTTCCTCAACTTACAGTGTGATTGATGAATCCAGGTGGCTTTGCCCTCGACCTTTACTGCAGTGGGTGTAGCCAAGATGACTCAGTGCGGTCCCTCCCACCTTGGACTGGTCCAATTCTTCCTCTTTAGAGTCTTTATGAACACGTGGTCTCCTGGTTTTGCCGTGTTACCCTGTAGAAATAGTTCCTTCTGGCAGTTTATTGCTGTTTACAGCATCTCTTGTTAACAGGGTTTTCTCATATAGTCAATAAGATCTTGATCAGAGTCTGGTTGATCTATTGTCTTTAATTGTAAATCGAATAGTATATGGTCTTCCATATAATATTTCAAATGGAGCTCAACGTATGCCCTTCTGCTGGCAAAATATGCATGTTTAGTTTAACTAGTTCAATGCAATCAGGCCATGGTCTGTTGGTTTCCTTCATTGTCTTGACCAACTTGTTTTTATTGTCCCATTAGTCCTCTCCACTAGGCCTGCTGACTGTGGGTGATATACACAGTGTCTCTTCAGATCTATGTTAAATCTCTCCCCTATCTTTGTGATGACTTCATTAACAAAATGGGTTCCGTTATCTGATCTTATAACTTTTGGAATGCCAAATGTGGGAATTATGCTCTTGCATATTGCTTTACGCCACCGTTAGTGCATCGGTTTAGCTGTTGGGAATATTTCCACCCATTTGGAGAATCGTCTATAATCACTAGACAATACTCTACACCTTTAGATTTCGTTAATTGAATGAAATCCATGTGTAGTGTATGGAAAGGATGTTCTGGATTAGGAAAGCTCCTCTTTTAGGTCTCAGCTGTCCCTGTGCATTATTTTAATACAGATTAGGCATTGTTTACAAAAATGTTTTGAATATGTATTAAAGCCTATTGTATTATAATGCTTTTCCACCATATCAATCATACCCCTGTTGACACATGACATAGTCCATGCGTCAATCTAGCTGCCCAATTAAATAATGATTTTGGTAGCCATGGTTTATCAGCAGGGCCTACATATAGGTTATTTTTATTGTAGCTCCTTTCCCTATCCAGAGCATCTCTCTCAGATTTGGGAGCATTTTGTTGATAATTTAACAACAAATTTTCGTCTTGATTCGTTATTTCTTCTGAATGTAACATCTGTGTGCTTTTGTGCCACAGCTTTAGCTGCGGTATCTGCTAATCTGTTGCCTACCGAGATAGGATCTGTGTTTGATTTGTGTGCTTCACATTTGCAGATGGCTAGCCTTTTAGGTAATTTTATGGCATCTAAAAGATTTTCTAGTAGGACTTTATGTGCCACTGTTTTGCCGCTGGATGTTTTAAAACCTCTTCTGGCCCATTGTGTACAAAGTGATGTGTTGATCCATAAGTATATTGACTATCTGTCCATATGGTCAACTCTTCATCTTTGAACAATTTACAAGCTTCGTGACTGCTATTAATTCTGCAGCCTGTGCTGATAAGTTTGAAGGCAGTTTCATTTGTTTTAAAATTTTATCCATAGTAGTAATGGCATATCCTACTTGATTTTGGCCTATCTTGTTCTTACTTGCTGAGCCATCTACAAATACTATTGCACCTGCATTCAGTGGAGTATCTTGTAAATCAGGTCGGGGTTTGTGTATTATTTCAGTTTCTTTTATGCAATCGTGTTTCTGCCCATCCTCCGGCAGGGAGGAGTGTGGCAGGGTTTAACGCTACTGCACCTCTCTATGGTTAAGTGTGGTTGTGATAATAGCACTGTCATGCACATTAAATGTCGTGCAGGTGACAAAAATGCCATATTCGTTTGCATTAAAAGCGCTGATACGGTATGTGAAACCTTAAGGGTCAGCGGGTGAAACAGAACCACTTCTGCTGACTCCTGTATGGCCATTGCAGCAGCTATCACTGCCTGTACACATGGTGGTGTGGCTCTAGCTACAGGATCTAATTGTTTTGAGTAATAGGCTACTGGTCTTAGTTTTGAGCCATATTTTTGCATTAACACTGAAGTCATAAACCCATTTCGAGTATCACATGTTTGAATGAAAGGTTTTGTGTAATCAGGAAGTGCCAGTACAGTGGTAGTTGCCAATGCCTGTTTCAATTTACAGAAGGCTGTTTCTGCCTCTGCTGTCCAATGTATATGATCTGTCATTGTCATTGGAGTCTCATAAATTAGATTTTGTAAGGGTCGGACCATTTCTGCGTAATCTACAACCCATGCTCTGCAATAATTACAGAGGCCTAAAAACGACATCATCTGTTTTTTTGTGAGTGGTTTTGGGGCAGCTAAAATGGTTGCTTTTCTGGATTCACAGATGGTTCTGCCCTCTGAAGTGAGATTGTGGCCTAAATATTTCACTTCTTTTCTCCATAGTTGTAATTTATCACGGCTCACTTTATTGCCTGTTTTTCCTAGGTATTCAAGTAAGGCTAATGTATCTTGTTTGCATTTTTCCTGATCTACATTCGTCACTAAGATGTCATCTACATAGACAATAATTTGGCTATCATTTTTTGGGTTAAAACCACTTAGGCAATTTGCAATGTTTTGAGAAAACACTGTGGGAGAAATAGCCAATCCTTGTGGGAGTCGAGCAAAGGTATATTTCTGGCCTTTATAAGTGAATCCAAACCAATCTTGACTCTCTTTTGCAACTGGAATGCTGAAAAAAGCGTTTGCTAAGTCTATAACTGAGAAGAATTTGCTTTCTGGGTTAATAGAATTTAATAAAGTGTGCGGATTAGGCACATTTGGCGTAGTCTGTTGCATTGCATCATTTACTGCACGTAGATCTTGAATCATTCTCCCACGAGAAGTGGGTGGAAACTTTTATTGGAAAAATTGGTGTATTGCATTTAGCCTCTGGGCATGGAATTATTACACCTGCCTTTTAAATCTTCTATTACTGGTTCTATCCCTTTTTCTGCATCTGGCTTTAGGGGATATTGTTTAATTCTTGGCCTAAACTCAGTTTTGCCTGTGATTTTTACAGGTTGGGCACCATGCATTAGACCTACATCTGCTGGGCCTGTGCTCCACACTTTTGTGAGATCTGTTCTAAAGCTTCATTCTCTTCTGGAGTTAGCACGAATGTTTCTGCATCTACATGTCATATTTCACAGTCTATTCCTCCCTCTGTCAAATGTGTCTGTGGTTTTGTTGTCACTCTATAATGTAGTTTTTTCCTTTTCCATCTAGTACTCAGGCTTTTTTTCTACACTAGGATCTTCAGTTTCAGTCCAGTCTGTAATTGAGCGTACATGTCTCATATTTATTGCATTGTCTCTCCATTCGTCATTTTTCCCTTTTGTCAGTGACACGTGTCTTGTGTATGGGGACTGCATTAGTCTAGTCACAGTTTCAGTTACATTTATGTCTGAAGGAACACCCATCTTTGGCATAAATGTAAGGTAAGGTCACGCTTTGGGGACCTAATTTGTGCACTTCGTCATTATAGGGTTGGTCTGGTCCTGAGGGTGCGTTTGTACCTAAGTGTACAATGTAATTCGTCTCTTTCTTTTCTGTCATACTCCCCTGTATCATCCCTTCTGCTATCTCTATAAGTGATTTAGCAGTTTGTTGTAGATCCTTCTCTGGGAGATCTAAACTCCACCAATAGTGGAGGGCCCCTGTGCTCTCAAGGGGTGGACCCCTGTGTAATTCAGGGCATCTGCTTTGATTATCATTAGGCGTCCCTCTGGCGTAGGAAGCAATGCTAAACCTAACATTAATATTAGATCTCTGCCTAGGAGATTATGTGGACATCTTGGTGATAATACTACTTCTAACTGTAGTCTCGCTCTGCTGCTGTCAAGCTAAACCCTATTGGGGTACTTATTTTTGGGATTGTATATTGCCATTTGCTGAAATAATTCTTATAGTTTTATTTGAGGCGTAAATGGCTTTGTGTCTCTCATAACAGTTCTTTCTGCACCTGTGTCTACCAAGAACAACATAGGTTGCCCATTCACATAAATCGTCATTTCTGGTTTTGTCTTGTAATCTATCTCATTAAATGACAGATACATTTCTGCACTTTGGGGATCTTCTTCCTCTCCTGTGTTATTTTGAATCTGTATTTCTGTAGGCATAGGTCTTTCAGCCACGTGTATTTCTTTTTGGTTTATTACTTTCCCTCTTCTGTCTTCCTGACATTTATCCTTGTATTTCTTATCTAGTCATGCTCTACTGGGCTTCTGTCTTTGATTCTCTCTTTCATTCTCTTCCTCTCCTTCACTGCTACTATCTTCTCCTCTCAGCCTACAGTTTTTAGCAAAATGTCCTCTCTTGTGGCATATAAAACATTTGCCCTCCTCCTTATCTCTTTCCTGCTTATCATTTCTTTTGTATCTTTGTTCAGCTTTTTATATTGTTTTTCTTCTTTTTCTAAGACATCGTCTCTATTCGATTCAGAAATAAGCACTTTGTTTGCTTGCTGCATTTTCTTTTTCTGCACCACACCCTCAGCGTGTATTGCATATGTCATAAAATCTGTCAATGTTGCTGTAGGAAAGCCTAAATCGTCGTCTTTGGAGCCAGTTTTTAATTGGTTCTTTAAGTCCTCCTAATATAGCCATTTTTAGTTGTTGTTGATAAGGCCCATTAACATCTGCATTCTCTGTGATGCCACTGTTTGCTTTAAACACTTCTGTCATTCGGACCTGAAATTCCTGCACCGTTTCCCCATCTTTCTGTTTGGTGTTTTGGATTTTATTATAATCTGCTCACGCTGAAACTGTGTCGCATCCTAGCGAACACTCCATTTGCATAGTCTAGAACAGGTACTATTTCTGCTGCGGGAATCACCGTCTTCCATTTCCATGCGCTTGAGTTGGGTCAAAATCTCCTCTAACTAAAGCCCATTTATGTCCTAAATGCAACATTAGAACTCGTTGACACTCCATCGCGTCAAGGCCATAAGAATTTATCAGATCTTTTAAGTCTGAAATGCACGTCTCTATGTCAGCTTCAGCTCTAGTAATGCGCCTTCAATGCTTTTTTATATCTGCTACAGCCCATGGTCTGTAAGCCTGTATCGTTGCCCCCTGTGTGTGCGGTCTGAGGCGAAATTAAAGGATACCCTTCAGCTATTTCTTCTTCTTTAGTGGGACAATCTATTTGAACCCATGTCTGGTCTGTGGTATATTCAACTAGACCTGGCATCTCTGTCTTACTTCTGGTACGGTTTGATATAGAGATAGGAGCTGCCAGGGGTGGAGTTTTAGGAGATGGGAGCTGCCAGGGGGTGGAGTTTTAGGAGATGGGAGCTGCCAGGGGGGTGGAGTTTTTGTATCATATGCGGGTGGAGGGCTCTGCTGGGCCTCTGGGGCAGTGGGAGGAGCCCAAAATGGGTTTTGGCTGGCTTGTTTTTAAATTACTACTCCTATTTCTGGAAGTTTTGGATAAAGGCCCAAGGTCCTAAACTCCTCCTTCTTTTCTTTCTCACCCAATTCCTCATTTTCACCTTCTTCCTCACCACCCTCTGCCTGCTCTGCCTGTAGAGGCGCCTTTACACTACTGTGCCATCATCGATCCTCCGGACGAGACACAGTTAATGCAGATATTTTTTAGGGTTCACATTTTTCGTTTTTACTTTCTGCTATCCATAGTCTAGCTGTAGTTACCTGTTTACCAGGTGTATATTTTGTCTTTCCTTTAAATTGATCATGAATTGATAAGTTCAACATTAACTGACTTAATTTAATTTCATCAAAGTTCCATCAAAATTATATTTTACTTTCCATTTTTTAGGAATTTGCAACTTTCTGGATAAATTGGCTTCATATATTCGAATCTGTTTCTATTTTTACTGTTTTTTTTCTGCCATGTTGTACTATGTGTCTAGGTCTGCCTACTGTTGATCTTCTGGAATCTTCTCTGTGTTTTATGACAAGCTTCTACCACGATGGCGGTCATAAAGCTTGGTGTTAATTCACACACCGAGAAGGACACTGGATCAATTTTCAGCACACCATCAACCTATGTCCTTAATGAGATTCAACCTTGATACACCTTAACAGTGTTCAATTTGAATCCCCATTCAACAGCTCATTCAACAGTTCATTCATACTCTATACTAGATTCATCTCTAGTTCTACATAACTTCACTCTCTAGAAGTTAAATTTCTGACCTCAGGTGTTATAACTGGTTCTGGTCGTCCGGGTCCTTCCACGAAGAGGATGCCCAACAGGGGTTGCCCGTCGAGAAAAGGCGGATTTCTCAGCTGAATGCTGGAGTGCGCACACTCCAATCTCTGTTGTTCACCCTCCAGCAGAAGCACACGGATCCGGCTCGTACTGGACCATTTACTGTCATGGAATAAGATCACAAACCAGTGATAAATCTTACAGTTTTACATTAAACCAGTCTCTGCCTCATTGAGATTAAAAACCACCTGAGTCAGTCTTTTTCATTTTTTACGTGCCCACGGAGGACAGGGCTGGAGTCTGCTAAGGCCCTACTGAGGGCTGCCATACACTCTCAGATGTCCTGCCCCTTCTTCTGCAGCACGTCCCTTTATTTCTTCTCATCAAATCAATCATGTCAGTACAAAGCATAGTCAGAGAATACATAGTTTACAACATAGTGAATACATAGGTTACAACATAGTGAAGTATATCATGGCTTTGTTTTACATCTGCTGAGATAAGCCATAAGTTACGACCTGTGAATTGTCTGCAAGGAGGGAAAAGGTCATAAGAGGTCAGGCATCTGGTCTCTCAAAGCATTCCTTTTTAACAAAGAACTCTTTTAACCACATGTACATTTTTAATAACTCCATTACAAGCATTTTATTCTAACACTCCCTCTCTCCCTCTCTTCACTCTCTTTACTCTCTCTTTCTCTTTCCCTCTCTCTCTTCTCTCTTTCTCTTTACTCTTTCCCCCTCTCTTCTCTCTCTCTCTTTACTCTCTCACTCTTCACTCTTCATTCTCTCGCCTTCCCCAGCCTCTCTTCACTCTTTTTCATTTCTCTCTTCTCTCACTTTCTCTTTACTTTCTCTTCTCCCTTTCTCTTTACTATTTTTCCCTCTCTTCTCTCTCTCTTTACTGTCACCCTCTCTCTTCACTGTCTTACTGTCCTCATTTCTCTTCACTCTCTTTCTCTCTTCTCTCTCCTCTCTCTTTTCTCTCTCTCCCTCTCTTTCTCTTCACTCTCTCTCTGCTTCATTTCCCTAATTTATCTCATGTATCAACCCCTCTTTATAATTTCTTGTCCTTTGTGTCTCTCCCTCCCCCTCTAGCTCTCCCTCTGTCTCTCTCCTTCCCTCTCTTTTCTCTCTTTCTCTTTATTTTCTCTTTACTTTCTCTTCTCTCTCTTTCTCTTTACTTTCTCTTCTCTCTTTCTCCTTACTCTTTCTCCCTCTCTTCTTTTTCTCTCTTTACTCTTACCCTCTCTCTTCATTGTTTCACTCTCCACACCTCTATTCACTCTTTCTCTCTTCTCTCTCTTTTCTCCCTCTCTTCTCTCTTTATCTTTATTCTCGCTCTTTCTCTCTCTCTCTCTCTCTCTCTTTCTTTCATTTTCCTAATTTATCTCATATACCCAACCCCTCTTTATAATTTCTTGTCCTTCTTTCATGTCTCTTCTTCTTCTTCTTCTTCCCTCTCTAACTCTTCCCTCTCTTTCCTCTCTCTTCTCTCTCCTCTCTCTTTAAGAGCTTAATTCTAATTACGTACTTATTCTTCTTAATGGAGCTTTTTGCTGTTTCGTATCGGCTTTTTATAAAGCCTAATGCGATAATAAATCATTGGATTTCTAAAAATATGTGAGGTTATAGGGAAACAGAATTTGAGTCATTTAAATGTAATTGAAGTAAATCCATGTACCAAAAGTGCATGTTCTTTCTATTTTGTTAATGACATTTGAGTCATTAAGTCTATTAAGTACATGATTAAGTACATGACTGAAGAAAGTAAACTACTACTACTATTACTACTACTACTACTACTACTACTACTACTACTACTACTACTACTACTACTACTACTACTACATTTGAAAGGTTTTTAAGTTTTCTGGTGGAGTATGTACCTGCTTGTTTTCATGGATGTTTTATTATTTTGTCTTGACTGTATGACATTAAACTTCACTGATTTCAGTACATGTTTTTAAAGCTCAGAAATAAAAAAAATCACCTGGGTCACCAAAAAAATCAGCATTTTAACAATAATATTTTTATCTGTCCTGCATCTGTATTAAATATTACTGACCTATAAAACAATGGAGCTCAACTGTGACCACCCACCTCCTGGTTCCAGAAGTGAATTTCTCATTTGGCAGCACGGTGGCTGAGTGGCACTCACGCCTCACAGCAAGAAGGTTCCGGGTTCGATCCCTGGGTCGCCCGGACATTTCAGTGTGGAGTTTGCATGTTCTCCCTGTGTCTGTATGGGTTTCCTCCGAGCACTCCAGTTTCCCCCATCAACTCAAAACATGCCCTGTAGGTGTGAAAGTGGAGTGTGAGTGTTGGTGGTAGTTTACCACCATCGGGTCTGGAGTGAATGAAGAATGCTCTGTTAATAATGCGACCTTGGGTGTCCAGAAAGGCGCCAAATAAGCAAAAAGCATTATTATTATTCATTTTCCTCACAGACATGTATATGAATAAATAATATTGTAATAATTAAAAGTTTGCAAGCTTTCTCAGGGCTAATCAGCGATGTGGTAACTAATGACCGCTAAACCTATAATGTTATTTACAAATGTTTTACTTGCCCGATGTCCTTTATTGTTTTGACAGAAAATGCAGGAACCTAACCTAACCTCACCTTGTAACAGTATTTTGACAAAGACAAATTATGGCAGTGCCCTCCTCACACACTGTTGCTGTAGCATCCACTCTTTTCTTTTTCTCTCTGTTTCTCTCTGTCTCTCTCACAATAACCTGTTACTTCCTTGAATGGCAAATCCCCAAATAGTATTTTGACAATGATAAATCATGACAGTGCTCTCCTCACGCACCGTCGCTGTAGCATCCACTCTCTTTCTCTGTTTCTCTCTCTCTGTTTCTCTCTCTCTGTCTCTCAACTCCATAAATAATATTTTGATAATGACAAGTTATGACTTATGTCCCATTTTGATTTCTTGTATGTAAGAGACATATGAATTGACCAGTAAATCTCATCTCATCTCATCTTGACAGTGCCCTCCTCACACACTGTTGCTGTAGCATCCTCTCTCTGTCGCTCTCTCTTTCTTTTTCTGTCTCTCTCTGTTACTTCCTTGAATGGCAAATCTACAAACCGTATTTTGACAGTGACAGATCACGCTGTTGCTGTAGACGTTGATGTGACATATTCCTTTGACACTGTGTTTTGCTGGGTTTGGCTCTGTCCTCTTCACTGAGCCTTCGCACAGACATCACTCACCCCGAGCCACTTATCTGCACTCCAATGCTTTCATCTCCCTCCTCTTCCTACTCGTTTATCTCAACCAAACATCACCTTTTATCCCTCCCTCTCCCTCCTCCCATTTACTACTCTCTCTCTCTCTCTTCTGTCTCTATTCCCTTTCTTACATCCTACTATTCTTTCCTAAACAAAACAAATCCCATTAGTTATGCGTCCCTCTCTTCTCTTTGTCCTCTTTCAGCATCTTCCTCTTCCTCTCTTGTCTTTCTCTCTTTCTGTCTATCCCCTAATTTATCCTAATTTATCTCTTTCTATCTTTCTCCCTTCCTCTCCCTTATTTCAACCAAACATCTCTTTTTCTCTCCCTTTACCATCTTCCATTTGCCATTTTCTGTCTCCCTCTCTTCCCATCTTTTCTTTCTCTAATCCCTCTCTTACATCCTACTTTTTCCTAAACATTTTTTCTTTCTGTTTCTCTCTTTTCTCTTTGTCCTCTCACCTGCCCTCTATCTTCTCTCTCTCTCTTCCTCTCTTATCTTTATCAGTTCAGTCGCACTTCTTCTTCTCATTTATCTCAAACAACCAACTCAACTCGCTCTTTCTCCTTCTCTTTCTTCCCTTTTTCTGTCTGTTCCCTCACTCCCACTCTCATATTCCTATAATTTATCTCACACAACTACCCCCTCTATCTTTTGTCTCTTTCCACTCCTCCTCTCCCCATCTGTACGCCAATGCTATCATCTTTCTCCTCTTCCTACTCGTTTATCTCGACCAAACATTGCCTCTTTTCCCTCTCTCCCTTCCTCTCCTCTTTCTTTTCTCCCTTGCTTATCCTTTTCTTTCTCAATTCTCTCTCTCATCTGATGTATGTACTGACACTGACACAGACATGATCTCTTTCTCTCCCTCTATCTATCTTTCTTCCTGTCTTTCTCTTTTTATCCCTATTTGCTCTTTCGCGCTGTCATCTTCCTGTGATTTATCACAACCATTTACTCTCTCTCTACCTATTTTTCTATCTGTTTTGTCTCTCTTCCTCTCCCCCTTTTCTTATCCTTATCAACTCTACCTGTTTGTCTCATCTTTCTATTTATCTCACACTCACTTCTACTCCCTCCTTTGTATTTTCTCTCCCTTTCTTCCTCTCCCTTTCTTTCTTTCTTTTGTCTCTCTCTCCCTCTCATCTTCCAGCTAATTATGGCTATTATATTTTCCTTCCTCCATGACTTTTTCTTTTGTTTCTTTGTTTTTGTCCATTTCCTGCACTCTCAGTTGTTTCCCGCTCTCTCTCCCTTTTTTCTAATTTATCTAATATTTTCCCCTCCTTTTCTCCCTTTCCCTCTATTTTTCTCTCTCCTCTATCATCTTCCTAATACGTTATCTGACAAAACTATTACCTCTCTGTGTTATCTCACGTCTGCCCATCACCTCCTTTCCTCCCTCTCTCTCTCCTCCCTCCTTCTCTCTCTCCACTTCATGCTTCTTTCTCTTCTCTTGTTACAAGCCGATCAATCTTTGGCGCGCTCTCAGCTGGCTCTTAAAGGTGACTGACATAACGCTCGCTGCGCCTATAAATACACTTAATACAGAAATACATCATAATAAAAACAACAAACCTGCATAAAAAAAAAACCAAACATATTGTGCTTTTCATAGATTTTAATGTCACATGATCACAACAACACTGAACAACACAAGATTGCACTTCCCCAAAAGCAAAGACGATACAAAATAGATAAAGATTCCATGAACATTTAGCATCAAGTCTCTTATTATTTACAATCATTATGACAACCACAATTTCAAAAACAGTTGGGACACTTAAAGGTGTAAAGGTCCCTGCCTGAATATGGACTTCTTCTATGGAGGTTGCATATTTTTGGGCACCGCATAGGCTAATTTTCTAGCTATGTACTCCTCACATTCAGTAACCTAGCCCGAGATCGCACTCAGTATTTATCGTGTGTATATTTTTGTTGCAATAGTGGAGAAATTTGTGATTTAAAAAAAAAAAATTATGTAATAAGGTAAAGTCTTTTGAGCTGAAAGTTGAAAAAGTAAATTCCAGGACTAATTACTAGTACATTCTGCTATTTATTTGTTGCAGCTCAGGCCTTTTAAGGATACTGTCTATTTAAAAATCCTTCACAAGTATTATCTTGCAGTATTTTTATTTTTAGTGACAGCAGTAGTTTCAATATTCTCATTTATTGCTGTATATCTCTGTACCAATATATCATGCTAAGGCGTAATTGTACCTTAACCTTAAATACATATATCTTCAGCCATATTAAATATTAAAAAAAGAATCGTTTTTTTACCAGTCTTTGTTGACTTTTTCGCAACACTTTTGAAATTTCTATCAACGAGCCTAACATTGTTTCGGTAGGCCTGTCTGATAATATTCCAGGGTAGTTCTTTTCAATTTTTTCTCAGGCTGCATCTTTGGCTGTCAGATCTAAACCAGGTCTAAACTAGATCTAAACGTCTAAAAGTCTAAAAAAGGACTACAGCATAACCTGAGTTTTTTGTGAGCTTGTGAAGCACCAAAATCACGTCACGTACAATAGTTTGAGAAACACTGTCTTAGTATATTAGTGAAAGAAATAAAATTCTGTTTTACGACATTCATCAAGTCAAAAAAAAAACATTCTGGCTTTTACAAAATGCCCCAACTTCTTTTGAATTTGAGGTTGTATTTCTTGGCATCGTGAGAACTGTGAGTCATCTATTTAATGGGTGAATCCAGGATCTCCTCGTACTCCTCCCTCTGGCGCCTGGGCACGACTCTCGATGGCAACAACTTCATCGCCACCATCCAACTCACACTGATCAAAATAATAACCTCCCCGATGATTTCGAGTGCGGAGGGCGCTTCTGGCAGCACGGCGAGGTAGAGGAGCATGGCAAGGGGCACCTCCACAGTTTGAGAAGCCGAAACTATGGCGGGGTGAAGGCGGGTGAGGGCGTGGGTCATTCCTAAGAAGGCCGCGACAGAACAAGTAACAAGACCCAAGATGAGACCCCAAGCTTGAGGACTCATCGGCCAAGACCACCCCTCCTGGAGCAGAGCCAGAGTAGCAGGAGATAGAAGGCAGCCTGTCCAACTCACTGTGAAGAGGGCAGTTCCTAGGCCGATTTTTTCCTTCAGAGATCGGTATGCGACGAGCGCTAGGGCCATCCACAGTCCCGCGAGTGCAGACAGCGACCAACCAAACGCCCCTTTCCAAAACGTAACAGGGTCGGAAGGTGTGTCCACGTTGTATTCATCGACAGTTGGAAGCAAGACTAGACCCAATCCGAAAAGTCCAGCAATTATCGAGATCCCGTCCGTCAAACCTAAGCGTTCTTCGAGAAGCAAAAACGCGAGGATGGTGGAGAGCGCGGTGGTCGTGAGTCGCCATGTTGTCGTAGCGTTGCTGTTGGAGATAAAAGTCAAAGAGGAGTAAGCGCAACATAGAGAGAGTGAGTACGCAATACCATAGAAGATTAGATGGAGCCGGTAGCCGCTTGGACCAAACGGATTTTCACCTTTTTGTAGCGGGACTGCGACAGAAATGAGCTGAAAGGCCGATCTCACCAAGAGCAAAAATAGTGGACCTAGTTTGAATTGTTCGGAAGCAACCCGAGTTAGGACAATGATGACGCCGTGCGCTACCCCCGCTCCAAGTAAGCCCACCCACGTCATCCGTGAAGCAGACACCGAAGCTTCTCCAAAACTAGCCAACTGCTCCCCTACGCCTTTACTTGAGGATCCCTTGGGTGCTCTACCATCCCCGCCCTCTCCACTGGTCCCTGCCGCGGCTGGAGATTTCGGGGTGCTATCTTTGTCCTTTGAGGTAAATAAAGTCAGCGGCCATTTCTTGCCTTCTGTTAAACGCTTTTTGTCCGATGTCTCCTCTAAGAAAGACCCAAAGTCCTCGAAGGATGGCGCGTCGTCGTAGCCCTCGTCTCCGGGTTGGGGAAAGTGGGTGTGGATGCCCGGTTGGGGGGAGTAGGGGGTGCGGGTGGCATACTGAGCGGTCACTGTGTGCGGGTGGATCTTTACTCTTTTCTTAGAGGTGCCCAGAAGGTGAGCCGACTCCATGGTGGAACGTCAGAATGGACTAATACCTGAAACAGCAAAAGCAAATCTGGTAAGTCTTAGTTTTAAGGTTTTGTCATATAACATACCACCATTTTTTTCTATAAACACCAATGATCACAGAGTCGTATTTTGACTGATTTATGCATATTTGAGTAGTACCCTCTTCCTGTCCATTGTGCGATTGTTCTCCAGGTCATTTAAGTTCAGTTGTGCAGTTTTAGACCAATATTTATCAAATAACTTGTAACATTTCTGGTGGTGGACCCATCAAATACTTTTTTCCATGTCTAGAATGTTTCATTGTATAGTATTAGTAGTATAGTATAGTATAGTAGTATAGTATTAAACCTTTTTATCTTCACGGAAACCAAACCAGACCAAGTTACAGGTCAGAATGCCTGTTTTTTAGGTATTTTTGAGCAGTAAAGCCACATGTAACTGAATAAATGTGAGGTAGAGCTGTTTAATGTCACACTGTGGAACATTCCAGGCAGAGCAAAGACATATGATATAGAAACAAGCAAGTGACGGACCCCCAACCTGTGAAAAAAAGCATTTGTTTTGTTTTTTTATTCTCCTTCTATGAAAAATAAGCAGTCTGTGAACAAATGCGCTAGGTAAGAAAGACAGATAGATAGAAGTGATTGTACAGTGCTTCTAAGTGCACTTAAAATATAGCATTTCCTTGTTTTCAAACCCCTCTCTGTGCACATTGCTCACTCAAACTCCCTCTCTCTGGACACATACTTGGTATCTCATATATCTTTAATATCCGGGACAATAATAGCAGCTGACTCACATCTCACTTGTGCCTGGGCATTGTCTGCAACCTGCTCTGTGCCCATCTTAATCAAACCAATAATCTGAGACTGAGAAATGTATTAAACAACATATTGATATTACAACATAGACATTATTTTTGGAAGGAGTTGAAAGTAAAACAGAAAATATCTTGTCTATATGCAAAATCCTCCAAAGTCTTCTATACATCAAGACTTGTCGATCCATATCCCCATATCAGATTGTTTAATTTAATACATTCCCATTCCTCTGTCTGTAACCATCTTAATGAAATTCAAATGTATAAATATTGAAGTTAATCTGCCATAAACACTTAATTCAGTCTGAAGCAGCCTATATCGACTTGAAAGTACTTTTTTATTCGTCAGTACAGCATTAACCAACTGTTTTTCATTAAGTCTCTCCCCTAACCAGGACCCCAGACGCTTGTATTGATCGCTGCCTCCTGAAAATGTGTTGTTTAAATCCATTCTGTATTTTTTTCTTGCATTTTGAGAGTGCCTCAAAACTTTTTTTTTTGTCGGTGATTGCTAATGTATGCGTTGTGTCACCATGGCAACACCTGAATATCCCGCCATTAGAGATGCATGTGCGACACCCCGGGCTGATGTCACTGGGAGACACTCGCTATTATAGGCATGAATACGATTTAATGGTGATCATCAGTTAAACCAAATAACCCCGACATCAGTTTATTGCAGAGAATGCGACTCGTCTTTTTACCCTTCAGTGTCGGAAGTGGTTTGAATACCGATTACACAGGACCTTTCCAACTTATTAATCCTCTGCCTGAAGCACTGAATTTCTCCTCCTCCCTCAATCTGTCTCTCTCTTCCCCCCTCTCTTTCTTTCTTTCTGTCTCACGCTCTCTCTATTTTCCCTCTCTCTCCCTTTCTTTCTCTCTCTCTTTCTCTCACTCTTCCTCTGTCTTTCTCTCTCTTTTCCCACCTTTTCTTTCTCTCTCACTCCCTCTCTTTTCCCTTTCTCTCCCTTCCTTCTGTCTGTCAGTCTCACTTTGTCTCTCTCTCTTTGTCATCTCTCTCTCTCCATCTAGCTCTCTTGCTTTCTCTCTCTCTTAGCCTATTCTCTTTGTCCCTCTTCCGGTGTCTTTCTTTCTTTGTCTTTCTCTCTCTCCCTCTCTCTCTTTTACCTCTCTCTCCTTTTCTTCTTTCTGTCAGTCTCACTGTCTCTTTCTCTTCCTCTCCCTCTGTCTTTCTTTCTGTTTCTCTCTCTCTTTCTCTCACTCTCTCTTTATCCTCTCACTTCCTTTCTTCTCTCTGTTAGTCTCGCTTTCTCTCTCTCTGTCATCGCTTTCTCTCCCTCTTCCTCTGTCTTTCTTTCTCTGCCTTTCTCTCTTTTCCCTCTCTTTCCTTCTTCTCTCTGTTAGTCTAATTTCTCCCTCTCTTTCTTGCTTTGTCATATCTTTCTCTCCCTCTTCTTCTGTCTTTCTCTCTCTCTTCCCTCTCTTTTCTTTCTCCCTTTCTCCGTCTCCCTCTTTCTCTCTCTCTCTCTCTTTTTGCCCTCTCACTTCCTTTCTTCTCTCTGTTAGTCTCACTTTCTCACTTTCTCTCTCTCTCTTTGTCATCTCTCTCTCTCTCTCTTCCTCTGTCTTTCTTTCTCTGTCTTTCTCTGTTTTCCCTCTCTTTCTTTCTTTCTCTCACTCTATCTCTTTTCCCTCTCTTTCTTTCTCTTACTCTCTCTTTTCCCTCTTACTCCCTTTCTTCTCTCTGTTAGTCTCACTTTCTGTTTGTCATCTCTTTCTCTCCCTCTTCCTCCGTCTTTCTTTCTCTGTCTCTCTCTTTTCTTTCTCCCTTTCTCTATCTCTCTCTCTTCCGTCTCTTTTCTTCCCCCGTCTCTCCCTCTTTCCCTCTCTCTCTTTCGCCCTTTTCCACCCCATATTAACCTCCTAATTCATGCCGACAAGCCTCACTCTCCATATTCCTGCACCATCTGATCCCGTCTCCTTCACGGGCGACTGCTCCTCAGCCTGGAGTTTCTGGAGTTATGTCCCTCTGCAGGACTCTCCTTTGGCCACACAGGAGCCGCCGTCTCTGGGGCTTTTAAATCTGTTGTGCGTTTGCCAGTTCAGTGGATTCACCTGCTGTAGGGGAATAGCCCAGCATCTTCTAGGCTCAGTGGTAATTTGCGTTTAAACTAAATCTAATTTTACATAATGGGATACTTCCGAGACGTAACTGCTATCAGTGTTAGAGGGAAGAGGAGGAAATGGCAAACATTAAATCAATAGGTGATTAGAACTTAAAGGTGCATTAGGGAACTTTTCTGGCAACGTTATGGGATTGCCTGTAAGGGTCCACCGTAAGGGAGTAAACTGAGCTATACTGCACACTACAAAAAAGGATTTTCTAGCATAGTTAAACTGACTTGAATTAAGCAGATTTATCTTAAAAGACCAATTTAAAGATTTTTTTTACTTGTTTCAAGATATTCCATCCTGATATATCTTATCTAGATATTACAACTTATTCTAAGCACGTTTTATATTAAATCAAGCCAGGTTAAGCCTCTTTAACTTCATTCTAAAACCAATAAGGTGAAAAATCTTGCCATAAATACTTGAAACTAGTGTTTTCTGCTTAGAATAAGATTCGTATTTCGTCTTGTTTTAAGAAAACTTGGTAAGAGAAAACTTCTCACTGCACTGGCAGATAATTTCACTTAAAATAGGGCAATTTTACCTCAAAATTGGTATTTTTTTCTTATTTTTTGATAGGCTTGATAGAGTTGTTTAAAAAAAAAAGATAAGAAAAACATGTATTCTTACTGTGAACTTCACTATGGTGATAGATACTGCATTTTTAATGATTTTCTGTGGACCATACCAAAGCAATAACATCTCCATGGAGACAAGCAGGTAGACGACCCCTCACTTGAAACATTACATGGTACATCTTTAATTAAGCCTTATTTCTATGCAACCATGACAACCACTGAAAGCTCTTATTAAACAGCCCATTTTATCCTGATTTCTGATCTATGTTGATAATGTTTCCTCATGAAAAATATACCTGGAGTTGTGTTTTGCTTCATTCACACATGTTTAACACACAAATTCTGCATATTTAGGCTGAGTTCTTCTCTCAAACTGAAAACGCTCTGTTCCACCTTGTGATGTAATGTGGTAATACAGGAAGTGCTCCACTGTGTTTTTAAACTCCACGTGCCTTCACTATTCATCATGCGGATAATTTCATTGAAAAATTATTGAAAAAAATGCCAAATGTAGCTGTTAACTTGAAAACTACAGCTTCATGACATCACAAGGTGGAACATTTTGAATAATAAAGGATGACTCAAACATGTGTGAGTGAATGAAACAAAACACAACTCCAGGTATGTTTTTGATGACGTAACAACATTTTAACATGGCTTAAAGCTCACAAGACTCAATTTAGTGTATAAAATAAGTTTAATTTAAGTTTTCTTTCTGCTTTTTTTCTTTCCACAGCAGATGCTTTCCCTCTGAGGGGTGAGAAGCCTTGTTTATGTTGTCTGCATCGAACAATAGGACAATGCCCCATTATCTTACACTGTGTGGGAGGAGATAGATGACTGTACAGAAATAGACCTTTCAGTGATGTAAGATTCGCAAACAAATGAATACATGAACTCAGTAAAACAGGGCAGTCAAGGATTTTTTTTTTTAAAGGTGCACAGTGTAAGTTTTATGGTTTTGGATTCACTACTTCCAGGACTGAAATGATCCAAATGATTTTTAGCACATGACATCAAGTTGGACCAGGGTGTTTTATGTTTGAAAGAAGGATTTGTGTGTTAAACATGTGTGAATGAAACGAAACACAACTCCAGATATGTTTGTGATGAGGAAACAACATAAGAGATCAGAAAATAGCGTAATATGGGCCCTTAAAGTTACATAATTCTTAATCCAGTTTTTGAGTCGTACAGTTTTACACCTGGTGCCTACAGCAATTCCACTCTTCCAAGGTCGGGATTAACAGAGTACCATAACGCATATGATCCCCTGTGATACGTAATGTAATGCCGTAGATAAACCAGATAAAGCGTGCTCTAATTTAATTGGGACCGAGATTCAAATCACATCTAGTATTTTGGTAATATCCGTGTAAACTAGAGGTACAGTCTCTGCTCTGATCCAGTGTTGACTTGATGCTGGCCTTATTCACTGTTACATAAATCCAGTGCACAAGCTGACATTATGATAAATGTCAACTCATTTTAACACACTATCGGTTGGAATGGAAAACAGTTTTCAGTTTATTGTATATTCAAAAAACATGCATAAAGAAAATCCACAAATTCGAAGGCTATTATCGTGAAAGTACCTATTTTTCAGTCAGATTATCCATATGGGCCAGTGGCACGTTGCCCAGGGGCACCAATCATTCACAACCAGTGGGGAGGGGCACCACATGACACAAACTTTAAAAATATTTTTCGTAAAATGTGTATGTTATTCACTTGAAAATGTTAAATGGCCATACATAACTTGTCATTAGCACTAATTTCATAATGACGACAATAATACTAATGATAATACTAAGCTAATTACATGGACATAGTCGGATGCTGCAAGTTATTTTTGGCTTATTTGCCCAGGGGCACCACATTGGCTATCTGCTTGTCTCTATTGCTTTATCTGGAATGTTCCACAAAATGGCATTAAACATATCTATATAGCATTTATTGTTTATGGGTGGTTTTATTGGTCAAAAATAGCTTGTAACACATGCATTCTTAGTGATCTCTGTAACTGGTGTGTGGTGGCATCGCTTTGATAAATGGTCACACCTTTATACAACGCTTTTCCGCTTTCAAGGCACTCAAAGCACTTTACAGCAAGGTGCCACACACAGGGGCGATGCGGGTTAAGTCAGTATTCGTCTGTGGGAGCTGGAATTGCGCTGCCAACCTGTGGGTCAGTGGATCTGACCGCTCTACCAATGATGTTACTGTCAAAAGCGTGATTCAAACCGCCAACATTCGGACCAGTGGACAAACGCTTCACCAACTGAGCTACTTTCTTGTCTCCGCAGAAATAAACTTATTTAATGGCATACGGTGGAACATTCCAGGCAAAGCAATAAAGCTCTACATGTCGGACCCTTCTAAACGGTCACATTTTTATAGCGCTTTTCTAACTTTCAAGGCACTCAGAGCGCTTTACAACAAGGAATCACTCACCGATTCAGACACATTCATACACCAGTGTCCGCAGACACTGGGGACAAGGTGGGTTAAGTGTCTTGCCCAAGGACACAACGACAGCTTCATCTGTGGGAGCTGGAATCACACCAGCCGACCTTTGGGTCTGACCACTCGCCAATGATGTTTATGTCGAGAGCGGGATTCGAACCGGCAACCTTCGGATCAGTGGACGAACGCTCTTACCAACTGAGCTACTGTCGCTTTCCGCCCCTTCTCCGGAAAGTTACATCGTGCACATTTAACAACATTCATTTACCCTTTTCAGCACAGTTAAACTTCACTGAATCTGGTGATGTAACCTGAAACTTGTACATTTTGACCAACTGTGTGCATGTATCTGTATGTCTGTATCTCCGTGTGTATGTGTGTGTACGTGTGTGTGTGTAGTCCCGGAAGTGATTTGTTGCGATGATAGATGTGCTTGTGAATCACACCGAACCCTCTGCCCTCTGTACAGTCATGTCCGGCTGCACGTTACTGTACAAAGGTCACGCTCTCGTCCTCTTCTCCTCGTCTTATGGTGTTTGTAAATGATTCATTCATCTTTACTTAGGGTCAATTCGCCCGCGTAATAATACCATCAATAACAGACCACATCTTGTTCGGTGGCTATAAATATAGAAAGCAATTGGAAGTGACTGAGACTGATTTAATAATAGCAGATATGACGCTAATGTTTGTTCTCACTCAGTCTTTCAGTCATTACTCACCAGACAGGACGTTCACTATAAACAGAGATTAATCGTGCTTTTAAATATGGTAGATGCAGTATATTTACATGCTACTCTCATCTGATCATAATCTTTCGTCTTATAAAACACAAAGGAGCATCAGAGCCGCAGTTAAAATGTATATGCATAACAATCCAGCTAACCAAAGTGGATTGTGAGTGTAATTGCTATGAAGAAATATAGTAACATACGACCATCATTGTCTTATCAAACTCCAGGTTAAATATTGATCTTATAATAATGATTTTCTCCCTTGGGTAGACATAACATTAATTCTTATTCTGATAAATGTGTCTACTTTTGAGGCTTACATGCACTAAAAGTCTGATCACTACCTGATTTCTGAGTTTATCAGATTATCGAAATGAAATTAAAAAAAAAAATCTCTCATTTCTGATGAGTAAAAAACTAACATGGCAAATAAGTTAATTAAAAAGACAAAATTAGAAAGATTTAAAGGTGCCCTGCACAGCTTTTCTAGTGGAAAGTCTGCTACTTGCTTGTCTCCATGGAGGTTGCTTTGTTCTTGCTTTGCCTGGAATGTTCCTTGGTATAACTTTAAGCATATACATCCATTAATTCATTGTTCAAAAACACAATATTTCCTTCTGTGAATAGGGTGACACAGATCTGAATTGTATAGTGCTGTAACCTGCTGGTCCCTTGTGATAGAGGTTTAATCTATACTGTGGAACATTCTGGACAAAGCCATAACATTACCATGGAGACAACCAGGTGGCGGACCCTTCACTAGAAATGTTGCACCTTTAAAGTTATTTTAAAATTTACTCCATTGTATTTTGTCATCCAAACAGGTCTAGAACAGTTACTCTAAAACCCATTGATTACCTATAAACCTACATCAAAATCTGATCTAATTAGTGCGATGTTATCTGATTTTTACTGGCTGGATCAATAATTAGGATTCAGTAGGGAACCAGTATCCATCCCTTCTTATCTCTCTTTGTAATTTACTATTGTGAAGGCTGCTGAAACCTCTGCAATGCTACAACCGCAGAGTTAACAATAGTTCCACTTCTTCTCCCTGTATAGACCTTATTTTTACAGCAAATTTTCACCCCATATTAACCCACATGTAACATAAGGACGCGGCAGATTGGAAAAGACTCCCATATCGTAAATCATTATTGCTATACTTATGTAAAAGCAGACCTAAAAATACACCACAACCTATAACTGTTCTCTGTGATTCATCCTGCATTGCGAGTCGTTCCTATATTAAGGCTTGAGTTACGTATAGGGAGGTGCGTACGTCTGTGTATTGGGAATAGGTTATGTATGTGTGTGTGTGTTTTTTGTTTTTTTTAATCCTCAAGGTTATCTGGGTTCCTTCGATGACGCCAGAGATTTGACATGAACAAATTGAGTAGACACGTAAAAGTCCTTAATGGCAAACGTACGTGATGTCTTGTTCCAGCGCACTTTTACGCAGCGTACGGGAGCCTGGCTTGACGCCCCTTCTTCTGTACTTGAGGGGTTTTGTTGTGTAACCAAAATCTTGAATGAAATCTGTTTAGCGTTACGTTTATGGATGCATCATTTAGATATTTTTTGCAATCTGGTTTTGGCATAATTGTATTAGGCTACATTGTATAGCCTATTCATCTAAATATTTAAATACAAATCCCAGGTGACCATATTGAGGTTACGTTTCAATCAGCCATAAACTCACCTGCTTCGGCTTCTTCACGTTTTCGCAATCAGACCCGCTTCACTGCGCTCCATAGTTTAATCTTCCCCATCCTTATTCTTTTCTTTTCTCTGCGGTGCTTTCCACTCACTCAAGGACGTCGCTTTCACGTTATTTCCCAGTGGTGGTCCCTGTCACCTTAGCGCACCCTCTCCACCGTGCGCGCAATGGTGACCTGCTCCTGCCGCGCGTAACCCATCACTGAGGACCGAAAACAGACGCTCCTCCTCTGCCAGTGCTGCCACCGCTGTTGGACCAGATAGAAGGAAGAGAGAGAACAAGCGGTGATGCATGACTGCGCATGCGTAACAGACCCGTAATACCAGCGCCTTACCCCCCTGCTCGTGGCAATATGGCTTTCTGGCTCCCTCATCTTCGTAATAATGGGAGGATGGGTCGTAAAAGCTGAAGGGGAGATTTAATTTAGGCTCTAACCACAGAGGCGTGTAAAACGGGGGAGGTCAATCACAAGTTTGACCAGACGTCCCTGGTTACCCTGGACAGTCCCAGTTTTGAGCCCTGTATCCCCTGTCCCAACATTTATTTATCGAAAACCTATTATTTGTCCCAGTTTTGTACAAGACATGTCCCAAGAACCTCTTTTTTTGACCAATCTGATCCCTGCCAACAGTAAAGAGAGGCATAAATTGTCATTTGTTTAGGTAAAATACAAAAAAAAATCTGCTTAAAAACGACCAAAACACAAAGAAAATGCAACTATACTGGCTCACATGTTAGTCATGAATGGTCTCTGCATAACAATTTTTCTTAATGCCACACTCACACACTTTCACAATTTTATTACCACCAAAAATGGGGATGTCCCAGTTTTTTATTTTGAAATTCTGGTCACCTCACCAATGACAGATCAATATTTGTGAAGTTCTTGGGTTGTTAATATAAAACTCAATAGACTTTGAAGCCTGCTTTGAAGATGAGATCAGACATGAGCTGTTGGCATATGCTAATTCAATATATGTCCGTGCAAGGTTGTTCAAACACTGGGTTAAGACTGTTTTAGAGGTGCACTGTGTAACTTTTCTAGTGGAGGCTCTGCAAATTGCTTGTCGTCATGGCTAAAATGCTCCAAAAGTATAAAATTAAACCTATATCTGTGGAGAAAAGCTGGTGACTCAACCAGGCCATGTTACAGGTCAGATCTCTTCAGACGCAAAACCACTCAGTGAAAATGCAGCTTTTTCAAGGTATTTCTGATCAGTAAAAACACGTGTAATTGAATAAATTCTAGATAGTTTAATGCCATATTGAGGCAAAGCAATAACATCTCCATGGAGACAAGCAAGTGAACCTCCATCTCAACCAAGATCTTATGGTTTGTTGTTGTTTTAGGTGAGTATTTATGATTTGCCTCCATGTGCACTGATTCTTTTTAAGGGTACAGTATTTTTACTTAGTGCCATAATTACAAACCGGCTTTTAACACTCAGTAATACAGCGACACTTTGCACTTTGCATTTGTTTTATTTTATTGTTCACTATTTTGTTTTATATTATGTTGATTTTATTGGGAAGCACTTTGGTCACCTTGTGTGTTGTAAAGGCCTCTGTTAATAAACATTGAGTGATAGATAATTATAGGCCTATGCACAGTGTTTGCCGGCATTAATAGACTTTTAAGACAAATGCACTGTGCACAAATATTATGTATGCAGACCTGCTAAAAAGTATATCTAAAACACTGCATCAGTTCTACTCTGCAGCATGGCTATCTTTACACCCAGCATGAAGAATCGAGTTGTATGAAGGGTACAGGTGGGCGATATTGACAAAATGAAGTGATGCTCTTCTCTCCCGTTTCCCTCTGTGCTTATAGGAACCACTTGGGCCCTGTGTTGTAATGTTCAAAAAGCTCAGTTTGTGTTACAGTCGATGGTGTGGATCAAAAAGCAGGTCTTGGTCAGTGTGTGTGGGCTTCCTGAAGACTACTACCTGGAGTTGCTGGTTCTCTCTTATAATTACTGCACATCTAAGAAGGCCAGTTTATTCTCCTTGGCCTATTCCCATGTGAACTTGATGTTTGCAACCACAGCAATAATGTGCACAGTGCTTGGATGAGCAGCAAAAAGTCTGTTGTCCAGATGACAGAATTCAATTTTTCTTTTGCTATTGTACCTGGACAACTAACAGATTACACAGACAATATTCAGATGAGTTAAAAAATACTTGTTGTGCGTAGAACGTTCCAAATATGAACATATAAACAGCTCTACTTTACATTTATTCAATTATGAGTGATTTTATACCTTAAAAATACCACAAAAATCAGGCACTCTGACTGTGATCGGGGTCGCCTCTCCACAGATCTGACCTGTAACTTGGTTTGGTTTGGTCTCCATGATGATAGAAAGGTTTAATGCCACACTGTGACATAACATCTCCATGAAGAAAAGCATCTGACGGACCCAACACCAGAAAAGTTACACAATGCACCTGATTTAATTTCATTCTTTTCATAATTACAGTTCCTTTTTCATGTGTGTTTGAAATTAGAGCAATTCATTGATTAATTTCTGTACAGCCCCAAGCCACGTTTCTGTAATTTATTTAGGAACTTGAACAACTCTTCGCCCTTTTAGAATAGGCTGCATAAATAAAGATAGGATGAAAGGACCTACAGTATAGTGCAGTGGCTATAGAAAAGCGATCCAGGGCAAAGGCTCCATAATGGGGCTATTATCTTCCCTTTGTGCAATAAGAAGAGAATTACTTGTTTTCTGCTGGACAGATAAGTTCAATAAAACCAATGTACAGCTCCAGGAGATGACAGAGTGAAACGAAGACTTGGAATTAAGCCTGTGATAAAGCGTGATTCTGTGTAGTTTAGTTATAAAACATCAGTGGAGACTCAGACATAATGGTTTCAGATCTTCTTTTGAAACAGAGTCAGTGCCAAATTAAAGGGACCATGTGAGGCTATTTTCACATCTTTTTTATAATGTTTCCTCATCAAAAACATACCTTGAGTTGTGTTTTGTTTCATTCACATTTGTTTAACATACAAACTTTACATATTTAGGCTGAGTTCCTCTCTCAAACTGAATAATACAAGACGCACTCCACTGTTTGTTGTTTTTAAACTCTGTTGACTTTTGTTAAATCTTAGCAAAAATGAAAAAAAAAAAAAAACAACAGAGGAGAGGCACGGAGATCATCCTTACAGTACCTTTAATGATGTTACAGCAGGATTCAAGGCATCAGGGTGACAAATAGGCAAAATGTCAGAGAGTCTAAAGAACCTCCCGAGGTTTCTGATGGTCTGAGCGAGTCTGAGAGTCCAGGTGTCTAACAAACCCTTGTATATCATAATGATGAATATGATCTTTTAGCTGATACATAAGTCCAGAGCACTGTTCATTGTCAAGGCTGCAGCTGTAGTTTGTATTATTTAAAGTTACTGAACAGAACATTTTGCACTTTAGCTGTAGCAGCATTAAGTCTGAAATCAATACAATGAGACTATTGTTCACAACTCCATACACCTTCACTAAAATTATTTGGATAATTTCAGCCCTGGAATTGCCCATCTCTACTGAACTAAAGGTAAAAGGAGCTGTTCACTTGAAAACTGCTTCATCACAAAATGCAACAGAACATTTTAAGCTTTGGAGATGTAGACATACTAATAATAGGGGGTTACTCAAACTAGTGTTAATGAAACAAAACGCAACTCTAGGTATGTTAGACGGTAGAAGGTTAGAAGGTAACAACATTATATTCTTGTAAATTTGTAATTTTTCGTGTTATATTATAGTTTATTGTTTTCTACTTTATTTTATTCTGTTTTATTTATTACGGGTTTAGTGTTTGTCTACGTTTCGCGCCAAGTACCACAGCAATTTCCCAATGTCGTGAACCTGTTTACTCATATGGCAATAAAACCTTTCTGATTCTGATTCTGATTATAACATGACTTAAAGCTCAGAAGAGTCAATTTTAAGAGTCAATTTTAAGTATAACCATGAATGTACACCATCAGGAACCACTCTGTACATGCAAGCCCTTCACAGTCTTATTTTCTATAATAACTGCACATTCCCTTGACCTATGTGTGGCTTTGATTGCGCACATGTAATAGCTCACTAATGAGAATGAGCTCCTTTGTTTCACACACGTCACTGAAATAAACAAATCTTGCACAAACATGTTCAGCTGACGTGGGGACCAGCATCCCTCTGTATTAAAAATCCAGAGAGATCTCATTCTAGATTTGCCAGGCAGTATAATTGGTTTTGCTCTAGCCATGTTTCCGTTACAGTTCTGATCCTCACTCCTCCCAACACCAGCCCCACTGTAATTGCTTTGACATTTTGCCCTAGTATACATCTCATGGGCTGTGCTCCATCTGAAGTCACATTAACCTTTAGCCAAATTTAGCTGAGTTCAGGTCTACTGGTCCACGCCACGCCTCAAGCCACTGCACCTTTGTTAACACTGCAGTGAGTGACCAGGCCCATAGGGAATCAACAAGCCCAGTGATAATCAATGGAGAAAACACACTCACACTTGTACTATTGAGCATGTCATTAACTAAAGCTATGATCTAAATCTACCGCTGGAAATTAGCAGGAGCTGCATTCACGGCTCTTGCTGAAAGTAATTGGAAAATGTGGAAGGTCATGGGGACTATTTGATTCAAGATTCAAGATTGTTTATTTGTCATATGCAGGTTCAACACAACGTTTACAGTGCAATGAAATGCTTGGGATGAGAAGAACCGTTGACTTGCTAAAATATTCAAGTACTAATAGCATGCAATAAATAGTACTGTTAAAAAAGTGTTTGCAAATACAAGGGAAAAAGTAAACACTATAGTAAAATGATATAACAAAATATAATAAAATACAGATATAATAAAATTGTAATAGAATATAATATACAAGGTGCAGGTGGGGTTAAATAAGGTGTGGGTAGAGTATCTCACGGATGAGTAACATATTGCACATAATTGTATTGCACGTGGGTTGAGGAGCAGGTTATTGCACAGATAACAGTGACAGTGAGGTAGTGATGTCCATGATACATTCATATAGTGCAGCAGCGGTAGAGAATAATGTATCACAGGCAGTAGTTTAGTGCAGTGTTATTGCTTTGATTGGTCAAAGCATCAGAACAGAGGAACAAGCTGAAAAATTCAACTTTTGTTACATTCAGTTGGGAGAAAAGTACAGACATCTTTCCTGTCCACAAATGCACAAAGAGTTTATCATCTGCACGTCTTTTGCAAACTAAATAGCTCGTATTTTATTGACACAAAATAGACTAAAGTACGTCAGTCGGCGATGCCATGTTTGTTTTGGTTCATTTGGGCGCTTAGCCTTTGGTTTCTGCCCAAACCTCAAAATTGCAAAGCGATTAGTTGCCCGCCCAATTATCCGTACTCACTCCAAGATGGATTCTCATGAGTTGGTGAACTCATAAAATAACATGAGAATTTTAAGGCAACCCTGCTCACAGAAGAATGCATGTTTTTCCAAGGTATTTTTCAGCTGCACCTTTAAAATTTAGTTGGAACAGGTCAGGATATTATGTTGGAATTTGCTGTTTAACTAATCCTCAGATTGCAGATTTGTTGTCCTGGTTTATAGTTAATACCTCTATAGTTACTGGGCCTATCCTCATTAAACCAACATTGTCCCAGTCGTCAGCGTCTTCTCCGTCTGCACAAATGAACAAAAGTGAAATATGTTTTTCATAATGTTGAGAAAGTGTTGCCATTATGCAACCCCAAAGACGTGATTGTTGTCAGTTGAAATGACTTTAGTTTGTGAAGCTAATCCCAGACCAGTACTGATAAGGTTCAGTATTTGTAGATCATAGGGTTGAACATTTCTTTCAAACACAGTAAATCTCCCATAGAGGTACAGTATATAGGGTTTCATGCTCTCTATTCTAAAAACGATTAAATTGTACCAAGGCAACAGCTCCTACTGCTTTTCTAATTATGGGTTGTCTAAATAAAGCAATTGTTTCCTGGTCGATCACAGGCATTTTGTGTCTTAATTACTGAGTCTCGGTGACAAGTGAATTACACAGATTCTCCCGTCGTCATGACACCTGTTTGTGAGTCAGATCCGAACCATGTGCATCCAGCGTTCAAATACTGTTTATGCTGGCAATGTTAGTCCTAGTTTAGTCCTGGTAAAGTCCTGGTTTAGTCCAGGTTCAGTCCAGGTTTAGTTGTGGTTCAGTCTTGGTTCAGTCCTGATTTAGTCTGGGTTCAGTCCTTGTTTAGCTCTGATTTAGTCCTGGTTTAGTCCTGATTTAATCCATTTTTCCTTTCCTTACACTGGTTTAGACTTCATTGATCAGTGTAGTTGGTTAGGCTTTGTTCAGGTCCACTTTGGTCCTGATTTAGTTCTCTTGTTGTAGTCTTGGTTTAGTCTTGCTTGGTCAAGATTTAGTGCTAGTTTAGTTCTAGTTTAATCCCAGTTTAGTCTGGGTATATCCTGGTTTAATCTCGGTTTCATCCTGATTCCTGATTTCATCCTGGTTTAGTCCTGGTTTAGGGAATTGATTCTTAAAGATTAAAATGCTGGTTTTAATTTCAACAGTACAGCATTACAGTGTGGGTTCTGCAAAGTGGTCATAACATAATCTTTAAATCCATCCATCCATCCATCTTCTGCTGCTTAATCCAGCTGGGTCGCGGGGGCAGCAAGATGCCCAATCCTCATAGCACCTGACCCCCCCTATGAACCCCTCTGCAGGTGGTGAGCCCACAGGAGGGTGGACAACATGGTCCTTGATGTTAGTTCATAGGGGTGCGGGCATGTTTTAGGTTGATGGGGGAAACCGGAGTACCCGGAGGAAACCCATCCAGACACGGGGAGGAACATGCAAACTCCACACAGAAAGGCCCGGGTGACCCGGGGATTGAACCCGCAACCTTCTTGCTGTGAGGCATGAGTGTTGCCACTCAGCCACCGTGCCGCCCATAATCTTTAAAGATGTTTTAAATAACTACACAGAAATCCTTAAACCCTAATAATAAGCTTTGAAGGATTTAATAGACCTGAATATGGAGAAAAACTATATTATATAAAAATCCAATACAAGCTTAGAAGTCTTGTTTTAAAATTTTCCCATTAGTGGCCCCATTATCTTGCATTTATATTACACAACTGCAGACTGGCTATAATCACAAATATACCACTATAATCACAACTATACCACAAGTGCAAGTCTCCAACACTGTATATAGACTTCCATTGTAAATACCGTTCTTATTGTTAAATAGTTTACAGACCGAAAACTTACCTGCCTGATTTATCTCTTTCAGAAGTTTGCTTTTACCCTTGAGAACTGGCCTCCTTTGAAAACTCGCCCATTATATTCAGACGTACCATGTGTTTCTTTATTGAGAACCGAAAGAGTTGATTTTATGCACACTGTTGCCTTGACGATTACTTGATCTTACCAGCTGAAGTACAAAAACCTCCTTAAGCATAAATTGATTTAATCTTTTGCTGCATTGTGTTACCGAAGCATCTATAAAAATTGTATTTTCATCCTTCTATAGATCTTTATCCTGAATCTTAAGGACTTATTGATATTAGCCTCTAAAGGATATGCTTCACTTTAATTTAATAGTTTTTTTTTATAAACAAGACACTAAAGGTCCTATATCACTTGTGAGCTTTTAGTCATGCTGGAATGTTGTTACCTCATGAAAAACATAACCTGACTGGTGTTTTGTTTCATTCACACATGTTTGACCAATCCTTTATAGTTGTTAATCTACATTTCCAAAGCTCAAAATGCTCTGCTCCACCTTGTGATGTCATGAAAAGATACAGCTACTTTTGACCTTTAGTTCAGTTGAGTTTGGCAATTCCAGGGCTGAAATTATCCAAATTACTCTACTGAAGGTGTGTGGAGTTGACAGAAGAACTCCTAAATATGCATGTTTGTGTGTTAAACATGTGTGAATGGAACAAAACACAAGTCAGGGTATGTTTTTGATGAAGATACAACATTATAATATAGATCAGAAAATAGTGTAAGATGGGCCCTTTAATCTAATTTCAAATCTGTTTTTCACCAAGTTCCCATTTTACTGCAAAGGACAGAGAAGCAGGCCACAAACTCAAGATGTTATACTCAATACAAGTGTAGCCTTTAGCCAAAAAGCCTTTATAACATAATAATCTACTAAAATGGCCATGGATCTGCTCATAAACCAACCCGGACACAGGAGCAGAGGGACTATGAAACTGCATCAAGTGGTTCTGGGAATTGAACCTGACACCATCTTACTGTGGGGCTTAATGGGCAAATAATTTCAATCTACTTTATAATAATAATGCATGATAATTTATATAGTGCTTTTCAGACACTCAGATACACTTTACATTGATTGCAGTAGTCACTCTCTGACATTACTGTAGCTACAACTGCCCAGAGGCTGAGACGTACTGTAGAGAGGGCCGCAAATCTGTGCCGATGGCTTTTCCAACCACCGTCAATCACTCATTCACTCCATATTCAAACCCAAGGTGAAGTGTCTTGCTCAAGAACACAACGGCAGTATGGATGAGCCAGAGCTGGAGCTGAACTTCTAACCTTCCACTAATGAGACGACCACTCTGCCACCTGAGCCCCTGTTGAATCTTCATTTATTTATTTTTTTCACACATATCCAAGGATCTCGAGCACTGTAGCCATAGTGACACTTCAAAACAAAATATTCTATCAGTTGAATGGTGAAAAGTCCTCAAAATGGCGTGTGTCACCAGGAAACCCTTGAAAAGTGAAGCCACCCAGCCTTCCTTGTCCGGTGCTTTGTAATACAGTCTGGCCCGAGGGGCATTTTACAGTGACCACATCCTCAGAGCAAGAGAGGAAATTTGCACTGACAGATGATGTGTTGTTTTATCCCTACATTAGCTTCGGGCCATTTCTCCAAAGGATGAGAGGGAAAGTAGAAGTGTTTCCATGGTTACAGCCAAAAAGAAGAGGCCATTTTAGAGTACGGGAGTTATTCATTCATTCTGGGCAGCATCTGATCCTGTAGCTGCAGTTTGGGGATTTTCGGAAACGGGTAGAGAAAATATAGTCTGGAACATTCTGAAAGAAGAACTTGGGAAGAAATGTAGATTAACCAGCAGCAGGCAATGAAACAGGAGATTGGATGAGATTAGATAGGACCTTTATTGATCGAGAAGGAATTTCCGGAAATGCAATTACAACATGGTGGTTTCAAGATAAGACAAAGCAGCCAAGGTGTGATAAGCGAGATTTGGAGATTTAAAGGTCCTATATTACAGAAAACTGACTCCTGTGAGCTTTAAACCATGTTATACTGTTGTTACCTCATCAGAAACGTACCTGGAGTTGTGTTTTGTCCCATTCACACAATTGAGTAACCCTTTATTATTAGTCTGTCGATATCTTTAAAGCTCAAATGCTCTGTTCCACCTTGTGATTTCATGTAGTTTTCAAGTTAATGATCCAGTCATCCGTGATTCTAGTGGAGATGTATGAAGTTTAAAAACACAGTGGAGCATTTCCTTTATTACCACATGACATCACACGGTGTAGTTTTTTCTGTTTGAAAGAATAACTCAGCCTAAATATGCAGAGTTTGTGTGTTAAACATGTGTGAATGAAGGAAAATGAAACTCCACATATGTTTGTGATGAGGAAACAATATAGCATAGATTTAAAAAATAGCGTGTTATAGGTCCTTTAAATATAACAAAATATATAAACTTAGAAAATAAAAATTATAGTCATTTTGATGCATTGTTCACTAAATCTGGCTCTCCAAGCTTATCATGGTGTAAATTGATATGACTTCTTAGTTCCTAGAGCCAAAAAACAAGTTTAAATTTTCTTGCAACACTTTAAAAAAAAATACTTGAATTATGGATAGAAACTGTTGCATAAGAAGTCTGTCGTCTTTGTGCATGAATAATTTAGTAGTGAGCACTAAAACCTGTGCAAAAGTCTAAGTATCTTTTGCTTAGTAATGTAATCTCTTCTCCATAGACATGTTTGCAGGAATGTTCATAACATGGTATTAAACATATCTTACATTTATTCCATTACAGGTGGATTCACTGCTATCCATGGGTTTCAGAAGGATGAAAACTTGTGATTGTTGCCATGGTGATAAACAATTTAAACCAAATATTACACCATTTGAATGGGAAAAAAAAGTCCTTGAAATGTTGCGTACAGTATAACAGGAAGCTGACACCCACAAATAGAAGATATCTTGAAAAACATGTATCATGAGTGGGCTTGCCTCTCCACAGATCTGACCTGTAACTTGTCCTGGTGGCATCATGTGCTTGTCTCAGTGTTTCTCGCTATACTAAGTGAAATATTCTGGAAAAAGACTCGTGAAAAGTTACACAGTGCACCGTTAATTTATTGGTTATTATATTCAGCCCCTTCAAGTGTGAAATTGTGAGACTGCTGTAATAAAAAGAACAACATAAAGGGAAAAAAACAGTGGATGACAGACCTTAATATTGCTGATGGTAATAAAATGTGCTTGTTTTTGCTGAAAAGGCCCATGAACGCTGACAGGAACATGGATCACAAAGATGCTTAAAATGGAGAAAACCAGGGACTTGTATTCACCACTCACCAACTTTATATACATGTTTTTACACCAGTATCTTAACCTGTTCATGTTCCAAGGAAGCTGATACTGTATTGTAGTTTTCTTAATTAATTTCTGTATACGTCAACTTTAACATGGGAATTATCAGCACCCAACAACTGCTCAATCTGCTGTCTCTTACACCATCCTCAAGGACACCCGCTAAACCTTATATTTACCCCCAAAAATTTAGGTGGAAGTTGAAATCTGACTTTCTTCTGTGTAGAGCTTGTTCCCAATTCAAATTAGAGCAGTGAGTACAGCAGGATGACAGCAGACTCCAGAGATTCAGCTCCGGAAAGAGTCCAGCCTTTCGTTTGTGCTCCAAAGAGTTCAGAAACAGATTCCTTTTGAAGCTTAGTCAGGCATTTTAGGAAAAATGGGCTAAAACATAATTAATAAAGGACCTTAAAACACATTAAGAGGATATAATGTGAAAAGAACACATCAGAGTTGACTAAAAATTTGATTAAAAAAAATATGATATCTCTCCAAAAATTTACTGTAATCAACTTGATGTTTTGAACTGCATTTTGTTTTCTTATGACAATAAAAATAAAAATAATGGATCTTGAAAATTATATATTCGGATAATATTCAGACAGATTATTTCAGCAGTTTTCTTTGGATCCAAATAATGTAACAAATAGTTTCAATATTCCCCCAGCAAAAATATAATCACTCTCCAAGACTGAGAAGTTACTAAAATAAACTTGATGCTCTAAACCAAATTTTGTGGTTTTCTTGTGACAGTTACAATAAAACAGTTAATCTTGATTCAAACATTACCCAGACGAATATTTTCAGAAGTATTTCCTGTATCTCAGTGCCACTGTATTTTCCTTTGAGCAGGCTAATAAAAGGGACCAGGAGTGATTAGTCAAAGCAGAACATGACAAGTCAATCAGCGCATACTCCAGTGGATCAGAAATAATTGGTAGCAAGGGAATAGATCTGCATACTGAATGTGAAAATGGCAAAAATGAAGCCAATTTTCATATAATTTAAATACACGGTAAGTTGATTTGCCATTTGAGAACCACTTACTGCACCATCCTCAGTTGTACAATGTGTATATGTATAATTATCATGCCAGCCAGAACCACGCGCATTGACAAAACTTTACAAAGACGAATGGACCTGGAGCTGTACCTGTCTCTCTGGTTTCAGAGGGCGCGACTGACATGTCAGTCAGAGAGACGTGCTTCATTTGTGTCAAAAACAAACACTGCTCACGCTTAAAAAAGGAAAATGACAAGGAAAAAACATATAACGGATTGAGAAACAGTGTGGATTTTTTCCGAATCAACAATCGAAGCACCAAACTCCTATTTATCTCAGGTAAAATAAGTTATATATTTTGTTGTGAATGTTACGTGAATTTTGGAGAGGAGATGTCTTCTGCATTTGAGAGACACGTGGTACAAATTAGCACATGTGGTTGGATTTTCACCCTCTTGTCCAAACGAAATGTAGAAGAGTCTGGCTGGTCAGGCAGTATTTATTTATCTCTTCTGTAGCAGTATAACCATCAATCTCCAGAACCATCGGCCGTTCCATTTTCTCAAAAAGAAAATTGCTGGAAATTTCAAGATTGGAATCTGATGTCCCCTGAAAATTACAGCTGAAGTTAGGACAAAATGTCTTATTAGTGAGCAGAAGAAAAGATGAATCAAAAATGTTTTCAGGCAGGTTTATTATTCTTAAAGTAAAAAGGATGAGCTTAGAAATGACATCCTGAAATGCTGTGAGTGTTGGAGAATGGAGAAAGAAATTCAATCTGTTTTTTAACACTGAAGTGAGGACAAACCTTTTTTTTAGTCTTCGAAAAGAAGAAAGATGAAAAAAATGAAGAGGCAGCAAAAGCTTTTGATTCATAGAAGAACAGGTGAAGGAGAGAATGAAAAGTCTATCTGTCTTTATAACAATGTGTCAAGGGCAGAGCTGCACCTTGCCCCATCTTTTCTTTTCTTTTGGTTCATTTATAGTTGGCTCACACTTCAAATTATTCATGTGTTTTTGTTAAATTTGAGTTCAGTGTGTTCTGCATTCCTAGCAGGGGGTCTGTCATTTGCTTGTCTCCATGGAGTTGTTTTGTTTGCAATGTTCAGGTGTTTATTTTGCTCAAAAATACCTAAAAAAACATGCGTTCTAACTGCGAGCGGAGTTGCCTTTCCACAGATCTGACCTGGATCTGCTTTTCTCCATCAAGATGCAGTAACAACAATAACATCTCTATGGAGAGCTGGCAGCTGACCCTCCACCAGAAAAACTTACCAGAAATGTTACAAAGTACATCTTTAAAGGACCCTTATTAAGCTATTTTTCTGATCTATGATATAATGCTGTTTCCTCAGCACAAACATACCCGGAATTGTGTTTCGTTTCATTCACAGACAAACCCTACATATTTAGGCTGAGTTTTTCTCTCGAACAGAAAACACTTTTTTCCACTTTGTGATGTCATGTGGTAATACAAGAAGTGTTCCACTGTGTTTTCAACTCAATACATCTTCATTAGAATAATTTGGATAATTTCAGCCCTGGAATTGCCAATCTCATGACATCACAAGGTAGAACAGAGCTTTTGGACTCTGGGGATGTAGACAGACTAATAATGCAGGCTGACTCAAACATGTGTGAATGAAACTAATTTTGTGTCAGTTTTGTGTAATACAGGACCTTTAACCAATGGAGTTTTATCTGACTTTCCCATCACCCACTATCCTTGGATTTCAAGTTGCTTTTTATTGACCAAAACCCATGAATAGAGTAAAGGCTTCTGTTGTAACTGCTGAAATCTAAACTATAAACCTTTTTCACGACGTTTTCAAATGGCTCAGTGTAATAAACTTGTATGTATGTAGGTTTCACGTGTGTGTTCGGAGGTTGGATGTTTGTGAAGCGTAATGGGCACACCGTTATCCAAAGAGGAGGTCTGAGTCTGGTCTCATTACAGAGGAGCTGATGGAGCCAAACGAGTGGAGCGAGACTGGGACATTCATCACTGCAGTCAGATACAAGAGCAGAGAAAGGCAACGCACTGCTCTAATCTCTACATACACCACTTACAATGATAATAATACATTTTATTTAATAGGTGCCTTTTTATACACTCAAAAGAACAATATGTCTCACTGACATTTTATATCAGAAGAACACAAAGGAGTTATCTGCCAAGATAAATAATTAAGTTCAAATACTGGTCACTGTTTTGCAGCAGGGAAACATAATTTTCTAATCTAATCTATCCTGTTCCTACCTCCCACAAACCCTTTGGCCCATGTCTAGTGTTCACATGCATGACTTTGCCACTAGCAGAGCTTTAGAGCAGCTTTACAGACTCAGAAGTAAAGCAGAGTGCACCAGAGCACAGCCAACGATACAGGATTTTGTCACAGTGGACATTAGGGAAAACTAATTTAAGAGAAAAATGAAATATTTCAGCTTCATGTGGTTCACCTAAGGACACAGTGGTAGTATTGCATATGGAAATGTGTGGCCAGCCTTCCAGTAAATTAAAGAATATAATAACTAAACTTGCCCCTACGTTATCCTCTGATCAGACATATCATATTCAAGCTATTTAGACAGTCAGTAAATCTCTCCTCTTTCTCTCTGCTACATCTTCATATCTGTCTTCCCAATCTCACAGCAGCAGTAGATCCAACTTCCTCCTCAGCTTCTCCATCATCAGAGTCTATGGGGATAGATCATTTATTAGACAAACTGTTCAGGTAGCTTAGTTTTTGAGTTTTTTTTTTGCTGGAAATTTAAAGATGCATTGTGTAACTTTTTCTGGTTGAGTGTCCGACACCTGCTTTTTTCTATGGATAAGTCATTGCTGTGCCTGAAATGTTCCACAGTAAGACATTAAACACCTCTACTTTACATATATTCAATTACAATTGGTTTTATAGCTCAAAAATACCTAGAAAAACAGGCATTCTGACTGTGATTGGAGTCGCCTCTCCACAGATCTGACCTGTAACTTGGTCTGGTTTGTGGTTTCTCCATGAGGATAGAAAGGTTTAATTCCCGACAAACCAATAACATTTACATAGAGAAAAGCATTTGATGAACCCTCCACCAGAAAAGTTACACAACGCACCCAGAAACCAGAGACATATTTGCATCTAAAATGTAATTTCATATCGTCATGGTGATGCCTTTCTTTGGCCGCACACCTCCCCCTGTGCCCCGTCCGCTGAATATTGTGGCTGGACGTTGTTCTGTGGTGTTGAGAGGTCGTGTTAGACTTGAATGGGTTTTCTCACAGCTAGCAGAGCGCTCGGGTCCTCATACATTTTACATTAGCACTGTGCAGAGAGGAAAAGCCTGGGAGAGTGTGAGAAATATGTGGAGAGGCAGAATTGAAGCACCATGAGCGAGGTCAGAGGAGATTAAAAATAGAGCAGGTGGAGAAGACATGCATCACTACAGAGAAAAAGAACATTTAAGGCTTCTATCTAATCATTATGTTTAAATGTGCACTATAACTTTTTGGTTGCAGGTCTGTCACCTATTTGTTTCTATGGGTATGCCTGTGATGATCCACCGTATGACATTAAACTGCTCTAATTTACTTTTATTCAATTACAGGTGGTTTTATAGCTCAAGAATACCTAGAAAACAAGGCATTCTGACTTTGAGCAGGGTTGCCTCTCCACAGACCTGACCTCTAAATTTGTTCTGGTGCAGTCTCCATAAAGATAAAAAGGTTTCATTTCATACTGTGAAACATGCCAGACAAAGCAATAACATCTCCACTGAGAAAAACAATGTGAGATTCAAACTTCATAGTAGATATTGGGGTTGTGTTTAATGTTGCAGCAAATTTTAGGTATGTATGGTGAACCAATAGAGATGTAGGCCTATATTGTAAAATAAATCAATTCATAGTTCACACATTAAAGTCCTACACTACAGGAGATCGTGTGAACTTTTAGCCATGTTAGAATGTTGTTACCGCCTCAAAAACATACCTGGAGGTGTGTTTTGCTTCATTCACATGTGTCTGAGTAATCCTTTATTATTTGTTATTAGTCTGTCCACATCTCCAAAGCTCAAAATGCTCTGTTCCACCTTGTGATGTCATGAAGCGGTAGTTTTGAAGTTAGCAGCTATCTTTTACTTTTTGTTCAGCGGCGAGAGCCAATTCCAGGGCTAAAATTATCCAAATGATTCTAGTAAAGGTGTATGGAGTTTAACAACACAGTGGAGCACTTCCTGTATTACCACATGACATCACAAGGGGGAATAGAGCGTTTTCATCTTAAGAGAAGAACTCAGTTTAAATGTGCAGGATTTGCATGTGAGAATGAAACAAAACACAACTCCAGGTATGTTTAAGGCGAGGAAACAACATCAGAAAATAGTGTAATATTTAATGTTTTGGATTCTACTGCCTGGTTACAGACCTTAGCCTCTTCCATTATAAGAACGTAACGACGATCAAATTTCTATCTGTAAAATGTTTTACTTGGCTGGTTGCCCCGTGTGGTGAAGAATTGGTAAAAGGCAGAGGTTCTCTATTTCACGAATGTTATTAAACTGCTTTGTTTTCTGCTCTTTTTTATTCCAGTTCCAACATTTTGAGATGGTTTGCAATAAAATGCCATTATGATAAATTACCGAATAGACTGTATTCACATTCTAGAAATTAATAACTTAAGAAGGAGGTCAGGGTCTTATATTGGCGGTTTTCAGATTCAAGAATGTAATCGTGTCATAATAAGAGGCGGGGGCAACAGCCAGTTTGCCCTATTGATCACATTGTACTTTGCTATGAAATATCCAAAAAGTATACTCACAAATGTAGAACTTTAATTTTAATTGGTGAATAGACCCAAGAACTTAATGTATTACAACAAAAACTCGCATTCGAACAATATTAACTTTAGCTTCTCCTGTAGGCCTATACAGACTGTATTAAAAATTACTAGTCTATAGAACAAATATACATAGCTCTATGGGAGATTTAGTCTTGAAATATTTTAACTTATGTCTATTTGACAAAGATTGATTCCATAAACTTGTCATATTATTTATTCCAAGGGGATGGACTGCTAACTTAAATATCTTTTCTATGTTATATTTGTTTCTGTGTTGCTGCTGCTGAACTTTGAACTTCCTTCAGGATCCATAACAAATCTATCTGTTTTAAATTCCTTTTCACAGGTAAGAATGACATTTTTCAGGTTGAATACTGGCAACATCTTCTGAGGCAAGTGTGACAATATTCTTTCACTTTTGTTCGTGTTTATGTTGACAAAGCAGACACCAAATACACTGAAACGTTTGCATCATTTTACCTTGACAGTCTAAAAGGCATTTGCTTCTCTGATCTAAAGTCAGAGACACTGCATTGCCATAGTCACAACATTGAGAAAATCCCCGGGTCGCCCGGGCCTTTCTGTGTGAAGTTTGCATGTTCTTCCCCATGTCTGGATGGGTTTCCTCCGAGTACTCCGGTTTCCCCCATCGTGGAGCATATTTTTGTGTGAATAAACAAACCAATCAATACCCGCTATCAGACAGATGATTTGCTGTTGTGAGAACAAAACTGAAAACTAGAGCGTAATTATTTTGAATGCGAGCTAATCTATAGACGACATAAATCTTATCAGACGCAAAAAAAAACAAAACAAGCAAACAAGCATATATGTTACACGCACAAATCATTAACCACCCAAAGTCATTTTCCTTGAGCTGTTACACAATATTGACGCTATAATTACACGTCAGTCATCTGTCACATTCGGGGGAGAGCTGAAGAGTTTGAGTGATGGATAGCTGTAATCCTGTTTCTTTAGGGTACTGACATTTATGGAAGTACTTTATAATTACCAGCATTTACAGTGGTCCATAAATCAACATAAGTGCTGTGTACACATGCACACCCAAAGCTGATTTTAATCTGATTTCTGGATATTGAAGATTATTTATATGACATGTAAACCACAAAATCTGGTGTGAGTGATCAGAGGGACCATGATCAGAAAGAGATTACATGATTTAGTTGTTTACTTTTCATTTTAATAATCTTTTAACTGGTAACAATCAGATTTAGAGTAAACACAGGTACTGTTTTGGAAGGAGGATTTTGACCCCGCTCGATTACACAGGCTTCAGCTTCCTGTTATATGCAACATTTTCTGTCCTTTTTTCTATTCAAAAGATATTTAGTCTTAACCACTCTTATCTTATTCTGAAACCTGTGGAAAATGTGCAACCAGGCCCCAGATATGTGGAAGAAGACGGAGGGATGGGCACATGACTAACATTTTTTTATACAATGACGTAATGTTTCTGATAGAGAGCATGCTACGTCCTTGTCTCCATGGAGATGCTATTACTTTGCTGAGAATGTTCCATAGTACATTGCCATAAGGACAAGCATGTGATGCCACCAGGCCATGTTACAAGTAAAATCTTTGGAGAGGCGACTCTGCGCACATTTTTTTAAGAATAAAATGATATCAATGCTACGCAGATATGCCATATTGTGGAAAGCAATAACCCTCCATGGAAACAAGCAGGTTGAATGCTCTATGCCAGAAAGTTTAGGCAGGAATACTTTGATATAAATGTGATTATTTCTCAAAGAACTGCTCTATAATAAGATTTCACAGTGTACCAAACCCAGCTCTTATTGATTCATTCTCATTCAATCAATCTCCCTTCACTTTTGCGTGCCAACATTTTCAGTCCTCTCTCCATTTAACCAGACTAGACCTGTGCCTCGAGTATTATGCCCCAAATCAAAATGCATTATTGGTAATAGCCCTTTTGAATAATCTCAAGCACTTTAGCAACGTATCCAAGGACAAACACGCTAAAGTAGATGGGGTACCAAACAGCAGACGTCCTTCACAATTCACTCTCTTACACAACAGAGCACTGGAGCAGGTCATTTTCCCTGTGACCTGAAGCTGTGTGTGTCCTGCTATATTTATGTGCCCATAAATCTAACACAGGAGGTGCGTGTGTGGACAGGAAATACATAAATTCACAACATAAATTATTTATATGGAGTTTATGTTTAACAGCCTGACCTAATGTGTGACACTGTCAAAACAAGAACAGATGAAGCACTTTGCCTCTGTGGACACATGAGGAACAGTGTGATTGGTCTAACAGGTGAAACTCTACCCCCGTAACCAGGTGTAATCAGGTTTCATCTTTAATCAGGATAGTCATATGTGATGTCACGTAGTTCTTGAAATTGCCATAGCCACTAGGGGCAGCGATCACTCAGATTTTGTCAAGCATTTTCACTAAAAAGCTGCAAATTTACCCAGTTTGCACTAAAATAGCCTAAAAAGGACAATAGGACCAGTAGACAATGAGTTTAGTGAGGAAAATAAAAAGTTGATTTAGTGTTTAGTTTCACTTTAAACTTATCATGTTCATCAGATCTGTGGAGAGGCAAGCCCACTCATAAGAAAGCGTTTTTGGGGTTACTATTTTTTTTTTTTTTTTTTTTTTATAAAACATGTAATTGAATAAATGGAAGATAGGTAAGTCTATCACCATACTGTGAAACATTTCAGGCAACAAAACAACATCTCCATTGAAACAAGAAGAAACCCACACAAGAAAAGTCATATAGTGCACCGTTAAATGAATGCGATTTTACTGTCATTGTGTCATTGGGCAACACATCTCACCATTTCACCAACGCACTTGCCCATGTTTGAAAAAGTGTGTGATTAGTGGAGGATGAAAAGTTTTTTAATCAAAACAAATGTATCCAAGAAGTTAAAACCTGACTGTACCGTTTTACTATTTGTACTGTCACCAAATTAAAAGATCTGTTATTTGGTATGACAGATTTCCCATTGAAAAAACCCAGGCCAAAAATTTTTATAATTGAGTGATTTTTCTGTCAAACATGCATATTTATGAAAACAAGTTCAGCTCCTCCAGCCAGGCCCGGAGGAGGTCTAAACGCTTGAACTAAAATACACTGAAAGATTGTTATTAAATTCTGAAGCCAAAAAGTGACTGCTTCATCTCTAGAGTACAGTTAAGCTTGAATAGAACGATGAGAAAATCATGGATTTTTCCTTCATAATAATCAAATCTGTTAGTGGTAGTTGTCAACATCATGGAAAACGGTGGAACGGTCAAATGTACGTGTATTTTGACTGCAGGATTGTGTTTCTTTACATTTGTGGGGTACAGTTTTACTTCTATAGTCAAATTACCTGTGATCATGTCTTGGGATTTAACCAGAGACTGTGTAAAAAAGTGGATTAAGGGAGTGTGACGTCACCCATAGCGTTTTGTTTCAGTCAAATGAAGCTCACTGAGGCTAGCAGTTATAGGAGCGGGTTTGGAGCCGGGTTCTATAATAGGATTAGGAATTTATTTATGGAGAAAATCGCGAAATAAAAACACCAGAATCAAGTAGAACGATGGAACCGGAAGAGCCCTCATACTCACTTCCTGTTTGAAACATGCCAGCTAGCGGCTATGTCCAAATTATTTTACCAATACAACTTTACAGGGGATACTGGCAGAGTGGTTAGCACATAGGTCAACTTAATGAATTAATACAAAACGTTGTCTGCCTGAGTATGTCTCTTAGCCAACCAATCATGTCTTGTCCAGGATGTTCTCAAGAGAAACACTACTTAAGATAAAGGTGCACTGCATAACTTTTCTATTTGAGGATCTGTTACCCACTTGTTTTGCTTGAAATGTTCCACAGTATGACTGTAAAAAACCTATATCATTTGCATATCTTCAATTGCAGTGTTTTTAATTGCTTAAAAATACCTCAAAAACAACTTATTGTAGGCAAACTTTCAAGGTTCTCCACAGCTCTGAATTGTGACTTACTTGTCTCCAAAATACTGTCCAACACATTATTAAATACAAAATATTAATAAAATACACACTAAATACAATGCTAAATACAATCAGTCAATTAATTACTGTCCCACTTTAACTGTAGGCTTTTAACTGTATGTTTTAATCGCACTTAACTTGTTTATGTTGTTATAAGGCGACCTTGGGTGTCCAGAAAGGCGCCTAATAAATAAAATGTATCAGTGAAGACATGCAGATGGCAGATCCTCCACCGGAAAAGTTACATATTGCGCCTTTAACAAGCAGTCAAACACATCCGTAGCATCTTAGCACACAAAACCACATATTGTAACCCAATTTTGTAGAAGCCCATGCTATTACTGTGATAATTTTTGATGTTTCCAATCACTAATCCCTGTTCTTAATAATAACTCATAACAATTAAAAAATGTAAATGTATGGTGTGGTATATACAGGTAGGACATGGCTATAGGTGCATTATAATAAGAATTATTTATATTCTGGTTCGACCCTGAGAGGAGGAACTGGCTGCAGCTTTTATAGATAAGACGTGTGGTTGCTATGGCAAACATCTGTGCATCCAATGACAACCAGACCTATGCTTTTGAAAATGTGTCTCATGTTCTGAGACAATGAAGTAGAATAAAGAGATGCTGTCAATAATCTGTTTTATTTACTGTTGATCAATACACTGTGATTACCCTAGCTTTTCCAGTAGACGTGTCCAAATTTGAACAGCTTTTTCAATTGTTAACATAAGCAAAAAATTAAATCCATTCTGGCAACCATTGCTGGGTTTGGAGGTCAAGATAAGTTTATTTGTAGACCACTCATATAATTAAATAAGTGCTTTACAGAACAAGGGTGTGTTCAGTCACAAACATTAAAAAAGAAGTTAGAAAAAGGGTATTTAGTTTAATTTTACTCCTATAAGATATTAAATGTACAAAACATATAATATATTTAGATGAACATGTTACTTTTTATTGTTTTGAAAATGCTCTATTCGCCAAAAACAACATATTAACATGTACTAATACTTTGCATCAGGCTTGTGAAGTTGTAGTGTATTGTTTTGTATCACGCCTTTGTATATTTATTGAAAATTGTAGACTGAGCTCAGCCTTGGACATAATTGTACTGCTAACCATAAACAAGGTTTCAATAGTGCCTAGGGGAGGCTGCAACGATTACTCCAACATGCATGGATGACATCTAAAACCACTTCAGGCATGTTTTTGATGAGGTAACAGCGTTATAACAGGGTAGAAAGCTCTAAAAATTGATTTAGCATAAATATGGATCTAAACTAAACACAGCTTTAAACCTGATAATTTATTATGCAATTATAGGTGCATTATCCTACTTACTCTTCTACGATATCTGCCAATTAACAAACGCCAATAAATTTAACCATCTCATGAAAAAAACTCAATTAAACGGCATTGTGTTAATCCTTTCTTCATTAAAGGTGCACTATATAACTTTTTGCTGTTGTCTCTCCACAGATCTGATTTGTAACTTGTCTGGTTTGGTCTCCATGAAAGTAGAAAGGTATTAAAGCCATACAGTGAAACATTCCAGACCAAGGAACGGGCCCTCCACCAGAAAAGTTACACAATGCACCTTTAGCGACACTTGAATACTGAGACAAAGGAACGAGCGAGGGGCACTGTTATGATTGTTTTCCGTTGGTGGAGGCAGGCAATAAAGGCCACACAGACAAGGATGAGTAATATGAGAGTATACAAGCGACTATCGGCTTTAACTGCGTCCAGCTACAAGGTCCACTGGAGACAAATGACACAGGGAGCTTGCTCATTTATTTTAGGCCCTTGGAAAACAGAAAAAAAAATCAATGGCCAATTTAAAATGACTCATTCACTCCCACTTCTAAAGTTTGGGAATAAAGTTATGATTTAGGCTAAGAGCATGATATTCTCTCTCTGCCAATGGCATTTATTTAAACCTCTTATGATATTATTAATGGACAATTAAAGGAGTGAATACACTATTCATAAGCCCTGTAATTTACACTCTGAGAAGCCTAAAGTATGCTGCTAGGGCATGTTTTAATTTTGCACAATTAAAATATCAGATTATTGTGATATTATGTGCATAAATAAATCAGGTTTATAAGTTTTGCAATCTCATATATTATTTATTTAATGATAGGCCTACTTCAGCAGCCACAGCTACCGCTCATTTACAACCCCTCTGACCACTGCCAGTCACTCACACATCACAGTCGTGCGGGCAAGGTGAAGTGTCTTGCCCAAGGACACAGTGACAGCTGAGTAAGAATCAATTTGTGGACAAAGTCTCTGCAGGCATAAATAAACTAGAAATAAATCTGTGTATAGCCTGCATGGCACACTTGTGGATTCCTGTGGCCTAAAAGTGTGTGTGCAATTACAGTGATGTATAGCTCCAGTTAAACCGTCCAGACTTGGGCCCATTATGATGTTATTCGCCCATTTGCATGTCGTCTGTCTGTGCCACAGAGCCGTAAACCTCCACAGAGCCGCCTCCACACATGTGCCAGTGCTGTGTTGGCGGGTCCTGCGGTTCCTAGGGTCCCTCCCATTCCTCTGCTCGCCCCTGAAGCGCGCCTCCGCAGCGGCTCGTCGTGTGCGCTGTGTCCGCCAGAGGGCACCTCCGGCCCGGTCTGAGGCTGCGCCGCTCCCGCTGCATCACAGAGACCGGAGTACCACCAGATGGCGGTTTAGGATTGCTGCTCTTCTCTCAAGGCGCGGTTCCGCTCGCACGGCCAATTTTCAATATTAAAAAACGCACCTTATTAAAACAAAAATTGCTTTATTGTTCCGGTAGGAGATAATCGGCTCGGAGATGGTCGTAAAAGGTGAGTGTGCGGTGTTTTTGTGCTGTTTTGTGGTAGGCAGGCACACGGAGCACAGATTAAAGATGGTGGACGTAGACAGGGAAGACTGGGCGATGGGGGATGGGCGCTAGCGGCTTTCTCTCTTCCTCAGTTACATTACAGCCTAGCGGAGCTTTTAGCATCAGAGCTAGCCCCAAAATTTGGCCACGACAGCTCGGTAAAGGCGCAAGTGGTCACCAGCGAGCGGGCCTTTTGACACCTATCCCCCGTCGGCCGCGGAGTTTGGCTTGTCAACAAATAAAGATCCATGCGGTGTGACGTGTTTTCATGCTCTCTGCACGGAGCATCATCTTATCCTCGTTTTGCACCTCCGTGTTATGGTCCTATGCTTTTGCCCTCCTGCCAGGCGCTGTTACATTTGCAGCTTTGCACATTTGCGCCATTGCCACGCAGCTGTTCACTTTCCAATCATTGCATTTTTATTGTTTTGCACGTTTAATCTCTCTCTACTTTGTGTCATCACTATCTGTTCTCCTTCTCGCCTCAAGTTTGCAGAGTACAGCTGACTTTTGCAAACAAATACGTTGCTTCATATCCAGATTTGACACCGCTGTTTTATATTATTTTTCTTTTCATTTTCTTGCACGCATGGTTAGCATACACTGGTATTATGGCGCGCCTTTTCCACTATTCCCGCCCCCTTCTGTGCGGGAAGCAGGCAACATTTAGCGGGGAAACGTGATCACATGAGGGGGATGGGCTCCAGGAGGTTGCCCGACAAGTTTCCATGGGCTCCGGTGTTGGTTGCCCGCCCCTCCCGCCCTGTGCCGCGTGTTGTCGGGTGTTTTTGTGGGTCAAAGTGCCTCCAGTGTGGATCTCTAGTGATTACATAACTGCTTTGTTTACAGTCTGCAGCCGTGAGATTTTTCACCCAGGCAGTCTATGGATTATCTGTTGCCTGGTTTGACTTGTCTGCATTTTAATGTTCATTTTTTAAAATCCCAAATACCATATTTTGGTGCATAATTCTATGATTAATTAACTAAAAACACAAGATTTTCAGCTCAATATCCGCTGTGGCTGGCTACACAAGATAAGACCCAGCTGGTTTTGGCCTTAAAATAACAAAAAACACAAATGGAGAGGTAGCCAGTCAGTAGCTCAGTCAAGTGGCAGAGCGGGCAAAGGTTGGTGGTTAAATCCTTGATGACTACCATTGCTTATCGCTGTTGTGTCCTTGGGCAATACATAGCCTACTTTTGACTCCACTGTCTGTTTATTTAGGCCCATTGTCTTGAACGTTTATATTATTATTGCTGTAACATTGGATGGAAGACATGTAGATTTAAGATTGTGCTTTATGTGTGTATTCAACAACATAAGTAGGCTAATGTACTATACGTGTGTTGGAAAAAATAGGTCACTCTACATCTGTGTGCTATCGCCAACATGTTTGACCTATTTACATTGCAATTTCAAACACTACACTATAGGGATGGGACAAGATCTTGTGCCACAAAAGATCTGAGATTTTTCCCCCCATATGTTTGCGTTGGACGGGACAAAAAAGGGTTAAAAGTTGGTGAATGAACATTTTGAGAAGCTGTAGTTCCAAAATGCAGCAAAAATATTCAACAATATAAATCAAATATCATAAGACTCAAAATTATAAATGATCACACAGTTTTGTTATATCAAAATTTTGTCTTGTTTCGATTTTATGGACTTCTATGGTCTCATTCCTCCAAATTACATTACTATAAAGGCCAAGTCAATTTACTTTTAACTAGTAAAGGTAATTGAAGCATTGGTCATCTGTACATTTATAAATAATACACTTTAGGTATTTCCTGGTCCCCAGTGAGCGTAGTGGATGTGCTGATTTAGATAAAGATATAAATTTCTATTGTATTTCTGTTAACTTTTTCATTTGTAACCACGCAACCCTAACAATATCTGTGAGCCAGTGTGACCTGTTGCATCACATATTTATTGACCATAACTTCTCCTGAATCTGAACCATAATTTTGATGCATGATGCTTTAAATTTGGGCCCGACTGATATATTGGTTGGCCGATGTTATTGACCGATATGGGCTCTTGGAAACATATCGGCTATCGGCCTAAATTTTGCAGATATGGGCCGATATTCCACATGTTTCCCTTGTTATAAAGCTCAGAGCCTCTATATTCTGCCCATTTAATCCAGTTTACAGACAGATAAATGTCCTAATATGTGGCGCCACATCAGGATTTATCTGAGGAGTCATTTGTCTGTGTCTGTGTCCGTACTGCCCCTGAACGCATCGACATGTGCACACACAAACAGGCTGTTTTCTCTAATATTAGCGACTGTAAAGTGACTATAGTGGCCGTATATATGTTACTTTTGGATGTAACTTTGGACGACACCAAGCTTTTCCAAATGTGTGTTTATTTCACTGTTTCGCTATGAGTTTCGCTGAGTTTTGTTGCCAATACCACCAAAACTTTTACTTAGTTTTAACAAAGTGCTGTGGTGGGAGCAGTTTTCCCCATGAGTCCTAAATCCTTTGGCTTTGTGCCGAAGTCCTTTCCAGAGCCACAGAAATGATGGTATTGTTGAATCTCAGGCTGTAGTTTTAATAACAGCAGCCCCAAGTAACAGCAAAAGACAAACACGTGTAACCCTGGATGACCAAATGTTCAATACTCCATTTAAGAAAAACCTTTAACAGAAACCAGAGCATAAAACACAGTAAAAATAAATAAAAATAAGCAATAATAAGACTTGAATACATCCAAATTAAACAAACTTTGATACAGTTAGTCCCTAAGTTAAGTTGCAAATGTGTGATTCACATTAAAATAGATATTACCCTATAGTGGCCTCATATATTTATGTGTATTTGAGTAAGCTTGTTTAGAAATGGCTATTATTGTATTCTTTTTGGTCTGGTTGGATAAATATTTCAAAATAATGGATTTTCACTACTAGTATCACTAATGAAAATTATCTTGTTCACCACCTGTGTTTTAAGTTATTTTAAATATGTACAGTATGCAACGTTCTGAAGTCCATGGACAAAATTTAACCCTAGTATCATTTAATTTAATTTCCATTCTCATATAAATTGTATGCCATATTGTGGAATAGTATCCAAAGCCTGCATTTTTCTAGTATATATTTTTACTGAAAGGTTACATACTGTGACAAATAAGCTGATGCTGAGTTATTCTGTTTCTTTGCTTTCCCTATACTGTAACATATTCTACAGTCTGCAAATAAACACTGTATTATTTTATATATTTATGTTGCTTTTGAAGACAGCAGTGTGATTCAGTCATAAATAATAGATACAACTGGATTCTCCTTATTGCTCCCGTGTCTTTAGTGTTGAATGTAGAACCAGGACATCAGTGTTTCTGTTGCCAACTTCTTGGGTGAAGGTGCCCATGTAACAGTGTGTGACAAATGTCAGGCCCATTACATAATCCTCTGGGCTGTGTCATTATCCACATATGGCTCCACAAAGGGCTCACAGCTGCAGCTCTGACGCTCCACCATACATTTAAATGGACCGTGCACATGCAAATGCACTTCTATGTTCTCAATGCTGGTGGATTCTTGGCTTTTCCTGGTGTTTTTTCTTTGACCACGTCTTCAGTTAGACCTCTGATTAAGGCCTGGTTTAGTCTGGGTTATCCATTATTAGCTCAAGGTTAATACCGGTATGTTTGTGTTAATGTTATAATGGACTCAGTTTGACATTCAAAGCTTAGTCATTCTACGTTTAAACACTTTACAGGACCTAAAAGATTATTTTTAGTGCCACTATGTTATTTTATTTAAAGGTACACTGCGTAACATTGGTAGTTGAGGGTCTGCCACCTGATATCTCCATGGAAATGTATTGTTTTGTCCACAATGGTCTACAGTATAGATTAAACCTGCCTATCACAAGGAAGACAAGCAGGTAACAGCACCACGCTACATTACAATTCAGATCTATGGAGAGTCGCCCCTATTCACAGAAGGAATTATTGTATTTTTGAGCAATAGAAACACCTGTAATGATGTGGAACATTCCAGGGAAAGCAATAACATCCCCATGGAGACAGGCAGGAAAAGTTGCACAGTGCACCTTTAATATGTGAACAGATTTTTGTGTGTGAGAAATGTCCAGATAACAGTTAAAATCTATTAAACTAGTCAACATTTATATAAGTATTATTTGTTATGCTTTTCCAGTTAATTGTTCCAGCCCTGTTATACCAGGTTTTAGTCCTGTTTTAGTTTTTTTTAGCTTTATCTCTCTTTTCAAAGTAAAATCAGTGGTTTATGCCATTTTAAAATAATGTAAACCGTCCATTCGCGTACATGTATTCCAATATTTATTTTGACTGGAGCGGCGTCTCTTCTTTATTGAGTAATAACCTGCACTACTTGCTTTCCTGGGTCACTTGGTTTGAGCGCGTTTCTCCAAATGTTAAACAAACAAAAACTCAAGTGCTTTTCTCTTTCTTTTCGCTCCTGTGTCCAATGGGGTCATGGGTCGCGATGGGCTATTTCTGCAACAATCACAGCCTGGACAATGGACGATTAGTCACAGGGCATCTACTAGTACCTTTTCCTTTTCGCCACCAGCTTGGAGTTTCTTAGCACAGCCCTCTCTGTTTACCATGCACTTTCTTTACAGTTTGAAGTAGAAGTTATTTTTGAAATCCTAATTATCTTTTATTAACAATGCATATTATTAGATACAGGATTTAAATGGCCAATATGACACTATTTTCTGATCTATGTTATAATGTTTCCTCATCACAAACGTACCTGGAGTTTAACACACAACCCCTGCATATTTAAGATGAGTTATTTTCTCAAACTCAAAACAGGAAGTGCTCCACTGTGTTTTTAAACTCCACACTCTTTCACGAGAATCATTTGGATAATTTCAGCCCTGGAATTGCAATCACTACTGAACAAAAGGTAAAAGGCAGCTCTTAACATAAAAACTAGCGTGTCATGACATCACAAGGTGGAACAGAGCATTTGGAATTTTAGAGATGCATGTGTGAATGAAATGAACACAACTCCAGGTATGTTTTTGAGGAGGTAACAACATTATAACATGTCTAAAATATAGAAAATCACAACTACTCACTCACATTTAATCACTAAGAGCAAACTTAAAGTCATACCACTCAAACATGCCTTTTAAATTTGGATTTACCATGCAAAATAGGGACTAAATTGCATTTATAGTAATCCTATGAGATTTGCTTCATTGAAATTGAGCAAAGATTGTTGGTAGATCCCTGCTGTTTGAGTTGGAGCAATTATCAAATCACAAAGGCAGCAATTATTTAGATAGGATTTCCTCTACAAATAATGAAAATCCAGTTTGCATTTCAGTCTTGTCCCAACTATCCTGGAGTTGTTTACTGTTTGCACAATGAATAGAACCTTACTTTTTAAACATATTGCAAATACAATCCCATGATTTTTTCCCATGATAATACAACTTTTCTCTACATAAAATAAGACCTAACTTGGGATAAGATGATTCAAATGATTAAAGGACACTTTATTTTTCAGTGGAGTGTCTGTTTCCTATTTATCTCTATAGAAATGTTATTACTTTGCTGAAAATGTTCTACAATAAGGAATTACCTTAACTATACCTAAGGATAAAAGCATGTCATGTCAGATTACAGGTCAGATCTGTGGAGTGGTGACCCCGCTCACAGTGACAATGAATGTTTTCAGGTATTAAAACACTTGCAACTGAATAAATGCAAGGTTTAATGTCATACTGTGGGACATTCCTGGTAAAACGATAACAAAATAACAAAAACAATGACAGACCTCCAACCATAAATGACAATATTTCTGGCTATAAAACACATACTCAAACTGCAGAAGGCTTCATTTCAGTGCAGTTATAAGGGCGTTTTTAGAGAAATATTATGAAATTCTCATCCATTTTTACCCTCCACTATTAAAGGAGCATTGTGTAACTTTTCTGGAGGACCCATTAAATGATTTTGTTCAAGGAGATGTTACCTTTCTATCTTCATGGAAACCAAACCAGACCAAGTTACAGTCAGAATTCCTGTTTTGCATGATATTTCTGAGCAATAAAACCACCTGGAATTGAATACATGTAAGGTAGATCTGTTTAATGTTGTACTGTGGAACATGGCAGCCAGAGCAATGGCATATCTGTAGAAACAAGTAGGTGACAAACCCCCAACCAAAAAGTTACATAGTGCACCTTTTTAAATAAGCAATAAGAATGTGTCGCTCATTGTTGATTGTTGTTTTTCCAAAAATAGTGTAACACTTACATGCTACAACAAAGCAACTTATTTCAAATTCCAAACACAGAAGGTTATCATAATTATTGTCAATATAGTAGCAGCCATTAAGGAGGGTGTAGATGATTTCGAATGCATTAGTGTATTTTCCCCATAGTCTGAGGAGGTGGAGTGACTACAGGCGCGAGGTGAACAGTAATGAGAAGTGCTGTGTGTTGTGTAGTGATGTCTCTGGTTTACCTGCTTGGCTCTGTGGCAGTCGCTCAACTGTGAAGCTGCCTTTATATTACTGCACAGTGTTTGTGCTACGGACTTCTGGGCTACAGATACTATAGACTCTTCAATTCTTAAAATCGCTGTACCTGATTTTTACTGTCTTAAAGCTCCTGTATTACGTGAAATTGACTTGTGTGAGTTTTTAGACATGTTTTAATGTGGTTACCTCCTCAAAATCCTGCCTGGATTTGTGTTTTCTTTCATTCACACGTGTTCACATCCTGTATTATTAGGCTGTCTACACCTCTGTTCTCAGAATCAGAAAGGTTTTATTGCCATCTGAACATGTTGTGAACAGGTTCACAACATTAGGAAATTGCTGTGGTACTTGGAGCGAAACGTAGACAAACACTAAACGTGCAATAAATAAAATAGAATAAAAATAAAGTAGAAAACAATAAACTATAATATAACACAAAAATCAGCAAATTTACAACCTTGCAATGTCATGAAGCTGTTTCATGAACATGAAATTTTCAAGTTACCTTTTCCCTTTTGTTCAGTAGAGATAGGCAATTCCAAGGATGAAATTATCCAAATGGAGTTTAATAACACAGTGGAGCACTTCCTGTATTACCTGATATCAAAAGGTGGAAGAAGAAGAAGTCAGATTAAATATGCAGGGTTTATGTGCTAAAAATGTATGAATGAAACAAAACACAACTCCCGATATATTTGTGATAAGGAAACAATATTATAACATCAGAAAATAGTGCAATACTGGCTGTTTAAACGCATGAAAAACGTAAACGCTTTTCACAGAGCAGAGTTTTGCCGTGATAAAGCTAACAACAACTAACATGTCTACACGCACTTCCTGATTATCCCGTAATAAAATGCTTTCTAATTAGCTGCAGTTGACACTCAGCTGACTTATTTTAACCTCAAGAGCTGTTTATGCAATATACTTGTACTGAGGTAAGACAAATTTTGTTCAAATACTTGGGAGTACAGGGCCTTTTAAATGGTGCTTTGGTTTTGGCTTGGCTAACTCAACTCTGGAGACTATGCCAGAAACTGCTCTGGGATTGTAAAATTAATCAAATCTTAATCAAATTGAGATCCAGTCATTTGAAAGTGTCAAAATTAATAAACTTGGGACTTTGTAATCGAGAGGTTTACAGCGAAATCCCCTCATTGAAAGCACGTTTGGAGAAATTAAATATGATATTATTTCTGCTCATGAACTTATTTGCCTTGAAGGTGCATTGCACAGCTTTTCTCCTGCTTGTTTCCATGGAGATTTTTTTTTTAATTATTGCTGTGCCTGGAATGTTCCACAGTATGACATTAAACATTATCACTATGAAAATAAGCAGGTGACACAACTAGGCCAAGTTACAAGTCAGATCTGTGAATACTTGTGTTTCAAGGCAGCTTTCTCAGCAAATAAATACACCTGTAATTGATTAAATGCTTAATGCCATAGTGACGAACATTCATGGTAGCAGACCTTCACCAGAATGTTACGTAGTGCACCTTTTAATGCCTGTAGTCGATACATGAAAAATAGATCTTTCTATCTCTTCTGGGCACTAATTTTCATTGCCACATTGGAACTGAAGCCTTGGCTGAGGTCTTATGCTCTTATACTTGAATGTCTCTTAAGTGTTTTTCATCTTATGTGATTTAATAGGTGTCTGGTTAATAATTACACACCGACTAGAGCTATGTTATGACTTATGACTTCACCAAATAAAAGGTTAAACTTTATTACCATGTTATTTCCAGTTCTTTAGGCCTATTCACTTGAAAATGGTCGGCTATTTCCTGTCCACCTGGTCAAACACGAAAGCCCGTATACAGACACAGTGAAGCTCACTCAAAATGATTCCTGTTTTCCTTGAAATGTTGTTGCTTTTTGAACGTCTTATTTTTGGGGGAGTTTGAGTTGTGGCTGTCTAATCTGGTCTCTGCATTGGGGAAACATTTGTGGAGCTCATTTTTGGAGCCAGAGCTGCAGCAGTGACAGCCGTGCGTTTAATATGAGGTCTGTGAAGGAACATTTTATTAAAGATGTTATAGCTTAAACTGCACCGCCAATAGCTCCCCTCGCTCATATCTGTCCCCGTACACAGTGATTCAGGTAACAAATTACGAGTAAGTACGATGTAACAATAACGTTATATCAACGCGAGCTCCTAAACTCACTTGTGTTTTCAGTGCAATCCACTTTATTTATATAGCACATTTGATAAACATGACAGTTACCAAAGTACTGCACAGACAAATGAATACAATAAAAGACAGTAAATCATGAATAAAAAACATTTAGCTGGGAACTACATTCAGGATTCTCAAACTTTTCACACCAAGTACCCAGAAATGTCATGATAATTACATTATCGACTGGGACAATATATTTTGGGGTTCAGTATTTATTGTGTGTATTTCTTTGTAAAAGAGGGGAGATTTTCGGTATTTTTGTTGTAATTTGTAATGTAAATGTAATTGTAATAATAAGATTTTAGCTGTAGAGAGTTGAATACCTAACTTCTAAGGCTAATTATTGGTTCATTCTGTTATTTGGTGCAGAGCAGACCTTTTAGTGAAACTATTTAAAAATGGTTTACTAAGATTGTTTTGCTTTATTGTTTTTGTGTCAGTAGTGATATATTCTGCTTCAAAATGATTTGTTATTGTGACAGGCTTATGAATAGCACTAGTGCAAATAAAATGTCCCCATGATAAATATTGATCCTCCAAAGTGATTGTTTCATCTAACATATATTGAACGATAAGTCAAGTAATTATCGTGACAGGCCTACTAAGTATACCACCCCAAGTGTGTAAGTAATGTGATGTAAAGCACGTTGCATATCTTGAAAATTGCCATATGAAAACTGTATTTTTATTTAAAAAAAAAAAAAGTAAAATTTATATTACTGTTCACATTATTCATTCATTCACTCCATACTCAGTGGTGGTAGAATAACGAAAGCGAAGCAAGGATCTGCCCCATCGGCCTCTCCGACCACCACCAGTCCACACACACACACGCAGCACTTTCACATTAGGCAAGGTGGGAGTGTGTCTTGCCTAAGGACACAACAGAACTGAGCAGGAATCTTTTTTCCGACCTTCGGGTTGATGTACAAGCGCTCTAACCAGCCACTGTCTCCTCATTCTAGATACATGGACCAAACATCTGGTCGTGTAACATAGAAATCAGATAGAAAATCATTATTTCTGTCTTTATGAGGATAAAATCCATCTGCAAGGCATTAGATTTCCAGCCAGAAAACGATGTCTGCTTGTAAAACCTGCTGATTAGTGATGTATGAGGTATGTGTGAAGCACTGTCCCTTGCTTTTGTTAGGATCTTGAATTTTTCCCTAAATGCTTTAGGAGTAAGGTTAGAAAATACCACCTTTTTTCTTTAGTGTCTGCTCTAGTCTTGGCTCATTCATTTGTACACACTGTTACTTAATATTGATTCACGCGCTGCTGCCAAGTCAATTCTTTGGCTTTTACAGAGTGGAAATAAAGTGGCTGCAGAAGGACAGAAAGATTGGAGGAGCCCATTCAAAGTGCTATTGTGCCCAAGCTTGGATAAAGTGAACAGTTTGTGATGGAGTTTAAAGGAGGAGGGTGATTGGAGTGAAGGCTGCTATACTAGTGCTATGGTTACAAGCTAGCGCTGTTGGTCTAATAGATATAATAAGATATATTAAAGGCAATTTAGTGCAAGTCAGTTCTGTTCTATGTCATTTGTGCAAGTGGAAGATTAGTTACCATATATAGCATGTTGATACAATGATTTGTCATACAATCTTTGACTGAATACAGATTTCAGTACCTCAGTGTTTCCCACAGGTTTGTACTTAGAATATGGTGGGACAGATGATCCAAAGTGGCACTAATAACAAATGAAATATAGTTTATTCTGTATAGTTTTGACAATACTTTGTTTCAGCAAGTTTTGTACAGGTTCTTTTTAGACTATGGGGGCAAAAATAAAATAATGAATTTAATTAATACATTAATTTAAGATTCATTTTTAGACAATAGAACAGTTTAGCATATTATAGTCTTGTTTCATTGTAAAAGCTATACGTTTCTGTGCAAGAGAACTAAATTGGTGCAATGTAAATGAGTGCAATATAAGGCTATGTGTGAAATACAGGTCTCTGAACGTCTGTCGTGCTCAGTCTTATTTAACATGTTGCTGTTAAATGTCTATACTACTGTGACATTGTAATCACTGCTCTTGTCTTTGTCCGATCCATCTGTACATAGTCTCTGTAAATAGTGTTTGTTTATGTTATGTTTTTTTTTGTAACACCAACCTGCAGGGGGTCTGCAGCTCTATGGAAGTCAGCCCAAGGCTATAATCTGTCATATTAACATTTGTGTAAATGTTCATTAATATGCATCGCATCCCCCTTTTCTTAAAGGTTCTGTATTATGCATTGGCTCTTGTGAGCCATGTTAAAATGTTGTTTCTTCATCAAAAACATACCTGGAGTTGTGTTTTGTTTCATTCACACATGTTTAAGTAGCCCTAGATTATTAGTCTATCTACTTCTCTAAAACGCTGAACACTCTGTCCTCTCCTTGTAATGTCTTGAAGCGGTAGTTTTCAAGTTAACAGCTGCCTTTTACCCTTTAATATGGTAGAGATAGAAAATTCCACTGCTGAAATAAGTTTAAAAACGCAGTGGAGCACTTCCTGTGGAGGTGGAACAGTGTTTTCTGTTTAAAAGGATACATCACCACCTAAATATGCATTGTTTGCATGTTAAACTGACTGACTGTGTGACTGACACAAAACAAAACTCCAGGTGTGTTTATGATTAGGAAACATTATAACATGTATCAAACTCAGTGTAATATAGGTCCTTTAAATAAATAAATTTACCACTACACTTGAGCTGCTGAGTCCTGGTTAAGTCGTGCTCTGTGTTATCGGCTCATCTGCCGCTCCAGTGCAGGGACGGGGGATTAAGGGGTTTCTCTGCTCCTTCTGACTCCAGCTGATTGTTTGACCATAACCTTCTTTATATCCCTAGACAATGTATTACCACCAACAAGCACTGCTACAGCACAGCATGGGGCTCCTCCAGCCTGTTTGAAAAGGGAGAGTGTCCAGTGAAAACATAACATTACATGGACGTATTTTGAGTTTCAAATTTTGGACGTTTAAATTATTGATCTGGAGAAGAGCAAGAGTCTGTCTAGGGCTTCTTGCTTATAAGATGAGAAGTCGGTACTGCTTGGCATTCTATCAGATGCCCTTCCTTTTGCAGTTTTGTATGTTTATACAGGCTTGGGGCTAGCACAGGTGGTAACCATAGACTGTATTGAAGTTACCTGCTAGCTGCTGTGTTCCAAATAGGAAGAGCATTTGGTCTTAAAATTATTTATTAACCCGGTCTACACGATCCTGGTGTTTTTATTTTGACATTTTGTCCCTAAATAAATTCCTGTTCCTAATATGGAATTCTGCTCCAAACTCACTCCTATAACCGACTTCACCCTCCCTTATCCCACTTCTTTACCGTCTATGGTGGCAGCTGAACACACTGTTGCTTGACACGTCTAGATGCTCTGTGGAAGGAGTGAATAGATTTTACTGTTATAGTGCCTAATGCTAATTTTTGTATTTTTACATAAGGCAATTGTAGTCCACTAGATTTCACTGTATTTGCGTGTCTGTGAAGGCTTCCGTATGGTGAATCCAAACTGTTTTCTGAACGTACTCAGCAGTGAGACTCGTCACTCAATGATAAAGTAGCCAATTATATTTGTTTGCAATGTGCTGTTTTATTCAGTGTTTACATTGAGTTCTCAGCTGGAGCTTTCACACAGTTCCACGTTTTCTTCTGTCAGACGGGACCAAGGGTTTTACAGTCTATACATTTTTGGCTGAAATGAATTGGGTGAGAGTTTGCCTAAAAACAAACAATAATGAAAAAAGGATGGATGTCTTTAAAAATGAGACCAAGGAACTTATTCTTGATTTGAAAACACAAATCATGTCACAGAAAAATTGGAATTTGCACCCCTAACTGGAAGAGTACGGCACCTTCTTCTTGTCTCTGTGGAGATGATATTGCTTTGCCTGGACTGTCCCACACCTAGAGCATGGCATTAAACGCATCTCCATGTAGACGAGCAGGTGTAACGCCACTAGGCGAAGTTACGGATCAGATATGTGAAGAGGCAAGCCTTCCCAGACTAATGTTTTTCACTGTATTTTTGAGCAATAAAAAAACCTGCAAATACAAATGCTAGATGAGTATGCTTAATGCCAGAAAAGCAAGAGAGAATTTAATTCAGTCAACTGGATAAAAGTTAGGACACCACCTTATATCTGTCTAAAGGGAGAAGCTAACCACAGGCTATAGAGCTACACTACTTTGGAACCTAACAGGACCACTGAGGGATTAAACAGACCTCCACCGGGAAAAAAAAAAAAAACACACTTAGTGCACCTGTATTGTTTGCTTCTAGATGCCTTTTTGGAATAGGAGCACATCATTAGGAAATAAACAAGTATTGTTTACCAACTTCATCACTCACCTCGTCCATAGAAAACAAGGTGCACCGCAAATCTGGGCCAAGGTGAGAAGCGCCAGCCACAAATCAGATGAACAAATTAGTTTCTTTTTCTCCCATTTTCCTGCTGCTACGGCGACAGTCACACTCCCCCTCCCCCTTTTACCCCAAATCACCCCCTCTCCCCCTAACCCTATCCTCCAATTATCCTGTAACCACACACAGCAACTACTCTGCCCATATACGGAAAAGGAAACGACTATAATATGATATTTTGAATGTCATGCTTTGTTCTTAAAGGTACTTCTTGGGAGATGGGAGGAAAAATTCTATTTCTCAGCAAAGATGTAATCGTAGCATCTTTTTCGCTCCCTTTGGTTTTCTAAGATCAGGAAAAAAACTATTAACAGATGGTGTGGTGCAAGACTGTAAGATGCCACGATTTATTATGTCAAAAACCTGGTAGTCCTGTTTTAGACTTAAGGCATACTTTAGTCCATTTTAGTCCATTTTACACCTGGTTTAGACTCTACTGTGTAATATAGTATTTGTTTTAAATTGTTAAACTTATAGCCAAAGATTAGACAGAATTTTATTCTTCTCACAGTGGAGATATTCACTTGTTAGAGGCTATTTATTTATTTCAACTTGGATGCAGTAATTAAAGAACAATGACATCTTAAATGAGCTTACTCTAAAACAAGGTATAAGGAATATTATTTTAAAGGTGCACTGTGCAACTTTTCTGGTGGGAGGTCCTTTACCTGCTTGTCTCCATGGAGATGTTATTGCTTTCCCTGGACTGTTCCACGGTATGACATTAAACATTTCCATCTAGCGTTATTCATTACGGGTGTTACTTTTGCTCAAAAATACACTAATTCCTTCTGTGAATCGGGGCGACTCTCCACAGATCTGAGTTGTAATGTAGCGTAGCACTGTGACCTGCTTGTCTCCCTCGTGATACAAATCCTGCATATTTAGACGGAAGAGTCTAAGTTCTGAAAGGCAGCACGGTGGCTGAGTGGCAACACTCAGGCCTCACAGCAAGAAGGTTGCGGGTTCGACCCCCGGGCCTTTCTGTGTGGAGTTTGCATGTTCCTCCCCGTGTCTGGATGGGTTTCCTCCGGGTGCTCCGGTTTCCCCCATCAACCCAAAACATGCCCGCACCCCTATGAACTAACATCAAGGACCATGTTGTCCACCCTCCTGTGGGCTCACCACCTGCAGAGGGGTTCATAGGGGGGGTCAGGTGCTATGAGTAGTGGGCAGCACGCTGCCCCCGTGACCCAGCTGGATTAAGCGGGAGAAGATGGATGGATGGATGGATGGAGTTCCATTCCACCTTGTGATGTCATGCGGTAATACAGGAAATGCTCCACTGTGTATTTTAAACTCCATACATCTTCACTAAAATTATCTCAAAAATGTCAGCTCTAGTATTGCCGATCTCTACTGAACAAAAGGTAAAATGTGGCAGCTGAAAAATATTGCTTCATGACATCACAAGGTGGAACAGAGCATTTTGAACTTTGGAGATGCAGACAGCCTTATAGTGTGGGATTACTCAAACGTGTGAATGAGACGAAACGCAACTCGGTGTGTTTTTGATGAGGTAACAACATTCCAACATGTCTTAAAACTCACAAGAGTCAATTTGGCATAATGTAAGACCTTAATTTTTTTTCATGAAGTCTCTGGGAAAAATGGATGGAAGATTGACTTGTGGAACGAGGAGGTGGACAGTTTGTAGACATGTTGATGTGTCTGGGAGCGATAATCTCTCCCATGACATGTTGATAATCTGGTTAATCCCAAAGTCACAGCCCTCTCCTCTCGTGTTTGTGCTCTCTCTGCCCTGAGCCTGTATGGGGCTGGCAGCTTGATAAAGTGCAATTATTGTCTCTGTATCTGTAGCAGCTGTCCGGAGGGAGACTCTGCTCCAACACTACTCTCTTTTACTGCAAAGGTTTTCAGACCTCAAGATAAAACTGTCACCATAACAAATTCTGAAGTGCGATATATGGAAGAAAATATAGACTATACTGAAATTAGTTTATGCCACTGACTCAAAAACCCAAGAGCAGATTTAAACCACATAAACTATTCCAAATCCACAATATTATTTAAAAAAAAACAAAACTATTTTTTGTTAAACCACTGCAAAGTTAATGTGAATGCATCACTTTTAATAATCAAAACAGTGGATTTGTCAAGTGTTTTACATAAACACTAATTGGAGAACAAAATTATAGTGCGGTCAGAAGAAAATGCTAAAAGAAACCAAAAAATACTCTTGGGAATATAGCTATACTGGAGCCGATACTGAACCTGTGTCACCAAATGTATGATTACGATATTTCGATATTTTTGCACACCCATAATTTGTTCAAAGAAAATGTGATCATGATAAATAAATGACCTCCAAAATGTATTGCTCCATCTTTTATATATTGAACGATAAAACAATGTAGTATTTATCGTGACAGTGTGTAAGGAATATGAGGAATGAGAAAAGTTAAAAACCTGCACGTTATTCATTAAAATATTACCAAGTGTCATCATCGTAAAGCTCCATTGCCAGTACCTCTAATATTCCTGTTGTATTACACGTCTTAATGGCCTGTGTGAAAAGAACCATTATATCATTTATTAATGTTTTCCAAAGGCCAAATTCCTCTGGCTTTTAAAACGTCTCTCAAGAACATCTTCATTTTCTGTGCCACTGCAGATTAACATAATTTTCTCATTTGGCTGCGTTCATCTGTGTGTGTGCAGGCGAGATTTCTCTTGGACAAAAAGAAGCAAAAACATACGGTAGATCTGTGTGTGTGTATAATAAGGACTAACTATTGGGTCGCTATTGTCATTGTCACTTAGTCCTGTCACAATAACCAATTTTCAAGCACAATATACTGCCAGAGAGAAATAAAATGACAAACGCTTAAAGTAGGACAATCCCAGTAAACCATTTTTGAATATACAGTATAATAAAAATGCCTGAGCTGCAACACATGAATAGCAGAATGAACCAATAATTAGCCATAGAAGTGACTTATTCATCCTTATTATATTACTGCTTAATATAACAAAAATCTCCCCATTGTTGCAAAGAAAATGTACACATGATAAATAGTGAGCCCCAAAATATAATGTTCCAGCTTTCACGTATTGAACGATAACTTCATATAGGCCTAATTACTGTGACAGGCCCAATGTCACTGGGCCACTATGAATGTGAATCAGTGCGGTTATTACATTTCAGAAAGATTAGGATACAATTTACTGTTGGCAATAAGTAGTAAATAATTGTAAGTATTTTGGATTCATGTTCATGCTCCTTTTGCTTTTTCTGATTATTGGGAAAAAACATTAGATTACCCCTTTCATTCACTTATGAAACTGTTATGCTTCTAAATTAATATCTAATTTAGTTTTTGTTATTACTTAATGTTGTTTACTCACCCCAAAAAGTGAAAACAGATTTTGTTTTTTTTTTGTCTTTGGACCAGCATACAAAAGCAACTTTTACTGGATGTGCATCTCTCTATTTACAAATACTACTTGCCAAAAAACCCCATAACAAAACAATTGCCTACCACCGAGTACCACATCTAATCCAACACAACTTTATAGAACACTTTAAAATGCTGTATTTGCTGAATACAAACTCATGGCAAATGGAACTTCTAGAAAAACAGCATAAAAATGTCTAACTTCTAATTGAGTTAAAACCAAAGAGAAGACATTTTAATAATACATTTTAAGAAGAAAATTAAAAACCAAGGCTGTATTGACCAGTCTCAAAGACACTAATTATTATTTTGACTGGCCAAGGCATTTCTACAGTCACACATCCTCCATGTTTTTCGGTATCTGTTGTCACTCTCAATGGCCACATACAGTGAACCTAACACCAGCTCTCTTGGTCACATGACTGGGATCACATGACCCACTCTAGACCGATTTAACCCTCTTTGCAGCAGGTTGCTTAGATATGCAGCCTTTGGTGGGAGATATGCTTCTATTACGTAGTTTGGCCTTGGATTTGTACCACTGCAGGGCTCTACGCTAACTTTTTTTTTCAGGAGCACATGTGCCCCTAAGTGAAAAATTTTAGGAGCACAGAAAAAAAAATGGGGGCACAAATAGGTTTTCATTTCGAACGATTATTACAGTGCAGAACTTGCGCACACCAACTTATTTGAATTGATGTAATACAAAAAACAAAAGAATTATTATGACTGTACTTTTCCTGCATGATCGCAGTGCTTTTATAAATATATCTTCATTTTATCTGATTAATATTTAGACTTAAAATAAGCCAAATAAACTGTACTGCACTGAAACACTCTGTGGCCCTTTTTTGGACCTTCACCCACAGTTTGAGAACCTCTTCTTTAAGAGAACTTCCACTGGCACTTTACACAAAACTGCTTCAAAGTGAAAAACATAGGTAAGATTTTTAAACCTGTATTTTCAAATTCCTAGGTGAAGTTACTTTCTCTTCCTGGTTTTACAGTGGTTTTTAGCCTCTGCACATTTACCAAACTAAACGCACATTGTGACAGAGTTATTTGGCATTTTCTTAGGCAAACTTCAGCCCACATATCACCTGCTCTGTGCTGTGGGTCTGCTCTGTGCGGACACTGACAGAAAATTAGTATTGGCGTATTTGACGTGAGGCGGAAGGATAGGTGGGATACCTGCCCTGTGACGCACGTTGGTACACAAGGGTGCGCGCTGCGGAGTCTGTGCTGACGGGCCGCACAGTGTCTGCGGGCTCCAGTGCACAGGCCGCAGAGAGACGTCCCGCGTGGTCACGCACACCAGTACAAGTTTATTGCAGCGGCCGTAATGAAATATGATCACACTCCGTATTCAGACCTTGAGTCCGTGATAAGACCGAGTCCAAATGCGCTCGAGACAAGACCAAGACAAAGCTCTCGCTTTAGCTGAGAAGGAAGTTCAGCGGCGTGGGGGTGTTTACTGAGTGGTGGGGCAGGTGTGGGTCCTGCTGCGGGGCGCTCCTCGTTGAAGGGGGCGTGGGTGTGTTTTGAAGCGGAGTCTGTTCGTATGAGTGATATCGGCCACATGCGGAGCTCGTACGCTGGGGTCAGCGCTCGCGCTGGGAAAGTGTGCGGCGCTTTAGGGGCTCCAGGTTTGGGCACGATTCTAAAGTCCTAGTGTGAGTTTGCCCCTAATGTTTGATACATTTAGAACGTTTAACTTGTCACGTTACGTCTGTGCGCAGCTCTCCTTACTGTGGCTGCAGAAGCACTCGCACTGGTGCGACTGTTTTATTTTCCTCGTTCGCACGACGAAATATTTACTCGCAAATGCGAGTGAAATGGGCGCACTGTAGAGCCCTGCACTGGCCCAGGCATATTCGAATAGTAACTTTATATGATCTGCTTAGAAAAATCACAATTTATAGAGCCGTCTAAAGGTGCACAGTGTAACTTTTCACCTTTTTGTTTCTATGGAAATGTCATTGCTTGCCTGGAATGTTCCACAGTATGACATTAAACAGATCTACCATAATTTTATTCAGTTACAGGTTATTTTATAGCTCAAAAATACCTAGAAAAACAGGTATTCTGACTGTGAGCGGGGTCGCCTCTCCACAGATCTGACCTGTAACTTGGGCTGGTTTGGTGTCCATGATGCCAGAAAGATTTAATGCCATACTGTGAAACATTCCAGACATTCTCCATGGAGAAAAACAGGTGGCAAACCTTCCACCAAGTTACCCCATACATCTTTAAGCCACAGGGTCTTGTACTGTATGTCACATGTAAAACACATGCACTCCTTTCAAGAAATATCTTTTTCTAACCAGTTTGTGTTTCGATCTTTAAAACTTCAAATCAGATACCATAAACATCCTCTTTAGATTGGTTAATAAAGCTTCATTGGTCAGTGTTTGTTGCTTCTTGTTGCGCACCGTCCATTTCATCTCCACAAACCACTTCAAGCACATACATTTGATTACCTAGCCCGGTAATTAATAATAAAGTGGCCATTACTGCATCGACGTTAAACTCAATAACGACTCAATAATGTGATGTAGAGTGACTGGTAAATGGATCTGAGGTTCAAGCACCGTTTTGATTATGGTAATTGAAAGTCTCTGCACATGACAAGATCCAACAGCACACACAACAAACAGCTACTCAGAATAATTTGCATGCTAGCTAAGTGGTTATGAAATTATGTTTTGTTTAGGTGTGTACGCCTAATACAATATGGAACCTTGGTACTTTTCAAAACAATCTGACAGTTATAGCAAAAGGCTATAATCTCAAATAACCTCCAATGTTCAAGTTAATGCTGAATTTTGCATCAGTGTTCTAGCTAAATTTATGCAGGATACAAAATGTTCCTACCATATCAAGCTTTCAAATAACATTTTTAACCACACAGTGTGAGGCCTAAATATAGAAGACTCCAAACTTTTTATTTTTTAATTTTTAATTTTTATGGAATTACAACACATTCAACAAAATTAAGCCCCTGTATGGAAAATACATGGGTTATACACGGGGTTCAGAATGATGAAAAATTAGGACTGTTGCCATAGTGATTAACAATTTTAAAACACATATATATAATGCAGATAGATACTGTAAAACAATCTGCCAAAGGGCAAAAAGCATCTAATCTAACACAACTTTATAGAACACTTTATAACGCTAGTTTGCTGTATACAAACTCATGGAAGATCTAAAAACAACAAGAACAACATCATAAAAAATGTCAAATTAATTTGTTCAAATTATACAACCCAGAAAAAGTTGTAATAATAAAATAACGTTCCATCAAAATTGAAAATCAGTATTGCGGAAGATATGGCTTACCAAAATCCTCTGTATTCAAACCATCTTTTACCACAAGTCCATATATTTCTGTGTTTTTTCTGAACCAGAGTCAGAACCGTGCAATTGGCCATATTTGTTTTGATTTGGACAGACCATGCGTGTCCCTGATTGGCTGATTACCCTGTCAGTCATGGCCATCTGAACTCTGGGAGATACAGCCAGTGACCAGACTCACATCTAAGCTACGGCAATTCACAGCTACAGCCTAAAAAAAGAGACACAATGAATTATAAATATGCTGAAATAAGTCAAGAAGGCCGTGTAAACTGGTTAAAAAAAAGATGACAAAATTTGCTCGTAATTCCACAAATATTACTAAGAAACTATGCTGCACGCTTCTTAATTTCTGTTTAAAATACCTCTAAACAAGCTTACTTTATGTTTTCTCTCTTATGCAGTTTGAAAAAGTAGATGACATATTTATCAAACTTGCATTCATTTACCAAATAAAAGACATTACACAAACAATTAGGTGAAGGTGTATTGAATGACTTTTCTGTTGCTGCTTTGTCTCAGATGTTCCACAGTATGTTCTTAACACTATCCATCTTGCATTTACTCATGTACAACTGTTTTTATTAACTAAAAAATATTCATTCTTGCTGTGAGTGGGATTGCCGCTGCACAGACGTGACCCATAACTTGGCCTTGTGGCATCATTTGCTTGTGCTTACTTAGTGTGTAATGCCATAAGTGTAATGCCATATTGTGGAACACTCAAAGCAACGCAATCATAGGGTGGCCAGAGTTTCAAAATAAAAAAATACCTGGTTTGGGTTGCTAATAATAAAATTGTGAAATGAGTACATAATTAAGAGTAATTGTTATGCACTCTGCACTAAAGTGAGTCAGTATAGTCACATTTTCTTTGTGTTTTGGTGATTTTTAAGCTTTTCTGTATTTTACCTAAACAAATAACAATTTATGCCTCTCTTTACTGCTGGCAGGTATCAGATTGTTAAAAAATAGGGACACCTGGGACATTTCTTGTATAAAACTGGGACAAATCACTGGTTTTGGATAAATTTGCCAGAACAGGGCACACAGGGCTCAAAACTGGGACTGTCCCGGGGAAATAGCGATGTCTGGTCACACTACACAATAACATGTCTATGGTGAGAAGCAGGTGAAGGACCCACCACCACTAGAAATGTTACACAGTGTACCTTTTAAACAGTGATGCAAGGAGAGGCAGAAAATCCCAAGAATATACACGTTTCAAAGCAGACTGCAAAGCTTCTGCTGCCTTCTGTTTGAACTACACCAAAGAGGATTGACCCTATCATTGCACTGTATCCTTTGAGCCCTTTAGGTTACATGAAATAGACCTAGTTAAACCCATTGGAGTGGAGTGGCTGACTGCAGTCCCGGGACACTGATCAGGGTTAACCACCTCTCAGGCCATCTCTTGTGCTGGAGCTTAACTCAGTCGTAAAGTGCGGTTGTAAAGAATGCAGACCACAGCAGCTGGCAACATGGTCAGTGGAAAACCCAGTAAAAGAGGATAGGGCTGGTCTGAAGGTTCACTCCAGGGCAGAACATGACAAAATAATCTCCAGTGTTCAAAGATAATGTTGAATTTTGCATCAATGTTCTAGCAAAAAATGTGGATACAAAAAAATGTTAATTCCTGTTCCTACCGTATTAAAAACATTCAAATAACATTTTTAACCACGCAGCACGAGGCCTAAATATAGACTCCAATCAGACTTATTTGAAATTACAACTTATGAAACTAAAATTTAAGATCTGTATGAAAAATACACGGGCTAAAGTGGTTTTAGAATCATGAAAAATTATTTTTTGCTGCCATAGTGATTAACAATTTGAAATCACACATATTTTTTCAGCAGGAAAAGTCTTCAAAATGCTCGTTTCCGCAAACGAGATATTTCATTGGCTGATGAAGTTAAAATAATGTGCAGCCCAATGTCAACGCTCAATGTCAAAGTTGTCAAATGTAACACGGGGAACTTATAAATTTGGAAATTGTCCCCGATTTGAGGCTGTGGTGTCTGTTGCCATGGAAACTGACCCTTTTGAAAGCAAGCGTTTGCATCAAAAGAAATCATTTTGCAAATAATTGAAAATTGGCCCTCCCTAATTCAATTTGGCCTTTGCCTCTCAAAAGCTCAAAGTGGTTTAGGTACTATTGACTGTTGTGTAGTGCCTGAAAGCCCCTCTCGTACACAGGCCTAATAGAGATGATAGGCTCTGTTTACAATCGCGCTGGAATACGTAGATGTCATAATCTCAGACGGAGGGCGCAAGGGCCTGTATAACTCTGGGAGAATCACTGTTTCTGAAAGTAATGTTCAAATAAAAATTAATAATTGTTGAACCTTATCTGTATTTGTTAGGGACTGGCACCACAAACCTGCCCTATTTATGTCCTGGTTCCCTGACAGCGATCACACTTTTGGATTTGAACAACGGCGCCACTGTCAGAGGCTAATATTCCATCCATCCATCCATCTTCTCCCGCTTAATCCGGCTGGGTCGCGGGGGCAGCGTGCTGCCCAATACTCATAGCACCTGACCCCCCCTATGAACCCCTCTGCAGGTGGTGAACCCACAGAGGCTAATATTGTGGGGGAAAAAAAATCAACAACTTTGATTTGCTTATTTATGCTTTTGAACTTTGTGTCCGTTTTTGTTTCATATGGATAGGCCCAGGAAATACAGAGATATACTGTATATAAACCAGGACACCAAATCTGCAATGTTGTGATGTGAATGCTAACTACAAGAAATGTGCTACTAACTTGCCTTACCTTGATTTATTTTTAAGATTTATCTTAACTAAACCAAGACTGAATAGCCTCTACTTTACATTGTGAAGGGTGATACTATTATCGTATTTTTCGGTCTATAAGTCACACTTTTTTCATGGTTTGGATGGTCCTGCGACTTATATATTAAATTTTTCACACTGACTGCCCATAGACCAACTATACGAATCCTATATAAGAATCAAAAATGAATCTGTTTTTATCTGTCATCTCATTTATCTATTTTTTCATTTTGGTTTTAGAGACAAACAATAAAGAAAAGAGTTTTTTCGTTTTCTTATTTTTGGTTCTATATTGAAAAATGAACGAATGGTACATGGATTGTTCTCTATTTGGTTGTTTTTATTACTATAACTTCTATAACTTGCCTTTCAAGATGAAATGTTGGTTCTTGGTCTAAAATAAATTTCCCCCCAAAATGCAACTTATACATGTTTTTTTTTTCTTCATTTTGCATTTTTTGGCTAGTGCCACTTATACTCCGGAGCAACTTATAGTCCAAAAATACGGTAGATAAAAAGCATCACATTTTTCCAAGTAAATTTGAGGTTTCTTATTGTGGAAAAAGAGTAGAACCAACCTTACAAATTACCTTTAAAACTTTATATCAACTGAACTCCTATAGTAGTCAATGTTTTTCTGTTATAAAAGTAGAAAATCACCATGAGTTTCCTTGTCACACTTCATAAACTGTTGTCAACACTTCTTTGGCCCTGTACTACTGCATATTTCTCATCTGTTTTTTTTGCCTGTGCTCCTGTCTGCTTCTATCTGCAGGATTAGCTTTAATAACCAGTTGTTTCTGAGTACACACTGCAGTGGGGCTGTCAGACATTTCTGTGGTTGACAGGTGGAAATCAATTTTGAAAGTTGCGGCGCAGCCAATTTTCAGACTCTAATGATCTTGGAGCCCTTCTTAAGTAGATTCTGAAGGGCTGAAATACTAGCAAGTTTGTAGTATACAGTCAAATTCAAAGCATAATTTAATGACTGGCGACTTTATTCTTGTAAATGTGTAGATAGTACAGTATAGAATATCATGAAGTTTAATATTTTTGTCACCTATTTCAGAAAGTCAGACCCATACATTTGATGAGAAGGAATTGACTCAATACTGGAAAATGATTATATTATATTTCAGAATGAAGAATAAAACGATGTAATATTCAACACAAAATAATTGTATTTTCTTTGTACTATGAGATCTTATATCCGTTAGGATAAAGCTCAAATTCATACTAAAACTGTTCAACGCTCAAATTTTGTACTTTTAATGTGATTTTTTTTTTTTTTTTTTTTAATCGATTCCCAATTTGAGTTTTAGTTCTGGAAGAAAGCTGAACAAATGCTGAGAGCACATTGACAAAGCATTGCGAGTAGGACAGATTGGACATGATTAGTTGATTAGTTGTTAAGAATTTCGTCGCTCATGTTCATTTTAATGGACAAACCGAATGTAGGTTGCTGTGCGTAACGTAGCGTAAGGAGTCGAGGCTGCGTCTCACAGCACAAACACTGGAGTTACGGCCCCACAGCCCCACGTCTCGGCTCTGGCTCCGTGGAGATCACTATATCCCCCAAAGAGTGCGTTTACCTGCACATCAGTATCCTGGGTATGATTTTTTTTTTTTTGAGTATCCCAATTTCGCATGTATACGCAGTATCTCCAACGCGACATATGCAGACTCACCAGCCTCATCACATCCTCTGTCACAGAAAGAACACTCATATTCCACTGAGTCCTGTCCTTTAGTCTTTAGTCCAACTGAAGCTGACCACATCATTGCACAAGGAAAGAGCTGCTTTTTTTGCTTACCATTTATGAAAAGGAGCCATGTGGTTTTAAGTTTCGTTTCTCTAAGACGTAAACAAATGTGCGCAAAGCTGCATTAAACACATTCTAATCTCACACGGGCTGATGTAGCTCTATAGTGATTATGGTTTGTATGTTGTAAAGTTGAGTTTATTTATGCAGATTAGTAATAATAATAATAGTGATGATAATTTTAATATTAATGATTAATTGAAAATCAATAGTTAATTTTTCCGTCGATCGATTAAGAAAATTTAATCAAATGCCCACCCCTAGTTGCGAACATTGTTTTACCTTTCATTCAGTTCAGGGATGGGCAATTCCAGGGCCAACCAAATTATTCTATTAAAGGTGTATGGACAGGGGTGCACATAACTTTTTCAGTGAGTTACTCAGGTGAGTACCAGGAGATGGAGTTTGGTACGCACTAGAGGTAAGATCGGGCCTAAAAAATCCAGCCCGACCCGACCCGACCCGCGGGTATTAAAACCCGACCCGACCCGAGCCGAGCCCGACCAATTAACTTGATTCGCAGGCCCGAGCTCGAAGCAAACCCGAAATTTCATGCGGACCTGCGGAGGGGAAGATTATTAAGAGGGCGTCGTTCACGTGCGCAGAGCATGCGCTGGCTCTGCGGCTCCTGTTACAGGAGCCGCTCTGGCTCTGGCTCATGCTCTGCGCGCAATTTAACTGTTTATTTATTTTAAAAAAGTCAGCGAGAGAGAAGCCCGGCCCGACCCGACCCGAAGCAATGATTGACATTCGGGTCGGGTCGGGCTCGGGCTCGGGCTTAAGATCTTACCTCTAACGCAAAGGCGCTCAGTAACTGAAGTGGCATTACGCATTCGTTATTTTTGCTGCGCATGCGTACCAGCGTACCAGTTATGTGCACCCCTGTGTATGGAGTTTAAAATCACAGTGGAGCACTTCCTGTATTACCACATGATATCACAAGTTGAAACAGTGTTTTCAGTTGGAGAGAAGAGTCTAAATATGAAGTGTTTGTGTGTTAAACGTGTGAATGAAACAAACCAAAACTCCAGGTATGTTTTTGATGGGAAACAGCATTATAACAGAGATCAGAAAATAGCATAATATGGGTCCTCTAACTTTTTTTTCTGTTTTACTGTCAGTGCCATTAATGGTAATCCAAACTGTTTTTTCGTCCATACCGAGCAGCCACCCGTCCAAGCCTTATATTTCTTATGCTGAAATATTAGCAGTGATTCCCATGTATGTTTTAGTCTTGAGTGCTACACAGGAGTTGCTCAGTGCTGGCCTCCACCACTGTCTCTGGAGATAATGACCAATTATAGCAGACAGTGCAGGTTACAGTAGTGAAGAATTGGCCAACAGGGACCAAGGAAGCGGGAAGCGAAGTGTGTGCGTTTGTGCGAGCCATCCTGAGAGGTATTTGTGCTAAACAAGAGCCTGGAATTTACTCTGCCTCTACTGTGACTGCTGAAATGTAGTTTCTTTATCACTATGACAGAAGTACAGTTCAGTTTAGGTATTTTAAAGGCCCCATATTGCACAGAATTGACTCTTGAGAGCTTTGAGTCATGTTCTAATGCTCTTTCCTCATAAAAAACATACTTGGAGTTGCGCTTTGTTTCATTCACGTATGTTTGAGTTACCTTTTATTATTAGTTTGTCTACATCTCCAAAGCTCAAAATGCTCTGTTCCACCTTGTTTGTTTATTTATGTATTTATTTATTTATTACAGGGACAGTGCATATTAATAACAGTTAACCAGAAGGCTGTTTTTCACCTGCAGTCCCTAGACAGATGTTAAAAGTCACCCTCAAGAACAAGAGTAAAATTAAAATTTACATAACAATTACAATTACAGTTACAGAACATTTAGTAAAAACAACATGTAGTGATGCCTTGTGATGTCATGAAGTGGTAGTTTTCAAGTTACCAGCTGCCTTTTACCTTTTGTTCTGTAGAGATGGGCAATTCCTGGCCTGGTTTTTTCAGTTTGAGAGATGAACTCAGACTAAATATGCTGGGTTTGTGTTTTAAATGTGTGAATGAAACAAAACACAACTCCGAGTATGTTTTTATAGCGTAAATAAATGGCGTAAAATGGGCCCTTTAATATACACAGACAGTACATATGTAAATGGTAACATTGGCAAGTACAAATTAATGTGTAAGGGGTCAGGACACTAGATATCATTAACATTGTGAGGTAGAATTAACGCCTTGGTGGTGGTCTAGTATACTTTATGTCCCATTTGAATCTTTTTACATAGGAATAATATTTTTTTCCCAATACAAATAAACCAAGTTGATACTGCTGTTCTTTCCAACATTTTTTAACTTGCATATTCAACAGTCTTTTACCACCTGTCCATAAAGATTAAAATTAAAATCCAGCTGCTTCTTGGTCTTTTAGAAACACAGTGGCATATAGTCTTTTATTAAAAAGTATTTTTATTCAGATGGAAGTTGCAGCTGTTACATTATCATTGAATAACTGTTGGTGAGTGTGACTTGGACATCTCAAAGTTGCCATGGCTGTAGATCTTGATGTTTAGTCCAAGTGGTGTTTTAGATTCTCATAACCTGCTGGGTTTGGTTAGTTTTGTCCTAATAAAACATGTTTATTGGCGTACTGGCAGCTCAAGGCCTTTGACATCCATTATAAAGTAGAGTTTACTGCCAAGGTTATTTTCAGACATGTTTAAATGGACCGTTTAAAGCATTTTTCCCAGTTGATTTGATTCCTACAGTGAATTTCCTGGGCATGAAACCAAATATATTACGACTGTAACTCTGTTTTTTTTTATCCTTTTAACCAGATGATTTGTTTTGTTTAATTCGCTCATACTACACTATTTTCTGATCTACAGTATGTTATAATGTTGTTTGCCCATCACAAACATATATGGAGTTGTGTTTTTTTTATACTCACACACATACTTTAACACACAAATCCTACATATTTAGGCTTCTTTCAAACAGAAAACAACCTGTTACACCTTGTGATGTCACGTGGTAATACACAAAGTGCTCCACTCTGTTTTTAAACTCCATACAACTCCACTAGAATCATTTAGATGTTTTCAGCCCTGGATTTGCCATTATCTACTGAACAAAAGTTAAAAGTTATCTGTTGTCATGAGGTGGTAGTTTTCAAGTTACCACAAAGTTGAGCTTTGGAGATGTAGACAGACTAACAATAAAGGGTTACTCAAACGTTTGAATGAAACAAAACAAAGCACAACTCCAGGTACCGTATTTTTCAGACTACAAGTCGCTTTTTTGGGGGAAAATTATTTTATAAAATCAGAGACCAAGAACCGACATTTCATCTTGAAAGGCAAGTTATAGTAATAAAAACAACCCATTAGAGAACAATCCATGTATCATTCATTTTGCAATATAGAACCAAAAATAAGAAAATGAAAAAACAACTCTTTTCTTTATTATTTGTCTCTAAAAACAAAATGAAAAAAAAAAACCCCAAAACAAACAGATAACGATTTGATTTTTTCATTTTTGATTCATATATATGAGTCATATATATGGTCTATGGACTGTCAGTGTGAAAAATGTAATATATAAGTCACAGAACCACCCAAACCCTGAAAAAAGTGCAACTTATAGTCCGAAAAATACGGTATGTTTTTATGTAACATTATAACATGGCTTAAAGCTCACAAGAATTCATGTTCCGTAATATAAGGCCTTTTAAAATTGTTAATTTTTGTTACACCCTTTCTTATCCGCTCTCCTGAGACTTCCCAGATTTAAAGATCAAACTGACCAAGAGTTAAGTCAGTGTAACTTTATGCTTCTTGGGTCAGTCCTGTTGGAACAGCAGATGACAGATTAAGTGCAATCGTTTTATGTGAAGCTTTTAGGTCCAGAAGTGTTGGTTGCAGTCCAAGTTTATTCCTGTCAGTATTTTTACATGAGGTCTGGTGTTACTTTGAAAACCAAATATTTACTGAGCAAGTCTGCAAACCACTGCAAGTCTAACTGTCTATTGGCTATATCTAGATGTTTATATATTTTTAATTTTGACTTTCAACTTGTTTTGTGTGATTTATGGAATTTGACATGGTGCTTTCAGTTACCTACTTTATTCAGTTATGTTTCTTTTTAAATTGATGTAAAAATACACCAAATTAACACTTTTCAATACAGTATGAGCCCTGATTCTGCCACTCAAAACCTGCAGCACTCAAACCTGGGTTTTAAACAGAAGTATAAACATTACTAATAATGGATTATATTTTCTACAGGGTAATTTTACAGTATAGAAGTAATGTTTTTAAAGGGCCGATATTGCGCTGTTTTCTGCTGTTTCCTCGTCAAAGATATACCTGAAGTTGTGTTTCATTCACACAAACTCTGCATGTTTAGGCTGAGTTCTTCTCTCAAACTGCTCCACTGTGTTTTTAAACTTCACTAGAATAATTTGGATAATTACAACCCTGGAATTACCCATCTCTACTGACCTAAAAAAGTCTAAAAACTACCACTACACAACGTCAGAAGGTGGAACAGGGCATTTTGAGGAGGTAACAGCCTTAAAACGTGTCTTAAAGCTCACAAGAGTCAATAATGTGGAATATAGAAGCTTTAAAAATTTATAATTTTTGCCATAACCAAGCAGCCCTATTTTCTATTTAAATAAAACCTAGTCTTAATCTAGTTTTACTGTATCTGTAAGCTGTTTATTTATTTCAGTGCACATAACAGTTATAGATTCAACTGCACCTTTGCATCTCTATAAGTCATTTAAATGCACTGCTGATTGGATCTTTATCTCCGTCCGTCCGCCCGTCCCTCCCTCCTTTTTGTACCCCTCCTGCGTCGCTGCTCTCAGCCAATCAGACGTGGCCCCCGCCGCCGGGCTTATGACCCACACCGTTACCATGGCGACGCCGGCCTGCCTCCCTGAGCTCCTGTCATGCATGTTAAGTGGCTCCAGGATGCTCCCTCGCTGTCTGCTTCTCTACCTCGCTCTCTCTCTCTCCCCCTCATACTTATGTCTTACTCCTCCTTTCTCTCTCTCTCTCTCTCTCTCTCTCTCTCTGACTTTCTTTTACTCTCTCACTCTCTGTCTCTTCTCTCTCTTGCTTACTTTCCTTTTTCTCTCACTCCTTTTCTCTATTTTTCCACTCACCCCTCTCCCTTTTGTTTTTCTTCCTATCTTTTCCCTCTCTTTCTTGTCTCTCGCTTTGCTGCTCTCTTTCACTCTCTGTCCTTTTATTACGATCTCCAACTCTCTCTCTTACTTTTGCTCTCTCCCTTCTCTCTCTCTCTCTGACTTTCCTATACTCTCTCACTCAGCCCCTCTCTTTCTCTTCTCCTCCCTCTTTTTCTCTCCTTTCTCTTTTGCAATTGTCACTCTCTCTTCTCAATTTTTTTCACTCACCCCTCTCTTTTGTTTTTCTTATTATTTCTCTCTTTCTCTCTTTCTTGTCTCTCGCTATGCTTCTCTCTTTCTATTATTCTTTCTCTCTGTGTCTTTCTATTATGATCTGCTCTTTCTTTCACTCTCTGTCCCTTCATTCTCTCTCTTTGTCTCTCTCTTAGACTTTCTTTTACTCTCTCACTCACCCCGTTTCTTTCTCTCCTCCTCTCTTTCTTACTTTCCTCTTTCTCTCTTTCCTCTTTCTCTCTTTCCTTTTCTCTATTTTTTCACTCACCCCTCTCTTGTTTTTCTTGCTATCTTCTCTTTATCTCTCCCTCTATTTCTTGTCTGTCGCTTCGCTTCTCCCTCTCTCTCTTTTTATTATGATCTCCTACTCTCTCTTTCTCTCACTTGCTCCCTTCTGTCTCTCTCTGACTTTCTTTTACTCTCTAACTCACCCCCTCTTTCTCTTCTCTCTCTTTCTTACTTTCTTCTTTCTCTCTCTCTTCTTTCTCTTGCAATTGTCTCACTCTCTCTCCTTTTCTCTGTTTTCTACTCACCCCTCTCTTTTGTTTTTCTTACTATCTTCTCTCTTCTGCTCTCTCTCTGACTTTCTTTTACTCTCACTCACCCCCTCTCTTTCTCTCCTCCTCTCTCTTTTTTACTTTCCTCTTTTTTCTCTCTCTCTCTCCTTTCTCTCTTGCAATGCTCTCTGTCTCTCTTGTTTTCTTACTATGTTTTCTCTCTTTCTCTCCCCCTCTCTTTCTTGTCACTTTGCTCCCATCTCTTTTCTCTTATTCTCTTTCTCTCTATGTGTCTTTCTATTATGCTCTCCTACTCTTTCTTTCTCTCTCTCCCTCTTTCTTGCACTCCTTCTCTCTCTCATTCTTAAATACACCTGGGAGAAAGTAGTAGTTTGTCTTCTTGGCCCCATTCATAATAGTCAAGAGAAAAGCATATGGTCTGTAAGTTATATTTAGCTCTGAACACTATAAAAGCTGTATGTATGTTCTGTATTATGGGCTTTTGAGCGTGCTTAGTTATCATTGGTCCCTTTTTTAAATAAGAAATAGTAGTAAAATGTCTCTCATTCCATTCATAAAAGCACTCGGCTCTATGTGTATATGGGAGAACTGGAGAGGTCCTGCCCCATTTGATCCCTTTTACAGTCTCTCCTAACCTGGTGGTGACATGAGGTATTGCAACAACAAACCAGTTTCCTTTCCCACCAGGTGCTTGTATATGAATGCATTTTGGCTGCTTTCACACACTGGTTTAGTCCCAGTTTAGTCCTGATGTAGGCTTGGGTTAGTCCTGGTCTAGTTCCACTTTAACTCCCAGCATTGCCCTTTTGAGAAAAAAATGTTGTCTCTGATTCATTTGGATCAGAATGTTTCAAATAACTGCGCAGGATGTATTTATTGTTTATTACTTTTAACAATGAATCACATGTAAACTGCAGTTTTAATTTGACTGCTAGACGCAAGAGGATAGGGTTCGAGCCACAGCACAACTCCAGCCTCTGTTTCATATTTTATATTGCTTCATTTGCAAGTTTACTTGTCGTATACATTAAATACAAGCTTTCTTCCCTCGTAATTATTATTGATCTGTTTTACAATTCTACATTTTATACAGACAACCCAACAGTTTGTTATCTAAACATCTCTCGGTATGTCTGCCTCTACATTTTTGCCTATTAAAGTAGAGCTTGTTAACAAAATGTACTCCAACTATGCCCCCATTAAAAACACTGCAACTTTTAATCTAAAGCTGAACTGTAAAACCTTTTCTGGTACATGGTCGGCCTCCTATTTGTTTCTTTAGAGATGCTATTGCTGTGCCTATAATGTTCCATAGTATGGCATTAAACGTATCCATCTCCATGGGGACAGGCAGGTAACACCATAAGGCCAAGTTACAGAGCACATCTGTGGAGAGGCTATCCCACTCACAGTGAGAATGCATTATTATTTTAAAGGTGTCTGTTTTGCAATACTAATACTTCATATTTAATGCTCTGCTGTGGAATATTTCAGGGCAAAGAAGTAACATGACAAAACTAAATCTCAATTTAACATCTCATGGTTAAATGTATAGTATTTTCTGATGATTAAGTGCTGAGTGAAAGTATGAAATGAGTTGTGACAGGGGACCTAAAATTGCACTTCTCTAAAAAGTGAGTAAGCTTTACGTCTGGAGGCTCTTTTTTTTTTTTTAAACAAATTATTCATGTCCTTCTGTTGACACTGCTGCTGTGAGCGAGTGGGAAGAATAACGTTTGTGAATCCTTTTGTTTTTCTATACAAATCTACAAAGCCAAGCGTGTCCAAAAATCCTACAATAACACTGAAATTTAATGTTGTTTAATGAAAACGTACCTTTATATTTAGTAAATTTGAGATATTAACTAAGATGTAGTGAAACAAAACACGATAGTCTTGTATTTGAGTATTTTCTGCATCTTGTGTGTGATTTGCATTTAATTTTTTGTGTCGGTAACTGTAAAAAGACAAGTGATTTTTACAATTGTCATAATTATTGAAAAAAAAATAATTAAAAACAGTTGCTTCACAATTTCTGCTCTTCGATTGATTCATACAAAGCAAAAAATCTCAATTCTCTTTCAACTAGTATCCCGCTATAGTGCAATTAATCAAATCTAATTGTGATTTCAATGATTGATCAAAAATGTTACCAGATAGCAATAAAAACAGGTCTATACTTTCTCTACAGGTGCATTTTGAAAGTGTAGAAGTCATTGTTTGAAGTTATAGTAAAGTGTTCATACTTTTTTGCATGTGAAATTGCGTTATTGTCATTGTCTTCCCTCAGAAAACCCCTCTCGCCCTCATAACACAGACATAAGTAGCCCCCAGTGCCAGACAGAGACAGCTCCAGCGTCCCTCCGTGTACACATGTGCTTCTGCAAGTACTACTACCTCCCCATTGCCTCAATACAAACACTATGTACAAGTCAGTATTCAAATACACACTCTCTTAGCCTGCCCCCTACTGTTGCCCAGTGCTCCTCTCAAACACACATGAATGCAATGGCACACACTACAGGTACAAAAAACTCAAATAACACCCAAAAATGTTATAAAAATACGCAAATGCAAGCTATGAATGAAATAACCATGACTGTAATTTTTCAGAGCTCACGTTTCTGCGTTTAAACCTAATTATCCACTTGGAGAAATTGCCTGGGTAGAGAACTTTGTGGATCATGCTGCCCCTAGCTGTGAGGTTGGGTTTTGCATCACCTTTGCCTTGCGTGTTCATTTGCATATTTCAATAATTACTGAACTAACGATGCAATTAATAGTCTTGTCCAGTCTAATGCAATAACTTGACCTGATTTTACCCCAAAATAAATGATAAGATGATCGTTACAACGTGATGACATAATTTCCAGAGTGCAAAATATAGCACAGATTACGACATTAAATCATTTATTTAATTTTTCTGTAAATAATTCACATTTATTGCACTATATATTGCACAAACCAAGTTATCTTTCATTTTTTGCAGTGCCTAAGTAAAATTTTCTAAATGTCAAACTTTGTCATTCTGGCCTCACCTGACCCGTAATCTTCTAAAAAAATATTTATGAATTCAAATATGATAATTTTTATAATTTAACAAATGTCATGACCTTTGGAAATAGTTTTAACAACAACTCATTGCACAATCCCGCTCATTATTGTGAAGGTGCAGTTCTCGTTGTGTCCAGTTGGTGTCCTACTTGTCTCATTTTTCCACCCAGTGTAAAATTTAATTAACGATTTGAATCACGTTTTTGCCTCGTTAAAGCTTGAAAATAGAGATTAAGCACTTGTCCTTTTCCTTTAACCTTCTTTATTGATCATATTTGTAAATCTTGAAGCCCACGAAGTTTAAATATTAAAGCAATCTAAGAATAATTGTTGTCTAATGTTGCACTTAAAACTATGATGTGACAATTAACTAGTTTTGACCCTTTGATTTGTTTTGAATAGAAGGAAGTAACGTTTCCACCCACGATGCAAATATTTAAACACTTATATTGTTTTAATGAAGGATATAATTTAGCGATTTAGATATAATTCATTTGTACTTGTTGTGGTTCAGAGTTAGTCTTTTTAACTGGATTCATGCTCCACTTTACAACCAGAGCATTTCACGTTGATTTATATGATTCTAAATACTCTTTTATTGCCACCCATAAACGGTTACAGTCAGTAATTGCAGTCATAATAATAATTCACTGCATTGTTAAACTCATTATTGCCATGTAATGACTGTTCGTGTGTTAGGCTGATGTATTTTTATAAGTATGTCTTCTTCATAACCATTATTTCAGTACATTTACTTCTGTTATTACTGCGGCTACTAGTACTACTATCTTTACTGCTAGGACTGGGCAAATCCCTTGTACTTTATCTTGTAGATTCCCTTCATTTACTGTATTTTTCTATTAAATCATATAAACATGGCTTTTATGTTGAAATGAAAATACAAAAATTAAATATATTCTTGCAAAACCTGGATTATTCTCATTTTAGAGAATCTCCATCCATCTTCTCCCGTTTAATCCAGCTGGGTCGCGGGGGCAGTTTGCTGCCCAATTCTCATAGCACCTGACCCCCCCTATGAACCCCTCTGCGGGTGGTGAGCCCACAGGAGGGTGGACAACATGGTCCTTGATGTTAGTTCATAGGGGTGTGGGCATGTTTTGAGTTGATGGGGGAAACCGGAGTACCCGGAGGAAACCCATCCAGACACGGGGAGAACATGCAAACTCCACACAGAAAGGCCCGGGCGAGTGTTGCCACTCAGCCATCGTGCCGCCATTTTACATTACCGCCTATTACTTACTACTATTACTACAAACGAAAAATACTACAAAAATACTAATACTGCAAATAGGACCATTTCAGTTTACTTCCATAACTACTACAGCTGCCTCCGATATCACCACTACTACTACAACAACTACTAACTACTACTACTGCTACTGCTCCTGCTCCTGCTCCCACTACTACTACTACTATTGTGGGTATTTGTACACATTCTGTCTATATATTCCCAGACTGACCATTATTATTCCTGTTTTTTGCAGGAGCCGGAGAGAGCTAAGTGCAGTCACTCCTGGAACTTGCCCAGACACTTCCCTCTGCCCCGTCCTGCACCTCCAGAAGTGGACCGAACATATACACAGTGATATTACAGCATCAACAACCAACCGGGCAAAATGATCACCTCAGAACTACCCGTGCTGCAGTAAGTTTGAAGATTTACTCTGTACTTATGTCATATTGTAGAGTATTTAAATGAATAACACATGTACATTGTTCACAACTGCATTAGAAAATGTATGATTAGTATCAATAAGGTTGTAGGTTTGATTCTTGCTAGCACTTTGTGTGGTATTTGCACGCCCTTCCTGTGTCACTGTGGATTCTCTTACCACAAGCTGATGTAGGTGCTCGGTGAATAGACCTCAATAGTGGGTGAGGACCTGGTTGTGAAAGGAAGCATTACATAATTTACCCATATGCCAAGACTTTCTACAAAAAATGTAAATTTAATGTTGGGAAAACTTGATGGGGGGCCTAAAAGTTTTCAATATATCTATTTTTTTGGTTTATTTGGTTTAACATTTGGTCATTAGATCTGATTCATCTGAGTGAGACATCTGGTTTTCATTTTGCTGAATGAAATAAACAAAAACTAACTCTACATCGTGTAATATGAAAGCGGAAACCTTGCCTTATGGCCATAGTTTCTGATTCATAAGAAAAGTACAGCGTTTTTGTTTTCATAATTGCATATTGCATATAATTGTTTTCATTTTTAATTGTTATGTTTTGTAGCACTTTGGTCAACCTGTGTTGTTTTTAAAGTGTGTTATATAAAGTTTCCCTTGCAGTTTTAAAAATCCCCTTTGTGTCTTTGCAGGGACTCTTCTAATGAGTCTGGAGCCACAGATGCAGTGAGTCTGAGCATGAGCATGAGCGAGATTGAAGACCCAGAGGTCAAAGGTCGAAAGAAGAGAGGACGGCCTGGGAAACAAGCACAGGTGAGGGATACAGGCAATAACACTACAATATTACGCTGTTGTGGTAGACATATCAGTAACTTTCAACAAAAGTGGGTTGTTCTTTTTTATTTTTAGCGATTGAAGCCACCTACTTTATATTACACATTTTCTTTTTTTCATCATTTTAATATATTTTCCTCCTGAAAATATATTAAAATGATGTGACCCAAGTACCCCAATACAACTTAATGACAGCCACAACATATTTTTAGGAAGTAACTGTTGACATGAGAGATGAAGCAACTACTAAAATACAGACATTGTAAATAGTGCTTATGTGTATAGTATTTAGTTAATAACACAACTTCTCCTTTTCCACTTCTTCTTAATGTGGAAATAAATTAATTGGCCTTTTAGGTTTAGGTTCTCCTTAAATTGCTTACCCAATTTGTGCAGTACATGATTTAAAACTATAAAAATAAAGTTTAATAATAACTATATAACATATTTCTGTGTCCAGGTGTCCAATAAGAAGCCGAGGAGGTCGCCGACGGATAAGACCATGAGCGTGTCCAGGGGGCGGGGCAAAGCCAACGGGGTCGCCCAACACAACGGGGACAACGCAGACCCCGTGACCCTGTTCGAGGTGGTGAAAGTGGGCAAGAGCGCCATGCAGGTGTGTGGAGGGACACTGATACACGTGTGGATAAGGCTGGAGAGTTCAGTACTTCAATAACACAAAACCAAAAACACTGTCTGCAGTATTTCTCATTTAAAAACTATTGTTGTTGTGTGATTTAATATTCAATAACTAATCTCCGAGCTGATCGCAATAATGATTTTAACTTTTTTTAATACTTTCACTATCAATACTACGGTACTGCTACAGCTCAACTACATACTACTACCTACTACTATTTACATATGTTTATTTATTTATTTATTGGTAATTTGTATTCTTTTTTTCTTGCTGTGTCAAAGTGAAACGTTGTGAATATAATTTATTTGATTTATTTACACCTCTTTTTGTGTTTGTCAGTGTGTGGTGGACGACTGGATTGAGTCGTACAAACAGGACAGAGACATGGCTCTTCTCGACCTTATCAACTTTTTCATTCAGTGTTCAGGATGCAAAGGTAGGACTTAATGGTGCACTATGTAACTTTTTTGGCAGTCCGTCACCTGCTTGTTTCTATGGATATGTCTGGAATGTTCCACAGTATGACATTAATCAACTCTACCTTACATTTATTCAGTTATGGGTGGTTTTATACCTCAAAAATACCTTGAAAAACCATGATGATCTCCATGATGTTAGAAAGGTTTTTTAATGCCATACTGTGAAATATTCCAGACAAAGCAATAACATCTCCATGACAAAAAGCAGTATATTGTAGTAACAGTAACACTATATTGGACACATAAGACCTCTCTTACATTTGTTTCTCTCTTTGGTAACCAGGAACCGTACGGATCGAAATGTTCAGGAATATGCAAAATGCTGAGATCATTCGGAAGATGACTGAGGAGTTCGACGAGGTAAGAAAAAATAAAATCTAATATTAAAAACACCAGTATGTTTGATTATTTAATTTCTCTTTGCCTGAAAAGAGCACGTTGTCTTCATAAATGAACTTTAAAGGTGCATTGTGTAACTTCTCTGGTGGGTGAGTGGTGTGGCCATAAACTTAAGAATCTCTAGGAAGACTTGCAATTCATTCATTCATTCATTTATTTATTTATTTATTTATTTATTAGGGACAGTGCATATTAACGAACATCTACAATGTTGCAGTTTAAATATGCCAAATTATAGCAAAAATGCTCATTTCCATCTGTAGTCCCTCGGCAGGTGACGCCACAGATTTAACAGCAAAATAAAAACAAGTTACAATAACGACAATTCTACACTAAAAGTGTCCGCAAGTCTGGTTACAGGTTAGATCTGTGGAGAGGAGACCCCACTCACAGTAAGAATTAATGTTTTAGATGGATAGATAATATTGAGCAATAAATGACACCTCTAGTTGAATAAATCCAAGACAGATTAGTTTAATATCGCACTGTGAACAATTTAAACCAAAGCATTATCATTTCAATGAAGACAAACTGCCTCCAGAAAGGTTACACAGGGCACCTTTAAATGTAAAATAGCCCCAAACAACTGTGTCAAACTTGTAACTGTAATTTTTGATATAAAGACTAAACAAGAAGTGATTCAGAATAGACAACCTGATCTTTCATCAGGCTAACCCTTTAACTCTACGCCCCCTCGCTGTCTCCCCCTACAGGACAGTGGCGATTACCCCCTGACGATGCCTGGCCCCATGTGGAAGAAGTTTCGTTATAATTTTTGTGAGTTTATCGCCGTCCTGATTCGTCAGTGTCAGTACAGCATCATCTACGACGAGTACATGATGGACACCGTCATCTCTCTGCTCACCGGACTCTCCGACTCCCAGGTCCGAGCCTTCAGACACACCTCCACACTCGCAGGTAATGGTCTAAAAAATATCGAATGTTTTTCAATTTATTTATTTTTTTCTGAATGATTTGCCTAATTCAACTTTGTTTATGACCTGTTTTAATACTTACATTTTTGCTTTGTTTCTAGTAGAGATACCGTAATTTCACGACCATAAGGCGCATATAAACGTCTTAGATTTTCTTCAAAATGAGCCACGCGCCCTTTCGTGCAGTGCGCCTTGTGTGAGGCGGACGTGATAGAAAAAGGGGTGCGCCCTATGTGAGGCGGACGTGTTAGAAAAAGCATGAGAACGTTAAAGGGGGAAGTGTGGGCGTGGCTTGTGTATAAAAGAACAGGTATGTGCTTTATGCACAACATTGCTGTTTTAACAACCCTGAAAATGGCAAAGAGACACGCCTATGAAGCTCAATTTAAACTGACGGCGATCAGTTACGCGGAGGTACATGGGAATCGAGCCGCCGCGAGAAATTTCAACATTAACGAGTCGATGGTTCGTAAGTGGAGGAAGATGGAAAACGAACTGCGACAGGTGAAGAAGACGCAGCTGAGTTTCCGCGGAAATAAGGCGAGGTGGCCAGAGTTGGAGGCGAGACTCGAGCAGTGGATCATAGAGCAAAGAACGAGTGGCAGGAGCGTTTCGACGGTGACTATGCGCCTAAAGGCAGAAACGCTAGCGAAGGAGATGAAAATCGAACATTTCCAAGGAGGTCCGTCTTGGTGCTTCCGCTTTATGAGACGGTGCCATTTATCGATCCGGACCAGGACTACGGTAGCGCAGCAACGGCCGGCGGATTACAATGAAAAGCTGACAAACTTTCGCTCGTACTGCAGGAAGCACATCAGCGACAAACGGATCCAACCAAGCCACATCACTAACATGGACGAGGTGCCGCTCACGTTCGACATCCCGAATAGTCACACGGTAGAGAAGACGGGGACCAGCACGGTGTCGATACGCACAACGGGGTGCGAAAGGGCTTCGTTTACTGTTGTGCTTGGCTGCCACGCCGATGGACAGAAACTGCCCCGATGGTGATTTTTAAAAGAAAGACTTTGCCTAAGGAGAAGTTTCCAGCGGAGTCATTGTTAAGGCAAGCGAAAAGGGTTGGATGGACGAGCAAATGATGAAACAGTGGCTGAGGAGGTGTATGTTCGGAGAGTGGGTGGTTTTTCCACGCATCACCATCGCTTCTAATTTATGACTCTATGCGTGCTCATCTCACCGCTGGCGTGAAAAAACAAGTGAAGCAAATGAACGCTACGCTTGCTGTGATTCCGGGAGGGCTGACGAAAGAAGTCCAACCGCTGGACATCGGCGTGAACCGGCCGTTCAAAGTAAGGATGCGGCGGCATGGGAGCGATGGATGACCGAAGGAGACCACACATTCACCAAGTGTGGAAGGCAGAGCCCGGGCGAGTTACGCTACAGTTTGCCAATGGATTGTAGATGCTTGGGCTAACGTGTCTGCTGGTACTGTTAAACGAGCTTTCGCAAAAGCCGGTATAATTTCTGAGGAGCCGCACGGTACAGACAGTGACTCCGACAGCGAGGAGCGAAGTGGACCTGCTATGGATTTTGCGCAGCTGTTCGATTCCGAAACAGAGGATGAGGACTTTGACGGATTTGAATAATGACTATTGTTTAATATTGTTGTAATTAGTACTTAAATAAAGCACAACCAAACTCAGTTTTGCTCCCTATATATTTTTCAATACGCACATTTGCATGCTTGTTTGTGCGCCTTTTCGTACGGTGCGCTTTATGTGTGTGTTAAATACAGTAATGGCACACAAAACTGAGACTGCGCCTTTTCGTACGGTGCGCCGTATGGTCGTGAAATTACGGTATTTGGGCCGATATTTGGACTTTTTACGTATCGGCTGTTGGCGTTAAATCTGATATTTTGTTTTGGCCAATCTGCTTAAAAAATGCACGCAAAGCTTTATATTAACACTTTAATACGATGAGACAGCTGCACAAAATGTGATTACACAGCTCTTTTAAAGGTTCATATGATTAAAAAAGGGCTTGGGTCAAAGTTTGGAGTAAATTTAAATGACATAATTGGTAGAAAATAATCAAAATCTTAAGAATTTAACGGCTATCTTTTGCTCTGGATTGCAAACAATCATTATTGGCCGTGACAAAAAAAGTTTCTAGTATTGACTATACCTGTCTTGATATGAGAAATGAGGTAGCAAAACATTGTAGAACTCAGCTACTAAAACACACATACCATTTGTAAATAGTAGTTATGTGTATAGTATTTCGTTAATAACGCAACTTCTCCCTCTCAATCTTCAACTTTCTAATCTGTAATTAAATGAAATTGTGTTGCTTTATTTCTAGTATTGACTATTATTATTTGTTGCAGTTTTGGCTTCATAAACTAGGGTCTAATCGAGCCCTATATTAACTGATTTAGACCAGTGTTTCTGTAATACAAGTAATACTGGTGGCACGTGGACCGCCTCTAGTAATGTGCAATTTGTTTTATTTAATAAGAGACAAATATGTTTTCATCCACCTTTCGGTTTAATATAGTTTAAAATCTTTTGTACATTTGTGCTTTCATAGCGATGAAGTTGATGACGGCGTTGGTGAACGTGGCGCTGAACCTGAGCATCCATCAGGACAACACTCAGAGACAGTACGAGGCCGAGAGGAACAAGATCGCAGGAAAACGAGCCAATGAGAAGCTAGAGCTGCTGCTGCAAAAGAGGAAAGAGGTGCGGCTAAAATGAAATGCAATATGTGCGTACGGGAGCAATGTATTTGATGAACAAGAGACCAAATAACTAGTCCTGTAATCAACTGAATACATGCTTAGTTAATTAAAAGGGGATGATGCGTTAAAAAGCCGATGGGAAAACATCTGGAAATGAGGTAATCTGGCATATTTACACTGTCCCTATCAAATAAAGAAATAAATAGTGTAACAAAGGGAATTGAACAGACCAGTCACTCTCAAAAACTCCAGGTTATTCACTCCTTGCCTTCTCCTTTCTGATGTTTTTAAAATAAATTCTTATACTTCCAATTAAATTACCTTCATTTAACAGACAGTCCTACATATTAGTGACAAAAACTTGACAGCTCTATCTAATTATTACTGTGTATTTGATGGACACTACATAATTAAAGAACATTTATAACAGTTTTAGTGTAATTATGATCTATTTTAGTAAAGGTGCCATTTTCCTTCTTGTCTCCAGGCAAATAAGGGAAGGGAATACTAGGTTAGAAGTAAAAAAAAAAAAAAAAAAAAAAATGTTTGGCTTAATGTTGCTATACATAACGTACATTTCTGTTTTCTTTTTACAGCTACAAGAAAACCAAGATGAAATTGAAAACATGATGAACTCAATTTTCAAGGGAATCTTTGTGCATCGTTACAGGTACAAACAGTTTTCAACATTACATAAACATAAGTCCTAAGCTAACTACAGACTAAGCTAACCATTTTTTCTTTGTGTTTTAACAGGGATGCCATTGCAGAAATCCGTGCCATTTGTATTGAAGAAATAGGAGTTTGGATGAAGATGTACAGTGATGCCTTTCTAAATGACAGTTATTTGAAATATGTGGGTTGGACACTACATGATAGGGTCAGTATGACACCTTATAACATTACACTCAGCAATTTGAGTCACATTACTGAAAATAAACATGAAATTTATGTAGAATAACAATGATGACAATGTAACTTATCTTTCCAGCAAGGAGAGGTGCGTCTGAAGTGCCTGAAGGCTTTGCAAAACCTTTATACAAACAGAGAACTATTCCCTAAACTTGAGCTTTTTACAAATCGATTCAAGGTAAAACAAAACACTCAATGTTTATGACTACTTCTCTAAAACTTTTTGTACCATCCATCCATCCATCTTCTCCCGCTTAATCCAGCTGGGTTGTGGGGGCAGTTTGCTGCCCAATCCTCATAACACCTGACCCCCCATGAACCCCTCTGCAGGTGGTGAGCCCACAGGAGGGCTTTTTGTACATTTTGCATTAATATATTTATTTGTTTTGAATAGGACCGTATAGTATCAATGACTCTGGATAAGGAGTATGATGTAGCTGTGGAGGCAATCAGACTGGTCACTCTTATCTTACAGTAAGTAATTCAGTATTTTTCAAACATTAAAGAATATACATATATATATATATGTGTGTATATATATATATATATGTGTGTATATATATATATATATATATATATATATATATATATATATATATAACATATCATCATAACATATGTCATGTCATAACATATACAGTCCCTGACAAAAGTCTTGTCACTTATCCATTTTGTAGAAACAAAAGCTTATAACCTAACTTTAAATTAATCGATTGGTTTTAGAAATGTCTCATATGAAAGCTAAAACCCTCCCAAATTATGCTCAATATACTAAAATAAATGTGCTTCACTGAAGAAAGATTGATCATTTAATGAACACAGAAAGGTCAGATTTTGGCAAGACAAAAGTTTTGTCGCCTACAGAAAATTGAGCAAATAATTTACTTCAAATACAAAAATATGTTGCATAACATCAGTGAATTACGTAATGGTGCTGTGAGATCTATATTTAATATCTTGTATGACTTCCATGAGCTTGAAGGACTGCATCCATGCGGTTCGACAATGATTCATACAATTTGTTGATGAAGTCATCAGGAATAGCAAAGAAAGCAGTCTTACATGCCTCCAGAGTTCATCAAGATTCTTTGGTTTTGCCTTCCATGCTTCCTCTTTCATTCTACCCCAGACATGCTCAATGATGTTCATGTCTGGTGACTGGGCTGGCCGGTCCTGGAGCACCTTGATCTTCTTCGCCTTGAGGAACTTTGATGTAGAGATAGAAGTATGCGATGGAGCACCATTCTGCTGCAAAATTTGACCCCTTTTATGGTTGGGAATGTAAGAGATTCTAATACTTCTTGATATTTTAGGCTATTGATATTGCCTTCCACCCTGCAAATGTCTCGCACACCCCCATACTGGATGTAACCCCAGACCATGATTTTTCCGCCACCAAACTTAACTGTTTTCTGGGTGAAGCTTGGATCCATGCGGGCTCCAGTAGGTCTCCTGCAATATTTGCGGCAGCTGTGATGTAATTCAACCGAGGATTCATCTGAGAAATCCACCTTCTGCCACTTTTCCAGTGTCCATCCTTTTAGCAGGCTGTGGGCCTTGGGAAATGACACACAGTTTTTTAATTGCCTTTTGTTTTGTGCTGGTTTCTGTGCACTGATTCGACCATGGAGGCCATTTCGAGACAGAATTCTACAAACTGATCTGGTTGACACAGGGACTTGAGGTGACCAGGCCTGGTGGAGCTCTGCTGCAGTGGAAAAGGGGCTGGCCTTGGATTTTCGAATCAACAAACGGTCCTCCCGAGCAGTTGTCTTGCGGGGTCTGCCAGACCTGGGCTTGTCAAAAACATCTCCAGTCTTTTCAGATCTTTTTCTTATTCTTTGTACTTGACGCTGAGACACATTGAAGGTGTCAGCCACCTCAGCAGTGGATCTGGTCTTCAGCCTCTTGATAATTAACTCTTTGGTCTCAGGGTGGATCTTAGGCATGTTGTCAGAGGTCAAGTTGCAGTTGATGTGAAGGTCTGGTGTGCTGGGGTTCTTTTTATACACATCCACTAATTGACTGATCAGTAACTGATCACAGGTGACACTGTAATCTAGGATTGGGTGCATCATATGACAAGGCGACAAGACTTTTGTCTTGCCAAAATCTGACCTTTCTGTGTTCATTAAATGATCAATCTTTCTTCAGTGAAGCAAATTTATTTTAGTATATTGAGCATAATTTGGGAAGGTTTTAGCTTTCATATGAGACATTTCTAAAACCAATCGATTAATTTAAAGTCAGGTTATAAGCTTTTGTTTCTACAAAGTGATTAGCGACAAGACTTTTGTCAGGGACTGTATACATGTTATGACACCTGCGGATCATCATGTTATCATTCTAAGATATACATATTCATTTATAACAACTTAATAAAAGATACAAATCCACTTTCGTGTTAAGAAACTGCAGTCTCCAGTAGGAAGTGACGTCACCGTAAATGTCAGAGTCAGAGTCAGCAACTCCTATGGATAGCTGCATGTCACACTAGCAAGAAGCTGATTTTCTGCTTTTATTTGCACCAAAATAGCTACGCAGTGCTTCAGAATCCTACATGTATCACCGATTAAGAAAATAAAATTGTAGAAATTAGTAAGTGGCGGTGAAAATCTGGGTTGATCTGCACAATGGCTTGAAAATAAGTGGTTCAAGATCACTTTCAAATAGATAGTTATCTTGATCTTATCTAACCGTTACCTACTCTATAAGAAAATTCAGATTTTTTTTCCCATAGTCCGCGCCACTTTTTACTTAACTGAACAAACAATGTAAAGGTTTTAACTGACTATAACACTTTTGTTTTAGGGGCAGTGAAGATGCCCTGTCAAATGAGGACTGTGAAAACGTGTACCACTTAGTTTACTCTGCACATCGACCTGTGGCTGTCGCTGCTGGAGAGTTTCTGCACAGGAAGTAGGTTCAAGTTTCCATCTGCAAAAACCCTGATATTTTAGTGTATTGTTTCCATTGTATTGTAATGAATTGTGTTTATCTGTTTACCTTCTCAGATTGTTCAGTCGCCATGACCCTCAGGCTGAAGAGGCTCTGGCCAAACGCAGAGGGAGGAGCAGTCCCAACGGAAACCTGATCCGTATGTTGGTGCTCTTCTTCCTGGAGAGTGAGGTAATCCTTAGTTACATGTCCCTACGATTATATGTTGTGTTATAGTGTGAAATATGTTAAAAGAATATTTTCATTTTTTCCAATCCGTTAATGATTTATAATTTCATAGCATTAAATGACCAATGTTACGCTATTTTCTGATCTATGTTATAATGTTTCCTCATCACAAACATACATGGAGTTGTGTTTTGTTTCATTCACACATGTTTAACACACAAATCCTATATATAATTCCATATTTAGTTCTTGCCTCAAACAGAAAACACTCTATTCCACTTTGTAATGCCATTTAATAATAGAGGAAGTGCTCCACTGTGTTTTTAAACTCCATACACCTTCACTGGAATCATTTTGGATTATTTTAGCTGTGGAATTGTCAATCTCTACCAAACAAAAGGTAAAATGTAGCTGTTAACTTGAAAAGTACCGCTAAATGACAAGGTGGAACAGAGCATTTTGAGCTTTAGAGATGTAGACAGACTAATAATAAAGGGTAACTCAACCAATAAATGAATGAATGAAACAAAACACAACTCCAGGTTTGGATGAGGTAAAAACATTGTAACGTGGCTTAAATCTTTAAATTCTTTGATGATTTATACAGCCTATTATGTAAAATGACTTGGCCCATCATAATACAAGTAAAATAACTATCATTATTGTCTTCCTGTCCATCCGTAGCTCCATGAACACGCGGCGTACCTGGTGGACTCGCTGTGGGAGAGTTCTCAAGAGCTGCTCAAAGACTGGGAGTGTATGACTGAACTGCTGCTGGAGGAACCTGTGCAGGGAGAGGAGGGTAAGACTCAAGATTCACCAAAAAACATATGAGAAAGTCTGTACCATTTTACATCATGAAGTTAATGCTGCATTTACACTTGCTAACGCACCACATTTTGGGCTAAACTGGGACTAAAGTTGGACCAAACCCAGAAATAAACTAGATCAGGACTAGACCAGGACCACACCAAATCTACATCAGGAGGACTAAACTAGGCTCAAACCAGGACAAGTGTGAATGCACCCTTAAACTGATAAAAATGCAAATGTAATATACTTAAAAGAAAAAAAAATCTTGCAGTATGTATCTTTTCAGCCATATAATTTGGCCTAGTGGCATCAATAATAATTATAATAGATTTAGCTTATATTCCACTGTACATTTGAAAAACAAATCTCAAAGTGCTACAGTCAGTCTAAAATCACATATTGATTGCTGCTCCAAGAAGATAGATATGTTCAGTGCCATATTGTGGAGCGTTTTAGGAAAATAATAAAATCTTCAGGGAGATAGTGTCATGTACGCTCCACCAGAAAAGTTACGTAGACATAGAAACTTTAAAATCACTGTTTTTTTTATATTCTCCACTATGATTTCTTATAATTGTCCATTTTCTTGTTTGTTTTTGTACAGTATTATCAGACAGGCAGGAGAGCGCCCTGATCGAGCTCACAGTCTGCACCATTCGGCAGGCTGCAGAGGCGCACCCCCCTGTCGGCCGCGGGACTGGCAAACGGGTAAACCCCAATCTATTAATGTAATAAATGTGGTTTTTAGCAATAATGATAAGGGTAAATTGGTTTTACTTGTACTATTTCCTTACTATATTGACTTACTTGGGCGACAGTAGCTCAGTTTGTTGGGTGCTTGCCCACTGATCCGAAAGTTGGCTGGTGTGATTTCAGCTTCCGCAGATGAATGCAGTTGTGTCCTTGGGCAAGACGCTTAACGCGCCTTGCCTCTAGTGTCTGTGTACACTGGTGTATGAATGCGTGTGAATGGGTGAGTGGTTTCTTGATGTAAAGTGCGTTGAGTGAAAACTTGAAGGTCGAAAAGTGCTGTATAAAAATGTGATTTTTACTTGCGTATATACATTTATATAATTATGGCTTATTTCACACCAGTCTCTTGTTATTTTTGCTATTTATTTTGAATGTATTATTACCATTTATATTTTTGCTCTTTGTTATTATAATGTGAGCTACTGTGTCCAAATAATTTCCCTTGTGCGTCATTTAAGTTTGTTAAAGTTTTATGATCCTTTCATTGTCAATTTTATTAAGTTTATGTGGTCTATTTGTCCAGGTGTTGACGGCGAAGGAGAGGAAGACGCAGATAGATGATAAAAACAAACTGACAGAGCACTTCATCATGGCGTTACCAATGCTTTTGTCCAAGGTAAAATTGTCTAAACCCCTATAGCTTTCACTGAACATGATTTGTTGTGCAAACAAAAAAATAAAGTTGATATATTGTTGAAATCTGCTCCCTGTGTGCATCACCTGTCACTGTTCGTTTACTTCTCTCCCCTCATGATAACATTTGTGATAAATACTGACCACTGCAAATACTCCATTCACTTTGCAGTCCTGGGGTTGCTATGGCCCAGTTGTTAGCTTATTCATAATTAACAATACATGATTTATATATTTATAGGGATGGGACAAAATCTCGTACCACTCAAGATCTCACAAGGCAAAATTGCAAAAAGATACATGCGCACGTGAGGAAAAATGACAATGAGAGATTCCCCCCAACAAAAAAGGGTTAGGTGTTTGCAAGTTACATTTGTTGAGAAGCTACAGTTCCAAAAAAAAGTGCTAACAGGATAACGAAAATCTTAAATAACATTAATTAGGAATGGTGAGGCCAAAATTATGAACTGAATCACAAAATCTGTTTATTATGAATTACCATATGTGGAAATCTCGTCTTCTCGTTCAGTTAGACCCAATCTTGTGTCTTGTCCCAGTTATAATTATGCTGAAAAATGCATCTATTTCTAATGTTCATAATGTTATTTATTACATATTGAATTCACTGTATAATTGTGATATTGTCAAATGTCCTCCCACCTCTACTAATCAGTGTGTGTTGTTTTTTCCTTGATAATTACAGTACCAGGCCGACTCGGAGAAAGTGGCCAACCTCCTTCAGATCCCTCAGTTCTTTGACTTGGACGTGTACAGCGCCGGTCGGATGGAGAAACACCTGGACGCCCTGTTGAAGCAGATCCGTCTGGTGGTGGAGAAGCACATAGAGACAGACGTGTTGGAGGCCTGCAGTAAAACCTACAGCATCCTGTGCTCTGAGGAGTACACCATCATGAACCGCGTGGACATCGCCCGCTCTCAGCTCATAGATGAAATGACCGATCGCTTCGCACATTCAGTGGAGGATTTGCTACAGGAGGTACAGGCTAGATTGTACTTAAAGGTGCACGCGTAACTTTTCTAGGTGGGCGGTCTGTTACCTGCTTGCCTCCTGGATATGTCTTTTCATTGCTTGGAATGTTCCACTGTATGGCATTAAACAGTTTATTCCATTACACATAAAAAACTAAAAAACAGACTTTTTTCATGTGAGTGGAGTCGCCTCTGACATCTTGCCCTGCTGACATCACCTGTTTGTCTATGGAGATACTTTTAATATTGCACTATAGAGCGTTTTAGGCAAAGAAATTAAATTACCATGGAGACAAGAAGGTGCCAGACCATCCACCAGAAAAGTTACATCTTTAATATTGTGACAGTAGTCCAACTACTACAGTTTTAAATGGAAAGTTTTAAACTTCTGTGTTTCTTACAGGCTGAGGAGGCTGATGACGATGACATCTACAATGTTTTATCCACTCTCAAGAGACTCACAGCCTTTCATAAGTAAGTGTAGCGTATTTTTCGGACTATAAGCCCCACCGGACTATAAGCCCCACCGAAATTTGGGGGGAAATTTATTTAGTAAAATCAGAGACCAAGAACCGACATTTCATCTTGAAAGGCAAGTTATAGAAGTTATAGTAATAAAAACAATCGAATAGAGAAAAATCCGTGTATCATTTGTTCATTCGTTTCTCAATATAGAACCAAAAATAAGAAAATGGAGAAAAAAAAACTCTTTTCTTTATTATTTGTCTCTAAAACCAACATGAAAAAATAGATAATGATTTGTTTGTTCATTTTTAATTCATATATACAATTCATATATTTGGTCTATGGACTGTCAGTGTGAAAAATGTAATATATAAGTCGCACCTGAGTATAAGTCACAGGACCACCCAAACCCTGAAAAAGTGTTACTTATAAAAATACGGTAATAATTGAAACGACTACTAGCTGTCTAACAACACAGTACGTTCTTATAATCATATAATCTCTTGTCTTTTTAGCGCACATGACTTGACGCGCTGGGACTTGTTTGGAAACTGCTACCGTCTGCTCAAAGCGGGTATCGAACAGGGCTCGATGCCGGAGCAGATCGCGGTCCAGGCGCTGCAGTGTTCGCACTACTCCATCCTGTGGCAGCTCGTCAAGGTCACAGAGGGAGCACCCACCAAGGTACAATACACTGAATGTACACTGAGCCGTTGACAAGTGGTAATTCACAGTGCTCCTTCATGTTTTTACGGTTCACACCCCTTCCCCAATTTGTTGTGATCATTAATGTTCAGATTTCTTCCATTATGTGTTTTATTTAACTTTGATTCTTGTTGTGCTTGTTTTTAAGCATTACAATTATTATCAGTAAAATTATCAGTGGAAGGTTTAAATCAAAATTGTATAAACACTTCCTTTAAAACAACTACTTTAATGGAAGGAAGAAAACCCACCAGCTCACTGCAACTCAGAGCCGCTCATCTTGTTTTGCAGTTGGGCCCCTATTGTGTTCTGTAAGTAATAGATTAGGTTGTATAATAGCGCTATTCATTAAAGTTTGATCAGGTAATTACTGCAGTTATCTCGAGCATGGCTGTGTCCTTGAATGCCTCATCTGTTTAATATTGATGTCCACTGAAGCGTGCTCTTTCTGATGCTTGGCTGATCTTGTTAATATTTCTAATGCAGGATGATCTGGTGGCCTTGAGGAGAGTGGTGAAATCCTTCCTGGCCGTGTGTCAACAGTGTCTGTCCAACGTCAACACCCCAGTCAAAGAGCAGGTAATACTTCTGTGTCTGTGGCTTCATTTACATGCACACCGTCATCTGATTATTATCTGATTTTTGGACCTTTTAAGATTATTTAAAGGTCCTCACTCTTGAGCTTTTAGCCATGTTATAATGCAGTTACCTCCTCAAAAACACACCTGGAGTTGTTTTGTTTCATTCACACATGTTTGAGTAACCCTTTATTATTAGTCTGTCTACATCTCCAAAGCTCAAAATGCCCTGTTCCACCTTGTGCAATAGTTTTCAAGTTGCCTTTTATATTTTGTTTAGTAGAGATTGGCAATTCCTTGTATTTAATTGTCAAGGTACACCTTCACTAGAATCATTTCCAAATTTCCAATAATCTCTGCTGAAGTAAAGGTAAAAGATATCTGTTAATTTGAGAACCACTGCTTCATAACATCACAAGGAACACAAGGAACAAAGCATTTTGAGCTTTGGAGATGAAGATAGACTAATACTAAAGGATTACTCAAACATGTGTGAATGAAACAAATTTGCTTAATACAGGACCTTTAACAAACCTGTCTTTCTTCTTTGCAGGCGTTCATGCTGCTGTGTGACCTCCTGATGATCTTCAGTCATCAGTTGGTGTCGGGGGGCAGGGAGGGGCTCCAGCCGCTCGTCTTTAACCCCGACAGCACCCTCCAGAACGAGCTGCTCAACTTTGTCCTGGACCACGTCTTCATCGACCAGGACGACGAGAGCCAGAGCATGGGTGAGGCAGAGGAGAGGGTCAAATCACTGTAACGCAAGTTCATCTGTGGGTTTTAGTGTGATGAAAAATGATTATTAAACCTAATGGTTATGTTAAAACAGTTTAAAAAATACTTGAAAATTGCTTTATTTTTATTAATGTGCCGCTATTTTAATCCAAGTACAAACCAAATTGGTAACTTTGCTTTAAACTTTGAAGAAAAAACAAACAAATAAACAATAACCGTGTAAAAAATATATTTAACATCTGATTTTACCGATTTATTTATTACTCATTACTTAACACAATCAAATTATAATTATGTTTAAAACACCATGAGCTGCCTCTTCTTGTTAAAGCCTGTATCATAAAAAGCTTGAATAAATTGTCCAAGGCACTCTGTAAAAAATAAAAGTCCTTTATTGTTAATGGGGCACTTACGTGTTTTGAGTTATGGAGGTCTTCACTGCGGCTTATGATAATTATGCGTAATGTTTGAGCTTTGCAAATGTGAAAATATCTGACTACTGTAGATTGTAATAAAACAGAATTGCTTGTGATTTTATAATGTTTATTTACAGAGGGAGACGAGGAGGATGAAGCCAACAAGATCGAGGCTCTTCACAAAAGAAGAAACCTCCTGGCTGCGTTCTGTAAACTCATCATCTACGACATAGTGGACATGCCTGCAGCCGCTGACATCTTCAAACACTACATGAAGGTGGGTCCGGGTGCAGTCATTTAAACATACATTATCCTTTTCAAAGTACTAAGTGTGTGCTCATATCTTATCTTTTCTCCCTAATACAGTATTACAATGACTATGGAGACATCATCAAGGAGACTTTGAGTAAAACCAGGCAGACAGACAAGATTCTCTGTGCAAAGACACTCATCCTCAGTTTGCAGCAGGTGAGAAAGAAATGTAGTATTATTGGTACTAGTATGAATAGTTCAGTAGTAATTTGTTGCAATTTGAATAAACTTTTGCTCTTCAAACGTATAACACCTTTTCATTCAGAACACACCTGCTTCCTACTCATCCAAATTTCCCAAACTAAATTAGATATTTGATATTTGGAGGAAGAAAACTGAATCACGCCTAAGTATAGTTAATATAAATATAATATAGTTCAATAACAATTACAGTAAAAAAACTAGGGTGTGTTTCAGTTTAGTAGCTCCTTCCTTTACACAGATGTATATAAGCAAGAACCAAAACCTTGCAGAACTGAAAAATTAAAAGTATTTTCATTCAGTTGACAGAATTAAATGTTCTTTTACTATGGATGTGACCTGGACAACTGGGATTACACCGACATCATGTAAATTAGTTTGCTAGTTGAAATTGTTGCAGGGAAGTTACTGCGAGGCAAGACACTTCACTGACATTTCCCTCTGCAGTCAGTCACAGTATATAAGTCTGATTGCTTTGTTACACAAGCTTTTGGATTGTCTTTATCACTGAGCATTGGTTTGTGTTGCAGTTGTTCAATGAGCTGCTGCAGGACCAGGGCCCAAACCTGGACCGAACATCGTCTCACGTGAGCGGCATCAAAGAGCTCGCCCGTCGCTTCGCCCTCACCTTCGGTCTGGACCAGATCAAGACCAGAGAGGCTGTGGCCACACTGCACAAGTAAGGCAGATAAAAACAACTTTATTACATGTAGAAAGGGTTGTGTTGAAGATATGTTACAGGTCCTATACTATGCAAAATTGACTCTTGAGAGTTTTAAGCCATGTTAGATGTTGTTACCTCATCAAAACTTACCCTGAGTTGTAATTTTGTTTGTTTATTATTAGTCTTTCTACATGACCAAGGCTCAAAATGCTCTGTTCCACTTTGTGATGCGATGTAGTGGTAGTTTTCAAGTTAATAGCTACCTTTTACCTTTAGTTCAGTAGAGATTGGAATCTCCAGGTGTGAAATAATCCAAATGATTCTAGTGAAGGTGTATGGAGTTTAATAACACAGTAGAGCACTTCACGTATGACCATGTTTGAAAGAGGAACTCTTTCTGAGCCTAAATATGCAGGGTTTGTGTGTTAAACATGTGCAAATGAAACAAAAAACAAAACACAACTCCAGGTATGTTGTTGAGAAGGAGACGACATTATAGATCAGAAAATCACGCAATATAGGCTCTTTAAGTATAGTGTATGCAGGGTTTAAAGACATTTTGAGCTATAAAAAACAAATATATTCTTTTTAATTAGTTATTAAACCTGTGTTCTCTTGTTAAAGGGATGGGATCGAGTTTGCCTTCAAGTATCAGAACCCCAGAGGACCAGAGTTTCCTCCGATAAACTTGGCCTTCCTCGAGGTCCTCAGTGAGTTCTCCTCCAAACTCATCCGCCAGGACAAAAAAACTGTGTAAGTATCATGAGTCCTGTCTCAATAGATCAAACTTTTAGAAATAAACAACATTTTAGGTTTAACTTTTTTGAAAATAAACCTTCAGTGAATGATAATGTTTTGACTAAAGCTGCTCTCCATTGGCCAATGTTGTCATGATATTGAAATACAAAATTTTGCACTAGATTTCAATCCATATAATGAATATAATGTAATTTTCAAGACAAAATAGTAGCAGTTGCTCTAGTGGTAGCTCTGATATAAATTAAGACCATAAACTATTCAGAAAAGGTCCAACTAATCCTGTTTCAGTACGAGTTTTAATATCAGTTAGTATATAGTATAATTTTTTCACAACCCTGCTGCTTTTGAGTAACCTTTTCCAGATGACATTTCACTTTAATAATTCTTTGTGTCTCCTCAGCCACTCATACCTGGAGAAGTTCATGTCAGAGTCGATGTCTGAGCGGCGGGAGGACATCTGGCTTCCTCTGATCTCGTACAGGAACAGTCTCCTGACGGGGGGAGACGAGGACCACATGTCCGTCACCTCTGGGTCCAGCAGCAAACCAGGATCAGTGCGCAGCAAGAAGGGACGGCCGCCTCTGCATAAGAAACGCATAGAGGGTGAGACTACTTAAAAAATAAATATATATCATCATTATTTTATTTGTTTGACTATTTACATACAAGCAGGGACAAACTTAACACAGTGGCGGTCAATAAAATGAGTGGGATGGGGTGGACGAAGAGGGGGTAGAGTTTGGGTGAAACTACTTTAAACTAGGCCTGTTAAGGTAATGTTCATCCAGTTGCATTCTTTTATTTATTTAATACTCTGAAACCCATGAATACACCGACTACCATTAGTATTTCCCCCTCATATATCGATATAGGGAAAATATCACCGATATATAAGCTTGATCTCTGAGTACCAGCCTAAAGAAGAGATGATTTACGGTTGTGATTTTATTTTTCAGAGGAGAGCAGCGTGGAGGGCTCGTGGATGATGCGTAATGACACTCTACAGACACCGGGGGCGCTGCAGACTCCTCAGCTCACGTCGACAGTGCTCAGAGAGAACAGACCAGCCGAACACATGGCAGACCCAGACTCAGAGCCAGGGTCGGAGAACGACTATGTACACAAGTGAGTGTCTGAAAGCAATAATAAGTCCAATATAGTTACAGCTGAATCTACCTGGCCACGTTTTATGTTACATTTGCACATTTAAGTTATAATTTTTGTGATATTGTCTCTTCCTTCCAACTATTTGACTTCAGCTTTGCATGCGAGTAAATTAAACCTGCAACCTGTTTTGGTGCTTAGTCCTCAGATGCAGATGTCGTGGCTCGGACAGCAGAAGATGGAGGAGGTGAACAGGAAGGACCGATCAGGAATGAACTACATCAAGTCACGCAGCAATCAGGGCGTGCGGCAGACAGTGTAAGTGGAAGGTTTTAGATTGTTGTCATTCACTCTGGATCATAATCTCAGACATTTGCCAGCTGCTAAGGAAAATGTTCGTTTTTTTCCCTTTTTTCAGGCGCGGTTTGATGGAGGACGATGCAGAGCCGATCTTTGAGGACGTGATGATGTCGTCGAGAGGTCAGCTGGAGGACATGAACGAGGAGTTTGAGGACACTATGGTCATTGACCTGGTAAGATGCACTGTCCTGGTTTCAGTCTTGGTTATAGACTGTATAAATTTGTGCTTTAAAGGGAAGGGCATTAGACGTAAAAAGAAAAAAAAATGGTTTGATGTGACAGCTCAGACATTATTACATTAGAGAAGCTTAAAAATGTGTAAAAAACTTATCACCGTTAATGGTATATTTGGTCCTTTTCTAACCACTATGACCTGACAACTATTATGCAACTGAAAAATAAAAACTAGATGACATGCAGTATTTTTTGTTAAATACCGTATTTTTTGGGCTATAAGTCGGTCCAGAGTATAAGTCGCACCAGCCAGAAAATGCACAATGAAGAAGAAAAAAACATGTATAACTTGCATTTTTGGGGGAAATTTATTTTATAAAATCAGAGACCAAGAACTGACATTTCATCTTGAAAGGCAAGTTATAGAAGTTATAGTAATAAAAACAATAGAGAGCAATAAAGAACAATCTGTGTACCATTCGTTCTTTCGTTTTTCAATATAGAACCAAAAATAAGAAAATGAAAAAACTTTTTTCTTTATTATTTGTCTGTAAAACCAAAATGAAAACACATAAATGAGATAACAGATAAAAACTGATTCATTTTTGATTCATATATAGGATTCATATATTTGGTCTATGGTCTGTCAATGTGAAAAATGTAATATATAAGTCACACCTGAGTATAAGTCGCAGGACCACCCAAACCATGAAAAACTTATAGTCCGAAAAATACAGTAGTTGTATTAGGCTGAGAGTCTGTCTTGTCCCTAACTGTTTTGTTCTTGCTTCTAATTTTCTAATCTTGAGTCAGTGGGCAAATCACTTTAATCATGGTGCCCACGTGTGTAGCATAAGGCAGTAAGAAGGACACTCGGGATAACAGCAACTGGTTAATTATTATTCATTTATTATAAACTCGTTTATTCATTTTCAGCCCCCATCCAGAAACAGACGTGAAAGAGCAGAATTAAGACCAGACTTCTTTGATTCAGCCGCCATGATTGAAGATGAATCGGTTTGTAGTTTTCAACATTTTCAACAACACAGTTTAACCAAGAATCTTCACAACAGTTATTTTTATTTATATTTAAAGGTGCACTATGTAACTTTTTGGTTGGGGGTCCGTCACCTGCTTGTTTCTATGGATATGTCATTGCTCAGTCTGGAATGTTCCACAGTGTCACATTAAACAGCTCTACTTTACATTTATTCAATTACAGGTGGTTTTATAGCTAAAAATACCTAGAAAAACAGGCATTCTGACTGTGAGCGGGGTCTCCTCTCCACAGATCTGACCTGTAACTTGATCTGGTTTGGTCTCCATAAAGATAGAAAGGTTTAATACCGACTGTGAAACATTCCAGACAAAACAATAACATCTTCATGGACAAAAGCATTTGAAGGACTCTCCAAAAGTTATATAATGCACCTTTAAAGATTTTTTTATTTTATCTTAATTTTCCTGTTTCTCTTTGTTTCTCTTGCAGGGATTCAGCATGCAGATGTTCTGATTTGGTAAAATACAGAGATATTATAATCAGGATTCAAATCAGGACTAAACGGTTTTGGGACGTCTGACTGACACCTGCCAATCAAGCTACAAAGAAGAAAAAAACATTGTTGAATCTTCTTTCTTTGTCGATGGACATTTGTGAAGTTTATCCAACGATGGCGGGTCCTTCTCCTCGGAAACAAAGTACCCCATCCACATTTCAAACACGGGATGATGTGGGAGCCATGTTCTTGTCTGCTCAGCCTGTTAGCGTGTTAGCAGTTAGCTTCGAAGGCGCTTTTGGTCCACAATATTTTCAGCCGTTCCTCTCAGCTAATCGGGTGTACAGTTTTTTTGGGATTGGACCATGAACACTCACTGTACAGATCCCAGTTTTGGTGTTGCACTTCGATCCGCCTGGTTCGACATAGAGGATCACTACTAAATGTTGTATATCTTTGCTCTTACTACCCCCACCCGTCTCCCTCTGCTCCCCTGTCTGAGTGCAGTCGTGCTGTGTAAGGTCGTGATCAGGGTTGCACAATATAACATGAAAAAAAGGAGATTTGATAACTACATGATTGCTGTGATATTGTAATGCCTTTGAAGTGATGGCAATTAGGACTGTTGTCATAACAATTAAAGGTGCACTGTGTATTTTTTGGAGAGGGTCTGTAACCTGTTTGTCTCCATGGAGATGTTAATGAGTCTTTGGTTTAAATTGTTCACCGTACGGTATTAAACCAACCCGTCTTATGTTTATTCAACGACAGGTGTTATTTTGCTCAAAAAACCTTCACCTCTCCACAAATCTAATTATTAGTATAAGTATTTTGGCTTGCAAGTCGTCGTGGAGATTCTTAAATGTATGGCTATACTGTGGAACATTCTAGGCACATCTCCATGGAGACAAGCAGGTGACAGACCCTCCACCAGACAAGTTGCACGATGCATCTTTAACAATAATAAGTCATCCAGTTTAGCATCGGGGTTTGAATGGTCAAATCCATAACTGGAACAAGTCCTATGACTGAAAAATACCTTTTTAACATGGGAAGTTTCTTTTAATATTAGAAAATACTTGTCAAATATTAAACTTCAATTAGGCAGATTTTTTAAACTAAATTAAAACTCAAACAACACACTTGAATTTTACAGTTGTGTCAGATGGAAGAAAAGTGAAAGATTTGTTTGCTTCCTTGACATGTAACAGTTTTGGCAGTACATAAATACCGGTAGTTGTTTAAAGGTCCACTGCGTAACATTTCTAATGGAGCGTCAGCCATGTTTTGTGCCTTGTCTCCATGGAAATGTTATTGCTGTGTCTAGAATGTTCCACTGTATTGATGAAACCTGCCTGTCACGAGGGAGATAAGCACTGTTGTATTTTCGAGCAACAGAAACACCCATAATGAACAAATCTTATACGGGTGTGTTTACTGTCAGACAAGCAGGTAGCGGACCCTCCAGCAGAAAAGTTGCGCAGTGCACCTTTAAAATAATCTGAATATTTAATCCTACACGAGCAACCAAGTAAATCCACTTATTTTTAGTCAAATTAGCAAGATATTGTGCAACCCTGACGGTTTAGTGGACACACAGGCACTGCTATGGGCCAATATGGAGTGAACGCTGCAATGGCCTTGGACTACTTGGACAGCCCCCCTCACTCTTACATCTCAGTTCGGCACACCCCTCCTGTTCAAGTTTTTAAGTAAAATATAAAAGACAATAAACATATTTTAAAATCAGTAGCTTTAGTACAAAAGGTTTTAAGTGTTTTTGTTTTGTCCGATGTTTGTACAGCTTTTCTTGATATGTATTATCTCGTTCATTGCCAAACCTTGTGGCCTACATATTCCCTCATGTTTGTATTTCATGCTATAGGATTAACAGCGCTGTATGGTTTTGATTGTATGCTGTCCACAAACTTAAGTTCAAATTGACCGTATTTCACAGATTTGATTCCTACAGCAGTGTTATTTAATCTGATGTTCGTATATCAGTGCAGTGATGGGTCTCTATGGCTTGTTTGAATGTGTCCATATCATTATTCGCTCATTGTTAAACCAATCACGGCCTGGTTGGATTTGGCTGCGCGGCGGTCCCCCTGTAAATATCAGGAGACAGTTGAGTTGGCACCAAGTCGCTCCAAAAGCTCTTAAAGCCTGTTTTTGTTTAAGCCTAAATTCTTTTTAATAAAATAAAATCTGTAATCAGTTTATTGAACATTGCTGTGAGTGTGCTTCATATTCATTTTCTATTATTACAGTTAAGCAGGTTTCACACCACCTCCCTAAAAAGCCCAGACTCTTGATGGTTTCCAGTGATGTTACATTGGTGGTTTCCTACATGTATCCCTGTGGTGAAATGTTCAGCGTTTACAATGGCGACACAATGCACACATTAAGAAAACACTTTCAAAAAAGTTTTAAAGTGGTCGGAAAACAATACAAGTGGTCATGATCCTGTTTAGGTGTCGGACTTGCCAAAAAAAAGACTATTTTATGTGTGAGAGTTTTGTTTAACAGCACATCTCACCTCATATAGTTCCAACTAAATCAGCTCTTTGTCATCAGATTGAGTTAGACTTTAATCTACGCTTTATTTAAATAAAGCCTCAGACAAAGCAGAGTCTACAGTTAGTGTCACACCCCCAGGGATCGTTGATGACATCAGCTGCATCTAGGGTGACCAGACGTCCCTATTTACCCGGGACAGTCCCAGTTTTGAACCGTGTTCCTCATCCCAGCAGATTTTTCCAAAACCATTGACTTGTCCCAGTTTTATACAAGATATGCCACAGTTGTCCCTATTTTTGACCAATTTGATCCCTTCCAACAGTAAAGAGAGGCATACACTAATTTACTGAGTGAAAATATAGAAAAGCTGCTTAAAAATGACCAAAACACAAAGAAAATGTGACTATACTGACACACGTTAGTCATGAATGGGCCGAGAACAATTCTCCTGAACTACTCACTCATTTCACAATTTTATTATTACCAACCACCACAAACCAGGGTTATCCTAGTTTTAAATTTTTTATTTTGATAATCTGGTCATCCAAGCTGCAACGTATCAACAGGACTGCCTCCTGAACACAATAATGAAAGTAAAGGTAAAGAGATGTGTGAAAAATGTGTGAAAAAGACTTGAGTTTTTTCTTTGTTTTAGGAAGTGAACAGAAGAGAGATGAAGCTTTGAAGTGAAGTGGATTGGTCTCTTATCCAGTAAATCCAGGGTCAAGTGGTACCTATAATTGTCAAAATACAAAAACTGTGTAACACCTTATTTCAAGGTGGGTTTCATAGCATTTCTTCAGTTCTGAATCTGAAGTTTGTCAATTCTTATTACAATCGACATTAAAAACAGCTTCAGGTGTTGTAACCATGATACATTTATTACACAAAGAGCAGTAGATGTTGATAATTTAAAAGGCACAGTTTTGTGACCGTATTAGGTTAAACAGAGGATGTGAAAGCAAAAACATATAAAAAGACATACAGTACAGGTGGGATAGCTCTACGACTGCTCTCCAATACAACCATTTTCATAAACCGCAACCAATTTGGCCACAACTTATCATTTTCTCAAGTTATTTCCCATCCATAATTTCCATACATTACCACTAATACATTTGGCTATCTTGAGGATATAAAACATTTTCATATGTTTAATGCTTTCTGACAGTTTCCAGTGGAGTGGTAATTCAAAACTGCAAGAAGATTCTAGCTCGATTTAGGGTCCAAACTCAAATTACAAATAGCACCTTCACAGTAAGACTGCACAACGTATACAGCTAACATTCATATCACAATATTAACTGGCCTTGGTTCAGTCTCAAGTTTTTATTTTGATAACACACAAAAACTACATGCTTAAGATGAGTTCTTCTCTCAAACGAAATATCGCTGTTCTACCTTGTGATGTCATGCAGTAATACAGAAAGTGCAACATACACCTTCACTAGATTTGATCAATTTTGAGAAATTTCAGCCCTGAAATTGATTCGCTACTGAACTAAAAAGTAAAACTTTGATGAGGCCGCAGCATTATAAACCTGCCATAAAACTTGCAAGTGTCAGTTTTGTGTACTATAGGCCCTTTAAATATTGTGATACAAAAGCTAATGATTAAATATTTCTCATATTGTGCGGTAATACTCTAAAGTGCTTAACATGAAAGAAATCAGTCAACCCAAGTGCTTTGTAATATCACTAAAACAGTCTTGTGTCTTTTATAGAGGAATGTTGGCGTGTTTCTTCCAGGGATTGGTCTGCTGTTTACTGGCCAGGACTTCCAGGTCTCTGCAAATCTTCTTTCGAGTTGTAGCTGGCTCAATGATATCGTCTACGAAACCTGGAGGTAAGACATCAAGATAATGGAAGGTCAAGGATTACAGATTTTGGAAAATATTTGTTCAAAGATTTTAAATTAGAGAATCTTGGATGCACCTCTGACAGCTGCAGGGAAGGGATTTGCAAATTTTTCCACGTATTCGGCTTCTGCCTCCGCCTGGTTCTCCTTCCCTCTGAAGATAATCTGAACAGCGCCCTATAATAAGATACAGATAGGAACAAAATAAAGTTACAAAACATGTAAACATCTCACAAAAAATTTTTTTTTTTTTAGTCTTCAGTCATTTATATAATTAATTATAGCATGGCAAAGACATTGGACAAAACCACATGCATTGTTTAAAGAGGAGATATTATGTAAAATCAACTTGTACAAGCTTTTAACCATGTTATATTCTGTGCACATGTTTAGTTGTTGTCAACTGTTCATACCTTTGCACCCATCACAGCGACCTCAGCGCTGGGCCAGGCATAGTTCACATCTCCTCTCAAATGTTTGGAGCTCATCACATCATAAGCTCCTCCATAAGCCTGAAAGAGCAACATTAAAACAGCATCTGTTAAGTTGGGGTGAAGGAACATAAATGGGTACAGAGGAGACTATATTTTCATTTAGGTTGTTTTGATTGGGGTTGATCCTAGTTCATACCTCTCAAGTCTAGTCCTTTTCAATACGGTTTTAGTCCCAATCCAGTCCCAGTCTCATTAGAGTTACACAAATTCGAAAAGTACTTGAGAAAGCTAGAATGTTGTTTCTCCAGTATAAAAATAGTAGCAGTACAGACAACTATAACCACAGCTTCCTCATAAAAAGTAGAGCAAAATACAGGTTTTCCATGCATCTTTCATCCGCGTACAGTAGATTGATACTTGGCTCTCATACCATACTCGTACCTTTCTTGTAATTATAGTAATTTTGGGAACTGTTGCCTCTGCAAAAGCATACAACAGTTTGGCTCCATGTCTGATGATGCCTCCGTACTCCTGTGCTGTACCTGAAGATGATCACATAAGAAACAATAGAATATAGGTTAATTTTGTATTTATGTATGAAAAACTACATTATTACATTTTTGAGCAATTACATATTCAAAAAAGATACATGTTTTTTTTTATGTATAAATGATCTTTATGTTGCCTTGAAATGGTCACTAAAGTTAGCTCCTTCTTAAATTTCATTGCAATTTGTTAAATCCACTACATTCCCTCACTCAGAGCATTGTTAAGGCTGACCAGTGGGAGGAGTGTATTAACATAAACCTGGATTTGCAAACTCCTACTTTCTAATAAAACCATTTGAATAGTAATGGTAGTAGAACAAGTTCTGCAGCTCTACATAGATTGTCTGGGAGCTTATGATAAAATGCATAGAATAAAATTTAAGGAATACCTGGCAGGAACCCTGGCACATCTACAAAAGTGATGATGGGAATGTTGAAAGCATCACAAAAACGTACAAAGCGAGCTCCTTTTACTGAAGAGTTAATATCCAGACAACCTGGAAAAAAGGCAGAGACAACCAATAAACATCTCATTATTGTACAGGCTTTTCAGGCTGTTAAAAAGCCTGTTATCTATGTTATAATGTTTCGCCATCACAAATATACCCAGAGTTTGTTTAACACACAAGCCTTGCATATTTAGGCTGACTTCTTTTGTCAAACAGTTAACACTCTGTTCCACCTTGTGATGTTATGCAATAATACAGGAAGTGCTCCACTATGTTTTTTAAATGCCATAGACCTTCACTAGAATCATTTGGATAATTTGAGCCCCAGAATTGACATTCTCAATTGAATTTAAGGTAAAAGGTTTGAAGATGGTGACAGACAGTGCTTTGTGTTGCATTTTTTTGTATGAAAAGCGCTCTATCAATTAAGGCCTTGTCCACACGTAGCCGGGTATCTGATAAACCGAAGATGTTTTGCTGCGTTTTGACCTGTCATCCACACGAACACGCATCAAAAACGAGTATTCAGGGAAAACTCCGGCCAAAGTGAAGATTTTTGAAAACTCCGTTTATGCGTGTTTGTGTGGACAGAGATAACTGGGGTTTTGCGTTTTAAAACGTCACTGTCTGCGCCAAAAAATATGAATCTGCCCTGACGTCAAACGTGCGACATTTGTTTAGGCGACTGCAATAGCCAAAGCCAAAGCCAAAGCAGACTATGGATCGGAGTCGTTTCTTGAGAGCTGTGTGTGTGTTGAGAGCAGAATTGCTCCTAAACTGTGTTTAGGAGCAATTCTGACTCCGAGTCTGTCCAGACAAAGGAGCTCGGCGTCCTGTTTTCTGTTGTTTAAGTTTAGGCGGAAGTGACAGTTAAGTGATGGAAATAACGCCATCTACAGGTTTGGAATGTGTATGAATGTGGTTGAAAACGCAGATGTTTGGTTATGTGTGGAAGGTATTTTTTTCGAAGACGAGGTGGTGTGGATAAAACTATTTTTTATAAACGGAGGGGGGGAAATGTTCGGTTTTAAAAATACCCGGCTACGTGTGTACATGGCCTAAGTTTGATTGATGATTGATTGACAGACTGATAAATGTGTGAATGAAACAAAACAAAACACAGCTCAGGTATTTGATGAGGAAACAACATTATAACATGGCTTAAAGCTCACAAGTGTAAATTTTGCATAACACAGGATCTTTAAATAATAAAATGATTTTGTTTGGTTACATCATGGCTTACCAGATGCCACTTTAGGCTGGTTTCCCACCATTCCCACGGTGCGTCCATTCATTCGAGCAAATCCAACCACTATGTTTTTGGCGTAGTTGGGCATTATTTCAAAAAATTCCCTTTCATCAGCAATCTGGACAAACGGGAACAATTAGCAACTGTTGTAAAACCACTGTGTATATTGCTAGGCCCCATTTCCATCACTAGCTTATATTGACCTTTAAAAGATGGTCAGCAAGAAATAGTTTGTCAATGTGCTGATTTAGTACGGTTGCATAAACTATCATACTGGGTCAAAAGACACTATCACTAACTGGGCTCAGAATCTGTGGACTTTTTTCCATTTTAGATTTGTTTTGTTTAGAATATAGTAAATAATATAACATACAGTATAGGTCTCGTATTTGACTCATTTCAAATGGGAATAAGACTTACAGCTTGTATAATGTCCAACATGTCATAGGCTTTGGTTGACTCAAGTGGTACAATTGTGTCCAAAAATGGTACAAGGCGATCGCTGCAAAACAACAATTTAAACATTTATACTCAGATCAGTTTAGTAGATTTTAATTGTTTTATTCATTTTTTTCTGACTTCACACCTTGGGTCATGGCACTCCCTGATTGGTGCTGGGTCCTTGTTGCTGAGTGGTAGGTAGTTAAAAAACTCCCTCAAATTGAGAAGGGCATCAATGTCGTTTTCAAATGCACGGTGAGCCACGCCTAAAAAGAGAAACGATTTTAGTTTTTCATTCATTTGTTGTGTGCTTATCTGTTGTATCTGGAGGTTTAATTTTGTTTGGATGAAAATGTACAGTATTGTAAAACACTGCCAAACTAACCAGAGACGGTGGTGTGAGTTTTCGCTCCTCCAAGCTCCTCCTGAGTCACATCTTCATTTGTAACAGATTTCACAACATCAGGACCTGTGATAAACAGGTACGATGTGTCCTAGAAAAATACAGTTTCTAGTAAATAATAGTTGTATGCATTTATCTAGTGTATAAGTGTATTCTCTGTATTAAAATTCAGATTTGTACCTTAACCATGAATGTAAAATCAGTCAGTGCAGGGGAGTAGACCGCTCCGCCAGCACAGGGGCCCATAATGAGGGAGATCTGAGGCACTACACCGGATGCCAAAACGTTTCTCTGAATAACAAATCCGAACAAAATAAACTCCTTAATTAATATGCTTTCAACAGCAACCCAGAATATATCCTGCTTTAATTAGTTTTATTTATATTTATATAGCTGTATTTAATTAATCTGTAGTCAGTTTGTACCAGGAAAATATCTGCGTAACCAGCAAGAGACTCGACTCCCTCTTGGATTCGAGCTCCTCCAGAATCGTTTAAGCCGATAACTGGTGCCCCAACAGTCATGGCCTGATCCATTATCTAAACAGAAAATATAAGTGTTTATTGATCTATTCTACATCATTACATACAACATGCATACCCATTGATTACACTGCAGCACAATATCTTACTTTGCATATTTTTTGTGCATGTGCTCCAGATAAGCTGCCACCGAACACCGTAAAATCCTGATGGAGTAAAAATATAAGTTTATATATAAGTTGAAAAAAACAAGCTAAAACACGAATACTATAAGATCGATAAAAATAAAAAAAAATCACACTCTACCTGGCTGAACACATAAACAAGTCTTCCATTAATTCTGCCTCGTCCAGTCACCACGCTGTCGCCTGGGAACTAAAAGAATACAAATTAATCTGATTGTTTTGTGGAAATATCTTTAATAAAATGTGTTATGTATAAATAATCTTGTACTTTGTTTTTGTCCTCCTCCATTCCAAAATCAGAGCAGCGATGCTCCACAAACATGTCCGACTCCACAAAGGACTCAGGGTCTAGAAGAAGCTCCACTCGCTCTCTGGCTGTCAGCTTTCCCTGCAGCATATAATAAAACAATATTAGAAGTTATAACTTGAATGAATTACTGTTTACACACTTTTTATTCTCCCCACTAATAAATGAGATGCCAAATGACTACACTACTCTCTTATTTTTGGATTTCTGCTCTGACATTGCTATAGACATACTTGCTATAATTACATACATTTTTATCATATCAGTCCATGGGTTTTGCTTGGGGTGACCAGATTTTCAAAATCAAAAACTGGGACACTCCAGTTTGGGTTGGTTGGTAATAATAAAATTGTGCAAGGTGTGCGTGATTAAGTAAAATTGTTATGAACTCGGCCCATGTAAATCAGCATAGTGACGTTTTATTTGCGCTTTGGTCATTTTTAAGCAGCTTTTCTGTGTTTTATATAAACAAATGACAATTTACGCCTCTCTCTGCTGTTGGCAGGTATCAAATTTGTCAAAAATAGGGACACGTAGGACATTTCTTGTATAAAACTGGGACAAATCAATGGTTTTGGATACAAATCAATGGTTCTGGGCTCAAAACTGGGACTGTCCTGGGTAAATAGGGACGTCTGGTCACCCTAGTTTTGCATGCACAACTTTTAATTTTAATTTTAACGTGCATGTTTATGACAGATGCAACATATTACACAGTTTAGTTATACATTTTGGAGTTGGCTATATCATAGTAATAAAAAACTTATCAAGACTTTACTTTGATAAGTGGCACCTGCGCTGGCAGATTGAGTTAGCCTAGCAAGGTTATATTTCACTGAGACAGTTTTAAGTAGGTCATCTTCAACAGTTCGGTCGCCAGTGGAAATATGCTAGTACAGAAGTTGCTTGGACATACACTGAATACATTTGAAATAAAGTACAACATTGTAATTACTGAGATCAATTTACCCTTTTGTGCTGCGCATCAATTCTCTGTTGACCTCCGCCAACCAGCGCTGCCTTTCGTTTGTTGTCAATCCTCTCTTTTACGGACAGGTGGCTGACGGAGTACCAGCGGCAGAACCTTTGCCTGCTGCATTGTTGGACTGTCTGAACATGTTTGACCTGAGCCAAACTCCTGAACGATGTCCTGAGTCCATTTAGCACTCCGCAGCTGCTCCGAGCCACACTGAACGCCGCCATGTTCGCCGTGCGTGTGACAGGGGGTGGGGCACGCTCCGAGGAGGTTTCAGCCAATGGGAAGCGGGGGTTGGAGCTCTTAGCCAATCAGAGAGAGGGCAGTCTTAAGTATCCGGTGAGCAAAACCATGAAAGACACACCCTTGGCTGCATAATATTATAATAAATACATAGATATACATATATTAATTAAGTCATAACAGGTAAGTCTGATTATTGAACCAGAATGACCCATTCCTACAGCTCAGTAATGACATGTTAATGGTTAAATAGTAAAACATGATAGCGACCCCACCAAAGTTATAATGTAATAACTGTAGTACACTTGTGTAGTAGACACATGTAATACTAAATATTTCATGGTAGTCGTTCTAGTAGCATCATTATTACTATGTTGTTCTCGATTACACTCGGTATTTTTTTTTTATCATTTTAAACATTAACGTGTGTAAAATATTAGCAACAACAACAGTTTATCTTTGCTTCTATTGATAAATCTGCACAATTCCTTGGATTGGTAACCATGGGTTACAGGGGAAATATCGCGTGATAATCGACGACCAAGATATGAACAATTAGAGGGAAATCTCGCGTGATCTCCGTGCTTGTCGCTGTGAGGAAAAAGTCGAATAGCAAATGATTGATGCTTTGGGAAAACGGCTCGTTAGCTATGTTTAAACGGGCGACCACAAAATCGTATCCTATTGTGAATATAATTTGCAGAGCTTCACACAGGATCTTGAAAATCCCCTGTGTATTTGCAGCTAAGAGCGACCCCAGGGGCTCGGTTTCACCGTAGATTTTTGCGTGCTAATTTAGTTAGCCGTGCTAACGCTAGCTGGTTAGCTTTGTTTACATGAAGTGCGCGCCTGGATCTCTGCTATTTTCTCCGTAAACACATTTGGATATTTTTATAGCGGCAAATCGACCACTAGTGCATCGTAGAAGAAACTCCTTTGACTTCTGCTTGGATTATATGTTACCACAAGTCAATTTTGGTTTTAAACGCTTGGCTGATGTCGGAAGCTAATAACAGCACGGCAATGCTAACCTTTTGATCATGAATCGTTTGATCACGTAATTCTTTGTTGGGACTCCTGCGTCAATGGGCGCAATGTGAGTTGATAAAGCAAGGCTACACACATTTCCGATCTTTTACCCCCCCTATTGTTCTTTTTAATTTGTGCTTTATTAAGATACAATGCATTGAACCGGCGGTGCTAACATTAGCTAGCCACCTGCCGTGTGAACGTGCTTGTACGCTGTAAAGCGCCTCACTATGATCGCAGCTTGTTGTGGTGTTTATTAATTATTCATACTATGGATGCATTGAGACACTCAGGTGACTGATTGCTGCTTCACTACTCGGTGTTGTTTCCCGCTTCTTGTCCTCTTCGGGGCTCGGTGTTGGCCTTTCCCAGTCGCAGCGAGTAGATTTTTTCCCGGGCCGTGTTTCTCCAGAGCAGCTGAGGAGAGCGCGATGAACGGACTGAATGCCACCGCTCTGTACGTGTCCGCCAGCCGGGCCGTGCTGCAGTGTGACCCACGGCAGCCACACACCTTCGCCGAGATGTACACACTCCTGCCCTTCTTCCGACAGTCCCTTTCCTGCTTCGTCTGTGGTGAGTAGCGCTCTGTGCATGTGCCGCATGTTATTACTGCGTCCATACTTTGTAATCCCAGCGCACGGTAAATAATGTGTAATAGTAATGTGTAATAGCACCAATAGCACTTTTCTGTTATTGACGGGACTGTCCGTGGGCGTGCGTGTGATTGATCGTGCTCGCGCCCGCGCCCAGGTCTCCATAGTAACCGCAGTCATCTGTGCTCGTGTCAGGACAGATGACTCCTCTGTTGTTGTGCTGCTGCAGAGCCATGTGTTTCTATTCATGCTTTATTTACTCACTCTGCAGAGAGAGTGCTACATCAACACTGGCTCAGCTTGTGCTTTCAAGGGCCCAATAAACACAATTACTTCAAGCACTTTAATCTCAATCAATCAGTGTAGCTTTATTTACTCAATTTAAGGGGCAATTTAAGATATGATTTGAAGATCAGTTTATATCCCCTATATATAAAATGCTTGTCATGCTAAAATGTATTTTTAATCAACTTGTAAAGCTCTGAAGCCCTCTTGTTTTATTATAAATGTATACAATTATGTATACACCTTATGGTATTGCTATGTGTCTTTGTCAAATGCAAAAACAATGGCATAACATATCTTATTGATATTTTCTGTCCTTGTTTCAGGTAAACTGCTCCAGGACCCAATCTCCCCTTCATATCCGGACTGTGGGCACAGTGTCTGCTCAGGCTGTAAAGGCCAGAAGATGCGGATCAGACTGTCATGTAATCGATGTAAGGACTACTCTTTGTTCGAGGAGAACAAGCAGCTGTCTCTGCTCGTGCAGTGTTATAGGAAGCTCTGTGTGTATGTGCTGCACTCGCCGCTGCTGCAGTCCATCAGCAGTGTGGGAGGCTCTCCAGAGGTCATGGCCTTGTTAGACGAGGTGTTAATGTCGGAAGAGGAGACAGACGATCTAAACTTAGTGCAGGAGGAGACGTCTTCTACTGCTCCAGAGTCTCTCACACTGACTGAGGCCCCAGCTCTATCCACAGAGGTGTCTGCTGCTCAGAGCTCCTCAGAACCTCCATCTTCAAACGGACCACAGGAGTGTAACGGGGAGCTGTTGGAGGACATGGACCCCTCGTCCCCAGAGCTGGAAGTGTGTGAGCTGGTGGAGGAGCCCCCCACTGCCCTCTCTGTCTCCTCGGCAGGTTGTGGGGGGCTGGAACTGAGTCTGACCACTGCTCCTCTAGCCACAAGCACAGGCACCATGTGCTCTCTCAGGGATGGGGACACCAGCAGCAGGGAGCTGGAGGAAGGAGAGGTGCTGCTGCTTAGTGTGGAGGAGGTCCTACAGACTCTGGACCCTCTGCAACCTGGCAGAGACTCTCCTCATTCAGAAAGGACACACTTAGGCTCAGAGCGAGCACACACACAGATGTACATTCAGCTGGACTCAGCCCATAACTACACACAGATCCAAACAGACAGGACTAACACAGTGACTGCTCATCACACACACACGGCTGCCCTGGACCCTCCACCAATCCGCCTTAACCGCAAACGCTCCCGTTCAGAGAGTGACAGGGAGAAGGTCAAACCCCTGCCCATCTCTTCCATCATTCAGGGCTCCACGTCTCATGTACATACTAACCCCTCACACACACTGTTGCACACACAGTCCTCTGTGCCCTCTATAACTGTCCCCGCACACACATACTCCTCTTTCTCCAACGGGACGCCTCCCAAAACCAGTCGACCTGTACAGAACCACAGTAAAGGAGCTAGGAAGCATGTCGACCCAAACCCTAAAAAGCCCCATGCCAAGCCTCGGAGCAGCGGAGGCTCCAAATCCAAGGACCGGAACAAAGAGCAGCGCCTCCTGCCGGGCTGCATCATCCCCACAGCTCCGGTCCGGCCTCCGTACAAGAAACCAGTAGAAAAGAAGGGCTGTAAGTGTGGCCGGGCCACACAGAACCCCTCAGTACTCACCTGCAGGGGGCAGCGCTGCCCCTGTTACTCAAATCGCAAGGTGGGAATGAAAATATGGTATTACAACAATATTAATTTAAGGAAATAATTGTACTTGTTTAGTTTAATTTTGAAGCTACCATTTCAAATACTTCTAATTCCACAGGCCTGTCTGGACTGTATATGTCGTGGATGCCAGAACTCCTACATGGCAAACGGTGAGAAGAAGCTGGAGGCGTTTGCGGTGCCGGAGAAGGCGCTGGAGCAGACGCGGCTCACTCTGGGCATAAACCTGACGAGCATCACTGCAGCGGCTGCCCTTCGTAACCCGGCAACCACCAGCATCCGCGGCAACACCCTCCTCAATGTCACCACGGCGACAGGATCACCGGTACCAACGGCCTTCCTGTCCCCCAGCTCGCCAGAGGAACCCAGCTATGAGGACAGTCTTGAGCTGCTCATAGGATAAGAAAAAAACAGAGAGCTTGTTAAATGAATGTGAGAACTGGTTATTCTGTCAACCTGCACCACCCTCCTCAGACCAGTGGAGGGCGTCTAAGGCAGCTATGGTTCTGTCCTGTATGTTGTCTGCTCTTCTGTTGCAAATGCTGAGTAGTAAGACTAGCATGGGTGTGCCAAAGCCTCCTGTTTTGTGCCTGTGTGTCCCTGTATGTAACTGCCTGTCCCTAGTTCAACATTTCTCTCTTTAATTCCCATGTTTTGACCTCTAGGGGTGCTTATTTTCCTCAAATAGATGACATCCATACTGTACACAGCAATATTAGGAAACCGTATTAGATTTTCCACATGTGTACACAAGCCTAACAAAGTATCAACCATCAAATCTCACATCAAGTATTTCTGTGTATGTCTCCAGCTATATCAGGACAACCAATACTACTAATCCCCTGTATGTTAATTGTGAACGAATCTTGTGATTAATCTATGGACGTATGTTTTTCCACACACAAAACTGTATGCCTTTTTATATCATTGACTTCACTCAATCCAAGTACTGTCGAATGGTGAACTTGTCTTAACGACTGTACACAACATTTACTGTATCGTCAGTGTGCGAGGTACATTGTGGACTGTAAGCACTTAGTTTCATGGATTGGCCAAATTACAAGATAAAAACCACTATCGGTTACCATAGCAATAGGAGCACCAAACAAGGAGCCCCCCGGCCCTTGTGCACACGTTGTTTACAGTATTGTCTTCTATATTATAACGAGGATTGTACATGATTGTGTGTTTAGATAAACTAAAGCCATAGGTTGTTATTGACAAGATATAATATACCCTCTTTGTGCGTGCATTTACCTATCACCTGTAGAGTCCCAACTGATGATATGAGACCAAGTCAAACTATTTTTGATACCAAATGTTCAATAACTGGTTCACTGTATTTCTTTTTAACTTGTTTATGTTCACAGCACCTTCACGCCCACTTGTAACTACATGAGGCTGGTTGCTGTCCATGTTATTGTTTACTGTCTCAGCTGAAACTACAACCTTTTATTTGTTTAGTCCAGTCAAATCGACCAAACCCATGACTGACAGATCTTTGACCAGTAAGGAAGTAGTGGGCGGGTAACACAGCAGTATGAAGATCAGAAAGCAAACCCTTTTCTGCGTTGTCTACGTTTCAAAATGTCTTTCTTTTGGGCATTACTTGAACCCTGGTTGAGTTTTGGTATTGTTTTTTTATGTAAAGCTCTTGCATAAGGAGTGACTTATTATTGCTGAAACATTCACTGCCATAATATGGAAACGTGTATTACAACATGAATTAAAAGATAGTTTTTTACTTTTTCAGTTTGTTGTCTTTTTGTCTAACTAACCTGAATGCAGCCAGTTGCTAATTTGTTTTTTTGCAATGCGTTATGTTGTCTTTGTAAACTCAAAATATCAACAGGGAATTCACCATCTTGGCATTTCAGAGTGGGGTGAAGATTTGAAGAAAGATCCACAGCTCCTGGCAACATCAAAGCAAATCAAATGCAGGTAAATTTGTAGGTATTGACAGATGATATGTCTTAACCTTCAGGGATGTTTAGGAAATATTTGTTATTACACTAATACATAATATATATTATACTATACTAGGAATATTTAAAATACACTGTTTTCGGTGGGTTTCAAATATAGTGTTTTGATGGATTTGTAAGGATATGAATTATGTTTTTCCCAGTGCAACAGTTATTTTTTATTAGAAATCAAACATGTCATGTAAAAAAAATGCATTTATCCAAATCTATATATTATATTTAACACTGTACAATAGCTATGCAAAATCACATTATTTTGTATAAAACCCGTTTCTTATGAATTTCCTAATTTTCCACAACAAATTGAAATTTGCATATTTAGTCAAAATGTCTTTTAAAGGGGCACTGTGTAACATTCCCGGTGGTCCTGCTTGTTTCCATGAAGATAGCTTTTCGAAATGTTCCACAGTATGGTGTTAAACTTATCGATCTTGTATTTTAATCAATTTCAGATGTTTTCTTGCCTTGACAAACCCAAAGGTTACGCAGTGCACCTTAAAGTTGTTGTCTGTAAGCCAACTCAATACTGACGGCGACTAACATTTAATAAGCATTGTCCTGCAACAAATGTCAATATTATGTTATGTGATGTTTTCTTTGTACTTGAAAACACACCCACAAGTCTTTCTTTTTTGCTTCCGTTCTGAAATTCAAAACCTCTTTTCTGCTGCTTGGTTAAAATGTCCAAGTTAACCAGTCACCATCTTCTCTCTCTCTTTCTCTCCAGTCTTGGATCATAAAATTCCCATTGGAACAGCTCTGCCACATTTGAAGTTTGTCTCTTCTGTATCATGTTAATGGTACTTGAACCCTGGTTGAGTATTTCCCTTTTGGCATAGTTTCGAAATGTCTTTCCTTTGGGCACTCCCACTCTTGGATCAGCAAACTCCTGGCTTCTTGGTCCAGCTAGCTTTTTCATATTTTTTTGTAAGCTTGTTTTTCTTTGATTCTATCCCACAAGAAATGCCCCGAAATAGCTGGCTCTCCCATCCATCTCCATCGTGCTGGCGTTGCTAACGGTGATGAAGAGGCGGTCCGCTGGTTGGAGGAAGGTGGTCCCAGCCTGGTGGAGGGAGAACAGTCCGGGCTCCTGACCCTTGGGCCAGCACACGCTCCTGGAGGACTTCATCAGGAGAATGGGCACGGTGTAGGAGCTCATCTGTGCACCAAAGAACAGAATAAATCATATACAGTCCATCTAAAAAAAAATTTGAATATCATGATAAAGAAAGTCAAACCCATTTATTATATAGCCTCATGATACCTAGAGTGAAGCTTTCAAGCCTTTATTTCTTTACATTTTGACGATCATTGCTTACAGATAATCAAAACCCTAAATTGTAGATGTCTGCTGGTGGTGGTTGGGTTGGGAAACAATCCTGAATTTTCTGTAGGACTGGGCAATATGGGAAGAAAAATCTGGATTTTATTCCTTGTGTGGCTCAATCTCATTTTTCAATTAAATTTAAATTTTTCTCTTCAAAAACAAAATGAAATTGGATTTCAAGAGGGACTTTTAACCAGTGCAGTTTACAGTAATACAAAAGTTCTTCCTACAAAGTCTTGACTCTTGCAAGCTGTTTATTGACAATAAAACATGACTAAACACAATTTGTATTAAAATTATATCAATTACCCAGCCCTAGTTTTGAAAATACCACTTTTGAGTATCTGCCAGTACAATTACTCTTTCAATTGGGTGTATTCAGAATATGGACTCACCAAAAATCATAGCATTACATTTCAGTACTTGATCAAATAATTTATCCTTTAAAGTACATGTGAATTTCTTCCTACCTTAATTAATTATTAATGAATAAATGCATGACAAACGGTGCAAAAGAAACCAAAATTGTTTTAAACTTATGTTGCTTTTTTACACTATTACTATAATATAATGCAACTTAGCGTGAAAGTTTTCTTCAAAATACAGTACTCTGATTGGATTGGAATAAACAAAAATGCATTTTAACACGGGTATTCAGTAATGTATTTAAACACATTTTCAAAGTACTCTTCCCAACACTAAAACTTGTACAATGTCAGCCTCTCGGTTATGGACTGGAGCCAGCATGGAGATTTAAAGCAACAATTCCACTTATGGGCTGCATGGAATTCCACCCTGATACAGTATAAGTCTTTTGACAACGTTTATCTTGCCCCTGGACTTTATAGAATCCTCTTTTGAAGATTTGATGGTACATAAATATTTTGTGACTACAGCAGATCCCAAGAAAAACACCAGACGTCTCCAGAAAAGTGCGGTGCTACGCAAAGCAAAGGTACAGCGCAGAACCCACAAACTCCCATTTTAAAAAAGCAGATTCTCTTGTTAATGCGCTGATCTCACCTTTTTGTAGATGTACTGGATCAGCTCAGCCCCGTCCTCCATCCTGCCCTCCCCATTGTGGTCTTCTGCCTCTCCAGTAGAGGGCAGTCTGAAGTACGTCTGGGCGTAGATGTAGTAAAGTCCAGCCTTGGGGACCAGCAGCTCTCCGCCCTTTAGCTCCATGTTCAGCAGAAACGACAGACCTCGCTGCCCGTCCCACGCATGGATACGCTCCCCCAGGTAACCCCTGCTCCCCCGTGGGCCTGGAAACACATAATGTAAATTAAAGAGCTAAAAGATTGCTCAGTGTTCATTTTTAAATCACTTTATTTTCTAATCTTATAGTTTACCTGCCTGGAATGTTCCACAGTGTGACATTAAACGGTTTACCTTACATTTATTAAATTGCAGGTGGTTTTATAGCTCAAAAATACCTACAAAAACAAGCACGGTGACTATGAGCGGGGTCGCCTCTCCACAGATCTGACCTGTAACTGGGTCTGGTTTGGTCTCCATGAAGGTAGAAAGGTTTAATGCCATACTATGAAACATTTCAGACAGAGCAATAACATCGCCATGGAGAAAAGCATTTGATGGACCCTCCACCAAAAAGGTTACACAATGTTCGGTGTAAGGTCCACTAAGTAGCCTGCTTGTCTCCATGGAGATGTTCTATATTTCAGTGGAAGGTTTCACAGTATGACTTTACACTTGTCTATCTTTAATTACAAGTGTTTTTATTGCTCAAAAATGCCTTGAAAAACAATTACTGTGAGGGAGCTCGCCTTTCCACAGATATGACCTGGAACTTGGCCTGGTGGATCGCTAGCTCAATGGAGATTCACAAGTTTAATGCCATAATGTTCCGTACTATAGAATTAAGCATACTGTATATTTTGTATTTGTATGTCAAAGTCTATTTTTATTTACCTTATTTTAAATGTGTAATAATAAAGGGCTTAAGTTACATTTTGTTTTTATTTTTATTTTATCTGTGATACAGTTGTTTCTTCTTCAAAAACACTTTATTTTTTTTGTTTCATTTTCACATGTTTAACACACAAATCCTGCATTATTAGGCTGCTTTTCTCAAACAGAAAACACAACCTAACCCTAACCTTAACCCCACTAAACAAAAGGTAAAAAGGAGCTGTTATTAACTTGAAAACTACCACCATATGACATCACAAGGTGGAAGAGATCATTTTGAGCTTTGGAGATGCACACAGACTAATAATAAAGGCTTACTCAAACATGTGTGAACGACACAAAACACAACTCTGGGGATGTTTTTGCTGAACAACATTCGAACATTGGTCGTTGCGTACTGTAGGACCTCGAATATTTCTGTGTGTAGGCAAGTATCCTCACAGTATATCATAGTGGCTTTTGACTTTTGCGTTACTACAAACAAACCACTGCCAAAATAAACACTTTCAATTGAGTGTTTCAGTTGAGCCCATAATGAGTAATCATGTAAACAATGGCTTCAGGAAACGGGGCAGTGTCAGCCTCACAAAGGGACACACAGCTGTGGTTTGATGGACGCAGGTAAACAGGGAGTCGCCTGCAGCACATTCCTCCCTCTCTGCCCTCAGAAGTCCTCGGGGCCCGGACGAAAAACGCACAAACTTAAAGATGGCTTTGTGACAGATCGGAAGTCAACGATCACTCCTCTCCCTTTTGGCAGGTTTCCATTTCTCAGTGATTATAAAACATGATTATAAGGCTATTTAAAAGGCGCACTGTGTTGCTTTTGTAGTGGAGTGTCCGCCAGCTGCTTGCCTCTGTGGAGATGTTATTGCTTTGCCTGGAATGTTTCACAGTATGGTATTAAACCTATCCATTTCCATGAAGACAAGTAGCTGATGCCACGAGGCCTATTTAAAGGTCAGATCTGTGGAAAGGTCATCCCACTCACAGTAAGAATGTATGTTTTTCAAGGTATTTTTGACCTGTAACTGAATACATGAAAGATAGGTTTAATGCCTTACTGTGGAACATTCTAGGTAAAGCAATGACATTTCCATGGAGAAAAACATTTGCCAGAAACAAACAGTTGAAGCCCCCCACCAGAAAAGCAATGCTGATAAAACAGACACAAGTGGTAATATTCAACAAACAATACAATCGTGTCCATATATGCACTACTGTGACTTAAAGGGGAACTCCAGCACGTCTGAAGCTAAAGTCCATTGCTAGAGGTGGTCGAATACTGTCAGAGGCCAAAAAAACAGCACAGATCAGTGTTTTCTAGATGGAGATCTCGCTGTGAGTCTGTCAAGGCAACAAACTAGTGTAGTGAAGGGGCAAGTTCTTAGCTTCCACATAAAACTCCAATTTGCACAGAAGAGGCTTAACACCACTTTCTAACCCATCTTACAACAGCCACGAGTCTAACAAACAAAACGCTCTGCCTGGCTCACTCATTAGTGTCTGGAAACGTTATAAGCAGCCTTAGCATTAGCTTAGCATTAGCTTGTTGATTTCCCACTGCACATGTGAAATCCCAAAAGACTCGATCGTTTCTAAACCCATGTAGTTTCTTTCAACAACTTTTAGTTTCTATCCTCCTTCACCGTCAGTAGTCGATTCTCACTTGTTGCTTCTGGCGGCTATGAGCCGCTCGCCGCCGCTGGGGTCGACAGAGTCTTTGGGACTTTTGCATGTGCAGTGGGAAATCAACAGCTTATAAAGTTATTTTATAATGTTTCCAGACCACTAATAAGTGAGATAGCATAGCGTTTGGTTTGTTAAACTCGTGGCTGTTATAAGAGGTGGTATTAAGCGTCTTCTGTGCAAATTGGCATTTTATGTGGAAGCTAAGAACTTGCCCCATCACTATGCTAGTTTTTTGCCTTGACAGACTCACTACCACAGCAAGATCTCTGCCTAGAAAACACTGTGTGCTGTTTTTTGGCTTCTGACAGTATTTGACCACCTCTAGCAATGGACTTTAGCTTCAAATGTGCTGGAGTTCCCCTTTAAACAAGGGTGAAATAAAAACTGGAAAACAATTTAGGTTTAATGACTTTTAAACTTAAATTGTTTATATAATTTGAGAAATCCTCTCTAATATTAGTTTGTGATTATGGTAAAGTTGTAAAATATTGTTCACATTTTAACCCATGGCCCTCACCTTCTGTTGCAGAGTTCTCGATGGACGATGCGACTCCGGTCACGTGAGCGGCCACTTTGGGGAGAGGGACCCCTCGAATCGCAGGACCCAACAACGGCAACACGGCCGTCAACTCATCTGGAGCAGAAAAAAGTATGTAAAATATGATGAATGAAAATTATGTAATATTTAAGTAGATGAGCAATATGGACTTACTTTTCATAGTTTTGGAGATCTCGTTTTGAAATTTGTCCTCCATTGCCTGAAGAAAAAAGTACATATTTTAGATTGTTGTGCATTATAACTTTCCACAATTATTCACACAAAAAGTATTTCAAAGCCAATGTACTGCTTGCATTAAAGTTGCACAGTGTAACATTTCCAGTAACGGGCCTGCCACCAGCTGGTCTCCATGGAGAAATTATTGCTCTGCCTGGAATATTTCACTGAAAGACATTACGCATATCTGTTCCTCCTGTTTTTTTTTTACCTCAGAAATTCCTCTCTTACTCATTCTTATTGTGAGTTTGATCACTTTTCCACAGATCTCACCTGTAACTTGTTTACTGCTTGTTTACAAAGAGACAGATACATTTCAGGCAAGCATGAACATCTCCATGGAGACACCCTCACAGAAAGTCACATAGTGCAGCTTTAAATGACCTCCCATTAAGCCTTATATCCAGCCAAACTGAAATTGTACATAAACGGAAGGCAATAGAAGATGGACCTTCTCTATGTGGGATTGGAGCTGTTGTGTGACTTGCCAGCAGGGGTCGCTCTTCTTCCCCTCGGCGGTGCTGTCCTGAAGCCCAGAGGGTGGATTTGAGTTCATCAAACAAGACACGCTGCTCCTGGAAAAACTTTCCTTCATCTGTCACCAAGAAAAGTGCAAACAAAACAATATAGCGTAAACTTTTAAGACAGACACGTGCCAATTACGCACTCGGAAGTTTACGCAGCCACATTACTATCATCCAATCAATATTCTCAACAAAAATGATGTTTTTCTTGCAATAATGCCTAAATAATACTTTAATGTTTGAAATTTGACCGTAAATTTGGTACAGGCGTGCAGTGTGAACCGAATGGCACGGATCATTTCACTGTATTACGCATCTACATTGAATCAAATCACCCAGTTAAAGAAATGGCTTGAGTAGCAATGCCAGCACCACTTTATGCCACTATAGGGAAGTAATAACAGGAAAGAAAACGGTGCCATGGCTGTTGGTGCAATTCCCACTAAAGTTTAACCCAGTAACAACGGTCTACCACGTGATTTGAGCGCGGATCTTACCGTGCTGAGGACTTGGTTGAAGTACATGAAACTGACAGAAACGGCGATGGTTTGAATAAGCACGGCCCCGAGTATAATCATTCCCAGACACTGTGGCGATACAAAAATGGCCATGTCAACGCGTTTGCAGAACAGAAAGTACCGGAATACGCGCAGAAAACGGCGCAAAATGAGTTGGTTGGGTAAGTTGTAGGTTGTAGGCAGGACAAGTCAGATCAAGCTTGGCTGCATTTCTGTACGCAGCAGAAGCAGAGAGAGAAAGTGAGTTAAAGGAGGTGGAGCGGAGAGGAGCTATGGAGGTACAAAAGTGATAGTGGATACGGACTGTTATTAGAGAGATGGGAGAGAGGGGGCTGGGGGCGCTGGGCAGGGAGGGGAGGTTTTAAATAAGCTACTGAGGTGGTCCATTATGCTTTGCACTGCTTTGTTTGACAATATTTTCTGACTTGAATTCAATTCATTTACATGGAAGTCCCTTTCTGCCAGTAAATAAAAATGAAAGCCTCACAGAAAGTCCTAATTATGAGTTTAAAAGTCGTAATTATGAGTTTAAAAGTCATAATTATGAGTTTAAAAGTCGCCTCTGAATCTGCCCTTGTCATGGATGCACTGGTCATTTTCCTGGAGAGGCCTTCCTCCAGGAGCTCAGGATTTCTCAACATCGCTCCATTTTCTTGTTCACTTGTGAATGTTTTAAAAAGACAAAAAAGAGAAATCGACACAAATCCATATGAAATACATGTGTAATTAGTCCAAACGGGGGAGTTTAAAACATGTAATTATGACTTTTAATCTCATAATTATGACTTTTAAACACATAATTATGACTTTTAATCCCATAATTATGACTTTTAAACTCATTTATGACATTTAATCTCATAATTATGATTTTTTAACTCATATTTATGATGTTTAATCTCATAATTACGACTTTTAAACTCATGATTTTTAATCTCATAACTATGACTTTTAAACACATAATTATGACTTTTAAACACATAATTATGACTTTTAATCTCATAATTATGATTTTTAAACTCATATTTATGACTTAATCTCATAACTATGACTTTTAAATACATAATTATGACTTTTAATCTCAATTATGATTTTTAAACTCACATTTATGACTTAAACTCATATTAATGATGTTTAATCTCATAATTATGATGTTTAACCTCATAATTACGACTTTTAAACTCATAATTATGACTTTTAAACACATAATTATAACTTTCTGTGAGGCTTTTATTTTTTATTTACTTGTGGAAATGTGCTTCTATACATTTATCAGGGACAATGCACAACAATATTAAAAAGCCCCTATTACCATATTTTCTGATCAATGTTATAATGTTGCTTCCTCATCATAAACATACCTGGAGTTGTGTTTTGTTTCATTCACACGCATTGAATACACACACCCTATACATTTAGGGTGAGTTTCTTCTCTTTTCCACCTTGTGATGTCATGTGGTAATACCTGTAGTGCTCCATTGTGTTTTTAAACTCAACACACCTTCAATAGAATCATTTGGATCATTTTGGCTCTGGAATTGCCAATGTCTTCTAAATAAAAGGTAAAAGGTAGCTGTTGAAAGAACATGAAAACTGCCCTTCTCGTGTTTTATTTGACAGCTGTCTCTGGCTGTCTTTTTTGCTACTTCTTTAGAATTTATTAACTCAACTTTATTTCTAGAGCATTTTAAAAACAACGCAGTCGAAGTGCTGTACACAAACAGATAACAGATTTAGGTGGCATGGTGTCTGAGTGGCTAGCACTCACTCCTCACAGCCAGAAGGTTTGGGTTTGATCCCCGGGTTCCCCAGACCTTTCTGTGTGGAGTTTGCATGTTCTCCCCGTGTCTGGATGGGTTTTCTCTGGGCACTCTGGTTTCCCCCATCAACCCAAAAACATGCACTGTAGGTGAGAAAGTGGAGTGTACGTGCCTGATGGTGGTACCTCACCACCACCGGGAATGCTCTGTTAATAATGCTCTGTTAATAATGCTCTGTAACAGCATCTTTGAGGACATGTGTCTGTGAAAAAGTGCTGTAGCTGTTGTTGTAAGGCAACCTTGGAAATAAATAAAAATGTATATATATGTATAACAGTGACAAATACAGGTACAAGTAAAATATAACAATGCAAATACAGGTAAAAAGTCAATCCTTAAACTGTGCTAAAAGCCAAGGAGAAAAAGTGAGTTTTAGGAGGACTTTTTTTTAATTATTACTGTTTGTTATTATATTATATTGAAGTATGATGAGTGAGCTACTGTGTCCAAATAATTTCCCTTGTGGATCAATAAAGTTTATCTAAGTCTTCATGACATCACAACAGAGCATTGAAGATAATAAAGAGTAAAAAAGGGTCACTCAAACATGTGTGAACGAAACAAGACACAACCAGCTATGTTTTTGAGGAAGTAACAATCTTATAACTTGGCTCAAAGTTCACAAGACTCAATATTGCGTAATGTAGGACCTTTAAAATATGTTTTAGGTTTTAGCAAATATGTTCTTGAATGGACCTGGTTTTGGCCTAGTTTCTTTACTTATGTTTTTGTTCTGGGTTAGTCCTCCTCTCCTCTATATGGCAACAAAAATAGGCAGTTCTTCTATTTAGGGAATGATTAGCAAATACAGATTATTAATTGTGTTTGGAATGGCATCTGACATAAAAGTATTGTACTTTTTATTACTTAGCACTCTTCTTATTCATTATTAATAGTGGTATGCCTTTAAATAAATTTCTGCTTTTAAATAACAGGCCAATTCAAATGATGTGTTTACTATGGATAGTCCAGTATTCTTCTGTTATGTATGTTTTGTTTAATGCACTTTTAACTTTTTTTACTTGAACCCCTGAGAGTCTTGGACAAGAATTAAATCGCACACACCTTTCTTGAATCTTAAACCTGAATTGTAATAAAATAATGTCATATTTCCCACAAACTATTTGATTCACTTTCATTTTTTATTCTTTAGTATATCTTCTGCATGATTGTACTTTTGACTGTCCAAATCACTTAAAAGTGGATTGTTAGATAGATATGTTTAATGCCGTTCCACCAGAGTTTTAGCATCTCCATGAATAGGCCTGTCACAATAATAGATTTTGAAGTATGATATATTGGTACAGAAATATACTGCGATAAACAATAATATTGAACTACTACCACACTGAAACCATGACAGTAAAGCTAGATAATCCCAGTAAAGCAATTTAAAACAGACAAATAATAAAAATGTACTATTATTAGTCAATAATTAGCTACATAAGTTACTTTTATTGCTCAAATCTAAATGTATTACAACAAAAATACCCCAAATCTCTCCACTTTTACAAAGAAAATGTACACATGTTAAATACTGTGCCCCAAAAGATATTGTCTCAGCTTTCATATATTGAACAATGGGTGAGTATAGTAATTATCATGACAGATCTTCCATTAGAAAACACACTATACCTTGAACTATCCCACCAGTTTGAGTTAGTGATCCTATACAGTCAGTTAAAAATTAAATGAGGGACTTAGTAATAACTTTGAATATATTCCAATAGTAATGTTCCCAAGGCACAAAAGGTTGGTTTTGCAGTTTTAATCATCTTAATACGAGCTGCAGATGTTTCTTCTAATAATTTTGTTTGTTCACACAAAAAACCAACCTCTGTTTTTGCATTAGACACAATTTTAAGGACTGTTGCTTATTATTTCCAGACAGAGAAGGGCTTTGATGCTGCAGGACTCCCTTTATGGATCCACGCCGAAGGCGGGCTGTAATTAGGCAGGTTACATCAGCCCTCCTAATAAAACTTTAAACATGGAGAGATTATTGAAACAGTGTGTTTCATTTAAACGCAACCACAAGTCAGTTCCTCAATTGACTTTTATAAATGAGTTTTAGCTTCCTGTTTATATGCGCCATTTTGAACACTTTTCACCTTTTAAAACATCCAGTGGTTTGTTTTTAATTATTAATTATTACAAGGAAATATTATCACTTTAAAGGTGCATTGTGTAACTTTTCTGGTGGAGGGTCCGTCAAATACATTTCTCCATGGAGACGTTATTGCTTCGTCTTGAATGTTTCACAGTTTAGTATTAAATGTTTCTATCTTCATGGAGACCAAACCAGACCAAGTTACAGGTCAGATCTGTGGAGAGGCGACTCTGCTCTAGGTATTTTTGACCTATAAAACCACATGTAATTTAATAAATGTAAGGTAGAGCGTAAAGTTACACAGTGCACCTTTAAAACACATGGATACACAGCTCTTTCATTTCAGATTAGATGAATTTTTGAGCCCATTTAAACTGTAACTGTATTATACCACAAACAGATCAATCAGTCGTGCAATTTTGTTGAATATTCAAAACCACACTCCTTTTATTTTCAGTTGTATTTAGAGGCAAAAATGTTATAGGTCTATGTTTTCAAATTAATAGAAATATAGATAGAAACTTAAGAACATTTCACAGTGGCCTCCTGCTTTCATACAGACAACATTAAATCATTGGGTTAATAAATCACTAAAACAAAGCAGACCATGAAGATAATATATGTAATACTGTATAATATAACATGATGTACTAAAACAAATTCAGATTGCAGGAAATATGACCCTACTTTAAATAGCTGGATAGATTTGTCAATAAAGATAATAACGTTTGGCCATTATCTTTATTGGAAATTTACCGGACATGACAAATAGTATAAATAAATAAATAGGTGTAGAATCAGAATAATGTGAAATAATAATGAAAAATCAGAATCCGATTTTAAAAGTTTTATTACCATGGTCAGTGAGCAAAATTTACAAACTAGGAACTTGCATCGATGTTATGAAGCAACAGTCTGAGCCGAATATCAACCTCTGAAGCATAGCCTAAAGCTGCACTATGTAACTTTTAAGGTGTGGGCTCCATCTTGTACCATCTTGTCTCAATGGAAATGTTCTTTTTTGTTCTTTTTTCTGTTCTTTTTTTGCCAGAAACATTCAATAGTATGTCATTAAACGTAATTATGACATACAAAGATGTTCTTATTGCTTAAAACCTTGACAAAAAACGTATTATTATTGTAAGTGATGGTCACCCTGGCCTGATGGTTGTTAAAGAAGTGAAAGGCCAGACTGTGAAACATTTTAGGCAAAGCAATAACTTATCTATGGACATTATAAGCCTTATGAACAGTATCTAAAATCTATTATTCTACTTAACATAAGCACTTACCTAATTGTATCTATGGGTAATTTGAATTTCAATATTATTATGTCATATATCAGAGGAGTTCAGTTTTTCCTTAACGTCCGTAAACATAAATTCCCCGTTTGACTTGTCGCAGCATGTTAACGACCTGTCCACTCTGACCCTAACCCTGCCCTGACCCCAGCGGCTGCTCTTTTCCAGGTTAAGCTGCTCTTGTTTTCGATGAATAAAGTTACCTCACAAATATGCTAATACTTTGACTGTACTTTTTACTTAAGAGACTCACGAATATCTGAATGGTGACTCTAAATACTAACAGTGGCTAAATTGCAATAAAAATCATAGTCATATCTATATTGTGGGTACATTGTGATTCTTTGTATAGTTTTTTTTGCCCCGTATTTATACACAAAGTTTTGGTTTCTCTTCTGTGAGTAAGTCTATGTAAGTAAGTGACTCAAGTTTTATCTGGTCAGTAGGCTATGATTCATTTTAAAGTTTTGCATTACTTGTGTGATATATTCTTCCAAAATACCTGAATCAGGGAATTACTGGAAGTTTAGTTTTAGTTTTGATTGCAAATTATAAATCAGATATTACAACCAAACCCTTACTCCTGCTCTCAAATACTTTAGTGATCTTTGAGTGACTTTGTCTGGAATGTTTCACAGTATGGCATTAAACCTTTCTATTTTCATGGAGACCAAACCAGACCAAGTTACAGGTCAGATCTGTGGAGAGGCGCTCACTGTCAGAATACCTGTTTTTCTAGGTATTTTTGAGCAATAAAACCACCTGTAACTGGAATAAACGTAAGGTAGAGCTGTTTAATGTCACACTGTGGAGCATTCCAGGCAGAGCAATGACGTATCCATAGAAAGAAGGAGGTGACGGACCCCCAACCAAAAAGTTACATAGTGCACCTTTAACTGAGTACAATTTCTGGCTACTCATCTGTAAGTGTATGTATGTATGCAGTATTCTAACAGCAGTAAAAATATGATATATGTAAGATTAAACATTTACAACTCTATATACAGATTATATACATTATTTACACAATTATGATAGTAAGTAATATATGCAAGACGGAAAAATATTGTTAGAATCAATATTTGTCCAGTGTTATCCTTTTTACAGTTTATCTAGTTTTCCCTCATTAACCTCCCCGCTGTATTTATAGTATGTTTCTTTTTATAAACCTCAAGGGCATTTCTCTGTACTCATTCCTCAGTTTAAAGACAACTCCAAGAATGCAAGTACTCCCCCGAGACAATTAAAAAGAAAACAGAAATATATGGTTTACATTGGTGCAACTGAAATCACAACCTGTTTATGTAGCTGGTGCTTTGTCATTTTTGTATTTTTTAGCGGTATATATTTGGCAGATATAAAGTAGGCAGTGTGCAAAGGTTTATGAATGTAAAAACAACATAGACAAATGACACAAACCACTGCCAAAACGGCTCTGGTCCAAAATCACAGTAGTAAGGATATATCTCAAACCTCATATATTACTGCTACTATACAATAACTGAACACAAATTAATATTATGATTTTCTTCAAAATCCTACTGTATATTACACAAAATTTACTCTTGTGAGCTTTTAGTCATGTTATAATGTCTTTATCTCCTCAAAAAACATACCTGGAGTTGTGTTCTGTTTCACACGTTTGAGTAATCCTGTATTTTTAATCTGTCTACATCTCCAAAGCTCAGAATGCTCTGTTCCACCTTGTGATGTCATGAAGCAGGTGTTTCAAGTTAACAGCTCCTTTTACCTACTTTTATTAATTACAAACCAACTCAAGCCTCCAGTGCAACAACTGCAGGGACCATTGGTATTTTTTATGTCATTTATTATTACTGTATTTGTATCTTCTTTTCCTTCCATTCCTTCTTTTCTTTCCATAATTAATGTTTTTGTATTGTTGCATTTTTAATAGTAAAAAAACAGATAAACACAACATTTACCTTTTACCTTTTACTTTGTAGAGATTGGGAATTCCATCGGAAATTAGTAAAGGTGTATGGCGTTTAAAAACACAGTGGAGCACTTCCTGTATTACCACATGACATCACAAGGTGGAACTGAGTGTTTTCTGTTTGAGAGAACCTAAATAATGCAGGATTTGGGTGTTGAACATGTGTGAATGAAATAAAATACATCTCGTTTACGTTTTGATGAGGAAACAACTTCATGACACAGTTCATAAAACAGTGTAATTTGGGCCCTTAAACAGCCTTTTGCTCCTGTATTTGTGTAAAAGTTGTGTTACTGTTTTGCCTATTTCCTGCCATTGTGTGGTGATCTGAGAGTGTGTGACAATTACTGCCAAATGACCCACATAGTTAGGATTTCACTGGAGCTGCTTGCAGTGACTTTTCTCATGGGAGTGATTCTGAACGCACCATTTAACCTTGAGTAATGCCTGATCTTTCATTCCTCCCGACCTCTAACTTTGGTCTATTGTCAATGTAAGGAAGTAGGGAGTTTACTAAAAACGGGCATGGACCAAACTCCCACTGTGAAGGCCCGTGTTAAGGCACGCAATACTACAAAAGTGGACTAAACACTGTAAATGTAGTCATCTTGAGAAGAAGGCTAAATGAATTCCACAAAGATGATATTCAAGTTTTGTTAAAGGTGCACTGCGTAACATTTCTGGTGGAGGGTCCCTCAAATGCTTTTATGTTATTGCTTTGTCTGGAATGTTTCACAATCTGGCATTAAACTTTTCTATCTTCAAGACTAAAACCAGATAAAGTTACAGGTCAGATCTGCGGCAACCAGAGGCAACCCCGCTCACAGTCAGAATGTCTGTTTTTCTAGGTATTTTTGAGCTATAAAACCACCTGTTATTTAATAAATATAAGGTAGAGCTGTTTAATGTCATAAAAGAAAGAAGCAGATGACAAATCCCGAAGGTAAAACTCGCACAATGCACATTTAAAGCTGAGGGTGCAATTTAAATCACTTTAAACCAGACCTGGGCATTGTACAGCTCCCAGGCCACATGTGGCTCTTTGGTTGACTCTGGTCGGCCTGTTTAAGCTAATTTGGAATTAAAAAAATAAACATATTTTATAATTTTACCTCGTGCATGGACTAAAGCTGCATTGCTTTTATTTTATGTGTTTTAATGACATTTTAGTGAGGCATAGTCATAACATGTACTTTTACGAGTCTTATCAGCTCATCAAAACAATGCTTACTGCTTTTTAAATTTTATTTTTATAAAGAAACACAATTAATATCATGCAGAATTGAGTTAAGCATTTTTGCCCTGCACTCCACAATGGAAAAATGGAAAAAATAATGGCCCACCCCTGGTTTAAACACTGCTTCTTCATGATCTTATTGCTACATATGCACCATGTACCATTTTGGGGTTTTGGGGGCGAACAAAAACATCTGGTATATTGTGGAACAAATAGACAAAGCTAAAAGTTAAGGCACCTTTAACTATTTTGTTTTCTACTACAGTTACTACTGATCGTGTTACTTTTCATTAACTTTTACAACTGTTGGGTCTATCAGTTTGTCAAAATATTTTCCCCCCTAATAAAATCTAGTGAAAATACCATTGTTTGTAAAATCAGTGGAAGTCATGTTTAGCCAAGTTTTCCACATAATTTGATTAATATTTACAAAAGCCGATAAGGAGTATCCTGTTCAGCCCTCAGTCGTCTCCAGAATTCCCATGCCTGTCTACTGCAAATGCTATTCTATCACTACTACTACTACTACTACTACTACTACTACTACTGCTACTACTATTACTGCTACTACCAGTAATGTAAGAAGTACTCAGTTTAGTTTTAGTTTTAATTAAAAGTACAGACACATGGGCAAAAATATATACTAAAATAAAAGTATCACAAAAGAGTAAAAAGGTATCCACTTTAAAACCTACTTAAGTAAAGTACAGATATCTAAAATATTTACTTAAGTACAGGACTAGTTTTGCTTTGTTACGTTCCACCACTGACTACTACTTCTACTACTGTTACTACTACCACTACTGCTAGTACTGTTACTACTACCACTACTGCTGCTACTACTACTACTGCTGCTACTACTGCGACTACTACGATTATTACTGCTGCTGCTACTACTACTACTATTACTACTACTACTACTGCTACTACTACTACAACAACTACTACTACTATTACTACTACTGCTACTACTACTACTACTACAACAACTACTACTACTATTACTACTACTGCTACTACTACTACAACAACTACTACTACTATTACTACTACTGCTACTACTACTACAACAACTACTGCTACTACTACTGCTACTACTACAACAACAACTGCTACTACTACTACTTCTACTACTACTATTGCTACTACTACTGCTACTACTACTACTACTACTACTACTGCTACTGCTACTACTACAACAACTACTGCTACTACTACTACTTCTACTACTGCTACAACAACTACTGCTACTACTACTACTTCTACTACTACTACTACAAGTACTGCTACTACTACTACTACTTCGACTACTGCTACTGCTACCAGTGCTAACATACAGAGCTCATGAATACCTAAACAATAAATAAAAGTGCATTTGTTGTAAAATATTTAGAAGTCAAGTTTATTTTTCCATAATCTGATTCATTCTAGCAAAAAGCTGATAAGGAATATCGCCTCGACTATTCAACACTTTCAATTTCCTATCATGTGCAACTTTTTGAGGACTTTCTGCCATTCTAAAGATATGATATTTAGTTTAAAATGCTTAATCACCATGGCAGCAGCCCTAATTATCTGAACAGTCTGAAAGCCACGGATCTCTTCGCAGTGTTCCCAGGCCTGTCATAAAGTGAGTAGGAAGCATGAGCTGTAGATTCCCTGGGGCCTGGAAGTTGACACCATGAGAGAGAGAGGCGTGTGTCCTCTGTCCCATCGTAAGACTTTAAAAAGGTGTGAGAGAGGAAATACAGGATGCACTCATGTCTAATATAGAGTTACACCAACGGTCTATTAACTAACCGCTTACTTGCAGTCAACAGTGGTACAAATGTGTCAGCTGAACATAATATGAACTGGTACTGTTGAACCAGAAACAATAAAATGTGTTTTTGGAGTATGTACTACTACTGCTGCTACCACCACAACTACTGCTGCTACTACCACTACAGCTAGTACCATTACTACTACCACTACTGCTACTACTACTAGTACTAGTAGTGGTGGCACGGTGGCTGAGTGGCTAGCATTCATACCTCACAGCAAGAAGGTTGTGGGTTGCCCGGGCCTTTCTATATGGAGTTTGCATGTTCTCCCCGTGTCTGGATGGGTTTCCTCTGGGCGCTCCGGTTTCCCCCCATCAACTCAAAACATGCACTGTAGGTGTAAAAGTTGTGTGAGTGAGTGTTGGTGGTGGTCGGAGGGACCGTTGGCGCTGCTTGGCTTGGCAGCCGCGCCTCCGTCAGTCTGTCCCAGGGCAACTGTGGCTACAACAGTAGTTTACCACCACCGGGTATGGAGTGAATGAAGAGTACTCTGTAAAATGCCATGTAAAGCACTTTGGGGACATGTGTCTGTGTAAAGCGCTATATAAATAAACCTTACCTTACCTTACTACTACTGCTACTGCTATACTACTACTACTACTGCTACTGCTATACTACTACCACCACCACAACTACTACCACTACTACTACCAACACAACTACTACTACTGCTGCTACTACTGCTATACTACCACTATTACCACCACAACTACTGCTGCTACTACTACCACTACAGCCAGTACCATTACTACTACCACTACTGTTACTACTACTACTACTACTACTACTACTGCTACTGCTATACTACTACCACCACCACAACTACTACCACTACTACTACCAGCACAACTACTCCTACTGCTGCTACTACTACTACTACTACTACTATTACTACTACTATTACTACTACTACTACTGCTGCTGCTACGACTCCCACTGCATCTACTACTATTACTACTGCTACTAGTACTACAACTACTTCTGCTGCTACTAGCACCACAAGTTCTACTACCACTACTATACTATACTATACTATACAATAAAATACGTTTTTGTAGTAGTCTACTGCTAGTGCTATACTACTACTACCATCACAACTACTACCACTACTACTACTGCCCTACTGTCACCACAACTACTACTACTACTATTACCACTACCACTGCAACTGCTATTGTTGCTACTACCGCTGCTACTACTACTACTACTACTACTACTATTACACCTACTACTACTACTACTACTACTACTACTACTACTACTACTACTACTAGTACTACTGTCCCCTTGTAGTACTTTTAAAAAGTGTGTGAGAGAAAATACAGGGCTCACTCATGTCTCATATAAAGTTACAACATTATAACATGGCTTAAAGCTCTCAAGAGTCAGTGTTGTGTAATATCGGACCTTTAAGTGTAAGGTGTAAAACTGCCCGTACAAAGTGTGTTTGTGGTTGCGTAAGGTTCAGGTAAACTCATTTGTCACCATAGGGAATTTTCTCCCCGGCATTTGACCCATCTTCATTGTCTCTGGAGTGACCTCAGCACATCATGCCCTAGGTTTGGTCTGGAGTCACGACTAAGTGGGGTATTTGCCTTTTGTGCATGGACCCAGACACAGGCAGAATATGCAACCTGCACAGACCTGAACATCTTACAGTAACCAAACCGGAGCTGTCTACTAGCAACAGATAAAGTGTTAAATAATTCAGTTATTTAAAGGTGTATAAAGGTGCACTATGTTACTTTTGTGGTTGAGGGTCCTACATCACCTTGTATTCATGAAGATTATTATTGTTTGTAGCATTAAACTTAACTTGTTGAGACATACAACACCTATAATTGAATAATTGTAAAATAGATATTTTAAGCCGAGTGTACACTGTGTGATTTTTGGCCCTTTTTGAGCCAATTTTTCACTCTGTTTTTGTGATCGAGTTTTTTTGCTTAATCATGTGTCGTGCTTCATGTAATATACATGGGTTAACAAGAACAAATTAATACCTCACGACCAGCTCCAGATCGGCAATCGTAGGTCCCAAGAATATCAAACCTGTTTGAAATCCTGTCGAGAGGGTTTTGCACTGTAGAAGTAGTTTGTACAGTGTGAGAACATGAATCGTGAGCTGTGAACTTTTAAACCCTGCGATTTGGTTGAACAGTTTGTGCTGGATCTGAGTGAAATGATTGAAAATATCGCACAGTGTACGCCCGGTATAAAGCAGACCTATTTATTTACATTTTAGAGCTTTTAACCAAGTAGTCACCAGAATTTTTATTTGCAGTGATTCGTGTGTGTTTGAACAATATTTAATCACTTATTTTTGCCATTTTGCCAATTAGCCCCTTTTTCGCTGCCATCAGCATATGCCCACTGCTCTGTACTTAATTTGTTCTTTAATTTTATTTTGTTAATCTGTGATACACGTAGGATTGCGTAGTAATTTGGTACAAATGAAAAAAAAATGCTGTGAGCTGCAGCTATCCATCAGAAGTGCCGACAGCTACTCTTTGTTGTGACGTCAGCTCCCATTGGCTCCCAGTTTTTTAAAGCAGAAATCAGGCCACTTATTTCTTTTATTAGGCAGTTTTAGATCAGGGGTCTCCAACCATTTTCCTCTGGTGAGCTACCTTTACAAAAACAAAAATGCAAGAGAGCTACCACTTTTAGAGGTTGCAGGAAATTATGCAGCTAAATGATATAGTAATACAGTGGTAATAGGCATCTAATTTACTCAATTTTAGTTATTCGGCACAATATGTATAATTCAGAAATCCCTTGGCGAGCTACTTGGAAGGGTGTGGAGAGCTACTGGTAGCTGGAAATGTCCAAATTATAACATAATAATCCACGGGTGTCAATGTTTTTAACTATATATAGAGACAAGCACAATACGTGTTCTTTAATGTCATACCGTGGCACATTTCAGGCACAACAGTGACATCTCAGAACCTCCAGAATAGTTACATATTGTACCTTTAGGATGGGCCTCTTGCAGTCGAAAGTAGGGCATGACATAATGTTTGAGTCTGACAGTTCTGAAGAAACACATGTGTACCTCCATGAACTGTGACACACTCTAAAACTCAACCTGTTATCTGTTAAAAGCTTCTATAAACTCTCCAATACCCCATGGGAATATGAACTTCAGATGGATCACTCCTACACTCTCCCCAGACGCTTCCCTCCCCAGCAATCCTTGAAATAAAGTTGTGGAATCTCCCTAAATTCCTGTGTTAAGACTACAGCTGGCTATTGTCTCATTTATGAAACAAAGAAAATGCTGGACTAGCACAATGCAGGCCCCAGCTGCCAAAGAGGTTACAGTGAGTGTGAGTGAGTGAGGGTGTTCCCCGCACAGGAAAAGACTGACTGAATACAAGAGCATAGAGATGACATGATGTAATACTCACATAGGTTAGGGTTTAACAATGTTGCTCACTACAAAAAGAACAAAATAGTCTAGAATGGTAATGAAGGGGCAATAGGTGATTTGAAAGTCTGTAGATGTACAAAAACACGAGAACTTAAGAGAGGACCTTTGCCAGAATGTGACGAAAAGCTGTGACTGCATTAGAAGTTAGTTTTTGTAGATGCCTGCAACTGTTTAGCTAAAAGTTTGATTTCTGTCAGTTTCGTTAAAGTACACCCATCAACTGTAAAAAGAAATAGAAAAGTGAGTGTGACGTCACCCATAGTGTTCGGCTCCAGTCAAATGAGGCTCACTGAGACTTACTGCTATATGACGAATTTGGAGCGCCATATTAGGAATACGACATCATTTAGGCATAAAATAGTGAAATAAAAACAAAAGGATCACGTAAAGCGGGTTAATACAAACATTTTAAAGGGGAACTCCGGCACGTTTGAAGCTAAAGTCCATTGCTAAAGGTGGTCGAATACTGTCAGAAGCCAAAAAATGGCACAGATCAGTGTTGCCTCGGGGGAGAGCTAGCATAGTGAAGGGGCAAGCTCTTAGCCTCCACGTAAAACAACAATTTGCACAGAAGAGGCTTAATACCACTTTTTAACCCATCTTACAACATAGTCACAAGTCTAACAAACAAAACGCTCTGCCTGGCTCACTCATTAGTGTCTGGAAACATTATAAAACAACTTTATAAGCAGCCTTAGCATTAGCGTGTTGATTTCCCACTGCGCCAATGTAATTTCTAATCCCATTTATTTACCAGTGAATTATATTTTTTGAAAAACGCTAAAAAATATATTCCCGAATCATTTTCTTTCAACAACTTTCAGTCTCTATTCTTCTTCACTGTCAGTAGTCGATCCTCACTTGTTGCTTCTGGCAGCCCGAGCCGCCACTGGAGTCGACAATCGAGTCGACCCCAGCGGCGGCAAGCGGCTCATAGCCGCCAGAAGCAACAAGTGAGAATCGACTACTGACGGTGAAGGAGGATAGAAACTAAAAGTTGTTGAAAGAAACTACATGGGTTTAGAAATGATCGAGTCTTTTGGGCTTTCACATGTGCAGTGGGAAATCGACAGAGGTAAGGCTAAGGCTGCTTATAAAGTTGTTTTATAACATTTCCAGACACTAATGAGTGAGCCAGGCAGAGCGTTTGTTCGTTAGACTCGTGGCTGTTGTAAGACGGGTTAGAAAGTGGTGTTAAGCCTCTTCTGTATAAACTGGCGTTTTATGTGGAAGCTAAGAACTTGCCCCATCACTACACTAGTTTGTTGCCTTGACAGACTCACTACCACAGTGAGATCTCTGCCTAAGCATCACTGATCTGTGCTGTTTTTTGGCTTCTGACAGTATTCGACCACCTCTAGCAATGGACTTTAGCTTCAAACGTGCCGGAGCTCCCCTTTAAGATCAAAATGCAGTTACAGGGAGACAGGTGACCGTTTTTCAATGTAAAGTCATTTGGAGCCATAGCCTATGGAACGGGAAGTGCGTTCATGCTCACTTCCTATTCCATTTACATGAGTACACCTCGCTGTTTTGGTTTGCTTTTGTTCTTTTTGTGTTTGAACCTAAATGAATAAATATTTTAGTCATAAAATAATAAACACTAAGAACACTTTTGGTAGCACACATGTTAAGAGTTAATTCAATTCTGTTATTATATGGGTGGTATAGTGGCAGGGTAGTTCACACATGCTCTCTGGTTCTATTCCCAGACCGTACAGGGCCTTTCTGTGTTGTTTTTGTGTGTTCTGCCTGTTTCTGAGTGGGCTTCTTTGAGTTCTTTGGTTCCCACTTTAATTTAAAACATGCACAAATGCCTTTATCTTAGCTAACTCCTAACCAAAATCATCAAGATCTTAAAGTGTAATAAAACTATTTTGAGTATTTTACGTTGCCTATACTATATGCTATAGGCCTATGCTTTGTCTTTCGCTGTATGGCATTAAAAAACCTTTTTATCTTCATGGAGACCAAACCAGACCAGGTTACAGGCCAGATCTGTGGAGAGGCAACCCCGCTCACATTAAGAATGCCTGTTTTTAAAGGTATTTTTGAGCTATAAAACCACCTGTAATTTCACTGTGGAACATCTGTCACAACTTTATTTCAGCATCTTTGAAATATTACACTTTCTTAGCAGCGGAGTAGCCTGCACTTGCTTATCGACTCCACTCTTTACGTTGACCCACTTATCATATAGGACAGGTTAATAATGGACTAGCTGGGGGCACTTATGGTAAATATGAGTCAGGATGGTCAGTAGAGGGCAGTGTTGTTCCGAGTGGAAATGCCATTATGAAGTTTCATTCATTGTGGGAGGCGAGGAACATGTTGGAGCATATTCTCAGTGGAAACTGTAGTTACTGCCCCAGGGGTCAGTTCATTGTTGAGTAATTAGTATTTTAAAATATGTCAAACGAGAAATGTGAGTGCAAAGATGAGCTATTTTAAACCAGCCATCGCTGCTTTAACACAATAACAACACAATAAGAAACTCACTGTCAATTCATTAGCCAAGCCTATTATTAAATCCATTATTAAAAGATTAGTTTAGTTTGATGAAAAAACATCTTTACGTATTGCCTATCTATGTGTGTTGGTCGGGATATGAACGAGCAGGAGCGTTACCATAGTGATTAACAAATTTAAACATAATATTATGTTGTTTGAAAAGGAAAACGTCCTCAAATGTTGCATACATTTCCTATATGTTTATTTTGTGAGACTATAAAGGCGGATCTCTGTATCTGTGGGTTGTAAAATAGAAAAGTGAACATACTGAGCGTTGTTTTCAAATAGCAATAGCGCCCTCTGTTGTTAAACTTTTCACAGTGTTTTTATTTATTTTATTTTATTTTATTTTTTGTATTTTTCAATCAAGTGCAACTTTATTATGAAGTGTAGAATATTACTTAAATAATAAAAACGTTGATTTATATTTCAGAACAAATAAATTACTAACCCACTTAAATCATGTTTAAAGCAAATATTTTGACAAGCAGCTCTCGGTTAAGGTTTCCTTGGTTTTTATTAGAAATCACATCACTGTAAAAAACAAAGCATTCCCTTTATTAAACCTAAATACACACTGAATACATTCTGTTGTTTTTCGTTCAAGTGTTCCCCATCCGTAAAGTCAATTTTAAGGCAACAAGAAGTCACATTAACTGCTGAATATACAGTACTTCATTTTTCTCTATGCTCTTGTGCAGTTAGTCTAACATGAATCTTCCATGATGGACAAAGCAAAAACTTAATTCATGAACTGTATAAAGGTGCAAATGAACACAACAAGAGATCCTTTTGCAGATAATGTTAGAAAATTGTCTCATTTCCACAGGTATTTCTGCAGCAGAAGAGTTTTAACTCTCTGAGGAGGTCCAGACTCATGACACATTACAACAGCTACGACTGCCTCAAAAAGCAGCCTACTAAAAGCTGCTGATGTATTAAAACGCTGGAAATTAAAATGTTCCAAATTGTATTATCTTAAATTATCTGTTGAGTCTATCATATACAAGCTACGACGGATTAAGTTCTTATTTGTTGTTAATACATTTTAATTTAAAGGTGCATTGTGTAGCTTTTCTGATGGAGGTTCTGGCAAATGTTTTTCTCCATGGAGATGTTACTGCTTTGTCTGGAATGTTTCACAGTATGTCATTAAAACTTTCTATCATCATGAAGACCAAACCAGACCAAGTTACAGCTCAGATTTGTGAAACTTAGATATTTTTTTAAACTTATGCCCAATAATTTGTCCCAAAATCCTTTGCAGGTCCCTTTAAAGGGGAACACCGGCACGTTTGAAGCTAAAGTCCATTGCTAGAGGTACTGTCAGAACGGCACAGATCAGGGTTGCCTCGGCGGAGATCTCGCTGTGGCAGTGAGTCTGTCAAGGCAACAAACTAGTGTAGTGATGGGGGCAAGTTCTTAACTTCCACATAAAATGCCAATCTGCACACTGAAGAAGCTTAATACCACTTTCCAACCCATCTTACAACAGCCACGAGCCTAACAAACAAAACGCTCTGCCTGCCTCACTCATTAGTGTCTGGAAACGTTATAAAACAACGTTATAAGCGGCCTTAGCCTTACCTTTCTTGATTTCCCACTGTGCATTGCAAAAGCCCAAAAGACTCGACTGCCGACTACAGCGGCGGCAAGTGGCTCATAGCCGCCAGAAGCAACAAGTGAGAATCGACTACTGACAGTGAAGAATAGAAACAGAGTTGTGGAAAGAAAATGGTTTGGATTTTTTTTTTTTTTTTTTTAGTGTTTTCAAAAAGTATAATTCACTTGTAAATAAATCCGATTAGAAATGACATCGGCGATCGAGTCTTTTGGGCTTTCGCATGTGGAGTGGGAAATCGACAAAGGCTAAGGCTGCTTATAAAGTTGTTTTATAATGTTTCCAGACACTAATGAGTGAACCAGGCAGAGCGTTTTGTTTGTTAGACTCGTGGCTGTTGTAAGATGGGTTAAAGTGGTGTTAAGCCTCTTCTGTGCAAATTGGCGTTTTATGTGGAAACGAAGAACTTTCCCAATTCACTACACTAGTTTGTTGCCTTGACAGACTCACTGCCACAGCGAGATCTCCATCTAGAAAACACTGATCTGTGCCGTTTTTTGGCTTCTGACAGTATTCGACCACCTCTAGCAATGGACTTTAGTTTCAAAAGTGCCTGAGTTCCCCTTTAAAAATATTAATTTAGGCATAGCACGATCCATGCCCACGCCATATAACGTAAAGTGCATCTTCTCTTCTTTGTCTTTCTTTAAGTTTCCCTCAAAGGCAGTTTATCCGTACAGTTTGTGGTCTTTACATTGACTTTATCCGCGGTTCTTCAGACTTGGCAGAGGTTATAACAGGGCACGGGCCGCTCCACCACGCTGTCTCCATCCACGTCACAAACATAATCACACTTATGAGGCAGCAGAGGAGCGTCCGACAGCGCCACACTCTGGGTACCCACGGAAATGACAGTGTCTCGCTGGGAAAACAAAAATATGTAATTAGTTTTTTTTTTTTTATGTTAGATTAAATAGGGCCTGTGTTCGTTGTAAAATAAAAATATTAATCACAAGTAGTTCGAGTATCACTATTGGATTTGCTGCAATGTCTCTACTTGTAATTCTCCAAATGGCCACCAGAGAGAGCCAAACACAACACAAAACTGATCACGTAAATTGCCGGTTACAATATCTACACAAATAACTCTATAATACACTGAAAATCTTTGTGGCCATCATACTATTTTTAATAAAGAAATTTAGATAATTTTTGAATGTCGCTTGTCATCATATTAGTACATATATATTTATTGTAATTATTTTTCTCTCAATTACTTTCTAAGATATAAAAACACACTACATTATCATGACCCAAGAATGGCAGAACGTTTTGAGAACATTTACATTAAAACCAAATGGCCAACATGACCATTAATGATAAGAAGAAAGTGTGTCATAAAAAAATCTACCTGCGTTTTGACTTTATAATTGTCTGTGGTCTAATTAATGTCAAGGCCTGTGTGTCATTTGTAAACTGTCTTTGTGAGGGAGCTGTACCAGTTTGGAGCCTCTCCTGCTGCTTTTTGCTGAAGCCGCTTGCTCAAAGTCTTTTCTACAAATGTGAGCCATGATCCCGGCTGCCAGAGCATCTCCCAGGACGTTTATCATGGTCCGGAAACGATCACTGGGAATTACAAAGAAAAGATGTTCAATTTATATTAACATCTTTAATGTTTTAGGGTGGATGACTTAAAAATGCACTGTAAATTTTCAGCTGAGGGTCCACCACCATGTTGGGATGTTATTGTTTTGCCTAGAATGTTCCACACTATGGCATTAAACTTATTTATTCATTAAAACAAGCAGGTGATGCCATAAGGTCAAGTTACAGGTGTCCCGCTCATAATAACAATTTTTTTTCAAGGTATTTTTAAGCAAAAAAAAAAAAATTCACCTATAATGCATACTGTGGAACATTCCAGGCCTTAAAGATGGAGACAAGCAAGTGGCAAACCCTGAAAAGTTACATAATACACCTTTAATTATATTTTCTTGGCCAAAAACTTAACTCATATTTGAATAATAAAATTTTAAAACGCCAAAACCAGGAATCTTAGTTCATTTAGGCACCAAATCACGTCACCAAACACCACTTTAAAATCTGAATCCCATATTTTATCCAGTATTTTGTACATTAATATTATAATTGCTGTATCTCTCGGTTTTAGTACTCACAGGACCCAGTCGATGGCCACGATGAGGGAGATGTCGGCCGGAGGTAACCCCACTGAGGTCAGGACTATCACCATGGTAACGAGTCCAGCCTGAGGGATCCCGGCTGCCCCGATACTGGCCGCTGTGGCTGTAATACTGAAAATACGGGCACAAAATCAGACATAGGCCTACTGTAATGACTGGAAACATGTTTTAAAATTACTGTAGGTATGGTAATGTCACCGATCTATTGTCTGGGAACTATTGTTGATACTAAACTACTAAAAAGATGTTTTGTCAGTTTTTTTAATCTATTTTAATTTACTTAATTAACATCCAGTCGGTTGTGGCTTCAAGTTAAAGGTGCATTGTGTAACTTTTATGCAGAGAGTCCACAGCCTGTTTGTCTCGATGAAGATTCAGTATTAATGCTTTGGTTTAAATTTTTGTTTGCCCAAAAATATCTTTAAAAAACACCCATTCTTACTGTGAGCGGGGTCGCCTTTCTACAAATCTTACCTGTAATTTGGCTTGCAAGTCTCCATGGATATTCTTAAGTTTATGGTCATACTGTGGAACATTCTAGGCACCGGACAAGTTACACAGTGCACCTTTAATGCCAGTCCACTGAATTACTCCATATTTTGGCTAATGTTATGGGTACAGTTCATGTTAAGTTTTTAAAGTCATAGTTGAATTTGGGTAACATTTGGTCCCGGATTTAGTTTTAGTTTAGTCTTTCTTTCCTTCTTTCTTTTTTTTTTGTTTTACAAATTTAGTGAACCCTTAATGTGTGACATACAGAAAGAGGGCGGAGATATGGGGTAGGTGAAAACATAACTTTTCTGTGCACGCAAGCCTCAAATGTGGAGCAACAGAGAATAATTCAAGCATGGAAGAATCAAAATACATCTTTGAGTAAGTTAATAATAAAATACAACTGGCATATGTCCCCTTTAAAGGTGCACTGTGTAACTTTTCTGCTGGTCTGTCAGATGCTTTTCTCTACGGTAATGTACGGTATTAAACCCTTCTATCAGAGTAAGTTACAGGTCAGATCTGTGGAGAGGCGTGCCTGTTTTTTTTTTTAGATATTTTTGAGCTATAAAACCACTTTTTCCAGGCAGAGCAATGACATATCCATAGAAACAAGCAGGTGACGGACCCTCCACCAAAAAAGCTGCGCAATGCACCTTAAAAAGACGCCACTTTGAAACTAAAATAAGATCTATCGTTTAATGCTCACTGCTCACCAAACATACAAAGATAAAAACATTTGCTCTCACCTAATAGTTACCAGTTGACCAAAATCCAGGTCGTATTCGTTGACTTGAGCGATAAAAATGGCCGCCACTGCTTCGTACAGCGCCGTGCCGTCCATGTTGATCGTGGCGCCGACCGGTAACACAAAGCGAGCGATTTGCCGGTCCACGCCGCAGTTCTCCAGCAGACACTTCATGGTGATGGGCAACGTGGCAGAGCTGAAGGTCGAGAAAAGCAGGCATTGGGGAAAAAATATCAGTCACACTTTAGTTCAGGGACCACATATTAAAGGGGCACCGTGTAACTTTTTGGTTGGGGGGTCTGTCACCTGCTTGTTACTATGGATGTGTCATTGCTCTGTCTGTAATGTTTACGTTTATGCAGTTACAGCTGGTTTTATAGCTCAAAAATACCTAGAAAAAACATTTGACAGACCCTCCACCAGAACAGTTACACAATGCACCGTTAATAGCTAGCGAAAATATTTAATTCATTTATTTATTTTATTTGGTGTATTTGGTGTATAACTCATTACAGTTTACATAAATTTGTTTCAGTCTAATGTCCATAAAATAAAAAAGTATTCAGTAAGTAGAGTTTAAATGGACATTTTACTACAGCATAATGAGACAATCTGCAATTATTCTAATCATCACAACAATTTTTTACTGTTGTTGTTCTTTTAAAAATGATTTTGACTCATTTACATATAAAATTCAATTTGCAAAGTTAGTTCTTGAAAGGGTGATTGTATTTTTTTAATATTTATTTTAAACAATTGTTAGTTTTAAAGCTATGTAACTGGGGGTGCACACAGTAAGAACAGTAACAACAACAACAAAATTAAGTTCCATATTGTGGCTTTAAGAGTTGCTTTTTTGTTACTATCGTTGTCTTAACTTGAACTTTTAAGACTTTCTTGTGTAGGCAATTTTGAATAGAATAAAACAATACAAAACTATCTAAGACATTTTTCTCATGTTTTACAGTGGGGAAAGACTAATTTTTAACTAAACTGGAACTAATTAATTTATATAACAAATAATAAAGAGTGTGGACTATCCATGCAGCTTGTGTAATGTTACAATTTGAATTTTTTTCTATATTTTAAATGTTTGCATATACATTTTATGCCTTATTCGACCCCAGTCTCTTGTTATTTTTGCTGCTTATTTAGCATTCATTTTTAGTATTTATATTTTTGCTCTTTGTTATTATAAAATATTGTGATGTGTGAGGTACTGTGTCCAAATAATGTCCCTTCTGGTATCAATAAAGTTTGTCTAAGTCTAAGTAAGGAGGGGATGTTTTTGTCTGCATTACTGTATATCACTTTACGTTGGCAGCTGTTACCGGGCAACATGCAAGATTAACCTGTTGGTACTTTGCCCTCATACTTAAACTAAACTGATTTTCTGTCATTACCTGGATGACGTTGCCAAAGCGATGACCAGAGCCTGCAGAAGTCCTCGGATGTAGGAGAAGGGGTTTTTCCGAGTGAAGAAGAAGAAGAACAATGGCAGCAGGATGAGCCCGTGTACAAAGAGTCCAGACAGCACCGTGATGAAGTACATCCCCAGTTTCTCTCCCAGGTGGGCGGGATCGTGCATGTCCAGAATCTTACCGGCAACCAGGAACACAATGCCAAATGGGAAATACCTGGAAACAAATGCAACCATAGATCTTATCACAATAAATTACAATTAAATCTATCACAATTGCGTTTTGAGACTTTATGTGTTTCAAGCATAGACTGTATATATAAATAGACATATCTTACCTGCTAGCCGCCATGTTCCAAATAGAAAGTGAGCATGGGTGCGCTTCCAGCTCCATTGACTGGCTTCAAGTGACATTTACATTGAAAATTTGTCGCCCCTCTCACTGCTACAGTGAGCCTTGTCATTTTGCTCTTAAAATGTTTGTATTAACCCAAGCTTTTTATTTTTATTTTGCCATTTTGTCAGTAAATAAAATTCTATTCCTAATATGAAACTCGTCTCCCAATTCACTCCTATAATCGCTAGTCTCGTTAAGATTCATTTGACTGGGGCCGAATGCTATAGGTGACGTCACACTCAATTAGTCCATTTCTTCATACAGTCTATGGCAGGGGTGTCCAAACTTTTTTCATCAAGGGCCACATATTAAAACACAGACCAGCGTGAGGGCCATAGACTGATGGTCAAAACAGTGACTAATTCAAATATTTGCATTTATAACAGGTTTGAACGACCCTCCAGACCTTTGTTCAGGCTTAGACCCTAAAAAGGACACACTCAATTTGCTTCATCAAGGTAGAGTTAAAAAACATGCCGTAAAAAGTACTACTTGTGGTAGTATGGGCCAATTCACTTGGAAGCCTGAGGGCCAAAAAAATTTGGTCATAAGGCCACATTTGGCCCCTGGACCATAGTTTGAACATGCCTGGTCTATGGGTTAAAGTTCCACTGTGTTTTTAAACTCCATACACCTTCGCTAGACTGACTGGATAATTGCAGCCATGGAATTGTTAACTTGAAACTACCACTATGTGACATCACAAGGTGAAGCAGAGCATTTTGAGCTTTGAAGATGTAGACAGTGTAATAATAAAGGGTCACTCAAACGTGTGAATGAAACAGAACACAACTCCAGGTCTGTTTTTGACGAGTATTATAACATGTCTTAAAGCTCACAGGAGTCAGTTTGGTGTAATATGGGATCTTTAAGTCATAAGGATCTTTGTCGTAAGCAGTGACTGAGGTAAACAGTGCATTAGCAGTGTCCTGTTCTTAACCTTTGGATTTCACAGATGAGACTGGAGCACTGACGTCGCCGTTGAAACGTAAACCTTGGCAACTACAACCTTTTTCCACCTCTCTGACATTTTCTCAATGGGATTAGAACAAAACTGGGACAAGACTGGAACTAAACATGGACAACAACAGAGTGTAGTGTAAAGAGTCTGTGTTACACTCCTTCATTTAAAGTGCCTATGGCAGGTTTTTATGATTCTCTGATTTTTACTTGATTTGGTGGGATAATACCTGATGCAAATATTAATTACAGTTTGTGAAGAAATATAGAAAATTAAGTTGACAATTACAGGAAGTAGGGAGTTTGGCACGATTTACATGCAAGAAACACATTTCTTCTGATACTTTACAGAATAAAAAGAGCTTTCTTATATTTCTATTTGTCAAATATTAATTTCTGTGTACATTACATTAGTTTTGGCCCAGTCTACAACATGGTTACTAGGTACCACTTATGGCATAATATCCAAAATAAAAATTGAAACCTAAAAATGTCCAAACTGTGAATGAAATTGTAAAAGTTTTCGTGAAATTTCAACCGAATTACCTTAACCGTGTCTTACTAAAATGAGGAGTCCAACCTGAAAGCAGACATTGTATTCATGGTATTCAACTTCCTGTTATGTGTAACATTTTGAGGAAGATATAATATTTTGTTTTAGATTGTTAATTGCAATGGCATCAGTTCTTGTGCATAATTTATCTGAAACTCGTTCATAATAGGAGCACATGCTAAATTGAGTAGTCAGACAAGCATTAAGTCTACATTGGTGAGCTGTGGATTTGTGGTTTTAAAAGTTTAATGTTGTCCATAACTTGTGCGTTCTTACCACATGGCAGCATTAATAATCTTCATGACGCACTCGTTGACGCACTGGCACACGTTCACCAGAGGGGCTCCACGCTCCCCCATTTTACCCAGAAGGAGACCTGAAAGCAAACAAGCAAAAACACCTGAAACTTGACAACTGAAAGACAAATTCTACCATGAAATTTGGTCCAGTATAATCTAACTCTGACTATATCTAACTATAATCTAACTCTTAATCTAACTGGGGGCAAGGCAGGTGAGGTGTCTTGCCCATGGACAAAATGAAAGAATGCAAAACCACTATCTAGGATCAAACCGCCTGTAGTTCAGTCATTTTTACCACTCTTTTGATTTTTTGCACTATACACTATTTTGTGAGAAATTTTGACACTATATATTTATTCTTTGTGTCTATAATCTTTATGTTTTTACATGTAAGTGTTAAGTATTTACAAGTAACCACAAAAAGAGGCTTACAGGTGCACTGCGCAACTTTTCTGGTGGAGCGTCCACTACCTACTTGTTTCCACAGAGATGTTAATGCTTTACCTGGAATATTCATTTCATTTTTTTTCGTTTAATTGTTATTATTTATTTCATTCATTTAAAAACAATTATAACAGCCTCACATTCAAATTAAAGATTATGAATGAAAAGGAGCAGAAAGAAGTATTCACAATTTAACATTTCTAATCAAATCATAAAATCTGTAACAGCCATTTTTCTATTTCATACATAACACAGAATATAACGTAACAGAAGCGACTACTCTGCTGTCTCATACATTTTCAGCATACAATATTTGACACTTTAAAAAAAATCCATTCATAGATTTAAAGTTCTTGATTTCACTGTCAAGACTGTGCCATAACCTGACACCTTTGATTGAAACACACCTTTCCATTGTCACTGTTCTGAATCTTGGTATTTTAAAAACCTCAGTTCCTTTTAAATTATAAATACTTTGTCTCCATATATCATATTGTTCCATAGTATGACATTAAATATATCCATCTATCCATTACAGTGTTTCTATTGCTCAAAAACACAATAATTCCTTCTGTGAATAGGGGCGACTCTCCACAGACCTGAACTGTAAAGTAGCGTAGTGCTGTATGGTGCTTGTCCCCCTCGTGATACTGTGGAACATTCTGGACAAAGCAATAACATTTCCATGGAAAAAAGCAAATGACAGACCCTCCACTAGAAATGTTAAGCAGTGCACCTTTAACACTATCCCTACGTATTGATTACAGTAAAGTCAAGTATTTTGTCTGTGTTACCCATGGTGGCAGAGAAGATGACGATGCCCAGGACGTTCATGCCTTTGCTGGTGCTGGGGACCATCTTGTATTTGATGTCTGGAGCAGGAGTGATCTCTAAGAACACAGGATGTCCCAGTTGTGGGTTATGGTAGTCCGGCATCACGTACACAAAATTGGCCTGAGAGCTATCCACTTCGCTGTTTTGCACCATCGGAATAAGGTCTGTGCGGTACTGGAAAAGGAAAAAAATATTTATATGAGTCCCCCCAAAATACATATAAAACAGGAATACATATAAAGTAAGATTATTTTCTAAGATACGTTGTGTATGCCAATGCAATAGATATAACCCAACCCAAAACATGCACTGTAGTTGTGAGAGTGGTGTGTGCGAGTGTTGGTGGTAGTTTACTACCATCGGGTCTGGAGTGAAGGAACAATACTCTGTTAATAATGCTCTGTAAGGCGTCTTTGAGGACATGTCTGTGAAAAAGCACTATCGCTGTTGTTGTAAGGTGACCTTGGGTGTCCAGAAAGGCGACAAATAAATAAAATGCATTATTATTATTATCCATCCATCCATCCATCTTCTCCCGCTTAATCCGGCTGGGTCGCGGGGGCAGCGTGCTGCCCAATACTCATAGCACCTGACCCCCCCTATGAACCCCTCTGCAGGTGGTGAGCCCACAGGAGGGTGGACAACATGGTCCTTGATGTTAGTTCATAGGGGTGCTGGCATGTTTTGGGTTGATGGGGGAAAACCGGAGCACCCGGGGATCGAACTCGCAACCTTCTTGCTGTGAGGCCTGAGTGTTGCCACTCAGCCACCGTACCGCCATTATTATTATTATTATTATTATTATTATTATTATTATTATTATTATTATTATTATTATTATTATTATTATTATTATTATTATTATTATTATTATATACGTAAGTATGGACACACCCTCTAATTCATGGTTTTTTGTTTCTTTATTTTTACCATTTTCTACATTTTATATATGTATGAAGACATCAAATATATGACGTAAAGTTTGTTTATTTAATTTTACATATATATCTTATTAAATATTGCAAGAATTGGAATTAAGACAACAGTTGTTAAAATACAAAATTAAAATTCTGTTGTCATAAGACCGCTGGAAAATTGTTCTAATATTCCTCTCATCCAAAAAGGAAGTTTGTGAGTGGCTCATCCTGATAAAGATTATGAAGTAAGATTATGTAGCAGAAAAAAAAAGTATATTTATATCCTCAAAGTAGCCATCAGATATTTAAGATTTCTTCTTTACTACATAATTCCACATATCTTGCTTTATATATTTGATGTCTTCTGGATGTATCTAAAAAGTAGAAAATAGTAAAAAAACAACAACAAAAAAACATTGAATGAGAGGGTGTGTCCAAGCTTTTACGTAACTGGCAGTGTAGGCATAGCCAAGTGTATATAAAATGCATACAGTGTAAATACTATACTCCATTTAATTACCAAAACATTACTTTAGTGCCTTACCTGCTGAAATGTGGCTTCAACGAGATTTGATGGAATCATATTTCTAAAGCAAAGAAAAAACAAAACGCATAAAAACACATTACTTCAAAATGAGTTCACATTTAAATGGTAGAATTTTCCATTGGTCTAACATGGGACACGAAAACAAAAGATGACCAATAGTTTTTTAGTAACAAGTGCATTTTTGTGTCTCCATGGAGATGTTATTGCTTTGCTTGCCATGTTCCACTGTAAGGCATTAAACTTATCTATGTCTAGTGAGTGAGGACGACATGATGGCACAAATTACAGCTCGGATCTGTGGAGAGGTGACCCTGTTCTGAGCAAAAGACACCTGAACACAATACCTCGGAAGTGGTAATTAATAGCACCGTCTGGTCACATGGACATGGAGTTAAGTGAAGTTTTATTTTTACAGCTTGCGTCAAAGAACACTGAACACAACACAGTAATCCAACTGTGCGCTCAGTCTGCACACATCCACAGAAGTAACAAGCATGTGCTGCTAAAATAACCTGGTTTAGCATCCCAGGATAGCAGGTTCACTGATGTCGCTGAGGTAAGCTCGCACACTCAGCCTGACCAACGGCGCACGGTCTAAGCACTGGTACAGGCTTAAAAGATCAGAGCCTGCTATTATTATCTCACCCAGGCTATAACAGTGACGCTGCAATATCTCATATAGGGATCGTAAAATATATTGGAAAACGCATTGTTCTAATTGCAACCATTCAGATTAAAAGTGCATTGTGTAACTTTCAAATGTTTTTGAGATGTTATTGCTTTGTCTGGAATGTTTCACAGTATCATATTAAACCTTTCTATCTTCAAGTTACAGGTCAGATCTGTGAAGAGGCCCGCTCACAATCAGAATGCGTGTTTTTCTAGCTATTTTTGAGCTATAAAACCACTAAAAGACTTGAATAAATGTAAGGTAGAGCAGTGAAATGTCATACTGTGGAACAGGCAGAGGCAGAGCAATGATATTTCCATAAAAACAACCAAAAAGTCACATAATGCACTTTTAAGATGAAATTGTGGTTGTCGATTAGCAACAGTAATGTTTATATTTTTAAATGTACATGCTGTCTATTAAAATGGGAAAATATTGTTCATTGTGTGATTTTAAGCTATTATAAATTATATAAAATGACTGAGCATCTGGAGTTGTAGGCTAGTTTTTCTCCTTTATAGTAATTTGAATAATTTAGACCCTCTTCAGTTCTTAATACAATTACCCCCTATATTGTTATAGTAAAATGTGTGGCTCCTCTCTGTTTTTAAAGGCCATTTATTACACAGTAAATTGACTCTTGTGAGCTATAAACCATGTTGTAATGTCACTACCTCATCAAAAACATACCTGAAGTTGTGTTTTGTTTCATTCACATAGGTTTAAATAATCCTGATTTTATGAGTCTGTCTGCATCTCCAAAGCTCAAAATGCTCTGCTCCACCTTGTGATGTCATGAAGCAGTAGTTTTCAAGTAAAGATGGGCAATTCCAGGGCTGAAATCATCCAAATGATTCTAGTGAAAGTGTCTGGAGTTTAAAAACACAGTGGAGCTCTTCCTGTATTATCACATGACACCACAAGGTGGAACAGAGTGTTTTCTGTCTAAGAGAAAAACTCAGCCTAAATAGATAAGGTCTGTGTGTTAAACTTGTGTGAATGAGACAAAACACAACTTCAGGTATGTTTTTGATGAGAAAACTACATTATGACATAAAATAGCGTAATATGGGCCCTTTAAAGTCCATCATTGCCTTCACTACGCTACAGATCAACCTAAGCACATGCCATTGTTAAAGTAATCTACATACAATAGAAAAGAAAGGTGCACACACTTAGCTTTACAATACAATAAATCGTAAATGATCTGTAAGCTCAGCTCTATTACTTAACTGCTGTCAGGTAATAAGCTAACTGGTTAAATCCCACTGGTCTCTCCTAGTTTTAAGTAGTCTCTATAAAGCTTTCATGGATGTTATGAATCTCACAAAAGCAAATCCCTTTTATGAAGAAACGTTAAGTCCTTGACAGGTTATCAAAGTAACATGAGGATCAGCATAGGGTCAAATACAGATGCAGATACAGACCTTTTCATTTATGCGGCACAAGTGTGAAATAGATTTGTAAAATGATTTGGATACTTGGAAGCAGAAGATTTGCAAAAACAGCATAGACAATTTAATAATAAGAGGGTCAGAGACTTTGGGTTAGAGCTCCAATATAATTCAGATATTACAATTTGAATAGTTGTGAGGGCTGTGATCATTTGAATCATATAATTTCCTCTGTAAAAAAATGCATACATTGAAATACGTGTATTTAAATGTAGTTAATATGATTAACTTCAGGAACAGGACCACGCCTCAACTGCCCTCGACTCCTCTCCAGCGAATCACAGCTCACTTTTGCCATGCCTCAGTTTCCCAGAAGCCTATTTGTAGGAGCCTATCCCGGAAACCTAGTTTGTTCCGAATAACTCGACCCCACCCTCCCAACCCATATCTGTTCACTTCCAGACATAAAACGCCTATGAGGGGGGTCCCGTCCTGCTGGGCCATGTGAAGACTGAGGCTGAACCCCCACCCTGAGTCTCAACCCAGCTGACCTGCCTCGTCTCAATATAATAAACGCTTTTCGCTTCGCAGATGTGTTGTTGGTGTGGTCTTTGCGAGTGAACTTAGTTTAATTGACCAGTTCATGTTGCTGTTGATGGTGTAAACAAAAAAAGATATTTTGAGGGGAAAATAGATTTTAGATTTGGGTCAGTTAAGCTACTTTCTTAACATAAAAACTTTTACTTAAAAACAAAACCTTATCCAGTCTGCAAAGATTGAGTGTTTTAAGGCTTTTACTTCTCAGAGTCAACTTTCATCAATAGATTTTAATAGAAAATAAGAATTTCAAAGTCTTAAAATCTGTCTTTCTGACACTGTGACCAAAAGTTATCCAGAGTGAGGCATTTCATATAAAATGCATTGTTTTTGTTTCCTTATCTACAAAAAAGATTCAAAATATTGCTCTGAATGTATTTTTTTCTTAAACTGGAGTGTTACACCTCCAAAAAATTAAAATTCAGTTGCATTTTTGTTTAACTTCTCTTGAGAATGATTTGTAGGACTGTAGGACTGTGGACCTTCACCTGATGAGGTCGAGCAGTGCGTCCGCAGAGGTCATGACGGGGCCGGAGTGGGCGTGGTGGTTCTCCTTCTCTGAGCCTGTCCCGGGGTGAATGATGAGCACCAGAATGATCCCCACGATCACTGCGATGAAGGTGGTCCACAGGTAATACGTGATGGTCAGGACCCCCAGACGACCACTGGCTTTGGTGTCCATGGCTGAGAGACCTGACATAAGGCTGCATGAGATACAATAATTAACGCCCCAATATTAGACAAAATGGACTTGTGAGCGTTAAGCCATGTTATAATGCTCTTACTTCCTCAAAAACATACCTGGAGTTGTGTTTTGTTTCATTCACACATGTTTGAGTAACCTTTATTATTAATCTGTCTACACCTCCCGAGCTCAAAATTCTCTGTTCCACCTTGTGATGTCATGAAGCTCCTTTTAGCTTTAGTTCTGTAGAGTTTGGTAAATCCAGGGCTGAAATGATCCAAATCATTCTACTGAAAGTGTATGGAGTTTACAAACACAGTGAGGCACTTCCTGTATTACTACATGACATCACAAGGTGAAACAGACTGTTGTGTCTAAATATGCAGGGTTTCGGTGTTAAATGTGTGAATAAAACAAAACTCCAGGTATGTTTGCGATGAGGAAACAATATAACATAGATCAAAAAATAGTGTAATATGGGCCTTTAAGATGTCAATTCATTCAGATTAATATCAGATCCAAACTTTTTCCTCAATTTCTGTCCTGATTATTCACCGCGATGAGTTTATGAGCATGTTTCACAACTTTCTCATCACAGTAATGGTCACAACAAAAAGCATGTAAACAACAAGCGTCACTTCCTGGTTTGCAAATGATAAAAGCGCTTTTTAATTTGATGCAGGCAGCATGCAAAGGCCTCATTTTAACCCTTAACTTTTTTTTATTTTTATTTTTTTTTTACAATATATCTGTACTGGGATGGGACAAATTTTGTTCTTATAAATAAAAAAATATCAGATACAGCTTTAATGAATAGCATGGGTTTTCCTGTTACACACTCCATTTTGAGTTCTTCAGACAAAAGATTGTTTACAGTTCTTTAGTTAGAACTCTAATTGCAATAGCAACGGCTCTAATTTTTTATCCCTCTGAAACTCACAGATAGGGATATTTTCCATGTTCTAAACTAATATTTTTTGTTGCATTTATCCTCGACATGGAAGCATTTGTTAACATATGAGTAAGTAAACACAGACATATAGGTTTAATTTTGTAAGTCAATCAAATTTGTAGACCCAAAGATATTGTTAGTTTATTTATTTAATTCCATCTTTAAAAATGACCTTTGCTATTACTTAATTAGCATTTCACTCTTTAGCTCGCTATCAGCCATGGTGTTGCTGACCTGGAGGTGATGAGAGGCAGAATCAACATCTTTAACATCCTCATAAGCAGCTCTCCGGGGAAAGAGAAGTAGATCTTGGCCTGTGAAAGGTTAAATAAAAATATTACACCAAAGGTAAAATCTTGCAACAATGCAGACTGCCATTCATAACCATGGTTTGGACAACTTTAATACAGAAACACATAGGTTATGAGTTATGTGTCTTAGTTATAACAAAATGTAAAAGAAACCATCACTCACAAGAATAAAACAAAACCTGTCACCATAGTAGTATTTGTTCTTGTCAGGGTTTGGTGTTTGTGTTCCCCCTCCCTTCTGTGTCTGCCTGCTCCTCCCCTCGTGTGTGATTGCCTGCTCGGCCCTCCTGTGTGATTGCTTGCTCCACCCCTAATGTGTTACACCTGTGTCTCATTTGTTTCCCCACCCTTGAGTATATATAGGCTGAGTCTTCCCCTTTGTCTTGGTCAGATTGTCTTTTCTTTTTCCCCGTGCTTTTTCCCCGTGCTTTTTCCCCGTGCTTTTTCCCCGTGCTTTTTCCCCGTGCTTTTTCCCCGTGTCATGGAAATAAAACCACTTTGTTGAAGCCACGCATTTGGGTTGTCCTGTGCTGAGTCTGATAGCACAATCTGACCAAGATGAACCCAGCGGGCTCGAAGCCACCTGTCCAGCAAAAGCACGGGCTCATCAGTGAAGACGAGGGCACTGCTCTCCCGTGCCAATTGCTTCTGGATCTGATGCTAACCTCTTGGACCACCGCTGGACACCGTTCTCCGTCTGGGGTGGTCAACTCCCTTCCTGGGCCGCCGCTGGACACTGTTCTCCGTCTGGGGTGGCCGATTCCCTTCCTGGACCACCGCTGGACACTGTTCTCCGTCTGGGGTGGCCAACTCCCTTCCTGGACCATCGCTGGACACTGTTCTCCGTCTGGGGTGGTCAACTCCCTTCTTGGACCATCGCTGGACACTGTTCTCCGTCTGGGGTGGTCAACTCCTTCTTGGACCACCGCTGACACCGCTTCTCCGTCCGGGGTGGTCGATTCCCCTCCTGGACCACCGCTGGACAATGTTCTCCGTCCACGGTGGTAGATTCCCGTAAAGGACCAACGCTGGACATTGTTCTCCGTCCAGGGTGGTAGATTCCCTTTTTGGACCATCGCTGGACATTGTTCTCCGTCCAGGGTGGTAGATTCCCTTTTTGGACCATCGCTGGACATTGTTCTCCGTCTGGGGTGGTAGATTCCCTTTTTGGACCATCGCTGGACACTGTTCTCCATTCCAGGTGGTAGATTCCCTTTGGACCATCGCTGGACATTGTTCTCCGTCAGGGTGGTAGATTCCCATTAAGGACCATCGCTGGACAGTGTTCTCCGTCTGGGGTGGTCGATTCCCCTTCTGGACCACCGCTGGACATTGTTCTCCGTCCAGGGTGGTAGATCCCCTTCTTGGACCATCGCTGGACACTGTTCTCCGTCTGGGGTGGTCGATTCCCTTCCGCGACCATCGCTGGACATTGTTCTCCGTCCAGGGTAGATTCCTTGGACCATCGCTGGACATTGTTCTCCGTCCAGGGTGGTAGATTCCCTTTTTGGACCATCGCTGGACATTGTTCTCCGTCCAGGGTGGTAGATTACCTTTTTGGACCATCGCTGGACACTGTTCTCCGTCTGGGGTGGTAGATTCCCTTTTTGGACCATCGCTGGACACTGTTCTCCGTCAGGGGTGGTCGATTCCCCTCCTGGACCTCCGCTGGACAATGTTCTCCGTCCAGGGTGGTAGAGTCCCTTATTGGACCATCGCTGGACATTGTTCTCCGTCCAGGGTGGTAGATTCCCTTTTTGGACCATCGCTGGACAGTGTTCTCCGTCAAGGGTGGTAGATTACGTTGGTGGACCATCGCTGGACACTGTTCTCCGTCGGGGGTGGTAGATTCCCTTCCTGGACCATCGCTGGACATTGTTCTCCGTCCAGGGTGGTAGATTCCTTTTGGACCAACGCTGGACACGGTTCTCCGTCTGGGGTGGTAGATTCCCTTCCTGGACCACCGCTGGACACTGTTCTCCGTCTGGGGTGGCCAACTCCCTTCCTGGACCATCGCTGGACACTGTTCTCCGTCTGGGGTGGTCAACTCCCTTCTTGGACCATCGCTGGACACTGTTCTCCATCCAGGGTGGTAGATTCCCTTCCTGGGCCGCCGCTGGATACTTGTCTCCGTCTGGGGTGGCCGTATCCCTTCCTGGGCCGCCGCTGGACACTTGTCTCCGTCCGGGGTGGCTGTGTCCCTTCCTGGGCTGCTGCTGGTCGCCCCTCTCCATCCTGGGTGCCAGTTTCCCTGTGTCCCTCCGTCCAGGCCCCCACCACCCACCCCGGTTTTTGTTGTTGTTTGGGACGTCTGGGAGCCGTCCATTGAGGGGGGGTACTGTCAGGGTTTGGTGTTTGTGTTCCCCCTCCCTTCTGTGTCTGCCTGCTCCTCCCCTCGTGTGTGATTGCCTGCTCGGCCCTCCTGTGTGATTGCTTGCTCCACCCCTAATGTGTTACACCTGTGTCTCATTTGTTTCCCCACCCTTGAGTATATATAGGCTGAGTCTTCCCCTTTGTCTTGGTCAGATTGTCTTTTCTTTTTCCCCGTGCTTTTTCCCCGTGCTTTTTCCCCGTGCTTTTTCCCCGTGCTTTTTCCCCGTGCTTTTTCCCCGTGCTTTTTCCCCGTGCTTTTTCCCCGTGTCATGGAAATAAAACCACTTTGTTGAAGCCACGCATTTGGGTTGTCCTGTGCTGAGTCTGATAGTTCTTGTTAGTTGCTCATGTAAACAAAAGCCAAATTCCCCATATAATGCATCTTAAAATAACTTAAAATAACTTAAAATAACTTAACCACACTGACTCCAGTAGCGATCAGCTTGCATGTCCAATGGAGTAGGCCATGTATGTGTACAACCATGCAAATTGTACAGAGATCCATTAACAAAACATCATTCAAAAAGTAAGAAAAAAGAGAGAAAAAAGAGCTGTGTAACAACCCGATTAACTGCTGGGTTTATCACACTATAGAAAACTTGTTGAATGAACTCTAAACTAAGTATGTTATTTAATATTGTGTACTGTATAATCTGCAACAGTAAAGTCTCTGACACCTTCCTTACATATGGTAATGTGCTGCTCTTAAACTTTAACTTGTTACTATAATTTTGCTTTTTCAGAGGTTACATTGTATTTCGTGTGTTTTAGGTCTGTGAGAAGCCTGTCATTGCTGTTCAACATATGTGGCCATACCGGCTTCTCAGAGCCTGATCCCGCCAGATCTCAGAATCTAAGCAAGGCCGGGCCTGGTTCATACTTGGATGATTTTCCACTGTGCTTCTGTCAGTTTGCCCCAGAGCAGCTGTGGCTACTATAGTAGCTCATCACCATCAGGTATGGAGTGAATGAATAATGATCTGTAAAGTATTTTTGGGACATAGGTCTGTGAAAAGTGCTATATAAATAAACACTTATTTGTGTACCAACAACATAAAAGAAAACACTGATGTTACAGACAGCCTACTTGAAATACTAGTATATCCTAACTCTAGGACATATAGTCGAATTAATGATGTGCACATTTTAACACCATAAACCCTGCTCTGTTGCCTTTTTCTATACTTTACATGGTTGCATTACATCCCTTGTGTCTTACCTGAGTGGAGAGATTGAGTGAGCGGAGGAAGAAGCCCAGGACACAGCCGGTGACCACTGCAAACACAGACAGCGTCAGGAGGCCGTTCCTCTTGCTGTAGTCTTTGATATACTCCCTTATTTTCAAAGGCACAAAGCTCTTAAAGATCCTCTCCAGGATACCCATTTTGATCAACTATCCTACTATCCTAGCACAGGAAAAAAAAATAAAACAAAAGCTAAAAATATTAACAGCTGAATTTCAAAGATTTTCTGGAATAAAATAAAAGAGAACAAATCTTTTCAAATGAGCGTGCGGCTAAACATTGAGCTTGGTCAGTCTGAAGTGAGGACAGGGAAAGGTGAAAAAGAAGGAAGAGTTGGATAACAGATTCCCGGTAAAAGGATTAAGCCTATCCAGAACTAACAAATTGGCTTAACGAAGCATCACCGCTGGTCAGTCTCGGTCATTGTTACTACACTCTTCCAGCTCCTCCCATTCACAAAGTTGTCTGACCTTTTGCCTCTTGGACAGACAGTAATTAGTGTGGGCCTCTGTACGGTTATGATTGAGAACTACACCCTCAAACAACAGACACTAAATGCACCTCAAAATGGCATAATCTCATTTTTCAAAGTAGTGCTTATTTTAAAAGATTGTCACAGTTGCGTAAAGTTAAAGGTTGGAAACTTAATCTCAGTTTCAACCCTTGCCTTCGATCATTGCGAAGTATTTCATGGTGGTAGGAGGGTCTGTAAAGAGATAATGATTTTGAGTGTGTTGAAGTGCTGCCAGTTTAAGAAAAAAATGTAGAAAAAGGTTTCAAACATACAGTAGTCAACTGGACACTGTGTTTGGAAATGAAGACGTGTTGACTGCCATCTTTTGTTTTTATATTTTTACTGTATTTATTAGATTGTAACTCTGAGCCACTGTGAATATTTGGATGTTTGATTATGCGTCTGTGCTGTCTTAAAGTGTATTGACACCATACCTAAAAAAAACAAATCTACCTACATGTACAAATAGAGTCAGCTGAACCTGATCTGGAACTCATTTTTATTCTGAAGATATTTGCCCAAGAAGCTAGAATTTATACAGCAAAAATATTGAAACATCCCAATTTCTAAAACATTGTTCAATTGCGCTTTCTACCACCTCTGGACTAATGCGGAATTACACAGGAAGGGTAAATAAATACTTTCTATTGCACGGTATCACACTATTGTCTTTTGTTTAATTTAATGCAACTTCAAGATAAAAGGCAATGTCTTCAGCCAGTAATGTCTTGGGTTGGATGAGTGGAAGCCATGGATGTATAATAAGATATTATAGTTCTACGGTGGAAGCGGGGCAGGGATGATTGGGGTCAAAGGTCAGAGGATTAGACGTCACTGTGGAGCTCTCCGGTGGTGACTTACCTCATTGACTTGTTTGATCAGGGTCAGGTGGGTTGTTGCCAAGTCCCTGCAAACGTCAAGGGCTTAACTGACCTAAAACCTTGAACATGACTGTGTGGACGGGGACACTGTGTGAGGTTACAATAAAGGAGAAGGCGGAGAATGAAGTAAGGCAATACATGCTGTTCCATGCTGTTTATTTCCGGTCGCGTTTGTTGTTTAGAATAATAAATGGACAAAGATGAGATTTGATGCTGTTGTCAGAAAAGCTGAAAAAGCTTGAATTTAAAGGTTCCATGTTACACAAAATGGACTCATGTGAGCTGCTAAAATGTTGTTACCGCATCAAAAACATGCCTGGAGTTGTTTTTGGTTTCATTCACATGCTTGAGTAACCCTTTATTCTTATTTTGCCGACAACTCCAAACCTCACAATGCTCTGTTCCACCTTGTGATGTCATGAAGCAGTATTTTTCAAGTTAAGACCTACCTTTTACCCTCTGTTCAGTAGAGATTGACAGTCCCAGGGCTGAAATGATCCAAATGATTCTCGTGAAAGTGTGTGGAGTTTAGAAACACAGTGGAGCATTTCCCGTATTAACACATGAGATCACAAGGCAAGAGTGTTTTCCGAACTCAGCCTAAATATGCAGGTTTTGTGTGAATGAAACAGAAGAAAACCCTAAAATTATGGGCCCTTTAAGAATCCAGCCACACAAAAGTTTGGTTCTGGTTTGTTATGGATTCCTCAAATGCAAAAACAAATGTTACCATGTGCCAACAAGATAAAACAACAATAATAAAACAAACTATTGATGCCAAACATATTATAAAGTCTCATATGAGTGAGTATGATGGACTAAAGCTCTTCCTGTTGGATCAATGCAGTCAACACAAATCATTTTCATGTCAAAGGTATTGGAATAAAACCAACAGGGCAAACTGTAATTATTCTATTATACAAAACATCACATCACGTTTTTTGATTCAGTGAGTTTAATGCACAAAAAATAAAATATATCTCTATAATACACCAAGTAATATTAATGCCAGAAAATAAATAGAAAATAAATAAATAATAATAAATAAATAATGTTAAAATTTCTTAATGTTTTCATCGTTCAAAGTTGAATATGGACAGGTTTCACAAATGGATTATATAGTGTTAGAAATAGTAAATCCTGAGTGAATGTTGTGAGTGAAGTGAGAGCAGTGTGTGGAGGAGAACAGAGCAGAGGTTTTTGTACGGCCTCTTCATGACTTTGTATCACTGTGATTGACTATTACTATTGTATTATTATTATTATTATTATTATTATTATTATTATTATTATTATTATTATTATTATTATTATTATTATTATTATTATTATGAGTAGCAGTAATTTCCTTTATGACATTAAATTCTGATATTATATAAAGAAGAAATGGTTTTCATCTAACACTAAAGTCCATTTATGAACTTTTATGTTTAACTGAATAAGTATTTTTTTTCTATTGATATGTGTGTTTAAAAAAGAAACAAAAACTACATTATGCTGAACTAAAATCATCCTAAATGCAAGCGTTTGCATTAATATGTATTATTATTATTATTTTTTTTTATGTGTGAAAATTCAACATTACTTATAACAGTTTTTATGAGTATTATAGCAGTTTTCCACAGTTGGTTGATCAGACTTACAGTGAACAGGAAGTGAAAGACACAGATGTAAATGTGCCTCGTCTTCATCGTTTTGTGCAGCGACTGTTTTCTGATGTGTTGCTTTGACACTGTTGTGCTGCCCCCTGTCTGTGTGCAGTGGGAGTACAGACGCCCTCCCTGACTGTCCTGCCCCCGTCCAGAGAGGAGCTGCAGAGGGGCAGTGCCAAGCTGCTGTGTGTGGCCAGCAGGGGCTTCCCCTCTGATTGGACGCTGGGCTGGAGAGTGGGCGGGGCCTCCACAGAGGGGTCCCACAGCCCGGGGGTCGTGAGAGGGGACGGCCTCTACAGCCACATCAGCATCCTGAGGCTGTCCACAGAGCAGTGGAGAGACACATCAGTGAGCTGTGAGGCCCATCAGAGTGGACAGAGCCCAGTCACTCAGAGCCTGGAGTCACTGTCCTGCTCCCAGTGAGACACACCCACATGAGGACACACTTCACCTGCTCTATGGGACACTCCCTGGGTTTGACTGAGCTGATGGAGGCCTCAGGGATAAACATGTGACTATGCAGCTTCATCTGACTGTGTTTTGTGCTAATAAAGCTTGTGCTGATCAAAACATTTTGTCTATTGTCCAATGTGGAGTATGAACCATGAAACATAATAGTTATTTAGCTTCAATAATACAAGGTTGAGATGTATAATTCACATGTCCAGTGTGTGCCTTTGAGGATCTAAGCTCTGGTGGACCATTCTAACATGTTAAAATGCACATATTTCAGTTAATCACTGTATTGAGCACCAGTGTAGGGCACTCCAATGGACCTCTGCTCCATCTGTGTTTTAACATGTGGACCTAGATGAAAAACGTTTCGACATGCTTGATTGATAAGAATATAGAGTCAACCAACTTTTCTTTAACCTGCTTGTGCATTTGGAAACAGAAACATAATTTGCATCCATCTGCCCAAGGGAAACAGAAGGTGATTATGGCTAAATTAAGTACAACTCATCTCTTGAAATATGGCAGTTTTCTAAAATGATTTGCATCAGGTTTCAACATGAGGAAAGAGTAAAAGATTTTCAAACTGACTTGTCGTCTTTGTGTTGGCAGCTCTTACAGTACAGCGCCCCCTTTTGACGTAATGTATCTATGACACGTCAGTAGTGCATGTTGGAATAGGACCTACTAACACTGAACAGAAGGAATAAATATGACATTATGTTTGTGGAGAAATAATGAGAAGATGCTTTTGTTTGGATTTTTCATTTTAATTATTAAAAAGATTTAGTTTCAACGAGGATTTGTCTGAAATTGAAGTTGTATCTAAACAAAACAACAGGACTGTTAGCAAAGGATTCACTGTGTTCAATCATTATTTAATCTTTGCACCGTTTCTCTTTACCACCTCTAGTATAAAGTGGAGAGATATTTCTATTACTATAGTTATGTATATTATCACTCATAATAAGTTGGACTTTTTGATTTTAAATGAAACATGGCACTCTCAAGAAGATGGCTCCACTTTGATTGAAGCAACCCCCCCGACTACGCATTCCTCCATAAGTCTAGACTGACTGACAAGGGAGGGGGGGGAAGGGGGGGGGGGGCTATTTTTACTGAGAAACTTAAATGTACTCGTTGTTCTCATGATGATTATACTTCCTTTGAGCACCTGTCTTTTATTTTATCATGCAAAGATCCTGTGTTTGTTTTAGTTATTTATAGACCACCCAAACCCAATAATGTTTTTATTCAAGAATTTTCTGATCTTTTATCCCAGTGTATGGCCCTGGTTAATAAAGTATTGATTTTAGGAGATTTTAATATCAGAATCAGAATCAGAATCAGAATGTGTTTTATTGCCATATGAGTGAACAGGTTCACAACATTAGGAAATTGCTGCGGTACTTGGAGCAGGATGTAGACAAACACTGACATGCAACAAATAATAGAATAAAATAAAGCTATAGTATAATATAACAAACATATACACGTGTGCTGCGCCACTAACCCTCTTAGCTCTGATTTTATTGAACTCATTGATTCTTTTAATTGAACTCAATTTGTAAACTTTCCTACACACTCAAAGGGCCATACACTGGACCTGGTTCTAACTCTTGGTCTCAGTCTGGACGACCTCTCTACTCAGGATATTTGTGTATTGGATCACAAAGCAATTTTATTTGATGTTGTTTTAGCCCCACAGTTTCTTAATCATAGTTTACCTTCTTATTCCCGTATTTTAACTTCTCCTCTGCTTTTCGGTTTTCTCAGCTTTTTACCTCAGCTTCTTTAACTGCTTTTAACCCAAATTTTTGCCTCAAAGAGCACCTCTCTGCCTTTTATCAAACCTCAAAGTCAATTTTAGATATAGTTGCTCCTTTTAAAGAGAGAAAGCACAACAGAGATCCATAGCCCTGGTTGAACGAACATACCCACGCACTGAAGAGAATCTGCAGACAATATGAAAGAAAATGGAAAAATTTTTGGCTAACTGTTTTTTATCTCGGAAAGAATCACTGAAAAGTTACCAACAAGCAGTTAAACAAGCTAGAGCGTCTTTTTATTCAAATATTATTACAAACAATAAATGAAATCCTAGAGTTTTATATAAAGTTTTAGTTCTCACTTACCCCAAGCCATGTACTTTTACTAACCCCTCTACCGACCTTTGTGACCAGTTTTTAAACCACTTTGTAAATGAGGTCAGTGACATTAGAAGCCAAATACCTTCCACAACCTACACCATTTCTGTTCCCAGTTTTAACTGTTTTAATTGTTTTCCTCATTTTATTCCTTTATCTCTTTCTTCTTTAGCTGATATTTTATCACACATGAAAATAACCACGTGCAGTCTTGATGTCATACCCACCAAGTTCCTCAAAGATGTTTTTAGTGTGGTTGGACCCAGCATTTTAGCCATTATCACCCAGTCACTGGCAGAAGGAATTGCCCCTTCTTGTTTTAAACACGCTGTGGTTCAAACTCTTTTAAAGAAACCAAATTTAAACACCTCCGATTTGAACCATTTTAGACCAATTTCAAACCTTCCCTTTTTATCCAAAGTTGTTTGTGCACAGATTTTAGTTTTTATGAAGGATGACAACATCTTTGAGAAATTTCAATCCGGTTTTAGATCACTTCACAGCACCGAAACAGCCCTCCTCAAAGTCTCTAATGACCTGCTTGTAGCCGCGGACAGAGGAGAGAGCTCAGTTTGAATTCTTTTAGATTTAAGTGCTGCTTTCGACACTATTGACCACATGATTTTAACTGACCGTCTTAAAACCCGGGTTGGCATCAGGGACACTGCACTTGATTGGTTTTATTCCTATCTTTTAGACAGAACCTTTGCGGTCACCATAGGTCATTTTACTTCCTCCCATTACACTGCCACTGAACCGAGATGAAGTTTCTGACACACGTTGATTTGCCCAATATATCAAGGCCTTTGGAGTCTGACCAGGTTTCTGCTGATACCAGTGCATATCCCAGTAAGTACCTTTATAAACATCCCTGTTGCTTTTACATGTGAGAGTGACTGTGGATCCTGGAGTAAACATCTGGACTGGAGGCTGAGTGACTGTGACCTGACCACTGCATCCTGTAAAAAACAATCTACATTTAAGGGAAGAAACACAGAGAGAAAAGGCAGTGTGTTGTGTTCAATGTCACTGAGAGTGGAACCTGTGAAGCAGCAGCAGGCCAGTGTCCAGATGAGGATGGTGCAGCCCACAGCCATGGTGCATTCACTGACACATGTGAGTCCTGCAGTCTTCAGCTCACTATAAAAGTCAAGAAGGATCAGCTGACCATGTGACCTTTAACCTGCTTGTGCATTTGAAAGCAGGAACATCATTTGCATAAACCCGTCCAAGGGAAACAGAAGATGACTTGGCTAAATTAAGCACCACTCATATCCTCAAACCTCCTATGTTGGTTTGCATTAGGTTTCAACATGCAGAATTACAGGTTTTTCAAACTGAAGTGTTGTATGTGTTGACAGCTCTTACGTATAGCTCCCTCTTTTGATTCATATTAACAAAAAGTCTGTAAGTGTAAGTTGGAATAGGCCCTACTAACATTGTGACCAGAAGGACTGAATATGACATCATGTGTGTGGAGCAGAGATTTTCATGCTTTGTCACCCTAGTCCAAAACATGACTGTACTGTTTGAAACAATCTGTACTGAAAATATGTAAAACCAACTGTTGACTCTTTTGTAAAATCTAGGCAAGGAATTAAAAGTGCGAGAGAGATTTTTACCGCTCTGCTCTTCCAAACCTTAAATGAATCAACTATGGATTTGCAGGACATTTGCTGATTGGATTAGGTATGGCCCTGTTTTTTTTCCCGGACAATTCAGATTACTGCGGCAGCTGTTTGTCTAACCGAAAGAACTGGGACTACAGGCATAGCTGCGAGAACTCAAACTTGTGACAATGGGCCGGGTTTGTGGTCATTGAGCGCTGGTGGATGGACATGGTGGCTTTAAATCGCAATATTGGATACAATCTTGGAGAAAACTCAACTTGAGACCAATATATGGACAAAAGAGTAGTTGTGGAAACTGAAAAGCACCTGCTCACTCTAAACCCAAACAACAGGAATCTTATCTCATTGGCCCTCCTCACCCAGCAAAGGCCTCAAGGCTGCTGCTGGAACAACCAACTTCCCCTGGACATGGCATGAACATGGCAGGGAGAAGCTCTTGCATTACTTCCCCCACTCAAACATACACCTTGGGCTGTTGATTCTGTCTGGGTTGTCTTCATGGCAGCTGGGTTTGGGTGCCAGTCGAAGTGAGTCTCTCGTATCCCACGCCTTCATTGTTGTACACTGAAAAAAGCCAGATTGTGTGTCTGCTTGATTAATCAAAGTGTAATATGTAGTATCTACCATATCTAATTATGTTTTGTGGTTGAACATCATTAAGTTATGCTATTTTAGCATGATATGCAAAAACCTGACACTTCCTAAATTCAGTCATGCTGACAGAACATGAAGTATTTGAGGTGAGAGAGCCATTTGCGTGTACAACTCCACAGCAGAAGATGGCAGTAAGGTGCAAGTCGCAGAAGAACATGAACATCCTCTTTGGTAGCAAGTGGCTTAACACGTGGAAGAAAGACAAGCGCGCTCATCGTTATTATGCCACTGTTGTTGCACTGATGCTCATTATTTTCACTGTTGCACTGATGGTCACTGTTTAGTTTTGACTGCTTGGACAATGTGCGCATGTGTGTTTTTTTTTTTTTGTATTTGAGCTTGAGGATGCGGTCATTTTGGAGGGGGCAGAGGTCCATATCGAACTCGGATCACTCTTGAGTGGAAGTGTTACTATTTCAGAACTGTATGGAATTGTTCACAGTTCAAAAATGGACAATGCAAGCAACAATATAGGCAGGTAAAAGCAATGCATGTAAAACATAGCACCACAATCTTTTCTGTTAAGTTAACATTTGCTATACATTTGTATGTATGCAATGTACTTTTGCGATAAAGCCAGTGGAATGCATAACCCTCAATAATTAGGTTGAAAAGACCTTTAAAAATTATGTTGGCTTCACCTCTTATAATAAAGTTACAGTAACAAAAAAACATTATGTCAGCCTAGCATATTTACATTGATGTCACTCAACAAATCCATCGTAACGTTAACATGTTCGTTCAACATGTTTGATTTAGGTGTGGGTGACCCGATTTAATGGGGTAGGAACAACTATATTTTATATGATTCACTCAACAAAACAATGTCTTGCTAAATGAGCGCATTATAGTTGGGTGGAAATACTTACCATAATTTTTTTTATGTTCCCCCAACAAATTATTTTTTTGAGTGTACTGTTTTTGTATTGCTTGTAACTCCACCCCCCGCTCCACTCCCTTTGCAAGTTATCATGTTGTACTGTGTTTGATTATTTGCTTATGTTGTGGAGGTATTTTTTTGTCCTGGCCTCACACTATGCTCTCCACACAGGGGCAAGGTCTGGAGTTTGGAGTTTTTTTTTCTCCTCCTCCTCTCCTCATCTTTTATGCTGTATTGCTTTTCTTGTTAGTGCACCTGTGATAGGCTGCAATACCTGAAAATGTGACCCTGCTCACAGTCTGAATGCCTATTTGTCTAGGTATTTTTGCACAATAAACCCCCCGTAATTTAATAAATGTTCAGTCGATCTGTTTAAGAGGATATTGTAGATTTTTTTTTTTTTAACCTTTATTTACCCAGGAAAGTCCCATTGAGATTACTAATCTCTTTTTCAAGGGAGTCCTGAGTCCTTTTTCAAGATTATTTGAAGTAGAGCAATGACCCCCAACCAAAGATTAACATAGTGCACCTTTAATTATTTAAATTAATTATTGCTTACATAACCCAACAAAGACTAAAATGTGCACCAATAGATTTCAGCCACAGCCCCACGTTTGTCAAACATGTATCTATTGAACTTAAATAATTTAAACTAATTTCAACAATTGAAATATTATCATTACCACGTCTCATGTGTTTTTGCCCTGTTGTGTCCAGGTGGTCCGGTGCGCCCCCCCTCTGTCTCGCTCCTGGGCCCCTCTCTGCAGCAGCTCTCTGGGGGGAGGCTCTCTCTGCTCTGCCTGCTCAGCGCCTACTCTCCACAGGGCGCCAGTGTGAGCTGGGAGGTGGACGGACAGGAGCTCACAGACACAGGTACACGAGACTAAAACTGTGCACGAGTCAGATACCGAATGGGACTAAACTGGTGAAAGAAAGAGGAGATTTACTTTATCTCCAGATATTTTTACTCAGATACAAGTAAATGGTGCACTGGGATAAATTTACAGTGCATTTTTATTATTTCTGTAAAAAGAGAGGTGTGTTTGAATTGTGATTAATAATAGCACATTCTGTATTTGTTTTCAAAATATATACTTTTTATTTATAGCTTGAAAACTAAACAGGAGGAAATAAAATAAATGTATTGAATGTTTCTACTAAATTACCAAATAACATAATAATAAAAATAAGTATTGAATGCAGTCTGAAATTTGTATTGACAAGTTGACGTCAATAACCAAAACAAATCAATCAAAAATGTATATTGTGTATGTCATTTTGCCAAACCAGCATGAAAAATGATGACCATGGCCATAGAGATTTATAGTTTAAAACAAAATGCTGTATCTTTTGAATGAGAAAGTCCTCAAAATGTTAGAAAGCAGCAAATACCCATGAACTGATATATTCAAATAGTCCTCAGTGTTGTCTTTGAAATGCTTCTGCATAGAGGACACTTGTTCATGATTTCCTTGCTGAATAAGCCGTGCTTAAACTGTGCTCCTCACAGGGGCGGCTCAGAGCAGTGTGGAGCAGGAGAAGAGCGGCCTGTACAGCAGCAGCAGCCTCCTGAGCCTGACTGAGGACAGCAGGAGTCAGGGACAGCTGTTCTCCTGCAGGGTGCACCACCACGGACACACTTAGGTCCAGTCACTGCAGAGGAGCCAGTGCTGAGAGCTGCAGGGGCCCTGAACATGGAGCCCACCCACAACTGCAAGAAGAGTTAGATGTAGAGTGTGGCTTTTGGTCAGAGCAGGAGGGCGAATAAAGCTTGTGTTACATGAGAAGAAGTGGTCTGTCTTTTGTCCTATGAGCCGCGGGAAATGTGATGTGTTTCATTTTAATTAAGATTTGTGGAGTAACATTTCCACAACTATTCAGTAAAAAAGAAAAAAAAACACAAGAGCAAATTAGAACTGTTCATTTTAAGATGTATGTATATGTTTGTAATATACTTAGCGCTCACATGGGAAGGGAACATTTGAATTAGGTCAAAAATGAACAATGGGAAATATCAGACATTTTAACATTAATACCAAGAGCATATTTCACAATGTTTGTATTTCAAAACTGTTGTCTGTACCTTTCAAATGTCATTGCTGTAGTAGATTAATGCACATATAAGCAAATATATGAAAAGTATGTCATGGGAAATGTCCTCTGGAGTTTAATATAACCTGTCCCATCCTCAGGTGAAGAAATAAATAAAAATTTATAATAAACTGTTCATTTAAGTATGTAATAATGCATTACTGCTCACATGAAAAATGAGAAATTTAATAAATTGAGTTTATGTTTGAACATTTAAATTTATATATAATGGGTGTGAATATCATATTTTCTTAATGTATTAGATTAATGCACATTTAAGTCAATTATGAGGAACAAACAGAAAAAAAAAATCTATAAGTGAATACTTGGTGTAACTACACACAGATCAGTGATGTGAGTTCCTCTTGAGCAGCTGCAGTTGTTTCCTGCTCTGGTCTCACTCTGAAGGACTCACTGAGGGAGGTTTTTGTACGAGCATAAATCACTGTGTGAACACAGATTTACCCTCAAAGTTATGTCCACTCTTACAGTAATAAACTGCTGCATCTTCAGCCTGAGCTCCAGTGATGGTCAAAGAGAAGTCACTGTGGCTCCCACTGCCACTGAACCGAGATGGAGTTTCTGACACACGTCGATTTGCCTGATATATCCAGGGCTTTGGAGACTGACCAGGTTTCTGCTGATACCAGTACATATCCCAGTAAGCACCTTTAGCAACATCCCTGTTAGTTTTACATGTGAGAGTGACTGTGGATCCTGGAGTAAACATCTGGACTGGAGGCTGAGTGACTGTGACCTGACCACTGCATCCTGTAAAAAACAATCTACATTTAAGAGAAGAAACACAGAGAGAAAAGGCAGCGTGTTGTGTTCAATGTCACTGAGAGTGGAACCTGTGAAGCAGCAGCAGGCCAGTGTCCAGATGAGGATGGTGCAGCCCAGAGCCATGGTGCGTTCACTGACACATGTGAGTCCTGCAGTCTTCAGCTCACTATAAAACTCAGGAAGGATCAGCTGACCATGTGACCCTCCTCTCTATGGAAATACTGTCTCTGTGCTCAACTCTACACTGAACCCACATGTATTAATCCTACTGGAATCATTTGAAACACACACACGTCAACACCACTTTTTTGCCGGACATAAGTATAGTATGAAGTATGAAGCAGTCACACTCGTCACATCAGTAACCAAAAGTACTGCACCTTAAAGCCGACATCAGCACTTCACTGTATTATTAAACTTACTCCTGTAGCTCTGTACCCGATTCATGTCAAAGGTATTGGAATAAAAACAACAACAAACTGTAACTAATTATTCTATTATACAAAACATCACATCACGTTTTTTGATAAACATCGACTTTAATGCACGAAAAATAAAACATGTTTGGAAAAAATACTCACCAATTACACCAAGTTATATGAATGTTAGAAATGATAAAATAAAATAAATATATTTATAAATTAATTATCTTCCTGTTTTCAATTGTTCAAAGTTGAATATGGACAGGTTTCATAAATGGATTATATAACATTAGAAATAGTAAATCCTGAGTGAATGTTGTGAGTGAAGTGAGAGCAGTGTGTGGAGGAGAACAGAGCAGAGGTTTTTGTACGGCCTCTTCATGACTTTGTATCACTGTGGTGGACGTTCGGAGGAGGAACACAACTCATCATTCACAGTAAGTAATCTTCTCCATTTTTGATTTTAACTCTAGATATTATGACATAAATATTATATAACATGCTGCTTTGAGGTTAAGTTTTGAATTTTTTTGTTTTATTCGCCAAAATGTTTGGGAAATTCTGAATCTTAAACTGGTTTGTAAGAACAAGTAAGAATATTGATGTTGAATAATTAAACATCTTTGTACTACTTTTTAAAAATTTGTATATTTTCGCTAATATCTCTTTATTACTCCGTCTCTTAACTATGAAAATATGTTAAAACAGAGAATTATTCACTGCACGTTTACGATAAAATCTAGTTTAAAGGAAGTGAAACAAACAGCTGTCATGTTTCCACCAAAACACATCTTAAAACTTCATAATTAATATAAAGACTTCATCACAGAACATAGTATAATTCTTGTGCTGTTATTCAGGGAGTCTAAAGTACAAGAGACAAAGGTGAAAAAAGGAGCATTTCAAACATTGTAATTCTATGAGACAATGAAGCTGATCGAAATTAATTTTGTTTTTAATAACGTGAAATTCTGTTGCTTTTCCCTCGTTGCTTTAAGATTGTAAATTGTTCTACGCACAAACGTTTTCTTCATCTTTGCCATCGCGTATTGATCAGACCTGTTTGTTATTATGATTAGAAAGTTAAAACATTTTGCTTTCTGAGTACCATCAGATCTAAACCCACTAAACCAGGACAACATTAAAACTTGCTCAACCCAACAAACACATTAGAATTGACCCCTGTCCCTCCAGTGGACCCTGCACCACAGTTTGAGAAGCATTTGTCCACAGAACTAAATTCATGTAAACTAATGTCAACAGTTGAAACGTTACAGATGATCCTTAAGACATGTGGTGAGTATTTGCCCTGTTGTGTCCAGGTGGTCCGGTGCGCCCCCCCTCTGTCTCGCTCCTGGGCCCCTCTCTGCAGCAGCTCTCTGGGGGGAGGCTCTCTCTGCTCTGCCTGCTCAGTGCCTACTCTCCACAGGGCACCAGTGTGAGCTGGGAGGTGGACGGACAGGAGCTCACAGACACAGGTACACGAGACTAAAACTGTGCACGAGTCAGATACCGAATGGGACTAAACTGGTGAAAGAAAGAGGAGATTTACTTTATCTCCAGATATTTTTACTCAGATACAAGTAAATGGTGCACTGGGATAAATTTACAGTGCATTTTTATTATTTCTGTAAAAAGAGAGGTGTGTTTGAATTGTGATTAATAATAGCACATTCTGTATTTGTTTTCAAAATATATACATTTTATTTATGGCTTGAGAACTAAACAGGAGGAAATAAAATAAATGTATTGAATGTTTCTACTAAATTACCAAATAACATAAAAATAAAAATAAGTATTGAATGCAGTCTGAAATTTGTAGTGACAAGTTGACATCAATAATCAAAACAAATCAATCAAAAATGTATATTGTGTATGTCATTTTGCCAAACCAGCATGAAAAATGATGACCATGGCCATAGAGATTTATAGTTTAAAACAAAATACTGTATCTTTTGAATGAGAAAGTCCTCAAAATGTTAGAAAGAAGCAAATACCCATGAACTGATATATTCAAATAGTCCTTAGTGTTGTCTTTGAAATGCTTCTGCATAGAGGACACTTGTTCATGATTTCCTTGCTGAATAAGCCGTGCTTAAACTGTGCTCCTCACAGGGGCGGCTCAGAGCAGTGTGGAGCAGGAGAAGAGCGGCCTGTACAGCAGCAGCAGCCTCCTGAGCCTGACTGAGGACAGCTGGAGTCAGGGACAGCTGTTCTCCTGCAGGGTGCACCACCACGGACACACCCAGGTCCAGTCACTGCAGAGGAGCCAGTGCTGAGAGCTGCAGGGGCCCTGAACATGGAGCCCACCCACAACTGCAAGAAGAGTTAGATGTAGAGTGTGGCTTTTGGTCAGAGCAGGAGGGCGAATAAAGCTTGTGTTACATGAGAAGAAGTGGTCTGTCTTTTGTCCTATGAGCCGCGGGAAATGTGATGTGTTTCATTTTAATTAAGATTTGTGGAGTAACATTTCCACAACTATTCAGTAAAAAAAAACAAAAAAAAAAACGAAAGAAATAAAAAATACAAGAGCAAATTGGAACTGTTCATTTTAAGATGTATGTATATGTTTGTAATATACTTACCACTCACATGGGAAGGGAACATTTGAATTAGGTCAAAAATGAACAATGGGAAATATCAGACATTTTAACATTAATACCAAGAGCTTATGTCACAATGTTTGTATTTCAAAACTGTTGTCTGTACCTTTCAAATGTCATTGCTGCAGTAGATTAATGCACATATAAGCAAATATATGAAAAGTATGTCATGGGAAATGTCCTCTGGAGTTTAATATAACCTGTCCCAGCCTCAGGTGAATAAATAAAAAATAAAAATAACAAACTGTTCATTTAAGTATGTAATAATGCATTACTGTTCACATAGAAAATGATCAGTTTAATATATTGGGTTTATGTTTGAACATTTGTATTTATATATAATGGGTGTGAATATCATATTTTCTTAATGAATTATATTAATGCACATTTAAGTGAATTATGAGGAATATAAAGAAATGAAATAATCTATAAGTGAATACTTGGTGTAACTACACACAGATCAGTGATGTGAGTTCCTCTTGAGCAGCTGCAGTTGTTTCCTGCTCTGGTCTCACTCTGAAGGACTCACTGAGGGAGGTTTTTGTACGAGCATAAATCACTGTGTGAACTCATCTTCATCATCAATTTCATGATAACTCTGACAGTAATAAACTGCTGCATCTTCAGCCTGAGCTCCAGTGATGGTCAAAGAGAAGTCACTGTGGCTCCCACTGCCATTGAACCGAGATGGAGTTTCTGACTCAAGTTCAGTTGCGAAATATATCCAGGGCTTTGGAGACTGACCAGGTTTCTGCTGATACCAGAATGCAGCCCAGTCCCCATCACTATATCTATAAACATCTGTGTTAGTTTTACATGTGAGGGTGACTGTGGATCCTGGAGTAAACATCTGGACTGGAGGCTGAGTGACTGTGACCTGACCACTGCATCCTGTAAAAAACAATCTACATTTAAGAGAAGAAACACAGAGAGAAAAGGCAGCGTGTTGTGTTCAATGTCACTGAGAGTGGAACCTGTGAAGCAGCAGCAGGCCAGTGTCCAGATGAGGATGGTGCAGCCCAGAGCCATGGTGCGTTCACTGACACATGTGAGTCCTGCAGTCTTCAGCTCACTATAAAACTCAGGAAGGATCAGCTGACCATGTGACCCTCCTCTCTATGGAAATACTGTCTCTGTGCTCAACTCTACACTGAACCCACATGTATTAATCCTACTGGAATCATTTGAAACACACACACGTCAACACCACTTTTTTGCCGGACATAAGTATAGTATGAAGTATGAAGCAGTCACACTCGTCACATCAGTAACCAAAAGTACTGCACCTTAAAGCCGACATCAGCACTTCACTGTATTATTAAACTTACTCCTGTAGCTCTGTACCCGATTCATATCAAATGTATTGGAATAAAAACAGCAACAAACTGTAACTAATTATTCTATTATACAAAACATCACATCACGTTTTTTGATTCACAGTGATTTTAATGCACAAAAAATAAAACATGTCTCTATAATACACCAAGTAATATTAATACCAGAAAAAAATATAAAATAAATAAAATATATAATGTTAAAATTTCTTAATGTTTTAATTGTTCAATGTTGAATATGGACAGGTTTCATAAATGGATTATATAACATTAGAAATAGTAAATCCTGAGTGAATGTTGTGAGTGAAGTGAGAGCAGTGTGTGGAGGAGAACAGAGCAGAGGTTTTTGTACGGCCTCTTCATGACTTTGTATCACTGTGGTGGACGTTCGGAGGAGGAACACAACTCATCATTCACAGTAAGTAATCTTCTCCATTTTTGATTTTAACTCTAGATATTATGACATAAATATTATATAACATGCTGCTTTGAGGTTAAGTTTTGATTTTTGTTTTTGTTTTATTCGCCAAAATGTTTGGGAAAATCTGAATCTTAAATTGGTTTGTAAGAAAAAGGAAGAATATTTATTTCGAATAATTAAACAACTTTGTACTACTTTTTAAAATTTTTTATATTTTCGCTAATATCTCTTTATTACTCCGTCTTTTAACTAAAAAATATGTTAAAACAGAGAATTATTCACTGCACGTTTACGATAAAATCTAGTTTAAAGGAAGTGAAACAAACAGCTGTCTTATTTTCACCAAAATACATCTTAAAACTTCATAATTAAAACAAAGACTTCATCACAGAACATAGTATAATTCTTGTGCTGTTATTCAGGGAGTCTAAAGTACAAGAGACAAAGGTGAAAAAAGGAGCATTTCAAACATTGTAATTCTATGAGACAATGAAGCTGATCGAAATTAATTTTGTTTTTAATGACGTGAAATTCTGTTGCTTTTCCCTCGTTGCTTTAAGATTGTAAATTGTTCTACGCACAAACGTTTTCTTCATCTTTGCCATCGCGTATTGATCAGACCTGTTTGTTATTATGATTAGAAAGTTAAAACATTTTGCTTTCTGAGTACCACCAGATCTAAACCCACTAAACCAGGACTACATTAAAACTTGCTCAACCCAACAAACACATTAGAATTGACCCCTGTCCCTCCAGTGGACCCTGCACCACAGTTTGAGAAGCATTTGTCCACAGAACTAAATTCATGTAAACTAATGTCAACAGTTGAAACGTTACAGATGATCCTTAAGACATGTGGTGAGTATTTGCCCTGTTGTGTCCAGGTGGTCCGGTGCGCCCCCCCTCTGTCTCGCTCCTGGGCCCCTCTCTGCAGCAGCTCTCTGGGGGGAGGCTCTCTCTGCTCTGCCTGCTCAGCGCCTACTCTCCACAGGGCGCCAGTGTGAGCTGGGAGGTGGACGGACAGGAGCTCACAGACACAGGTACACGAGACTAAAACTGTGCACGAGTCAGATACCGAATGGGACTAAACTGGTGAAAGAAAGAGGAGATTTACTTTATCTCCAAATATTTTTACTCAGATACAAGTAAATGGTGCACTGGGATAAATTTACAGTGCATTTTTATTATTTCTGTAAAAAGAGAGGTGTGTTTGAATTGTGATTAATAATAGCACATTCTGTATCTGTTTTCAAAATATATACATTTTATTTATAGCTTGAGAACTAAACAGGAAGAAATAAAATAAATGTATTGAATGTTTCTACTAAATTACCAAATAACATAAAAATAAAAATAAGTATTGAATGCAGTCTGAAATTTGTAGTGACAAGTTGACATCAATAATCAATCCAAATCAATCAAAAATGTATATTGTGTATGTCATTTTGCCAAACCAGCATGAAAAATGATGACCATGGCCATAGAGATTTATAGTTTAAAACAAAATACTGTATCTTTTGAATGAGAAAGTCCTCAAAATGTTAGAAAGCAGCAAATACCCATGAACTGATATATTCAAATAGTCCTTAGTGTTGTCTTTGAAATGCTTCTGCATAGAGGACACTTGTTCATGATTTCCTTGCTGAATAAGCCGTGCTTAAACTGTGCTCCTCACAGGGGCGGCTCAGAGCAGTGTGGAGCAGGAGAAGAGCGGCCTGTACAGCAGCAGCAGCCTCCTGAGCCTGACTGAGGACAGCTGGAGTCAGGGACAGCTGTTCTCCTGCAGGGTGCACCACCACGGACACACCCAGGTCCAGTCACTGCAGAGGAGCCAGTGCTGAGAGCTGCAGGGGCCCTGAACATGGAGCCCACCCACAACTGCAAGAAGAGTTAGATGTAGAGTGTGGCTTTTGGTCAGAGCAGGAGGGCGAATAAAGCTTGTGTTACATGAGAAGAAGTGGTCTGTCTTTTGTCCTATGAGCCGCGGGAAATGTGATGTTTTTCATTTTAATTAAGATTTGTAGTAACATTTGAAGTAACATTTCCACAAATATTCATTAAAAAAGAAAAAGAAAATAACACAAGAGCAAATTGGAACTGTTCATTTTAAGATGTATGTATATGTTTGTAATATACTTACCGCTCACATGGGAAGGGAACATTTGAATTAGGTCAAAAATGAACAATGGGAAAAATCATTTTAACATTAATACCAAGAGCTTATGTCACAATGTTTGTATTTCAAAACTGTTGTCTGTACCTTTCAAATGTCATTGCTGCAGTAGATTAATGCACATATAAGCAAATATATGAAAAATATGTCATGGGAAATGTCCTCTGGACTTTAATATAACCTGTCCCAGCCTCAGGTGAATAAATAAATAAATAAAAATAATAAACTGTTCATTTAAGTATGTAATAATGCATTACTGCTCACATAGAAAAGGAGCAATTCAATAAATTGAGTTTATGTTTGAACATTTGTATTTATATATAATGGGTGCGAATATCATATTTTCTTAATGTATTAGATTAATGCACATTTAAGTGAATTATGAGGAATATAAAGAAATGAAAAAATCTATAAGTGAATACTTGGTGTAACTACACACAGATCAGTGATGTGAGTTCCTCTTGAGCAGCTGCAGTTGTTTCCTGCTCTGGTCTCACTCTGAAGGACTCACTGAGGGAGGTTTTTGTACGAGCATAAATCACTGTGTGAACACACCTTCATCATCAATGTCATGAAAACTCTGACAGTAATAAACTGCTGCATCTTCAGCCTGAACTCCAGTGATGGTCAAAGAGAAGTCACTGTGGCTCCCACTGCCACTGAACCGAGATGGAGTTTCTGACACAAGCTGTGTAGCATATTTTATCCAAAGCTTTGGAGACTGACCAGGTTTCTGCTGATACCAGTACATGCGCCAATCCCCATCACTATCTTCATAAACATCTGTGTTAGTTTTACATGTGAGAGTGACTGTGGATCCTGGAGTAAACATCTGGCCTGGAGGCTGAGTGACTGTGACCTGACCACTGCATCCTGTAAAAAACAATCTACATTTAAGAGAAGAAACACAGAGAGAAAAGGCAGCGTGTTGTGTTCAATGTCACTGAGAGTGGAACCTGTGAAGCAGCAGCAGGCCAGTGTCCAGATGAGGATGGTGCAGCCCAGAGCCATGGTGCGTTCACTGACACATGTGAGTCCTGCAGTCTTCAGCTCACTATAAAACTCAGGAAGGATCAGCTGACCATGTGACCCTCCTCTCTATGGAAATACTGTCTCTGTGCTCAACTCTACACTGAACCCACATGTATTAATCCTACTGGAATCATTTGAAACACACACACGTCAACACCACTTTTTTGCCAGACATAAGTATAGTATGAAGTATGAAGCAGTCACACTCGTCACATCAGTAACCAAAAGTACTGCACCTTAAAGCCGACATCAGCACTTCACTGTATTATTAAACTTACTCCTGTAGCTCTGTACCCGATTCATGTCAAAGGTATTGGAATAAAAACAACAACAAACTGTAACTAATTATTCTATTATACAAAATATCACATCACGTTTTTTGATTCACAGTGAGTTTAATGCACAAAAAATAAAACATGTCTCTATAATACACCAAGTAATATTAATGCCAGAAAATAAATAAAAATAAATAAATTAAAATAAATAAAGAATATATTTTTAAATAAATTATCTTACTGTTTTCAGTTGTTCAAAGTTGAATATGGACAGGTTTCATAAATGGATTATATAACATTAGAAATAGTAAATCCTGAGTGAATGTTGTGAGTGAAGTGAGAGCAGTGTGTGGAGGAGAACAGAGCAGAGGTTTTTGTACGGCCTCTTCATGACTTTGTATCACTGTGGTGGACGTTCGGAGGAGGAACACAACTCATCGTGGACTGTGAGTACTTTTTACTTTATACTTTATCAGGACTACTTTATTTCTGGTATTTTAGCAGGATTTCTGTCATTTATTATCAATTGGTCATATTTTTATATGATTTTTTGCTATTGTTGTGTAGATGAAAGGTATAGAAACAGCCGCTCTAAAAATACTGAGTGTAAAAGTTTAGTTTTGCTTCAGTCTTTCAAAATATTCTTCTAGATATTCTTCAAAATGACACAAAAACAAATATTGGTCAGAAAAATGGTATGAAAATACACCAAATGATATTAAACAGGGCATTTATTATTCTATAAATGTATGTTTTTTATTATTAATTATAAAAATATACTAGATGTGTATTTATTTAGTATTGATGTTGCAACCGATTTTCTGATTACTTTTTCATTTTGAGTTCAGATACTAATCTAAAATGAAATGGCCCTCCTGTAAAAATAGAGTCCATTTAGTAGGAAATGTAGAGCTAAATGTGCTTAAAACAACACTCATGTAATTCTAAGTAAAAATATTTCAATACAATCTGAAAAATTATGTATAGAAATGCTTTAATGAGTTAAAATTCTATGTTACTTATAACAGTTTTTATGAGTATTATAGCAGTTTTCCACAGTTGGTTGATCAGACTTACAGTGAACAGGAAGTGAAAGACACAGATGTAAATGTGTCTCGTCTTCATCGTTTTGTGCAGCGACTGTTTTCTGATGTGTTGCTTTGACACTGTTGTGCTGCCCCCTGTCTGTGTGCAGTGGGAGTACAGAAGCCCGCCCTGACCGTCCTGCCCCCGTCCAGAGAGGAGCTGCAGAGGGGCAGTGCCACGCTGCTGTGTGTGGCCAGCGGGGGCTTCCCCTCTGATTGGACGCTGGGCTGGAGAGTGGGCGGGGCCTCCACAGAGGGGTCCCACAGCCCGGGGGTCGTGAGAGGGGACGGCCTCTACAGCCACATCAGCGTCCTGAGGCTGTCCACAGAGCAGTGGAGAGACACATCAGTGAGCTGTGAGGCCCATCGGAGTGGACAGAGCCCAGTCACTCAGAGCCTGGAGTCACTGTCCTGCTCCCAGTGAGACACACCCACATGAGGACACACTTCACCTGCTCTATGGGACACTCCCTGGGTTTGACTGAGCTGATGGAGGCCTCAGGGATAAACATGTGACTATGCAGCTTCATCTGACTGTGTTTTGTGCTAATAAAGCTTGTGCTGATCAAAACATTTTGTCTATTGTCCAATGTGGAGTATGAAACATGAAACATAATAGTTATTTAGCTTCAATAATACAAGGTTGAGATATAAAATTCACATGTCCAGTGTGTGCCTTTGAGGATCTAAGCTCTGGTGGACCATTCTAACATGTTAAAATGCACATATTTCAGTTAATCACTGTATTGAGCACCAGTGTAGGGCACTCCAATGGACCTCTGCTTCATCTGTGTTTTAATATGTGGACCTAGATGAAAAACGTTTCGACATGCTTGATTGATAAGAATATAGAGTCAACCAACTTTTCTTTAACCTGCTTGTGCATTTGGAAACAGAAACATAATTTGCATCCATCTGCCCAAGGGAAACAGAAGGTGATTATGGCTAAATTAAGTACTACTCATCTCTTGAAATATGGCAGTTTTCTAAAATGATTTGCATCAGGTTTCAACATGAGGAAAGATTAAAAGATTTTCAAACTGACTTGTCGTCTTTGTGTTGGCAGCTCTTACAGTACAGCGCCCCCTTTTGACGTAATGTATCTATGACACATCAGTAGTTCATGTTGGAATAGGACCTACTAACACTGAACAGAAGGAATAAATATGACATTATGTTTGTGGAGAAATAATGAGAAGATGCTTTTGTTTTGATGTTTCTTTTTAATTAATAAAAATATTTATTTTCAACGAGGATTTGTCTGAAGTTGAAGTTGTATCTAAACAAAACAACAGGACTGTTAGCAAAGGATTCACTGTGTTCAATCATTATTTAATCTTTGCACCGTTTCTCTTTACCACCTCTAGTATAAAGTGGAGAGATATTTCTATTACTATAGTTATGTATATTATCACTCATAATAAGTTGAACTTTTTGATTTTAAATGAAACATGGCACTCTCAAGAAGATGGCTCCACTTTGATTGAAGCAACCCCCCCGACTATGCATTCCTCCATAAGTCTAGACTGACTGACAAGGGAGGGGGGGTTGCTGCTATTTTTACTAAGAAACTTAAATGTACTCGTTGTTCTCATGATGATTTTACTTCCTTTGAGCACCTGTCTTTTATTTTATCATGCAAAGATCCTGTGTTTGTTTTAGTTATTTATAGACCACCCAAACCCAATAATGTTTTTATTCAAGAATTTTCTGATCTTTTATCCCAGTGTATGGCCCTGGTTAATAAAGTATTGATTTTAGGAGATTTTAATATACACGTGTGCTGCCCCACTAACCCTCTTAGCTCTGATTTTATTGAACTCATTGATTCATTTAACTTAACTCAATTAGTAAACTTTCCTACACACTCAAAGGGCCATACACTGGACCTGGTTCTAACACTTGGTCTCAGTCTGGACGACCTCTCTACTCAGGATATCTGTGTGTTGGATCACAAAGCAATTTTATTTGATGTTGTTTTAGCTTAATCATAGTTTACCTTCTTATTCCCGTATTTTAACCTCTCCTCTGCTTTTAGGTTTTCTCAGCTTTTTACCTCAGCTTCTTTAACTGCTTTTAACCCAAATTTTAGTCTAGAAGAGCATCTCTCTGCCTTTTATCAAACCTCAAAGTCAGTTTTAGATATAGTTGCTCCTTTTAAAGAGAGAAAGCACAACAGAGATCCACAGCCCTGGTTGAACGAACATACCCACGCACTGAAGAGAATCTGCAGACAATATGAAAGAAAATGGAAAAAGTTTGGGCTAACTGTTTTTTATCTCTCTTGGAAAGAATCACTGAAAAGTTACCAACAAGCAGTTTGTCATGAATTTTTATACAATCACAATCCAGTGACAGTATTTGTGACATTTAAACGCCAGTCTCCTACCAATTGAGATTAAATCACTGAGTCAGATCTCTTTTACGTGCCTTTTTGCACGGAGAAGAGCATGGCCACTGCGTCCGGCTCTCTAGGCCCGTTCACGCTGCTCTTCCAAAGCTCCTCCCCTTGCAGTACGGTTTTATTAATTTCAAACAATCCATCATGTCAGTACAAAGGCAACCTGATCAACGTATACATAATCTCGTTAAGTTTACCACAGATAACATAGTGAAGTATATCATGACTTTGTTTTACATTTGAACAAATTTACGATGGGAACAGTCCTGCAAGGAGGGAAAAGGTCATAAGAGGTCACACATCTGGTTTTAGCAGAGATAGCGTTAACAAAGGCTCTTCATCCTCTGAGCCTGCCTTGTACCATGAGATTGTTTGATGTACATTTTTTAAATAACTTCATTATAAGCATTTTATTCTAACATTTTCCCCCTGTTTATAAAAATAACATCATATAAGATCAGAACATGTCATTTCACTTTATATTAGCACATGCCATCACAAAAATGTGTAAAATCATACACTGAGGATAATGTTGGCTCTTAGTCATTTTAACTTGTGTTTACATTTGCTTATTTGTGTTCAAAGTCCTGGTTGTCTTCGTCAGGGTCAGTTCTGTCTTGTCCTCTTTTGTCAGTGTGGTTGTAGGCTGTGTCACACAGTCTCAAAGACAGTTGTTACATTTGTGTTGTGTGAATTGTGTACTCACTACCAAGTCAGGGTGTGTATGTTTGATATGTATCACAAACAATATTGCTATGTGCACCATGAATAGAATCATTACAAATAACAGCTTATTTAACCATCTTAACTGGGTGTCATGTGGCTGTCTGACGTCTTCTTCTCTCAGACAGTTGTTTTTCCCCTTGAGATGGATGGAGCCGTCATTTTTTTCAGTGCCCGAGGTTAACTTCCTCGTAAGAACACCGTTGGAGTGAACAGTTGTTTACCTACTGCTCACTCTTGTCGTGGAGTCCTGGTCTAGGAGTAGTCTAGACGTTCTGCGTTTGCGAGTTCTCGGAGGCTGGGTCTGGATCTGTCAGGTCCAACTGGTTCCTTCACTTACAGTGCGACTGATGTGGCTCCAGGTTGACCTTTCCTTGACCTTTACTGCAGTAGATGTAGCCAGGACGACTTGATGAGTCCCACCTTGGACTGGTCCTGTTCTCCTTAGAGTCTTTATGAACACGTGGTCTCCTGGTTTTGCCGTGTTGCCCTGTGGAGAAATAGTTCTTTCTGGCAGTTTATTGTTGTTTACAACGTTTCTTGTTAACAGGGTTTTTCTCATATAGTCAATAAGATCTTGATCAGAGTCTGGTTGTTCTTTTATCTTCATGAGTCCATGTGTAGCATGTGAAAAGGATGCTCTGGAGTAGGAAACTCCTCTAGATCTCTGTTGTCTTTGTGCATTATTTTTAATACAGATTAGGCATTGTTTACAAAAAATTTTTTTAGTATTTATTAAAACCTATTGTATTAACCTTATTTCCCCCTGTTTGACACATTTGGCAAAGCCTATTGTGTCAATATTCTTTTATTTTCCTGACACTTATATTTGTATTTCTTATTTAGTCATGTTTACGGAATTTGTGTTTCTGTCTTTCTCACTGACACTATCTCCCCTTTGTCTGTCACTTTCAATTTCTTTCTGTCTTTCTGTCTCTTACTTTTTCCTCTCTTTCTATCTTCCCCCCCCCTCCCCCTCTCCCTCTCTTCTCTTGGCACAGTTGACTAGGCCTCGCACCTCTGTCTTACTGTCACCTTTTGACCTAGGAGATGGGAAACGCAGGGGGGTGGAGTTTTCTTATCATATGCGGGTGGAGGGCTCTGCTGGGCCTCTGGAGCAGTGGGAAGTGCCCAAACTAGATTTTGGTTGGCTTATGTTTTTCATACTTCTAATTCTGGAAGTTTTTGATAAAGCCCCATAGTCCTAAACTCCTCCTTTTCTTTTCTTTTTCGTCTTATTTTTCATTTTCGCCTTGTTCCTCACCACCCTCTACCTGTCCTGCCTGTAGAGGGCTTTTTTTTTTCCACCACTGTGCTATCATCGCCCTTCGGACGAGACACTTTAACACTTTTAACGCTTTTGCGCTTTTTACTTATCATTAATTGATAGGTTCATCATCAGCTCACTTAACTTCATCTAATTTTTCATCAAAATTATATTTTACTTTTCATTTTCGTAGGAATTTGCAACTCTCTGGATAAATTCACCTCATACTCTGAGTCTGTTTCTATTTTTACTGTTTTTTTTTCTTTTTCTCTGCCATGATACTTTGTGTCTAAGTTTTGCCTACTGTTGATCAACGAAACTTCTCTGTGTTTTATGACAAGCTTCTACCACGATGGGCGGTCATAAACTGGGTGTTAATTCACACACCGAGAAGGACGCTAGATCAATTTTCAACAAAACATCGACCTGTGTCCTGAATGAGATTCAACCTTGATACATCTTAACAATGATCAATTTGAATTTCCATACATTCAACAATTCATTCACACACTACAATAACTACAAATCTCTATGTAGTTCTATATAACTTCACTCTCTAGAAGTAAAATTTCTGACCTCAGGTGATATAACTGGATCTGGTTGACCGGGTCCTTCCACGAAGAGGATGCCCCACAGGGGTTGCCGTCGAGAAAAGACGGATTTTTCAGCTCCAGCTGGGTGCGCGCTTTCCAATCTCTGTCGTTCATCCTCCAAGCAGAATCCGGCTCCAAGGACCATTATGTCATAATTTTTATACAATCACAATCCAGTGACAGTATTTGTGACATTTAAACGCCAGTCTCCTACCAATTGAGATTAAATCACTGAGTCAGATCTCTTTTACGTGCCTTTTTGCACGGAGAAGAGCATGGCCACTGCGTCCGGCTCTCTAGGCCCGTTCACGCTGCTCTTCCAAAGCTCCTCCCCTTGCAGTACGGTTTTATTAATTTCAAACAATCCATCATGTCAGTACAAAGGCAACCTGATCAACGTATACATAATCTCGTTAAGTTTACCACAGATAACATAGTGAAGTATATCATGACTTTGTTTTACATTTGAACAAATTTACGATGGGAACAGTCCTGCAAGGAGGGAAAAGGTCATAAGAGGTCACACATCTGGTTTTAGCAGAGATAGCGTTAACAAAGGCTCTTCATCCTCTGAGCCTGCCTTGTACCATGAGATTGTTTGATGTACATTTTTTAAATAACTTCATTATAAGCATTTTATTCTAACACAGTTAAACAAGCTAGAGCGTCTTTTTATTCAAATATTATTACAAACAATAAATGAAATCCTAGTGTTTTATTTAAAGTTTTAGAATCTCTCACTAACCCCAAGCCATGTACTTTTAGTAACACCTCTACCGACCTTTGTGACCAGTTTTTAAACCACTTTGTAAATAAGGTCAGTGACATTAGAAGCCAAATACCTTCCACAACTCACACCATTTCTGTTCCCAGTTTTAATTGTTTTACTCATTTTATTCCTTTATCTCTTTCTTCTTTAGCTGATATTTTATCACACATGAAAACAACCACGTGCAGTCTTGATGTCATACCCACCAAATTCCTCAAAGATGTTTTTAGTGTGGTTGGACCCAGCATTTTAGCCATTATCACCCAGTCACTGGCAGAAGGAATTGCCCCTTCTTGTTTTAAACACACTGTGGTTCAACCTCTTTTAAAGAAACCAAATTTAAACCCCTCCGATTTGAACCATTTTAGACCAATTTCAAAGCTTCCCTTTTTATCCAAAGTTTTAGAGAAAGTTGTTTGTGCACAGATTTTAGATTTTATGAAGGATGACAACATCTTTAAGAAATTTCAATCCGGTTTTAGATCACTTCACGGCACCGAAACAGCCCTCCTCAAAGTCTCTAATGACTACTCTCTTGACTACTGCAACTCCCTCCTCTCCGGTCTCCATAGCAAATCTCTCTCCCGCACTCAACTTGTTCAAAACGCAGCAGCTAAACTTCTCACTGGTTTTAACAGACAACATCACATCACTCCTGTTTTAGCCTCACTTCACTGGCTCCCTGTGCATTTTAGAATTCATTTTAAGATTTTACTGATTACTTTTAAAGCTCTTTTAGGCCTGGTGCCAAGTTATATTTCAGAATTACTAACTCCCTCTGAGCCTCCCCGCAGCCTTAGATCCTCAGGCAGGTCCCTGTTAACTGTCCCAAAGTCGAGGTTGAAGTCCAAAGGCGACAGGACCTTCTCCGTCCGAGCCCCTCGACTTTGGAACGACCTGCCTGAGGAGATAAGGCACAATCGGTAACATCTTTTAAATCACTTCTTAAAACACACTTTTACAGACTTGCCTTTTTATAAATTTTAGTCTAATCTTACTTTTATTTTAAATTATTTTTATTGTGACTGTGATGTCGTCTCTTTTATTTATTTATTATGTTGTTTTTACACAATGTTTGTAGCTTCCTGTAGCTTTAGCCTTTAAATTCCTTTGCACATAATTTTACTTTTTAAAAATGATTTTATTATGTTGACTGTGATTTCTTCTTTTATAATATGTTGTTACATTCTCAGCCTCTCTTAGCCCTCTCTAATCCTGCATAATTCTGCCTCTAAATGTATGTATGCGATTCTATTTGTTTTATTGTGCTTGTTTTAATGTCTTTCTGATGTTCAGCACTTTGTAAACTTTGGTTTTAAAGATGCTATATAAATAAAGATATTATTATTATTATTATTATTATTATTATTATTATTATTATTATTATTATTATTATTATTTATGTAATTATGCCTTATTTGACACCAGTCTCTTCCGATGTTTGCTGCTTATTTGTATTTATTATTATCATTTATATTTTTACTCTTTGTTATGATAATATATTGTGATGTGTGAGCTACAGTGTCCAAACAATTTCCCTTGTGGATCAGTAAAGTTTGTCTAAGTCTAACAGATCAAACATTTTGTCTTTTGTCCAGGGAATTATGTGGAGTGTGGAACGTGATGTCTGTATTTACACTTGGCGACTTTTAAATGAAGATGCACAACTTTAAAGTGGTATTATTATTAAATAGAAAAGAATCCATCAATATTCAACACTGACATTCAAACACCAGCCCAACCTGTTTGTAGTAAAATTCAGTTCAAAATGTTGGGTTAGTATTTAATGTCATGTTAGATGTTTTCAATACAACCAAGTGTCGAACTCTTACCGTTCCCTGATACTTAATCCCAAATGAAGATTAATAACTGAAGATGAACACATAATATTTAAAACAGGCCGAACTTGTAGGTGGGTTGGTTTAGACGGTGACTGTTATCTGAGAGTCTAACTGTCCAGAGCAACAAGAACAGAGTCTACTTCTGCCAACAAAAGGCCACTGAGACTAAAAAGAACAAAATTAAAAGATTAAAATTATGTAGAGGTGAATGCGGCAGCTGTTTGTCTAACCGAAAGGACTGGGACTACAGGTATAGCTGCGAGAACTCAACCTTGTGACAATGGGCCGGGTTTGTGGTCATTGAGCGCTGGTGGATGGACATGGTGGCTCTAAATCCCAATATTGGATACAATCTTGGAGAAAACTCATAGCTTTGCAAAAAGGAATGGACTTGAGACCAATATATGGACAAAAGAGTAGTTGTGGAAATTGAAAAGCACCTGCTCACTCTAAACCCAAACAACAGGAATCTTTTCTCATTGGCTGTCCTCACCCAGCAAAGGCCTCAAGGCTGCTGCTGGAACAAACAACTTCCCCTGGACATGGCATGAACATGGCAGGGAGAAGCTCTTGCATTACTTCCCCCACTCAAACATACACCTTGGGCTGTTGACTCTGTCTGGGTTGTCTTCATGGCAGCTGGGTTTGGGTGCCAGTCGGAGTGAGTCTCTTGTATCCCACGCCTTCATTGTTGTATGCTCTCCACACAGGGGCAAGGTCTGGAGTTTGGAGGGTTTTTTCTCTTCCTCCTCCCTTCATTTTTTATGCTGTATTGCTTTTCTTGCTAGTGCACCTGTGACAGGCTGCGATACCTGAAAAGGTGACCCTGCTCACAGTCTGAATGCCTGTTTCTCTAGGTATTTTTTCACAATAAACCCCCCGTAATTTAATAAATGTACAGTAGATCTGTTTAAGAGGATATTGTAGATTGTTTTTTTTTTAACCTTTATTTACCCAGGAAAGTCCCATTGAGATTACTAATCTCTTTTTCAAGGGAGTCCTGAGTCATTTTTCAAGATTATTTGAAGGAGAGCAATGACCCCCAACCAAAAATTAACATAGTGCACCTTTAATTATTTAAATTAATTATTGCTTACATAACCCAAAAAAGACTAAAATGTGCACCAATAGATTTCAGCCATAGCCCCACGTTTGACAAACATGTATCTATTGAACTTAAATAATTTAAACTAATTTCAACAATTGAAATATTATCATTACCACATCTCATGTGTTTTCGCCCTGTTGTGTCCAGGTGGTCCGGTGCGCCCCCCCTCTGTCTCGCTCCTGAGCCCTTCTCTGCAGCAGCTCTCTGGGGGTAGGCTCTCTCTGCTCTGCCTGCTCAGCGCCTACTCTCCACAGGGCGCCAGTGTGAGCTGGGAGGTGGACGGACAGGAGCTCACAGACACAGGTACACGAGACTAAAACTGTGCATGAGTCAGATACCGAATGGGACTAAACTGGTGAAAGAAAGAGGAGATTTGCTTTATCTCCAGATATTTTTACTCAGATACAAGTAAATGGTGCACTGGGATAACTTTACAGTGCATTTTTATTATTTCTGTAAAAAGAGAGGTGTGTTTGAATTGTGATTAATAATAGCACATGTATTGAATGTTTCTACTAAATTACCAAATAACATAATAATAAAAAATAAGTATTGAAAGCAGTCTGAAATTTGTATTGACAAGTTGACGTCAATAACCAAAACAAATCAATCAAAAATGTATATTGTGTATGTCATTTTGCCAAACCAGCATGAAAAATGATGACCATGGCCATAGAGATTTATAGTTTAAAACAAAATGCTGTATCTTTTGAATGAGGAAGTCCTCAAAATGTTAGAAAGAAGCAAATACCCATGAACTGATATATTCAAATAGTCCTTAGTGTTGTCTTTGAAATGCTTCTGCATAGAGGACACTTGTTCATGATTTCCTTGCTGAATAAGCCGTGCTTAAACTGTGCTCCTCACAGGGGCGGCTCAGAGCAGTGTGGAGCAGGAGAAGAGCGGCCTGTACAGCAGCAGCAGCCTCCTGAGCCTGACTGAGGACAGCTGGAGTCAGGGACAGCTGTTCTCCTGCAGGGTGCACCACCACGGACACACCCAGGTCCAGTCACTGCAGAGGAGCCAGTGCTTAGAGCTGCAGGGGCCCTGAACATGGAGCCCACCCACAACTGCAAGAAGAGTTAGATGTAGAGTGTGGCTTTTGGTCAGAGCAGGAGGGCGAATAAAGCTTGTGTTACATGAGAAGAAGTGGTCTGTCTTTTGTCCTATGAGCCGCGGGAAATGTGATGTGTTTCATTTTAATTAAGATTTGTAGTAACATTTGTAGTAACATTTGTAGTAACATTTGAAGTAACATTTCCACAAATATTCATTAAAAAATAAAAAAAAATAACACAAGAGCAAATTGGAACTGTTCATTTTAAGATGTATGTATATGTTTGTAATATACTTACCGCTCACATGGGAAGGGAACATTTGAATTAGGTCAAATATGAACAATGGGAAATATCAGACATTTTCACATTAATACCAAGAGCTTATGTCACAATGTTTGTATTTCAAAACTGTTGTCTGTACCTTTCAAATGTCATTGCTGCATTAGATTAATGCACATATAAGCAAATATATGAAAAGTATGTCATGGGAAATGTCCTCTGGACTTTAATATAACCTGTCCCAGCCTCAGGTGAATAAAAAAAATAACAAACTGTTCATTTAAGTATGTAATAATGCATTACTGCTCACATAGAAAATGAGAAATTTAATAAATTGAGGTTATGTTTGAACATTTGTATTTATATATAATGGGTGTGAATATCATATTTTCTTAATGCATTAGATTAATCCACATTTAAGTGAATTATGAGGAATAAACAGAAATAAAATAATCTATAAGTGAATACTTGGTGTAACTACACACAGATCAGTGATGTGAGTTCCTCTTGAGCAGCTGCAGTTGTTTCCTGCTCTGGTCTCACTCTGAAGGACTCACTGAGGGAGGTTTTTGTACGAGCATAAATCACTGTGTGAACACTGGGCCGCTATGATAACTCTGACAGTAATAAACTGCTGCATCTTCAGCCTGAGCTCCAGTGATGGTCAAAGAGAAGTCACTGTGGCTCCCACTGCCACTGAACCGAGATGGAGTTTCTGACAGACGCTGTGTAGCATATTGTATCAGGAGCTTTGGAGACTGACCAGGTTTCTGCTGATACCAGAACATGTAATTGTTGTTAGCAACATCCCTGTTGCTTTTACATGTGAGAGTGACTGTGGATCCTGGAGTAAACATCTGGACTGGAGGCTGAGTGACTGTGACCTGACCACTGCATCCTGTAAAAAACAATCTACATTTAAAAGAAGAAACACAGAGAGAAAAGGCAGCGTGGTGTGTTCAATGTCACTGAGAGTGGAACCTGTGAAGCAGCAGCAGGCCAGTGTCCAGATGAGGATGGTGCAGCCCAGAGCCATGGTGCGTTCACTGACACATGTGAGTCCTGCAGTCTTCAGCTCACTATAAAACTCAGGAAGGATCAGCTGACCATGTGACCCTCCTCTCTATGGAAATACTGTCTCTGTGCTCAACTCTACACTGAACCCACATGTATTAATCCTACTGGAATCATTTGAAACACACACACGTCAACACCACTTTTTTGCCGGACATAAGTATAGTATGAAGTATGAAGCAGTCACACTCGTCACATCAGTAACCAAAAGTACTGCACCTTAAAGCCGACATCAGCACTTCACTGTATTATTAAACTTTCTCCTGTAGCTCTGTACCCGATTCATGTCAAAGGTATTGGAATAAAAACAACAACAAACTGTAACTAATTATTCTAGTATACAAAAAAAAAATAAATAAATTAAAATAAATAAAGAATACATTTTTAAATTATCTTCCTGTTTTCTGTTGTTCAAAGTTGAATATGGACAGGTTTCATAAATGGATTATATAGTGTTAGAAATAGTAAATCCTGAGTGAATGTTGTGAGTGAAGTGAGAGCAGTGTGTGGAGGAGAACAGAGCAGAGGTTTTTGTACGGCCTCTTCATGACTTTGTATCACTGTGGTGGACGTTCGGAGGAGGAACACAACTCATCGTGGACTGTGAGTACTTTTTACTTTATACTTTATCAGGACTACTTTATTTCTGGTATTTTAGCAGGATTTCTGTCATTTATTATGAATTGGTCATATTTTTTACATAATTTTTTGCTATTGTTGTGTAGATGAAAGTTAATGAAACAGCCGCTCTAAAAATACTGAGTGTAATAGTTTAGTTTTGCTTCAGTCTTTCAAAATATTCTTCTAGATATTCTTCAAAATGACACAAAAACAAATATTGGTCAGAAAAATGTTATGAAAATATACCAAATGATATTAAACAGGGCATTTATTATTCTATAAATATATGTTTTTTCTTATAAATCATCAAAATATACTAGATGTGTATTTATTTAGTAATGATGTTGCAACCAATTTTCTGTTTACTTTTTCATTTTGAGTTCAGATACTAATCTAAAATGAAATGGCCCTCCTGTAACACCAGAGTCCCTTTAGTAGGAAATGTAGAGCTAAATGTGCTTAAAACAACACTCATGTAATTCTCAGTAAAAATATTTCAATAAAATCTGAAAAAGTATGTATAGAAATGCTTTAATGAGTTAAAATTCTACGTTACTTATAACAGTTTTTATGAGTATTATAGCAGTTTTCCACAGTTGGTTGATCAGACTTACAGTGAACAGGAAGTGAAAGACACAGATGTAAATGTGTCTCGTCTTCATCGTTTTGTGCAGCGACTGTTTTCTGATGTGTTGCTTTGACACTGTTGTGCTGCCCCCTGTCTGTGTGCAGTGGGAGTACAGAAGCCCGCCCTGACCGTCCTGCCCCCGTCCAGAGAGGAGCTGCAGAGGGGCAGTGCCACGCTGCTGTGTGTGGCCAGCGGGGGCTTCCCCTCTGATTGGACGCTGGGCTGGAGAGTGGGCGGGGCCTCCACAGAGGGGTCCCACAGCCCGGGGGTCGTGAGAGGGGACGGCCTCTACAGCCACATCAGCGTCCTGAGGCTGTCCACAGAGCAGTGGAGAGACACATCAGTGAGCTGTGAGGCCCATCGGAGTGGACAGAGCCCAGTCACTCAGAGCCTGGAGTCACTGTCCTGCTCCCAGTGAGACACACCCACATGAGGACACACTTCACCTGCTCTATGGGACACTCCCTGGGTTTGACTGAGCTGATGGAGGCCTCAGGGATAAACATGTGACTATGCAGCTTCATCTGACTGTGTTTTGTGCTAATAAAGCTTGTGCTGATCAAAACATTTTGTCTATTGTCCAATGTGGAGTATGAAACATGAAACATAATAGTTATTTAGCTTCAATAATACAAGGTTGAGATATAAAATTCACATGTCCAGTGTGTGCCTTTGAGGATCTAAGCTCTGGTGGACCATTCTAACATGTTAAAATGCACATATTTCAGTTAATCACTGTATTGAGCACCAGTGTAGGGCACTCCAATGGACCTCTGCTTCATCTGTGTTTTAATATGTGGACCTAGATGAAAAACGTTTCGACATGCTTGATTGATAAGAATATAGAGTCAACCAACTTTTCTTTAACCTGCTTGTGCATTTGGAAACAGAAACATAATTTGCATCCATCTGCCCAAGGGAAACAGAAGGTGATTATGGCTAAATTAAGTACAGCTCATCTCTTGAAATATGGCAGTTTTCTAAAATGATTTGCATCAGGTTTCAACATGAGGAAAGATTAAAAGATTTTCAAACTGACTTGTCGTCTTTGTGTTGGCAGCTCTTACAGTATAGCGCCCCCTTTTGACGTAATGTATCTATGACACCTCAGTAGTGCATCTTGGAATAGGATCTACTAACACTGAACAGAAGGAATAAATATGACATTATGTTTGTGGAGAAATAATGAGAAGATGCTTTTGTTTTGATTTTTCATTTTAATTAATAAAAAGATTTATTTTCAATGAAGATTTGTCTGAAATTGAAGTTGTATCTAAACAAAACAACAGGACTGTTAGCAAAGAATTCACTGTGTTCAGTCATTATTTAATCTTTGCACCGTTTCTCTTTACCACCTCTAGTATAAAGTGGAGAGATATTTCTATTACTATAGTTATGTATATTATCACTCATAATAAGTTGGACTTTTTGATTTTAAATGAAACATGGGACTCTCAAGAAGATGGCTCCACTTTGATTGAAGCAACCCCCCCGACTATGCATTCCTCCATAAGTCTAGACTGACTGGCAAGGGAGGGGGGGTTGCTGCTATTTTTACTAAGAAACTTAAATGTACTCGTTGTTCTCATGATGATTTTACTTTCTTTGAGCACCTGTCTTTTATTTTATCATGCAAAGATCCTGTGTTTGTTTTAGTTATTTATAGACCACCCAAACCCAATAATATTTTTATTCAAGAATTTTCTGATCTTTTATCCCAGTGTATGGCCCTGGTTAATAAAGTATTGATTTTAGGATATTTTAATATACACGTGTGCTGCCCCACTAACCCTCTTAGCTCTGATTTTATTGAACTCATTGATTCTTTTAACTTAACTCAATTAGTAAACTTTCCTATGCACTCAAAGGGCCATACACTGGACCTGGTTCTAACTCTTGGTCTCAGTCTGGACGATCTCTCGACTCAGGATATCTGTGTGTTCGATCAAAAAACAATTTTATTTGATGTTGTTTTAGCCCCACAGTTTCTTAATCATAGTTTACCTTCTTATTCCCGTATTTTAACCTCTCCTCTGCTTTTAGGTTTTCTCAGCTTTTTACCTCAGCTTCTTTAACTGCTTTTAACCCAAATTTTAGTCTAGAAGAGCACCTCTCTGCCTTTTATCAAACCTCAAAGTCAATTTTAGATATAGTTGCTCCTTTTAAAGAGAGAAAGCACAACAGAGCTCCACAGCCCTGGTTGAACGAACATACACACGCACTGAAGAGAATCTGCAGACAATATGAAAGAAAATGGAAAAAGTTTGGGCTGTTTTTTTTTATCTCACTTGGAAAGAATCACTGAAAAGTTACCAACAAGCAGTTAAACAAGCTAGAGCGTCTTTTTATTCAAATATTATTACAAACAATAAATGAAATCCTAGAGTTTTGTTTAAACTTTTAGAATCTCTCACTAACTCCAAGCCATGTACTTTTAGTAACCCCTCTACCGACCTTTGTGACCAGTTTTTAAACCACTTTGTAAATAAGGTCAGTGACATTAGAAGCCAAATACCTTACTCAACCCACACCATTTCTGTTCCCAGTTTTAATTGTTTTACTCATTTTATTCCTTTATCTCTTTCTTCTTTAGCTGATATTTTATCACACATGAAAACAACTACATGCAGTCTTGATGTCATACCCACCAAATTCCTCAAAGATGTTTTTAGTGTGGTTGGACCCAGCATTTTAGCCATTATCACCCAGTCACTGGCAGAAGGAATTGCCCCGTTCTTGTTTTAAACACACTGTGGTTCAACCTCTTTTAAAGAAACCAAATTTAAACACCTCCAATTTTAACCATTTTAGACCAATTTCAAAGCTTCCCTTTTTATCCAAAGTTTTAGAGAAAGTTGTTTGTGTACAAATTTTAGATTTTATGAAGGATGACAATATCTTTGAGAAATTTCAATCCGGTTTTAGATCACAGCACCGAAACAGCCCTCCTCAAAGTCTCTAATGACCTGCTTGTAGCCGGCGACAGAGGAGAGAGCTCAATTTGAATTCTTTTAGATTTAAGTGCTGCTTTTGACACTATTGACCACATGATTTTAACTGACCGTCTTAAAACCCGGGTTGGCATCAGGGACACTGCACTTGATTGGTTTTATTCCTATGTTTTAGACAGAACCTTTGCGGTCGCCATAGGTCATTTTACTTCCTCCTCAGCCCCCATTACCTGTGGTGTTCCGCAAGGTTCAATTTTAAATCCTATTTTATTTTCTATTTATACGCTCCCCCGAGGACTCGCTATAGCCCGCCATAACGTGTCCTTTCATTGCTATGCTGATGACACACAGATATACCTCCCGCTGAGACCAAATGATACTGGAAGTCTAGCTGCTGTGTTAGAGTGTTTTAACGATGTGAACAGTTGGATGGCACAAAACTTTCTTCAGTTAAACAGTTCAAAATCAGAAATAATCTTGATCAACCCTCCTCAATCCACTGCCCATATCCAAAACAGCCTCGGTCCACTCTCCTCCAACATCACCCCGACAGCCAGAAACTTAGGTGTTACATTCGATTCAGATCTCAACTCCCACCTCCATATCAAAAAAGTCACCCAGTCATGTTTCTTTCATCTCCGCACCATCAGTAAAATCAAACCCGTCCTCTCCCGCCCTGATCTGGAAAAAGTAATCAATGCCCTCATCTTCTCCCGTCTTGACTACTGCAACTCCCTCCTCTCCGGTCTCCATAGCAATTCTCTCTCCCGCCTCCAACTTGTTCAAAACGCAGCAGCTAAACTTCTCACTGGTTTTAACAGACGACATCACATCACATGTTTTAGCCTCACTTCACTGGCTCCCTGTGCATTTTACTGATTACTTTTAAAGCTTTTTTAGGCCTGGCGCCAAGTTATATTTCAGAGTTACTAACTCCCTCTGAGCCTCCCCGCAGCCTTAGATCCTCAGGCAGGTCCCTGTTAACTGTCCCAAAGTCGAGGTTGAAGTCCAAAGGCGACAGGACCTTCTCCGTCTGAGCCCCTCGACTTTGGAACGACCTGCCTGAGGAGATAACGCACAATCGGTAACATCTTTTAAATCACTTCTTAAAACACACTTTTATAGACTTGCCTTTTTATAAATGTTAGTCTAATCTTACTTTTATTTTAAATTATTTTTATTGTGACTGTGATGTTGTCTCTTTTATTTATTTATTATTTTGTTTTTACACAATGTTTCCACCGTGCTTCCTGTAGCTTTAGCCTTTAAATTCCTTTGCACATAATTTTACTTTTTTAAAATTATTTTATTATGTTGACTGTGATGAACTTCTTTTATAATATGTTGTTACATTCTCAGCCTCTCTTAGCCCTCTCTAATCCTGCATAATTCTGCCTCTAAATGTATGTATGCGATTCTATTTGTTTTATTGTGCTTGTTTTAATGTCTTGCTGATGTTCAGCACTTTGTAAACTTTGGTTTTAAAGGGGCTATATAAATAAAGATTTATTATTATTATTATTATTATTATTATTATTATTATTATTATTATTATTATTATTATTATTATTATTATTATTATTATTGTAATTATGCCTTATTTGACACCAGTCTCTTCCGATGTTTGCTGCTTATTTGTATTTATTATTATCATTTATATTTTTACTCTTTGTTATGATAATATATTGTGATGTGTGAGCTACAGTGTCCAAACAATTTCCCTTGTGGATCAGTAAAGTTTGTCTAAGTCTAACAGATCAAACATTTTGTCTTTTGTCCAGTGAATTATGTGGAGTGTGGAACGTGATGTCTGTATTTACACTTGGCGACTTTTAAATGAAGATGCACAACTTTCAAGTGGTATTATTATTGAATAGAAAAGAATCCATCAATATTTAAGACTGACATTCAAACACCAGCCCAACCTGTTTGTAGTAAATTTCAGTTCAAAATGTTGGGTTAGTATTTAATGTCATGTTAGATGTTTTCAATACAACCAAGTGTCGAACTCTCACCGTTCCCTGCAACTTAATCCCAAATGAAGATTAGTAAATGAAGATGAACACATAGCCTAATATTTAAAACAGGCTGAACTTGTAGGTGGGTTGGTTTAGACGGTCACTGATATCTGAGAGTCTAACTGTCCAGAGCAACAAGAACAGAGTCTACTTCTGCCAACAAAAGGCCACTGAGACTAAAAAAAACAAGATTAAGAGATTAAAATTATGTTGAGGTGAATGTTTGGTGTAACTACACACAGATCAGTGATGTGAGTTCCTCTTGAGCAGCTGCAGTTGTTTCCTGCTCTGGTCTCACTCTGAAGGACTCACTGAGGGAGGTTTTTGTACAAGCATAAATCACTGTGTGAACACAACTTCATCATCAATTTCATGATAACTCTGACAGTAATAAACTGCTGCATCTTCAGCCTGAGCTCCAGTGATGGTCAAAGAGAAGTCACTGTGACTCCCACTCCCACTGAACCGAGATGGAGTTTCTGACACACGTTGTGTAGCATATTTTATCCAGAGCTTTGGAGACTGACCAGGTTTCTGCTGATACCAGTGCATCTCCCAGTAAGTACCTTTATAAACATCCCTGTTGCTTTTACATGTGAGAGTGACTGTGGATCCTGGAGTAAACATCTGGACTGGAGGCTGAGTGACTGTGACCTGACCACTGCATCCTGTAAAAAACAATCTACATTTAAGAGAAGAAACACAGAGAGAAAAGGCAGCGTGTTGTGTTCAATGTCACTGAGAGTGGAACCTGTGAAGCAGCAGCAGGCCAGTGTCCAGATGAGGATGGTGCAGCCCAGAGCCATGGTGCGTTCACTGACACATGTGAGTCCTGCAGTCTTCAGCTCACTATAAAACTCAGGAAGGATCAGCTGACCATGTGACCCTCCTCTCTATGGAAATACTGTCTCTGTGCTCAACTCTACACTGAACCCACATGTATTAATCCTACTGGAATCATTTGAAACACACACACGTCAACACCACTTTTTTCTCGGACATAAGTATAGTATGAAGTATGAAGCAGTCACACTCGTCACATCAGTAACCAAAAGTACTGCACCTTAAAGCCGACATCAGCACTTCACTGTATTATTAAACTTACTCCTGTAGCTCTGTACCCGATTCATGTCAAAGGTATTGGAAGAAAAACAACAACAAACTGTAACTAATTATTCTATTATACAAAACATCACATCACATTTTTTGATTCACAGTGAGTTTAATGCACAAAAAATAAAACATGTCTCTATAATACACCAAGTAATATTAATGCCAGAAAAAAATATAAAATAAATAAAAATATATAATGTTAAAATTTCTTAATGTTTTAATTGTTCAAAGTTGAATATGGACAGGTTTCATAAATGGATTATATAACATTAGAAATAGTAAATCCTGAGTGAATGTTGTGAGTGAAGTGAGAGCAGTGTGTGGAGGAGAACAGAGCAGAGGTTTTTGTACGGCCTCTTCATGACTTTGTATCACTGTGGTGGACGTTCGGAGGAGGAACACAACTCATCATTCACAGTAAGTAATCTTCTCCATTTTTTATTTTAACTCTAGATATTATGACATAAATATTATATAACATGCTGCTTTGAGGTTAAGTTTTGAATTTTTTTTGTTTTATTCACCAAAATGTTTGGGAAAATCTGAATCTTAAATTGGTTTGTAAGAAAAAGTAAGAATATTGATGTTGAATAATTAAACATCTTTGTACTACTTTTTAAAATTGTGTATATTTTCGCTAATATCTCTTTATTACTCTGTCTTTTAACTATAAAAATATGTTAAAACAGAGAATTATTCACTGCACGTTTATGATAAAATCTGGTTTAAAGGAAGTGAAACAAACAGCTGTCTTGTTTCCACCAAAATACATCTTAAAACTTCATAATTAAAACAAAGACTTCATCACAGAACATAGTATAATTCTTGTGCTGTTATTCAGGGAGTCTAAAGTACAAGAGACAAAGGTGAAAAAAGGAGGCATTTCAAACATTGTAATTCTATGAGACAATGAAGCTGATCGAAATTAATTTTGTTTTTAATAACGTGAAATTCTGTTGCTTTTCCCTCGTTGCTTTAAGATTGTAAATTGTTCTACGCACAAACGTTTTCTTCATCTTTGCCATCGCGTATTGATCAGACCTGTTTGTTATTATGATTAGAAAGTTAAAACATTTTGCTTTCTGAGTACCACCAGATCTAAATCCACTAAACCAGGACTACATTAAAACTTGCTCAACCCAACAAACACATTAGAATTGACCCCTGTCCCTCCAGTGGACCCTGCACCACAGTTTGAGAAGCATTTGTCCACAGAACTAAATTCATGTAAACTAATGTCAACAGTTGAAACGTTACAGATGATCCTTAAGACATGTGGTGAGTATTTGCCCTGTTGTGTCCAGGTGGTCCGGTGCGCCCCCCCTCTGTCTCGCTCCTGAGCCCCTCTCTGCAGCAGCTCTCTGGGGGGAGGCTCTCTCTGCTCTGCCTGCTCAGCGCCTACTCTCCACAGGGCGCCAGTGTGAGCTGGGAGGTGGACGGACAGGAGCTCACAGACACAGGTACACGAGACTAAAACTGTGCACGAGTCAGATCCCGAATGGGACTAAACTGGTGAAAGAAAGAGGAGATTTACTTTATCTCCAGATATTTTTACTCAGATACAAGTAAATGGTGCACTGGGATAAATTTACAGTGCATTTTAATTATTTCTGTAAAAAGAGAGGTGTGTTTGAAATGTGATTAATAATAGCACATTCTGTATTTGTTTTCAAAATATATACATTTTATTTATGCCTTGAGAACGAAACAGGAGGAAATAAAATAAATGTATTGAATGTTTCTACTAAATTACCAAACAACATAATAATAAAAAATAAGTATTGAATGCAGTCTGAAATTTGTATTGAAAAGTTGACGTCAATAACCAAAACAAATCAATCAAAAATGTATATTGTGTATGTCATTTTGCCAAACCAGCATGAAAAATGATGACCATGGCCATAGAGATTTATAGTTTAAAACAAAATACTGTATCTTTTGAATGAGAAAGTCCTCAAAATGTTAGAAAGAAGCAAATACCCATGACCTGATATATTCAAATAGTCCTTAGTGTTGTCTTTGAAATGCTTCTGCATAGAGGACACTTGTTCATGATTTCCTTGCTGAATAAGCCGTGCTTAAACTGTGCTCCTCACAGGGGCGGCTCAGAGCAGTGTGGAGCAGGAGAAGAGCGGCCTGTACAGCAGCAGCAGCCTCCTGAGCCTGACTGAGGACAGCTGGAGTCAGGGACAGCTGTTCTCCTGCAGGGTGCACCACCACGGACACACCCAGGTCCAGTCACTGCAGAGGAGCCAGTGCTTAGAGCTGCAGGGGCCCTGAACATGGAGCCCCCCCACAACTGCAAGAAGAGTTAGATGTAGAGTGTGGCTTTTGGTCAGAGCAGGAGGGCGAATAAAGCTTGTGTTACATGAGAAGAAGTGGTCTGTCTTTTGTCCTATGAGCCGCGGGAAATATGATGTGTTTCATTTTAATTAAGATTTGTAGTAACATTTGTAGTAACATTTGTAGTAACATTTGAAGTAACATTTCCACAAATATTCATTAGAAATAAAAAAAATAACACAAGAGCAAATTGGAACTGTTCATTTTAAGATGTATGCATATGTTTGTAATATGCTTACCACTCACATGGGAAGGGAACATTTGAATTAGGTCAAAAATGAACAATGGGAAATATCAGACATTTTCACATTAATACCAAGAGCTTATGTCACAATGTTTGTATCTCAAAACTGTTGTCTGTACCTTTCAAATGTCATTGCTGCAGTAGATTAATGCACATATAAGCAAATATATGAAAAGTATGTCATGGGAAATGTCCTCTGGACTTTAATATAACCTGTCCCAGCCTCAGGTGAATAAATAAATAATAACAAACTCATTTAAGTATGTAATAATGCATTACTGCTCACATCGAAAATGATACATTTTAATTTAAATTGAGTTCATGTTTGAACATTTGTATTTATATATAATGGGTGAGAATATCATATTTTCTTAATGTATTAGATGAATGCACATTTAAGTGAATTATGAGGAATATAAAGAAATGAAATCATCTATAAGTGAATACTTGGTGTAACTACACACAGATCAGTGATGTGAGTTCCTCTTGAGCAGCTGCAGTTGTTTCCTGCTCTGATCTCACTCTGAAGGACTCACTGAGCGAGGTTTTTGTACGAGCATAAATCACTGTGTGAACACTGGGCCGCTATGATAACTCTGACAGTAATAAACTGCTGCATCTTCAGCCTGAGCTCCAGTGATGGTCAAAGAGAAATCATTGTGGCTCCCACTGCCACTGAACCGAGATGGAGTTTCTGACAGACGCTGTGTAGCATATTTTATCCAGAGCTTTGGAGACTGACCAGGTTTCTGCTGATACCAGTGCATGTAATTGTTGTTATAAACATCCCTGTTGCTTTTACATGTGAGAGTGACTGTGGATCCTGGAGTAAACATCTGGACTGGAGGCTGAGTGACTGTGACCTGACCACTGCATCCTGTAAAAAACAATCTACATTTAAGAGAAGAAACACAGAGAGAAAAGGCAGCGTGTTGTGTTCAATGTCACTGAGAGTGGAACCTGTGAAGCAGCAGCAGGCCAGTGTCCAGATGAGGATGGTGCAGCCCAGAGCCATGGTGCGTTCACTGACACATGTGAGTCCTGTAGTCTTCAGCTCAGTATAAAACTCAGGAAGGATCAGCTGACCATGTGACCTTTAACCTGCTTGTGCATTTGAAAGCAGGAACATTATTTGCATAAACCCGTCCAAGGGAAACAGAAGATGACTTGGCTAAATTAAGCACCACTCATATCCTCAAACCTCCTATGTTGGTTTGCATTAGGTTTCAACATGCAGAATTACGCGTTTTTCAAACTGAAGTGTTGTATGTGTTGACAGCTCTTATGTATAGCTCCCTCTTTTGATTCATATTAACAAAAAGTCTGTAAGTGTAAGTTGGAATAGGCCCTACTAACATTGTGACCAGAAGGACTGAATATGACATCATGTTTGTGGGGCAGAGATTTTCATGCTTTGTCACCCTAATCTAAAACATGACTGTACTGTTTGAGTTGATGTCAGAACCGATTTTCTGATTACTTTTTCATTTTGAGTTCAGATACTAATCTAAAATGAAATGGCCCTCCTGTAACACCAGAGTCCATTTAGTAGGAAATGTAGAGCTAAATGTGCTTAAAAGAACACTCATGTAATTCTAAGTAAAAATATTTAAATAAAATCTGAAAAATTATGTATAGAAATGCTTTAATGAGTTAAAATTCTACGTTACTTATAACAGTTTTTATGATTATTATAGCAGTTTTCCACAGTTGGTTGATCAGACTTACAGTGAACAGGAAGTGAAAGACACAGATGTAAATGTGTCTCGTCTTCATCGTTTTGTGCAGCGACTGTTTTCTGATGTGTTGCTTTGACACTGTTGTGCTGCCCCCTGTCTGTGTGCAGTGGGAGTACAGAAGCCCGCCCTGACCGTCCTGCCCCCGTCCAGAGAGGAGCTGCAGAGGGGCAGTGCCACGCTGCTGTGTGTGGCCAGCGGGGGCTTCCCCTCTGATTGGACGCTGGGCTGGAGAGTGGGCGGGGCCTCCACAGAGGGGTCCCACAGCCCGGGGGTCGTGAGAGGGGACGGCCTCTACAGCCACATCAGCGTCCTGAGGCTGTCCACAGAGCAGTGGAGAGACACATCAGTGAGCTGTGAGGCCCATCGGAGTGGACAGAGCCCAGTCACTCAGAGCCTGGAGTCACTGTCCTGCTCCCAGTGAGACACACCCACATGAGGACACACTTCACCTGCTCTATGGGACACTCCCTGGGTTTGACTGAGCTGATGGAGGCCTCAGGGATAAACATGTGACTATGCAGCTTCATCTGACTGTGTTTTGTGCTAATAAAGCTTGTGCTGATCAAAACATTTTGTCTATTGTCCAATGTGGAGTATGAAACATGAAACATAATAGTTATTTAGCTTCAATAATACAAGGTTGAGATGTACAATTCACATGTCCAGTGTGTGCCTTTGAGGATCTAAGCTCTGGTGGACCATTCTAACATGTTAAAATGCTCATATTTCAGTTCATCACTGTATTGAGCACCAGTGTAGGGCACTCCAATGGACCTCTGCTCTATCTGTGTTTTAACATGTGGACCTAGATGAAAAACGTTTCGAGATGCTTGATTGATAAGAATATAGTGTCAACCAACTTTTCTTTAACCTGCTTGTGCATTTGGAAACAGAAACATAATTTGCATCCATCTGCCCAAGGGAAACAGAAGGTGTGATTATGGCCAGGGGTGCACATAACTTTTTCAGTGAGTTACTCAGGTGAGTACCAGGAGATGGAGTTTGGTACGCACTAGAGGTAAGATCGGGCCTAAAAAATCCAGCCCGACCCGACCCGCGGGTATTAAAACCCGACCCGACCCGAGCCCGACCAATTAACTTGATTCGCAGGCCCGAGCCCGAAGCAAACCCGAAATTTCATGCGGACCTGCGGAGGGGGAGATTATTAAGAGGGCGTCGTTCACGTGCGCAGAGCATGCGCTGGCTCTGCGGCTCCAGTTACAGGAGCCGCTCTGGCTCTGGCTCATGCTCTGCGCACGAATTTAACTGTTTATTTATTCAAAAAAAGTCAGCGAGAGAGAAGCCCGGCCCGACCCGACCCGAAGCAATGATTGACATTTTAGGCCCGACCCGATCGGGTCGGGTCGGGCTCGGGCTTAAGATCTTACCTCTAACGCAAAGGCGCTCAGTAACTGAAGTGGCATTACGCATTCGTTATTTTTGCTGCGCATGCGTACCAGCGTACCAGTTATGTGCACCCCTGATTATGGCTAAATTAAGTTCAACTCATCTCTTGAAATATGGGAGTTTTCTAAAATGATTTGCATCAGGTTTCAACATGAGGAAAGAGTAAAAGATTTTCAAACTGACTTGTCGTCTTTGTGTTGGCAGCTCTTACAGTACAGCGCCCCCTTTTGACGTAATGTATCTATGACACGTCAGTAGTGCATGTTGGAATAGGACCTACTAACACTGAACAGAAGGAATAAATATGACATTATGTTTGTAGAGAAATAATGAGAAGATGCTTTTGTTTTGATTTTTCATTTCAATTAATAAAAAGATTTATTTTCAACGAGGATTTGTCTGAAATTGTATCTAAACAAAACAACAGGACTGTTAGCAAAGGATTCACTGCATTCAATCATTATTTAATCATTGCACTGTTTCTCTTTACCACCTCTAGTATAAAGTGGAGAGATATTTCTATTACTATAGTTATGTATATTATCACTCATAATAAGTTGGACTTTTTGATTTTAAATGAAACATGGCACTCTCAAGAAGATGGCTCCACTTTGATTGAAGCAACCCCCCCGACTACACATTCCTCCATAAGTCTAGACTGACTGGCAAGGGAGGGGGGGTTGCTGCTATTTTTACTAAGAAAATTAAATATACTCGTTCTTATGATGATTTTACTTCCTTTGAGCACCTGTCTTTTATTTTATCATGCAAAGATCCTGTGTTTGTTTTAGTTATTTATAGACCACCCAAACCCAATAATGTTTTTATTCAAGAATTTTCTGATCTTTTATCCCAGTGTATGGCCCTGGTTAATAAAGTATTGATTTTAGGAGATTTTAATATACACGTGTGCTGCCCCACTAACCCTCTTAGCTCTTATTTTATTGAACTCATTGATTCTTTTAACTTAACTCAATTAGGAAACTTTTCTACGCACTCAAAGGGCCATACACTGGACCTGGTTCTAACTCTTGGTCTCAGTCTGGACGACCTCTGTACTCAGGATATCTGTGTGTTGGATCACAAAGCAATTTTATTTGATGTTGTTTTAGCCCCACAGTTTCTTAATCATAGTTTACCTTCTTAGTCCCGTATTTTAACCTCTCCTCTGCTTTTAGGTTTTCTCAGCTTTTTACCTCAGCTTCTTTAACTGCTTTTAACCCAAATTTTTGTCTCGAAGAGCATCTCTCTGCCTTTTATCAAACCTCAAAGTCAATTTTAGATATAGTTGCTCCTTTTAAAGACAGAAAGCACAACAGAGATCCACAGCCCTGGTTGAACGAACATACCCACGCACTGAAGAGAATCTGCAGACAATATGAAAGAAAATGAAAAAAGTTTGGGCAAACTGCTTTTTATCTCTCTTGGAAAGAATCACTGAAAAGTTACCAACAAGCAGTTAAACAAGCTAGAGTGTCTTTTTATTCAAATATTATTACAAACAATAAATTAAATCCTAGAGTTTTATATAAACTTTTAGAATCTCTCACTAACTCCAAGCCATGTACTTTTAGTAACCCCTCTACCGACCTTTGTGACCAGTTTTTAAACCACTTTGTAAATAAGGTCAATGACATTAGAAGCCAAATACCTTCCGCAACCCACACCATTTCTGTCCCCAGTTTTAATTGTTTTACTCATTTTATTCCTTTATCTCTTTCTTCTTTAGCTGATATTTTATCACACATGAAAACAACCAGGTGCAGTCTTGATGTCATACCCACCAAATTCCTCAAAGATGTTTTTAGTGTGGTTGGACCCAGCATTTTAGCCATTATCACCCAGTCACTGGCAGAAGGAATTGCCCCTTCTTGTTTTAAACACACTGTGGTTCAACCTCTTTTAAAGAAACCAAATTTAAACACCTCCGATTTGAACCATTTTAGACCAATTTCAAAGCTTCCCTTTTTATCCAAAGTTTTAGAGAAAGTTGTTTGTGCACAGATTTTAGATTTTATGAAGGATGACAACATCTTTGAGAAATTTCAATCCGGTTTTAGATCACTTCACAGCACCGAAACAGCTCTCCTCAAAGTCTCTAATGACCTGCTTGGAGCCGCCGACAGAGGAGAGAGCTCAATTTGAATTCTTTTAGATTTAAGTGCTGCTTTCGACACTATTGACTACATGATTTTAACTGACCGTCTTAAAACCCGGGTTGGCATCAGGGACACTGCACTTGATTGGTTTTATTCCTATCTTTTAGACAGAACCTTTGCGGTCACCATAGGTCATTTTACTTCCTCCTCAGCCCCATTACCTGTGGTGTTCCGCAAGGTTTGATTTTAGATCCCATTTTATTTTCTATTTATATGCTCCCCCTAGGACTCGCTATAGCCCGCCATAACGTGTCCTTTCATTGCTATGCTGATGACACACAGATATACCTCCCGCTGAGACCAAATGATACTGGAAGTCTAGCTGCTGTGTTAGAGTGTTTTAACGATGTGACCAGTTGGATGGCACAAAACTTTCTTCAGTTAAACAGTTCAAAATCAGAAATAATCTTGATCAACCCTCCTCAATCCACCGCCCATATCCAAAACAGCCTCGGTCCACTCTCCTCCAACATCTCCCCGACAGCCAGAAACTTAGGTGTTACATTCGATTCAGATCTCAACTCCCACCTCCATATCAAAAAAGTCACCCAGTCATGTTTCTTTCATCTCCGCACCATCAGTAAAATCAAACCCGTCCTCTCCCGCCCTGATATGGAAAAAGTAATCAATGCCCTCATCTTCTCCCGTCTTGACTACTGCAACTCCCTCCTCTCCGGTCTCCATAGAAAATCTCTCTCCCGCCTCCAACTTGTTCAAAACACAGCAGCTAAACTTCTCACTGGTTTTAACAGACGACATCACATCACTCCTGTTTTAGCCTCACTTCACTGGCTCCCTGTGCATTTTACTGATTACTTTTAAAGCTCTTTTAGGCCTGGCGCCAAGTTATATTTCAGAGTTATTAACTCCCTCTTAGCCCCCTGCAGCCTTAGATCCTCAGGCAGGTCCCTGTTAACTGTCCCAAAGTCGAGGTTGAAGTCCAAAGGCGACAGGACCTTCTCCGTCCGAGCCCCTCGACTTTGGAACGACCTGCCTGAGGAGATAAGGCACAATCGGTAACATCTTTTAAATCACTTCTTAAAACACACTTTTATAGACTTGCCTTTTTATACATTTTAGTCTAATCTTTTATTTTAAATTATTTTTATTGGGACTGTGATGTCGTCTCTTTCATTTATTATGTTGTTTTTACACAATGTTTTTAGCTTCCTGTAGCTTTAGCCTTTAAATTCCTTTGCACATAATTTTACTTTTTTTAAATGATTTTATTATGTTGACTGTGATTTCTTCTTTTATAATATGTTGTTACATTCTCAGCCTCTCTTAGCCCTCTCTAATCCTGCATAATTCTGCCTCTAAATGTATGTATGCGATTCTATTTGTTTTATTGTGCTTGTTTTAATGTCTTGCTGATGTTCAGCACTTTGTAATCTTTGTTTTTAAAGGGGCTATATAAATAAAGATATTATTATTATTATTATTATTATTATTATTATGGTTATTATTATTATTATTATTATTATTATTATTATTATTTATGCAATTATGCCTTATTTGACATCAGTCTCTTCCTATGTTTGCTGCTTATTTGTATTTCTTATTATCATTTGTATTTTTACTCTTTGTTGTTATCATATATTGTGATGTGTGAGCTACAGTGTCCAAACAATTTCCCTTGTGGATCAGTAAAGTTTGTCTAAGTCTAACAGATCAAACATTTTGTCTTTTGTCCAGGGAATTATGTGGATTGTGGAACGTTATGTCTGTTTTTACACTTGGCGACGTTTAAATGAAGATGCACAACTTTAAAGTGGTATTATTATTAAATAGAAAAGAATCCATCAATATTCAACACTGACATTCAAACACCAGCCCAACCTGTTTGTAGTAAATTTCAGTTCAAAATGTTGGGTTAGTATTTAATGTCATGTTAGATGTTTTCAATACAACCAAGTGTCGAACTCTCACCGTTCCCTGATACTTAATGCCAAATGAAGATTAATAACTGAAGATGAACACATAATATTTAAAACAGGCCGAACTTGTAGGTGGGTTGGTTTAGACGGTGACTGATATCTGAGAGTCTAACTGTCCAGAGCAACAAGAACAGAGTCTACTTCTGCCAACAAAAGGCCACTGAGACTAAAAAGAACAAGATTAAGAGATTAAAATTATGTAGAGGTGAATGTTTGGTGTAACTACACACAGATCAGTGATGTGAGTTCCTCTTGAGCAGCTGCAGTTGTTTCCTGCTCTGGTCTCACTCTGAAGGACTCACTGAGGGAGGTTTTTGTACGAGCATAAATCACTGTGTGAACACACCACCGCTATGATAACTCTGACAGTAATAAACTGCTGCATCTTCAGCCTGAGCTCCAGTGATGGTCAAAGAGAAGTCACTGTGGCTCCCACTGCCATTGAACCGAGATGGAGTTTCTGACACACGTTGTGTAGCATATTTTATCCAGGGCATTGGAGACTGACCAGGTTTCTGCTGATACCAGAATGCAGCCCAGTCCCCATCATCATATCTATAAACATCCCTGTTAGTTTTACATGTGAGAGTGACTGTGCATCCTGGAGTAAACATCTGGACTGGAGGCTGAGTGACTGTGACCTGACCACTGCATCCTGTAAAAAACAATCTACATTTAAGAGAAGAAACACAGAGAGAAAAGGCAGCGTGTTGTGTTCAATGTCACTGAGAGTGGAACCTGTGAAGCAGCAGCAGGCCAGTGTCCAGATGAGGATGGTGCAGCCCAGAGCCATGGTGCGTTCACTGACACATGTGAGTCCTGCAGTCTTCAGCTCACTATAAAACTCAGGAAGGATCAGCTGACCATGTGACCCTCCTCTCTATGGAAATACTGTCTCTGTGCTCAACTCTACACTGAACCCACATGTATTAATCCTACTGGAATCATTTGAAACACACACACGTCAACACCACTTTTTTGCCGGACATAAGTATAGTATGGAGTATGAAGCAGTCACACTCGTCACATCAGTAACCAAAAGTACTGCACCTTAAAGCCGACATCAGCACTTCACTGTATTATTAAACTTACTCCTGTAGCTCTGTACCCGATTCATGTCAAAGGTATTGGAATAAAAACAACAACAAACTGTAACTAATTATTCTATTATACAAAACATCACATCACGTTTTTTGATAAACATCGACTTTAATGCACGAAAAATAAAACATGTTTGGAAAAAATACTCACAAATTACACCAAGTTATATGAATGTTAGAAATGATAAAATAAAAAGAATATATTTATAAATTAATTATCTTCCTGTTTTCAATTGTTCAAAGTTGAATATGGACAGGTTTCATAAATGATTATATAACATTAGAAATAGTAAATCCTGAGTGAATGTTGTGAGTGAAGTGAGAGCAGTGTGTGGAGGAGAACAGAGCAGAGGTTTTTGTACGGCCTCTTCATGACTTTGTATCACTGTGGTGGACGTTCGGAGGAGGAACACAACTCATCATTCACAGTAAGTAATCTTCTCCATTTTTGATTTTAACTCTAGATATTATGACATAAATATTATATAACATGCTGCTTTGAGGTTAAGTTTTGATTTTTTTTTGTTTTATTCGCCAAAATGTTTGGGAAAATCTGAATCTTAAATTGGTTTGTAAGAAAAAGTAAGAATATTGATGTAGAATAATTAAACATCTTTGTACTACTTTTTAAAATTTTGTATATTTTCGCTAATATCTCTTTATTACTCCGTCTATAACTATAAAAATATGTTAAAACAGAGAATTATTCACTGCACGTTTACGATAAAATCTAGTTTAAAGGAAGTGAAACAAACAGCTGTCATGTTTCCACCAAAATACATCTTAAAACTTCATAATTAAAACAAAGACTTCATCACAGAACATAGTATAATTCTTGTGCTGTTATTCAGGGAGTCTAAAGTACAAGAGACAAAGGTGAAAAAAGGAGCATTTCAAACATTGTAATTCTATGAGACAATGAAGCTGATCGAAATTAATTTTGTTTTTAATAACGTGAAATTCTGTTGCTTTTCCCTCGTTGCTTTAAGATTGTAAATTGTTCTACGCACAAACGTTTTCTTCATCTTTGCCATCGCGTATTGATCAGACCTGTTTGTTATTATGATTAGAAAGTTAAAACATTTTGCTTTCTGAGTACCACCAGATCTAAACCCACTAAACCAGGACTACATTAAAACTTGCTCAACCCAACAAACACATTAGAATTGACCCCTGTCCCTCCAGTGGACCCTGCACCACAGTTTGAGAAGCATTTGTCCACAGAACTAAATTCATGTAAACTAATGTCAACAGTTGAAACGTTACAGATGATCCTTAAGACATGTGGTGAGTATGTGCCCTGTTGTGTCCAGGTGGTCCGGTGCCCCCCCCCTCTGTCTCGCTCCTGGGCCCCTCTCTGCAGCAGCTCTCTGGGGGGAGGCTCTCTCTGCTCTGCCTGCTCAGCGCCTACTCTCCACAGGGCGCCAGTGTGAGCTGGGAGGTGGACGGACAGGAGCTCACAGACACAGGTACACGAGACTAAAACTGTGCACGAGTCAGATACCGAATGGGACTAAACTGGTGAAAGAAAGAGGAGATTTACTTTATCTCCAGATATTTTTACTCAGATACAAGTAAATGGTGCACTGGGATAAATTTACAGTGCATTTTTATTATTTCTGTAAAAAAGAGAGGTGTGTTTTAATTGTGATTAATAATAGCACATTCTGTATTTGTTTTCAAAATATATACATTTTATTTATAGCTTGAGAACTAAACAGGAAGAAATAAAATAAATGTATTGAATGTTTCCATTAAATTACCAAATAACATAAAAATAAAAATAAGTATTGAATGCAGTCTGAAATTTGTAGTGACAAGGTGACATCAATAATCAAAACAAATCAATCAAAAATGTATATTGTGTATGTCATTTTGCCAAACCAGCATGAAAAATGATGACCATGGCCATAGACATTTATAGTTTAAAACAAAATACTGTATCTTTTGAATGAGAAAGTCCTCAAAATGTTACAAAGAAAAAAATACCCATGAACTGATATATTCAGACAGTCCTTAGTGTTGTCTTTGAAATGCTTCTGCATAGAGGACACTTGTTCATGATTTCCTTGCTGAATAAGCCGTGCTTAAACTGTGCTCCTCACAGGGGCGGCTCAGAGCAGTGTGGAGCAGGAGAAGAGCGGCCTGTACAGCAGCAGCAGCCTCCTGAGCCTGACTGAGGACAGCTGGAGTCAGGGACAGCTGTTCTCCTGCAGGGTGCACCACCACGGACACACCCAGGTCCAGTCACTGCAGAGGAGCCAGTGCTTAGAGCTGCAGGGGCCCTGAACATGGAGCCCACCCACAACTGCAAGAAGAGTTAGATGTAGAGTGTGGCTTTTGGTCAGAGCAGGAGGGCGAATAAAGCTTGTGTTACATGAGAAGAAGTGGTCTGTCTTTTGTCCTATGAGCTGCGAGAAATGTGATGTGTTTCATTTTAATTAAGATTTGTGGAGTAACATTTCCACAAATATTCAGTAAAAAAGAAAAAAAAAACACAAGAGCAAATTGGAACTGTTCATTTTAAGATGTATGTATATGTTTGTAATATACTTAGCGCTCACATGGGAAGGGAACATTTGAATTAGGTCAAAAATGAACAATGGGAAAAATCAGATATTTTAACATTAATACCAAGAGCTTATGTCACAATGTTTGTATTTCAAAACTGTTGTCTGTACCTTTCAAATGTCATTGCTGCAGTAGATTAATGCACATATAAGCAAATATATGAAAAGTATGTCATGGGAAATGTCCTCTGGAGTTTAATATAACCTGTCCCAGCCTCAGGTGAATAAATAAATAAAAAATAATAACAAACTGTTCATTTAAGTATGTAATAATGCATTACTGCTCACATGAAAAATGAGAAATTTAATAAATTGAGGTTATGTTTGAACATTTGTATTTATATATAATGGGTGTGAATATCATATTTTCTTAATGCATTAGATTAATGCACATTTAAGTGAATTATGAGGAATACAAAGAAATAAAATAATCTATAAGTGAATACTTGGTGTAACTACACACAGATCAGTGATGTGAGTTCCTCTTGAGCAGCTGCAGTTGTTTCCTGCTCTGGTCTCACTCTGAAGGACTCACTGAGGGAGGTTTTTGTACGAGCATAAATCACTGTGTGAACACATCTTCACTATCAATTTCATGATAACTCTGACAGTAATAAACTGCTGCATCTTCAGCCTGAGCTCCAGTGATGGTCAAAGAGAAGTCACTGTGGCTCCCACTGCCACTGAACCGAGATGGAGTTTCTGACAGACGCTGTGTAGCTAATTTTATCCAGAGCTTTGGAGACTGACCAGTTTTCTGCTGATACCAGTGCATGTAATTGTTGTTATAAACATCCCTGTTGCTTTTACATGTGAGAGTGACTGTGGATCCTGGAGTAAACATCTGGACTGGAGGCTGAGTGACTGTGACCTGACCACTGCATCCTGTAAATAACAATCTACATTTAAGAGAAGAAACACAGAGAGAAAAGGCAGCGTGTTTTGTTCAATGTCACTGAGAGTGGAACCTGTGAAGCAGCAGCAGGCCAGTGTCCAGATGAGGATGGTGCAGCCCAGAGCCATGGTGCGTTCACTGACACATGTGAGTTCTGCAGTTTTCAGCTCACTATAAAACTCAGGAAGGATCAGCTGACCATGTGACCCTCCTCTCTATGGAAATACTGTCTCTGTGCTCAACTCTACACTGAACCCACATGTATTAATCCTACTGGAATCATTTGAAACACACACACGTCAACACCACTTTTTTGCTGGACATAAGTATAGTATGAAGTATGAAGCAGTCACACTCGTCACATCAGTAACCAAAAGTACTGCACCTTAAAGCCGACATCAGCACTTCACTGTATTATTAAACTTACTCCTGTAGCTCTGTACCCGATTCATGTCAAAGGTATTGGAATAAAAACAACAACAAACTGTAACTAATTATTCTATTATACAAAATATCACATCACGTTTTTTGATTCACAGTGAGTTTAATGCACAAAAAATAAAACATGTCTCTATAATACACCAAGTAATATTAGTGCCAGAAAATACATATAAAATAAATACAAATAAATAATGTTAAAATTTCTTAATGTTTTAATTGTTCAAAGTTGAATGTGGACAGTTTTCATAAATGGATTATATAACATTAGAAATAGTAAATCCTGAGTGAATGTTGTGAGTGAAGTGAGAGCAGTGTGTGGAGGAGAACAGAGCAGAGGTTTTTGTACGGCCTCTTCATGACTTTGTATCACTGTGGTGGACGTTCGGAGGAGGAACACAACTCATCGTGGACTGTGAGTACTTTTTACTTTATACTTTATCAGGACTACTTTATTTCTGATATTTTAGCAGGATTTCTGTCATTTATTATGAATTGGTCATATTTTTATATAATTTTTTGCTATTGTTGTGTAGATGAAAGTTAAAGAAACAGCGCTCTAAAAATACTGAGTGTAAAAGTTTAGTTTTGCTTCAGTCTTTAAAAATATTCTTCTAGATATTCTTCAAAATGACACAAAAACAAATTTTGGTCAGAAAAATTTTATGAAAATACACCAAATGATCTTAAACAAGGCATTTATTATTCTATAAATATGTTTTTTTTATTATTAGTTATAAAACATTTTCTAGATGTGTATTTATTTAGTATTGGTGTCGCAACCGATTTTCTGATTACCTTTTCATTTTGAGTTCAGATACTAATCTAAAATGAAATGGCCCTCCTGTAAAAATAGAGTCCATTTAGTAGGAAATGTAGAGCTAAATGTGCTTAAAACAACACTCATGTAATTCTAAGTAAAAATATTTAAATAAAATCTGAAAAATTATGTATAGAAATGCTTTAATGAGTTAAAATTCTACGTTACTTATAACAGTTTTTATGAGTATTATAGCAGTTTTCCACAGTTGGTTGATCAGACTTACAGTGAACAGGAAGTGAAAGACACAGATGTAAATGTGTCTCGTCTTCATCGTTTTGTGCAGCGACTGTTTTCTGATGTGTTGCTTTGACACTGTTGTGCTGCCCCCTGTCTGTGTGCAGTGGGAGTACAGAAGCCCGCCCTGACCGTCCTGCCCCCGTCCAGAGAGGAGCTGCAGAGGGGCAGTGCCACGCTGCTGTGTGTGGCCAGCGGGGGCTTCCCCTCTGATTGGACGCTGGGCTGGAGAGTGGGCGGGGCCTCCACAGAGGGGTCCAACAGCCCGGGGGTCGTGAGAGGGGACGGCCTCTACAGCCACATCAGCGTCCTGAGGCTGTCCACAGAGCAGTGGAGAGACACATCAGTGAGCTGTGAGGCCCATCGGAGTGGACAGAGCCCAGTCACTCAGAGCCTGGAGTCACTGTCCTGCTCCCAGTGAGACACACCCACATGAGGACACACTTCACCTGCTCTATGGGACACTCCCTGGGTTGGAGCTGATGGAGGCCTCAGGGATAAACATGTGACTATGCAGCTTCATCTGACTGTGTTTTGTGCTAATAAAGCTTGTGCTGATCAAAACATTTTGTCTTTTGTCCAATGTGGAGTATGAAACATGAAACATAATAGTTATTTAGCTTCAATAATACAAGGTTGAGATGTACAATTCACATGTCCAGTGTGTGCCTTTGAGGATCTAAGCTCTGGTGGACCATTCTAACATGTTAAAATGCTCATATTTCAGTTAATCAGTGTATTGAGCACCAGTGTAGTGCACTCCAATGGACCTCTGCTCCATCTGTGTTTTCATATGTGGACCAAGAAAAGTTTCGACATGCTTGATTGATAAGAATATAGGGTCAACCAACTTTTCATTTTAACATCATAACTTAAAATGGCCATTCATCTTATCACTTAAAGAAACCAGTCTGTCTGAACTATGATATGTTATACTAAAAGGAAACTCAGGAACATAATTACATGAAGGTTAAAAATAAAAGTCACAACAATGTAATAATAAAATCACTAAAATGTGAATACTTGGTGTAACTACACACAGATCAGTGATGTGAGTTCCTCTTGAGCAGCTGCAGTTGTTTCCTGCTCTGGTCTCACTCTGAAGGACTCACTGAGAGAGGTTTTTGTACGAGCATAAATCACTGTGTGAACAGCCACGGGTTGTTATGTAAACTCTGACAGTAATAAACTGCTGCATCTTCAGCCTGAGCTCCAGTGATGGTCAAAGAGAAGTCACTGTGGCTCCCACTGCCACTGAACCGAGATGGAGTTTCTGACACACGTTGTGTCGCTAATTTTATCAGGAGGTTTGGAGTCTGACCAGGTTTCTGCTGATACCAGTGCATGTAATTATTACCATGAACATCCCTGTTGCTTTTACATGTGAGAGTGACTGTGGATCCTGGAGTAAACATCTGGACTGGAGGCTGAGTGACTGTGACCTGACCACTGCATCCTGTAAAAAACAATCTACATTTAAGAGAAGAAACACAGAGCGAAAAGGCAGCGTGTTGTGTTCAATGTCACTGAGAGTGGAACCTGTGAAGCAGCAGCAGGCCAGTGTCCAGATGAGGATGGTGCAGCCCAGAGCCATGGTGCGTTCACTGACACATGTGAGTCCTGCAGTCTTCAGCTCACTATAAAACTCAGGAAGGATCAGCTGACCATGTGACCTTTAACCTGCTTGTGCATTTGAAAGCAGGAACATCATTTGCATAAACCCGTCCAAGGGAAACAGAAGATGACTTGGCTAAATTAAGCACCACTCATATCCTCACACCTCCTATGTTGGTTTGCATTAGGTTTTAACATGCAGAATTACGCGTTTTTCAAACTGAAGTGTTGTATGTGTTGACAGCTCTTACGTATAGCTCCCTCTTTTGATTCATATTAACAAAAAGTCTGTAAGTGTAAGTTGGAATAGCCCCTACTAACATTGCGACCAGAAGGACTGAATATGACATCATGTTTGTGGAGCAGAGATTTTCATGCTTTGTCACCCTAGTCTAAAACATGACTGTACTGTTTGAAACAATCTGTACTGAAAATATGTAAAACCAACTGTTGACCTTTTTTTAAAATCTAGGCAAGGAATTAAAAGTGCGAGAGAGATTTTTCCCGCTCTGCTCTTCCAAACCTTAAATGAATGAACTATGGATTTGCAGGACATTTGCTGATTGGATTAGGTATAGCCCTGTTTTTTTTCCCGGACAATTCGGATTACTGCGGCATCTGTTTGGGTAACCGAAAGCACTGGGACTACAGGCATAGCTGCGAGAACTCAAACTTGTGACAATGGGCCGGGTTTGTGGTCATTGAGCGCTGGTGGATGGACATGGTGGCTTTAAATCGCAATATTGGATACCATCTTGGAGAAAACTCAAAGCTTTGCAAAAAGGAATGGACTTGAGACCAATATATGGACAAAAGAGTAGTTGTGGAAATTGAAAAGCACCTGCTCACTCTAAACCCAAACAACAGGAATCTTATCTCATTGGCCCTCCTCACCCAGCAAAGGCCTCAAGGCTGCTGCTGGAACAAACAACTTCCCCTGGACATGGCATGAACATGGCAGGGAGACGCTCTTGCATTACTTCCCCCACTCAAACATACACCTTGGGCTGTTGACTCTGTCTGGGTTGTCTTCATGGCAGCTGGGTTTGGGTGCCAGTCGGAGTGAGTCTCTTGTATCCCACGCCTTCATTGTTGTACTGTTCTTGTATTGCTTGTAACTCCACCCTCCACTCCACTCCCTTTGCAAGTTATCATGTTGTACTGTGTTTGATTATTTACTTATGTTGTGGAGGTATTTTTTTGTCCTGGCCTCACACTATGCTCTCCACACAGGGGCAAGGTCTGGAGTTTGGAGGGTTTTTTCTCCTCTTCCTCTCCTCATGTTTTATGCTGTATTGCTTTTCTTGCTAGTGCACCTGTGATAGGCTGCGATACCTAAAAAGACGACCCTGCTCACAGTCTGAATGCCTATTTGTCTAGGTATTTTTGCACAATAAACCCCCCGTAATTTAATAAATGTACAGTAGATCTGTTTAAGAGGATATTGTAGATTTTTTTTTTTAACCTTTATTTACCCAGGAAAGTCCCATTGAGATTACTAATCTCTTTTTCAAGGGAGTCCTGAGTCCTTTTTCAAGATTATTTGAAGTAGAGCAATGACCCCCAACCAAAAATTAACATAGTGCACCTTTAATTATTTAAATTAATTATTGCTTACATAACCCAACAAAGACTAAAATGTGCACCAATAGATTTCAGCCACAGCCCCACGTTTGACAAACATGTATCTATTGAACTTAAATAATTTAAACTAATTTCAACAATTGAAATATTATCATTACCACATCTCATGTGTTTTTGCCCTGTTGTGTCCAGGTGGTCCAGTGCGCCCCCCCTCTGTCTCGCTCCTGAGCCCCTCTCTGCAGCAGCTCTCTGGGGGGAGGCTCTCTCTGCTCTGCCTGCTCAGCGCCTACTCTCCACAGGGCGCCAGTGTGAGCTGGGAGGTGGACGGACAGGAGCTCACAGACACAGGTACACGAGACTAAAACTGTGCACGAGTCAGATACCGAATGGGACTAAACTGGTGAAAGAAAGAGGAGATTTACTTTATCTCCAGATATTTTTACTCAGATACAAGTAAATGGTGCACTGGGATAAATTTACAGTGCATTTTAATTATTTCTGTAAAAAAGAGAGGTGTGTTTGAATTGTGATTAATAATAGCACATTCTGTATTTGTTTTCAAAATATATACTTTTTATTTATAGCTTGAAAACTAAACAGGAGGAAATAAAATAAATGTATTGAATGTTTCTACTAAATTACCAAATAACATATTAATTAAAATTAGTATTGAATGCAGTCTGAAATTTGTAGTGACAAGTTGACGTCAATAACCAAAACAAATCAATCAAAAATGTATATTGTGTATGTCATTTTGCCAAACCAGCAAGAAAAATGATGACCATGGCCATAGAGATTTACAGTTTAAAACAAAATACTGTATCTTTTGAATGAGAAAGTCCTCAAAATGTTAGAAAGAAGCAAATACCCATGAACTGATATATTCAAATAGTCCTCAGTGTTGTCTTTGAAATGCTTCTGCATAGAGGACACTCGTTCATGATTTCCTTGCTGAATTAGCCGTGCTTAAACTGTGCTCCTCACAGGGGCGGCTCAGAGCAGTGTGGAGCAGGAGAAGAGCGGCCTGTACAGCAGCAGCAGCCTCCTGAGCCTGACTGAGGACAGCTGGAGTCAGGGACAGCTGTTCTCCTGCAGGGTGCACCACCACGGACACACCCAGGTCCAGTCACTGCAGAGGAGCCAGTGCTTAGAGCTGCAGGGGCCCTGAACATGGAGCCCACCCACAACTGCAAGAAGAGTTAGATGTAGAGTGTGGCTTTTGGTCAGAGCAGGAGGGCGAATAAAGCTTGTGTTACATGAGAAGAAGTGGTCTGTCTTTTGTCCTATGAGCCGCGGGAAATGTGATTTGTGGAGTAACATTTCCACAACTATGCAGTAAAAAAGAAAAAAAAAAACACAAGAGCAAATTGGAACTGTTCATTTTCAGATGTATGTATATGTTTGTAATATACTTACCACTCACCTGGGAAGGGAACATTTGAATTAGGTCAAAAATGAACAATGGGAAATATCAGACATTTTAACATTAATACCAAGAGCTTATGTCACAATGTTTATATTTCAAAACTGTCATTGCTGCAGTAGATAAATGCACATATAAGCAAATATATGAAAAGTATGTCATGGGAAATGTCCTCTGGAGTTTAAAATAACCTGTCCCAGCCTCAGGTGAATAAATAAATAAAAAATAATGACAAACTGTTCATTTAAGTATGTAATAATGCATTACTGCTCACATAGAAAATGAGAAATTTTAATTTAAATTGAGTTCATGTTTGAACATTTGTATTCATATATAATGGGTGAGAATATCATATTTTCTTAATGTATTAGATTAATGCACATTTAAGTGAAATATGAGGAATATAAAGAAATAAAATAATCTATAAGTGAATACTTGGTGTAACTACACACAGATCAGTGATGTGAGTTCCTCTTGAGCAGCTGCAGTTGTTTCCTGCTCTGGTCTCACTCTGAAGGACTCACTGAGGGAGGTTTTTGTACGAGCATAAATCACTGTGTGAACACACCTTCATCATCAATGTCATGAAAACTCTGACAGTAATAAACTGCTGCATCTTCAGCCTGAGCTCCAGTGATGGTCAAAGAGAAGTCACTGTGGCTCCCACTGCCACTGAACCGAGATGGAGTTTCTGACACACGTTGTGTAGCATATTTTATCCAGAGCTTTGGAGACTGACCAGGTTTCTGCTGATACCAGAATGCAGCCCAGTCCCCATCATCATATCTATAAACATCTGTGTTAGTTTTACATGTGAGGGTGACTGTGGATCCTGGAGTAAACATCTGGACTGGAGGCTGAGTGACTGTGACCGGACCTGTGAGAGTGACTGTGGATCCTCGAGTAAACATCTGGACTGGAGGCTGAGTGACTGTGACCTGACCACTGCATCCTGTAAAAAACAATCTACATTTAAGAGAAGAAACACAGAGAGAAAAGGCAGCGTGTTGTGTTCAATGTCACTGAGAGTGGAACCTGTGAAGCAGCAGCAGGCCAGTGTCCAGATGAGGATGGTGCAGCCCAGAGCCATGGTGCGTTCACTGACACATGTGAGTCCTGCAGTCTTCAGCTCACTATAAAACTCAGGAAGGATCAGCTGACCATGTGACCCTCCTCTCTATGGAAATACTGTCTCTGTGCTCAACTCTACACTGAACCCACATGTATTAATCCTACTGGAATCATTTGAAACACACACACGTCAACACCACTTTTTTGCCAGACGTAAGTATAGTATGAAGTATGAAGCAGTCACACTCGTCACATCAGTAACCAAAATTACTGCACCTTAAAGCCGACATCAGCACTTCACTGTATTATTAAACTTACTCCTGTAGCTCTGTACCCGATTCATGTCAAAGGTATTGGAATAAAAACAACAACAAACTGTAACTAATTATTCTGTTATACAAAATATCACATTTTTTGATTCACACTGAGTTTAATGCATAGAAACTAAAACATGTTTGGAAATAATAGTCACCAATTACACCAAGTTATATGAATGTTAGAAATTATTAAAAAAAAAAAAAGAATATATTTTTAAATAAATTATCTTACTGTTTTCAATTGCAAGTTGAATGTGGACAGGTTTCATAAATGGATTACATAACATTAGAAATAGTAAATCCTGAGTGAATGTTGTGAGTGAAGTGAGAGCAGTGTGTGGAGGAGAACAGAGCAGAGGTTTTTGTACGGCCTCTTCATGACTTTGTATCACTGTGGTACACGTTCGGAGGAGGAACACAACTCATCGTGGACTGTGAGTACTTTTTACTTTATACATTATCAGGACTACTTTATTTCTGGTATTTTAGCAGGATTTCTGTCATTTATTATGAATTGGTCATATTTTTATATGATTTTTTGCTATTGTTGTGTGGATGAAAGTTAAATAAACAGCGCTCTCAAAATACTGAGTGTAAAAGTTCAGTTTTGCTTCAGTCTTTCAAAATATTCTTCTAGATATTCTTCAAAATGACACTAAAACAAATATTGGTCAGAAAAATGTTATGAAAATATACCAAATGATATTAAACAGGGCATTTATTATTCTATAAATATATGTTTTTTCTTATAAATCATCAAAATATACTAGATGTGTATTTATTTAGTATTGATGTTGCAACCGATTTTCTGTTTACTTTTTCATTTTGAGTTCAGATACTAATCTAAAATGAAATGGCCCTCCTGTAACACCAGAGTCCCTTTAGTAGGAAATGTAGAGCTAAATGTGCTTAAAACAACACTCATGTAATTCTAAGTAAAAATATTTAAATACAATCTGAAAAATTATGTATAGAAATGCTTTAATGAGTTAAAATTCTACGTTACTTATAACAGTTTTTATGAGTATTATAGCAGTTTTCCACAGTTGGTTGATCAGTCTTACAGTGAACAGGAAGTGAAAGACACAGATGTAAATGTGTCTGGTCTTCATCGTTTTGTGCAGCGACTGTTTTCTGATGTGTTTCTTTGACACTGTTGTGCTGCCCCCTGTCTGTGTGCAGTGGGAGTACAGAAGCCCGCCCTGACCGTCCTGCCCCCGTCCAGAGAGGAGCTGCAGAGGGGCAGTGCCACGCTGCTGTGTGTGGCCAGCGGGGGCTTCCCCTCTGATTGGACGCTGGGCTGGAGAGTGGGCGGGGCCTCCACAGAGGGGTCCCACAGCCCGGGGGTCGTGAGAGGGGACGGCCTCTACAGCCACATCAGCGTCCTGAGGCTGTCCACAGAGCAGTGGAGAGACACATCAGTGAGCTGTGAGGCCCATCGGAGTGGACAGAGCCCAGTCACTCAGAGCCTGGAGTCACTGTCCTGCTCCCAGTGAGACACACCCACATGAGGACACACTTCACCTGCTCTATGGGACACTCCCTGGGTTTGACTGAGCTGATGGAGGCCTCAGGGATAAACATGTGACTATGCAGCTTCATCTGACTGTGTTTTGTGCTAATAAAGCTTGTGCTGATCAAAACATTTTGGCTATTGTCCAATGTGGAGTATGAAACATGAAACAATAGTTATTTAGCTTCAATAATACAAGGTTGAGATGTACAATTCACATGTCCAGTGTGTGCCTTTGAGGATCTAAACTCTGGTGGACCATTCTAACATGTTAAAATGCTCATATTTCAGTTAATCACTGTATTGAGCACCAGTGTAGGGCACTCCAATGGACCTCTGCTCCATCTGTGTTTTAACATGTGGACCTAGATGAAAAATGTTTCGACATGCTTGATTGATAAGAATATAGAGTCAACCAACTTTTCTTTAACCTGCTTGTGCATTTGGAAACAGAAACATAATTTGCATCCATCTGCCCAAGGGAAACAGAAGGTGATTATGGCTAAATTAAGTACAACTCATCTCTTGAAATATGGCAGTTTTCTAAAATGATTTGCATCAGGTTTCAACATGAGGAAAGAGTAATAGATTTTCAAACTGACTTGTCGTCTTTTTGTTGGCAGCTCTTACAGTACAGCGCCCCCTTTTGACGTAATGTATCTATGACACATCAGTAGTTCATGTTGGAATAGGACCTACTAACACTGAACAGAAGGAATAAATATGACATTATGTTTGTGGAGAAATAATGAGAAGATGCTTTTGTTTTGATTTTTTATTTTAATTAATAAAAAGATTTATTTTCAATGAAGATTTGTTTGAAATTGAAGTTGTATCGAAACAAAACAACAGGACTATTAGCAAAGGATTCACTGTGTTCAATCATTATTTAATCTTTGCACCGTTTCTCTTTACCACCTCTTGTATAAAGTGGAGAGATATTTCTATTACTATAGTTATGTATATTATCACTCATAATAAGTTGGACTTTTTGATTTTAAATGAAACATGGCACTCTCAAGAAGATGGCTCCACTTTGATTGAAGCAACCCCCCCGACTACGCATTCCTCCATAAGTCTAGACTGACTGACAAGGGAGGGGGGGTTGCTGCTATTTTTACTAAGAAACTTAAATGTACTCGTTGTTCTCATGATGATTTTACTTCCTTTGAGCACCTGTCTTTTATTTTATCATGCAAAGATCCTGTGTTTGTTTTAGTTATTTATAGACCACCCAAACCCAATAATGTTTTTATTCAAGAATTTTCTGATCTTTTATCCCAGTGTATGGCCCTGGTTAATAAAGTATTGATTTTAGGAGATTTTAATATACACGTGTGCTGCCCCACTAACCCTCTTAGCTCTGATTTTATTGAACTCATTGATTCTTTTAACTTAACTCAAATAGTAAACTTTCCTACGCACTCAAAGGGCCATAAACTGGACCTGGTTCTAACTCTTGGTCTCAGTCTGGACGACCTCTGTACTCAGGATATCTGTGTGTTGGATCACAAAGCAATTTTATTTGATGTTGTTTTAGCCCCACAGTTTCTTAATCATAGTTTACCTTCTTATTCCCGTATTTTAACTTCTCCTCTGCTTTTAGGTTTTCTCAGCTTTTTACCTCAGCTTCTTTAACTGCTTTTAACCCAAATTTTAGTCTAGAAGAGCATCTCTCTGCCTTTTATCAAACCTCAAAGTCAATTTTAGATATAGTTGCTCCTTTTAAAGAGAGAAAGCACAACAGAGCTCCACAGCCCTGGTTGAACGAACATACCCACGCACTGAAGAGAATCTGCAGACAATATGAAAGAAAATGGAAAAAGTTTGGGCTAACTGCTTTTTATCTCTCTTGGAAAGAATCACTGAAAAGTTACCAACAAGCAGTTAAACAAGCTAGAGCGTCTTTTTATTCAAATATTATTACAAACAATAAATGAAATCCTAGAGTTTTATAAAAAGTTTTAGAATCTCTCACTAACCCCAAGCCATGTACTTTTAGTAACCCCTCTACCGACCTTTGTGACCAGTTTTCAAACCACTTTGTAAATAAGGTCAATGACATTAGAAGACAAATACCTTCCACAACCCACACCATTTCTGTTCCCAGTTTTAATTGTTTTACTCATTTTATTCCTTTATCTCTTTCTTCTTTAGCTGATATTTTATCACACATGAAAACAACCACGTGCAGTCTTGATGTCATACCCACCAAATTCCTCAAAGATGTTTTTAGTGTGGTTGGACCCAGTAATTTAGCCATTATCACCCAGTCACTGGCAGAAGGAATTGCCCCTTCTTGTTTTAAACACGCTGTGGTTCAACCTCTTTTAAAGAAACCAAATTTAAACACCTCCAATTTTAACCATTTTAGACCAATTTCAAAGCTTCCCTTTTTATCCAAAGTTTTGGAGAAAGTTGTTTGTGCACAGATTTTAGATTTTATGAAGGATGACAACATCTTTGAGAAATTTCAATCCGGTTTTAGATCACTTCACAGCACCGAAACAGCCCTCCTCAAAGTCTCTAATGACCTGCTTGTAGCCGCCGACAGAGGAGAGAGCTCAATTTGAATTCTTTTAGATTTAAGTGCTGCTTTCGACACTATTGACCACATGATTTTAACTGACCGTCTTAAAACCCGGGTTGGCATCAGGGACACTGCACTTGATTGGTTTTATTCCCATCTTTTAGACAGAACCTTTGCGGTCACCATAGGTCATTTTACTTCCTCCTCAGCCCCCATTACCTGTGGTGTTCCGCAAGGTTCAATTTTAGATCCCATTTTATTTTCTATTTATATGCTCCCCCGAGGACTCGCTATAGCCCGCCATAACGTGTCCTTTCATTGCTATGCTGATGACACACAGATATACCTCCCGCTGAGACCAAATGATACTGGAAGTCTAGCTGCTGTGTTAGAGTGTTTTAACGATGTGAACAGTTGGATGGCACAAAACTTTCTTCAGTTAAACAGTTCAAAATCAGAAATAATCTTGATCAACCCTCCTCAATCCACCGCCCATATCCAAAACAGCCTCGGTCCACTCTCCTCCAACATCTCCCCGACAGCCAGAAACTTAGGTGTTACATTCGATTCAGATCTCAACTCCCACCTCCATATCAAAAAAGTCACCCAGTCATGTTTCTTTCATCTCCGCACCATCAGTAAAATCAAACCCGTCCTCTCCCGCCCTGATCTGGAAAAAGTAATCAATGCCCTCATCTTCTCCCGTCTTGACTACTGCAACTCCCTCCTCTCCGGTCTCCATAGCAAATCTCTCTCCCGCCTCCAACTTGTTCAAAACGCAGCAGCTAAACTTCTCACTGGTTTTAACAGACAACATCACATCACTTCTGTTTTAGCCTCACTTCACTGGCTCCCTGTGCGTTTTAGAATTGATTTTAAGATTTTACTGATTCCTTTTAAAGCTCTTTTAGGCCTGGTGCCAAGTTATATTTCAGAGTTACTAACTCCCTCTGAGCCTCCCCGCAGCCTTAGATCCTCAGGCAGGTCCCTGTTAACTGTCCCAAAGTCGAGCCCCTCGACTTTGGAACGACCTGACTGAGGAGATAAGGCACAATCGCTAACATCTTTTAAATCACTTCTTAAAACACACTTTTATAGACTTGTATTTTTATAAATTTTAGTCTAATCTTTTATTTTAAATTATTTTTATTGTGTCTGTGATGTCGTCTCTTTCATTTATTATGTTGTTTTTACACAATGTTTGTAGCTTCCTGTAGCTTTAGCCTTTAAATTCCTTTGCACATAATTTTACTTTTTTTTAAATGATTTTATAATGTTGACTGTGATGTCTTCTTTTATAATATGTTGTTACATTCTCAGCCTCTCTTAGCCGTCTCTAATCCTGCATAATTCTGCCTCTAAATGTATGTATACGATTCTATTTGTTTTATTGTGCTTGTTTTAATGTCTTGCTGATGTTCAGCACTTTGTAAACTGTTTTTAAAGATGCTATATAAATAAAGATGTATTATTATTATTATTATTATTATTATTATTATTATTATTATTATTATTATTATTATTATTATTATTTATGTAATTATGCCTTATTTGACACCAGTCTCTTCCGATGTTTGTTGCTTATTTGTATTTATTATTATCATTTATATTTTTACTCTTTGTTATTATAATATATTGTGATGTGTGAGCTACAGTGTCCAAACAATTTCCCTTGTGGATCAGTAAAGTTTGTCTAAGTCTAACAGATCAAACACTTTGTCTTTTGTCCAGGGAATTATGTGGAGTGTGGAACGTGATGTCTGTATTTACACTTGGCGACTTTTAAATGAAGATGCACAACTTTAAAGTGGTATTATTATTAAATAGAAAAGAATCCATCAATATTCAACACTGACATTCAAACACCAGCCCAACCTGTTTGTAGTAAAATTCAGTTCAAAATGTTGGGTTAGTATTTAATGTCATGTTAGATGTTTTCAATACAACAAAGTGTCGAACTCTCACCGTTCCCTGCTACTTAATCCCAAATGAAGATTAATAAATAAAGATGAACACATAATATTTAAAACAGGCCGAACTTGTAGGTGTGTTGGTTTAGACGCTGACTGTTATCTGAGAGTCTAACTGTCCAGAGCAACAAGAACAGAGTCTACTTCTGCCAACAAAAGGCCACTGAGACTAAAAAGAACAAGATTAAAAGATTAAAATTATGTAGAGGTGAATGTTTGGTGAAACTACAGACAGATCAGTGATGTGAGTTCCTCTTGAGCAGCTGCAGTTGTTTCCTGCTCTGGTCTCACTCTGAAGGACTCACTGAGGGAGGTTTTTGTACGAGCATAAATCACTGTGTGAACAGCCATGGGTTGTCATGTAAACTCTTACAGTAATAAACTGCTGCATCTTCAGCCTGAGCTCCAGTGATGGTCAAAGAGAAGTCACTGTGGCTCCCACTGCCACTGAACCGAGATGGAGTTTCTGACACACGTTGATTTGCCAAATATATCAGGGCCTTTGGAGTCTGACCAGGTTTCTGCTGATACCAGTACATGCGATTATTGCTATAAACATTTGTGTTAGTTTTACATGTGAGAGTGACTGTGGATCCTGGAGTAAACATCTGGACTAGAGGCTGAGTGACTGTGACCTGACCACTGCATCCTGTAAAAAACAATCTACATTTAAGAGAAGAAACACAGAGAGAAAAGGCAGCGTGTTGTGTTCAATGTCACTGAGAGTGGAACCTGTGAAGCAGCAGCAGGCCAGTGTCCAGATGAGGATGGTGCAGCCCAGAGCCATGGTGCGTTCACTGACACATGTGAGTCCTGTAGTCTTCAGCTCACTATAAAACTCAGGAAGGATCAGCTGAGCATGTGACCTTTAACCTGCTTGTGCATTTGGAAACAGAAACATAATTTGCATCCATCTGCCCAAGGGAAACAGAAGGTGATTATGGCTAAATTAAGTTCAACTCATCTCTTGAAATATGGCAGTTTTCTAAAATGATTTGCATCAGGGTTCAACATGAGGAAAGAGTAAAAGGTTTTCAAACTGACTTGTCGTCTTTGTGTTGGCAGCTCTTACAGTACAGCGCCCCCTTTTGACATAATGTGTCTATGACACGTCAGTAGTGCATGTTGGAATAGGACCTACTAACACTGAACAGAAGGAAAAAATATGACATTATGTTTGTGGAGAAATAATGAGAAGATTCTTTTGTTTGGATTTATCATTTGACCTAATAAAAAGATTTATTTTCAATGAGGATTTGTCTGAAATTAAAGTTGTATCTAAAAAAAAATACAGGACTGTTAGCAAAGGATTCACTGTGTTCAATCATTATTTAATCTTTGCACCGTTTCTCTTTACCACCTCTAGTATAAACTGGAGAGATATTTCTATTACTATAGTTCTGTATATATTTCTACTAAATTACCAAATAACATAATAATAAAAATAAGAAAATGACACAAAAACAAATATTGGTCAGAAAAATGTTATTAAAATATACCAAATGATATTAAACAGGGCATTTATTGTTCTATAAATATATGTTTTTTTGTTATTAATTATAAAAATATACTAGATGTGTATTTATTTAGTATTGATGTTGCAACCGATTTTCTGATTACTTTTTCAGTTTGAGTTCAGATACTAATCTAAAATAAAATGGCCCTCCTGTAACACTAGAGTCCATTTAGTAGGAAATGTAGAGCTAAATGTGCTTAAAACAACACTCATGTAATTCTACTTAAAAATATTTAAATAAAATCTGAAAAATTATGTATAGAAATGCTTTAATGAGTTAAAATTCTACGTTACTTATAACAGTTTTATGAGTATTATAGCAGTTTTCCACAGTTGGTTGATCAGACTTGTGAACAGTGAACAGGAAGTGAAAGACACAGATGTAAATGTCTCTCGTCTTCGTTTTGTGCAGCGGCTGTTTTCTGATGTGTTGCTTTGACACTGTTGTGCTGCCCCCTGTCTGTGTGCAGTGGGAGTACAGAAGCCCGCCCTGACCGTCCTGCCCCCGTCCAGAGAGGAGCTGCAGAGGGGCAGTGCCACGCTGCTGTGTGTGGCCAGCGGGGGCTTCCCCTCTGATTGGACGCTGGGCTGGAGAGCCTCCACAGAGGGGTCCCACAGCCCGGGGGTCGTGAGAGGGGACGGCCTCTACAGCCACATCAGCGTCCTGAGGCTGTCCACAGAGCAGTGGAGAGACACATCAGTGAGCTGTGAGGCCCATCGGAGTGGACAGAGCCCAGTCACTCAGAGCCTGGAGTCACTGTCCTGCTCCCAGTGAGACACACCCACATGAGGACACACTTCACCTGCTCTATGGGACACTCCCTGGGTTTGACTGAGCTGATGGAGGCCTCAGGGATAAACATGTGACTATGCAGCTTCATCTGACTGTGTTTTGTGCTAATAAAGCTTGTGCTGATCAAAATATTTTTTCTATTGTCCAATGTGGAGTATGAAACATGAAACATAATAGTTATTTAGCTTCAATAATACAAGGTTGAGAGGTGCAATTCACATGTCCAGTGTGTGCCTTTGAGGATCTAAGCTCTGGTGGACCATTCTAACATGTTAAAATGCACATATTTCAGTTCATCACTGTATTGAGCAGCAGTGTAGGGCACTCCAATGGACCTCTGCTCTGTCTGTGTTTTAATATGTGGACCTAGAAAAGTTTAGACATCCCTGATTGATAAGAATATAGTGTCAACCAACTTTTCATTTTAACTTCATAACTTTGGCCATACCATCTTGTCAAAGCCTGATCCCGTCAGATCTCAGAAGCTCAGCAGGGCCGGGCCTGGTTAGTACTTGGATGGGACCACTGGGAATTCCAGGTGCCTCAATGTGGCGCCAGACACAAAAACTGTCGTTATGTCCTTAGGCAAGGCACATCACCCACATTGCCTCGTATGAAAGTGGTGTGTGCGAGAGTGACGGTGGTGGACAGAGGGGCAGATGGTGCAGATTGGCAGCCTCGCTTCCATCAAACTGCCCCAGGGCGGCTGTGGCTACAATAGTATCTTACCACCACCGGGTATGGAGTCAAAAAATAATGAACTGTAAAGTGCTTTGGGTGTCACGAAAGGCGTTATATAAATGCCATGATTGATTGAGTGAACCTAAAATGGCTTAAAGAAACCAGTCTGTCTGAACTATAATATGTAAACTAAAAGGAACCTAAGCAACATAATTACATGAAGGTTATAAACAGAAGTTTCAACAATGTAATAATAAAATGGCTCAAATTTGAGTTATTGGTCTAACTAAACACAGATATATCAGATCTCAGTATCAGACATTTTAACATTAATACGAAGAGCTTATGTCACAATGTTTATATTTCAAAACTGTTGTCTGTACCTTTCAAATGTCATTGCTGCATTAGATTAATGCACATATAAGAAAATATATGAAAAGTATGTCATGGGAAATGTCCTCTGGAGTTTAATATAACCTGTCCCAGCCTCAGGTGAATAAATAAATAAAAAATAATGACAAACTGTTCATTTAAGTATGTAATAATGCATTACTGCTCACATAGAAAATGAGAAATTTACTAAATTGAGTTTATGTTTGAACATTTGTATTTATATATAATGGGTGCGAATATCATATTTTCTTAATGTATTAGATTAATGCACATTTAAGTGAATTATGAGGAATATAAAGAAATAAAATAATGTATAAGTGAATACTTGGTGTAACTACACACAGATCAGTGATGTGAGTTCCTCTTGAGCAGCTGCAGTTTCCTGCTCTGGTCTCACTCTGAAGGACTCACTGAGGGAGGTTTTTGTACGAGCATAAATCACTGTGTGAACACACCACCGCTATGATAACTCTGACAGTAATAAACTGCTGCATCTTCAGCCTGAGCTCCAGTGATGGTCAAAGAGAAGTCACTGTGGCTCCCACTGCCACTGAACCGAGATGGAGTTTCTGACGCACGTTGATTTGCCCAATATATCCAGAGCTTTGGAGACTGACCAGGTTTCTGCTGATACCAGTACATGTGCCAATCCCCAGAACTATCTACATAAACATCTGTGTTAGTTTTACATGAGAGAGTGACTGTGGATCCTGGAGTAAACATCTGGACTGGAGGCTGAGTGACTGTGACCTGACCACTGCATCCTGTAAAAAACAATCTACATTTAAGAAAAGAAACACAGAGAGAAAAGGCAGCGTGTTGTGTTCAATGTCACTGAGAGTGGAACCTGTGAAGCAGCAGCAGGCCAGTGTCCAGATGAGGATGGTGCAGCCCAGAGCCATGGTGCGTTCACTGACACATGTGAGTCCTGCAGTCTTCAGCTCACTATAAAACTCAGGAAGGATCAGCTGACCATGTGACCCTCCTCTCTATGGAAATACTGTCTCTGTGCTCAACTCTACACTGAACCCACATGTATTAATCCTACTGGAATCATTTGAAACACACACACGTCAACACCACTTTTTTGCCGGACATAAGTATAGTATGAAGTATGAAGCAGTCACACTCGTCACATCAGTAACCAAAAGTACTGCACCTTAAAGCCGACATCAGCACTTCACTGTATTATTAAACTTACTCCTGTAGCTCTGTACCCGATTCATGTCAAAGGTATTGGAATAAAAACAACAACAAACTGTAACTAGTTTTTCTATTATACAAAACATCACATCACATTTTTTGATTCACAGTGAGTTTAATGCACAAAAAATAAAACATGTCTCTATAATACACCAAGTAATATTAATGCCAGAAAAAAATATAAAATAAATAAAAATATATAATGTTAAAATTTCTTAATGTTTTAATTGTTCAATGTTGAATATGGACAGGTTTCATAAATGGATTATATAACATTAGAAATAGTAAATCCTGAGTGAATGTTGTGAGTGAAGTGAGAGCAGTGTGTGGAGGAGAACAGAGCAGAGGTTTTTGTACGGCCTCTTCATGACTTTGTATCACTGTGGTTGACGTTTGGAGGAGGAACACAACTCATCATTCACAGTAAGTGATCTTCTCCATTTTTGATTTTAACTCTAGATATTATGACATAAATATTATATAACATGCTGCTTTGAGGTTAAGTTTTGATTTTTTGTTTTGTTTTATTCGCCAAAATGTTTGGGAAAATCTGAATCTTAAATTGGTTTGAAGGAAAAAGTAAGAATATTGATGTTGAATAATTAAACATCTTTGTACTACTTTTTAAAATGTTGTATATTTTCGCTAATATCTCTTTATTACTCCGTCTCTTAACTATAAAAATATGTTAAAACAGAGAATTATTCACTGCACGTTTACGATAAAATCTAGTTTAAAGGAAGTGAAACAAACAGCTGTCATGTTTCCACCAAAACACATCTTAAAACTTCATAATTAAAACAAAGACTTCATCACAGAACATAGTATAATTCTTGTGCTGTTATTCAGGGAGTCTAAAGTACAAGAGACAAAGGTGAAAAAAGGAGCATTTCAAACATTGTAATTCTATGAAACAATGAAGCTGATCGAAATTAATTTTGTTTTTAATAACGTGAAATTCTGTTGCTTTTCCCTCTTTGCTTTAAGATTGTAAATTGTTCTACGTTCTACGTTTTCTTCATCTTTGCCATCGCGTATTGATCAGACCTGTTTGTTATTATGATTAGAAAGTTAAAACATTTTGCTTTCTGAGTACCACCAGATCTAAACCCACTAAACCAGGACAACATTAAAACTTGCTCAACCCAACAAACACATTAGAATTGACCCCTGTCCCTCCAGTGGACCCTGCACCACAGTTTGAGAAGCATTTGTCCACAGAACTAAATTCATGTAAACTAATGTCAACAGTTGAAACGTTACAGATGATCCTTAAGACATGTGGTGAGTATTTGCCCTTTTGTGTCCAGGTGGTCCGGTGCGCCCCCCCTCTGTCTCGCTCCTGGGCCCCTCTCTGCAGCAGCTCTCTGGGGGGAGGCTGTCTCTGCTCTGCCTGCTCAGCGCCTACTCTCCACAGGGCGCCAGTGTGAGCTGGGAGGTGGACGGACAGGAGCTCACAGACACAGGTACACGAGACTAAAACTGTGCACGAGTCAGATACCGAATGGGACTAAACTGGTGAAAGAAAGAGGAGATTTACTTTATCTCCAGATATTTTTACTCAGATACAAGTAAATGGTGCACTGGGATAAATTTACAGTGCATTTTTATTATTTCTGTAAAAAGAGAGGTGTGTTTGAATTGTGATTAATAATAGCACATTCTGAATTTGTTTTCAAAATATATACATTTTATTTATGTCTTGAGAACTAAACAGGAGGAAATAAAATAAATGTATTGAATGTTTCTACTAAATTACCAAATAATATAATTAAAATAAGTATTGAATGCAGTCTGAAATTTGTAGTGACAAGTTGACATCAATAATCAATCCAAATCAATCAAAAATGTATATTGTGTATGTCATTTTGCCAAACCAGCATGAAAAATGATGACCATGGCCATAGAGATTTATAGTTTAAAACAAAATACTGTATCTTTTGAATGAGAAAGTCCTCAAAATGTTAGAAAGAAGCAAATACCCATGAACTGATATATTCAAGTAGTCCTTAGTGTTGTCTTTGAAATGCTTCTGCATAGAGGACACTTGTTCATGATTTCCTTGCTGAATAAGCCGTGCTTAAACTGTGCTCCTCACAGGGGCGGCTCAGAGCAGTGTGGAGCAGGAGAAGAGCAGCCTATACAGCAGCAGCAGCCTCCTGAGCCTGACTGAGGACAGCTGGAGTCAGGGACAGCTGTTCTCCTGCAGGGTGCACCACCACGGACACACCCAGGTCCAGTCACTGCAGAGGAGCCAGTGCTTAGAGCTGCAGGGGCCCTGAACATGGAGCCCACCCACAACTGCAAGAAGAGTTAGATGTAGAGTGTGGCTTTTGGTCAGAGCAGGAGGGCGAATAAAGCTTGTGTTACATGAGAAGAAGTGGTCTGTCTTTTGTCCTATGAGCCGCGGGAAATGTGATGTGTTTCATTTTAATTAAGATTTGTGGAGTAACATTTCCACAACTATTCAGTAAAAAATAAAAAATAAAAACGAAAAAAATAAAAAATACAAGAGCAAATTGGAACTGTTCATTTTAAGATGTATGTATATGTTTGTAATATACTTAGCGCTCACATGGGAAGGGAACATTTGAATTAGGTCAAAAATGAACAATGGGAAATATCAGACATTTTAACATTAATACCAAGAGCTTATGTCACAATGTTTGTATTTCAAAACTGTTGTCTGTACCTTTCAAATGTCATTGCTGCATTAGATTAATGCACATATAAGCAAATATATGAAAAATATGTCATGGGAAATGTCCTCTGGAGTTTAATATAACCTGTCCCAGCCTCAGGTGAATAAATAAATAAAAAATAATGACAAACTGTTCATTTAAGTATGTAATAATGCATTACTGTTCACATAGAAAATGATCAATTTAATAAATTGAGTTTATGTTTGAACATTCGTATTTATATATAATGGGTGTGAATATCATATTTTCTTAATGTATTAGATTAATCCACATTTAAGTGAATTATGAGGAATATAAAGAAATAAAATAATCTATAAGTGAATACTTGGTGTAACTACACACAGATCAGTGATGTGAGTTCCTCTTGAGCAGCTGCAGTTGTTTTCTGCTCTGGTCTCACTCTGAAGGACTCACTGAGGGAGGTTTTTGTACGAGCATAAATCACTGTGTGAATGTATATTTGCCATCAATTTTATGGATACTCTTACAGTAATAAACTGCTGCATCTTCAGCCTGAGCTCCAGTGATGGTCAAAGAGAAGTCACTGTGACTCCCACTGCCATTGAACCGAGATGGAGTTTCTGACACACGTTGTGTAACATATTTTATCCAGAGCTTTGGAGACTGACCAGGTTTCTGCTGATACCAGAATGCAGCCCAGTCCCCATCATCATAGTGAAGAACACCCCTGTTAGTTTTACATGTGAGAGTGACTGTGCATCCTGGAGTAAACATCTGGACTGGAGGCTGAGTGACTGTGACCTGACCACTGCATCCTGTAAAAAACAATCTACATTTAAGAGAAGAAACACAGAGAGAAAAGGCAGCGTGTTGTGTTCAATGTCACTGAGAGTGGAACCTGTGAAGCAGCAGCAGGCCAGTGTCCAGATGAGGATGGTGCAGCCCAGAGCCATGGTGCGTTCACTGACACATGTGAGTCCTGCAGTCTTCAGCTCACTATAAAACTCAGGAAGGATCAGCTGACCATGTGACCCTCCTCTCTATGGAAATACTGTCTCTGTGCTCAACTCTACACTGAATCCACATGTATTAATCCTACTGGAATCATTTGAAACACACACACGTCAACACCACTTTTTTCTCGGACATAAGTATAGTATGAAGTATGAAGCAGTCACACTCGTCACATCAGTAACCAAAAGTACTGCACCTTAAAGCCGACATCAGCACTTCACTGTATTATTAAACTTACTCCTGTAGCTCTGTACCCGATTCATGTCAAAGGCATTGGAATAAAAACAACAACAAACTGTAACTTATTATTCTATTATACAAAACATCACATCACATTTTTTGATTCAGTGAGTTTAATGCACAAAAAACAAAACATGTCTCTATAATACACCAAGTAATATTAATGCCAGAAAAAAATAAAATAAATAAAAATATATAATGTTGAAATTTCTTAATGTTTTAATAATTCAAAGTTGAATATGGACAGGTTTCATAAATGGATTATATAACATTAGAAATAGTAAATCCTGAGTGAATGTTGTGAGTGAAGTGAGAGCAGTGTGTGGAGGAGAACAGAGCAGAGGTTTTTGTACGGCCTCTTCATGACTTTGTATCACTGTGGTACACGTTCGGAGGAGGAACACAACTCATCGTGGACTGTGAGTACTTTTTACTTTATACTTTATCAGGACTACTTTATTTCTGGTATTTTAGCAGGATTTTTGTCCTTTATTATGAATTGGTCATATTTTTTATATAATTTTTGGCTATTGTTGTGTGGATGAAAGTTAAAGAAACAGCGCTCTAAAAATACTATGTGTACTGAGTGTAAAAGTTTAGTTTTGCTTCAGTCTTTCAAAATATTCTTCTAGATATTCTTCAAAATGACACAAAAACAAATATTGGTCAGAAAAATGTTATGAAAATGCACCAAATGATATTAAACAGGGTATTTATTATTCCATAAATATATGTTTTTTTATTATTAATTATAAAAATATACTAGATGTGTATTTATTTAGCATTGATTTCAGAACCGATTTTCTGATTACTTTTTCATTTTGAGTTCAGATACTAATCTAAAATGAAATGGCCCTCCTGTAACACTAGAGTCCATTTAGTAGGAAATGTAGAGCTAAATGTGCTTAAAACAACACTCATGTAATTCTAAGTAAAAATATTTAAATAAAATCTGCAAAATTATGTATAGAAATGCTTTAATGGGTTAAAATTCTACTTTACTTATAAGAGTTTTTATGAGTATTATAGCAGTTTTCCACAGTTGGTTGATCAGACTTACAGTGAACAGGAAGTGAAAGACACAGATGTAAATGTCTCTCGTCTTCGTTTTGTGCAGCGGCTGTTTTCTGATGTGTTGCTTTGACACTGTTGTGCTGCCCCCTGTCTGTGTGCAGTGGGAGTACAGAAGCCCGCCCTGACCGTCCTGCCCCCGTCCAGAGAGGAGCTGCAGAGGGGCAGTGCCACGCTGCTGTGTGTGGCCAGCGGGGGCTTCCCCTCTGATTGGACGCTGGGCTGGAGAGTGGGTGGGGCCTCCACAGAGGGGTCCCACAGCCCGGGGGTCGTGAGAGGGGACGGCCTCTACAGCCACATCAGCGTCCTGAGGCTGTCCACAGAGCAGTGGAGAGACACATCAGTGAGCTGTGAGGCCCATCGGAGTGGACAGAGCCCAGTCACTCAGAGCGTGGAGTCACTGTCCTGCTCCCAGTGAGACACACCCACATGAGGACACACTTCACCTGCTCTATGGGACACTCCCTGGGTTTGACTGAGCTGATGGAGGCCTCAGGGATAAACATGTGACTATGCAGCTTCATCTGACTGTGTTTTGTGCTAATAAAGCTTGTGCTGATCAAAATATTTTTTCTATTGTCCAATGTGGAGTATGAAACATGAAACATAATAGTTATTTAGCTTCAATAATACAAGGTTGAGAGGTGCAATTCACATGTCCAGTGTGTGCCTTTGAGGATCTAAGATCTGGTGGACCATTCTAACATGTTAAAATGCTCATATTTCAGTTCATCACTGTATTGAGCACCAGTGTAGGGAACTCCAATGGACCTCTGCTCTGTCTGTGTTTTAATATGTGGACCTAGAAAAGTTTAGACATCCCTGATTGATAAGAATATAGTGTCAACCAACTTTTCATTTTAACTTCATAACTTCGGCCATACCATCTTGTCAAAGCCTGATCCCGTCAGATCTCAGAAGCTCAGCTGGGCCGGGCCTGGTTAGTACTTGGATGGGACCACTGGGAATTCCAGGTGCCTCAATGTGGCGCCAGACACAAAAACTGTCGTTATGTCCTTAGGCAAGGCACATCACCCACATTGCCTCGTATGAAAGTGGTGTGTGCGAGAGTGACGGTGGTGGACAGAGGGGCAGATGGTGCAGATTGGCAGCCTCGCTTCCATCAAACTGCCCCAGGGCGGCTGTGGCTACAATAGTATCTTACCACCACCGGGTATGGAGTGAAAAAATAATGAACTGTAAAGTGCTTTGGGTGTCACGAAAGGCGTTATATAAATGCCATGTTTGATTGAGTGAACCTAAAATGGCTTAAAGAAACCAGTCTGTCTGAACTATAATATGTAAACTAAAAGGAACCTAAGCAACATAATTACATGAAGGTTATAAACAGAAGTTTCAACAATGTAATAATAAAATGGCTCAAATTTGAGTTATTGGTCTAACTAAACACATATATATCAGATCTCAGTATCAGACATTTTAACATTAATACGAAGAGTTTCTGTCACAATGTTTGTATTTCAAAACTGTTGTCTGTAACTTTCAAATGTCATTGCTGCATTAGATTAATGCACATATAAGCAAATATATGAAAAATATGTCATGGGAAATGTCCTCTGGAGTTTAATATAACCTGTCCCAGCCTCAGGTGAATAAATAAATAAAAAATAATGACAAACTGTTCATTTAAGTATGTAATAATGCATTACTGCTCACATAGAAAATGAGAAATTTACTAAATTGAGTTTATGTTTGAACATTTGTATTTATATATAATGGGTGCGAATATCATATTTTCTTAATGTATTAGATTAATGCACATTTAAGTGAATTATGAGGAATATAAAGAAATAAAATAATGTGTAAGTGAATACTTGGTGGAACTACACACAGATCAGTGATGTGAGTTCCTCTTGAGCAGCTGCAGTTTCCTGCTCTGGTCTCACTCTGAAGGACTCACTGAGGGAGGTTTTTGTACGAGCATAAATCACTGTGTGAACACATCACTGCTATGATAACTCTTACAGTAATAAACTGCTGCATCTTCAGCCTGAGCTCCGGTGATGGTCAAAGAGAAGTCACTGTGGCTCCCACTGCCACTGAACCGAGATGGAGTTTCTGACACACGTTGATTTGCCCCATATATCCAGAGCTTTGGAGACTGACCAGGTTTCTGCTGATACCAGGACATGTACCAATCCCCAGAACTATCTTCATAAACATCTGTGTTAGTTTTACATGTGAGAGTGATTGTGGATCCTGGAGTAACTGTCTGGACTGGAGGCTGAGTGACTGTGACCTGACCACTGCATCCTGTAAAAAACAATCTACATTTAAGAGAAGAAACACAGAGAGAAAAGGCAGCGTGTTGTGTTCAATGTCACTGAGAGTGGAACCTGTGAAGCAGCAGCAGGCCAGTGTCCAGATGAGGATGGTGCAGCCCAGAGCCATGGTGCGTTCACTGACACATGTGAGTCCTGCAGTCTTCAGCTCACTATAAAACTCAGGAAGGATCAGCTGACCATGTGACCCTCCTCTCTATGGAAATACTGTCTCTGTGCTCAACTCTACACTGAACCCACATGTATTAATCCTACTGGAATCATTTGAAACACACACACGTCAACACCACTTTTTTGCCGGACATAAGTATAGTATGAAGTATGAAGCAGTCACACTCGTCACATCAGTAACCAAAAGTACTGCACCTTAAAGCCGACATCAGCACTTCACTGTATTATTAAACTTACTCCTGTAGCTCTGTACCCGATTCATGTCAAAGGTATTGGAATAAAAACAACAACAAACTGTAACTAATTATTCTATTATACAAAATATCACATCACGTTTTTTGATTCACAGTGAGTTTAACGCACAAAAAATAAATACACAAAGTAATATTAAGGACAGAAAATAAATATAAAATCAATAAAAATAAATAATGTTAAAATTTCTTAATGTTTTAATTGTTCAAAGTTGAAAATGGACATTTTTCATAAATGGATTATATAACATTAGAAATAGTAAATCCTGAGTGAATGTTGTGAGTGAAGTGAGAGCAGTGTGTGGAGGAGAACAGAGCAGAGGTTTTTGTACGGCCTCTTCATGACTTTGTATCACTGTGGTGGACGTTCGGAGGAGGAACACAACTCATCGTGGACTGTGAGTACTTTTTACTTTATACTTTATCAGGACTACTTTATTTCTGGTATTTTAGCAGGATTTTTGTCATTTATTATGAATTGGTCATATTTTTTATATACATTTTTGCTATTGTTGTGTAGATGAAAGTTAAAGAAACAGCGCTCTAAAAATACTGAGTGTAAAAGTTTAGTTTTGCTTCAGTCTTTCAAAATATTCTTCTAGATATTCTTCAAAATGACACAAAAACAAATATTGGTCAGAAAAATGTTATGAAAATGCACCAAATGATATTAAACAGGGCATTTATTATTCCATAAATATATGTTTTTTATTATTAATTATAAAAAATATAATAGATGTGTATTTATTTAGCATTGATTTCAGAACCGATTTTCTGATTACTTTTTCATTTTGAGTTCAGATACTAATCTAAAATGAAATGGCCCTTCTGTAACACTAGAGTCCATTTAGTAGGAAATGTAGAGCTAAATGTGCTTAAAACAACACTCATGTAATTCTAAGTAAAAATATTGAAATAAAATCTGAAGAATTATGTATAGAAATGCTTTAATGATTTAAAATTCTACGTTACTTAAAACAGTTTTTATGAGTATTATAGCAGTTTTCCACAGTTGGTTGATCAGACTTACAGTGAACAGGAAGTGAAAGACACAGATGAAAATGTCTCTCGTCTTCGTTTTGTGCAGCGACTGTTTTCTGATGTGTTGCTTTGACACTGTTGTGCTGCCCCCTGTCTGTGTGCAGTGGGAGTACAGAAGCCCGCCCTGACCGTCCTGCCCCCGTCCAGAGAGGAGCTGCAGAGGGGCAGTGCCACGCTGCTGTGTGTGGCCAGCGGGGGCTTCCCTTCTGATTGGACGCTGGGCTGGAGAGTGGGTGGGGCCTCCACAGAGGGGTCCCACAGCCCGGGGGTCGTGAGAGGGGACGGCCTCTACAGCCACATCAGTGTCCTGAGGCTGTCCACAGAGCAGTGGAGAGACACATCAGTGAGCTGTGAGGCCCATCGGAGTGGACAGAGCCCAGTCACTCAGAGCCTGGAGTCACTGTCCTGCTCCCAGTGAGACACACCCACATGAGGACACACTTCACCTGCTCTATGGGACACTCCCTGGGTTTGACTGAGCTGATGGAGGCCTCAGGGATAAACATGTGACTATGCAGCTTCATCTGACTGTGTTTTGTGCTAATAAAGCTTGTGCTGATCAAAACATTTTGTTTATTGTCCAATGTGGAGTATGAAACATGAAACATAATAGTTATTTAGCTTCAATAATACAAGGTTGAGATGTACAATTCACATGTCCAGTGTGTGCCTTTGAGGATCTAAGCTCTGGTGGACCATTCTAACATGCTAAAATGCACATATTTCAATTCATCACTGTATTGAGCACCAGTGTAGGGCACTCCGATGGACCTCTGCTCCATCTGTGTTTTAATATGTGGACCTAGAAAAGTTTAGACATCCCTGATTGATAAGAGTATAGTGTCAACCAACTTTTCATTTTAACATCGTAACTTAAAATGGCCATTCATCTTATCACTTAAAGAAACCAGTCTGTCTGAACTATAACATGTTATAGTAAAAGGAAATTCAGCAACATAATTACATGATGGTTATAAACAAAAGCCTGAGCTCCAGTGATGGTCAAAGAGAAGTCACTGTGGCTCCCACTGCCACTGAACCCAGATGGAGTTTCTGACTCAAGTTGTGTAGCATATTTTATCAGGAGCTTTGGAGTCTGACCAGGTTTCTGCTGATACCAGAACATGTAATTGTTAGCAAGAACATCCCTGTTAGTTTTACATGTGAGAGTGACTGTGGATCCTGGAGTAAACATCTGGACTGGAGGCTGAGTGACTGTGACCTGACCACTGCATCCTGTAAAAAAAAATATACATTTAAGAGAAGAAACACAGAGAGAAAAGGCAGCGTGTTGTGTTCAATGTCACTGAGAGTGGAACCTGTGAAGCAGCAGCAGGCCAGTGTCCAGATGAGGATGGTGCAGCCCAGAGCCATGGTGCGTTCACTGACACATGTGAGTCCTGCAGTCTTCAGCTCACTATAAAACTCAGGAAGGATCAGCTGACCATGTGACCTTTAACCTGCTTGTGCATTTGGAAACAGAAACATAATTTGCATCCATCTGCCCAAGGGAAACAGAAGGTGATCGTTTCCTCCGCTCTCCAGGTAGTATCCTCGCTTTTTTACCGATTTCACTCATTTAGTTGGTATTTAATACGGTTGTTCCATTTAGTGCCGGGGCCTGTTCTCTGGCGCCGCAGGTTGTGCTCCGTACGTGTGATCGCTGCTCCAGGATGGTTGCGGTGTCACAGTCAAAGCCCCGCAATGCGTGTTCCTGTGAGGCGAAAGTGGTATGTTGGAGCTACGGTCCTTCGTTGCCAGATTAGCTGTAGGACTAGAAGTAACTTCATTTTTATTTCTAGATGTGACTCCTGAGAGCTGCGGTGTGGGTGCTGGATCCGCCGCCTTTTCCCTTTTATTTGTTCTTTTGTACATGCCGCTTTTCCTTTTCGTACATGTGTGATAGACTCGATATGTGATGGGTCTGAACAAATGAAATTCACGGAACTATTTATGTAAATGTCCTTTCATCTAAATTATGTGTAAAATAAACAAAACGACTGGTTTAACCATGGAACCTTGCCTCTGTTATCAAGAACGAACCTGTGTGACCTTTGGTTTAATTTCTGGGCTATGCCCAGTGGCGTTGTCATTTTATTTCTTTTATTTCATCCCATCCTCGTCGCCACGTAAGTCTAACACATCAAACATTTTGTCTTTTGTCCAGGGAATTATGTGGAGTGTGGAACGTGATGTCTGTATTGACACTTGGCAACTTTTAAATGAAGATGCACAACTTTAAATTGGTATTATTATTAAATAGAAAAGAATCCATCAATATTCAACACTGACATTCAAACACCAGCCCAACCTGTTTGTAGTAAATTTCATTTCAAAATGTTGGGTTAGTATTTAATGTCATGTTAGATGTTTTCAACACAACCAAGTGTCGAACTCTCACCGTTCCCTGCTACTTAATCCCAAATGAAGATTAATAAATGAAGATGAACACATAATATTTAAAACAGGCCGAACTTGTAGGTGGGTTGGTTTAGACGGTCACTGATATCTGAGAGTCTAACTATCCAGAGCAACCAGAACAGAGTCTACTTCTGCCAACAAAAGGCCACTGAGACTAAAAAGAACAAGATTAAGAGATTAAAATAATGTAGAGGTGAATACTTGGTGTAACTACACACAGATCAGTGATGTGAGTTCCTCTTGAGCAGCTGCAGTTGTTTCCTGCTCTGGTCTCACTCTGAAGGACTCACTGAGGGAGGTTTTTGTACGAGCATAAATCACTGTGTGAACACATTTTTACCATCAATGTAATGAAAACTCTGACAGTAATAAACTGCTGCATCTTCAGCCTGAGCTCCAGTGATGGTCAAAGAGAAGTCACTGTGGCTCCCACTGCCACTGAACCGAGATGGAGTTTCTGACTCAAGTTCAGTTGCGAAATATATCCAGGGCTTTGGAGACTGACCAGGTTTCTGCTGATACCAGGACATCTCCCAGTAAGCACCTTCATAAACATCTGTGTTAGTTTTACATGTGAGAGTGACTGTGGATCCTGGAGTAACTGTCTGGACTGGAGGCTGAGTGACTGTGACCTGACCACTGCATCCTGTAAAAAACAATCTACATTTAAGAGAAGAAACACAGAGAGAAAAGGCAGCGTGTTGTGTTCAATGTCACTGAGAGTGGAACCTGTGAAGCAGCAGCAGGCCAGTGTCCAGATGAGGATGGTGCAGCCCAGAGCCATGGTGCGTTCACTGACACATGTGAGTCCTGCAGTCTTCAGCTCACTATAAAACTCAGGAAGGATCAGCTGACCATGTGACCCTCCTCTCTATGGAAATACTGTCTCTGTGCTCAACTCTACACTGAATCCACATGTATTAATCCTACTGGAATCATTTGAAACACACACATGTCAACACCACTTTTTTGCCAGACATAAGTATAGTATGAAGTATGAAGCAGTCACACTCGTCACATCAGTAACCAAAAGTACTGCACCTTAAAGCCGACATCAGCACTTCACTGTATTATTAAACTTACTCCTGTAGCTCTGTACCCGATTCATGTCAAAGGCATTGGAATAAAAACAACAACAAACTGTAACTAATTATTCTATTATACAAAATATCACATCACGTTTTTTGATTCACAGTGAGTTTAATGCACAAAAAATAAAACATGTCTCTATAATACACCAAGTAATATGAATGCCAGAAAATAAATAAAAATAAATAAATAATGTTAAAATTTCTTAATGTTTTAATTGTTCAAAGTTGAATGTGGACAGGTTTCATAAATGGATTATATAACATTAAAAATAGTAAATCCTGAGTGAATGTTGTGAGTGAAGTGAGAGCAGTGTGTGGAGGAGAACAGAGCAGAGGTTTTTGTACGGCCTCTTCATGACTTTGTATCACTGTGGTGGACGTTCGGAGGAGGAACACAACTCATCGTGGACTGTGAGTACTTTTTACTTTATACTTTATCAGGACTACTTTATTTCTGGTATTTTAGCAGGATTTCTGTCATTTATTATCAATTGGTCATATTTTTATATGATTTTTTGCTATTGTTGTGTAGATGAAAGGTATAGAAACAGCGCTCTAAAAATACTGAAGTTTAGTTTTGCTTCAGTCTTTAAAAATATTCTTCTAGATATTCGTCAAAATGACACAAAAACAAATATTGGTCAGAAAAATGTTATGAAAATACACCGAATGATCTTAAACAAGGCATTTATTATTCTATAAATATATGGTTTTTTTATTATTAATTATAAAAAATATTTTAGATGTGTATTTATTTAGTATTGATGTTGCAACCGATTTTCTGATTACTTTTTCATTTTGAGTTCAGATACTAATCTAAAATGAAATGGCCCTCCTGTAAAAAGTCCATTTAGAAGGAAATGTAGAGCTAAATGTGCTTAAAACAACACTCATGTAATTCTAAGCAAAAATATTTAAATAAAATCTGAAAAATTATGTATAGAAATGCTTTAATGATTTAAAATTCTACGTTAGTTAAAACAGTTTTTATGAGTATTATAGCAGTTTTCCACAGTTCGTTGATCAGACTTACAGTGAACAGGAAGTGAAAGACACAGATGTAAATGTGTCTGGTCTTCATCGTTTTGTGCAGCGACTGTTTTCTGATGTGTTGCTTTGACACTGTTGTGCTGCCCCCTGTCTGTGTGCAGTGGGAGTACAGAAGCCCGCCCTGACCGTCCTGCCCCCGTCCAGAGAGGAGCTGCAGAGGGGCAGTGCCACGCTGCTGTGTGTGGCCAGCGGGGGCTTCCCCTCTGATTGGACGCTGGGCTGGAGAGTGGGCGGGGCCTCCACAGAGGGGTCCAACAGCCCGGGGGTCGTGAGAGGGGACGGCCTCTACAGCCACATCAGCGTCCTGAGGCTGTCCACAGAGCAGTGGAGAGACACATCAGTGAGCTGTGAGGCCCATCGGAGTGGACAGAGCCCAGTCACTCAGAGCCTGGAGTCACTGTCCTGCTCCCAGTGAGACACACCCACATGAGGACACACTTCACCTGCTCTATGGGACACTCCCTGGGTTTGACTGAGCTGATGGAGGCCTCAGGGATAAACATGTGACTATGCAGCCTAATCTGACTGTGTTTTGTGCTAATAAAGCTTGTGCTGATCAAAACATTTTGTCTTTTGTCCAATGTGGATTATGAACCATGAAACATAATAGTTATTTCGCTTCAATCAGACAAAGCTGAGATGTACAATTCACATGTCCACATTTGTCTCATTTAAAACTGGCAGGTTCAAACTATGGCCCGAGGGCCAAATGAGGCCTGTAAATTGACCCAAATTATCTTAAGCAGTATTTGTTATTGCAGTTTTTGAAAATCTACCTTTACAAAGTCAAAATTAAGTATTTAGTGTGTACTTTTGAGGATCAAAGCTCTGGTGGCTCATTCCTCCATCGAACTCTCTCCACTGAGCCATAGAAACTCTGTGGGCGACAGTAGGCATTGCCCCTAGTGTCTGTGTAAACTTTGGGTGTGAATGGGTGAGTGGTTCCTTGATGTAAAGCGCACTGAGTGACTTGAAGTTAGAAATCGCTATATAAAAATCTGACAGTGACCGTTTATATGTGGCTTTTGATGAAAAACATTTGGAAATCCCTGATTTAACAGAATACAGTGTCAACCAACTTTTCATTTTAACATCATGACTTAAAATGGCCATCCATTGTATATATAGTGTATTGTATATATTATACTAAAGGAACCTAAGCTACATAATTACACAGAGTTTGTAAACAAAAGTCTCAACAATGTAATAATAAATTTGGTAAAATGTGAATGTTTGGTGTAACTACACACAGATCAGTGATGTGAGTTCCTCTTGAACAGCTGCAGTTGTTTCCTGCTCTGGTCTCACTCTGAAGGACTCACTGAGGGAGGTTTTTGTACGAGCATAAATCACTTTGTGAATGACCATGGGCTGCTATGTAAACTCTGACAGTAATAAACTGCTGCATCTTCAGCCTGAGCTCTAGTGATGGTCAAAGAGAAGTCACTGTGGCTCCCACTGCCACTGAACCGAGATGGAGTTTCTGACAGAAGTTGTGTAGCATATTTTATCCAGAGTTTTGCAGTCTGACCAGGTTTCTGCTGATACCAGAACATGTAACTATTAACATGAACATCCCTGTTGCTTTTACATGTGAGAGTGACTGTGGATCCTGGAGTAACTGTCTGGACTGGAGGCTGAGTGACTGTGACCTGACCACTGCATCCTGTAAAAAACAATCTACATTAATGAGAAGAAACACAGAGAGAAAAGGCAGCGTGTTGTGTTCAATGTCACTGAGAGTGGAACCTGTGAAGCAGCAGCAGGCCAGTGTCCAGATGAGGATGGTGCAGCCCAGAGCCATGGTGCGTTCACTGACACATGTGAGTCCTGCAGTCTTCAGCTCACTATAAAACTCAGGAAGGATCAGCTGACCATGTGACCTTTAACCTGCTTGTGCATTTGAAAGCAGGAACATCATTTGCATAAACCCGTCCAAGGGAAACAGAAGATGACTTGGCTAAATTAAGCACCACTCATATCCTCAAACCTCCTATGTTGGTTTGCATTAGGTTTCAACATGCAGAATTACAGGTTTTTCAAACTGAAGTGTTGTATGTGTTGACAGCTCTTACGTATAGCTCCCTCTTTTGATTCATATTAACAAAAAGGCTGTAAGTGTAAGTTGGAATAGGCCCTACTAACATTGTGACCAGAAGTACTGACATGACATCATGTTTGTGGAGCAGAGATTTTCATGCTTTGTCACCCTAGTCCAAAACATGACTGTACTGTTTGAAACAATCTGCACTGAAAATATATAAAACCAACTGTGACCCTCCTCTCTATGGAAATAATATACTAGTATACTTGTAGTAGCTGCAGCAGTAGTATGACTCTGTATGTAAAGCTTCACATTCTGAAGGAGTTCAAGTTATGTATCTGGAGAGTATTTCTCATCCATGTCTTAATATGCGTTTTACTCACAGCCTAAATGAAATATAACCAAACATATGGGTTTGTAATGAGTTGATATCATCTGGCTCCACATGTTGGTTGACTTGATCCTGTCCCGGGACTTTGCACAATGTTCTTTTAAATATTATATTGAAGCCATTTGAGCATTTTAGGGGTTCTTTGCAATCTGATATTTTGAGACATAAGTTATGACATAACAATTTTCCAGTTACTATTCAGGTCTGTAAATAAAACTAATGGCATATTGATTTGATTGGTGACACAGTCAACCTTATATGAAACAAGCTTCATTGATTTGTATTTCAGACGATGCAGTTACCTAGGACTTCCATTTTCAGTTCTGTTCTGAATAGAGCATGCATTTTTGGAAATTTTTGCACTAAACACCATTTCATTGCTTCGAAATATCTGACCTCAACAGCCCTGGGAGGAGCAGTGATGCTTATCTTTTACTGTAAACACATTTGAATGCACCTGCCTTTGTGGAACTGAAAGACTTGAAATAGAACTCAGATGTATAGGTTAAGTCCCCATTGTCTTTCCCAAAATGTGTCACTTTTGTAAGTAATTTGCATTAACAGTTTGGTTGCAGCAATTACTCTATGAAGCAGCAGCTAGTTTTTCTTAGATGGATGTAGAACTCCTTCTAGTGGCTCAATGCCTGTACTACAGTCCATGTTTACTGCAGGGACTTGCATCTGAGCCACAAGGCAGAACAGCCTGTTTGGCTTTAAAAAGAATGAGTGAAAAGCAGAAAACAGCGTCTCCACGTGGATAGTAATAAACTGTACCCTACCAAAGCCAACTCCTGAATGCAGATAGAAGTATTGTAACTAAGTGCAACTGCCATTTTGAAAGATGTTAAACAGATCATAGTTTTAAAGGCATAAAATGACACAATTTGGTTTTAATTCCCACCTCCTTCCACTTATTGAAGCTGAGGATTTTTGTAAAAACAATCAAATAAAACTGTCCCAGCTTTAGTAACAATAATTGTTCTCCTCGCTAATCTAAATCACATAAGTGATTGATTGATTTTTTCATCTGGGAGTACAATGGGACTCAAAACTAAATTTGAAATAAATAAATAAATAAATACATACATAAATAAATAAATAAATGCTATCAAGCTGGCAAAATGTGAGATAAATAAAGGTATATTTTTTCATAAATGGTTTCATTATATGATTAAAAAAAAAAAAACATTGATCTGTTCCACTATCAGAGCAATTTTACTGGTGTTTCATTTCTTTTCTTATCAAGGAAATGCACTGAAGAAAATGCTTTCCACCACTGTCTATTAATCACTCTGATATAAAAATAGTAAAAATAACAGTAACAATCACACAGAAAATAGTAAACATGTCCCCTTGTTGGTTGTTTGACCAGCATATTTAGGCCACTGCCTCCTGGTGGTCATGCTTACTTAATGTCCCACTATTTAACTGATGCAACATTATTTGTTTGTTTGTTGTTGGATTTACAAAGAAAACATGACAGTATAAAAACCTTGCATTATTTTGGGCTGTAGCAGACAGTATCCCACTTTTACTACAATTTGAAATGGTCACCCCCTACAAATAAGCTATATTGCCAAAAAGTATTCACTGACTCGCATAAGAACTTAAGTGACATCCCATTCTTAATCCATATGACACCGGTCCACCCTTTGCAGCTGTAACATCTTCAACTCTTCTGGGAAGATAGTCCACAAGATAGAAGACCTTTGGGATGAATTAGAGCAGAGACTGAGCACCAGGCCTTATTGAAGAGTAGTCAAGAATTCCCATAAACACCCTCCTAAACCTTGTGGACAGCCTTCTTATAAGAGTTGAAGCTGTTAGCTGCAAAGGGTGGACCAGCGTCATATTAAACCCAATGGGATGTCACTTAAGTTCATATGCATTACTATTACTTGTATCTGTTCTCTTATACCATTGTTGGTATCTTTAGGTATTATTTGATGATAAGTAAGTAAGTAAGTGTTTATTTATATAGCGCTTTTCACAGACAGATGTCACAAAGACGCTTTACAGAGGATTATTTACAGAGCATTCTTCATTCACTCCATACCCAGTGGTGGTAAACTACTGTTATAGCCACAGCTGCCCTGGGACAGACTGACGGAGGCGCGGCTGCCATGCCAACTGGCGCCAGCGGTCCCTCCGACCACCACCAACACTCACTCACACAACTTTCACACCTACAGTGCATGTTTTGGGTTGATGGGGGAAACCGGAGCGCCCATCCAGACACGGGCAGAACATGCAAACTCCACACAGAAAGGCCCGGGTGGCCCGAGAATCGAACCACCGTGCCGCCGGTATAGTTATGTTACCAAGCTATAACAGTTACACATTGACAGCACTTGTAAATAGCTCATGTAGTTTAATGTAAAAAGTCTGAAAAAGAATGTAGGGGTAAAAGAAAGCTCACTGTGTTAGATTAAAAGAGGGAGCTGGGAGCTTGGATTATATACATTATCTTATTCCCGGTCCTTATGATCTTTTTTTTTTTTTTTTTTTTTTTTTTTTAATTACACTAATGTTATATGTTCCATTGTAAAAGAATGTAAATGTCTTACTTGTCCAAAATATACATACATGAAAATATGCGAGTCAAGGCAGGTGAGCATATACTTTTGGCAATATATCTATCTATTTATACCTACTAAATAGTCTACCCAACTCAACTATGATCAAATAAGGCTAAGCTATTTTTTTTATATCTCCAATTGTCTTATATCTTGAACTGACAAAGATTTGACAAAGATCCGAGGGTAAATAAAGCTCAAAGAAGCAGAGAATGTGGGTTGTTCTCGCTTTCAGCAGCAAAACATTTTTGCCTCTTCATGAAGACAAAGCTTCAAAGACTTCAAAGCTTTGAAGTGTCCACAGACAGACAGACAGACGGACGGACGGACTGACGGACGGACGGACAGCGCCATAGCATAATACGTCCCGTCTTACAACGGGCGTATAACAACTGGATATTCTTTTTCTGTGGACTGTTACGGACTAATTGAGCACAGCTATTCCTGGATTGGACCCGTTTCGGACCGACAGAACCGGCTCAAAGGTAAGAAATGCGCTGAATATTTTCGGGAATTATAAGTTATGGCTCTTTGGGCTCGCTATGTGGCATAAAATGAATGATATGGTGGTTTTACTGAGGAATTAAGCTTTCAAACGATGTATAGCATTAGGGGTGGATATTGCCAACAACCTTATGATACGATACGATAGAGCTGGGCGGTATGACCAAAAATTGTTATCACGGTACTTTTTTAAATTATCACGGTATCACGGTATTTAACGGTATTTTTGTCTTTGGCTAAGTGGAGTGTGATAGAGTTGGTAATATCATTCCAACGTTTGCTTTTCTTGTCATAGACGGTCCCTTTAGGCGAGGTGCTCACAGACCGCTTTCGCTTCCGTGTCACAAACACTACACAGACGGTCCCTTTAGGCAAACGCGCCTAACACTACACAGACGGTCCCTTTACCAAACGCGCCTAACACTACACAGACGGTCCCTTTAGCAACCGCGCCTAACACTACACAGACGGTCCCTTTACCAAACGCGCCTAACACTACACAGACGGTCCCTTTAGCAAACGCGCCTAACACTACACAGACGGTCCCTTTACCAAACGCACCTAACACTACACAGGACGTCCCTTTAGCAAACGAGCCTAACAATACACAGACGGTCCCTTTTAGCAAACGTGCCTAACACTACACAGACGGTCCCTTTTAGCAAACGCGCCTACCAGGGACGTCTGTTTAGTGTTTTGTGCTGCAGTGCCAACGTTACGCAGAGATTGGGGAGAAGATGCAGATTTTACTTTCTACTCAACTCGCTATCCTTACCTGGCTTGTTGGCTTGTTTGGTGTAACACTGAAAAACAGCCCCCGCTCAATCTACCGCTGCGACGCCCGCTCTGTGTTGCCGACATATGCGCGCACACACGGTATGGCGGGAAATAAAAAATTCATATCATAAAAATAAAAATTACCGGTATACCGGTTCAAACGGTATACCGCCCAGCCCTACGATACGATTCGCGATACAGGGGTCTCGATACGATACGATTCACGATACAGGGGTATGCCGATACATGGTCTTCAAGGCGATACGTATCCTGATATTTTACATTACGTAACCTATAATTTAAAAAAAAGACATGTTTACTCAAATGTTATTTTTATTTTGGTGTAGCGCATCAGTTACAATGTAACAGAAGAAGGCTGTAAGGCAGAAACTGCCCTTGATTAACCTGTTAACACCCGCACTCGGCACAAGTGTTCAAATATGTATCAGACGTTCCAAACTGTAATAAGATGTAATGTATAATAAATAAACCATCTTCTGAAATTTAGGCATGTTTTCTTAAGATAAATAACTAAAACAAGCCAAAAAATTTCGCTCCATATGTCTCGTGTGCCTCCGCCTGTGAGTGTGCGTAAAAGGAGGAGAGAGAGAGTCTCCATACACAGAGCGCATGGAGCTTGCCTATCTCTACAGCACGTCTGCCCCACATGGGGCCACTGCTGAAATCGTCTTTTCATAGGCTACTCAGATCTGTCAATCATTTCCTGAAAGAACCAATGACTGAAGAGGTTTTGCCGTGGAACTGTCCTCGGTCATGCGTAATACGCCGCTAACTGGACGCACTCGCTTTTGTTCCCCAAGCTGTAGCGCGGCGCCCGTAGCGGACGAAGCCTGGATACGCTTGTTTTGTAGCTAAGAGTGTGGAGAAACAAACATACCCCACACCGCTAACAGGAGCTAAGCGTTTAGCTATGCTAAGGACCAGAGCGAGTAGTAGAGAGATGCGCGCTCATCCATTCAGACAAACTCGGACTTTTTGGATTATTTCTCCACATGGAATTATTTTATGAAAAAACAAAGCGCTCCATGTGAAGGCAAAATACGCCGCATTTCTTTGAATTAATTAATTGTTGGTGCAGTTTGGAAGTTTGACATTCCTAGGTGAGACGGTTGTCGAGTTAGAGCGCAGACAAGAAATTGTCCACAGACAGATGGACAGACGGATAATCAATAGGGAAATCTGTCTCTTGCAGTAGGAGTATGAGTATGACATCATCACATTCTAGAATCGGAATTCCACCAATCAGATTGCAGCAACAGAACTTAAAGACACTACAAAGCTTTAATGTGTCAAAGCTCAAAGAAGCAGAGAATGTGGGTTGTTCTCGCTTTCAGCAGCAAAACATTTTTGCCTCTTCATGAAGACAAAGCTTCAAAGACTTCAAAGCTTTGAAGTGTCCACAGACAGACAGACAGACAGACAGACAGACGGACGGACGGACGGACTGACGGACGGACAGCGCCATAGCATAATACGTCCCGTCTTACAACGGGCGTATAACAACTGGATATTCTTTTTCTATGGACTGTTACGGACTAATTGAGCACAGCTATTCCTGGATTGGACCCGTTTCGGACCGACAGAACCGGCTCAAAGGTAAGAAATGCGATGAATATTTTTCGGTAATTATAAGTTATGGCTCTTTGGGCTCGCTGTGTGGCATAAAATGAATGATATGGTGGTTTTACTGAGGAATTAAGCTTTCAAACGATGTATGGCATGTCAATATTGGAAAAATAAGTACGGTGAATATCTGGCTTGACTTTTTAATGTTAGGTAATCGTCACGCGTATGTGGGTGGATGTTAAGTTTATTAATGTAAACATGGCTTAACAAGGCTGTATGCTGACATGTAGCTACCTTTGATGAAAGTAAACTTAAGATATGGCCTTAACAAGGCTGTAGTGCAGAAGGAATGCTGCCTTTGACAATACGAAATGAGCATTGCAAGCAAGGATCACTTATCAGACGCAGTTTGCTGAAGCTTGATAAATAATGTTTGTTGCATGTAAAATATCGATACTGACGCCTCCGTATCGATGCGTGTATCGCCAAGAGGCCCACGACGATGTATCCCCGTATCGATTTTTTGAACACACCCCTAGTGTCAAAGCTCAAAGAAGCAGAGAATTTGGGTTGTTCTCGCTTTCAGCAGCAAAACATTTTTGCCTCTTCATGAAGACAAAGCTTCAAAGACTTCAAAGCTTTGAAGTGTCCACAGACAGACAGACAGACGGACGGACGGACTGACGGACGGACGGACAGCGCCATAGCATAATACGTCCCGTCTTACAACGGGCGTATAACAACTGGATATTCTTTTTCTGTGGACTGTTACGGACTAATTGAGCACAGCTATTCCTGGATTGGACCTGTTTCGGACCGACAGAACCGGCTCAAAGGTAAGAAATGCGATGAATATTTTCGGGAATTATAAGTTATGGCTCTTTGGGCTCGCTATGTGGCATAAAATGAATGATATGGTGGTTTTACTGAGGAATTAAGCTTTCAAACGATGTATAGCATTAGGGGTGGGTATTGCCAACAACCTTATGATACGATACGATTCGCGATACAGGGGTCTCGATACGATACGATTCGCGATACAGGGGTATGCCGATACATGGTCTTCAAGGCGATACGTATCCCGATATTTTACATTACGTAACCTATAATTTAAAAAAAAGACAGATGTTTACTCAAATGTTATTTTTATTTTGGTGTAGCGCATCAGTTACAATGTAACAGAAGAAGGCTGTAAGGCAGAAACTGCCCTTGATTAACCTGTTAACACCCGCACTCGGCACAAGTGTTCAAATATGTATCAGATGTTCCAAACTGTAATAAGATGTAATGTATAATAAATAAACCATCTTCTGAAATTTAGGCATGTTTTCTTAAGATAAATAACTAAAACAAGCCAAAAAATTTCGCTCCATATGTCTCGTGTGCCTCCGCCTGTGAGTGTGCGTAAAAGGAGGAGAGAGAGAGTCTCCATACACAGAGCGCATGGAGCTAGCCTATCACTACAGCACGTCTGCCCCACATGGGGCCCACTGCTGAAATCGTCTTTTCATAGGCTACTCAGATCTGTCAATCATTTCCTGAAAGAACCAATGACTGAAGAGGTTTTGCCGTGGAACTGTCCCTCGGTCATGCGTAATACGCCGCTAACTGGACGCACTCGTTTTGTTCCCCAAGCTGTAGCGCGGCGCCCCGTAGCCGGACCGAAGCCTGGATACGCTTGTTTTGTAGCTAAGAGTGTGGAGAAAACAAACATACCCCACACCGCTAACAGGAGCTAAGCATTTAGCTATGCTAAGGACCAAGAGCGAGAGTAGTAGAGAGATGCGTCTCTCATCCATTCAGACAAACTCGGACTTTTTGGATTATTTCTCCACATGGAATTATTTTATGAAAAAAACAAGAGCTCCGCCAGCGGGGCAAAATACGCCCGTACTTTGAATTAATTAATTGTTGGTGCAGTTTGGAAGTTTGACATTCCTAGGTGAGACGGTTGTCGAGTTAGAGCGCAGACAAGAAATTGTCCACAGACAGACGGACAGACGGACAGACGGATAATCAATAGGGAAATCTGTCTCTTGCAGTAGGAGTATGAGTATGACATCATCACATTCTAGAATCGGAATTCCACCAATCAGATTGCAGCAACAGAACTTAGACACTACAAAGCTTTAATGTGTCAAAGCTCAAAGAAGCAGAGAATGTGGGTTGTTCTCGCTTTCAGCAGCAAAACATTTTTGCCTCTTCATGAAGACAAAGCTTCAAAGACTTCAAAGCTTTGAAGTGTCCACAGACAGACAGACAGACAGACGGACGGACGGACGGACTGACGGACAGACAGCGCCATAGCATAATACGTCCCGTCTTACAACGGGCATATAACAACTGGATATTCTTTTTCTGTGGACTGTTACGGACTAATTGAGCACAGCTATTCCTGGATTGGACCCGTTTCGGACCGACAGAACCTGCTCAAAGGTAAGAAATGCGATGAATATTTTCGGGAATTATAAGTTATGGCTCTTTGGGCTCGCTGTGTGGCATAAAATGAATGATATGGTGGTTTTACTGAGGAATTAAGCTTTCAAACGATGTATAGCATGTCAATATTGGAAAAATAAGTACGGTGAATATCTGGCTTGACTTTTTAATGTTGTGTAATCGCCCGCCGGCGCGCGGGTGGATGTTAAGTTTATTAATGTAAACATGGCTTAACAAGGCTGTATGCTGACATGTAGCTACCTTTGATGAAAGTAAACTTAAGATATGGCCTTAACAAGGCTGTAGTGCAGAAGGAATGCTGCCTTTGACAATACGAAATGCGCATTGCAAGCAAGGATCACTTATCAGACGCAGTTTGCTGAAGCTTGATAAATAATGTTTGTTGCATGTAAAATATCGATACTGACGCCTCCGTATCGATGCGTGTATCGCCAAGAGGCCCACGACGATGTATCCCCGTATCGATTTTTTGAACACACCCCTAGTGTCAAAGCTCAAAGAAGCAGAGAATTTGGGTTGTTCTCGCTTTCAGCAGCAAAACATTTTTGCCTCTTCATGAAGACAAAACTTCAAAGACTTCAAAGCTTTGAAGTGTCCACAGACAGACAGACAGACGGACGGACGGACGGACTGACGGACGGACGGACGGACAGCGCCATAGCATAATACGTCCCGTATTACAACGGGCGTATAACAACTGGATATTCTTTTTCTGTGGACTGTTACGGACTAATTGAGCACAGCTATTCCTGGATTGGACCCGTTTCGGACCGACAGAACCGGCTCAAAGGTAAGAAATGCGATGAATATTTTCGGGAATTATAAGTTATGGCTCTTTGGGCTCGCTATGTGGCATAAAATGAATGATATGGTGGTTTTACTGAGGAATTAAGCTTTCAAACGATGTATATAAATATCCACTTTGACAGAAGCTCTGACTTCAGTGCGCCTTTATAACCACCTGCCGTGCCTACGTCATTCAAACGCGGCGCTCTGATTGGCTAACGGCCATTCAAACCCCGCCCACCACAGCTCAGCTAACAGCCACAGCCTGCACCCTCAGCAGGCAGAGCAGCGGGGTAAAAATACTTATCCGAGGTTAGTAAAAACGGCTTTTAACACCCCATTCGTCCATCTAAAGTTGTGTTTAACTCTTGCCATGTCTGATTTGATCGTGCAGGACGCGAGAGCCCGAAAATGAATCACTACAAGGAGCGTTTCGTGGCTCTGCTCCACGAGAAGAACTTCGTGACGGATCAGCTGGCTGTCCTGGAACAAAAAACGGGAGTGAAGAGGGAATATATCGCCTCCGGTAAGTTGGCGACGAGTAACCGGACACTGGTGCTTTTAAAACTGTCAAAGCATGCATTTTACACCGCGTAAAATCATCAGCATGCGAAAACAATCACTCTGAAACTACGCGTATTGTTTTGGTTAGTTGTGCAAGTTTTGAACTCCACTAACTTAGTATCCACGTTAAGTTCAGTTAAGTTTATTTTGGTTCACATCAAAACTCTCAAGTGTATATTTAATCTAATGTTCCAGAAGGATTGTTTATTTTATGCATTTTCCAAAAAAAAAAAGGTTCAGCCTCAGGTAGTTGGTTCAGCGTTTAGTAAAGGTGACTGGTTAACAAAATGCATAGAAGTATTACTATTTAAATAAATATGACATGAAATGGAGAAGGGTTTCCTGTCCAGAGAATTGGCTTAATAAAAAGATCTCAGAATTGCAGATCACGTTAAAGGCGTAATGTGTAGCTTTTCAGGTGGAGAGTCCATCACCTGCTTGTCTTCATGGAGATGTTCTTGATTTGCCAGGAATGTTGCACAGTATGATTTGGTATTAACTTTAGGTGTGTCCGATCCCAGTCTTGTTCAGAAAATTTGCAAACTAAGAAGGTTTTAAGGAATTATTTTTACATGCTGCTTTTGATGCTTTATGGTTTGTTTCAAAAATAATCTTTGGACTGGCATCAAAGACACTTGAAATCAAATACATGCAAGATGGATAAGATTAATGCCAAGATGAGCAACATTCCAGGCAAGACAATAATATCTCCATGGAGACAAGCAACTGGTAAACCCCTACCAGAAAAGTTACATAGTGCACTTTTTCATATTGCATAAATTGGGGCTTCATGGTGTGACACGATATGTATCCAGACACCACAAAAGGAACTACCAAAGTAAATACAATGGGTATGTTTAGTATAAAAAGGAACTGAAAGTCTGTTGGGGAAAATGGGATATGATTAGTGTTATGACTGCTCAGACTTCAATAGTATAACCACGGCCTGTCACGATATATTGCTGTAGTAAATATAGATGACAAACTATAATATTAAAAATTACTGGCTCTGACACAATGACCCAAGAGCAGACTTAAAACACAAAAACTATTCTAAATCTACAATATTGTAAATAACTACCAGAATGAAACACTTGAGTCCTTAGTTTGCATCTGTAATGAGTCATAGAAGTTATTAATTCAACCTTTTTACAGCTTAAATCTTATCATATAGCCAAAAAATAACCAACAATCTCCCACTAGTGCAAAGACAAAGTACACACAATAAATGATGAAGAGAAAAGGTGGAGTCCTTCATAAAAAAAGTAAAAAAAAAAAAAAAATAGCAGTACAGGTGCTCTACGAGGTTAAAATACAGGTTAAAATCTCTTCTTGTAATCAAGGACTTTTAATATATTCACTCGGTGTGCCTCGGGTTTGTACCTTGACCGTTTTGACATTTTCCAACGTGTGCTACATTCTGTTAAGTACACAAGATAAATATTGACCTCCAAAAAATATTATTCCAGCTTTCATATATTGAACGATATAGTAATTATCGTGACAGGCCTAGTATTGGCAGTACTTTCTGATCTAATTTCACATCCTGTCACCACTTTTACGACCCTCCTCCAGTCTGAATGCCAAAGTTCATTCAGCTCCGACCTTTATTCTACATTTTTCAGATTAGAGTAGCCTCGTAATCTTTCTCACATGCTTTTATTTTCATTGCACTTTTGCCCTTTACTGTAACATGGGCAGCGTTCAATCCCATGTGAACTGCCACAGCTGGTATTTTTGTCAGGTCCTCAAGTATCAAGTACATGAGAGTGGAAAGGGGGTGACTATTTGGGAGAACTGGTTATTCAGCTATATGTTTTTCATGTCTAGCTTGGAGGTGTTTGGCACTGGTGAAGCTGAAATACAATCAACAGATGCTAGTCTAAACAGGCGGACGTTAATAAGCTCTGCCAGTAGCATAGGAAATGAGTCAAACCAAAGTGACCTAGTTTTAAGTTAACAATTGATCTGCTAAGATTATACAGCGGTTATGTTTGATATTCAAGTGCAAAAAAAAGCGTGTGAAATGTGTGCAAATGTTGTGGCTAAGGTTGGTTAGATCAGGATCAAACGCTCCCATCTGCAAATAGCTCAGGGATATGCTATTTTCAGAGACTGCCTGTTTCAATATAGCAATATGAACCACTGCAATACGCGCTGTAAATGTAAGTTAGACTGCACAGTGCGTTTGTGAATCTAAATCAAAATTAGGGTTGTTAAAAAATCAGTACCAGATAATAATTGGTACTAAAGTTGATGTCAAAACTAAACAAATATTGATTCGGAAAAAAGGAAGTGTACATTTGGACTTTTTTCTGAGTGTTACGGAATAGTACTCTGAACTAGTAGAAGTCCACAAAGTTAAAGAAACAACTATTTTGTGTTGAAAATTACATTCAGTTGTTAAAAAGGGAGAATTGTGGTTTTGAAATTTGTAAGGAGTATCAATCCTTTACGAATATTGGCACAGATATTGTAAAATCTGTTGGATCAATTAAAGGCCCTGGTCGGGTCTTTAATTGGATGTAATAAGACTATAGTATTTTCAGACTGATTTTGGCCTAGAACGTCTCATAATATTTGAACTTTTATTCATACAAAGCAGTTCTGCTGTTATGTGAAGGATAGATAACAGTTGCATAACACAGCTGGATCTCTTGGATAATAAGTTAACTGTGTTTTCAGGAAACAGGTGTAATCTTCCATCCTACACTGTTAATGTCAGGTATTGAAATTGGAAAAAGATGATCAGTGCATCCTTAGACTTTACTTACTATCTAATTTGAGTTTGAAATTTTAGTCTTATGACAAACTAAGGGGAATGGGACAAGATCTCGTGTCACAAGATCTCGTGAGATTTTTTTTCCTCACATTTTGACATTCGCCATTGGACGAAGGAGGGGTTGACTTTGATGAGTGACTCCTTTTGAGAAGCTGTGATACTAAAAAGCACTGCTACAATGACAGCAAAACTTAAAAATACATAAAGCTAAAATCGTGAAGCCAAAAATCAACGTATATATCAAAAATTATATCAAAATCTGGTCTTGTCTTGATCTTGTGGACTGAATCTCGACACGTCTCGTCTTGTAGAAATCGTATCTCGTCTCTCTTAAAATATGTGAACAGTTTTTTACAGCGGTTAAGTTGACAGCTGCCATATCTTTTGAAATGGCTGAAAAATGTATTAAAATTCAAATGAAAGGGTGATTCAAACAGTTTATCAAATTGTGTTCAAGATTTTTGCGCTAAATTCGAAGAAAGCTCTGTGTATCTGCTATGCTTCTCATTTGGTGGCTTGAGTTGAAGTTGAAGAAGGCCTGTGACTAAAATTCATCATGACTTCACTTCAAACTCACTGTTTTGGTAAGTTCCCAGTTTTAAGTCTTGCCCTAGTTTGCTCACACGATTATTAGTGCACCTCCATACACAAACACCAATGGGTTGTTAAGCAAATATCACAACTCCTGAGTAAATACCAGGAGCATGAGTCTGCTCTGTGCATTTAACACGCTGTAAAATAGGACTGAGTAAATTATAGTGGTCCAAACACCGCCACTCCAGTATTGCGTATTTCAGTGAGTTAAAAGCCAGTCATTTGTCACTTTGGTCACTTGAACAGCTTGTACGCAGAATAGATTATAGGTTAAGGTTACACAATGCAATGTAAAATACTCAGCCGTTTGCTCATTGTTGTGAGCTGGTTGTCAAGTCAGCTCTCGGTTTTTGTGCTGAATTTTTCTCAAGATCACAAATCTATGAAGTGTGAAGATGAGTAAAACTGTTTATGTCCTGCCTCAAAAGGAATTTCTAATCAAACTTGCCGTGCTAGTTGATAAAAATGTAACAATAACCGAAATATCATATCGTATTGTCAAAAAGTCTCACAATAATACTGTGGGGCATCACAATATACCGAACCACAGCTTAAATTCACTTAAATTCTTTGTTATGGTGCAGAAATAGCTATAAAACAGAGGGAACTAGGGATTTGCACAAGATGAGACAACATACGGGGTTGGGCCCACAAGACAAAATGTTCTAATTTTGCGATTCAATTTCCAATTTTGGCCTCACCCTTTTTTCTTTTTTTTTTTTTTACATTTTATTTAATATTTTTATTTCCTTTCTAGCATTGCTTTTTGGAACTATAAGAGATGTAACTCACGAATACGTAATTTTGTCCAGTCCAAATGTAAACACTCAAGATAATTTTTCTCATGCGTGCACAATCTTGTGGCAATTTTGTCTCACGAGATCTTGTACCATTCCTAGGAAATGCATACTGCTCATGCCGATATTATTTAATACAGGTGGGGGCTGCTAAAATGAATGTTAAAATGCAAGCTTTTGTTGTAATACAGTGAGGTCTTGGGTCTAGTCACTAATAGAAATGATCAGGTTCAACATTTGTGATTTTCCCTTTTTAGATTTCCAAGTGAAACCATAATGTAATTAATAGTGAAATCTGGCCCTTGCTCCCCATCAGCACTTTCTAGAATCTGAAAACCGCCAATGCAATAATTCTTTGCTCTGTTTCAGTGCGATTTACATGATGAAATGACTCTTTAAGCACTTTTAAATCTTACTTTTTTGGATTATGACAGAACCAAAGACTTTTTCAAGCATTGTAGCATATTCTTAGTTTAACTTCAACAAAATATTGCAAAGAATATCTTACCGTGAGATGCATATCGTGAAAATATTGTATCGAGAGATTTGGATATATTGTTACATCCACGTTATTTGAGCTGGAAAACCAAATCCTATAGAGCAGGCATGTCCAAACTATGCCCCGGGGGCTAAACGTGGCCCTCAGACCAATTGTTTTGGCCCTCAGGCTTCCAGGTGAATTGGCCCGTACTACCGCAAGTTGTACTTTTTACTGCATGTTTTTAAAATCTACCATGATCAAGCAAATTTAGTGTGTCCTTTTGAGGGTCTAAGCATGAACAAAGGTCTGGAGGGTCATTCAAACTTGTTATAAATGCACATATTTGAATTACTCACTGTATTGACCCTCAGTTTATGAACGTCGATCGGCCCTCACGCTGGTCTGTGTTTTAATATGTGGTTCTAGATGACCCCTGCTATAGAGCTTGGGCACTAACAAAACTTTATGCACCAAATGTCCCTAGAGATGCACTGGAAAAAACATGTAAAAAATATAAACACAGAGCCATGGAACAACCCGATAAGTCACTGCCAGTAAATTATACGTTTAACCCTATATCCATGGGTTTCAGAATGATGCGAAATTAGATTTAATTTAAAAACTAGATATTATATATTTTAAATGGGGAAAAGTCAAATAGTTGGTTGAACACACCACTTCTATGACTTATTATTGGTTCCTTCATTTTTTTTTGTTGCAACTCATGTCTTTCTATCCATCCATCCATCTATCTTGTTCCGCTTTATCCGGCTGGGTTGCGGGGGCAGCAGTTCGCAGTTTGCCGCCCAGTCATCTGCACACCTGACCCCTATGAACCCCTCTGCTGGTGTTGACCCCACAGGAGGGCATGTCTTTTTAATGATAGTGTATTTAAAAATCAGTTTACTGGAATTATCTTGCTTTGTGTCAGTGGCCTAAAGTAGTTTCAGTATTATTATTTATCACAGCATTTCTCTGTCACAATATTTCGTTTCGTATGTTGTCGTGACAGGCCTACCGACAACATTATATTACTAATAATTACACAATCCTTACTCTGCTAATTGTGATGATTCAAATTGTAATTTTGATTGAACTGCGATAAGTTTTTGCAGTTCTTCTCTCGAGCCTACAATAGATATTTGGATACGCCTTAGCACGCGCAAATTACATGCAAATAAGTGTTGTCGGTTAGAGCTTTGTCCCAGTTAACCCTTCATGTACTGATGTCGCTTATTGCTACTTTTAATTGTTTTAATTTATGTATTCAGTGTGCTTAGATTTGCATGGTACACCATGGTACTGGACCACTGAGACCTTATGGCTGGCTTGATAATATCATTGACTCAGCAGGGTTAACCTATGGAAAGAAATGGTAATACGCTGGCCTGATAAAATAGTGGGTATTTTGTGTAGTCAGCAAGCTAGTCTGTATTTACTGCAGTAAGGGATTTGGCTCTGCAGCAAAACACTATTTAAAACCATAGCTTACTCTCATTGATGCATGTGTTCTGCTGTTGGTGATGGTGTGGTTATTATTATAGTAACTCGCTATGCAAACCCTGGTTCTTATGAGGAATTTGTCACTGAGTTGTCAAACATGCTTAAGGGTTATGGCACCTGTGTGCAAAATGTGTACTCGGGTAGAAAATCCGGGAGATTGTGTTTTGCTAAGACTTAAAAGGCGTTATATTATGGAAAATGGTCTTTAGAGAGCTTTAAGCCATGTTATAATGTTGTTACCTCCTGAAAAACATATCCGGAGTTGTGTATTCCTTCATTTACACTTTGAGTAATCTTTTTATTTGTGTGCTTTAAACATGTGTGAATGAAACTAAACACCACTCCTGGTATGTTTTTGATGAGGAAACCATATTATAACATAGATCAGAAAATAGTGTAATATGGACCCTTTAAGCTAATGCCTCTTGTCTCCTGCACTGCAGTGTTTAGACATCCAGCTTTTGATATAATTCTCAAAATAAATATTTTTATATGATGCTCTGTAAATAATATTTCTGCAGTATTCCCTCATTCTGCTTCACTTTTGATACTTGTTCTGCATGTATGTGTATTGGTGGAATGGTCACCAGTTACCATGGAGACACAATGCACACAAAATAAATAATAATCAACACATCTTAAGGAGTCTGTGATTAATATGAATGTTCATAGTCATGTTTTGGTGTTTAATTTTGAACAAAAAGGCGAGTGGCTAACTGAAAAACTACTGGCTAATGCTAATCAGCTTGTGTGGCTGTAATTTTATTTTAGAGGGTAACACAATAATAATAATCATAATAATAATGCATTTTATTTATTTGGCGCCTTTCTGGACACCCAAGGTCGCCTTACAACAACAGCTATAGCGCTTTTTCACAGGCACATGTCCTCAAAGACGCTTTACAAAGAAATGTTAACAGAGCATTGTTCATTCACTCCAGACCCGATGGTAGTAAACTACCACCAACACTCATGCAGACACCACTTTCACACCTACAGTGCATGTTTTTCATCATCTCACCCGTTGCCTTTCAAGCCAAGTCAGTTCTTTCTGTGTTGAAATAAAGCTTGGATTAAAAACAAAGCCTCAGACAGGACAGTGCCTACAGTTAGCATCACACTCCCAGGGAATGTTGATGACATCAGCTGCAGCTTAAAGTATTGTTATTGACTAACCTGTTTCTCTGTAGGCGTCCTGGGACTTGTCGGACTGTATCTTCTCTTTGGATACGGCGCCTCGCTGCTCTGCAACCTGATTGGCTTCATCTACCCTGCTTATTTCTCGTATGTATTGACACACTACACTTTGTACCATTGTCATTATTTTAGTCTTAGTTTAGGCCCTGGATTTTTCTGTTTTCCATTGGTCTTTGTTTATTTTTCAAAATATGTTGTTAGAATAGATTCATTTATACATATGGCGCCTCTAGGTATAACACAACATAAAACCTTAATTTTTTCCCCTTGTATTCATCACTGTTTTCCATTTTATTAGACTTATTTTATTTTTATTTATGACTCTTTAATATAAAACAACAGTCTAATTTAATCCTCGAAAGTCCAAACTGTGTTCCCAGTAGGGTTGTAAGAAAAAATGTATTCAGTTATATATCGTGATACTTCATTGCACAGTAGTCGGATCAATTCAAAATGCATCTGAATCAATTTTTTTTTTTTTATATAATATTTTTCCCTAAAATTCATTTGTTGCATTTACTGTTCTCATGATTTTAAAAAGGTAAGAATTATATTTTATACAATTTGGTTCTTGTGAAGGTGCAGTTGCTGATATTATTATAAGTGATTTTTAGTAAAATGCAATATATCACCCATTTTTCAGTATTGGGATGTATCGTGATATATCAAATCATGACGTGCATATCATGATATGTATCATATCGTCAGACTAAAGGCAATGCCCCTAGTTCCCAAGAACTTTATTTTCCTGACAGATGTTTGGCTGTAGACCTTTTTTTAAAAGGCCCAGGATGATCTTTGACTATTTAAAATGATTGGATGTCAATTTGATGCAGATTCAGTTAAAGACACAGTCCTGTTTAAAATGGAAATCCTTGGAACTTCAGAAGCACACAAGCTTTAATAATGCATGTCCTTCTATGAAAGTACATCTTTTGGTTTGGTAAAAACAAGTTGCCTAGATACTTACCGATGCTAAGACTAGTACTGACACTGGATCCTTTAAACTCGAGCAGCAAGTAGGCCTTGTCATATAACAAGTTCTGAAGCACGATATTTTGCTACAGAGGTATACTGCAATAAAGGATAATACTGAAACTCCTGACACAATAACCTAAAGGCAAGGCAAGGCAAGGCAAGGCAAGTTTATTTGTATAGCACAATTCGTACACAAGGTAATTCAAAGTGCTTTACAGAATAAGAAATACATTAAAATAACAGGACAAACAAATGAAAACATAAATAATAGAATTAAAAATAGAGAGAGACATTAAATTAGAGAGAAGAGTGCAGAATGAGAAATGAAAACATTTCAGTAATGCAGCTAAACACAACTGTTTTGCGCCTGGATTGAAACCGAGTCAGAGTAGAGTCTGTCTCACATGTTCAGGGAGACTGTTCCAGGTTTTAGCTGCATGAATCTGAAACACTGACCCTGTGTTAAGTCCTGACTCTGGGCACCCGCAGGAGGCCGGTCCCTGAGCCGGCCTCCTGCTGGTCACAGATGGACTTTGGTGCTCGGCCATGGAGAGACTTGTACACAAGCAGAGCTGCTTTAAAGTCTCTGAGCCACAGGAGCCAGTGCAGAGGCCTAAGCACAGGACTTATGTGCTCGTACTTCCTGGTTCGAGTCAGGACCCGAGCTGCAGCATTCTGGATGTTCTGCAGCTCTCACACCTCATTTGGAGAGGCCAGTGAGAGGCCGTTACAGTAATCTAATCTACTGGAGACAAACGCATGGATAAGTGTCTCCAAGTCTGCTTTAGACAGTAGACCTTTGATTTTTGCTATGTTTTTAGATGGTAAAAGGCTCCAGATGTTATTGATTTGCTGTGGCTGTTAAAGTTCATGTCTGAGTCCATTATTACCCCTAGATTTCTAGCCTGATTTGAAGGTTTTAGAGAGAGAGAGAGAGACTGGAGGTAACTGTTGACACTGTCTCTTTGTTTCTGTGGGCCAAAGACTATGACTTCTGTCTTGTCTGAGTTTAGCTGGAGAAATTTGTTTTGCATCCACACACTGATCTGTTGGACGCAGTGGCAGAGTGAGTCCACTGGTCCATAGTCCCCTGCTGCCAGTGAGACATAGATCTGAGTATCGTCTGCGTAGTTGTGGTGGGACACATTATTGCTGCGTATTAACTGGCCTAATCTAGATAGGACTTGAACCAGTTTAGTGCAGTACCAGAGATGCCCACCCAGTCCTCTAGTCTCTGGAAGAGGATCCCATGATCGACAGTGTCAAAGGCTGCACTCAGGTCTCACAGGATCAACATTGAGACTTCCCACTGAACATATTTTAAATAGACAGTATCACTCAAAAGCTGCAACAAATAAATAGCAGAGTGAAGCTATAATTAGCCTGTGGATCTGACCGCTAAGTCACTGATGATCTATGCCCAGCACAGCACCCTACAAACTAAGCTACTGTACCCCAGATTCCCCCAATTTATTAATAATTTGTACACACAATAAAGCTTTCATATATTAACCGATATAGTAATTAATTATCATGACAGGTCTAGCAGCACAAAGGACCTGTTCCCCTAAACACAGTAGCTGCCTCTTTCAGAGATTGTAGTAAAAAGATGAGATGCTGTCTCCTCTGGCACAGCTCTGTCCTGGTTTAGAATCACATTGAGTTTGCCGGTGCCCCTGGAGCTGAGCTGGCACCTGTCTGTGTGTTTCAGCATCAAGGCCATCGAGAGCAAGGTGAAGGAGGACGACACCCAGTGGCTCACCTACTGGGTGGTCTACAGCCTCTTCAGCATCACAGAGTCCTTCTCTGACATCTTCCTCTTCTGGTTCCCATTTTACTACGCTGGAAAGGTGCACTCCCTGACACTAAAGTGCCTTATGTCGTGTTTACTCCTAATGTCTTTTGGTTTATTTTGATGTGTGAATGAATGATTTTGTCTTACTTGGACAAACTTTTATATAGTCGATAGAATTATATTTTCTTCTGCTATGGAGCCTACCGGGATGACAGAGGAAATACACAAACATCTAAACTTTATTAATCTACATGACACAGTAGATCATTGTACCAAGAATCCTAAAAACCCCTATTAGTCAGAAAATAGAATAGAGAAAGAAAAGAAATAATAGAGCTGTTAGCTTAGTTATCACCAAAAACACAGAAAGGCATTTTATGGTTCATGTCACCTCACAGCAGTGAAAAATCATAAGTGGTGATATGTTGACAAAATATTGATTTGACTGTATACCTCTTCAAATCTTTGTATCTTTATATTGGTTTTGGAATGATGAAAAATCGGAATTGCTGTCATAATGATTAACCATTTGAAACAAAATATTTCTTTTTTTTTAATTTGAGAAATGTTGCTTAGAATAGGAATCTGAAATGCCGATTTCTGCAATAAAGCCAGTTCTAGGATCTAGTCACTACTGGAAATGAAAAGCTTCAACATGTATGAATATGCCTTTTTGGATATTTCTCATGAAAATACCATATAATCAATAGGAAAAACTGTATCTTGCCTCCATCTGGGAGTATGACACCACCACACTCTAGAACCTGAAAATCACCAATACCTGTACTTTTGTCTATTTCCATTTTAGACATGCTCATATCTCTGGTTAATATTTGAACATAGTTGGCATTTGTATGTGTTCACTTTTGCCCCTCCCCTCTGCCCCAGTGCCTGTTTCTGATCTGGTGCATGGCCCCTGTGAGCTGGAACGGCTCAGACATCCTGTACAAACGCGTCATTCGCCCCTTTTTCCTGAAGCACCAGGCCGCCATGGACGAAGTGGTTAATGATCTCACCAACAAGGCCAGGAACATCTCTGACACTGTGGCAAAGGAAGGTGAGGAGACATCTCAAAATAGTGTACTCTTGTCACAGTATTTTATCATTTTTAAAGCAGACGTATAAAGCAAAATTGACTTTCAGTTTTGTCGTTGTTTCCCTACCCTCTCAAAGTTGTTTTAGTATGATTCATGCATGTTTTTGTCTTTAATCGCTTATTTTCAAGACACCATATTACTGATCAACCCCTATTTTCACTGTTGCCAGCATCACCCACATTGCTTTCCGTTTACTTCATTCTTCAATTTTATTTTCTTAATTGTTGATACATTTAGGATTCAACAGCGTCACAGTCATTTTGGTACAAGTGAAAAAAGAAAAAAATCTGTTACTTGCTAGTGTGATCCGCAGCTATCTATAGGACTCTTTGTTGTGATGAGATTTACAACGTCTGCTCCTAAAACCAGTATTTTCAGACCATTTTTGTCCAGAATGCATGAGAATAAAGATCACAGATCAGTCCCTCTACAAATTTGAGTTGGTAAATGAGAAGGGAAAACTATTCTAACATGATTAAAAGGATAATTCATGTCTTTTTTAACACATATTTTTAACATCAATGCATGCTTAAATTCATTATTCTTTTTTTTTTTTTTGTTCCCTCAGCTGTGAACAAGGCTCTAAACCATGACAAAGACCAGTGAAGACTTCTGAGGAGTGTGAGCGCACAATAAAGTTTGTGTCCTTTCTTTTCGCTGAAGATGGTGGATTTGTTAAACTTCACGCTCCTGAAAATAAATAACAAGAGCTCCTCCAGTGGGACAAAATACGCCCGTACTTTGAATTATTGTATATAGAATTACCGTAAATTCCGGACTACAGAGCGCACCCGATTAAGAACCGCATGCTCAGATTTATGAAGAAAAATCAATTTTGTAATTATATGAGCCGCACCATATTATAAACCGCTGGCCAAAGACTAGGCGGGGGGTTCGCTTCTGCGTCCCCGCCGCCTGGAGCGCCTCCGGGATGGGTCATGGACGCGTCCCCGCTGAACTCTGGGGACGGACTCGCTCACTGGTGACACTTGGGACACACACACGCGCCACAGGCACTTACACACCTTCACACACTTGGGACACACACACGCGAAATGCACATACACACCTTGGCGCTCTGGGAATAAACCACGGTAGCGATCGCTTTAGCCTTCAGTCTGATTTGTACAGTGGAAACACGCGTCGTGCTCTTTGCGTGTTAACCCAGTCCTCCAGAAAGTTTTCAAGCTCAGGCCATCTGCTATGGTTACCTCTGAAAGCTTTGGTTGTCTTTTTACACTGGCTCAGTTCTTCTTGCTGGAGCCTCCACCTTCGCACCATCTACTCGTTTATGCCAATTTTACGGGCAGCAGCTCGATTTCCTTCTTTAACTGCCAGAGTGATCGCTTTTAGTTTAAAAGCTGCATCATATGCTTTTTGTCTGGTATTCTCCATGTTGATGAGGGTTAGCAGAAAGACTGAAATAAGGAAGTTGTGATTAATCATACAATTTCATTGGACCTCAGTGAACTACTTATTCATTTTATTGGTCCATGTTTTTCCCGCGATGAAAAAAATAAATAAAAAAGCCGCTTCATATTACACGCCGCAGTGTTGAAAGTGTAGAAAAAAAGTAGCGGCTTGTGATCCGGAATTTACGGTAAGTTAGAATTTGTCAAACCTAGCAACAGAACTTAAAGACACTACAAAGCTTTGTTAAAGACACTACAAAGCTTTGAAGTGTCCACAGACGGATAGACGGACGGACGGACGGACAGCGCCATACCATAATACTTATAAGTCTTATTACAACGGGCGTATAAAAACTGCTCAGCGACACCATTTTACCTCTGTTGGTACTGGTAATGACAATTAAGAGAAAATGTGACCTTTGTATCGGAATAACTTATGTCTTTGGTCAATATGAAAGGACTGGATGATTTGGAAACACTAGTCGGGTACTTGATATTGGGAATTTTCAGGTTTTCAACAAGCTGAGCCAATAGTGACCCCAAATGACACTTGAATTGACAGGGTTACCTTTATTTAAATACATTTTTACATCTTTGTTATAACATTTTAACACTGCTGTGAAATAGCCTAATTTCCAATTGTGCCAAGTAGCATAGAAGGTCTGAGGGTTTGTGAAGGTTTCATCTTTTAACTGGAAAGTCTATGTCTTTTGTATGTCTTAATTTATCGACTTATTGTGCTAATAAAAATAACAAAACTGGAATTTGAATAACTAAAGAAGTTTTCATGCTTGTTCTGTTTCTAAGTGTCAGCCTTTGCAAATCGTGTTTACGATTGTTCACACACCACAGATCTCCATAATTGTGTTTTGTGGCTGGGGACACAGAAGGAAATTGCCATTTTAGATCTGTCACCTCGGCAGATTTGGCTCTTCCTTTTCCATTAAATGTGTTGCTGAACAGTTTGCTATACGTCTATCCCCTCAGTGCCTTGGGGGACTATAAAGTATTAAACTCCAACATCTTTAAACTGCCTTGTACTGAACTGATCTGTGAACGCATCCACTTAGACTGTCACAGATGTAAGTTCAGACTTGTGAAAAAGACACTTCAATTAATTTTTCCCATCTTTTTAATTTAACTATAAGGAACAATCAGACAAATGATGATCATTATTTAAAAGACCCATATTATGCTGTTTTCTGATCTATTTTCTAATGTTTCCACATCAAAAACCTAAGTCAGAGTTGTATTACACTGCATTCACACATGTTTAACACCTGTTTTAATGTTTCTCAAACAGAAAACACATGGTTTCACCTTGTGATATCATGCAGTAATACAGGAAGTGCTCCAGTGTGTTTAAAGTCAGTACATACGCCTTCACTTGAATCATTTGGATAATTTCAGCCCTGAAATTGCCAGTTTCTACTGAACAAAAGGTAAAAGGTATCTCATAGCTTCAAAACTACCACTACATGGAGGTGAAGAGAGACTACGGTAATAATACTCAAACGTGTGAATAAAATAAAACAGCAGGTATGTTTTGGAGAAGGTAACAGCTTACAAGAGTCAAGTTTGTGTAATATAAGATCTTTTTAAATTTTTATTTTTTATTGTGATTATTTTAATCTAGTTCTATGTTTAGCTCTTTTGGAAGCTTTAGCAGCCTTCAGTACATTCTCAGTGGTAGTGGTCCAGTTGTGAGTATAATGACACATATACCTCAAGGAAAGATTTGTGAAAATAAACTTAACATTTGTATTAGTGTACGATATGTGTGTGTGTGTGTGTGTGTGTGTATATATTTATATTTTGCACTCCTATTGTTGCCTTCACTAATTCCTAACCTTACTTTTCCTGATATTTAGTCCCGATTTTGGCTATTCATCTGTAGCTACATTCTGTAAAATAGTGTTTTGTTTATTTTTTTATTTTTTATTTTACAATTTTTTTTAAATTTACTACTTCATTTACTTTTGAGACCTGCCAAACAAAGGTCAAGTCTTAAATACAGTCCTTTAGCATCTGCTGACTCGACTTAAAACCGCTATTCATTCTCTCCACTTGATCTTTTAACCTCATCCTTTGGTGTATTTACGCGTATTCATACTACCCAACCACCCGGTCTTTAATCTGCATTTGGCCGATGCTTTATGCTCGAGAGCCCCCGAATGAAGGGCCTTTTATGTCTGTGCACTGGATGTATTACATGGACCACTCGTATCTTCCTGCATCGTTCACCGAGGGGAATTTAAAGTGCAAATGAAAGGTTTTTATGGTGTTCTAAATGTCACTTGGTTGGTGGAATAGTACCTGTAGTAAATATTTATCATAGCTTAACATCAGTTACATGGCAGTTTGTCGGGGGGAAATTGGAGGAAATTGGAGGAAACCGAAAATTTCATCTAAGCAGGGACACTTTACACACAATGAAGACATTTTTCTGACCTGGATGGACAGATCCAGCCTTTTCTATTCTGATACCCGTGTTCATTCTTTGACTAAGTATCTGCCAATATCCATTATCAACCGATACCGAAGGGCAGAGATTGAAAATACTGTCTTTTCTTTAAAGACAAATGGTATGATTAAATTTTAAGCTTGACTAAAAGGGCAGGTAAGATAATTGGCATGACCCCCCGTCCCCTTCAGGAGATCTTTCAAGAGACACTAGTGAAACTGGGGAGCAAAATATGTAATGACCCGACTCACATCCTCCACAACCAATTTGAATTAATGCCCTCAGGAAGAAGGTACAGGGTCCCAACCAGCAGGCTAAACAGGTTCAAGCACTCTTTTATTCCCCTTTCGATTTCCTTCCTGAACTTGAAGAAATAATGCTCTACTGTATTACTGTATGGCCATCAGGGACTGTGCAATATTATTTGCACATAGGCTTTGGGGAATATGCAATACTGCTCATGGGTAGGCTCCAGGGAAGGTGCAATATTTTTGAGCACTTACAGTGAACAGGTTTCAGGGAATGTGCAATACTGACTTTTACTGCTAATTATGGGAATGGTGCAATATTATCAAATGTTGAACTGTATGAATTGATGTGTCCACTGTGTGTGTGCTGTTTGTTGTATGTCTATGTGCCAGGAGTACCCCTGTCCCAAGACAAATTTCTCCCAAGGGAGACAATAAAGGCTAATCTAATCTAATCTAATCTAATCTAATTAAATATTACCCAAATGTGTTTTGTAATTTATCGACTGAACTGATATCTTGGAATATATCCTATACAATAATACATAACACCAATATCTAATATCAGTATTGTATCGTGCATCCCTAATTTAATCCAAAATAAACTTGTCATTTATTTTTATTAGTTTAATCAAGCTGTAAAACAAAACTATAAACTATTGTGCTGGGTTTTGGCCCATGTTAACATTATAGTCATCAGTTTAAGTTATGGAGCCAACTGTATGTCATAAAAAAAGAAGTGAAATGATACGTCTAACCTGTCACTTTAAAAATCATTTCAGAATCTTGTGGCTATGATGAAGTGTTGGTGAAATTACTTATGTGTGCTCTGAGCCTCTGGTGTCCAAAGACGTATTGATCTGAAAAGGTCCCATGTACTGGTCAGTAATTGCATTGTTCTGGGTGATGTTTTGTCCAAAACCCCTGAGCCAAGAGCTGCCTCTTATCTTCTTCATACCCATTTTAAACACTGAAACACCTGCCATGTAATACTATTTATGCTGCTTTGTTTGTAGGTTTCGAACTATGCTTATTTCTCATTTTGAAAACATTTTAATGGCTCAGAAAATATTTATGTATCATAAGTCTATCTATCATGATTTACCTCCCTCACTTTACCATCTTCTTGTCCTCTGTTGCAACATCTAAAACCCTCTGGTCTACCCCACTATAGCTTACGTCTTACCCTGACCTCAGCCTCCCTCTGTGCCAAATACCCTCAGTATCAAAACCATTTCATTTTCCTCCTGTAAATGTCTGAATTTATTTCTAAAACATCTCATATAAACTCTCTTTCTAATGCACAGACTGACATCTAAACTCATTTAAACATATTTTGGTCATTTGGATTACACTTTAGATCAAAATGCTCTTCCCAAAATGTTGCTTCTATGACAAGGACAGTAAACTATTGAATCTTAAATCTCTTCAATCTTAACCAGGGGTGGAAAATAACTAATTACAAATACTCATGTTACTACCATTGAGTGGATTTTGGGGGTAATTCTACTTTTTAAGTAGATTTGTAAAGCCATACTTGTGTTTTTAAGTTGTAATTGATTGTACTTTTACTTAAAGCTCCTATTCAGTATTACTCAAAATTGACTCTTGTGAGCTTTAAGACACCATTACCTCATCAGAAACATACCCAGAGTGTTTTGATTCGTTCATACATGTTTGAGTAGTCCTGCATTACTGTCTGTCTATATCTCCAAAGCTCAACATGACCTTTAGTTCAATAGAGATTGACAATTACAGGGCTGAAATCATTCAAATGATTAAGGTATACAGAGTTTCACAACACAATGGAGCACTTCCTGTTTTACCACATGGCATCACAAGGTATATATTTGTGATGAGGAAACAACATTATAACAGATAACAGATAATTCTCTTCTCTCGAATTCTCTCTAATTTAATGTCCCATCCTTATTTTAAAATTTTATGATGATTATTTATGTTTTGATTTGTTTGTATTGTGATTTTAATGTATTTCCTATTCTGTAAAGCACTTTGAATTACTTTGTGTACGAATTGTGCTATACAAATAAACTTGCCTTGCTGCATTTGACTTACTCTTAGTTTATAACACTCCTAAATCCAAATATGACGTTTAAACATTATACTATTGGAAATCCACTCCAGCATGATCCCTCTCCCCTGTGATCTTCAGTCATAATCCCTACCACCGAGTCGATCAATTCTAGTTGTAATCACCTCGTCTCCTCCACGGCCTCTCAATGTGAGGGCTGCGGTTTTTCGTTCCGCCACTAGAGGGAGACATACACTTTACGCCTTGTCTCTGGTGAGTCATGGACCGTCACGTTACTGCCGTCCACAGCGCAAAACAAGGCCTGGTTACAACAATGCTTATTTATGAGCACATGGGGACATTTTATTCACTGCTGGTCGTCACTGTAGCGGAAAATCTAACAAGTCAATCAACCGTGCGTCAAGAAATGAACGTCATAAAAAACACGCAGATCTACTTCCTGGATTATAAACCTCGACATTCATTTTGGCACTTATAGCTACATAATACATTTGCACAATTGTCTTTTCTTTTTTTGGTTTGTCTTTTTTTTTTTTTTTTTTACATAAATGCGTCAGTAGATAGTGAATACAGGCTTTGTTCGTCACGCGTTGAAATTCAATACGGGAGCTGGCCTTGGTGCTGAAACTGACTATACAAGACAGTGATTACGCACGTGACGAGTGGATCTGTACAGGAAGAAACCATGACAATTTAAGACCAGAATTTTGACTTTCACTGTACACAAGAGCTGCTAGGTGTTGCCATTTTGGATTTGACAGCTAAAGGGAATAATAAAGGGAATCCCGTATATGCTATATTTGGATAATATAAGAAAAAAACACAGTGACGTCAAAAAGCGGTGTAGTCTCCATAATGTAGAGCCTATAGGGTTTAAAGGGCCCATATAACAATATTTTCTGATCGAGGTTATAATGCTGTTTCCTCATCAAAAACATACCTGGAGTTGTATTTTGTTTCATTCAAACATTAAACACACTAACCCTGCATATTTAAGCGGAGTTATTCTCTCAAACAGCAAACACTCTGTTCCACTTTCTGATGTCATGCATTAATACAGGAAGAGCTCTGTTGTGTTTTTACACTCCATACACTTTCACTAGAATTATCTGGATAATTTCAGCTCTGAAATATCCAAACTCTACTGAACAAAAAAGGTGAAACGAGCTGTTAATTTGAAAACCACCACTTCGTGACATCACAAGGGGAAACAGAGCATTTTGAGCTTTGGAGATGTAGACAGATTAATAATAAAGAATTACTCATACTTGTGTGAATGAAACAAAACACAACTCCAGGCATGTTTTTGGTGAAGTAAAAACATTATAACATGGTTTAAAGCTCACAAGAAGAAATTTGTGCAATAGTGGACCTTTAACAGACAGTATGTGCCTCTTTCGGAGCTGTGATCATTTTATAGTTATTGACTGATCACACATCAAATCAATATCAATCAATCCATGCTATACGAAGCTAAAAGGCATCCCGCTGATTGCTTTGCTCTACTGCTACTGTATAGTGATGCAATGTAGATTAAACTCACTTACACAATAGTAATAGTAAATATAGGCAGAAATGTAAAATGAATAGAGCTTAAAAGTGCATTGTGTAACTTTTGTGGTGGAGGGACTGCCACCAACGTGTCTCCATGGAGATGTAATTGCTTTGCCTGGTATGTTCCACAGTATGACATTAAGCATATCTATGGTAACAGGCAAGCAACGCCACCACGCCAAGTTACACACAAAATTTACACAGTGCACCTTTAACGATGTTTTGCTTATATAGAACAAAATGGCACCTATTTGGCATCTTTAAAGACAGTGATCAATAGCGGATGTCAAGGTCTCTTTTTGTGGCTCCTCATCACCAGGAAGAATCTAAAGAACTGAACAAGTGTGGTCAGAAGACAGGATAAATTTAATATAAGAAAATATTATGCCTATAAAAAACTGCGCGTAAACAAATTGATGAACTAAACTAAACTAAACAGTCTGTGATACTGGATACCAAGGCATTAAATAGTCTCTTTTTCTAGCTTCTCATCACCAGTAAGTGGCTGAAGGACTGAAGACGAGTGGGAAGAATGCGTGATAAAATTAGTACAATTTAAAATATATTAAGCCTATAAAGAACTATCTGCGTAAACAAAGTGCAAGTCCCAGTATATTTGGCACCTAAAGATTACTGTGATCAATACCAGATATTAAGACATTAAATAATCTCATTTTCTGGCATCCCATCACCAGGAAGTGTCTAAAAACTGAAGAAAAGTGGGCAGAATAAAATGAATATAACTTAGCCTTTGCAGAATTATGTGCGTTAACAATATGCAGGTCCCAGTATATTTGGCAGCTAAAGTTTACTGTAATCAAGACCAGATATCAAGGCATTAAATGGTCTCTTTTTCTGGCATCCCATCACCAGGAAGTGTCTAAAAACTGAAAAAAAGTGGGCATAATATTGGATAAAATTAATACAACTTAACCTTTGCAGAATTACTGTATGTGCGTTAACAATATGCAGGTCTCAGTATATTTGGTACCTAAAGTTTACTGTAATCAATAGCATATATCAAAGCATTAAATGGTCTCTTTTTCTGGTTTCAAAAGGAAGTATCTACAAACTAAAGAAGGCAGAATACAGGATAAAAATTGTAAAACTTCAAATATGTTTATCCTATAAAGAACTATCTGCAAATCCCAGTATATCTGGCACCTAAGATGGATGTGATACCGGATATCAAGGCATTAAATAGTCTCTTTTTCTCGCATCCCATCACCAGGAAGTGTCTAAAAACTGAAGAAGAGTGGGCATAATATTGGATAAAATGAATATAACTTAGCCTTTGCAGAATTATGTGCGTTACCAATATGCAGGTCCCAGTATATTTGGCACCTAAAGTTTACTGTAATCAAGACCAGATATCAAGGCATTAAATGGTCTTTTTTTCTGGCATCCCATCACCAGGAAGTGTCTAAAAACTGAAGTGGGCATAATACTGGATACAACTTAGCCTTTGCAGAATTATAGCCTATGTGCGTTAACAATATGTAGGTCCCAGTATCTTTGGTACCTAAAGTTTACTGTAATCTAAAGCGGATATCAAAGCATTAAATGGTCTCTTTTTCTGGCATCCCACCATCAGGAAGTGTCTAAAATTGAATGAATGTTGGACGAGGAAAAGGGAGCTGGCATCAGAGCAGCGCCTCCCCTCCCACGTCCTATCTGCGCGGAGTGAGGAAGCGAGAGAGGGAGAGAGAGTCTGCCGATCCAAAGCCCCACTGCTACCGCTGCCTCTGCCGAGCTTTTCCTCTCGTGTTTTGGAAAAATCCTGTACATGAGCGCTACATGAACCGAGTAAAATGCACTACGCGTCTCTTACATCCGTCTGAACCAAGGACTGAGCCTGAAGCGGACTTTTCCCATCACAACCAGGTAAGATTTTATGGATGCTCAACAACGCGGGCTGCTCCATCTGCGCCCAGACCTACAGCGCATATAACCGCGCGCTTTGACGGTGTCCTACGTCTATCTCGTTATCAACCGTGTCAATTCCCGTCATGCATTTTGTCCATTTGTGTTGTTTCGGTTGTTTGCGCTCTTGCCCGGGAGTTATCAAACGCAACGTAAAGAGCTTTATGTCCGAAGCCATATTGTCAGGGGAAGATGCTGGGATTATCGTGTATCGCTTTGAAGAGTAGGCGAAGGAGAGGGGAGAAAGAGGAGAAAGAGGAGGAAGAGGAGGTGGAGGAGGAGAGGGCGTCTGGGTTTGGGTAGACTAGTATGGTGGGGTAAACGCTGCTTGCGAGATTCCGATCCTCCGGTATTTATGAATGAAACTCTTATTATGACAAGGGGTGGTTTGCGCGGGTGCCTCGCTCTATAATGGCGACGCGTGCGCCAATCTGCAGCAGCCAGCATCCCTCTCCTTTCTTTCTCCCCCGTGTTTCCTTGACTATAGCACAACATTGAGCTATACGGTGAGAATGACGCCAGCGTGACGCATAAACCCCCGTTTCTGAGGCAAATGCCACGGCTTAAGGCTCCATCTGGATTCGTTTCTCTCCTCCATCCGACCGTAGTCCATCCATCCATCCATCCGTCCATCCGCTCCATGTGTTATTGTGCTGTTGTTGAACGAGAGGTGTGAATCACGTAGGCCTTGACTATGACTTGCTTATACGTGTGAATATGTATGTGAGTCAACTTCCTGGGTGTGTAATTGACAAGAGGAGTGGACCGACGCACTGTCTGTTAGAGCTACACGATAAGCCCTCCAGTGTGCATGATGGAAGCAGAGGAAGGAGATGAGGTACAATGGGGGAAAAATACACTTACTTCAACACAGTATTTTCATCTTGCGTTTAAGGAAGTTTTAGCCAGTGTGTTATTAAAGGTCCCATTTAACGCTGTTTTCGGATCTATGTTATAATGTTGTTTCCTCATGAAAAAACATAACTGGAGTTTTGTTTCATTCTCACATGTTTAACACACAAACCCTGCATATTTAAGATGAGTTATTGTGATGTTTCATGTGGTAATACAGGAAGTGCTCCACTGTGTTTTTAAACCCCATACACCTTCACTAACGTTCCAGATATAGTTGATAAAATATATCCTACCTCTAGGCTGTGGCCATATACTAGTAATAGTCCAACACTACAATTCATTTAACGGGACCATTTAACGCTATTTTATGGCCAGTGTTATAATGTTCTCATCAAAAACAAACCTGGAGTTGTGTTTTGTTTAATCCACGCACGTTTAATACACAAATCCAGCATATTTAGGTTGAGTTCTTCTCTCAAACTTAAAATTCTCTGTTTCATCTTTGGAGATAGATAGACTAATAATAAAGGATTAGTGAAACATGTGTGAATGAACCAAAACACATCACTGGGTATGTTTTTAACGAGGTAACAGTATTCTAACATGGCTAAAAGCTCACAGGAGTCAATTTTGCATAACATATTGCCTTTAATTAGTAGCTTTTGGTTATCTGACTGGTTTGAATGTATGTTTCTTGTTTAATCAGATTCAGAATAATCTTTATTACTGTTGTCGATGAAAAGAATTCACAACCTATGACTGTTCTTTGGTGCAGACATAAAACAAAGAGTAAAACAATAGTGTAATAGCAATGTTCAGACGTAATGAAATTGTATTTTTGAGCAGAAAAACAATAATTCTTGAGTATTCTGTGAATGAAGAACAAAATTTCTTTTGGCCAGTTAATGGACAACTACCAGAGCTTGAAACAGAAAAAAAAAAAGCCAAAATATCTTCTAAAGTGGACAAATTCTAACCTAATTGCAAAATACCAAGCTGGTGAAATGAATAGCAATGCCTAATATTCATTTTAAAATCTTATATGGTATTGCTTTTTGCAGTGACTAGTTGCATAAGAATACTTGACGAAAGACAGAAATGACTCAACTCGTGGTAACAAAGGCAAAAATAGGTGGTTACTGTGGAGATGCTGGTGACGTGATTGAAGTGAATGTAACGGCAATATATATGAGTGTTAAAGAAGGAGAACTGAGACAAAAACACAATGTGAAAGATGTAGTTACGCAAAATAGTCTCTTGTGAGATTTATGTCATGTTATAATGTTGTTACCTCCTCATAAAGCATATTTGGAGTTATGTTTTGTTTCAATTACACATGTTTGAATAACGCTTTATTATGAGTCTGTCTATATCTCCATAGTTCAAAATGTTCTGTTCCACCTTGTGATGTAATGAAGGTGTAATTTTCAAGTTAACAGCTCCTTTTTACCTTTTGTTTAGCAGAGATTTTCGTGAAGATGTATGGGGTTTAAAAACGCTGTGGAGCTCTTCCTGTACTTCCACATGACATCACAAGGTTTATGTGTTTTAAACATGTGTGAATGAAACAAACACGACTCCAGGTATGTTTGTGATGAGGAAACAACATTATAACATAAATCTCGAAATAACGTAACTTGGGCCCTTTAAAAGTTCTTGTATTCAGAACTTAAATGTTGTTTTGAGTAGTTTATTTGTAGTTTTATTGTAGAATCACGTTTATCTGGTCTGAAATGTGTGACTGGTTGGTTTATATAGAGAATTTAGCTTGACTTGACCATTCAAAAGATAGAATATTATGTTTTGAATTATTAATTGCTGTGGAAACCTATAGATACTTTTGAAACCGGTAAATTACGATTAAATATCCTGGTCCAATAAGAAAAACAAACTAAAACTATAAAAACAATATAATCAATTTTTTAAATTATTTTTTAACCTTTATTTAACCAGGAAAAAGTCCTATTGAGATGAAAAAAGTGGGATTTTTTTCCCTGGTTAAGTAAAGGTTAAATAAATCAATTAAAATGTGTTCATGTTTGTTATTGGACTTACATATTTAACCATATACTTTACTATTTTTGTAGTACATTTATATTTTATAAGCAAAACGCAATTTTTTACTCATTTTGCAGTGTAGAAGCAGATATGGTTAAAATCAGGGGCAGTGGAGATGTTACTGCAAATGTGATGCAAATAGAAAGTCTGTTTTTAGATTAAGGTAACTGGGACATTTTGGAAAGAGATGTTCAGGGCATTCACACGTTTGAGTAACCAGTTATTATTAGTCTGCCTACATCTCCAAAGCTCAAAATACTCTCTTCCACCTTGTGATGTCATGAAGCAGATGTTTTCAAGTTTACCTTTTCGTCAGTAGGGATTGGCAATTCCAGGACTAACAAAAACATTCAAACAATTATACTGAAGGTGTATGGAGTTTCAAAACACATTGGAGCGCTTCTTGTTTTCCATTAGAGAGAAGCACTCAGCGTAAATATGCAGGTATTTGTGTGTTAAACATGTGAATGAAACAAAACACAACTCCAGGTATGTTTGTGATGAGGAAACATCCCGGTTGACTTCCGGTTGTGTGCGTGGAGGCCTGCGCCACAAGGAGCGGGATTTTTCAAAATTTTCGCCAGATATCACTGTAATTTCACTGTGATCAATGTGTATTATTGCAGTTTATTGTACACTGTTGGACTTTTTTTGGAGTTTTGCTTTGTGTCGGGTGCGCTGTGCTGCGTTGGGGCCGGTGTCGCTGCTCTGCCCGGACCCGTGATTTTCGGGGTCGCAGCTGGACGATCTTACTGAACACAAAATAAACTTTCACAAAAAATGCCACCAAAGAAAGCAGCAGCGGTGGAGGAGGTTGACGACCTCAAAAGATCTCTGGACTTTTTATCAGAGGAGATTACAGCGATCCGGAGGGATCAAAGACAATTGCTCGAGCTGTTTGAGGAGGTTAAAACCCTAAGGCTACAAAATACTGAAAAGGACAAAAAAATAAGTGAATTGGAGCAAAGAGTGGACGACCTGGAGCAGTACACGAGGATAAACGACTTGGTGGTTACGGGGCTAAGGATTAAGCCGCGGTCATACGCGCATGCTGTGACCGCGGACATGCAGCAGGTGACGGGGGCCGAACCGGGTGATCTGGAGATGAGCTCCACGGAGCAGCAGCTCGCGGCCTTCCTCCAGTCCAGAGGTGTGGACCTGGACATGAACAACATAGAGGCTTGCCACCTGCTCCTGAAAGAGGAGAAACGAGGACGCACTGAGGATCATTATACGGTTTGTAAACAGAAAAACACAAGATTGAACTGCTTAAACAAGGACGGAAACTGAAAGGAACAAATGTCTATATGAACGAACACCTAACCCGTAAAAATGCTGGAAATCGCCAGAAAAGCCAGACAACTGAAAAAGCAAATAAAATTCAGAGCACTTGGACTAATAACTGCAAAGTATTCATCAAACTTAACGGATCACCTGAGGAGGCCAAGGTGATGGTGGTCAGAAGCCTGGATGACCTGAATAAGTTCAACTGAGTGGATTATCAGGTAAAAAAATTGCATATCATATACTTGACATCTGATTAAATGAGCATTTCAGCATCAACACTAATGGATCATCATACAGGGACACAGTTAAACATTCAAGATTATAATCATATGGAATTGAAACTATTTTCTCACACCCAGCATAGCATACAAGACTTGGACAATGATATTGACCCGATAATCGTTTCTTTTCAACTACAAACATTAACTGCAATTATTACACCCAAGAGGAATACAACAGGACCATCAAATCAGATGAGAAATTTTCAATTATGCATTTTAACAGTAGAAGCATGTATGCAAATTATAATTCAATCAAAGAATATGTGCAGTCATTCAAATGTTTCTTTAGTGTTATAGCAATATCTGAAACATGGTTTAATGTGAACAAAGGAATCAACTTTTGAGATTGAGGGATATGAACTTCATTATGTAAACAGAGTAAACAAAGCAGGTGGAGGAGTAGCTCTATATGTCAACAAAAATCTGAAATTTAAAGTAATAGATAATATGTCATATGCAATCAATGATGTAGTTGAAAGTAAAACAATTGAAATTTGTAATGAAAAGAAAAAAAACACTATCATTAGCTGTATTTATAGGTCGCTAGGTACGAGTGTTGAACTCTTTAACGAATGGATGGAGAAAATGTTTTCTACTGTTAAAAACAAAACAATTTTTATTTGTGGGGATTATAATATTGATCTTTTGAACCCATCTAATCATAAAACCACTGATGAGTTCTTAAACATTATGTATAGTATGAGCCTGTTTCCTGTTATCACAAGACCGAGAGCAGAATCACCGCAAATAGCGCCACACTTATTGATAATATTTTTACAAACAATATTGAAAACGTGAACATCAGTGGTCTTATGATTAGTGACATCACTGACCATCTACCTGTATTTGCTATATTTGATATTAACTGTAAGAAAAACAATAATCAGGGTAAATGTCTTTATAAACGGCAAAGAACAAATGAAACTATAAAATCACTGAATGATGAATTAAGAAAACAGGACTGGAACACAGTCTACACAGAAACTGATGTGGATAAAGCTTATAATAATTTTCTAGATTTATTTATAAACCTCTATAATAAACACTGTCCTATCAAAAAATTTAATAATAATAATAAGTCAGTTAAAAAATGTCCTTGGATAACAAAAGGTTTACAAAATGCTTGCAAGAAGAAGAATAATCTTTATAGACAGTTCATTAAACTAAGAACAAAGGAATCTGAAAAGAGATATAAAGTGTATAAAAATAAACTGACTGAAATCCTAAGACAAAGCAAAAAGTCATACTTTAAAAATGTGCTAGATAACAATAAAAACAGTATTAAAAAAATTTGGGGTATTTTAAATAGTATAATAAAAGATGGTACAAAAAGAATTCTTATCCGGATTATTTCATTGAAAATAATATTGAAAATTATAATATGAGTAATGTTGTTAACAGGTTCAATGAGTTTTTGTTAATGTGGGGCCAGACTTGGCAGCAAATATTCCAATAAATATAGATAATGGGCAAAATAATCTATTCATCAAATAGAAATCCAAACACAATATTTCTCTCAGCTACTACTGAACAAGAGATTTTAAATATAGTAAACACATTTAAAAATAAAACCTCCAATGATTGTTATGAAATAGATATGGTAGTGATAAAAAGGTAATCAATAATATAATTAAGCCCTTAACTTATATATGTAATTTATCACTTGAAACTGGATTATTTCCTGAAAAATGAAAATCGCAAAAGTAATACCACTATTTAAAAATGGTGACGCACACATTTTCACAAATTACAGACCCATCTCTCTGCTCCCTCAATTTTCCAAGATCCTTGAAAAACTATTCAGTAAAAGATTAGACATGTTTTTAGAAAATTTCAATATAATTAATCAATGTCAGTATGGATTTAGAACAAAAAGAACAACATCAATGGCCATTATAGAGGCGGTAGAAGAAATCACTAATGCTTTGGATTACAAAAAATATGCTGTAGGTATTTTTATAGATTTAAAGAAAGCTTTTGACACCATTAATCATTCTATATTACTTAATAAACTTGAACAGTATGGAATCAGGGGAGTGGCTTTAAGATGGCTCAAAAGCTATTTGACTGAAAGAAAACATCTTTACATCTGAGTGTTTGGGCATTGCTTGTGGGGTCCCCCAGGGCTCAATATTGGGTCCCAAATTATTTAATTTATATATAAACGATATATTTAACATATCCAATATATTAAAAATGATTCTATTTGCTGATGATACCAACATATTTTACTCTAATGACAATTATAATAATCTCATTAACAATATTAATGAAGAACTAATTAAATTAAATAATTGGATGAATAATAACAAACTATCTCTGAATTTAAATAAAACAAAAGTTATGTTTTTTGGGAAACATAAAGTTGAGTCTGACCTGCAAATTAACATTAATAGTGTAAATATAGAAGTGGTGCCAGAAAATAAATTCTTAGGTGTAATTATAGATGAACAACTCACATGGAAACCACACATCAGATATACTCAATCTAAAGTTTCTAAAAATATTGCCATAATAAACAAAGCTAAATTTGTTCTTGACCACAAATCATTGCACACACTGTACTGTTCATTAGTTCTACCATATTTAACTTATTGTGTAGAGGTTTGGGGCAATACTTACAAAAGTTCACTACATCCCCTCATTATTCTGCAAAAACGTGCATGTGAGAGTTATTCACAATGCAGCTTATAGGGACCACACAAATACGTTATTTCTGGAAGTCAAAATTGTTAAAATGTCTGATTTAATAAATCTGTATACTTTATTATTCTTGTTCAAAGCATATTATAATAATTTACCTGACAATCTTCAAAAGCTCTTCACTGTTCGTGAAAGATCCTACAATCTGAGGGGATGTGGTAACTTTATATTACCAGCAGTAAGAACCACAAGGAAAAGTTTGTGTATATCTGTGTGTGGAGTCAAACTGTGGAACGGTCTTGAGGATCAACTAAAGCAATGCTCAAATACTCATCAATTTAAATGTAAATTCAAAGAAATCATATGGTCACATTATATAGGGAGGATGGGTGATAAATATAAATATTTCATAAATATTATTAATGTTTATACTCATAGTATATTACCATTAACCATACACATCGTAATTATCATGTATGTTACTATTGTTGTCATTATTGTTATCATTATATCAATATCTTTCATATGATGAATATAGAACAAATCAACCTCAGTAATAGGAAATAGTGATTAATATGACAATATATATATATAAAAAAAAATAATAATAATAATAAATCAATAAATAATAATAATAACTAATAAATAAATAATTGTTATTATTGTTATTATTATTATTTAAGTCCTGACAGTACATGGTACTATACAAATTATCTTAAAATAAAATTATTCTCAATGTACAACACATTCAATAGAACAGGGCTTTGGCAAGTTGTGGCTCTGTGGCGGGAGATGATCCTTCACAAGAGCAGAGCGAAACAAATACTTGCTTTTCTAATGCACAGATCAGGACACTTGGCAAAGGGTGGTCCTGTTGTTGGAGGGCGCCCCCTCTCCGGCAGCAGCTCCACAAAACATCCTGCCTCTTTTAATGCACAACACACATCTCCTGAAAGATCCACCATCTTCACCAAAAACAGAACATTGTTTGTAGTTATAATGACGATGACGATGATGATGATGACAATGATGACAACAATGGTGGTTGTAATGGTGATGTGATAGTGATAATGATGATGAAAATAATGAGGATGACGATAATAATAATGATAATAATAATAATAATAATAATAATACAGCAGTATTATAGTGATGATTATAGGGTATGAATTCGACAGTGATAGTAATGTCATCTATAGTGGTTAATTATGGAACATATGAATATGTAATGAATATACAACCATATTGATTGAATTAAGGAAGGCAACCTTATGGCTTGCATAAAGAAAGAAATTAGGGGTGGGAGTCAATAAGTTTTACTTCTTCCCACTCCCTTTCGAGCGTACCACACTTTATTATTTATTATAAGAATTGTATTATGTATATGTATATATAGATGTTTATTTGTGTTTATATATATCTGTATATGTATATATGTGTATATAAACATGTTTTCTTTCATGCTCGAAATAAAGCAGCAAACAAACAACATTCTAACATAGATCGGAAAACAGCGTTATACGAACACTTTAACAAAAAACACAGGACAAAAGAAACTCTAATCTGTAAATGGGGAGAGCATTATAGGCTTTTTCCACATTGTCTTTTCACTGTTATTCCACCATGTGCTCGTCATAATCCATGGAGAGTTTTCACGGAAATAGGTGGAGGAATAACCCAAGAGCACGAGATTAAAAATGCATTACAAAAGCCACAGCAGCCTCTGTATTATTATTATTATTATTATTAGTAGTAGTAGTAGTAGTAGTAGTAGTAGTAGTAGTAGTAGTAGTAGTAGTAGTAGTAGTAGTAGTAGTATTAGTATTAGTATTAGTATTATTATGTTATTCTGAGACTGTAAAGATACTCAAGTCATGTGAATGTAATTGAGACCTGTCCAGATTGGCTTTACAGATACATAAATACGAGTGTGAATGTGAATGGGTTTAATAATAGCAGCAAGTGATGTTCCACAGTATGACATTAAACTTAACTCTTACATTATACTTACATTACAACCTTACAAGTCTTTATATAACTAAAAAAAGAAGAGAATTGGAGTCACCTGGATTTTTTTATTTTTTATTTTTTGATTGGATATCGGCTTCACAATATCGGTTCATTCGATATCCAGGTTATATGCAGTGATGTAATAAGACTGTTACTGTTGATAGTGGGCCCAGAAAGTCTCACAATATTTTAGCTAACACAAAGTTGTTCTGTGGTTATTTCAGAGATAAATTTTGATTGTTTAAAGGTAAAGATTGTTTAAAGGACGCTGCTCTGTCTCTCTCTCTGGTCTCTGCACTGGTATCGGAACTGAAAAAGCTGGATTGGTGCATCTCCCATGTTTAATGCCACACTCTGGGATCGTTCCAGACAAAGCAACAACATCTCCATGGAGACAGAAAGGTGGCACACCCTCTATCGGAAAAGTCACATAGTGCGCCATAGTACCCCCGTAAAAAGTAAGTGCAGGCAGCGTGTTGCGTTTAAACACGTTATGGATGACAGTCACTCAATTTGGTCATAGCTCATTTTGTAGTTCTATTCCCTGTATTTGCTGTGCTACCTGTTGTTGTGTCCTTGGGCAAGTTTTTTGTGGTTGTCAGACAGGTCATAGGAACATATAATGAAAGCCTTGCTATAGTCGCTGTATTTTTTATATGTAGACATCACTACTTTAATATGAGAGTTGATTTTAAGTCTACGATATGCAAAATAAGAATGTTATGCATGTTGTCTAAAATATTAAAAGACCTGTCAAAAGATCTAATGAACAAAAACAGAACTGTAATGCTCAAACGTGAGTAATAGCATTTTTTGTGGTTCATTTAGCACATTGCTGATGGTTTGCAAAACATAATTGAATCATTGTTGTAATATAAAAACCTATTAATGAATTAAACTTTTGTGTCACCCTACAGAACCACTATAAAATAAATGAACAGTAGGCTATATCTCTGCTTTACTTGTGTTAGTTTAATGCTGTTATGAGTGATGGGGACCCAGTGCACAGTATGTAAACAAACATATCCTTTGTGCAGGTGAGCTGGAGTTTCATCAGGGGAGCCTCTCAAGTACTCAGTGGGATTCCCCAGTTGCTTTTAGCCTTCCGTGTTAGCCTTGCCTCTGTGTTATCTTTGGGTGGTGTCGGCTTCCTGTTTGCAGGCGGCATTTTGAGCATTTTGACTGTACAAAGCAATATTGCTTTTGAATTGTTGAAGGAGCTGCACTCATATACCGTATATATGAGTGGATTAAGCTAACCCGTTAGCCGCGTGACAAATAGGAAGTGCTCCAGGAGGCTCTTCCGGCTCCATCTCTCCCTTTTTCCCATTGACTTACATTGAATTCTTATCGTACCTCTCTCTGTAACTGCTGCACTGAGCCTCGTCATTTTGGTCTTAAAATGTTCATATGAACCCGCTCTACATGATCCTGATTTATTTTTTTTCGCTATTTTGTCCGTCAAAAAGTGTTATTCATAACATAGAGCCTGGTTCCAAATTTGCTCCTGTAACCGTGGCATCGCGAGCCTCATTTGAGCGACGCTGAATGCTGTGGGTGACGTCACACTCACTTTTGTGAAAAATAATGTGAAAAACAGAACTAGTTAATTTTAAGCATTTGCCTTGGTCAAAAGTTATTCCTCACCTACTTCATTCAGACCGTGATGAGCACATAAGCGCGTCTCACAAGTATTCAACAGTGCAGAGACAGAAAGAGTGGTCTATGTAGTTCTTTTTTTTTTTAGCTTATGCTGCACCATAATTATTCATTTAAGCGAAGAGATTTGTAATGCGATATATTGTAATGGCCCACGATATTATTGTGAAACATTTGACGATACGATACCACTATAATTCAGTTATAACTGTAGGTTAGATTAGTGGTATAGCTGCTACTACAACTAGCATGCTAACATGCACTTGCTGATTACTGGACAATAAGTTTTTCTTAATTATCAATTAGCTAAATTAAATTAATAAATTGGATAAAGCTCTTTCTAACTAGATGTAGACATCGCGCAGCATGACCTATCTGTGCTGTCTATCATTAATATATCTGTTACGTTCTGTTTTTTTAATGAGGAAGTCGCTTTTAACTAGGCAATTTTTTTTAGCATTGCCTCTGTGTTTGCATTTCTTCCATATTATCCATAGCAAGCAGTCACAAAGTGCTTAAGTGGTATTATAGAGAGCGGCGTGTGCTTGAATGTACTCACTGTGTCCCTGTCACCATCTGCCACTCTGATCTCCTCCTCCTCCTCTGTGCTAATTAGGCCCCAGTCAAGTACCTATATGTGAACAAACAGAATCCTACACAGACAGGAAATTAATGTGGATTTACAATAGGGCTGCATAATTAATCGTAATCGAGTCGAAATCCTAATTTAAGTTGGTGCAATTATCAAATCGCAATTATGCTGCAATTATTTAGATAACAGAATGTAATCAGCAAAGAACAAAAATTATAACTATACATGTAACCATATCCAAATCTCTCGGTACGATAATTTCACAATGTACCTCACACGGTACCAGGTTTACTGAGATATTTTGTGGAGGAAAACAAAACTGTGCATGTGCGATTTTTTCCTCTTAAAATTCCTTGACAAGACTTAACCCAAAGAACTAAGATTGTGCTCAGAACAGTTATTTCTTCATGTAGTCTGCATTGAAACAGAGCAAAGGATCATGGTCTATGTAGTTCTGTCTTTTTTTTAGCTCGTGCTACACCATAATTATTCATTTAAGTGAAGAGATTTGTAATTCAATATATTGAATTGGCCCACGATATTATTGTGAGACATTTGACGATACAATACCATTATATTTCAGTTATTTTTATATCCCTAGTTATAGCTGTAGGTTAGATTAAAACTCAACCATGTTCTGAAATGTGCAGGATTCTTATATTAGTTTATCAGTCTTCTCTCAAATGTTTAAAGCGTTGTTTATAATGTGCACTCTGAAACACAATCCTTTTAAACATATATAGGAAATTGCAACTATAATGCGTGTCTAAAAATATATCTACATTAGTTGTTAATTCGATTTTTTCCCCCAAAATCTTGGAGCCCTAATTTAAAATGAGTCCCTTACATTATAGTGTACATAATTTGTCAGGACTGAGTAAAAGGTTGAATAAATCTGTATCATTTTATATTGGATTTCACAAAAGGTCAATAATAGGTCAAGGACAAACAAAAATATTCTCTAAGCTTTTAAATCCATACGAAATGGATTATTAAACTATCTTAAATGATTCTTTACAAATGTGAGGATTAGTCTATTGGTCTTGTTGTAGTACAAAATCTTTGCTAAGAATTAATTCCTTAAAATACTCTTAAAATTGCACATAATTATTATTGTTTAATGCATCAACGTGGTTAAATTCCACATTACGCCAGATTGTGAGGCCTAAGTAGCAGCAGCAGGTGTTATTAAAGGCAGACAGGTGCGAGTCAGGGATCCTCAGGTCACGCTAATGCTAACGCAGCTAACAACGCGCTAATGCTACCTACTACCGGTACTCAAAATGTGGAGTTATTTGAAAGCTTCTATATTACGCAAAATGGACTCTTTCAGCTCTAAGTCAAGTTGGAATATTGTTACTTCGCCAAAAACATGCCTGGAGTTGTGTTTTGTTTCATTTACACGTTGGGGTAACCCTTGATCATTTGTCTAAGTCCAAAGTGGTCGTTTTCAAGATAATAACAGATTTTACCTTTTAGAAATTGGGTTGAAATTATCCAAATGAATCTCGTGAAGGTGTATGGAGGTTAAAAACGCAGTGGTAATTTAGTCCTGGTTTAGTCTTAGTTTGGTCCTGGTTTAGAGCTGATGTAGTCCTAGTTTAGTCTTAGTTTAGTCCTGGTTTAGAGCTGATGTAGTCCTAGTTTAGTCTTAGTTTAGTCCTGGTTTAGAGCTGATGTAGTCCTAGTTGAGTCTTAGTTTAGTCCTGGTTTAGAGCTGGTGTAGTCCTGGTTTAGTCTTAGTTTAGTCCTAGTTTAGAGCTGATGTAGTCCTAGTTTAGTCTTAGTTTAGTCCTGGTTTAGTTTTAGTTTAGTCCTGGTTTCGACCTGATGTAGTCCTAGTTTAGTCATTTAGTTCTGGTTTAGTCTTAGTTTAGTCCTGGTTTAGATGAAATTGGTCAAAAATATGGACACTTGGGACATTTCTTCGGACAAATCACTAGTTTTGGATAGGAGACACAGGGCTCAAAAGTGGGACTGTCCAGGGGAAATAGGGACGTCTGGTCACTGTACACATGACATCACAAGGTGGAACAAAGTGTTTTCTGATTGAGAAAAGAACTCAGCCTAAATATGTAGGGCTTGTGTGTTAAATATGTGTGAATGAAACAGAAAACAACACTCCAGGTATGTTTGTGATGAGGAAACAACATTATAACATAGATCAGAACATTTGGCGCTTTATTTCCTGGTCCTTTACATATATTTAAATATACTTCCTTTTATGTTTTCCTCCTATGATTAATATATAATCCTAAAGCTGTTAAGAGACATTCGATAGCCCACAGTCCACAAAAAGTCCACTCACAACAGTTTGAGAACTTAACATTAAATTAATTTACTGCTCTGAAGCACTGATATTGACCCCCTCTTAATTACAAGTGCAGAGCCGTGCAGTAAGTCATACCTGAGCCACCATTATTCACAGCATCTCTCCTGCATCTGCTATGAAATAAATGTCTGAATATTTATGATGGTGTCCGTTAAAAAGAGCCTGCCGCAATAAATAATATAAAGACTTATTGTTCAATGTATGAAAGAACAATCATTTTGGGGCGTCAATAATTATTATTGGAACTTTTGCATAGTACCAGTAGTACTTTTTGTTACTTTTATGTACTACAATAAGATTCGAGCTGTAGATGGTTGAATACACAACTTCTATGACTCATTATTGATGCAAACTAAGTCCCTAAAGGCACATTGTGTAACGTTTCAGGCAGAAGATCCATCACCTGCTTCTTTCTATGGACAAAGTCATTACTCTGCCTGGAATGTTCCACAATATGACATTAAACACCTTACATTTATTCAATTACAGTGTTTTTTTAGCTCAAAAATACCTAGAAAAACAGGCATTCTGCCCATGAGCGGGGTCGCCTCTCCTCAGATCTGACCTCCATGAAGATAGAAAGATTTTATACTGTGAAACATTGCAGACAAAGCAATAACGTCTCCACTGAAATAAGTATTCAGCTATTTATTTATTGCAGTTTTTGTTATACATTTAGAATAGTTTTTGGAGAGAGTTCTACTTTAGTTTTACTAGGTCAGAGGCATAATTTAGTTTCAATATTATCGTTTATCATCTATATTTTCTTCAGCATTATATCGTAGTTCAAAATTTGTTACTGTGCCAAGGCTGCAGGAGTCTTCTAAGCCAAGTCTTGGGAATTGGGTCAATGTGGAGCGGGCTAGTACTATGAGAAGGTTAAGCTCGATGATTAGCTCCTAAGCCAAGACCACAGTGGTGCAATCTCCTGGAGAGAGCAGTGGGACATGTACACGCCTCACTCTCTCCATAGATTTACACTGATTAGAATCTGGCGGCCATTATGAAGACTTAAGACTTGATTAGTGTGAGCTGCAGTGAAGCAAGAGGCAACCATAAGAGAGTTAGAGAGAGATATAGACTTTAATTGGAAATGGATTCAATAAACAGCCTTGCAGTTATTCATGCAGGTTGCGAGGTTTGAGCTTTGGGCGCCATTTTATGGACTTTTGGCTTGGCCTGAGATGAAATTTTGAAGCATGACTACAGTGCAAAACATATTAGGGTCTTATGAAATGCATTTTTGGTGGCTTTTGAACCTCATCATCAAAATCATACCCGGAGTTGTGTTTTGTTTCATTCACATATATGTTTAACACGCAAACCCTGCATATTTTAGCTGAGTTCTTCTCTGAAATGGAAAACACTGTTCCACCTTGTGATGTCATGTGGTAATACAGGAAGTGCTGTATTGTATTTTTAAACTCCATACAGCTTCACTAGAATCATTTGGTTGATTTCAGCTCTGGATTTTTTATTTATTTTTTTTTTTTTACTTATTTAACCATTATTTAACCCGGTACAAACCCATTGAGATCCAGACCTCATTTCCAAGGGTGGCCAGGCCAAGTGGTCAACAGCACACGTCAAGAGCAGAAAACAACAATCAATTAAGATAAACATCAATTAAAATAAAAACAAAAAAGCAACAATCAATTAAGATAAACATCAATTATGGAGGTAAAGTGCAGTAAGTGTAGAAAATATTTCAAAAGTGCAGTAGCTGTAAAAGTTCAAAAGGATGAAGTGCAGAAGCTGTAACAGTCTAAAAAGATAAAGTGCAGTAGTTGTAAACAATAGATGATAAAATGCAATAAAATCTGTTACAAAGAGTACTTTTGCAATGACAACTTAAAAATGCAGACGCTCATAAATGGAGGCTTTTTGTCCATTACGTAACAAAGAATGAAAAGCTTTAAATGAGACAAGTTCAGATATTTTCAGTTCAGTTTGGAGGGTATTACAAGCTGAAGGAGCAGAGAAGCTAAAGGCCTGTTTTCCCAGCTCAGTCCGAACACGAGGAACCTGCAAGCGGTAAATGCCACTAGACCGCAAGGCATAGGGGCTGATGGTTCTCTGAAGAACTGCCAATCTCTGCTGAACTAAAAGTAAACGGTAGCTGTTAACTTGAAAACAACATGCATGTAACTTGACATCGCAAGGTGGAGCAGAGCATTTTGCATTTTTGGAGACGTAACCAGACTAATAATAAAGGGTTACTCAAACAAGTGTGAATGAAATAAAACTCCAGGTATGTTTCTGATGAGGCAACAACATGATTAGAAGCTCACAAGAGTCAACTTTGTGTGCAATATTTGATCTTTAAAAACATATAGGAGCTTGTTAACATCATGATGACGTATACCAGTGTAACTCTCGCCGCTCTATTGATGTCCAGACCTTCTCGGCTTCTGACTTTATCTCCAAAACAAGACCTCGGACCAGCGCTTAGCAACAAGAAAAGTGCACAACAAAGCCCAGCTGGAGGAGGACGGCTATCTGATGGGACCAGCTGGAGCACAAGCACAATAAGACACAAAAGATGACATTATAGACTGGAGCACGTTAATTATCCAAGTCCCCAGTCTGGAAACAGCTTTGCGAAAACCTCCGTTCTGTTGCTACTAAAATAATTCAATCACAGAAATGAGCGTTTGTGGGAATAATTGGAAACTATTATTTTCACAATGATTGTTGCCGATTATAAACACAGTTGGACGCTTTAAATGTTCTTTTTTCAAATCTCACCTCTTAGAAAAGGTAAAAGTGTTTTCGAACATAAAACCAGGGTATAATTTAGTTCCACGAAGTTGACTAGCCGTCATCAGCAAACACCTACCTGTTGAGAGAATACCAGGAAAAAATCTTAAATAAAAATAGCATCTCTCCACAAATCTGACTACTTTCATGGTAATGGACAGAGGTATCCCACTCACATTAAGAACACATGATTTTCAAGGTTATGTTTTAGCAAGAGAGCTAGGTTTAATGCCATTTTTAACATGATTATTAATCAAAAAGAGGGACATTTTATTGCCATATTGCCAGGCCCTATGAGCTGTTGTTTTAGCCTGATCCTCCTGTGAATGTTCTCTGTGGGTGTGAACAAGGCAACTTTCTAAACATGTGAGTGAAAGTGTGAGACTCACTGGTGTCTGTGCGACAATATCAGATCTAAAAATGGCTGCTTGGCTCTGCCTGTTAAAATTCACTTTACTTCACCTCAAGTACAACTAGCTCTAGCTATTTGTATTTGTTTGTTTTAGCTATAAAAAGCTTCATGGAGACAAGTATGTGCACCAGAAATGTCACACAGTTCACATTTCAAATACCTGAATGTGTATATATTGTGTTATTTATTAAATTTTTTAGTTAAAGGTCCTATATTACGTTAAATTGACTCTTGTGAGCAGAATTAGATGTATTAGTCTTATTAGTTACATCTCCAAAGCTCCAAACGCTCTGTTCCACCTTGTGATGTCATGAAGCGGGAGTTTTCAAGTTGATAGCTACCTTTTACCTTTTGTTTTGCAGAAGCCTAAATATGCAGAATTGTTTAGCCTAAATATGAAGAATTTCTGTGTTAAACATGTGAGAATGAAACAAAACACAACTTCAGGTACGTTTGTGATGAGGAAACAACATTAGAACATAAATAAAAAACAAACAAACATATAGCTCTTTAAGTTATTTGATGTGCTAAATTTTTTTTATGTATGTTTGTATTTTGTATTCTATAGGTTTTCTCTTATCCAGTTTGAATTGCTGTATTTTTACTAAATTAAAATTGCTCTAAACCCTTTTACACATTAACTGGCCTGGGTGAATATTACTTTGCACAAAATACCTGTAAATCTCTTGATCCTGTACCTCATGGTCCCATAGCCTGAGCATTCCTCTAAAACCATTTTTCACATGAGATGCCTAGAGTACACGAAGGCTCTGCAAGCGGCGCCTGTTATAATCAGCCTCTTGATCTGAAACCCCTTTCTATTTAATGTGGGCTAATGTTCTTCCATTGTCCCGGGGTGTAAGTGGCTCTCTTGGGTAAATTATGTGCATATTTTCAGCTAAAGGTGACATTTGCTTTTGAAATGAACAAGGAGAGACGGCGCTCTGTGACTGAGAAGAAGTGTCTGTGCCAAAGCTGTATCCGCTAATGTAGTTTGGCTCTGGGGCCAATCGTGTTGGATTAATTCATTAAGGAAGTGCACGTCGGAGTTTTTGTGTTGAATTAGAAAATGGAAGGAGTGGGTATGATTTAAAGGAAAGGGTAAAAAGGAAAGTTTGGGACAAATTGCTTTCAAGATAAATGGAAGTTGTTTTTGGAGACAAAGTTTGAATATTAGTATCATAGTATTATTGAGTCAATCATTTTTGACACCTAACAAATAGAAAGAGCTAATGAACTTTCAAAAGAGAGTATTGATGTCAGTTTTAAAGGTGCACTAACCTTTCCGAGGTCTGTTACCTTCTTGTTTCTATGGGTATGTCATTGCTCTGCCCAGTTCTATCATATTTATTAAATTACAGGTGGTTTTATAGCTCAAATATCACTGAGAAAAACAAGCATTCTGACTGTGAGTGGGGTCGCTTCTCCTCAGATCTGACCTGTAACTTGGTATGGTTTGATGGATTGCAAAAATAGAATTTGATTTAGAGTTAAAAAATACAAATATTTTATAGTATAGTATAGTATTAGTATAGTATTTGATAGTATTGGGTTTCAGTTTCTGTTACTAGTGACATTTTGAGGACTTTTGACCATTCAAAAGACAGAATATTTTGTTGTGAAATGGTAATTGCCTTAAAACACACCACAGCCCATGGATAGTGTATATATGTAGACTAGGGATGTAATGATATGTAAATCGCACGGTACAATAGAGTTACAGTATTCATTTCACAATACAATATTATTGAGATATTGTGGATATGCGAACAAAATTGCTACTTATTCTTCTTTAAAAAGCCTTGACTTGGGGCTATATTAGTGTCATAGTCCAAAGAATGAAGGTAGGCAACAGTTATTTCTTCATGTTTTCTACACAGACTGTGATTTCAATGCAGTTCCCTCCGTTTTTAGCTGTCGCTGCAATAAAACAATGTATTAAAGCAAAGAAGCTTATAATTCAACATATTGTGACAGGCCACGGTATTGTTGTGAGAACTTGGAAGATACGACATCACGATATTTCGGTTACTGTTACATCCCTAATATCGACATGGTCATTTTGTCAGGTTTACCCATCCCAACAGGAGGGAGAACTGCATTTGAGAGGGAATTATAATCTGTGAGGTTTGGTGTCAAGGGCGAATGTGGAGCGGACAGTAGCTGCTTGCACTGTAGCGTCTCACAGAGCAGCCTCAGCTAATTTTAGTCCAGGTGAAACAAAGGGAGTGAGAGGAGGAGGGGCAAAGAGAGGGGCTGAGCTAAAACAAATGTTACACTGTTAAAAGGGGAATCTAGGTTGGTTAAAGAACACACATTAAGCAAAATTCATTTCTTTTTTTAGCTTTTTTGCCATGTTACTGTATATTGTTGTCCCTTCAGCAAAAACATACCTGGAGCTGTTGTATTTTGTTTAGTTCAGGCTTGTCTCATTAATCTATTAAACTAGAGTCATCCTCTCTGAGCACTATAAATGCTCTGTTTGCATTTTGACACTTTAGTCATGTCATTGGTAAAAATTAGAGCAGTTTTTACACCCATAAACCAACCTATTCTAATAGCATAGTACTCGCAGGGGATAAGCACGTCATTTGTTTACTTTCTGATTGTTCATTCCTGTTGTGGACAGCAGAGGGAGCTCCACCTCCTAAATGCCACATTGGAAACAGAGGTGAAGTTTATGCTTTAGTTTTATTTTCCCAGTGATTTTAAATTAGAATATTTGAAATAGTTATCCCAAGGTGACCTAAAGCATGTTCAAACTGCATAATAATGGGTTTCAATTTAATGCCATACCAAGGAATATAGTAGGCAAAGCAACAATATCACAGTTACTTACCCTTTTGCTTTTTTCCTGTGAATGTTAGTTAATCTGCTTGTCTTTTGAACGGCCCTATATTACACAAAATTGATTCTTGTGAGGTTTAAGCCATGTTATAATGTTGTTACCTCCTCACAAACTCAGTCTAAATATGCAGTGTTTGTTTGTTTGTGTTAAACATGTGCGAATGAAACAAAACACAACTCCAGGTATGTTTAACATGAGGAAATAACATTATAACAAAGATCAGAAAATAGTGACCAATGGCTATTTCACTGTTTAATTTTGTAACTTCCTGTTGGTTAAATGAACAATTTTGTGAAACCCTGCTGTGATTATAGCCTCTACAAAAACAAACTTGATCTCCATGGAGACCAACTGGTGGCGGAAAAGTTACGCAGTGAGCTTTTAGACTCACGTTAATGTTGTCTTTGCGGTGTAAACATGTCAGGATGAAGGAGAGATGACAGGGGCCAGACAGATGAGCCCATCGATCAGAACCAGAGGATTAGTTTATTGGCAGCGCAGTGTGAGACCAGAGAGACCAGAGCACTGCAGAGGAGAGGGGAGCAGCTATATGGGGGTCTATGGTAAACCAGATACGTTTAACAATGATTTACTGTCATGTTCTTCACTTTAATATTGTAAGATACCCCCGATGATTTCAGTGATGAGAGGGAAGTCAAACATTCAAGGCTCACACACTTTTCTGCACCCAGCCCTAAGCCTGTCACAATAACAAATTTTGAAGCATGATATATTGAAACAGAGAAATACTGGGATGATAAGCGATAAAATTAAAACTAGTTTATGCCACTGATACAATAACATAATGCAAAATAATCCCTGTAAACCATTTTTAAATAGAAAGCATAAATAAAAGGCCTCATCTCCAACAAATACATAATAGAATGAACAAATAATTAGACATAGAAGTCACATAATTAAACCTTACATGGCTCAAATCTTATTTAGCTCAAATCTTATTGAACAAAATACCCCAATTTTCCCAATTTTTGCTAAGAAATTGTACACACGGTAAATAGCTTTCATATACTGAACGATAAGATATTGTAATTTTCATGACAGGCCAACACATTCTGACATATAAATATATACATCAGTAATTACTTTATATGAGATATATTGATCCCATGTGAGCATCTGGGTCAAATCAGTTCATTTCAAACCTGACGCAGTTCCCCATAAAACTGCATGTTGTTCAAGATATTTTTAGTACATAAAAATAAATGGTAATGGTATAGGTTTGGGTAATAGATTTTTTAAAATTATTTAGCACCCTTTGTTGTCATAATGATGGTTAGATTTCAGTTCAGTGGATGGTCCAATTTTTTGTCACATGTTCTTAGAATGTTCCACAGTATGGCATTAATACAGTGGCCGACGGGAGCCAAATTTACTGCAATGGCCCGTCTCAGTAAGAGAAAACACAAGTAGAGAACAAAGTACAGAAATGAGGAACAGTCAAAGAATGTGGCGCTAATGAGTTTTATTGCTGCACAAATACCTTGAAAAACATGCAAGCAGGCTCGCCTCTCCACAGATCTGACCTGTAATATGGTGTAGTGTTACTGCCTGATTGTCCTCATATGGAGAAATTGAATTCCTTTCTTTTATTGCCTTCCTATACAACACTAGAGACAAAGCAATAACATCTCCATGGAGACAAACAGAGAACAACAGAGAAGTTACGTAGTGCTCCTTTAAAATGCTCCTTGACCATTATATTATGATCAGATTGAATTGACAAGATTCATTTCATCATAGTATGCATGAACTTTAAACAACACACATAGTAAAAGACAGAAACAATGCAATTTTGGCTATTCACAGGGCAGTCCCATAAATCACTATTATGAATGTGCTCGTATTGTATTTTTTTACAGAATCTATGGAGAATATTTGCTCGTGTGAATCACTGCTATTTTCTCACAGGCTGCATTGATGTAAAGTACAAACACATCCACCTCTGGCAGCTCAAAGCCATAAGGGCCACTGTTATTTGTCCACTTTTCTCTTTCATCATAGGAAAAGCCTCTCCGTTTCTGGTATTGTTAGACAGAAACATGAATTAAAAAAAACAACAACTATCAAACTAGGTAATGGTGTGCGGCTCCAAGATGGTTGTAGTTGTTGTTGCTAACAGTCTTTATGTTGCTAGGTTTATTGTAAGTTTAATGAGTTTTTTACTATATGAAAAAAAATATGTGATGCTATGTAAAACTGCTGCAACTGGAAGGACAGTGTAATGTCCTTTTGCAGAGAAAATCAAACCCGGCTTCCACTGGGTTTGTATATATTCAGCTTGTTGTATCAAGGTGACATTTTAAAGACTTTTGACCATTCGAAAGACTGAATATTTTGTTTAGAATTGTTAATTGCTATGGCAACTGTGCTAATTTTTCTTTGCTGAAACCCATGGATAAAACCCTGCAAACCCTGAAGTTCTACATGTGCATCTACACGCTCTGAAATGCACTGGATTCTTTTATCATCTGTCACCTGCTTGTTTCTATGGCTATGTCATTGCCCTGCCTGAAATGTTCCACAGTATGATATTAAACAGCTTTAACTTACATGTATTCAATTACAGGTGGTTTTATAGCTTGAAAATTCCTAGAAAAACAAGCATTCTGACTGTGAGCAGACCGGCAACTTGGTCTTGTTTGTCTCCATGAAGACAGAAAGCTTTAATGCCATACAGTGAAACATTCCAAACAAAGCAATAACATCTCCATGGAAAAGCACTGGATGGACCCTCCACCAGAAAAGTTACACAATGCACCTTTAATAGTTCATATTCCAGTTTTCTCTGAAATAGTAATGCCTCTAAAATGTACACTTTGAGTTGAATCATAGTAATTGTTTCAACCATAGATCCAACATAAAACACAAAAGCACTTCCTGAATTTTCATTTACTCCCTCTTCTTGACGGATTATTCTACTGTACCTCAGAGCGACCAATGCAATTACAACATCCCACGCCATCGATACTTGACGACAGAGCAGAGGGAGTGTGACAGAAATCCACTTATTCCGTCCAGTATTGATGCCAATTTACACTTAAGAGACAAGCAGGGAACTATCACAGGGAGTTTCTTGTTATGGAGATCTTAAAGTCCTAAAGGAGCGGATTGGGAAATGCAGAGGTTATATAACTCAGAATACAAGCCTGTAATTGCTCCCCTCTGAAAGATTATACTTTAAAGGTCCTATGCTAGGTCATAAACATACCTGGATTTGTGTTTTGTTCCCTGCTATTAGTCTGACTTCAGCTCAAAAACTTAAAATGCTCTGTTCCTACTTGTGCTGTCATTTGGTGGTAATTTTCAAGTTAACAGCTACATTTTACCTTTAGTTCAGTAGAGATGGGTAATTCCAGGCCTGAAATAATCCAAATGGTTCCAGTGAAGGTGTATAGAGATTAAAAACACAGTGGAGTACTTCCTGTATTGCCATATGACATCACAAGGTTGAGTGTTTTCAGTTTGAGATAAGAACTCAGCCTAAATATGCAGGTTTTGTGTGATAAACATGTGTGAAGGAAACAAAACAAAGCTCTAACATTGATCAGAAAACAATGCAATATGTGCCCTTTAAAAGACCAGCAGGGGCCCTTAAGAGCATCTCAACATTTTATTGCAAAGATAATTGTAATTTTGTTTTGGTAACTGCACAACAACATATGTGGTCAATATAACTACTATACTATTCTTCCCCTTTAATTTACAAATATGGCTAAAGTGTAGAGCAGCGATGGTCTGAGGAAAGCAGAAGCATGTCAAAACCATTCCCCTCACACATTCATGTAATTTAGCCCGAGGGACTGCAGTGTCTGTCGCAGCGCTTTTGAATGGGATCCATTTACATGTTGAGATATTCTATATGTGTTCACTGTGTACGAGTCGGCACATTTTTACTGTCTGCCTATTTTAAATGTGCAAACGTAAAGCGAAAGTCTATAATGAAAATACATTTGAACTACTGTTTTACTGTGTCAGCTGAAAGACATGTCTCTCCTTAAAGTTGCACTGTGTAACTTTTCTGGTGCGGTGTCTGTCACCTGCTTTTCTTCATGGAGATACAGCCTGGAATGTTCCACAGTATGGCAAAGGAGAGAGTTAAATTTGTCAACTGGACAAAGTTGTCAAGTGGACAAAGTGCCATAGATTCTACCTGGACAACTGAGGGATTTTACACAAGTTCCACAGTATGGCATTATACTTATTTATCTCTACGGAAACAGCAATTGACACCACAGGGTTATGTGTCAGATCTGTGGAGAGGTGAGCCCACTCACAGTAAGAAAGACAGTTTTTAGGTCAATAAAAACCCATATTACTGAGTAAATACAAGATGAATATGTTTAATGCCACACCAGGATATTGCAGACAAAACTATTACATCTCCATGGAGACAAACAGAAAAGTTACATAGTGCACCTTTAACCAGAATAAGATTAAAGCATTTTTATCATGATCACTTTTAAAACATGTGGTTTTATAAAAAAAAAAAAATACCTTGAAAAACCTGCTTTCCTGTAGCTTTGCCTAGTGGAGTGACCTTCTTGTGTCCATGGATAGATACGTTTAATGCCATAGTGTGAAACATTCCAGCGCAGGAAAAATAATGACATCCACCCACACCAGGAAAGGGAACGGTATTTTGTCTCTGCCCTTGATATCATCTCATCTATTTTTGGCTTGAAGCTTCTGTGCTCTGTAAACTGTGCCTTAATGTTATTGATTACAGAAAGTGTGTGTCAGGTGAAAAATCCTGGAGCTTTACCAAACTCATCTCCTTTAATTTGTATTCTGGCCTGGCTTACTCTTACTGCTACTGCTAAAGAACAGCAGTGTATCCAAAAAGACTGAGATCCAGTGTACACTATTATTGTATCCTTTGGCACAGCACTTCACCCACATTCCCTATGAATATGGTGTGTGAATTTTGGGAGCCTTGCCTCAGTCTGTCCCGGGGCAGACAGTAGCACCTTATACGACCCGGTCTGGAGCCTTGGGTTTAAAGACACTCTAAAAATCCACTGCATTCTTAAAATGCACTAACTTTTCTGATAGAGGGTCCATGGAGATGTGATTGTTTTGCCTGGAATGTTCCACAGTGCTGTATTAAAAGGGTCTATTTTGCATTTATTCCATTACAGGTATTGCTTAAAAACACCATCACAAGTTACAATACTCAGCTGCATCTAAGTCTAGTTTCTGCACATCTTCATGGAGATAGATAAGTTTAATGCTCCAGTGTGGAACATTCCAGGCAAAGCAATAACAGTTCCATGGAGATGAGCAGATGGGGAACCCTCCACAAGAAATGTTACACAGTGCAGCTTTAATAATGACTATAAAGCTGAATGCGATTCTTTTTGTTGTTTTTGCCTGAATTCTCCCTTCTGCAATAACTGTTTATATTATATTATATTATATTATATTATATTATATTATATTATATTATATTATATTATATTATATTATATTATATTATATTATATTATATTATATTATATTATATTATATTATATTATATTATATTATATTATATTATATTATATTATATTATATTATATTATATTATATTATATTATATTATATTAATTATATTATATTATATTATATTAATTATATTATATTATATTATATTAATTATATTATATTATATATACTTGTCCAGGGGTTGAAGGGGAAACTAGCAGTTTTTTACTATAACCTGGCACATGATATGCATTTACTTTATAAGTTTAATGTTTTTTGTGTGTTGATTCTGATCAAATGCATCATATTTTGTGTGGGACACCAGTGGCCAAAAAAGTGTTGTTGTGTCCTCGGGCAAGACATTTCACTCGCATTGCCTAGTATGAATGTGGTGTGTGTGCAGCTTCACGTCTGTCAGTGTGTCTCAGGGCAGCTGTGGCTACAAAAAACTATCTTACCACCACCAAGTGTTCAGTGAATGAATAATGCACTGTAAAGCACTTTGGGTGTCTTGAAAGGTGCTGTATAAATACAATAATTATTTTAATATTATTGATATATTGTAGGTTTTGTTTGGATATCAAATCAACGTGTATTCTGTTGTCTTCTCTCCGCAGGTGTAACTCAGTGCAGACCCTGATCGGGGCAGGATGCCGGAGCAGAGCAATGACTACCGCGTGGTGGTGTTTGGGGCGGGGGGAGTGGGGAAGAGCTCCCTGGTGCTTCGCTTCGTCAAAGGCACGTTCAGAGACACGTACATCCCCACGGTGGAGGACACGTATCGTCAGGTGATCAGCTGTGATAAGAGCGTGTGCACTCTTCAGATCACAGACACCACCGGGAGCCACCAGTTTCCAGCCATGCAGCGCCTCTCCATCTCCAAGGGCCACGCGTTCATCCTGGTCTACTCCATCACCAGCAGGCAGTCTCTGGAGGAGCTCAAGCCCATCTACCAACAGGTCTGGCAACACTACCTAATGTCCAGTGGTGAAAATATGGGGTGGGAATTTCAGTTTACTTGGAAGATTTGGGCATACTGTTAGGGTTAGGGTTAATCCCATACTGTTCACAGTATGGGATTCAGGGTAGGATTTGCATCAGTTATAAACCTTAAAACTGAATTCTTTTGTATTATGTTTGGGCTCCACACTAAAGGAAGAACTGCGTAAGCACTGCATACATTGCAATGTTTACTATGGCTTACTAGGACTATGGAAACTTTTTTAATGGTCAGAAGTGCTTAAAATGGTGTCTGTAACCAGGACTTAAACTTAAATCCTCAAGGGAAATTAGTTAGACACCGCAGCCCACACATAACAATAAATATAATAATAAAGAGCAACAAAATAAATCAAAATGAGTAGCAAAAATAGCAAGAGACTGGACTGAAATAAGGCACAATTATACAAGTAAAAATAAAATATAGTAAATACAAAATATGCCTCAGCTATATACAAGAGGTCATAACAAGAAACAGTGCAAAGATGAGAGTGATTTGACATGACTGAGGTTTAACTATGACATAAGGGTGAGTTTTTGTAGGACAAATTTGTGTGTCTAAAATCCAGCAGCTACAACCAAACAATGATACAATAATCACCTTTTTCAATCAAATCAGTGCACAGTCAGTATTCTCTGCTCATAGTGGTGCACCATTACTGCATTCAGATTGGTTGTAGTGTGTCCATTTGTTATACCCCTTGGGAAATCACACTTGGATTGATGGAGGCTTGACTAATCAGCCGCTGTCTCACGCTGAGGAGGTGGGCAGATAAATGCTCTGTGAGTTGCTTTTTTCTTGTACAACTGAATTATCATGGCCTTGTTTATATTCAGTATCCAATGTGATGCTCATTGACATAAAATGGAAACTGGTTTAATGTAGATTATAGTCATGTTCTCCAAAAGTAATGAACCATAAATTGGTATAGTAATTATTGTGATAGGCATGACTATGACACAGAAAAACACACAAAAATCTGACGATCCTATTGTAGCAGAAAGATGTATGAAAAAGATGAAGTTTATATCCGTGGAGTTCAACAGTCTACAAAGTTCACGATGCTTAAAACTCTGGGAAAATGGAAAATTTACTTTCAGAACCAGAGGATGGGCGGTCACTGTTAAGCTCTATTGTGATAGGCCTAAGTAAAATCACATCCTAAAAAAACAAACTTACAACACACTAACTTACTTCCCTGACCAACCAGTCCCTTCTATATTTTATTTGAATCCAGAAGAGACTAGAATCGGACCATATTGTAAAAAACTGTCTAAACTTGATGGCCCAACCACAGCCGCTTATTTGTAGCACGTGTCTCAAACACATAAATTCGTCTCGAAAGTTCTTGTAACGTACAGAACAAAATATATAACTCATTTTACCTGAGAGAAGTAATAGTTTGGTGCTTCGATTGTTCATTCTGTAAAAATGTTGTTATTTTCTTTTCTTTTTAATTAGCCATGTTTGTTTTTTAACATTAATTGGTTAATACAACTGTCAATCACGTCAGAATTAAAGGAGACAGGATATACACTGCAAAAAAGGATTTTCTAGCATAGTTAAACTGACTTGAATTAAGCAGATTCATCTTAAAAGATAAATTTTAAGATTTTTTTTACTTAATAAAATTAGATTTTTTTTTTACTTGTTTCAAGATATTCCATCCTGCTATATCTTATCGAGATATTACAACTTATTCTAAGCACTTTTTATATTAACTCAAGCCAGGTTACGTCTCTTTAACTTCCTTCTCGAACCAATAAGGTGAAAAATCTTGCCATAAATACTTTAAACTAGTGTTTTCTGCTTAGAACAAGATTTGTATTTCATCTTGTTTTAAGAAAACTTGGCAAGTGAACATTTCTTACTGCACTGGCAGATAATTTCACTTAAAATTTTTTATTTTTTTTTAATTTTTACCTCAAAATTGGTATTTGTTTATATTTTTGATAGGCCTTTGTTGCAGTGTAGCTCCAGATCCACTTGTTTTTGTAAAGTTTTGTGGTTCTGGCTGTTCAGGTAACTAATTTACAACATCTCTCATTATCTAATTACAGATCTTGGCCATCAAGGGGAACGTGGAGTCCATCCCGATCATGCTGGTGGGCAACAAGAGTGACGAAACCCAGCGAGAAGTGGAGACCAAAGATGGAGAAGCCCAGTCCAAACAGTGGAAGTGCGCATTCATGGAAACCTCGGCCAAAACCAACCACAACGTCACCGAATTGTTCCAGGAGCTGCTCAACCTGGACAAGAAGAGGAATATGAGCCTCAACATCGATGGGAAGAGGTCCGGAAAGCAGTCCCGTGCCGAGAGACTGAAGGGGAAATGCAGCGTAATGTAAAGTCACTGAGAAGTTTACTAAGATGGCCACGGGATAGCATCACGCAAGCATTTTTATTTGACTCAAGAAGGAGCTAGCTGTCTGGTTGAAGTAAATGGAAGATATTTAGCCATCCAGAACCCAAATTTTCCATCCTCCTAAGTACTTCTAGCTGACAAATTGAAAGGAAATCACTGTTAACAACCATGGAAAACTGTCAAACATTATGAAGTTTTTAAATTCAAAATAGTCTCCTCATCTCACATAAGCCTATTTAATTAGACTTATAAGAAGGGGCTGTCTGGTTGAAGTAATTGGAAGATATTTAGCCATTCAAAACACAACTCTTTCATCCACCCGCCTACCTACTTTAACTGACAAATTAGCCACGAAAAGAGGAAATTTGTGTGTGGAAAAAAGACCGGAAATCATCAACTACAAAGCATTTTAATTTCACATTATATCACTATTCGGCTATTGTTTTAAAGCTGCACTGTGTAAGTTTTTGGTTGGGGGGGTCCGCCACCTGCTTGTTTCTATGGATACGTCATTCCTATGCCTTGGAATGTTCCGCAGTATGACATTAAACTGCTCTATCTTATATTTATTAGATTACAGCCGGTTTTATAGGTCAAAAATGGCTAGAAAAACAGACATTCTGACTGTGAGCGGGGTTGGCTTTCCACAGATCTGACCTGTAACTCGGTCTGGTTTGGTCTCCATGACAACAGAAAGGTTAAATGCCAAACTGTGAAAAGAATTTGGCGGACCCTCCACTAGAAAAGTTACACAATGCACCTTTAAGAAGAACATTTTAGACAACCAACAGATAACATAAGACAAGCATTATAAAGCATTTGAATTTGACGTAAAAAGGAGCTGTCTAGTTGTAAACGGAAGATATTTAGAAGTGATGTTTTTCATCCACCTACATACTTTGGATTGACAAATGAGCTCCGCGAAGAGGAAATTTGTGTTGGAAAATCACAAGAAAGCAGTCAGTCAGTCAAAGATTATTAAAAAAAAAAAAAAACATCAAAAACATCCGTCATCTCAGTTTTCATAAATTTTTTTAAAACATTGACTCCAAAAGTGAAATTTTGGTAATATTGCTCAACTAGTCTATCAATCACGAATAATTGTAATTTGACTGGAGCAAAAACTGAAGGGGGATCAGTCTCTCTAAATGTTCTTTTTTTCAGACACCCACTTACCTATTTTGAGCTGACAAATTAGCTCAGAAAAGTAGAAATGTGTCGACAAAAACATTGGACATCATCACTCAACCATTATGAAGAACTTTATTTGACATTACAGAGCTAGAAGGCTGAAGCAAGCGGAAGAAATTCAGTCTTTAACATATTTTTATTGCTTCATCTCCATAAACAAAGCCAGAGCTAACCAGCTAACAACACCGACACGTTCACGATCGAAGTTTAAAAAGAAAACTGCCGAATCGGTCACGTTAGGATGCTCTTGAACTCACCGCTTTGAGAAGGCCAAGTTGGACCCGCAAGTCAACCGGATGGCGTTGTAAATATAAGTATCTACAGTATACATAAAAAGGCATAGTTCTTCATACAAACACCCATATGCTCCAACTACTACTACTACTACAAGAGACTCATCCATCCTTGTTTAACTTGTATCTCTGCTTCATAGAAATCTCATTTAAAAGTGGAGAAATATTCCGCGGCAGGGCGTGCACACACACACACAACGCAACAATCCTTTTAAGACTCAATCAATGTAGAATATGTAACATTGTGGGATTTCCGCCTGCCTTGAAATTGTACTGTACTTGGATAATCATTGCCAAGAACCAGGGACGAAAGCTGAGAATGTCATTTGGCACTTTGAAGGTGTTTTTTTTTTTTGCCTTTTTAATTATTTTTTACGTTTTAAAGACAGAGAATAATCCTACTGAGAAGCACACGAGCACGGACGGTATAAATACTACAATTTTGTTGCTTTTACTCAATGTTTTTGTATTTGATTTTCAGGAATATGTCAATCATGCTGCGGAAATAATATCTATCATGGGTTGGAATGACTTGACTTTTGAATCTTAAAGGTGCACTGCGTAACTTTTCAGGTTAGAGGTCCGCTACCGTGGAGATCCTATTGTCTGTAATGTTCCACAGTATAGTATTAAACTTATTTAAGATGCATGTTTTCAATTATGGTTGTTTTTATCGCTCAAAAATACCTTTAAAATCATGCATTCTGACTGTGAGTGGGGTCACCTCTTCACAGATCTCACGCATAAATTGACCTAGTGACGTCTCCTGCTCGTTTCTATGGAGAGTTTTAAAAGTTTAATGCCATACTTTGGAATATTAGAGGTAAAGCAATAGCATCTCCCTGGAGATAAGTCAGTAGTGGGCCCTCTACCAGAAAAGTTACACAGTGCATCTTTAAACTTGATTTGATAGTTTTGACTGAGTAATATTTTACTTCCATTATCTGATAAGTTTCTTACCATTTATGACAGTTTCAAGATAATTTAGCTTGAAATAAGAAGCTACGTGTTGTAACCACTGAAAACATGTCTAATCAAAGTCTTACAATCTAAGAAAACAAGTCAAACTACGCAAATTTGGTTTAAAAAATCAAAATAACGTCATTTAATTCATCTAGATAATATTTTTCGCAGTGCACTGATACTCAAATGCACATGAGAATTCATGCAAAAATCCACAAATCAACTTACTGGCTAACGCGGCCTCTTCAGAAAATGCCCTCACATTGCACTTTAATACTCTTTAAACAAACACGTAACACGCATCATTGCAGTTTGCCATGTTGTTTGCCTATATATTGTGTTTTAATGGTCTCCGCTTATAACACTACAAACAAGTCCACCTGGAGCATTCATCCAAAGTGCTTACATAAATCTATTGTTTTGAAGCTTTTGTACAGGACAGCTAAAAGCACAATACTTTTACAGACATATCTAATGTTTTGTTAGCTTTGAGTTCTGTCTTCCTGGTAAATTTGTTTTTCCATATTTCGCCATTATGTCCTCAAACACAGAGGAACCAATCAGACGGCAATTATAGATGTAGAATTGTTTGTAGTTTTACAGTGTCCAATTTCAATGTTTGTTTTTTGGCCCTCGCCAGTTAACGAAGTTAATGGCGAGGGGTATTGTTCTTGCTCGGTTTCTTTTTATTATTATTATTATTATTATTATTATTATTATTATTGGCCCTCGCCAGTTAACGAAGTTAATGGCGAGGGGTATTGTTCTTCGTTGGTTTCTTTTTATTATTATTATTATTATTCTTCCGCCAAAATGATCGCATTTTTGACCCCCTGAACATCGACGAAAAGTCTCACATGGGGGTATCAGATCGACCGGCCCGGCGAAAAATTTGATAAAACGGGCATCGCGACAATGCCCAAAGTGCCCCTACTCGACAGCGCCCCCTGGAAAAGTCAAAAATTGAAAGCCTATGGGGAGCTGAAAAGCATATTTTGGCGTAGGCCGACAAAATTCGGGACAATGATAGAAAACAAGGAGACAAGCAGAAAATGTCATTGTCACACCGCCCTATGACCAACAGGAAGTCGGCCATATTGGATCAAAAATTCACCGCCGTTTTGACTGCGTGTACGCCAAAGTCTTCAAGTGTCTTGGTTTTGGTCCAAACGAGCTCAGATTTGACACGTCACATCTACAGTTGTGGGTCCACAAACGCATCATTTTTCTCAGCGCACTTTTTCACGGTTTGTCCGTAGCACGCCGGCGAATAACGCGTTCGTTTCCTGTTTCTTTGATGCCCTCTCACGGCCACAGGCTTTGGCCTACAGAGCTCAAAGTCACATCACTATTGTGTGATCCCGGCCTGAATGTGATGAAATATGAAATATAATAAAAGTGAACTCTGTAGCGCCACCTAGTGTATACGTGAAACGTCAACATTATCGGATTTGGACCAAATTTGGGGATTAAATTCTATGCATGATTTCAAGCAAAATCTTATATTACGGACATGGTGCAATTTTCATTGTTCGCCACCAGGGGCGCAAAGACTCAATAAAAAAATAGTTAAAAAATGCCTACACACACAGGCTTTGTCTGATCGTGCTGAAATTTGAATCACTAATACCTGATTAGGGCTTGATTATAATAAACTATAAAGCATATGAAAAGTTACTCTATAGCGCCACCTAGCCTATACAAGAAACGTCAACATTATCGGATTTGTACCAAATTTGGGTATTCAATTCTCTGTATCAAAGCAAGCAAATAAATATATTATGGATATGGGGTGTTTCCCACGGTTGGCCAGGAGGGGCGCAAAGACTCCCCCAATAAATAGTTCAAAAATTACTACACGCACAGACTTTGTCTGATTGTGCTGAAATTTGAATCACTAAAGCTTGAACATGGACTGAAAATAATAAACTATAAAGTATATGAAAAGTGAATTCTATAGCGCCCCCTATCCAGACATGAAACATCAGCATTATGGGATTTGTACCAAATATGGGTATTAAATTCTGTGCGTGTCTACGACCAAAAATACATTATAGATATGGGGTATTTTCCATGGTTGGCCACAAAGGGCGCAAATACTCCCCCCCCAAAAATATGTTTAAAGGTGCACTATGAAACTTTTCTGTTGGAGGGTCTGTTTTTATGCACAGTCTTAGTCTGACAGTGCTCTTGATTATAAAAGTCATGTGACCTGTTGCCTAGTTTCTATAATTTGGCTCTAGATCGTTCCCATTTTCAAATATTAAAGGTGCCCTATGTAATTTTTCTGGGGGACGAGCTGTCGGGAGGAGAGTGTCGTGTCAGGTCGGTCACGAGTCCTCGGCGGTTGCCTGGGAGGGGCGTGCGCACCGGGGCGAGGGCCATCATTGCCGCCAGCGGCTTTAATTATTATTATTATTCTTCCGCCAAAATGATCGCATTTTTGACCTCCTGAACATCGACGAAAAGTCTCACATGGGGGTATCAGATCGACCGGCCCGGCGAAAAATTTGATAAAACGGGCATCGCGACAATGCCCAAAGTGCCCCCACTCGACAGCGCCCCCTGGAAAAGTCAAAAATTGAAAGTCTATGGGGAGCTGAAAAGCATATTTTGGCGTAGGCCGACAAAATTCGGGACAGTCATAGATATCAAGGAGACAAGCAGAAAATGTCATTGTCACACCGCCCTGTGACCAACAGGAAGTCGGCCATATTGAATCAAAAACTCGCCGCTGTTTTGACTGCGTATGCATAAAGTCTTCAAGTGTCTTGGTTTTGGTCCAAACGAGCTCAAATTTGACACGTCACATCTACAGATGTGGCTCCACAAACGCATCATTTTTCTCAGCGCACTTTTTCACGGTTTGTCCGTAGCACGCCGGCGAATAACACCTTCGTTTCCTGTTTCTTTGATGACCTCTCACGGCCACAGGCTTTGGCCTACAGAGCTCAAACTCACATCACTATTGTGTGATCCCGGCCTGAATGTGATGAAATATGAAATATAATAAAAGTGACCTCTGTAGCGCCACCTAGTGTATACGTGAAACGTCAACATTATCGGATTTGTACCAAATTTGTGTATTCAATTCTCTGTATCAAAGCAAGCAAATAAATATATTATGGATATGGGGTGTTTCCCACGGTTGGCCAGGAGGGGCGCAAAGACTCCCCCAATAAATAGTTCAAAAATTACTACACGCACAGACTTTGTTTGATTGTGCTGAAATCTGAATCACTAAAGCTTGAACATGGACTGAATATAATAAACTATAAAGTATATGAAAAGTGAACTCTATAGCGCCCCCTATCCAGACATGAAACATCAGCATTATGGGATTTGTACCAAATATGGGTATTAAATTCTATGCGCGTCTACGACCAAAAAAATACATTATGGATATGGGGTATTTTCCATGGTTGGCCACAAAGGGCGCAAATACTCCCCCCCAAAATATGTTTAAAGGTGCACTATGAAACTTTTCTGTTGGAGGGTCTGTTTTTATGCACAGTCTTAGTCTGACAGTGTTCTTGATTATAAAAGTCATGTGACCTGTGGCCTAGTTTCTATAATTTGGCTCTAGATCGTTCCCATTTTCAAATATTAAAGGTGCCCTATGTAATTTTTCTGGGGGACGAGCTGTCGGGAGGAGAGAGTCGTGCCAGGGCGGTCACGAGACCTCAGCGGTTGCCTGTCATGGGCGTGCGCGCCGGGGCGAGGGCCATCATTGCCGCCAGCGGCAAAAGATGAATTGGAGCACGTCTCTATGACCAACAGGAAGTCGGCCATATTGGATCAAAAAACTCGCCGCTGTTTTGACTGCGTTTACGCCAAAGTCTTCAAGTGTCTTGGTTTTGGTCCAAACGAGCTCAGATTTGACACGTCACATCTACAGTTGTGGGTCCACAAACGCATCATTTTTCTCAGCGCACTTTTTCACGGTTTGTCCGTAGCACGCCGGCGAATAACACCTTCGTTTCCTGTTTCTTTGATGCCCTCTCACGGCCACAGGCTTTGGCCTACAGAGCTCAAACTCACATCACTATTGTGTGATGCCGGCCTGAATGTGATGAAATATTAAATATAATAAAAGTGAACTCTGTAGCGCCACCTAGTGTATACGTGAAACGTCAACATTATCGGATTTGTACCAAATTTGGGAATTACATTCTATGCATGATTACAAACCAAAAAATATATTGTATTATGGCCCTGTGTCATTTGTCACGATTGCCCAGCAGGAGTGCAATGAGTTTTAAGAAACATTTAAAGGTGCACTATGTAATTTTTCTAATAGACGAGCTGTCGGGAGGAGAGAGTGTCGTGCCAGGGCTGTCACGAGTCCTTGGCGGTCGCATCAGAGGAACGTGCGCGCCGGGGCGAGGGCCATCATTGCCGCGAGCGGCTTTAATTTTGTTTTGTTGTTGCTAAATGGCACAATAAGGTTGTGGTTCTGCTGAACAACAGGGTATTGTGACCGGTAGCTGTGGTTTCGCAAAATGATTACAAATTGACGTCTTTCAATTGCCCTGATTATAAACCTGAAGTAAAGGCGCTGTACCTGATTTTTTACTGTCTTAAAAACCCGACAAATAGAACAGTTCATTTTAATGTGTTTGCGGTGGTCCAAAGTTATTCCTCACTTACCTTATGCATTCAGAGCATCCTTATTATTATTATAAAATGCCTATGACAGGTTAGACTACTTACTTGTTGTACTAAAACACAGTTAATATAATTATAATTAAGATTTCACAAACTATTTTCCCATTTCTTTCGCAGTTTGGAAATTTTTTAGGTTTCAAATTTTACCTCCTGGTTGGAAATCATGACATCATGTGTGGAAATTCCATGCCACAGAAATTATTATTATTAGGCACATAAAAAATATTTAAAAAACACCTTTATTTTGCTGAAATCATGTTTAAAATATCAGAAAAAAATAGTTTTGTGTTCGTTATTTTGCCGAACATTTGGATATTTTCCCCAGTATGAGATCATTAAAGTAGAAATCTGTAAAATAGAACTCTTTACTTCCTATATTTTTCCAACAACTTTCTCTACTTTTCTTCACAAACTGCTTCTTGATTGGTCTAAAACTATAATTTATATTTACAACAGGGTTTAGCCTACCAAAAAAGTAAAAAAAATAAATAAATAAATAGAGAATCATCCAAACCTGTCATATGCACTTTAACTGGAATAAGTTTATAAGCACTTTTCACAAATCCCAGAGATCGAAGCAGACTCGGTAAAGCTAACAACAACTAGCATGCTAAAGCGCACTTCCTGATTCTCTGGCAAGATATGACAATTAGACAGCACGCAGCTATCATATTTTGACCCCAAGAGCTGCTTAAATGCAATATAGCTTGGGAAAAATACATTTTGCTCAAAGACAAAATCTGGCACAGGGCCTTTAACCATGTAAGCTGCATGCACATTTGAGGAAATTATATAACCGAACCACAAATTTGGTTAGCTGAATAAGTTAGAAATCAAAACATGTGTGAATGAGATGGTTTTGGCATCAGAAAGGTGAGCTACAGAAATGCAACGTTAAGTATAGAAAGCAATAGTAGATTTTTCATAATTTGGCCATAAAATGTTATACATTTATAGGACTGTACAGGCAAAATACAACAACCCAAGTGCAAGCTCTACCAAATGAGCCACCAAACTTCCTTTAGTGGCCTATTATTAAACTAAAGGTTAAATCGCTCCAAAATTACCAGGTTTCTTAACAGAAATAGACAATCTCTTAATCAGATAGCATACATTACAGTAATAGTAAGTACTTTGCCTTAACAACTACAAATGTTATTTTTAACTCACTTCATTTAGCCACATCCAAAGCAACCACCAATTTCGTAGTCCGAAACCTATGATTTTGTTTTCGTTCTCAAAATGAAGGAAAAAGACTACAATTTTCATCAAAGTGTGCAAGCAGTTTTACACAGAAAAGGTCTATTGGATGAAAACAGTTTCTGATGAATTCCCTCTCCATGTCTCAGGCTTTTTTAACCATAGTTTCAAAGCAGATCATCCAGTCCTGTACAGATAAGCCCAAAGACAAAGTGAAGCCCCTTTTAACTGTCTATCTCTGGAAAAGTAAAGAAGCACAGTAAAGACTCTTCCTCGTTTCTCTGTTTAAATCATGTGCAGCAGAATCTACAACTGGCACTTTAGGGGGACATTTTATCTGAGGTCTTATTCACCAGCAACGCCTCATTTTTACACTGCAAAAGTATATACAAAGAATTAAAGGGGCGATATGTAACTTTTCTGGTGCCTCCGTGGAGATGTTAATGTTTTGTCCGAAACGTTTCACAGTGTATGCCAGTAGACTCTCCTATCTTGCATTATTCCGTTGATTTTATGGACACAAAATAGCCGGAAAAAACATGCATTCTTACTGTGAGTGGTGTCGCCTCTCCACAGATCTGACCTGTAACTTGGTCTTTTGGGGTCACCTGCTTAACGCCATGGAGAAAGATAAGTTTAATGACATACTTTGGAATATTCAAGGCAAAGTTATACCAGAGAAGTTACACAGTGCACCTTTGAAATATTTAGAGTTTAGAGTTCATTTATTTGATTAACCTAGATTATTTGATTCATTTCAGTGTTTCAAACTTCCTATTTACAGCTACACCGCAAAATGTAATATCCTGGTTCACTGAAATATCACAAATGAGTTGAGATTTTACAACAAAATCTGAGAAATTAAGATTAAAATGTACCCAAATGTTGTGTAAAATGTAAATGGAACTTACCTTATTGTTTTATTTTACTTATTTCAAATCAGAAATATCATAATGTAGGACCTATTCTTAACTAATGTATTTTTTGCAATGTAGAACTATGCTGCTAATAAGCGCCACATGAAATGTCCCTTTCCTCCTCCCCACCCATGTACTTATACTGTAAATACACATATTATAGTCCAATGTTTATACCTTCAATTAAGATGTTACCCCATGTAAAAATACATTGTCATTTGTTAACAAGAATCTAGGGGGTTTTGGTGTTGCTATTAACTGTAATATATTACTGAAACTATATTCACTCTGCAGACAATACTAGCGAAATGTGAACCATGTAACAATCCAACTTTTATTTTGAAAAACCAAATGATTCTCAGTGTGTTGTTCTTTGCACTACTGTGAGGTCCTGTAAAACTCCAAAAATCACATTGTAACAGTACCCTTTACTACTATAGATGCCAGGGATATTCATTACTTTGTGTGTACTATACTTTATACTACGATACTGGGTTGATCATTGAGTTTGAATGCTGTTCTCTCGTGTACAAAGCTGGTTCAAAAACAGTCGGGATGTTGTGTACGATGCCATTTTTGTATATATGTTATAAAAAAAAACTTCACTCACAATATTTTGGGGTGTTTATCATTTAAGGGGCCCATATGATGCTATTTTCTGATCTATGTTGTAATGTTTCATCATCACAAACATACCAGGAGTTGTGCTTGGTTTCATTCACACATGTTTAATGCACAAACGTTGCATATTTAAGCTGAGTTCTTCTCTCAAATAGAAAACACTCTGTCCCACTTTGTGTTGTCATGTGGTCATACAGGAAACTCCGTACACCTTCACTGGAATCGGTTGGATAATTTCAGCCCTGGAATTGCCAATCTCTGCTGAACTAAAAGTAAAAGGTAGCTGTTAGCTTGAAAACTACCTCTTCATCACATGTTTGTGATGAGGAAACAACATTATAACAGATCAGAAAACAGCGTAACATGGGTTCTTTAACTGAGAGAATCCTATCTTGTTTCGTATAGATTATCACGCCGTATTTATTCACATTTTACACAGCATCCCCACTTCTTTTTCCGGATTGTGGTTCTGCTTTACCTGGTTTGATAAAGGACTTTGGCGAGAGGGTGCCAGATCAGGGCGCGCATGTTGGTGCAATCTGCTGTTGTTGTCGTCGCCACGGTGACGTCCATAAAGCAAACGCGTAACATGATGGAAGTGATATAAGGGAGGAAAAATGATGAGGGAGGGAGGGATGGAAAGAGAGAGGGAGGAAGAGGCAGGGTGGGGTAGAGCGAAGAGGCTGAGTTTCTAAAAATAGCAGCACAGAGAAAAAGGAGTGTTCTGAGGCTGTGTTGAGACTGCAATACTCAATATAGGATTTATCTGATGTACTTTGCCTTCAGAAATGACAAAACGTATTACTAGCGCTCCATTTGTAGTTATTTGCATATCCATTTGGCAAATACTTTTTACATCCGATGACCTTCCTTACATATTGCATTATCCAGGCTTCGGAATCCACAGTTACCACACACCCGGCTGCTTTATTGGAGTGATTTGCATATCCATTTAGCAAATACGCTTTACATCAAATGCCCTTCCTTACATATTTCATCATCTGGGCTTGGGAGTGGCAAGAATGCATGAACTTGTACCCCCATGTGCCCGAATAAGGTTAGATAATGCTAACTTGCATACTTTTCAATGAGCTTTTTTGCATCAACTGGCTTCTCGTGTGCTACAATTTAGGCTTTAAAATCAGGATTAAGTTCACAGTGCGTATTTTTTACTTGCCAAGGAGTTGAGAGAGAACAGGTATATGAATTTATAAACTGATACAAGAATCCAATGCATTTCAGCACTACTGGGTTAATATAGCCCAATGGACATATGTTAAAATCATCCAAATTGCCATTTTTCTTGACTCATGTGACCCTAATCTACATTTTTATCTGTTTAACTTTTACATCAGTTGCCCTCCCAGTTTATTAAAGCTTGGAGGTACACAAAAACAGCCCTAAAACTTCTACCGATCAAACGCAATGGAAAGTTAATGACACCTCCATATGCCGTGTTATTTGGTTATGTATCCACGCTCCATACATTCACCTCACATGTTCCCTCTTGTCAAATATAATGAGACCAGATTGTGTACATGGTCGGTCGGGGCTTGCATGTGGGTGTGTTGTTGCATGTCAATGTGAAATCATCAGAGCTTTTCCTGTGGAGAATTCTTACACACACACACAGAGACGGCATTAGTCATCGTAGTCACATACAGATACACAGGGGACAAAAGCAGTGGAAAAACAGACCAGCTTCATGCTGTTGTGAGAATACACTGAATAGGACATAGTCATAGTAATTATTAACTATTATACACACAGGGAAATTACTATTACTATGTGTTAATATGCGAAATGTTGCGGTTCAGTAGATAAGATGTGTTTGCGCTTGTACTCAGATCACGTCAAAATTAGAGACTAAACCTGGAATTAAACCTGGATTATTGATTCTTTGCACTGGGGGTGTTCTACATGCATCTCTATTGGCGGCATGTTTACCAAAAAAATGCACACACATGTTTTAGTATAGTCTGGAAACTTAAGAAAAGTACAATATGGAGTTAAACAACACATTTTTAGAAGCTTTTGATCAATACGGGCGTTCATGGTCCTGTTTTGGTGTTTGATTTTCAACCAAAATAAAAAAAGAGAGAGTGAAAAACTGCGAGGAGCATGTTTGTGACAGTAATTTTACATGTAAGAGACTAAGAGTTGTAAGTAAGTTGTCTGAATCAGCTCTTTCTGATCAGATTGTGTTAAAATGCAGCTCAAATTAAAGTCTGATTTCAGTAATAGAGCTTCAGACAGAGCAGTGCTTTATGTTAGCTACACCCCTAAACATCAGCAGCAAAGTATCAATAGAGCAGGGCTAAAATACTAGACCAAAATCTACATCAGGACTAAACCAACACCAAACCAGGACACACGTCAGCGCAGCCTTAATATTAACAGGATAATTAACCTTTAGATGAATATAAATGTTATTAATTCTGAATCCTATTAAGTGAAAATACCGGATTCAGGAAAACTGGCATCCGATCTAGCAGCACCCTAGCCTAACTGTGTAACCCAGCGCTAGCTATTTAGCCAGAGTAGCGCTAATTCTCCATAATTCTGCTGTCCGCCCACTCCACTGGCATTCACTTTGCGCAGTCATTTACCACTGAAGGCCCTCCCTGCTCACGTCTGGAGCAGGATTATTGAACATAGTGTTTTAAATCTTCATGTTGATGAGATGAGGAGCTTACAGAGTGGCTGCACTGATGAAAAAGTTATTGGTTTTTAACTATAGTTGTACAATTTATAACAACTGATTTTGTTGTGGTCTGTGTAAAGATCTGATGGGTAAAAATATCATCAGTTTTTAAAGAGCCCATGTTACACTATTTTCTGATCTACTGTATATCATAATGTTTCCTCTTCAAAAAACATAGCTGGAGTTGTGTTTCGTTTTGTTCACACATGTTTAACACACAAACCCTGCATATTTAGGCTGAGTTCTCTCAAAAACAAAATGCTCCACTGTGTTTTTAAACTTTATCCACCTTCGCTAGAATCATTTGGATGATTTTAGCCTTGGAACTGAAAGTCTTTACTGAATAAAAGGTAAAAAAAGGTAGCTGTTAACTAGCACTTCATGACATCACAAGGTGGAACAGAGCATTCTGAGCTTTGGAGATAAGGACAAACTAATAATAAAGGATTAATCAAACATGTGTGCAACAAAACACAACTCCAGGTATGTTTTTGAAGGTCTGACATGGCTACAATTCTCACAAGAGTACATTTTGCATAATATAGGACATTTAGATCTTGAACAAAAGGTATGAATACATTTAAAGCAACACTACGCAACTTTCTAAAAAGCTATTCCCATGCTTTAGTTTTTGCTTGTTTGAATTTGCAATAGAAGCGGCAAATTTCTAATTCCCTGATATTATGATTTGGTTCTTTGTGCATCAAGTTAAATGCAGGTTTATGGATCTTAAATTTTTACATAACATAAGATCTCGCATTGTACACACAAATTTAAAGCAACACTGAGTAACTTTCTAAAGATACATTCACATGCTTTGGTTTTTGCTTGTTTGGACTTGCAAGAGTGGTACAAGTTGCTAGTTCGATTTCTTATTTTCTGATGTGGTCCTTGGTCCATTAAACTACTGCTGACGTTTAATATAATTGTAATTTTAATGAGATAAAATACTGAATAAGACTTTGAGGAATGGCCTACTTTGTACTTTATATTTTGTAAAAAGGATACTGGTCATTTTTGCTCTAATTCTCTAATATTCTTTTCACAATAATTGCTGTTTTCTTTCTCTATTGGATCTCTCACATGTTAAAAGTGCACTGGATTAACATTACAGTCCACACTGAGGCATTTTCCATTGATCACTAACTAACACCGAGGGCACGTTTGAACCCCGAGCTTTGATGTGTAAACCATTCGAAAGTCTCTGTAAATCCCCTTATATCTTTGCAGTTGGACAGGAGCATCTGACAGCAGGTTGCATTGTGGGTAATGTAGTTTGGTTCTATCCTGTGGCTCTGGCCCCTCCATTCCTGCATGCTCCCCAGCATGAGAACAAGGACGCAAACTGTGAATCATCTTTGTAATTTCAACTGAGGCCCTTTTCTTGCAAATTGTTTACTCTTTACCAGCTTTTGGTTTTGTAAAATATATAAATTATGTTGTTGTTGTTTTTTTTCTTTTTGGTGTTTTTATTTTTTATTTTTATTTGACTAATTATGATGTATAGATATTTATTCTAGCAATAGTCTTCCTATAAGATATACTGTGCTGATGCATCCTCTGAATAACTGAAAATAACGTATATATAGAGATGATAATAATCAAATCTGCAAAATGATTTTCCTAATAAAAATGTAAATGGACTTTTGTTGTTTGTTCTTACTTACATTACTTTGAGGAAAATGTAACTGAGCTTCGCCATAAAAGATTTGATACAATATACAGACGTGGGTAGTTCTCAGTTACATTTACTTGAGTAAACTTTTCAAATACATTGTACTTTCCTGGCAGCATACTTTTACTCCTACTTAAGAAGTGTTTTTACTGAAGTAACAGGTTTTGGTTACTCTTCCCACTGTAAATAACAAGAGGGACCCAAAAAATAGACCAGAGAGAGTAAAGAAAGTTCAGAGTTTTATTGGACCAGGTTTCCAGGGGAGAGTCTCAGGGAAGCAGACGGTGAGTCTTTCAACAAAAAATTGGAAAAACAGGAGACGGAGGTAAGTAGAAGCAAATACAAAAGTTAAGTATCTACACAAAGGTCTGGTAGCCGACTGAAATCACCATCGAACAAGAGGAGCCGGTTAAAGAGGTTAAGCAAAGTACCCATGGGAGCCATGAGATATATATGGAAAAGAAAAGACGGTTGGAGGCTAAAATCAAGGAAGGGCAGAGAGAAGTGAGCCTCGAAACTCCCAGACAAAGACTCCAAGCCGTTTGCTGAAAGAGGTAAACGCGAGACTGGAAGACCAATGTACAGTCTGAGAGAAGAATAAGACCACAGCAACCTCCCTGAACAGAATCCAGTCACCATCATCAGTGGCAGACATCCAGGCATGAAAAATTGGGGATGGGGCTAACCTAAGGGCGTGCGATCCTGATCCTGAAGGATCCTGAACATACCTGCGAAGATTACTCCAGGTCCTAAGAAGCCAGCTCAATGGAAAGACACAGGCTATGCCTTGCCAGTGATCAGATACCCAGCAGAAAACATACATACCACAGATGTTATAAGACACCAAAGCTCCTGATCATGCATGGAGGGTTCCATCCCCTGAGACTGTACATGAGCAGAAGGAAGGAGGTGATTGTGAGAACCACTGTCCAGAATGAAACATCCAAGCTCTACAAGTACAGGCCCAGACTGGTGACGTGCTCAGGAAGAGGTGCTGGAGGGACCATCATGGCAGGACAAGTCCCTACATGGGGCGTACCACCGAAACATAACTGAAGTGGCTGATATCAAGAAATCCTACCAATGGCACTCATCCTGGCTGCACAGGAGCAGGTCTTGAGCACCCAAGCAACATAGGCCCAGATCCACCAGACAAAAAGGTTGTGCAAAGAGGCGCCTGAGACAGTTCAGCACATAACTGCAGGGTGTAAGATGCTGGCAGGGAAAGCGTACATGAAGAGACATAGTGTACAGAAACATCTGTGCAGAGTACAGGCTGGAAACCCCAGGATCAAGGTGGGAAACGCCTCCAAAGGTTGTGGAGAATGACCGACCCAAGATTCTGTGGGACTTCCAAAAACAGACTGACAGAATGGTGATGGCGAACCAGACATAGTGGTTCTGGATAAGCAATAGAACAAAGCCGTAGTGGTGGACATTGCAATACCGAGCAATGGTACTGTCAGGAAAAAGGAACATGAGAAACTAGAGAAATACCAGGGGCTCGTGGAAGAGCTGGAGAGGGCCTGGAAGGTAAAGGCATCGGTGGTGCATGTGGTGATCGGAGCACTCGGGGCCGTGACCCACAAACTGGATGAGTGGTTGCAGCAGATCCCAGGAAGGACAACAGACATGTCAGTCCAGAAAAGTGCAGTACTGGGAACAGCAAAGATACTGCGCAGAACTCTCAAGCTCCCAGGCCAGAGGGCCCCAGCAGATGAGGGTGAGAGAGACCAACCACCCTGGAAGGTGAGGAACACATTTATATATATTTAGACATCAAATGTTAACATCCATAAGGAATTACTTGAACACAGTAGTTCACAAATTATTAAAATAGTTCTTGCAGTGGTAAAAAAATAATAAAATTATCCAAATAACAGTAGCAGCAAATTGTGTGAGTAAGGGGACATCTACATATACTGAATGAATAAAATAAATAAAGTCTACAGTCTATTTCTAAACATGGTGTTGCATGTTCTCCCCGTGTCTGGATGGGTTTCCTCCGGGTACTCCGGTTTCCCCCATCAACTCAAAACAGGCCCACACCCCTATGAACTAACATCAAGGACCATGTTGTCCACCCTCCTGTGGGCTCACCACCTGCAGAGGGGTTCATAGGGGGGGTCAGGTGCTATGAGGTTTGGGCAGCCAGCTGCCCCCACGACCCAGCTGGATTAAGCGGGAGAAGATGGATGGATGGATATCCAAATATCGTTGCAGTATGTACATTTGCCTGGGCTCTGTGCTTAATACTGGACAAACAGACTCTGTGGGTGCAAGTTTATAGCTCCATATATAAATTCAAATGCATATAATTTTAAGCTTGATTACAAAATTGCCTTTTGTGTGTTTCCAGTAACCGAGTATAGAGCCAATCAATGCTCTAATCAAAAGGCAATGCTTGGTTTTAGCCACAAAAGGAGTCTCCCTTTAACCCTGTCATTTCTGCAGCTCGGAGCAGCAGTTTCCATGGAGACGCAGTGACGTTGCCATGGTGTCACTTCAGAGTGGTGTGACCCTATAGTGGGGACAGGGATGAACTGGGATTTAAACTGGACTGAACCAGACCAGGACCAGAAGGACTACCTCTATGGGGCCCAAACAAACCCAAACCAGGACTAAACCAGATGCTTAGGTGTCCAAATCTGGTTTAAGGAGCCAGGAATAAAAAAGGACAAAACCAGGGATAAAATAGAGCTGGTATAAGACTAACATTTTGAAGTGTAATATTATGTAATGTTGCTGAAGTAAATATAGACAAAAATGAGACTAATTTATGCCACTGACACGAGCAAGAGCAGATTTACAAACAAAGAAATATTCTACAATACTATTAAAAAGCTTGAGCTGCAATAAATAAACAGCAGAATGAAACACTTTCTTATTTAGTTTGCATCTGTAATGAGACATATTCAAACTTCTTTGGCTCAAATTAATTGAAATAGACAAAAAAAGAAAAAGAAAATGGACACAGGATAAATATTGACTCCCCAAACAATAATTATAATAATTATCATATACATACAATAAATACAATAAATACAATACACAATCATGACAGGTTTACTTAAACAAGAAATAAACCAGGTCTAAACCAGGACTAAACCATATCTTGTACAAAGACATGGTATGTAATCTCATAAATTACCATACCACACCGTCTAGAAGATCTATGTTACTGCTTATTGCAAATACACTGAATACTTGGGCCTGTTTAGTACTTCGATGGAAAACCACTGGGAATATTCTGTGCTACAGTGGGGCAGCAGTGGCCCTAATACTGTACTGCTGTGTCCATAACCAAGACACTTCACCCATATTGCCTTGTATGGATGTGGTGATTTGTGAGTGGTGGTGGTCTGAGGGGCAGTTCCGTTTCTTGTTTCCATCAGTTTACCCCAGGGCAACTGTAGCTACAATAATTTACCTTAACTTACTTATGGAGTCACAAAGGTGCTCTGTGTAACTTTTCTTGTGGAGGATCCGCCATCTGCTTGTCTCCATGGAACTGTTATTGCTTTGTCTAAAATGTTCCACACTGTAGCATTAAACTTGATTCATCAGCCGGAAACCTCGCAGCACTAGGATCTGTTCGCTCGACAGTAGGCGGGTACTTTTTTTATTTAACTAATCGCTGCTATTTGGTGGTGACGTATGTAATGCCCTGGAACACTCAGTGCTGTCCAAGTAATTGCAGCACAACAGCAAATCCTGTAGGAAGAAGCGCAATAACGTCTTTCCCCTTGATAAAATTCACCAAACATTCTCTTTGTTCCGGCTTTAAATCCTCAATGTCGGGAATCATTGCCAACACGAAATTTATGGCTACGTCTACATCCATCTCGACCGCTTTGTTTTTCTGTTGTGCTGCACCACAAAAGGGACCCAGAGGTGCTTGAGTTTGCCCTCACGGCTTCACAGCTCTTCGCTGATTGGCCGGTGCGCCCACTACAACTTCCAGGGTTCTTGCAAACTGCCGAGTGTATTCTGATTCCTGACCTAGTCGCTGGAGAGAAACGAAATTGAGCGGAGGCACTAGGTGGTGCTGGTTAAACTTATGAAGATAAGCCGTCTATAGGTCTAAATACAGGTCAGATCTATGGAGAGGAAGAATGCCTGTTTTTCATTGTATGTGTAAGCAATAAAAACACCTGTAGTGGAATAAATGCAAAATAGGCAAGTTTAGCACAGTACTGTGGAACATTCCAGCCAAAACAGTTAGATCTCCATGGAGGCAAGTAATTGGTGAACCCTCGAACAGAAAAGTTACACAGTGGACCTTTATCTGTGTATACCAGGATGAAGAAAATAGAATCCTTTTGTTCTAAATCCAGCTGCTCAGATGTTGATGGTTCAATTATTGACTCCTGAGGAAGACTGAAGACAAAGGTCATGTCGTATTCTCAAACAGGAAAGTGTGTGGGTGGTGATGAGAGGGAAATATTAAGAGTGAGAGAAGGAGAGAAAGAAAGAGAGGAGGCAGAAAGAAAGAGAGACAAAGAAAGACCGAGAGAGACACACACAAGAGAGGAGGGGGGGAGGAGAGAGAGACAAGGATAAAAAGGAAGAATTAGAGAAAGAGCAACATGGATAAGAAGAAAAGAAGAGAGATAGAGATAAAGAGTATAAGAGAGAGACAGAAAGAGAGATGATATAGAGAGGAGGAGAAAGAAAGAGAGACTCAGAGAAGGACAGGAAGAAACAGGAGGTCAGAAAAAGTGAGAGAAGGGGAGAGAGCAAGAGAAGAGAGAGAACGAAAGAGAAGAAAAGAGGGGGGAAGTGAGAGATGATATAAAGACAAGAGAGAGAAGGAGAAAGAGTATAAGATAGAGAGAAAGAGAGAAAGTGGTATGAAGAAGAAGAAGAAGAAGAAGAAGAAGAAGAAGAAGAAGAAGGAGAAGAAGAAGAAGAAGAAGAAGAAGAAGAAGAAGAAGAAGAAGAAGAAGAAGAAGAAGAAGAAGAAGAAGAAGTAAAGAGACCAAGAGAGAGGGAGAAAGAGTATAATAGAGAGAGAAGGAGAGATATGGATATAAAGTGGAGGAGAGAGAGAAAGAGGGGAGGCAGAAACAGAGAGATAGAGAGAGAAAGAGACTGAGAAAAGGAAACAGTCAGAAAAAGTGAGAAAAGGGGAGAAAGCAAGAGAGCAGAGGAGAAAAAGAGAGATGATATAAAGAAGAGGAGAGAAAGAGAGGGGGAAGAAAGAGTGAGATAGAGAGAAGGAGAGAGAGAGAAAGGCACAGCAGTGACTCATGGGCTTCCACCAAAAAGGTCTGTAATCCACTGTAACAAACTGCCTCTTCACTACGAGCTGCTCACTCTGAGGAGAGGAGACACAAATCTGTAACAAGAAAAGCTTAAAAAAAACATAAAAGCCAATAAAAAGTGTAAGCGATAAAATTGGAAAAGGAGAGAGACAGAGCAGAGGAAGGTGAGCACAGTAAATGTATAGACATCAGCATAATTTCACACATCAGTGAAAATGAGGCCAGTGCAGTCCTCTCTCTCGCCCTGTAGGTATAAATAGACATTGTGCAGTTATTTTAAAAGGTTTGCAAGAAAATGTGTCTTATGAGGGGGGAAATGGTAGATGGGTATACAGAATGTTGCATTATGAATGTTTTGGTGCCATCTGGCCTTACTGTTTCCGCTTGAATCCAAATTTGGTGCAGTAATAACTATGGAGATCATATTATACATAACATTATATTACACATATTGTTATGGAAATGGTGAAAAATGGCTACAAAATATCTCTGCAGCATGACTGTGGGTAAACAAATGGAAATCAAAGGTGCACTGTGTAACTTTTTTGGTGGTGGGTCCATTACCTCCTAGTCTCCAATTTAACAGCATCCAACTATACACAGTAAGTAAGTGTTTATTTATATAGCACTTTTCACAGACATATGTCACAAAGACGCTTTACAGAGCACTATTTACAGAGCATTATTCATTCACTCCATACCCAGTGGTGGTAATAATAGATTTTATAAATTTTAGGGCGACTATTGTTTCCACAGCTGCCCTGGGGCAGACTGATGGATGCCCAGCTGCCAATCCAACTGGCACCATCACTCATCACTCACTCACACATCACTTTCAGACTAGGTAATGTAGGTCCTTGCCTAAGGACACAACAACAGTTTTTGTGATTGGTGCCCCACTGTGGCACCTGATTTTCCCAGTGGTCTCCCATCCAAGTACTAACCAGGCCCGGCCCTGCTGAGCTTCTGAGCTTAACGAGATCAGGCTCTGACAAGCCCGTATGGCCAATAAACAGTACATGTAGGCATATTTAAATGTCTCAATTCTCAGTTGTTGTTATTATGAAATTAGTGTTAATGACGAGTTATGTATGGCCATTTAACATTTTCAAGTTACAAAAAATATTTTTAATGTTTGTGTCATGTGGTTGTGAATGGCTAGTGCTGCTGGGCATCGTACCACTGGCCCATATGGATCATCCAGCCTTGCCTCCACCAGAAAAGGTACACAATCCACCTTTAATTTATGATACATTTGATAGGTCTGTCTTGTTTACTGGCCTATGTCACATGTATGTTCAGTAAAGGTGCACTATGTAACTTTCCTGTCACACTGAATTAAACATATAATTACATTTATTCAAATATTTATAGTGTTTTCATTGCTCAAAAATGCTTTGAAAAACATACATTCTTACTGTGGTGAGCTGACTCGCATCCTTAGAGATCTGACCTGTAACTTGTCTTGTATCCTTGGAGACCGATATGTGTAATATTGTGGAAGCAGAGCACTAACAAGCAGATGGTGGACCCTCTGTCGGAAAACTTACAAGTCACACGTTTTATTGCACTGCCCCAAAATAGAAAAGTGCAAATAAATAAGATTTTCATTTCAGATATTTCTTATGAAACTACAATAGCCTAGAAACACTGACTGCTGTCCCTATCTGAGAGTATGGGACATATATTCAAATCCTAGTCTAACCCAAACGATATGTGACTGTACGTTTGAAATAGTAATCAATAAATCAGGTAAGAAACAGGCATTAAAACCCCTGCTTCATATTGTGGAGTTGCCCCGTTTCTATCTCCGTCCACATTAGTCTAGAGCGTGTGCAGCTCTCCTGTTTGTACCGGGTCTGACAGGAATAGAAGGAGCGGCCCACACCTCCCCAGAGAAGACATGCGCACTGGCGGACCAATGGCGCCACCGTGTGCCCGAACTGGTACTGTAGGTCCTCAGGGAAGACTTCAGCAGGGACATCCAGATGTGCGCCTAAAACAGGCAATAGCGTGCTTATTTTGGGGGGATTCTGATAGTTTGAAAGAAAAATGGTAAATGACCCAAAACACAAGCCTATAAAGTGGAAAATCTGCCGTTTTAGATTCATACACAAAATAAACATCTCTATTTCCCTGCATCCACTTATTATTCTAGTCATAGAACAGGCCTGGTGTATGAAGTTACACAATGATAATTATTTTTTCTCCTTGTCCATTGATTCAGAATATTAGACCTATTTATAAATACATGGAAATACTACAAACTTCTCCTTTAATGATCCCCAAAAAATTAAATTTTATCACGTTTCTTTGAAAACAAGTCCAAGTTTGTTTTATTTTTTTTAGGTTATGATCTGTTATTCTTAGAGCAAAATGGTGCTACTGAACATTATTTGTCTCATTGTTTCTAATTGGGAATTACTGAAATTAAATGCAACAAAGCAAAACACTACTGGACTATTAAATGAGACCTGTCTATCACCATATATATGCATAGCGAAATTGTTACGCATCTTGCCACATACTGAGCCGTATAAAAATCCTGTTTTATAGGGTGAGGGGCCATACACTAATGAAAGAACATAGTAACGCGTGAGCATAGCAGCGCTTGTGCCGTGGCTGCTGCTGCTTGAGGGAGCGAAGGAAGCAGCGGAGAGGCGAGGGGAGGGGGCTGAGGAGTGGACAGACAGCGGTATCCGAGGGGGAGGCGTTTGGCTCGGGGAGCGAACGAGCGGCGAGAGGGTGAGAAACCAGCGGATCTGGCCCTTTAAATCACCAATACTGCTACGGCGCACATCAAGAGGTGAGTTTCTGTGCTGTTTTCTGTCCATTTCTACCAAGGCGTCGGCCGTATTTTCCAGTAGCAGACCGTGTCACGATTTCGGATTTCCCCCAGCCCCTTTTCTCACCGGCAAGAAGGGTGTGGGGAGGACCGGAGAGGGGTCAGCGAAGATCCGCCTGCCGCTCGACTGCCACTGAACCGCGCGTCTTAATCCAACCACTGGATTTTTACCAAGTAGGCCCCTTTAGCATTTGCATTATAGCGGGAGATAAGAGCGCACTGTCGCCGCTTTCTTTGCCTTTACATTGGCTCTGCTCTGAACATGTCACCACCCCGCTACCTCTCCCTCACCAAGGCCTATTCGCGTTGACATACTGTACGGCAGCTACGGCGCGCTCCACTTGGGAAAAATATCATATGTGGCCAAGGTGTAGTGGTGTGCGTAAAAGCGCGATTGTACGTGTATGTAGTGGATAGCCACGGGAGAGGGAGAGGACATGCTGTTCTATCCATCAAAATGCCCGCATTGTGTTTTCTCAGCAGCAGCAAGTAAGCAAGGGCCTCTAGTCGGTACAGTAGGCCCGAGCGGAGCAGCGAGGATCGATAAGGAATCATGCATATTTCTCTTGCGGCTGGAGGGGCTCGTCCACCATGTCCCTGTGGTCGCTTGGTAGGATGAGCCGAGTCCGATAACGGGGGGCAGTTTTGGTTCATTCCCGTTGCCTTTGCGCGTAATTGTGGATAATCTCAGGACTCGTGAGCGCGGAGATGCCCAAAAGACAAGAAGGATGTTCAACTGCTTTTTAAGGGCTCCATCATTTGAGTGTAGCGTATGCCAAAGCGAGTTAGGGAAATCAACAGGCAAGAGCACTGTTTCTTACTTATACTAGGCCATGCATCCAGTTATTGGCCTATCAAGAATGGTATAACATGCAAAATGTAGCCTCTATGTGCATATTATTAGTACAATTATCTCCTGGCTCACGCCTCTCTAGTCTACTTATTTAGTTTTAGAATTGCATGTTGTCTTGTATTAGTTGTAATGGTGAATCTGTGTTTATGGTGAATTGCTGGAAATGACAATAACACACTGTTCTGGTTCTGGTCAATAGGACAGGTACAGTATAATCAAGACAATAACCCAGTGGTTGCCATGGTGTTTCTGTGACTATGTAGTTGTGTGTTTGTGTGAATAAACCTTTAAAGAGCCCATATTACACTATTTTCTGATCTGTAAATAATGTTGTTTCCTCATCAAAACATACCTGGGGTTGTGTTTTGTTTCATTCACACATTTTTAACACACAAACCCTGCTTATTTAGACTGGGTGGTAATACAGGAAGTGCTTCACTGTGTTTTTAAACTTCATACACCTTCACTCTAGAAACAGTGGATAATTTCAGCCAATCTCTACTGAACAAAAGGTAAAAAGTAGCTGTTAACTTGAAAACTACCGCTTCATGACATCACAAGGTGGAACAGAGCATTTTGAGCTTTGGAGATGTAGACAGACTAATAATAAAGAATTTCTTAAACATGTGTGAATGAAACAAAACACAACTCCAGGTATGTTTTTGAGGAGGTAACAACCTTCTAACATGGCTTAAAGCTCCTAAGAGTCACATAAAATGCTGTTTGCAAGTACATCTCTGTATATATAGTTTTTTTGTGCAAGATCCTAATGATTTTAAGAACTTTTTCCAGTGCCATGCCAAGTCCCCTTTTAGTCAATTAAAATCGATTGAAGAATAGGCTATCTTTAGTGGACAATAGCCTAGTGCTTTCTTGGTTATATGATTCAGGTATCTCTACTATTGAACAGTGTCTAAATGTTTAATCACCATATACTACATATTTATATATACTTTTTTCTACACATTATCAAAAGCATAGCAATAGAAAACTGTATATTTATGGCGATGCTTCAAGTGTCAAGATAAAACTTTGTATATTCCGCTCTCACACTTGCAGACACATACATAAAAGCCCTAATTAAAGACATGAATCTCAGAGCTACTCACAGCAGGAGTAATTAAAGCCACACTGCTCCTGGGAGGCACAGGGACAGGCCAACAGGGGCAGGCAGGGACAGACAGGGACAGACTCTGGTCCTGTTGCATAAAGGGACTTTTATACTCAGCATGTGGGAGGTGGGTGGGGCAGTGGGTGAGGGGGTATAAGGGCAGAAGGTTAGATGTGGTTGACTTGAGGATGCCATATGTGTAGTATTAAGTTTTCACCCTAAAGTATGTGGTAGGCTAGGCTTGATTTATCACACTTAATTGCTTTAGTCTTTATGTCACTGTATGTGACCAGAGCCAAAACAGTAATTGGATTCTTTTACGCCTGCACATAATGAAAAACAATAGGCCCTAAACAATCTGGGATCTCTGGAGGTTTTGAAATTATCAGAGGGCCCATATCACGCTATTTTCTGATCTACTGTATGTTATAATGTTGTTTCCTCATCACAAACATACCCGGAGTTGTGTTTTGTTTCATTCACACACATTTAACACACAAACCCTGCATATTTAGGCTGAGAAAAAAAACACTGTTCCACCTTGTGATGTCATGTGGTAATGCAGGAAGAGCTCCACCGTGTTATTAAACTTCATACACCTTCACTCGAATCTTTTGGAAAATTTTAGCCCTGGAATTGCCCATCTCTCCTGAAAAAAATGTAAAAGTTAGCTGTTATCTTAAAAACTCCTGTTTCATGACATCACAAGGTAGAAAGAGGCAAACTAATAATAAAGCATTACACAAACGCGTGTGAATGAAACAAAACACACCTCCCAAGTATGTTTCTGATGAGGTAACAACACTATAACATGTCTTGAAGCTCACAAGAGTCAATTTTGTGTAATATAGGATGTTAAATGTATTACGGAATATACTTTATTACACTATTATATTCCAAAGAAATGTTGACAAAATAGTCTAAGTTTAGTAACAGATTTAAACATCCATGTACATATGATAGAACTAGTGATTTTCTCACTTGCTTCTCTCCATAAAGATACTGCCTGGGATGCTCCACAATATAGCATTATATTTATTTATCACTACGAAGACTGCAATTCCCAGTCACATATCAGATCTGTGGAGAGGCGAGACTACTCACAGAAAAAATGTAAGCTTTTAAGTCAATAAAAACCCATATTATTGCTTAAATGTAAGATGGATATGTTTAATGCCACACCAGGACATTCCAGACAAAACAATAAACTTTCCATGGAGAAAAGCAGGTGGCGGACCCTTTAGTAGAAAAGTTACACAGTACACCTTTAACCTAACTAATATATAAGACGGTGTGTGTAAGGATACTTGTGGTTTTGGTTGCCACAATTGTGTCTGTTGGTTCCATCCATTCAGTTCCGAAAACTTTATTCTCAGTCTGTTATTGACTTAATTATAGTATTAAAACAGTCATTAAGTCAACAACAGATTAAGAATATTGTTTTTTTTTTGTTTTTTTGTTATATTCAACATATTATTGCACATATCTAATTATTGTACATATTCATGGTCTGATCTGGGACAGTAATTAACACATATATTTGTTCATTTTGTCTCCACAGGATCAAACTGATGTGAGTGAAATCGTCTCAGATCTTTCTCACTGGAAACTGCACACGTCACTTCAACGGTTTGTCCACTTCGGAGAGGGTAGAGTCCACCCCCCACCAGACAGGTACCAGCCCAGCACTGGACCAGGCTGCATCAGAGGCTCAGAGAGGGACAGATACAACAAATGTAGATTAACAAGTCCGATGCTGGTATCTAGGCCTGTCACGATAACACGTTTCGAAGTGTAAATATTGATGATAAACAATATTGACACCAAACCACAAAGTCGAATTATCCCCAAAAAACGTTCTAAATGCACAATATTGTTATAAAATATGAGCTATGATAAAAAATGAACAGAATGCAACAGTTAAGTAAGTAGTATGTATATAGTGAGTCATAGAAGTCCATAATTCAACCCTCTTCAGCTCAAATCTAATCGCAGTACAGTAAAATAACCAAAATTTTCCCTTTAGTCCAAACAAAATGTAGGCTACTGATCCCCAAAAAGTATTGTTCTTTTCCATCTGCCATGTACCGAACAACACAGATATAGATAAGTCGATATAGTTTTCATCATGACAGGCCTACTGGTATCACAGTGTTTATAATCTTGGCTGCATCGCACTAATTCCAGGATTTGCTGGAGTAAAGGTGTGATAAGTTTAAAAGACAATACAGCTTAATCTCATGCACCAAATTGTCAAGTCGGGTGATACGATGAGATAAAAATGCATATTATTTTATCTATCTAGACACCAAATTAAAAATAGAGGAAGAACATTTCTTAACTTCTCCTTTTAACATCACCTCAGGCCCAAACTGATCACCAATTACCCAGAATTCACTTTTTAAACTGAACCATGTCAAAACTAAACTTAACTTTGCACTTTGACGTTTTGACCCCAAGGTGGCGCAAGTGTGCCGCTTCTGCTACATTGCTGCACTACTGACTCTGTGATCCATAGACCACACCAGTCAATGTCCTATCAATTAACCCTGAATGAGAAATAATTATACAGTAGCTCCTCTAAATTTTGTAAACATAAATATAAGAATTTTACACCATACAGACTACTTGTGATTTATACTGGTAAATTTATATATAGATATGTTAATTCCACATTTTCAGTATGCAATAGCTATAACAGTTTTTAATGCAAGTCTATTTTTTGTTTTTTGTTTTCAATTTTGTCACTTATTATGCCATAGATTTTACTGGCTTAAATACTTGAACATGCCAGTCTAATTACACACTTTCTGTCATGCTGGTTTGTCACTTCCGGCTCTGTTCATGACAATGCACTTCCACTAAATGCTCTTCCTTTTGTCTTTATTTTTCACAATTTAAACACATTATCATTATTATATTGCATCATATTTTTCAGCTATAAGTACAATTTGCATATGTTTTTTTTTTCCTTTTTCTCTTTCTACAGTTTTCTTAGGTGTTGGTGTCTTCTGATGGATCAGTATGTCTACCACTAACAATATCGCCCAGGCCCGAAAACTGGTGGAACAGCTAAGGATCGAGGCAGGGATCGAGCGCATCAAAGTCAGTGATTTTCTTTTGTATTTAACACTGGGATGTACCCATGTAACCATCGTAAACATTAACAATACATGCATTTGTAAGCACCTACAGATCTGAAATGTAATTTTTTATTTTATATTTATTATTATTAGTATCTATATATTTGCTAATCACAATGGTAATAATGATATGCACTAAAGGCAAGTCCATGAACTGAATCATGATTTTTCTTTCTCTCTCTTGCTCTCTCTCGCACTCCCATCCTTCTCTTTTTTGCTCTCTTTTCTGCTCTTTCTGCCCTCCTCTTTCTTTTCTTTAACGCCTGTCTCCCTTCCTGATCCCTGTTTCACTTCTCTTTATTTCTCTCACCCCTCGTCTCTCGCTCTCATCCACCTCCACTCCCTCCTTCTCTCTCTTCCCCCTCCATCTCCCTCCCTCAGGTGTCCAAAGCGGCCGCAGACCTGATGAGTTACTGTGAGCAGCACGCCCGTAGTGACCCTCTCCTCGTCGGGGTGCCCACCTCTGAAAACCCTTTCAAGGACAAGAAGCCCTGCATCATCCTATAGCTCTCCTCTTTGTACCTGTGCTCTCAGTAACACACACAGACCCACACACACACACATATTTGCATATTAACCTGATTTGACCTCCCTTGTTTTCTTTCTCACATAAAAAACACACCTCCTTTACAGGTCCTACTCTCTCGCATTACACACGCTCCAAAAATAACTCAAACACGCCATACTGTTTGGCTACAGGTAGGGGGCAGCAAGTATCATAAGCTCCCACTTTTTCAAAGCTGTTTATCACTGATTAAAGGTGCTTTGGCAGAGTTTGCTAGTAATATTACTCCAAGTCGACTGAGGGAATCTGTAACGAGTATTGAATTCATTAAATTGGAGGAAGGATGGACAGCTGTGTTACAGACTGTGAGAGCGCGTGTTTAGGTTTTAGCCAATGAATTTATGGTCTCACATCAAAATGTTTAAAATCCAAGTAGGACATTTACAACCTTAAACCTGACTGTATTAAACCATGATAGACAAGATTAACTTTGGAGCAAGTGGCTAAAGCCTTTTTAGAGCTAGCATGATTCTACTCAAGCCTAGCTCTGGGTCGTTCTGCTTGTGACCTACCCAATATGGCCGCCTACAGCCTTTGGCCAAATCTCCAGCTGTGCCAAACTTGTACAGAAATTCTCCACTAGATGCAGGTCTGCTTTCACTCTTTCCTCTGTATCTTCGATGTCTAAGGTGAGACCAGCTCTGCACCTATGTGTCTATAAGGAACAACACCGAAACCGAAAAAGTTTACCGCATTTTTTTTCTTAGCAGTTTGTGGACTACATGTAGGTTTTATATTTTGTTGAACTTACATTTCACTTACAGTTTTGACATTTATTTTACAGTATTTTTGATGATGTAGCCCCCTGGTGGATCAGGTTTCAAGCCAACTAGAACGAAACTACATTGGTCCTCGTATTGACCCAGGGGGGACACCACAAGTTTTTTTCCTAAATATCATGCCTCCTATTACGTTTGTTTACACATTAAGGTGATTTTCAGACTAGACATGCCCAGATTAGTTTACACCTATCCCAAAAAAGCTATACCAGAAAATGAAGGCACCCTTTTGCCCATTTTTTCCTAATTAGAGGTGCAATAGGCGGCTTTATTTAATGTTTCAACATATGAAGGTGCTTAGTGTTTTTGTTTTGCTTTGATAATGAAAAAGCCTGTTTTTGAGGTTAGATTCTTGAAAATTTTCCGACTTTCCCTAACTACAACGTGTCTTCTTTTTTACACCCTTCTTTTTCCTCTACAACTTTACTTCTTTCTGAAAAACCAAACTTGATTGTAAAAAAAAAGAAGATAAAAAATATGAAGTTGCGACAAACAAACTAAATGTATAAACTTTCTTTGAGATGTGCAGAAGTGATCAGTTGAGAGTAGCCGTATTGGATTTTATTTTGAGTTTCTTCTTTCTATGGAGTCCATGGATCCTGGTCAGTTGAGTATTACCCTGTACAGTGTTTGTAAGATACAAGATCTAAACACGACGTCCCCTCCGTGGATGTTCGATTTTTTTACTTTTACTTTATCTTCATGTCGGTCAAGTTTCTGTCTCTCGTCACCTCTTATTTTGGACCATTTGTGTCATTTGAGTGGGGTTGGTTGTAGCAGCATTGGAAGTCATGAAGGATAGAAAGCCAAAATTTTGTTTGGTTAAGGATTATATACAGTTGAAAGATGAGTCTCTGCTAGTCATTCAGTTCAGTTAGTAAGACTTCCGTTAAGGCCAGGTCTAATTTGTAACTTTAATTTCTCTTGTTCAGACAGTTTTATAGGATTTTAGAGAGAAAAAAACTAAATATTTATCTTTTTTATTTGGTGGTTCTCAATCTGTGATATAGGGACCACTAGAGGACAAATGCGTTCTGTCCTTAGACTTTACTTCTTTAAACTCATCAATCTTTTGTTGCACATTACAAATTTTAGTCCAAATGCCTTCCCTGGCGTCACTCTCTTGTTGATACGGTTGACTGAAGAGGTTTTAATTATTAGTTTTAGTTTTAGTTTTAATTCTGAATTTTGCAAACTGTGACGCTAAACATTGAGCTCCTGAATTGGCTTTTCAATTTGGTGTTTACTCAAAATCCATTTCTTTCACAGAAGTGGTGAAAAGAGCATAGCACTTAGCATAACCGCTCGCTATTATCTTTTTTAAATCTGCTATAACCTATATACACTGGTATTGTCTTGGTCTGTTTGCAATTTAGCATCAACATCATTGTACGTCATCCAAGCTGCTACAACCCACCTTTACTCCTCCTCCTCCTCCTTCTCCCACCTGGAAAAGCCTTCACATTTTGTTTTTGTGATCGGACAACTAGGACAACTTCCACACAAAACTACTATACATACACTCCCCTGCAGTTCGCCTTTGAGCTTTGAGGCCACGATGAGGCTAGAGTATTGACAGAGGGCCACTGGTGACACATGCGTAGGTTTTGGCCATCTTGTCATCTCCTGTGCTTTTCCTTGCAGGTTTTGAGAGCAGGGCTGGGCTAGTTTTTGTGGGTTAAGGGTTGTTGATGGACAGTGGATTGGACTGTCCCGCTGGGTTTTGGGCTCCTGTTTTCTTATCAGCAGGGCACCATGACCTACCTGCTTTTGTTTGGCACAATGTGAGGGGTGAGGACTGTCAGTCTCCATGGCAGCAGGGAAAGATTTGGGACATTACAGTTTGTACAGGTTGGGAGACAGGCAATTTGTATTTAGTTCAAGTAACAGTGACCCGTGTTCATTCACTGATGACATGATGATAATGTGAAGTTATGACTGCTCTCTGTAGCGTGGTTATGTGGTAGGTTTGAATTATTATTAAGGTATTAAGCTATGTAAACAGTTACAAGAAAAACAGGACTAAACTTGAAAATATATTTAGAAAATCTACCGTAAATGATCCAAGCATCTATAGATAGCAGCTACCAAAGTTTGTGAAATTCTCTATTAACGAGATAACATTGATCAGTTATAAAATGAGGTTACAGAGCTCCAGGAAGCAAGCTGAATACAGTGTTATTTTGGTTTTTTTGCAATTCCTGCGCTACAGCTTACAATGAAACAACTAAGAAAAAATATCAAAGTAGTCATAAAATAAGAAATAATTCAATTGTTTGGCCAAATCAAACAGAAATTCCAAAATTTACATGGTTTAATATTCATTGCTAAACCTAATCCCACAAAACAAATCTCAAATCTCCATGAAAACAAACAACTGGCAGGACCTCTACCAAAAAAGTTACATAGTGCACTTTTAAGACCTATTGAGTTACATATTGATTTGGCATAGATTTATGTCAGATGCCCTCCCTTACGCAGTTATTCAGGTTTGGGACTGGCAGTAAAAATAAAGTGGCTTGAGACCGGTAGGGGATGCATGGATTAATGTTGTTTGAACTCCTGAATACAGTGGCATTATTTTAACAAAATATACAGCACAAGGCCTACTCAACACATCGTAATAATATTCAATTTTAAGTCCGTGCCAAGCTTTTATTTGCCATTGTTACTCGAGTAGAAAGGGCAACAGAAGTACACAGAGAACTCTGATAGTAGTTTGAAAGGTCTTATATGTTGGCCTGATGATAACAAATCTAAAAAACACATAGACTTATGAGTAAATCTTTGTTATTTTTGCATCGCATTGAGAGAAAACTGTGAACACTGCAAACCAACATTGAATTTACAGTATTTTGTCTATAGTTTAGTCATTTTCGCTTGTTTGGATACGGCCCGGTAACTATTTGACTTGGGTTTCGATATATCTTGCCCTTACCATGGTAATAATGCTAACCTTTCTTATTGTAAGTGAAATTTAAATTAAATGCAAATGTTCTTAAATTGAAAGTTTATTAGATATGAAAATGCTGCTCAAGTTTTTTAGAGTATAGAATAGTGATTTTCAAGTACATTTGTTGAAAACAGTCAAATATGCATAATAATAATAATAATAATAATAATAATAATAATAATAATAATAATAATAATAATAATAATAATAATAATAATAAAATACATGTAAAAATATACTCAAATTATTCTGTATATTCTAGTTAAATATATTTTAACTATTTTTTCATTTATTTTATTTGTCTACATACATTAGTTTCAGTCTGATGCCATTAACATGAAACATATTGAGTGTGTAGAACTTTACAACGAACTCAAACACTAAAGTCACTGACCAGGTGTAGGCAGACGCTAAAGCTAATTTTCACTCATCTTTTTGCAGTGAAGTCCTCTATCTACATTTGAATAGTAATGCTACAGGCCGGGTCATGGTGAGCTTGACCAGAATGAGCAGGTCATGTGAGTCAGTTTATGAGGGAGACACGCATGAATTCAGGAGCAGTTATAAGGATGTTGTTAAGGTAGGGTGACCAGATGTCCCTATTTACCCGGGACAGTCCCAGTTTTGAGCCCTGTGTCCCCTGTCCCAGCAGATTTATCCAAACCACTGATTTGTCCCAGTTTTATACAAAAAATGTCCCCGGCGTCCCTATTTTTGACAAATTTGATCCCTGCCAACAGTAAAGAGGGGCATACATTGTCATTTGTTTAGGTAAAATGCAAAAAAGCTGCTTAAAAATGACCAAAACACAAAGAAAATGTCACTACATTGACTCAGAGGTTAGTCGTGAACGATCTCTGCGCAACAGTTTTCCTTAATTACGCACTTGTTTCAGAATTTTATTATTACCAGTCACCAAAAAGCAGGGATGTCCCAGTTTTTTATTTTGAAATTCTGGTCACGCTATGTTACGGGCAGTATTTGGCGTATTAAAATAGTTGTAAGGATAACGTAAATAGCTTGGCATGTGGGATTCATTTCCTACTCTATTACTTTATCGGGTTGCCACGGATCGAGATGTTAAAGCTGCACTGTGTAACTTTTCCGGTCGGGTGTTCGCGGCCATGGAGATGCTATTGCTTTGCCTGTAATGTGCCACAATATGATATTAAACTTAGATAAGATGCATTTATTCAATTATGGGTGTTTTTATTGCTCAAAAATAGCTTTAAAAACACGCATTCTTATTGTGAGTGGGGTTGCCGCTTCACAGATCTCACCTGTAAATTGGCCTGGTGGAATCTTCTGTTCATCTCTATGGAGCTTGATAAGTTTAATGCCATACTTTGGAACAGTGCAGGCAAAGCAATAACATCTCCATGGACACAAACAACTGGCGGGCCCTCTGCGAGAAGAGTTACCTAGTGCACCTTTAAGGCCTATTGAGTTGCATGTTGATTTGGCATAGATTTTTGTCAGATGCCCTCCCTTGTGCAGTTATTCAGGTTTGGGACTGGTGCAAAGAATAAAGTGGCTTGTGACCTATAGGAGATGCATGATTAATGATGATGTCAAAATCGTACACAAATGCTGAACTGTTTTAACAGTTAAACATGTGATTTTATGCCAGATGCCCTCCCTTATTTATTAAACTTAACGGGACAAGATGCAAGATTTCCAGTATGGTAAAAGGCCTTATGTTTTTAATATAAAATAGATTAAAGTTGTGTTATAGGCTGGAAACGTAATACTTAAATTGTTACTCCCATGTAAACAAATAGTACAGTTCAGACATAGGCGTGGTATACAGACCTATGCTTTATGTAATGTTAAATGTTAGTAAATGCTGCTTATTGTAGCTGGAGTCCTTTTGAAAAACCTGCTATTTATTGCCAAAGCTTTTGTTGCTTGACTTTGCCATTCTCTCCATTGTGAGGAAGAGTGAGCGATAGGGCAGCTGATGTAAGAGCATAACAATGCACAGTGAAACCTGAGTGTTAAACATTGTCCCCGGACATGAAACTCCAGCAGGATTCAGGAAACTTACAGTATTTACATATGAAGGATTGCAACTGCAGACATAACTACATTTTAATGCACAAATCTACAAACACTCAAGTTGTCCTGATCATGTGTTTTTTGTTTTGTATTGTTTGGTTTGTGTAAAGGTGCATTGTGTAACTTTACAGGTGGAAGGTCTGTCAAATGCTTTTCTCCATGGAGATGTTCTTGCTTTGTCTTGAATGTATGATATTAAGCCTTTCTCTTTCTTGGAGACCAATCCAGACCAAGTTACATGTCAGATCTGCGGAGAGGCGAACCCCGCTTACAGTCAGAATGCCTGTTTTTTAGGATTTTTTTTATATATAAAACCACCTGTAATTTAATAAATGCAAAGTAGAGCTGTTTAATGTCATACAGTGGAGCGTTCCAGGCAGAGCAGTGACATAACCAATAGAAACTAACAGGTGACGGACTTCTACCCAAAAAGTTGCATGGTGCACCTTTAATTTTTGTCTTTTCGAATCATTCCATTGCTGGTTGGGCTTACAATCAGAGACGCACAGTATATCCTCCAAAATGCTTTCCTGATTGGACGGTTGTTGCCTTAATGTGGCGTAGATTTCGTGCTGGTTTTGAGGATGCCACTGGGGTTGTGAGATAAAGCGTGCCCCAGACTATTTGGTATCTGCTAGAGAAATAAGAGCAGATTTTTTTCATATCGGCTGCATCGGCTCTGAGCCCCTCCGCGTTTTTGTGTTCGGATCTCCTGTGTATGCATACTGTATCTTTTTGCCTTGATTATGAAGAAAATATATCTATTTTTTGTAACTGTTCTCTGATGTGCCATAACTCATGTTTTCTTGCACACTGTTAATATTTTGTGGATATTGCTGTTAAAAAAAGATATTGAGAAGTAGATAACATTAATAAAAAGATGATATAATGACATATATTGTTGTCATTTTTATTTATTTATGCATTTATTTTTGTTTATTAAGCTATGCATTTATAAGAAACCAATCATATGTATTACAGTGTACACAGTTAATTCATATCTATGCCTAGAAAACACTTTTGACAATATTACCGGTACTCTAAAAATATTTAACACATGAAATTGCAGTAATAAAAGGTGAATATAGAAATATACACACATGCATTTGCATCTGAATACTACTAAAACTGTTCAAATATTACATTCAGTACTTGCAAAGATAACTGTAGTAGAAGTAATAGCAGTCGGTAAAAGTAGTAGCAGTAGTTCAAAGTTCAAGGTTCAGTACTAGTGGTTGCAGAAGGTGCAGAAGGTTTATACTAACAGTAGTAGTAGTAGTAGTAGTAGTAGTAGTAGTAGCAGTAGTACCAGCGGTTGCAGTAGTTTTAGGTTTAAGAGCCAATACCAGGGGTTGCAAAAGGAGCAGTGTATGCAGTAGTGGTAGTAGCAGGAGCAATAGTAGTAGTAATTGTAGTAGCCGCTGTAGTAGCAGATGCAGTAGAAGTAACTGATTACAGTACAGCAGTAGAAAACATTTCTTTCTTCAGAAGATGCTTTCTCATGTTTTTCGTTCACTACAGTGTTATTTTGCCCTACAGACTTTGCGTACTTGTTCCATCTTTGAAGAAGCACATGTTGTTTTCCTGCACAGTCGGACTCATCCACTCTGTCCATAAAGTACAGCGTGTGCAGGGGAAAGAAAACATGCAACTCTCTGATACAAAGAGACAAGGTAAGGCTCCCACTTCACTATCATTTCCTAAGAATGCCTCTGTAAAAAAAGAAAAAAAAAACTGCATCTCTTGAGACTATTGTATTGCCCTACCTTAGTGGTCATGAGTCTCTTTTTGGTATTCAAACCTCTTCCTACCCTCAGCCAAGTCCAAGCCAATGAAAAGGAAGGCGGGTGCACAACAGCCAATCACGACCCAAGCCCCCTCCCAGGCCCTGCCCCTTTCCGCCTAATGATAAACAAATAGGGAGCCCATGTGCTTGAATGTTCCCTGTCTTTCTTGTAACCACGACTAGACATGTGAGACACAGGGTGGAGGCCTTGGGGGTAGAATGAGCCACTTGTACTCTTTGCTTGAGGAACAAGCTGCTAACAAATAAAGTTGTTGATGCTGTTTAGATCAGGCGGCAGATGTTTTGCATCAAGTACCACAGAAGATAACATTTGCACCACCAGATTTAAAGGTGCATTGTGTAACTTTTCTGGTGAATTACCCATTAAATGCTTTATTCCACTGAGATGCTGTTGCTTTGACTGGGATGTTTCACAGTATGGTATTGAGCCTATCTATGTAAGATCTGTGGAGAGGCAATCCCACTCACTGTCAGAATGCATGTTTTTCTAGATATTTCTGAGCTAGAAAACAACCTGTAATTGAATAAATATAAGGTAAAGCAGGTGTTTAATGTCATACCGTGGAGCATTCCCTGGTAGAGCAATGACATTTCCATAGAATCATTGTGTAACCAAAAATGCATCTTTAAACCATAACTTTATAAAGGTCAAAACAGAGATTAAGCCAGATCTAAAATGAGGCTAAACTATGGATAAGATGTAATTGTAAATCATGAATCCACAGTTTGAGAAACACTGGTCTAGATAATGATGCCTTGTTAAAAAAAATCTCAATTAAAAGCTTTTAAAATCATACTGTATTTGCATACAATTGATAGGAACAGTATGACTAGTTCAGTTTGTTCTGCCTATTGGGTTGTACCAGCAAAATATGTTACTACCTCCACCCCATCCTCTCTGTCTCTCCCTCTGTCTCTCTATTTACAATAACAGGGCATGGACGTGTCTTTCCAACCACAATGTAAACGACTGTTGCGTGACACAGCTGAGATCGGCCCTCCATGACGCATACACCTACGTTTGTTTTGAAATAGGAAAGGGGTACTTATGAATAGAAATGATTTATTGACTTTTAAGCCCAAAATAACAAAGGGAGAGAAAAGAATGCATTCAATTAGTATAAGTCAGGACTTAAGCCAGGTATGGGTATGTAGTAGTACTAGCAACAACAATAGTACCAGTAGTAACAGCAGTGGTAGTAGTAGTAGTATTTGTGAACAAAGATATGAGATTTTTAGCATTATGGTTATAACAGTAGGGATTTTTTAATATAATGATATGGAATAACAACAATAGTAGTAGCAGTAGTAAGAGCAGTAGTAGCAGTAGTAGTAGTAGTAGTGGTAGTAGTAGTTGTAGTAGTAGTAGTAGTAGCAGTAGTAATAGTAGTAGTAGTAGTAGTACTAGTAGCAGTAGTAGTAGTAGCGATAGTAGTGGTAGTAGTAGTAGCAGCAGAAGTAGTAGTAGTAGTAGGGGTAGTAGTGGTAGTGGTAGTAGTAGTAGTAGTAGTAGTAGTAGTAGTAGTAGTAGTAGTAGTAGCAGTAGTAATAGTAGTAGTGGTAGTAGTAGTAGTAGTAGTAGTAGTAGTAGTAGCAGTAAGCGGTAGGGTAGTATTTGCAAACAGAAAAATATTGAGATATTTAACATCATATGACTATAACAGTATTTTTTTGTTGTTGTTGTTGTTCATTATAGTGACATGGCATAGCAACAGTAGTAGTAGTAGTAATAGTAGTAGTAGTAGTAGTAGTAACAGTTGTAGTAGCAGAGGCAGTTAGCATTAGCAGCAGGGAATTAGTATTTTCAAACAGAGATATTTAGCATCATATGATAGCAGTATTTTTTTAGAATAGAGATGGACTACACTGACACTAGACATTTAAGAAAAGAATAATTTATTGACTTTTAAGCATAGAATAAATAACTATGAAAATGTTTTACAAATAATCAATAAATTAAGTTCAAGTTGCATTTTACAGTAGGTAGCCTTCTCCACATGAGGTACATTATAATAACGTTATTAAATAAAGTCCTTTTTTTGCATGTCATTCTTGCAGTCTCATGCTTGTTCATTATTTTCAGTTCCCAGCCTTGCACAGGCCCACTCTGCACGCCCAGTCTTTGCTAAATAAAAACACAATTGTACATGCATACCACGCATTCACTAACTAACACTCACACACACACACACCTTCTTTTTCTTCTCGTCTTTCCAAACAGCTTTCCCGGCTCAACCCAAAGGAATTCTACAATGGCGAAACTATGCCCGACATTCCAGGGTGCTCCGCTGGCCGCACTGCTCTGGCCCGGGGTGTGACTCCAATCCTGCAGCATTACTACGATGTTTTTAATAAAGCCACACACCCAAAAACACCAACGATTTCCGCAGAACGAGAATCTCCAACTTACATTTCCTGTAAGTCTTGTTTCCCCTTAGCCTGCCCTTATCACAGTCAGTGCCACTAAAGGCCATCACTGCAGCTTTCTTTGAAGACTTGAGTTAATCATGTATCTGTATTAGATGCAGATTTTGTGGGGTTTTTCTCTGGTTTTGTGAATTGAAGTTGTCAGCGTTCCTGCAGGGCCAATTCGGGAATCCACTGGTTCATTCTTCGGCTTTCTTGGCAGTACGTTCCCACCTCCTGTAGTCTGCAGTGGTCAGCTTGGGGATTCTGAAAAGGAAAGATACATTGCAAGAATTAAGATTTAGCCTTTTGGACAGCAAGTTTTAGTAGTAGCAGTTTTAGTTTTTGTAGTAGTAGCTGTTGCAGTATAGTTGTGGGAGCATCACCCACATTGCCTAGTATGAAAGTGGTGTGTGCGTGAGTGTCGGTGGTGGTCGGAGGGGCCGATGGCGCAGATTGGCAGCCTCACTTCCGTCAGTCTGCCCCAGGGCAGCTGTAGCTACAATAGTAGTTTACCACCACCGGGTATGGAGTGAATGAATAATGCTCTGTAAAGCGTCTTTGAGTGTCCAGAAAAGCGCTATATAAAAAAAACTGATGCAAACTGATGATGCATTAGAGCAGATAGTAGTAGAAATAGTAGTTTTAGTAATAGTACATTAGAAGAAGTAGTGGAAAAGTAGTAGTCATAGTACTGGTAACATGTCAACCATAAAACATATTGTCTAGTTGTAGTAGTAGTAGTAGACAAATAGTAGCAGCAGAAATAGTAGTTTTAGTAGTAGTGCCTTAGAAGCAGTAGTCATAGTAATGGTAACATATCAGCCATATAAAAGTATTGTAATAGTAGTAGTAGTAGTAGCACTAATAGTAGCAGTAGTTGTAGTAGGTACATAGTAGTAGTAACAGTCTTGTATAATATGTAGAATGTGGAATAGTAGTAGTAGTAGTAGTGACAGTAATTATAACTGTTGTATAAGTAGTTGTGGCTTGTTGACCTTACAAAGTAGGCCAATTAGCAACGGAAGTAGTAGTTGTAGTAATAATAATAGCAGTGGTGCCATCCACTGTGTGCTCTATAGGTCATATGCACTCAGATATTTCCATGATTTGTACTGTATATTGTGGAATAATAGGTCTAATTAGCAGCAGAGCAAAAGCACTTACAGTGACCAGCATGCAGTGGAAATCTCCGTGCTCTTCCATGTTCTTGTTGGTCTCCTCGCCCCGTAGCAACTGTTCTAACCGCTGAACCCCGGACACTCGGAGGATGGTGATGCCATTGTCACAGCAGAAGGCCTGGAGCAGCGTGAAGTGAATTTGTAACGCCACATCTTCCTCATTATCCACCACCAGGACACACAGGACCACACTGTCGGGGTCGCTGCAAAGAAAAGGCAAATTGGGTTAGGTCACATTATCACAGGGATGTTGAAAGGTCTTAGGAGAAGCACATGTTGGAGGAGGAGGCCCACCACTTACGCAATAAGGAGTTTAGCTGATTCGTAGATGCCAACTGTGAGGCAATCCTGCTTCTGAGCTGTGACCAGGAGCTCCTCCAAGGCTACACCTGCAGAGAGCATTCTGAAAAAACAGAAGAAACTGATTAGAGCAATCATAAAACAGGCAATGGGAAATTCAGGACCACAATAATACATGAACAGAACAGTAAAGTGTTAATTAATGCATTATAAATATGCTACATCATTACAATACAGAATGATGTGGGCATTGACACTAAAAAGGCAACTGGGATTTGAATTTTACTGATTCAATGCATGCAATTTGCCATACAAAAAGGGCATTAGCATTCACTAACATTTATAGTACAGTAAGTTGTGATGTAAGACAGCTCGTGTTGTGCAAGATACGATTCTGCAGAAGCCTATTGCGTTATTATTTAGAGCTCATTTAGTGTGGGTCCCTAATGTCCAAAGACTATACATGCATGCACTGCAGATCAACACGCCACACTATGCACAGTGTACGTAAAGGTCAAGGGGCATTTCTAGCTGTGCACCCACATGGCTATGAAGTTGTGCGTAATCTTACCTGTTCGCTACCACGTCGGATCCAAAGTTATCCTCGGGAATCATGTTTGCAAAATGTAAACAATCCAAGAAGCTTACGATAAAATGAGAAAAGTGATATTGCCAGTGCAGAAGTGCAGTGTATGAGACTAGGCAGCGTGTATGTTTCTGTCTATGAGTTACAGCAGAAGCTTTTATACCCGGAGAGACCGAGAGGGCGGCACCGAAACCACCGCCGCGTTTCGATTGGCCTTCTTTCCTTTTCTGTCATGTGCTGCAAACTGAGTGAAGTTACTTTACACAACAAAGCGCTGGCATTAGGCTTGTCATCGCAGCCAGCGTGGAGTTATGGCCTTTATCTCACCTTACTAAGCACCACGTGCTCAAGTCCCACGATAAAACACATGAAGAAAGAGGACTAACATAAAGAAGAGGATAGTTACTGTAATTGAAAGACTAATTAGGTTAATATGCGAGAATTCTGTCAATGTTGTGCAGTTTTTCTACACCAAAACACTTGAAGACTGACACCTGCTGGGAAGCAAAGGGCCTGCAGTTCATGTATTTGATCAAACCATTGTAAGTCACAACAAATAGTAAATAATTGAAATGAATTCTTGCTCCAAAAAAATAAATAAATAAATAAAATAAAATAAAATAAAATAAAATAAAATAAAATAAAATAAAATAAAATAAAATAAAATAAAATAAAATAAAATAAAATAAAATAAAATAAAATAAAATAAAATAAAATAAAATAAAATAAAATAAAATAAAATAAAATAAAATAAAATAAAATAAAATAAAATAAAATAAAATAAAATAAAATAAAATAAAATAAAATAAAATAAAATAACATAAAATAAACTACAATAAAATAAAATAACATAAAATAAAATAAAATAAAATAAAATAAAATAAAATAAAATAAAATAAAATAAAATAAAATAAAATAAAATAAAATAAAATAAAATAAAATAAAATAAAATAAAATAAAATAAAATAAAATAAAATAAAATAAAATAAAATAAAATAAAATAAAATAAAAAAAAATAAAATAAAATAAAATAAAATAAAATAACATAAAACAAAATAAAAAAAAAAATAAAATAAAAAAAAATAAAATATAAAATAAAATAAAATAATAAAATAAAATAAAATAAAATAAAATAAAATAATAAAATAAAATAAATAAAATAAAATAAAATAAAATAAAATAAAATAAAATAAATAAATAAAATAAAATAAAATAAATAAAATAAAATAAAATAAAATAAAATAAAATAAAATAAAATAAATAAAATAAAATAAAATAAAATAAAATAAAATAAAATAAAATAAAATAAAATAAAATAAAATAAAATAAAATAAAATAAAATAAAATAATGGATAAATAAATAAATACAATGAAATAAACAAAATAAACGGATGCACGTGAACTATAGCACAATTATTTTATAGATTGCATTGTGTGTCTCTTTCTGTAAAAAAAAAAAAAAAAACATGCACATGCACATGCCCCAACATGTCTATATATTTTCACTTTCCTATTATCTGCTATAGTTTTTCTTATATTTTCTTTTACTACATTTAACATAATCGCGAAGTACTGGCCACACACTGATACTAAACTGACGTATAAAAATAACATAATAATGAAATATAATAAAAAGCAAATATCAGGCATGCTATTTGGTAATTGGAAGTTCTAGTTTATATGACAACATTTGTAATAATTTAGTGACAAAGAACTTATGTTTGTAAAGCAGCCTATAGGTGCAAAAAAATAATATTTTACTAACTGTGCGTTTATGCATTTTTCTTTTGACCTAATGCCATGATAATAACAGATACAACATTTATTAAAATCTAATTATACAAAGTAGAACGTTCTCGACATTTACGCAGTTGTGCAACCAAGGCAAGCCAATGAGAAAAGGTTATGATTGCCCTCTAGTGGTTATTTTTAACTATAAGATAAAACTAAAAACATGGAAAAGTTGCAAGACAAATGTGTTTAAAATCCTTCATTATTTAAGATGATTTTACCTGAAATTACCCCCAATTAAAGTGTATTTTATTATTATTATTATTATTTTTAACCCTTTGGAGTGTAACTAAATTGTGCTCCTTGTGAAGTTTAGCCTCTGCTGCCTGAACCACTTTAATTATAGATAGCAAGTTATGGACAGAAGAAAATCGAACATAAGAAAGCTGATGTTGGGAGGTATGAACTACAGTAGATGAACTGATGATCTCTAAGATATACATTTCTGGATTTGTTAGAAAGTAAAAAAGGCAGGAATGTAAAAATATGGATACATTTTGATTCAGTTTAGATTTAGATTTCTTGTCGCATTTAGTCTTACTTGTTGTTTTGTGCATTTAGATTTTCCCTGGGAATTATTGATTTTACTGGAAATATTAAGGTCATAATATCCTGATAGTTCCCATTTATCATGATAAAAGTGTATAAATGAAGACAAAAACACACAAATCAAACAGTAATGCATCAATTTAACAGTGATGATCAAAAACCGTAACAAAGGGTAAAATGCACTTAAGGCAGAGCAGGAACAAGCTACATGTTTTTATGTATTACCATGCAAATTTAAATGAACGACCAGCACTCAGAATAACAGCTTATTTAACATCACTGGGAACTGTTGATGACATAGGGTTAATAATCACATGACATTGCTTCCTCACTGTCGTGTCAGGTGACTTTGAAAGTGAGGTACATAAAACCAGTGGGATTCATTTGCATAGTAAAGGCAGTTATTCTACAGGCAACAAACGCATCAGATGTGAAGAATGATCAGTGTTTTAGGACAATAAAGGCTATATTACAGTTAATGTTTGTTTTCATGGGAATGCTTTTGATGAGTGTATAATTAAGGAAAGAGCTTTCACAATGCTCTGTGCTAGGTAAATTTGAAAAAAACATAACCACTATTTATTCAACATGTAGAGTTCTGATTAGTCGGTTTCTTCCTGGACATCAGACAGCAGGTTTTCAAAGAAGCCGTCTGCGAAGTCTAAGATGAGCTTCACAGCAGACAGCAGCAGGATGTCCACCTCCAGGTTCAGGTCCATCTCTGTGCAGTAGTTTTTCACTGGCACAATGCAAGACAGAGGGATGCCAAAAGACTCACTCACTTCTCGAGCCTGTAGGAACAAAAAGTTTAACTATTAAGGTCCCATTTGATACAAAATGTATTCCAGCAGAGGCTGCAGTTATATGCACACTCAAAATCTGAATGGTAAAGGCTTGTACTTTTTCTTAATTAATTTCTTTTTATCCACCATCTGATAAAAAAAAAATACAAAAAAATTATAGGATTTTTGTATCATTTATCAATTATAATATATCAATTCTGCCTGGACTTTTGTACATAATTCCAAACCTTAAATCTAATTTCAGTGAGATATGCTTCAGCAATGAGATGGGAATTATCAGGAAGCAACAAATACTAAATCTACTGTCCCTCGAACGATCCCTCCAGAGATCAGCTATACTTATCCTTATATTTAGCAAAAATAATCTAGACAGTATTTGAAATCTGATTTTCCTCTGTACAGTTTGTTCCCACTTAAAATTACAGTAGATCAAACAGCAGTTGCCAAAACTATAGCGCTTCAACTTCACAAAGAGCCGAGCCGTCTGTCTGTTCTCCAAAGGGTTCAGACACAGATTCAGTTTGAAGTGAGAGTCATTTCAGTCTAGTTTTAGGAAAAATAGGTCAGAACTGTACGTAGCAGAAACATAGACTGTATAAAAAAGTTGACTAAACGAGTGTGACATCACTCATAGCAACTAGCGTCGCTCAAATGAAGCTTATATAAGATATTAACAGTTACAAGTGCAAATTTGGACTCGAGCTCTATGTTATGAATATTTTTTTTTTGACAGACAAAATATCCAAAAAAAACCCAGCAGGATTATGTAGAGCCTGTTAATACAAACATTTTAAGACCAAAATGACAAGGCCCAGTGCAGCAGTTACAGAGAGAGATGACAATTTTCCAAAGTTACTGGGAGTCAGGGTTAGAAAGAGCCAGAAGCGCCCACATGCGAACTTCCTAGTTGGATCGCGGTGGTTGGGGGTTATCTGTCTCCATCTATACATACAGTCTATGAGCACAACTTACTTTCTTTTGGATGTAAACACTGTGGTAGACGTTTTTTAAGTCTCTCTCCACTAGAGGGCAGGCTTCATCTATTTTGGTCATCAGTAGAATCTGGGGAACGCCTATAACAGTGCAAACTGTTATTAAGGTATGATCACAATAATATTGAAACTAACTACAGATTTACGAGGGCAGTTTACCCAGGTTATTGGTCTTCTTTCGGATGGTGCGGAACTTGTCCAGCATCTTCTGATCCATCAGTGACACTTTGCTCACATCGACCACATAAACCACACAGTGAATCTTGTCTTTGAGAGTCACATGTTTTCTGTAGCCGGGAGTCCCCTCCTGGGCTGGTCCATAAGGATTGAACTAGATTGGGAAAAAGTAGGCTGACTGAAGCACAGCTATTACCATTCAGCTAGCCACACTAAACACTATTCAAATCCTGACAGATATCCACATCTAGATATACATTTTTTTACAGTTAGTCAAACTAAAGGCTTATCACACTTTATGTGGCAGCAAATGTTTCAGAATATCTTCCAGATGAATACAAAGGATTGTTGGAGTGTGTGAAGACAGTGCAAGGGGCTAGCTAAGAAGCTAGCAATGGACATTTGAGATGCTACCAGATTTTTACACCATATGTGGCTGAAGACTTTCCAGGGGAAAAACTCCAAGACTTTCCAGAGGAAATATTTTGAGGGAATGAACCATGTCATGATCAAATGAAACAACAGAGTGGAGTGAGAGTGAGGCCTTTTCTGTGTTCACCTGACTCCCCCTGGACACTACTGTGTGCTGCAGAACACTGACCAGTTCTCCTGTTAAATTCAATTAAATTCAAGTTTATTTTTATAGCACATTTAAAACAACTTCAGCCGACCAAAGTGCATCACATAAAAGTCAATAAAAACATAAAAGTCTGTTACTACACTGAGACCTTTGACTGAGACAACAAGACCACGGAGAAGTGCAGCAAAATTTGAATTTCCCTATCCCATATTTGTTGTGTATTTTGGGGTAATGTTTGTGGCTTTTGAGGCCTCTGAGAGGGCAACATCAAGGTCACATGTGCACACATAGCATATAAAACACGATGTCATGGGAGTACCTGATAGAGATTCTGAACATGTCCTTTGCAGATGTTGATGACGTCGCCTGGATCTAAACCTGAATCATCGCCCTGCTCCAGCCCCATCGTGTCACACAGAATCAGGGGGATAGGGGACCCTCCTTTACCGACCTTTATGGTGTAGGTGCGAAACTGCAAAAACAAATCCAATGAAAATCTATATCTATCTATCTATCTATCTATCTATCTATCTATCTATCCATTTTTTTCTTTCAGTTACAGTGGAGTCAAAGGTCCCTTCCCTCCATCAGAAATGATGATATTAAATATCTCTTAGTTCTCTCACAGACTTAGTAATTGTAGTAACCTGAACAGTCACACTCTTCCCTGCTGTCCCTGCGATGGCCCGGGACGTCATGTTGCCTCTGAACACTGAGTTGATAGAGTTGAAGAAACTGGATTTTCCTGCTCCGACCGGTCCCACCATCAGCACCCGCGCTGCCTTCACTCCCTCCACATCTGGACGATATGACAGGATCTGCTCCTTCAACAACTGCCTTTTACTGTGAGAAACATAAATAAGTAACATTTACCCATAGAGATTACCTTACGCGGTGTTTAATTTATATATATATATATATAGAGAGAGAGAGAGAGAGAGAGAGAGAGAGAGAGAGAGAGAGAGAGAGAGAGAGAGAGAGATGAGGGTGAGAGAGACCAACCACTGTGGAAGGTGAGAAATGCGTTGTTTATATGTATGTATACTAGTATATAGTACCTACTCTTCATTCCACTCAACATTCCTCCAGGGTTTGTCCAGGACTCTTCCCAATTCTGCAAATGACAAAATATAGAGATGTTTCTATTCTGATGCAGTATTATAATGGAGTTATAATTTCATGAGTATGATATAATAAGTATCATAATCTGAAAGCTTAAAGTTACAATACAAAAGGGTAATTATCACAAACCTTCAACTCGATACACTTCAAACTCAGTCAAAGCCAGATTGTTTCCGTGCAGCTCAGCTGGATCGAAGTTATATGCTGCCCCTTCTGCATGTGTGACTGCTGCTGAATCATTATGTAGAAACTGTAAAGGATAAAAGTTTGGACCATTGGCTCCATCTAAAAAGGCATTCTGACCAGCATTCACCCCAACTCGGATTGGCCGGAGTCTGTCTTGAGTGATGCTGTACAGAAATGCGTGCTCATCGAGGATATTTTGGTTACTCTGAGTATAGTCCTTAGAGGTGTATGCTCCATAGACAAATCCAGAGCTGTTGTAAGCCACACAGATGGTGGGGCCCTGTCTGTCACAGCGAGGGTGGAACTGATATGCAGCAAAACCATGGACAGAGGCCTTGTACAGCAGGTGCAGCTGAGCATGGTTGAACAGAGAGAGCAGCTTGTTTCTCTGGTCGTTAGTTAGACTGGACACGATGGCAGACATGATGGAGACTGGAATACGCTGTACGAAGAGAGATAATAAATTTAAGTTGGTAAAAGATAATTGCCCCATCATAACCAGTGTTGGGGAAGTTACTTCTTTAAGTAATCCCTTATTTTACTTAGTTACCCTCTATGGAAAGTAACTTTTTGCTACTCGTTACTTTGGTGACATTTTAGTGGTAAACTCCAAATAAGGATAAATACCGCAAGGGAAAGCTGAAAAGAAAAGGAGTCTCGAGCTGAACGTGGCACGCAGCTCCTCCCGCCCGAACCTCGCCCCTTCCCGGGGCCGTAGGGCCAGTGCCGCGTACGCAGAGAAGTAACATTGCGCCGAATTGAAAAAGGAACTACGTTTCGTTACCAAATTTTTAGTAGTAGCGAAGTACCCTATTTTTACCCGAAAAAGTAGTTACTTTAACGCGTTACACGTAATACTGATCATAATCCACAGCAAGCAGGTCATTATAAAATAAATGCACATTTCATCTTAACCCTGGAGAACCCAAGAACCCTTTTCTTCTTCAGAAAATTATGAACTATGCCTTAAATGATTGCTATAAGTTCACTGAACACCAAAATATCTACTTTTTACATTTTAACCCTTTATTCCCTGATTTAGGATTTGGGTCAAATCTGACCCATTGGGCTTTAGGTGTAGGCCTATACTTTTAAAGAACGACTATAAGATACACTGTCAATGCAAACTGTTTTAAATTTAGGAAAACACTCAATAATTTACACCAGAACATTTAACAATAGTTATTTTTGCATGTTAGAACTGTATTTCTAATGTTTAAACACACTTTGGCCAACTGAAACAAGAACACAAGGCCATAAACGACTAATAAAAAACTAACACCATTGGTCTTTGCTTATCCAAAATCTTTTCTACTAGAGAGAGGAAATCACACTAGACATTGTGGTAGTCTTTGGGCTTTTAAGGTTAAATTTGACATTTTTTTCAATTTGGTTCATTTTTAGTAGCAGCAATTAACAGTGGTCAAATTTGACCCCGTGGGTTCTCCAGGGTTAAAATAATCACATCACAAAATACAGATTTACCTGTGACTAATTCCTCGTCTCTGTGTGCTACAGTTGCTCAGGCAAACTGGTTGAGTATTGAGGATTGAGGAGTGTCTTGTCCAGCACTCTCCACACTATTGGTTCCATACTCAGAAAACTGAAAGTAAAACACAGTAAGCCACAGGGGGCGGACTGGCAGTCTGTGCGTCTGTGCGTTTACCGGCCGTCGGCCATACTAACAGCAGAGGGCGCTAATACGATAATTTGCCCATCTGTTAAGCATAAATTGCATTTGCCTAAAAAGCCACAGACTCAGTAAAAAGAAAAAGTAAACATAACACATGTTACATGTACATACATCCGTACCCACATACATATCACTGGCTGGGTGTAGCTGTTTATTGCCTGTAATAATTTTAAGGAAGAGATGTGTGAAGGTGTGAAGGATAAGGTCACAGGAAATGGAGATAAGTGAGGAGCTGATGAGGAGGGTGTATTATCAAGATGAGCAGCGGATCGAGTCTGAGCCCCTAGTGTGTGTTTCTCACCATATCTCTAAGGGAGCACCAAGCCACTCTGTGGAGGAAACTCATTTCCTCTGCTTGTATCTGTGATCTCATCCTTTTGGTCATAAACTTGTGTTAACTGACTGAAGGGAGTGAGTCAGTTTAGCATTAATGTATGAAAGTGGTGTGTGCATGAGTGTTGGTGGTGGTCGGAGGGGCCGATGGTGCAGCCTCGCTTCCGTCAGTCTGCCCCAGGGCGGCTGTGGCTACAATAGTAGTTTACCACCACCAGGTATGGAGTGAAGGAATAATGCTCTGTAAAAGCGTCTTGAGTGTCCTGAAAAGCGTTATATAAAACTGATGCATTATTATTAATTAAAGTTGGCTGGAGATATGAAGTAAAAAATTAGAGCTTCTAGTTCGCCTTTTATTTTAAGTTGTAGTAATGTAGTCAATTTGATCCTTGATGATTTATTTTTCCAGTAGAATTGTATTATTGTGCCTAGAGTATTGAAGCATATAGCTGGAGGGTGAGTGGAAAGTATAGAAAAGAAGTATTTTGGGGAGTATGGACATTTTGACTGCTGCTATTCTCGCAGTAAGGAAGTAGTAGGAGAGATGCTGGCCTCCTGGTAAGTGAGGTGTGATTACCCACTCTTTTATTTTGAATGAAATTTTGTGTAATGATGACAGAAAGTTTGCTTTTTAAACCTCAGCTCTACAGTATTTTTTTTTTTACTTAACTCAACTTTTCCCCACAAACTGCCACTTGACCAATGCAAATCGATAGTATTTGCTCTTCCACTAAACAGTGTAATAAATAGAACACCATGAAAAAATTTCATATATTGAATAGGAGCACTGCGTCTTATTCATCTCCAAAAGCCAGTGGTTTTTGACCAAGGTCCTCCTGATACCATGTTTTTGTATTTGCCTATTTATCAATTAATAGTGATCAGATGTAAAATAAAAAAAATTAAAAAAAAGAATACCCCTACATACAAGACAAACTGTCTAGAAACAATTGGCAATGACAAATAGCCCTGGTTATAGAGAGTCTAAATATTTGACTGTACGTAACAATCTAATTAAACTGTTAAACACTGACTTTGTAACAACAGTGATGCTCATTCTTTATTCACACATCCCAAAATGACTGCATGGAAAATTACAAAGTGAAAGGAAGATATTTAGTCATTTTTCCAATTATCACTTGTGTCTCCCACTCTCCCTCTCCCAGTTTAAGTTCATGAATATCATGAATGAACTACATACAGCAAACACTGGACACATGCGGGACACATACACAAAGGCTGTTATAGTGGGGTCAAGTTCAAGCTTCAAGTCTTTAAGAATCAAGTAAAGAAACTATGTCTATATCTTGTGATTAGTGACTTAGGCGGGGCATGAGACATTGTGTTTCTTAGAGTAATTACAAGCAGGAAATACATACAATCACATACACCGCATTTGAATGGAACTGTTGTCTACTTTGGCTTAAAACATTAAATGAAAAGTGGAAAGTACTTACAATAGGAATCAATCAGCCGTAACATTATGACTACTGACAGAATTAGTCACTTATCAACTTTCTGAATTGTTAGTGGACCAGTGTAGCCATCTTTGGGGTGTGCAGTGGTCAGTATCAGGAAACAGTGGCTCAAATTGTAAATTGTCTCTATGTCTGTTCATAATATTAGGCTGATTGGTGAAAAATGTGAGCTTGGCGAAAATTTTAGGTGGGACAAAACACTAAATCACCTTTTTTGTGACTAAACTTCACACAAGATATTAATATCATCCTTACTATACATTATATTGCTTTTGTGTGCAGATTTCCCCCCTCACATTAAGACTGTCCCTTCAGTTGATACTTTTAAGTCTCGATTAAACACAGATTTTTACTTACTAGCTTTTAATGTGTGCTCCTCTGACTGTCTTTTATTGATTTTATTTCCTATTTTTCTATTGCTAATTTTAGTATTAGTTATGTTTTTTATGGACTTGCTTATTTATTTTCTTATGCTTTATTTTATTCAGTCTGTTAATTTATAGTATATCTACTCTGTGCAGCTCTTTGGAGGCTTTGTGTTGGTAAAATGTGCCATACAAATAAAGCTGGATTGGATAAAACTGTCAAAAACAGATGTGTTGTCATCTGTGGTTAAACTCTGCCGCTGCATTTTATTGAAACACTTCCAGGGGTAAAAATAAAATAAAAAAATTAAAAATAATAACACTTCCGGGGTGGAGTTTAGGTGTTTTGTCCCACTTTAAAAATAGCAACAACTCAAAAGATAAAATGACAGTATTTTGGTTGCCGGGCAGCCCTGGGTTAAACATGGCATTGCTGGTTGCTATAATAATCTTACTTAACACGTCTCAGTATCTCTCTTCACATTGCATCTATTACATTTTTGTGATTTGAGGCCACCATGTTCTTATTTACATACATAACGTCACCCTCTGACCTTATATAACTTATATTACAATGCATGGCAATATCTACAACCTAAAGGTGCACTGCGTAACTTTTCCGATGGAGGGTTCGCTATCTACAGGTCTCTACTTGCCTTGAATGTTCCACAGTATAGATTAAACCTATTTATCAAGATGGAGACAAGTAGTTTACAGCACTATGCCACATTACAAGTCAGATCTGTGGAGAATCGCTCCTATTCAGAGAAGGAATTATTGTATTTTTGAACAATAGAAACACCTGCGTTAACTAAATAAGATGGATATGTTTAATGTCGTACCGTGGAACATTCTAGGGAAAGCAATGAGATCTCCGTGGAGACAAGCAGGTAACGGACCCGCCACCAGAAAAGTTACAGAATGCACCTTTAAAGAAACACATACATTTGAAGAAGTACAACATATTTGGCTAAAGCATCTGCAGTTGAAATACATTACAATTGCTGGACCATTCAGGTTTAAATGAAGCTGATTTGCATTTTGGACATTCAGAAACCAACCTGATTTTCACAAACACCAAACTTTTTAGTCAAGTTGAACCAATGATAAACCATTTTTACATTTTCACATATTACAGCCATGTACAGTTCAGGTTTGACAGAGCCACAAGACTTTTTCAAAGCTCACCTCACAACAGCTGACCACAGTTAAGAGACATTTTGTATAAGGATCTTATTCAAACAGATTTCAATTATTAAACAATATTTAGATTACACTGCCAAGAATTAGATGTAGATGTATTGAAATCACTTGAGTACAAAATATTAATCTTAAGTAAATAAGCACGGTTTAGCACAGTTTAGTGCTGAGCACTGTTTAGATTTAGATTTCTTGTTGCATTTAGTCTTACTTGTTGTTTTGTGCATTTAGATTTTCCCTGGGAATTATTTATTTTACTGGAAATATGAAGGTCATAATATCCTGATAGTTCCCATTTATTATGATAAAAGTGAATAAACGAAGACAAAAACACACAAATCAAACAGTAATGCATCAATTTAACAGTGATGATCAAAAACTTAAGGCAGAGCAGGAACAAGCTACATGTTTTTATGTATTACCATGCAAATTTAAATGAACGACCAGCACTCAGAATAACAGCTTATTTAACATCACTGGGAACTGTTGATGACATTATAGGGTTAATAATCACATGACATTGCTTCCTCACTGTCGTGTCAGGTGACTTTGAATGTGAGGTACATAAATCCAGTGGGATTCATTTGCATAGTAAAGGCAGTTATTCTACAGGCAACAAACGCATCAGATGTGAAGAATGATCAGTGTTTTAGGACAATAAAGGCTATATTACAGTTAATGTTTGTTTTCATGGGAATGCTTTTGATTAGTGTATAGTTAAGGAAAGAGCTTTCACAACGCTCTGTGCTAGGTAAATTTGAAAAAACATAACCACTATTTATTCAACATGTAGAGTTCTGATTAGTCGGTTTCTTCCTGGACATCGGACAGCAGGTTTTCAAAGAAGCCGTCTGCGAAGTCTAAGATGAGCTTCACAGCAGACAGCAGCAGGATGTCCACCTCCAGGTTCAGCTCCATCTCTGTGCAGTAGTTTTTCACTGGCACAATGCAAGACAGAGGGATGCCAAAAGACTCACTCACTTCTCGAGCCTGTAGGAACAAAAAGTTTAACTATTAAGGTCCCATTTGATACAAAATGTATTCCAGCAGAGGCTGCAGTTATATGCACACTCAAAATCTGAATGGTAAAGGCTTGTACTTTTTCTTAATTAATTTCTTTTTATCCACCATCTGATAAAAAAAAAAAAAATACAAAAAATGTATAGGATTTTTGTATAATTTATCAATTATAATATATCAATTCTGCCTGGACTTTTGTACATAATTCCAAACCTTAAATCTAATTTCAGTGAGATATGCTTCAGCGATGAGATGGGAATTATCAGGAAGCAACAAATACTAAATCTACTGTCCCTCGAATGATCCCTCCAGAGATCAGCTATACTTATCCTTATATTTAGCAAAAATAATCTAGACAGTATTTGAAATCTGATTTTCCTCTGTACAGTTTGTTCCCACTAAAAATTACAGTAGATCAAACAGCAGTTGCCAAAACTATAGAGCTTCAACTTCACAAAGAGCCGAGCCGTCTGTCTGTTCTCCAAAGGGTTCAGACACAGATTCAGTTTGAAGTGAGAGTCATTTCAGTCTAGTTTTAGGAAAAATAGGTCAGAACTGTACGTAGCAGAAACATAGACTGTATAAAAAAGTTGACTAAGCGAGTGTGACGTCACTCATAGCAACTAGCGTCGCTCAAATGAAGCTTATATAAGATATTAACAGTTACAAGTGCAAATTTGGACTCGAGCTCTATGTTATGAATTTTTTTTTTTGACAGACAAAATAGCCAAAAAAAAACAGCAGGATTATGTAGAGCCCGTTAATACGAACATTTTAAGACCAAAATGACGAGGCCCAGTGCAGCAGTTACAGAGAGAGATGACAATTTTCCAAAGTTACTGGGAGTCAGGGTTAGAAAGAGCCAGAAGCGCCCACATGCGAACTTCCTAGTTGGATCGCGGTGGTTGGGGGTTATCTGTCTCCATCTATACATACAGTCTATGAGCACAACTTACTTTCTTTTGGATGTAAACACTGTGGTAGACGTTTTTTAAGTCTCTCTCCACTAGAGGGCAGGCTTCATCTATTTTGGTCATCAGTAGAATCTGGGGAACGCCTGTAACAGTGCAAACTGTTATTAAGGTATGATCACAATAATATTGAAACTAACTACAGATTTACGAGGGCAGCTTACCCAGGTTATTGGTCTTCTTTCGGATGGTGCGGAACTTGTCCAGCATCTTCTGATCCATCAGTGACACTTTGCTCACATCGACCACATAAACCACACAGTGAATCTTGTCTTTGAGAGTCACATGTTTTCTGTAGCCGGGAGTCCCCTCCTGGGCTGGTCCAGAAGGATTGAACTAGAGAGGGAAAAAGTAGGCTGACTGAAGCACAGCTATTACCATTCAGCTAGCCACACTAAACACTTGTCAAATCCTGGCAGATATCCACATCTAGATATACATTTTTTACAGTTAGTCAAACTAAAGGCTTTTCACACTATATGTGGCAGCAAATGTTTCAGAATATCTTCCAGATGAACACAAAGGATTGTTGGAGTGTGTGGAGACAGTGCAAGGGGCTAGCTAAGAAGCTAGCAATGGACATTTCAGATGCTACCAGATTTTTACACCATATGTGGCTGAAGACTTTCCAGGGGAAAAACTCCAAGACCTTCCAGAGGAAATATTTTGAGGGAATGAACCATGTCATGATGAGTGGAGTGAGAGTGAGGCCTTTTCTGTGTTCACCTGACTCCCCCTGGACACTACTGTGTGCTGCAGAACACTGACCAGTTCTGTTAAATTCAATTAAATTCAAGTTTATTTATATAGCACATTTAAAACAACTTCAGCCGATCAAAGTGCATCACATAAAAGTCAATAAAAACATAAAAGTCTGTTACTACACTGAGACCTTTGACTGAGACAACAAGACCACGGAGAAGTGCAGCAAAATTTGAATTTCCCTATCCCATATTTGTTGTGTATTTTGGGGTAATGTTTGTGGCTTTTGAGGCCTCTGAGAGGGCAACATCAAGGTCACATGTGCACACATAGCATATAAAACACGATGTCATGGGAGTACCTGATAGAGATTCTGAACATGTCCTTTGCAGATGTTGATGACGTCGCTTGGATCTAAACCTGAATCATCGCCCTGCTCCAGCCCCATCGTGTCACACAGAATCAGGGGGATAGGGGACCCTCCTTTACCCACCTTTATGGTGTAGGTGCGAAACTGCAAAAACAAATCCAATGAAAATCTATATATATCTATCTATCTATCTATCTATTTTTTTCTTTCAGTTACAGTGGAGTCAAAGGTCCCTTCCCTCCATCAGAAATGATGATATTAAATATCTCTTAGTTCTCTCACAGACTTAGTAATTGTAGTAACCTGAACAGTCACGCTCTTCCCTGCTGTCCCTGCGATGGCCCGGGACGTCATGTTGCCTCTGAACACTGAGTTGATAGAGTTGAAGAAACTGGATTTTCCTGCTCCGACCGGTCCCACCATCAGCACCCGCGCTGCCTTCACTCCCTCCACATCTGGACAATATGACAGGATCTGCTCCTTCAACAACTGCCTTTTACTGTGAGAAACATAAATAAGTAACATTTACCCATAGAGATTACCTTACGCGGTGTTTAATATATATATATATATATATATATAGAGAGAGAGAGAGAGAGAGAGATGAGGGTGAGAGAGACCAACCACCGTGGAAGGTGAGAAATGCGTTTATATATATATATAGTGGTGGTTGGTCTCTCACCCTCATCAGCTCAGGTCCTCTACCAGAGGCCTGGGAGCTTGAGAGTTCTGCGCAGTATCTTTGCTGTTCCCAGTACTGCACTTTTCTGGACTGAGATGTCTGTTGTCCTTCCTGGGTTCTGCTGCAACCACTCGTCCAGTTTGGGAGTCACGGCCCCGAGTGCTCCGATCACCACATGCACCACTGATGCCTTTACCTTCCAGGCCCTCTCCAGCTCTTCTTTGAGCCCCTGGTATTTCTCTAGTTTCTCATGTTCCTTTTTCCTGACATTGCCATCGCTCGGTATTGCAATGTCCACCACCACGGCTTTGTTCTCTCGCTTATCCAGAACTACGATGTCTGGTTGGTTCGCCATCACCATTCTGTCAGTCTGTATTTGGAAGTTCCACAGGATCTTGGCCCGCTTATTCTCCATATATTTCTCATCAAGGTGTCCTGGTTCCTCGACACCTGACGCAGACCTTGTTTGGCCGGGCGACGTCTGAGCCGGCATCTCGTAAGTTTTATCGCCTCTCATCATTGTATGAGGTGGGCAGTAGCGTAAAGGGTCTTCATGGCAGGACAAACCCCTACATGGGGTGTACCACCGGAACATAACATAAGTGGCTGATATCAAGAAATCCTACCAATGGCTGGAGAGGGCTAGTCTGAAGGACAGCACGGAGGCACTCATCCTGGCTACACAGGAGCAGGCCTTGAGCACCCGAGCAATAGAGGCCCAGATCTACCACACCAGACAAGACCCAAGGTGTAGGTTGTGCAAAGAAGTGCCTGAGACAGTCCAGCACATAACTGCAGGGTGTAAGATGCTGGCAGGGAAAGCGTACATGGAGCGACATAGCCAAGTAGCAGGCATAGTGTACAGAAACATCTGTGCAGAGTACGGGCTGGAAACCCCAGGATCAAGGTGGGAAATGCCTCCAAAGGTTGTGGAGAATGAGCGGGCCAAGATCCTGTGGGACTTCCAGATACAGACTGACAGAATGGTGATGGCGAACCAACCAGACATCGTGGTTCTGGATAAGCGAGAGAACAAAGCCGTGGTGGTGGACATTGCAATACCGAGCGATGGCAATGTCAGGAAAAAGGAACACGAGAAACTAGAGAAATACCAGGGGCTCAAAGAAGAGCTGGAGAGGGCCTGGAAGGTGAAAGCATCGGTGGTGCCTGTGGTGATCGGAGCACTCGGGGCCGTGACCCCCAAACTGGATGAGTGGTTGCAGCAGATCCCAGGAAGGACAACAGACATCTCAGTCCAGAAAAGTGCAGTACTGGGAACAGCAAAGATACTGCGCAGAACTCTCAAGCTCCCAGGCCTCTGGTAGAGGACCTGAGCTGATGAGGGTGAGAGACCAACCACTGTGGAAGGTGAGAAATGCGTTGTTTATATGTATATGTATGTATACTAGTATATAGTACCTACTCTTCATTCCACTCAACATTCCTCCAGGGTTTGTCCAAGACTCTTCCCAATTCTGCAAATGACAAAATATAGAGATGTTTCTATTCTGATGCAGTATTATAATGGAGTTATAATTTCATGAGTATAATATAATAAGTATCATAATCTGAAGAAAAATAATGTTTGCATCATTATCTTTATGTGAAATCTGATCTTGAGTGCTGTGTTAAACTGATAAACTGTATTCCATGGTCAACACAGACCTGCTTTCACTGACTCCCCCAATTTGCATCTGAGGATTTAACCTCTAACAGTGAAATTACGATTTTCTGCCAATGTTAAGATCAATTTGAAAATATCTGACTTTCTAAAGAAAGCTTAAAGTTACAATACAAAAGGGTAATTATTACAAACCTTCAACTCGATACACTTCAAACTCAGTCAAAGCCAGATTGTTTCCGTGCAGCTCAGCTGGATCGAAGTTATATGCTGCCCCTTCTGCATGTATGACTGCTGCTGAATCATTATGTAGAAACTGTAAAGGATAAAAGTTTGGACCATTGGCTCCATCTAAAAAGGCATTCTGACCAGCATTCACCCCAACTCGGATTGGCCGGAGTCTGTCTTGAGTGATGCTGTACAGAAATGCGTGCTCATCGAGGATATTTTGGTTACTCTGAGTATAGTCCTTAGAGGTGTATGCTCCATAGACAAATCCAGAGCTGTTGTAAGCCACACAGATGGTGGGGCCCTGTCTGTCACAGCGAGGGTGGAACTGATTTGCAGCAAAACCATGGACAGAGGCCTTGTACAGCAGGTGCAGCTGAGCATGGTTGAACAGAGAGAGCAGCTTGTTTCTCTGGTCGTTAGTTAGACTGGACACGATGGCAGACATGATGGAGACTGGAATACGCTGTACAAAGAGAGATAATATTTAAGTTGGTAAAAGATAATTGCCCCATCATAACCAGTGTTGGGGAAGTTACTTCTTTAAGTAATCCCTTATTTTACTTAGTTACCCTCTATGGAAAGTAACTTTTTGCTACTCGTTACTTTGGTGACATTTTAGTGGTAAACTCCAAATAAGGATAAATACCGCAAGTGAAAGCTGAAAAGAAAAGGAGCTGAACGTGGCACGCAGCTCCTCCCGCCCGAACCTCGCCGCTTCCCGGGGCCGTAGGGCCAGTGCCGCGTACGCAGAGAAGTAACATTGCGCCGAATTGAAAAAGGAACTACGTTTCTTTATCAAATTTTCAGTAGTAGCGAGGTACCCTATTTTTACCCGAAAAAGTAGTTACTTTAACGCGTTACACCTAATACTGATCATAATCCACAGCAAGCAGGTCATTATAAAATAAATACACATTTCATCTTAAAATAATCACATCACAAAATACAGATTTACCTGTGACTAATTCCTCGTCTCTGTGTGCTACAGTTGCTCAGACAAACTGGTTGAGTATTGAAGATTGAGGAGTGTCTTGTCCAGCACTCTCCACACTATTGTTTCCATACTCAGAAAACGAAACTGAAAGTAAAACACAGTAAACCACAGGGGCGGACTGGTAATCTGTGCGTCCGGTTTACCGGCCGTCGGCCATACTAACAGCAGAGGGCGCTAATACGATAATTTGCCCATCTGTTAAGCATAAATTGCATTTGCCTAAAAAGCCACAGACTCAGTAAAAAGAAAAAGTAAACATAACACATGTTACATGTCCATACATCCGTACCCACATACATATCACTGGCTGGGTGTAGCTGTTTATTGCCTGTAATAATTTTAAGGAAGAGATGTGTGAAGGTACCCCTATGAACTAACATCAAGGACCATGACGTCCACCCTCCTGTGGGCTCACCACCTGCAGAGGGGTTCATAGGGGGGGTCAGGTGCTATGAGGATTGGGCAGCAAGCTGCCCCCGTGACCCAGCTGGATTAAGCGGGAGAAGATGGATGGATGGATGGATGTGTGAAGGTGTGAAGGATAAGGTCACAGGAAATGGAGATAAGTGAGGAGCTGATGAGGAGGGTGTATTATCAAGATGAGCAGCGGATCGAGTCTGAGCCCCTAGTGTGTGACTGAGTTCCTCACCATATCTCTAAGGGAGCACCAAGCCACTCTGTGGAGGAAACTCATTTCCTCTGCTTGTATCCGCGATCTCATCCTTTTGGTCATAAACAAGTGTTATCTGACTGAAGGGAGTGAGTCAGTTTAGCATTAATGTATGAAAGTGGTGTGTGCGTGAGTGATGGTGGTGGTCGGAGGGGCCGATGGTGCAGATTGGAGCCTCGCTTCCGTCAGTCTGCCCCAGGACGGCTGTGGCTACAATAGTAGTTTACCACCACCAGGTATGGAGTGAATGAATAATGCTCTGTAAAAGCGTCTTGAGTGTCCTGAAAAGCGCTATATAAAACTGATGCATTATTATTAATTAAAGTTGGCTGGAGATATGAAGTAAAAAATTAGAGCTTCTAGTTCGCCTTTTATTTTAAGTCGTAGTAATGTAGTCAATTTGATCCTTGATGATTTATTTTTCCACTAGAATTGTATTATTGTGCCTAGAGTATTGAAGCATATAGCTGGAGGGTGAGTGGAAAGTATAGAAAAGAAGTATTTTGGGGAGTATGGACATTTTGACTGCTGCTATTCTCGCAGTAAGGAAGTAGTAGGAGAGATGCTGGCCTCCTGGTAAGTGAGGTGTGATTACCCACTCTTTTATTTTGAATGAAATTTTGTGTAATGATGACAGAAAGTTTGCTTTTTAAACCTCAGCTCTACAGTATTTATTTTTTTTTACTTAACTCAACTTTTCCCCACAAACTGCCACTTGACCAATGCAAATCGATAGTATTTGCTCTTCCACTAAACAGTGTAATAAATAGAACACCATGAAAAAATTTCATATATTGAATAGGAGCACTGCGTCTTATTCATCTCCAAAAGCCAGTGGTTTTTGACCAAGGTCCTCCTGATACCATTTTTTTGTATTTGCCTATTTATCAATTAATAGTGATCAGACGTAAAATAAAATAAAATAAAAAAAAGAATACCCCTACATACAAGACAAACTGTCTAGAAACAATTGGCAATGACAAATAGCCCTGGTTATAGAGAGTCTAAATATGTAACTGTACGTAACAATCTAATTAAACTGTTAAACACTGACTTTGTAACAACAGTGATGCTCATTCTTTATTCACACATCCCACAATGACTGCATGGAAAATTACAAAGTGAAAGGAAGATATTTAGTCAATTTTCCAATAATCACTTGTGTCTCCCACTCTCCCTCTCCCAGTTTAAGTTCATGAATATCATGAATGAACTACATACAGCAAACACTGGACACATGCGGGACACATACACAAAGGCTGTTATAGTGGGGTCAAGTTCAAGCTTCAAGTCTTTAAGAATCAAGTAAAGAAATTATGTCTGTGATTAGTGACTTAGGCGGGGCATGAGACATTGTGTTTCTTAGAGTAATTACAAGCAGGAAATACATACAATCACCGCATTTGAATGGAACTGTTGTCTACTTTGGCTTAAAACATTAAATGAAAAGTGGAAAGTACTTACAATAGGAATCAATCAGCCGTAACATTATGACTACTGACAGAATTAGTCACTTATCAACTTTCTGAATTGTTAGCGGACCAGTGTAGCCATCTTTGGGGTGTGCAGTGGTCAGTATCAGGAAACAGTGGCTCAAATTGTAAATTGTCTCTATGTCTGTTCATAATATTAGGCTGATTGGTGAAAAATGTGAGCTTGGCGAAAATTTTAGGTGGGACAAAACACTAAGTCACCTTTTTTGTGACTAAACTTCACACAAGATATTAATATCATCCTTACTATACATTATATTGCTTTTGTGTGCAGATTTCCCCCCTCACATTAAGACTGTCCCTTCAGTTGATACTTTTAAGTCTTGATTAAACACAGATTTTTACTTACTAGCTTTTAATGTGTGCTCCTCTGACTGTCTTTTATTGATTTTATTTCCTATTTTTCTATTGCTAATTTTAGTATTAATTATGTTTTTTATGGACTTGCTTATTTATTTTCTTATGCTTTATTTTATTCAGTCTGTTAATTTATAGTATATCTACTCTGTGCAGCTCTTTGGAGGCTTTGTGTTGGTAAAATGTGCCATACAAATAAAGCTGGATTGGATAAAACTGTCAAAAACAGATGTGTTGTCATCTGTGGTTAAACTCTGCCGCTGCATTTTATTGAAACACTTCCAGGGGTAAAAATAAAATAAAAAAATTAAAAATAATAACACTTCCGGGGTGGAGTTTAGGTGTTTTGTCCCACTTTAAAAATAGCAACAACTCAAAAGATAAAATGACAGTATTTTGGTTGCCGGGCAGCCCTGGGTTAAACATGGCATTGCTGGTTGCTATAATAATCTTACTTAACACGTCTCAGTATCGCTCTTCACATTGCATCTATTACATTTTTGTGATTTGAGGCCACCATGTTCTTATTTACATACATAACGTCACCCTCTGACCTTATATAACTTATATTACAATGCATGGCAATATCTACAACCTAAAGGTGCACTGCGTAACTTTTCCGATGGAGGGTTCGCTATCTACAGGTCTCTACTTGCCTTAAATGTTCCACAGTATAGATTAAACCTATTTATCAAGATGGAGACAAGCAGTTTACAGCACTATGCCACATTACAAGTCAGATCTGTGGAGAATCGCTCCCATTCAGAGAAGGAATTATTGTATTTTTGAACAATAGAAACACCTGCGTTAACTAAATAAGATGGATATGTTTAATGTCGTACCGTGGAACATTCTAGGGAAAGCAATGAGATCTCCGTGGAGACAAGCAGGTAACGGACCCGCCACCAGAAAAGTTACAGAATGCACCTTTAAAGAAACACATACATTTGAAGAAGTACAACATATTTGGCTAAAGCATCTGCAGTTGAAATACATTACAATTGCTGGACCATTCAGGTTTAAATGAAGCTGATTTGCATTTTGGAAATTCAGAAACCAACCTGATTTTCACAAACACCAAACTTTTTAGTCAAGTTGAACCAATGATAAACCATTTTTACATTTTCACATATTACAGCCATGTACAGTTCAGGTTTGACAGAGCCACAAGACTTTTTCAAAGCTCACCTCACAACAGCTGACCACAGTTAAGAGACATTTTGTATAAGGATCTTATTCAAACAGATTTCAATTATTAAACAATATTTAGATTACACTGCCAAGAATTAGATGTAGATGTATTGAAATCACTTGGGTGCAAAATATTAATCTTAAGTAAATAAGCACTGTTTAGCACAGTTTAGTGCTGAGCACTGTTTAACCTTTCTTTTAAGTTTTTGTGCGTTTTAGATCTGTGGAGAGGCAAACCTTCTCACAGAAAGAAAGCATGTTTTTCAAGGTAATTATAATAAATGCTAGATATTGTGGAACATTCCAGACAAAGCAGACATTCCAGAAGAGTTACATGGTGCACCTTTAATTTGAGTAGTTTTGGTTAGATAAGTCATATTTACTTACTGAGAACATTATGTTATGTTATTTTTTAGCTAATTTATCCGATTCATATTCTGAATTGAAGTCATTTTAATACATGCCACAGATTACATTTTTGCAGTGTAGAAATTAAACTATAGTTTTTATGTAAACAAATTCAATCACAGAATGAAAGTTCAAGCTATTTGCTTCTGCTCTCTAGTGTACAGTGATTTGCATGCATATTTATAAAGCACAGGTTTTTATGCCAGGTGCCCTTCCAGGCAAACCATTTTGATCTTTGCTTTGGACCACCATAAGAACACATATTATCCCCATAATAAAATAAACAGTGGGATAAAGTTTTTTTTCATTCTGTGTGAACTTAATCTGCATTTCTAATTAAATTTAAATCATTTTCTTACAATGAGAAGATGCTACTATAAGTGCATTTTTTAAATTGTGTTTACAAAATATTAAAAATCTAACACTGGCATACAGGAAAAAGCAAATTAATTACGTTGCCTGTTCAAGCCTGTTTTGCACATGCTTCTTTTACTGCACTATTTTCTCATAACAACAAGTCTAAGGATCTCTCCCCATAGAGATGCATTCTGTTACAAAGCGGGCGTAGGTGGGAGGATAGACTGGCAAACACAGTCCAGAAGTGCCAAGGCTGTTGAGTCTTTTCACATTCAGGTGCTTTCAGTATTGTCCAAATATCAGTGTTTTCAATAGGAATCACAAGGAAAAGGAAAGAAAATTCAGCATAAAACCTTAACCTACTTTGAGAAAGGTTTACTTGTGTGTTGTAACCATAGACTGTATAAAGAAGTGGACAAAGGGACAAAGGGTTGGCAGCTATATTTTTATAATTTACATACATAAATAAAATAAATAAAAGCACCAAGATCATGTAGAGTGAGTTAATATGAACATTTTAAGGCCAAAATGATGAGGCTCACTACAGCAGTTACAAAGAAAGAGGTGACAATTTTACAATGTAAAGTGAGTTGGAGCTAGATTTGATGGAGCCAGAAGCGCCCCCATGCTCACTTCCTGGAATGCAGCGGCTAGCGGGTTAGTTATGTCCATTTATATATACAGTCTATGGTGGTAGCCTAATAAAAAAAGCTATGTACGTGACAATATATTCTGATATTTGTTATTGACTGAAGATGTGCAACCCTAAACATTTTTAATAATTATCGAAAATCTCATCTTTTTCTCATCTGGTGCAGCTCTACTCAGAACTCGATCTTGCAGGCGGGGAAGGTCTCGTCCTGCATGGCCACGGTGCTGTTGGAGCCAAGGACGGTGATGTTCAGGTCCCTCTGTCGGTCCAGAGTCTGCTGGTACCACTCCTGCATTGAGCCCGACTCAAAGGTGGGGATCACTGTTACCTAAAAATACACACAATCTAAATCAGAGGATAGAATACATACAACAAATATCTCTTACCTATTGTATAATATAAATGATTGGAGCCGAGTTCCATATTAGGGATAGGAATTTATTTACAAACACCAGGACTATGTTAATATGAACATTTTAAGACCAAAATGATGAGGCTCACTGCAGAAGTTACAGGGAGAGAGGTGTGACTGTGGTATTATTAACATTATTTATGGTTTTCATGACTACCAAGCAAAACAAAAGGAAAGACAATTCATCTTAAATTTACTTTAATTGTCCAATGGAACATGTTGCTAATAATAATAAGTGACTGGCAGTTGTTGAATCAAGCTGATATTTTTTGTATTTCAGAAATTATTTACGTAAATCTTGTTTCTAAAAGTCTGCCGATTCACATCATAATCACAGATATATAGATTAGGGTGTTTATAATTTAATATGCCCAGTAGATTGAAATCTATGGTGCTAAATATATTAAAAAAATTTGGTAACAGTGAAAAGCGTGAGCTGTTGCTTTGTGACTGCAGTGAAAAGTAAGAGACTACATAGACCATAATCCTTCACTCCTTTTCAGTCCGGCCAACATAAACATTATAGTTAGTTTAATTTACAAATTATTTTATCATTACCTGCATAGCGTCAGACCAGGAGCTTTTTCCGTCCAGTAAAGCATCTAGCGTTTGCCTCATTAGCTCCTCCCTCTCAGGGGCGTCTCCGCTGATGATGTAACAGGAAGAGCGCACACACCTGAAGAAGTCCACAGAGACCGTAGAGGTGGACGGTCCAGACGGGATATAAGCCAGGTCCACATACACGCTCACATCACCCCCAGAGGCAGACTTTGGAACTGCAACAGCAAAGACACGAGAAAAAGGAAAACACGGTAAAAGAAACCTATAATGTTTTGTCCTACAATGCATTTTTCCATTGTAATCTTGTAGTTTAATGTCAACATACAACACATATGTCGACTAATTCTGTGTATTAACGTGCTGTGATGTGTAGATGGAAACTACTCTTTAGCTATAATCTGTTGTAAATTATTTTCTAATGAATTTGTATGCAGGATGATACATTTCATCTGAGCTACCACTATTTATTGTACAAAATTAACTATTATAGACAGGTTAACCATATGTATTGCTTGTGTGCATATGTAAGACAAAAGGAGATTTTTAACCTGGATTGGATGAAGATTTGGCTGTTGTTTTGGGGCTGGAGGATGAGGTTCGAGCAGAAGAGAGATTCTCCTTTGACCCTTTTGCTACACTTTGGTTTAGTTTTTTCCCTGAACTGGACCTCTGCAAACCCTCCACCACCTGCAGACCAGAAAAAAATGACTAGAATCTGGTATTTTCCTTTGGGACAGCGACAGACCTCTATTTTGGACACTTACCGCTGACTTCTTCCCTTTGATGCTTCCCGCTTTGGCTCTCTTTGCCTGGGCATCCAACTCAGACTGTGGTATGGGCATGGTGGTTTCGGGGTGGGGGGGCAAAGGAGGACTATCCCTCAATGGGGCGGGGAGGGGGTCCGTGGGGAGGGACTGCCCAGGGCGAATATCCCGTGGAGAGTTTGACGGTTCACTACAGGAATCGTCATCATCTGAATCCAAAACTGCATCTGCTGTCGTCGAGGGGCAGTCCTCTGTTCCAACCGGGGCATTTGATTCACTTGGGGAGGCGTCTTTGTGGTTATTGTTGTGACTATGGTGATTGCTACCCCCCTTGGATTGGTCGCTGTTGGAGGCGGAATCCGGAGCTTTGAAATGCTTAAACTCGCAAGGCGAAACTAAACACAAGTCAACGTCATGGGGCAACGTCTCTAAGTGGAGCGAATTTGGCGGACGGGACATTTCTGAACCTAAAGATCGCGCAGGTTTCTTCATCTGTAAAGACAAACCAACAAAATGACTGCCGTTTGAATTTGAGTGATGCGTTACTGATTCGTCTCCCTCTTTCTGGCTTGGACCTTGCTCAAAAGACATAGAGAGCGATTCGTCCACTTCAGTAGACTGGGGAGAGCTGACTTCTGCTGGCATTGAGTGCGTAGTTGTCGTTGTGGTTAAAGACGGGGAAGGATCAGATGGTGCTTCCTTCAAAGTCCCCAAAGTTAGAAAGCTCAAATGCTTTTCTTTGTTACTTCTCGGTTTTTCGCTTTGCTCTTTTGACGAACTAGTCACCTCACTACCATCACTAGACTCAACACTCCCCATCTGAATTCGACTAAGCGCACTACGATTGCCCCAGACATCATCAGGGGATAGACAGTAAGGGGTATGTCCTGCGCTATTGGGCCTAGATTCTGGAGATGTATTCTCTACTGTAGCTTCTTCTGGACTAACTGGAGCCTGATTTGTTTCGGGTGAAGATTTGGGGGTAACGACTTGTAATGCGCCGTCCAGCAAAGTGTACTCTGTTGGGGTCAAATCTTGAGGGACACTTGGGTCATTTTTAAGCGGGCATGGAAATCCAACCACTTTTGCGGGTTTAATGTTATCTTCACTCTCCTCTTTTACTAGACTTGTCTTATCTTGTTTTGCATTTTCAGCATCTTCACTATCTTTGCTTAGTCCATTTTCTGAAGACTTTGCTGTTTCCACCTGCATTGCTTCTCTCTCCGTCTCCTCCCTTAGCTTACGAAACTCCTCTGTCATGTCTTCTGGGGTTGAAATTTTGGAACAAGATGGCTGCTCCTCAATTTCTTCAACTTTTTCGCTTTTCTCTTCCGTAATTTTTTCCTCTTTATTTTTTTTATTTGAGACTTCAGTTTCGAACTTTTTTACAACACCACTCGGCTCTTTGCCCGATGTTTTTTTATTCTTCTTTGCAGTAGTTTTTGAGTCATTTTTTGCCTCTTTTTTCAGTTTTGTTTTATTGTCTGTTTTAGGTTTGGGTGCAGTCAAATCCTTTTTCACACCCACACTATTTTCATCTTTAATTTCCTCTTTCCCCTTAACATCTTTCTTCTTCAACGTATTTCTATCTGCCAGTGGCGCTTTCTTCTGCTCCTTTTTAGTCTTATCAACCCCGTTCATAACTTTTCCTTTCTCCTTTGCGTCCTCTTTGACTGTTTTGACGATTTTTCTTATATCTTTACCAACTGACTTCACACTCTCCTGACTATCCACTATTTTGCTCTTCTTCTCTGCTCCTAATCGCTCAAAATCTCCAGTTGTGACCGTAGGCTTCAGTAAAAATGCCAAACCTTTCAGTTTTTCAAGTCCTTGTATTAATTTCGCTTGTGGAGTGACACCAGGAAACAAAACTCGAACTACTTTCTCTTGAGGGCATGCGGGGTGCCACACAAGCAAAGCACAGACTGAAGCTAACGCACTAATTGGTAAAGATTTTGATGCTGAGGATTCTGCGTCAGGCCAGTTTTGAATAAAAGTTTGGTATTCCTGACTGTTTTTGCTTGGGGAGATGATGTACAGGTCAAGTTGTCCCACTCCCATCTTCTGGAAAAGGGTCATTGGTTCGATTGGAGCGATGTTGGGGCGGACCATTGGCTGGGGTTTGATGTCTAGTTTCTTCAGTAGTTGCACAGTTAAAGCACCTTGCTGTGTGCTCTTCATTACATTGTCCACATCTGAAAAAAAAGAAAGAATGCCATTTTTTAAAATAGATGTTATTATAGATACAATAGATACAAGCAGTGATGGGAAGAATGCTTTGAAAATGTGTTTAGTTACAGAATACTGAATACCTGCATTAAAATGAACTTTATGTACCGATACATAGGCCAGACAGAGTAATGTATTTTGAACACTTTTACACAAACTGCATTATATTTTAGAAAAACAAATATACAAACAATCAAACAAAATAAAAATATAATATTATTATAAACTGCTTTAGTTCTGTCGCACTGTTTGTCATTCATTAACTTATGTCTAATTAGAGAAGGAATAAAGTCACGCACACCCATTGCAAGAGTGGCACTTTTTTATCACTAACAACTTGCAGTACAAAGCCAAAATAACATGTTAAAATAACGCCATGTATTCCTTTTAATTTAAGAAAGTAACTGCATTCTGAATAACACCAAATGAGAAAGGAACTGTACTGGAATACAGGGACTGAAAATGAGTATTCAGAATCCATATTTTTGTACATGTATTCAGTTAGTTTGCACCACTGGATACAGGTGATAGAGAAATTACACTTCCAGCTCAGTCCTTGTTATTTTGGCCTATGTCATCAGAGGCATAATACACCCTACAGCGGAAGCATAGACTGACTAGACTGGAATGGACATCACTATCACAATGTCTTGAGAGGTTCATATCTTCTTTAAACTCTTGGGCTATTGAATTTATTGTACAACAGGAAGGTAAATATGTTCAAATTAAACATTGAAGACTCCCTGATCTAAATCCTCACTACCTAGTACCACTTAGACCTGATTATTAACATCCACAAAATCCCAGGGTACATGAATGTCACCTGCTGTCACCACTGAAGTATGAGGCTAAAACAAGATCTCACTCTTGTTTTAGCCTCATACTTCAATGCACCAGATTACTTAAAAATGCACAAACAAATCTAAACACAACTCATTATAAATACATACTATATATATTATACATGATGGAAGCTTTAAGACGACAGTTTTCCATGTTATGTTTATTTATAACAATACATTTGGGCACCATAGTCTGTATAGGAGTATTTATGTAGAATCTGAATGGGTAATGACTCATAGAAACTGGTAAAGAGTTCTTTGCTAAATAAACATGATTTGTTTTCTGTAGAACAAAGACACTGAAGATCACAATTGGAGCATGACTCACTGTGTAATTCTGGCTGCAGCCTGTCAGGGGCGTTAAAGAAAACAACTCCGAGCTCTGGGGAGATCAGTCTCTTGGACGAGTCCTCTGTTTAAAGAAACAACATGAAAAAGATTTAAATAAGATATACCATTGTGCTTTCATTCATACACATCACTGGTTCCTTATCATGGTTTATTTTAGAGCATTTATATCCTTTTATTTTATCTGTTGTTATCAATTTGTATTATTTTTAAAAGTGCTCTATAAATAAAAGTTACTTATATATTATATGTTTCAAATATTGTTACTTAACACTTTTGCTTTTTAAAAATCTTAATAAATAATAATAATAATAATAATACAATTTTATTAAGAACAAATTGGTTTATCCAGACACTCTACAAACAAACTTTAGGTTTCAATATCCAGCAAAACAAATAAGAGTCAATACAGTACATAGGTTTGGCCAATACTGATATTGATTGTTTAGAATCCAGATAAATCGATGCCCGATATTTTTGATATGCACAGCCAATTTTTTTTATTTTTTTAATTTTTTTATATATTTTCCCCATTTGTTATTCATTTACAAATTTATCCACACAATCCTGCATTACAAAAACCTGGATAGGAGAGCACTGCAGTAGAATTTTTGTGCAGTGTCCTCTTTGCCCTTAAGGACTCAAACAGCTGGAGATGTAAGACCATTACACAAAAAAGCCAACCTACATTAGTCTATCTCTAAAACTAACTCATGCCTCACCTTTCACATCTGCTCTCAGCTCCAGCTCACACACTTTTCTTTGGAGAAACACATTGACTCCAGGGAGATTCTCTGTCCCGATGTGCGTCAACAAAACCGCATCCACACGATCCAAGTGTCTCACCAACTTCCAAAAACAGGCTTGCGATTCTGACCCCCCATTGACCAAAACCGTGAACCCGTTTACAGCAAAGAAGGCACAGTCCCCTCTCCCTGCTGGGAACACGTAACAGCAGGGGCGGGACAGTTTGAGAAAGCCCACGGTGGACGGGGGAGGTAGAAGTTCGAAGGGGGAGAGGGGGGAGATGGTGTTGGATATGAGGGAGTTGAAGTCCCCCATAGCGTCCATGGCGGGGTGGACCTCCGGAGGGTTGATGTGGAGAGAGTAGGGGCCCTGTAGCTCCAGTAAAGTCTGCCTCCAGTGGCCGATGTTCGGACAGCTCAGGGTCAGGCGCAGGTTGGAGCAGGAACCCTCTTGACTGAGGAACTGAAGACAACAACAATATTTAGAAAACATATTTTCATCAGTGACAATTTCTAATATGTGATTTCTTTGTTGTATTAATGGGACCATATTATACTGTTTTTTCAGATCTATGTTATAATGTTTCCTCATCACAGATATACCTTTAGCTGATTTTAATTCATTCACGCATGTTTAACACACAAATCCTACACACATCCTTCTAAGTGAGTGAGTTTCAAACAGAAAACACTCCTTGTGATGGGTTTAAGGACCTTTAGGACATAATTGACAAAGTAGCCCATACTGAAATGATAAAAACATTCTATTAGCTGGTTTAAAATTTGGAAAATTATGATTTTCAGTAATCTAAGGAAACAAAAGGAACAATTGTGAGTCCAATTTTAACTCATAAGACTTGCTTATTACTTTATATATATTATAATAGTAAGAACAGTAAATACATAGTTTGAAGTTTGTGTAAAAGTGCCTTCACACTCGTTTTGGTTTGATCCTGGTTTGAGTCCAGTTTAGTTCTGGTGTAGACTGGGTTTGGTTTCTGTTCTAGTCTTTGTTTAGTCCTTGAATGTTTAATCCCAGTTTAAGCAAAATTTTGATTTGACGTGTGTGAAAGTGAACGTTTTGATTTGGCGTGTGTACAAGTGAACGTACCAAATGTATGTATTAACTAAGAATACTATTGTACCTATGATGTGAAAACAGGCAATTGATTACTGACATATTCCAGCCAGTCTAATAGTTATATAATACACACAAATAACATTACATGTTATTTGTTTAGAGACAGAAATCCACTTTCACTTTTGCTTTGCTGAGTAGTGGTTCAGGAAAAGGGAGCAGTAAAACTGACAGTGAAATCCCCTTTGATTTCATTGTCTCTTTAGTGGATGGGAAATAGCAAGAGTCAGACAGACATTTCAGCCTGTTTGTGTCTGTGCTGTGGAGCAATCACTACTAATACAGTTTGTATATCTATAATGTTTTACACTGGCTTTTTAAAATACCACCTATGCAAACATTAATTTTCAGCACTTTCTCTTGAGCCCTGAGTCATCTGTGTGGAATAATGAAGATATTAATTAAGCCAATTTAAGTGCTAAAAGGGTCAGTATGAGTCTGGTATTGGTCTTATGATGTAAGGAGAAGAGCCCATATTACATTTTCTGATCTATGTTATAATGTTTCCCCATTACAAACATACCTGGAGTTGTCTTTTGTTTCATTCAAGAGTGTTTGATACACAATTCCTGTATATTTAGGCTGAGTTCTCAAACTGAAAACACTCTGATCCACCCTGTGATGTCATGAGGTAATACAGGAAGTGCTCCACTGTGTTTTTAAACTTAATACACCTTCACTAGAATCATTTGGATAATTTCAGCCCTGGAATGGTCAATCTCTACTTTACAGATTGGTAATTTTTAGATAAATGATAGCTGTTAACTTGAAAACTACCACTTCATGACATCAAATGGTGGAAGAGAGAATTTTGAGCTTTGGAGATGAAAATGATGATGATGGAGATGATGCAGAACATTACATAAATGACATCTACACAGACAGATAAACAGATGGCATACAAACCACTAAAAGAGTTACATGGTACATCTTTAAAACCTTGTGCTTTCTGATTTGTACCTGTCGCTGTAGGATGTGTTTGAGCTGGTGAGCAGAGAACAGCCCCTGGTGAAACAGAAGATCTCCAGTTTCCTCCAAACTCTGACCGGCCAAAATCAGGAGTTTATGAGCCGAGTCCCGGCACAGCAGCGAGGACACCTAGAGAACAAATACAAGAATGAAGTTATCAATCAATCAAACTTTATTTATAGAGCGCTTTTCATAAAAAAATGCAACTCAAAGCGCTTTACAGTGATTACAAAAAGAATAATCCCACATTTCCCCTCCACCCTCCAACCCCCCACAAAGCTAAGATAAACAGATGAGTCTAGAAATGACTATCTGCGACAATCCCACATAAAGCCAAACTAAATAAGTGAGTCTAACTGTGACATAACTATTTTTATTTACTACTAACTGAAACAGGAAACTATGAGATTACTACTGTGACCACTTATCTTTCATAACTCTCTATACTAACTATAATAACTATAACTAACTACTACAGAGAAAAAAATGAGGAACGCTTCATACATTTGTTATTATTTGTTATTAATTATAATTCACTAATGTTTAACTCTATCCCACTCCCAGTTTAGTCTTAGTTTTCTCTCATGTTGCCCTATAGATTAAAGGTCCCATATTACACAAAATTTCAGGCATTTTTGTTGGTTCAGCTATCTACTTAAATGTTGTGGGGATTGTGTTTTATTTTGTGCAACATTACAGGTAAAACAACATCTCCTTGGAGAAAAATGTCTGATTTTTCGGACTCTCCTAAAAACATACATGGCCCATAATGGTCCTTTAAGTTTAGTCTTTTTCTATTTAGTGAAAATCTGACAGTTACTGAATGTGTTTTTTTTTGTTTTGTTTGTTTGTTTTTTCATAACAATAACCTATAATTTAGCTCAAAATGTTGTCTCACCTCTGTGTGGACCTGCTCCTGTGTGGGACTGATGAGCACCTGGATGTCCAAAGTTTTGGTGCTGTGGCGCAGACACTTATGACCTGGAGGCAGAGAGAAAGAGAAAGAGTGAGAGAAGAAGAGAAAGAAGAAGAGAAGGACAGGGAGAGGAAGAGCAAGAGCGAGTGAGAAGATTGAGAGAGGAGAGAGACACAGGAGAGGGGGAGAGAGATTCAGAAGGGGGTGGTTGAGAGCAAGAGAGAGTGAGAAGTTTGCAAGAGAGGAGAGAAAAAGAAGGGGAGAGAGAGAAAAGAAGGGAGAATGAGAAGATTGAGAGTAGGGAGAGAGGAGACAGAGAACCACGGGAAAAAGAGGGAAAGTAAAGGGAAACGTGAGAGAAAGTCTGTTAAAGTAGGGCACAGGCAGCTGCAGTGTGAAAAATCAAACAGAAAGTGAAAATTACATCTCAAGTTTCAACAAAGCGACAGGTCTCAACAGAAAGGAGAGCAGGAGGGTGATGGTACAAAAGAAGTTTGACATACAATTGTACGCAGCCTCTGTTATAGGTAACGGTGCAGTTTTTTAACAAAAGTTGGACACACCACTTCTCGTTCACTGTTTCACAAGTTTCTACATTTTATAGACACACAGAAGACATCAAATATATGAAGCAAGATATATGGAATTATATAGTAAAGAAAAAAGTTAAATTATGCTACTAAATATTTTCTGACAAAGCAAAGGGAAGGGTGGCTATTGTGAGGATTTGAATATAAAATATAAAACATATTAAGACGTTGTTTACCTTTTTTCTTTACTACATACAGTAATTCCATGTATCTTGCTTCATATATATCTATAAAATGTAGAAAGTAGTCAAAATAATCATTAACATATTGTACCAATACTAATTTGCTGTCCATAACAAATACTGAAATACTAACAAATATCCGAAATATATTAAATCAAATAAATATATTAAATAAAAGACTTTTCTGGTACAGGGCCCGTCACCTGCTTCTCAATGGAGATACTGTCTGGAATGTTCCACAGTATGGCATTGTACTTATGTATCGCTACGGAGACAGCGCGTGACACCACAGGGCCATGTTACATGTCAGATCTGTGGAGAGGCGAGCCCACTCACAGCAAGAATGTACGTTTTTTAAGTCAATAAAAACCCATGTTATTGAGTAAATGCAAGACGGAAACACCGGGGCATTCCAGATAAGGCAACAACATCTCCATGGAGAAAAGTGGAAAAGTTACACAGTGCACCTTTAACATACACAGAAAGAAACAATTTGTTCTAAAAATTATGCCTGCAGCTTTCTCTTTTGCTTTTTAATTGCCGTTGGATTCCATTAATTACAAAGGTTCACAATGTTAATGTAACTTTGCTTATTTTTAATTGCACTGCCCTGGTCCTGACTCCTCGCCCTGTGAATGGAAACGAGCGAGAGAGAGAAGGAGCTGAGTCAGAGTCACTGGGGACGAGATGCCAGGTTCAGTCAATGTCCCGCTCACATCCAGAGGAGGGAGTGGATAACTGTCTGAGCCCATGGAAAATACTCACTGTAAGTTCATAATGGCTCCACTGTGTTAGCCGCAACAAAAGCTACATTCACAAAGATACTGGAATGATCAATCAGATATGCGCTAATACTACGGCAAAGGCAAATTTACACTGCTACCTACTAGTATATATAATCTGCTGTTTCGCGAGCCGTTCATTTTTTAATACTGTGTTGATTTTAATGTAAAGCACTTTGGTGATCTTGAGGGTTGTAAAGGGCCCTATAAATAAAGTTTGATTGATTTATGATAGTGTTAGCGTAAATTCAACCACAAATACTTCTTCCATTTTCCTGTCTTCCAAAACAGCAAGAACAGCAATATATAGATTCCAGTATCGTTACCGGCCAATATCAGAGGGTTTTTGTAGATATCGCTATTGGCTGATATCGGGAAAAAAACAAAAGCAGATATTTTGTTGGTGCTGCCCCAGTCTCATTGCCAGAATTGTCTTTTTGGACTGACTAATGAATAAAAATGAAAATAGGGAGACAATTAGGGTAAAAAACATGGCTGTATGTTTACATAAACATGTAGCAAATAAATAGTTACCATAATTCTGTTATTATTATTTTTTTTACAAAAGATAAAAGTTAATATGTGATTTTTACTTAAAAGTCCTATATTATGCAAAATTGACTCTTGTGACCTTTAAGACATGTTATAATGTTGTTACCTCACCAAAAACATACCTTGAGTTGTGTTTTGTTTCATTCACACATGTTTAAGTAATCTTAGTGTATTAGTCTACGTCTCCAGTGCTCAAAATGCTCTATTCCACCTTGGAATGTCATGAAGTGGTAGTTTTTAAGTTAATAGCTCCTTTTACCTTTAGATCAGTAGAAATGAGCAATTCCAGGCTTGAAATTATCCAAATGATTCTAGTGAAGGTATATTGAGTTCAAAAACACAGTGGAGCAGGGCTTGTTTTACCACATGACATCCCAAAGAGGAGGGTTTTCTGTTTGAGAGAAGAACTCAGCCTAAATATGCAGCGTTTATGTGTTAAACATGAGTGAAAAAAACAAAACACAACTCCAGGTATGTATTTGATGAGGAAAATGAAAACATAGAGTTATTTTCCTCATGTTGTTCTAGAAATGTTGTAGAAATGTCTAGAACTTGAACTACAACACTAACAAAACCACGATGAAAAATGATTTTATTCCCCCGTCATTATGATGTCCAAAATCCTTGAAGTGGGAGTTTTCGTGGCCTGATGGGAAGCTGTTGTGGAGGTGTAGAGCTGCTAACACTGGCTGCACTCACTTGTCAAAAACATGGCGCCGTTGCTAACAGAATTTGCATAGCTCTGCACTAAAAAGCAATTATAATATCCTAGTGTAATACTCCTAAGTAATTTAGATGGATAAATGGGAGTGACTCAAGGTAATAAATCAACGTGCTTTTTGGGGCAGTTTAAGTGCTGCATTCTGGTAAAATTTGCAGAGAACCAAAGAGAAAGAAGGAGAGAGAGAGAGAAGAGGAGATTAGTTTTAGCTATAATAGGCCATGCAGCTAGATTATGATTGATAATAGAGTGAAAATTAAAATAACTGGGATATTTGTGAAGTCCAAGTAAGGAAAAAATGCTATAGTGCAGGCTAAAAAACGAAATTTGTCATCTCTACACTGGAAAAAATCCTCTTTAGGTAAATTACATATTATATCTTCTTATATCTATATCTCTCCCAATGGAGCAATATATTTAGATCAATCAACATAATATGTATTCTTATTTTAAGTGTTGTTTCTCTTATTTTAAGTGAGGTGATGCTTTTTACTATTTATGTACAAAAAGTCTATTAGTACTGTGTCTTTATGTCAAGAAATTTTATTATCCTTAAAGGTAATTTATGAATGATGATTTACAAAGTTTCACCACTTCCCTTTTAAATCAGATGTTGCTTCAACCAGTTCTGATCACAGTGAACGTCTACTGTAAGACTAATCAACACAACATATACAGTATTTTTTAAGTCCAATATGACACAAAATGGATTCTTGCGATCTTAAAGCCATGTTAGAATGCTGTTACCTCATCAAAACCATACCTGGAGTTATGTTTTGTTTCACTCACACATGCTTGAGTAACCCTTTATTATTAGTCTGTCTACATCTCCAAAGCTCAAAATGCTCTGATCCACCTTGGGATTTTATGAAGCGGCAGTTATATATATATATATTTTATTTATGTGGCGCCTTTCTGGACACCCAAGGTCGCCTTACAACAACAGCTATAGCGCTTTTTCACAGACACATGTCCTCAAAGACGCTTTACAGAGCATTATTAACAGAGCATTCACCCCATACCCGGTGGTGGTAAACTGCCAACATCACTCACGCACACACCACTTTCACTCCTACAGTGCATGTTTTGGGTTTTCAAGTTAACAGCTACCATTTACCTTTTGTGCAGTCGATTTGGGTGATGCCAGGGCTTAAATTTTCCGAATGATTCTAGTGAAGGTATAAGGAGTTTAATACACAGTGGAGCATTTCCTGTATTACCAGATAAACTCACATGGAGTGTTTTTCGTTTGAGAGAAGAACTAAGCCTAAATTTGTGGGGTTTGTGTATTAAACATGTGTGAATGAAACAAAACACAACTCTAGGTATGTTTGTGATGAGGAAACATGATAATATAGATCACAAAATAGCGTAATATGGGCTCTTTAAGTAACTTTCATGTCTGTGCCAATCAGTGATCTCACAAAAGGAGCTTACACAGACAGTCTGATATTCTATGCAAAGTCTGACACCTCAGGGCAATGTAAAACAGAGAACAGTGGCTCAGTGTTTAGGCCGCTCGTCCACCAAACCAAAAGGTCAGATGCTTGATTCTCACTAGAGATACTCTGACTTTTTCTGTTCCGGTACTGACTTTGATACTTTGCTGCTGAATCTGCTGATACCCGATCAACCAATACTAGTGCAGAGACTGAAAATAGCCTTCATTTCATTTATTCACATCTTAACAGCTTAAGGTAAAAAATTATCCAAATGTGTCTTGTAACTCCTTAACAGCTTTGTAAAAAAAAAAAAAAAAGTTTAATATTATGAGCTGTTAGCCAGTAAATTGTTGTATTACACCAATTTATAGACCAAAATAGGATATCGATTGAACCAATATCCACTATAATTTCCAATATCAGCACCAATAACTACGTAATTGCATTGTATCAGTAACTAATCGCATTGTATCACTTACTATATACTCTGTTTTTGTGTCCTTAGGCAAGACACTTCATCACCTAGTCTAGTGTAAGTGATGGTTTTTGAAGGTGCAGGGTGCAGGTGGCTCAGATGTGCAGCCTCACTTCTGTCAGTGTACCCCAGAAAAGCTGTATCTACATTAGTATCTTATCACCACTAAATATAAATGAATCATGAGTACAGTCTAGCACTTTGAGAGGGTTCATAAAGCACAGTACAAGTGCTAGACATTATTATAATTATTATTGAATCGGACACTATTATAGGAAGGAAAGGGGAACCGCACAAAGCTGGAAAGTTGGACATCAGCAGAATGTTTTAAGTGAGTAATGGTCTCATACCCATTATTTTTATTCTTAACTGACTTTTTAATGTTTTATTAGCTAATGACTGCTAATGACTGCACTGTGATGAAGCAAAAACGCAACCTTTGCACTTCCCGAGGTGGCAAAGTTCAACCCCTATTGTTGTCGGTCCTGAGGGTACACCCATACTTAACAATATCCTGCCTTCACTTTCCTTCCTCTGTCACTTCCTGGTGCGTTTCCATGGTTATTTTTATGTGAAAGTTCAAGAGCAGTAAATAACAGTGGGTATATTTTAGTTTCAGATAGCGTAATTAGTTTAATTTCAAACTTACCAGCGCCCTTGAACGAGGCCGTGTGGTGGGACAAGAACTCCTGCAGGTAGAGGTTTAGATTACAGCTTTTTAAGTCTATGTCCCAGGAGTGAAGACCTGCAAAAACAGACCAGAAAATACTTTAAATACCACTTTACAAGCCAAAGAAGTGGCCCTGAAAACACAGGCTATTCTAATGAGATGGGTCATGAGATGTGTTTTAAAGATGGGGAGTTCAGTGCAGTTGTGGATTTACTGAGGTAAACGACATCAAAAACCTGATGAGAGATGTTTATACTTCAAATGTTAGTCAGGTTTTTGAACATTTACTAGTACTTGTAGGAGAAGGAAAGAGAGGAAATACTGTATATTCTGTTATCCAGATACTTATATGGATTTAATACACCGTGAGCTCACAGTAAACATACACTAATTCACTCAAGTCGCCATATGAAGGGAACCATTTTTGTGAATTGTATGACAGATACAATGACACATATAAGATGCCTGGAGTCTCTAGGCCACAGGTGTCAAACATGCGGCCCGGGGGCCAGATCTGGCCCTCCAAGACCTTTAATCTGGCCCTCGGCTGATTTTCTCTTAAAATATGTAAAATTTTCAGATTTTTCTGGTAATTTTCTACGCCGCTTAGCATAGCAGCATCTCCAGTGCTTCTGTGTGTGGCCGCCTCCCACCAGAGCAGCACAAATGAAGACTCGCCTCTTTACAAACGCACTTAAAGGACGATCGTTTTGACTGTGACCATGACGCCCTCATCAGCAAAGTGTCAAAAATAAGAAAAGTGGAGCTGAGTGCAGGATTTTCCAAGAAAAATTTACTAATTCTTCTTTTTCACGGAGGTGAATGGGAAACCTGTACGCTTGGTGTGTTTGCAACAAGTGGCGGTGCTCAAGGAATATAAATATAAAGGAGGAATATAAACGCCACTATGAGACACAACATGGCGAAAAATACAATAACTTGAACAGAGAATGGAGTTTTCCAATCCGGCCCCTTTGGGATCAAAGTAGGTTGTATACGGCCCCCGGACCAAAATGAGTTTGACACCTCTGCTCTAGGCAATGTATTTTTAATCTTGAAAGTGAGGCCAATGCACAGACAGAGGTTTATGTAACTGGCTGCATCTGTTACCATAGTTTTTATAGTTTTTAGTTTTTTATTTGTTCAGGCATTTGTCAGCATTGTTTTGCTATGCTATATTAAGATCATTCATTCCACAGTCTATGCATTGTTTTTGTGAGATTGTCTATGATTTAAATAGCAAATAATAAGCTGCTTACGATCACCACACAGCCACTTATATGACTACTCATGGTTTCCTCATTGTTCACACAATATTCAAGGTTCAAAGGGTCTTTATTTGTCATTCAGGCATCCAGCAGAAACACAATGTGTTCCTCGAGGCCCAGTGATTAAAAGCCACAAGAACAATAATAAATCTATTTGTTGTAAGATTATTTGTAATATCAACTACTTTAGTGTATGGTATTTTTTACTTTAATCTTTAATTTTATGGAGGTTTAGCTAAATGTGTATGTGCACTATATGTAACTTTGCCACCTGCTGCACAGATTGGCATTACTCTGATCAATCTTCATGACCACATGTAGGTGAAGTTACAGGTCAGATCAGTGGAGATGCAACTTGCTCACTTTAAGACTGCCTATTTTTGAGCAATGAAAACACCTGCATAAGTAGGTATAGTTAATGCCATACTGTGGAACATCCCAAGTAACACAGTAACATCTAGACAACCCGGAAGTGGACACTCCACCAGAAAAATTTGATGGTGTCTTTAAACCATATAAGATTATTAACCTCTGAGATCAATAAAGTAATTCTGATTTTGGCCTACTATACTGTGCCCAATTATTACTTTTTATTTTTAAGAATCTTTAAACCATCCATCCATCCATCTTCTCCCGCTTAATCCGGCTGGGTCGCGGGGGCAGCGTGCTGCCCAATCGTCATTGCACCTGACCCCCCCTCTGCAGGTGGTGAGCCCACAGGAGGGTGGACAACATGGTCCTTGATGTTAGTTCATAGGGGTCCGGGCATGTTTTGGGTTGATGGGGGAAACCGGAGTACCCGGAGGAAACCCATCCAGACACGGGGAGAACATGCAAACTCCACACAGAAAGGCCCGGGCGACCCGGGGATCGAACCCGCAACCTTCTTGCTGTGAGGCCTGAGTGTTACACTCAGCCCACCGTGCCGCCCTCTTTAAACCAAAACTACAAAATCAACAGCTATCACCCCTCCTCATCACTTTAGGTGTTGTGAGGGTTGCAAATGACTTCACCCATGAAGTCTCTATGGGCCTCCATGGGCGGGGATGAGGTCATGGATGAATGGGTATTCCCAAAGTCTCTCTCTCTCTGTCCATTTTGTTCACATGCGGCAAAAACACACAGCATTTTGCATATTGTAAAGAAGACACTTAAGTTTTACGATATTGACAATTATGTGGCTGTTCCTTTAAAGTAGACTTAGCCTTCCTCTTCAGATGAGATTAATTATTGAATATGACTGATGCAGCCTTAACTACTAATCAATAAACCATTAGAAAGCATTTAGACTAGCTCCTTCATTTGAGATTATAAATACTATCCCAAATCATAGTTACATATGATAACATTATAAACATATTCCAATAATCTTCTCTTGGTTTGTTTGTTCCCACGGTGAGATAAATCACTCCAACGTGACATGATGTACCGTACCTTACCATCTGTTCGGCTTTGTGCGTCTCTGTTGCACGTAAACCCCCGTATAATAATTTAGATTTCTACTTCTTGTTTGTGGACAGCTGGTGGTTGACCAACTGTTCATGGATGATCTTACAGAGACAAACCAGTCGCTGTTGTTAATTGCATGAGCCCAAGGGGAATGCATGGTGGTGGAAAAAAAAAAAATCACCAGATGACGCATCCCCCGGTCAGGATCAGCCGCGTGTGCGCATATAATTACATAAAAAAAACTGCAGTGAGGTCAGTGTAGCGATATGGACAATTCACACTATAACAGATTTGATTATTATGGGTAAATGAATAGCAATAAAGTGAAATGCATGCAGCCTTCTCGTCTTACCTCGTTCAATGTCTCTGCCGATGTGTCCCGCCGCGTGTCCCTGCTCGCCGCTGCGTCCCACCACGATGAGCAGCGAGTGTTTGTGGAGGCAAAAGTCGACCTTAGCGATTTCCTCCTCCCGGACCTCCCTCTCCTCCTGTAGCAGCAGCAGCCGGCCCGACGCCATGTTGAAACGCTGCGCTTGGATGTGATGTCATAGGAGAAAAGGCAGAGAGTGCAAATCTGACAGCGCCTTGTTTTATGATGCGAGGAGGAGGTCCGGTACCGCCAGCTGCCGTGTGGCGGAACGCACCCGAGCAGCGCTAACTGCGCGAGGGCGCCGTGAATTATTGATGGCACGAGGTGAAAGCGCGAGGCCAGGATGCTATGTTCACATGTTTAATTTATTGTCAGCATTATGTCCTTTGGTATAAACACAACATACAATATAGAAGGCATACATACTCTTTAAAGTTTATTTTCGTCATACAAATATAGATAGGCCTATTGTACAAACACTGTAGCCTACTGCATAATGCAAACCAAACATCTTGTATGCATCTTTTTCAATCTACATCTAAACTGCTTGCATATCTACAACATTTAACACTTATTTTCTATGTTATCACAGTTTATGACAAATCGTCTGTTCCACACATTTATTCACAGATAAAAATAAAAAAGACAACAGGAGCCCTCTTAGATGTCTCACAAAAATGAAGTAACCACGTCTTTTTCTTAACAAATAACTGTATGAGTTTATCCTTTTCATCACAAACATTTGAGAACGTAGAAGTTGCACGCAGTCCCCCGCGGGCAGCTGCACAGTGTGCCAATCCGTGCGCCTTTACGCACGGCGCATGGCTCCCCAGCGTCACACTGAAAAATATGCAAAAAGTACAACATATAAAACTACAGTTAATCTTACATACTTCATACCAAATAACGAGCGTCATGTCCATAAGTGCTTTACTCACTGATGGCAGCCAACCAAGTTTTTTCTCCGATGGCATCTCTTTGCTCCGCAGCTTCTCCAAAACTTCTTGTAAAGCATCGATCTGTAATAAACAAAGGCTGAAATATACATTGTGCTTTACAAGTTAAACAAGCTGAACAGTTGTAGGCTTAAATTATGCATTGACTTCCCAGATACACTTGTGGTGAGTTAACTGTCACAGCTAACCGATTAACAGTCCCATAAAGCACTGTGATTAAGTATTTAGCACATGGGCACAATGAAAAGAGTAAATACAGGAGTTAAACCACCAACCTTTGGGTTAGTGGGTGCGGACTGGTCAAGCCACCTCTACCTTCAACATTACACTATATATTTAAGACGATATTTATCGGGAATAACTTTGGCCTAAACAGACTCAAAATAAAATGCAACTCTATTTCTAAATTCAATGACTTTATTTATTTATTTATTTTAAATAAAATCTTACCAGGTCTTTCTCTTGTTGAGCTTTTATCGTGTAGTCCAAAGAGCGCGTTTCTAAAGACGAGTCCTCTGCGCGCACGAGCCACAGGTACGAGCAGCAGGTGGCCGCGAGGAGGAGAGTCGTGGCGCTGACCATGGTGCTGAAATGGACAGTCTGGATGTGGATGAAGTCAAGGGACAGTTTTAAGGCTATGGACCAGAGAATCCCCTCTTTATATCCCCAGTACAGCCCTGTTGTCATCGGCCAGGTCCTTAAATATTAATGAATTTGTGACATAGCTCCACACCTTTTAATCTCGGGGTGACCACAGAAAGAGCGTAGTGTCAAAGGTGTGTTTACATCTGACTTACGTTTTTAATAAGGTCTATTTGAGTAACCTGCCCTGGTCACTGAATAGAAATTGCCTATTTTTGCACACAAAGCATATAAAATAGACTATATCTGTTTTATTAAACTTTTAAATCTAATATTATTATTGTCTGGATAGATAAAGCATGAGCTTTCTCAGTAAAATCCATTACAGTTTTCTCAAATGTATTTTGAAGCTTCTGAAGTGCTGCAATTATTTTAGCTAATCTGCAGTTGAGACTCAATTGAAATTTTTTTGGAGTTTGGCAGTTCATATATTAGTCTTTTCTCAATGTAAAACTTTCTTTTTACCACTGTATATTGCTGTCAGTCACTGTATATTGTTGTAATGTTAATAAAATAGTGTACTGAGACACTTTGGTGTGATTTTGTAATTTAAACATCAATAAACCTAAACTAAACTTCTGTAGGTCTACCAAAAATAAATAGAAAACTGATATCAAAATATGAATAGCAAGTCTAAATTTAACTGCAGTTATTTAAAAATATGTATGCACATATCAATTAATCAAATATCTCTTGTTTAACAGCATTTTCGCTCTTTTACTTAATTTGTAAATTTTATGCCCATTACTTTGTTTTCATTCAGTTTGACTCAAATCTGCGGACACATTGACCCCTTTTGACATCAATCTGTAATCAGGATCCAATTTCCTCTTGAGAATGTGACCTCAGCCTTCTGGATCAGATGTCTCTCTGTGTGTCCACACTGTCACTTGTGGTTGTCGTGTGTTTACACATATCCGCTCACCTCACTTGGGACATTAGCCCACAGGAACAAGTGCCCAAGATACAGATAATGCTGCAGTTTTATTCAAGGTAACGGGAATCAGCAGTGAGACTGCAACTCATCCATCCTAATATTCAGGTGCTTTCACACTTACACATGCACACCACAATTGGGATAAACTGAAGCAGTTCTTGAGACGTCCAGGAATAAGATATTATCATGAAATTGAATCAAAACACACACAATGCCTGGAAGAAGCTACTTCATTAGTAGCGAAACCTTGGCTGCCAAAGTTTGGTACTCGATTCAATTTAGTGATAATACCATGACTAAATTGGGACTAAACACAGAAAACTAGCAACAGGACTAAACCAGGACAAAACCCAAGTAAAGTCTACATCAGGGCTAAACTGGGCTCAAACCTGTATCAAACCAGAGGAAGTATGAACATGCTCTTACATCCCTGTACATTCTCTTAAAGGACCATAAAAATGCAACACACATATTATTATAGGAGACTATAGTTGTACAGTTGTAATGTAATTTCTATTTAATCTGATGAATTCATGGTTAATGTAATGTAGCCTGTAGCATATTACATTTACCTGCACAATCTACATTTAGGTCTGGCCATAATAGGCTGCCTTTAAACATTTTAAGCGGGCAAGACAAAATCTTTAATTAGGTAATACCAACAATAAGCTGTTTTGGAATGGTCTAAATTTTTACACAAAATAATCGTATTATCACTGAAATAAATCGTGCAGTTTTCATTGGCCTGTGCTCATAGATCCATGGTTTTCTCTGTCATTTTGCAGACCTTCCTTTGTCCCCTAGAGGCAGCGTTAGTTCGATCACCAGCGCTACTGCCTCAAAGAACCGAAGAAGAAATTACCCGGAAGTTTACATCAAAGCTAATCGTGTGTTAGCACAGTTAGCATTTAGCAACTGAAATTATTATTTTTCTGTCTCCGCGGTTTGGATACACTAGAAAACAACAACCATGTCTGAAAGAAAAGTTTTGAACGTAAGTACATAGCTTCTTATCTTGTGTATGTTTATCTTTGTTTCGTCATAGTCAACAACGCAAGTTACACGACAAAAAGCAAAATAAAAAAATCAGAAAAAATGAATATTTACTTTCCCCATTGCTCACTCTTTGTTTGCAGTTACTGTGTGAATGCTTTACATTTAAGTGATTGCGCTCATATTATATTGTATTAACTTTGCTGTTTTCCTCCTCAGAAATACTATCCTCCAGATTTTGATCCAGCGAAAATCCCAAAACTCAAGCTCCCCAAAGATCGACAATATGTTGTCCGATTGATGGCCCCATTCAATATGAGGTAATTCCTACTATATACAGTTGAAATGTGTAGAGTGACCAGACGTCCCTGTTTACCCGGGACAGTCCCACTTTTGAGTTATGCGTCCCCTGTCTTAGCAGATTTTTCTCCTATTCTGTCTCCTATTTTGATGTCAAAACCAGGACTACACTAAGACTAAACCAGGACAATATCAAGTCTAAACTGACTAAACCAGGGCTAACACCATTTTTGGACTAATATTATCCCCACCAACAGTAAAGAAGAGCATACATTGTTATTTGTTTAGCCAAAATACAGAAAACCGTGTTTGCTAATGACCATAAAGCACAAAAAAAAGCAGTGACAGAAGTCCCTCAGATTATGACTACCATGAGAACGCACAATGTTACACGCTCTTTTCACTATTTTATTTATACCAACCATACCAACCTGATCCCAGTTTTGAATTGAGAAAATCTGGTCACCCTAGAAAGGTGTGATGTATTGTCATTCCCTACATATATATCAGAGTAATGCAAGTCTTTTCTTATCTACAGGTGTAAAACATGTGGTGAATACATTTATAAGGGAAAGAAGTTCAATGCTCGAAAAGAGACAGTTCAAAATGAGCTGTATATGGGATTGCCTATTTTCCGCTTTTATATAAAGTGCACCCGCTGCCTCGCTGAGATCACTTTTAAGGTATGAATAAAATAAATAAGTAATTATTGTTATAACATCGTCTGTTGTGACCCATCATAATCTTTACCATGATACTGTATGTTTAAAAATGTCTATATACTATTCTTTTAACAGACTGACCCAGAAAACACAGACTATGCAATGGAGCACGGAGCCACAAGAAATTTCCAAGCAGAGAAACTTATTGAGGAGGAAGAGAAGAGGATTCAACAGGAAAGAGAGGATGAAGAACTCAATAATCCAATGAAGGTCAGTTTTTCAAAATGGCTGAAATAAACATTTTTCAATTCTTCAGACAAACACTGTGGTTACAGTTTTGTTTTTGTTTTTTTTAAACCAAGATTCTGTTTTCAGTAGACATTTTAAACACATCAAACACATAAACAGAGCATTTTTATATGGAAAATTTTTCTTGAAACCTTATATAGAATAAATAAATTCATCAAGTGATTTGTTCTATTACATTTAACTGTTCAAACTATTGCTTACTGTGAGAGCCCAGCATGTACCAGTACACTACTTTCATAATATTGCATTTGACATTGACCAGGTGCTGGAGAACCGCACTAAGGACTCTAAAATGGAGATGGAGGTCTTGGAGAATCTTCAGGAGCTAAAGGAGTTGAACCAGAGACAGGCTTTGGTGGACTTTGAGGGAATGATCGACCAGTACAGAGAACTGGAGAGGAGAGAGAGGGAGAGAGAGCAAGAGGAGGATGAGCGGGAGACCAAGTGGGTGACCTTGGTGTTATAATTTGTGATGTCAACACTACCTTGTACATTTTTATTTGGATACTTCCCTAGTTACATGGGTTGATGTGGAAATGTGAATGAAATGTGCCTTTTCTTTTTTTAGGGAGATGTTAGATCGTGTTCTTGTGAAAAGACTGAGAGATTCTGACTCTGATTCAGACGATGAGAAGCAGATAAAAAGCGTAAGGACCAACAACTCTGATGTCAAAGCTACAGACATCCTGACAACTGACAAGTCCACTGATGCACAGGTAACGTAATAATAACAAAAATTGTCAATAAAGGGTCAATGAAGCAGTAAATCCCATGCATTTTTGGAGTTACTGTTGTCTATAATGAATTGTAGACCTCATTTATTTAGTATGTATAGTTTATGATGGTAAATTTATGTATGTTTATTCATAAATTTTGTATGTATGGTAAATGCTACTGTTTTGGGGATGAAATTGGATCAGAATAATTAACTACAAATACAGAACAAGAAGCAAGTCCAGGGCTGCTTAAAGAGTACTTTTGGCTTAGTTTAATAAATATATTGTAATTCTTTTAAAATCCACATTCTGTAATCTTAACAACAAACTCTTTTTCTTTAGACAATAATATCTATTTTTTAAATAAAAATATTTGACAGGGAGGCACCTCTGGAGGGGTGAAGAAAGTGGAGAGTTGGGAGAGGAGTGTGGGGACGCTGAGTGGTAAAAGCTCTTTGGGATCTCTGGTCGTACGAAAGAAACTTGCAGCAGCTGTGAACAAACCCAGTGAATCTACAGCGAGTGCTCCCACCTCACAAACAGGTAATACTCTCATCTTAGGCACTTTATTTTGTTTCAGGTATGTAGGTTGCATCCACTATATAAAATAATAACAAATAAATTAGAAAAATACTCAAAACTATCCCGTTATAGGGTGCTAAAAATAATTATGTAACTGAGTAATTTTATATTACGTCCAGCAGATTCCTTATAATTCCAATATTTTAAAGACCTGAATAAAACATATCCATTTTACTTCCTATCGCAACCTTTATTTTCATGTTATTTGTTCTGCAGATTCGAAAGCTGATTCTTCCACTGCACCGAAGCCCACATCCACACAAAATGGGTCATCCTCGCTGAGCCTGCTGGGGGCGTATTCAGATAGTGACAGTAATAACAGTGAATAGGGACTATGTGTTCTGTACTGTGCTGTGTACAACAAAAGACTGTGGTTATGCAAACTAGAAGAACATATCATTTTGTATTACTACTATCTCATAAATGTACAGTATTTTAATAGTTTAAAGGTGCATTATGTAACTTTTCTTGTGCGGATTTCGATACCTGCTTGTTTCTATGGAGATGTTACTTCTTTGCATGGGTTCTTCCACAGTATGGCGTTTAATTATTAATAGTTTTCTTTCATGTTCAATAACAGGTGTTTTTATTTGCAAGAAAATACCTTAGAAAAATACACATTCTTACTGTGAGCAGGATCACCCTTCCACAGATCAAACCTTTAACCTGGTCTGGTGGAGTTACCTGCTTGTCTCCATGGAGAAAGATAAGTTTAATACCCTGCTGTGGAACATCTTGTTGGAGACATGCAAGTATTAGACTCAGAGGTCTTCAACATTTTTCCTCCGGTGAGCTACCTTTATAAAATGGAAATGTCAGAGAGCTACTAAGTTTAGCGGTCACAGGAAATTGAGTATATAAGCCTTAGACGAGGAACAATTAGATGCCTATAAAAATAAACAATTATCCATTTAATAGTGCACAAAGTTAGGCATCAAAATAAGTGGTAAAAGGCATTGAATAAATAAAATTTGACTTATTCAGCACAATACGTGTAATTCAGAAATCCCTTGCCGAGCTAATTGGAAGAGATTGGAGAGTTACTCGTAGCTCCTGACCTACAGGTTGGCGACCCTTGCTCTACACCATGAAAGTTTTATAGTGCACCTTTAAAATGATGTGTGGCAATTTTAATGTAATTTCTGTTGTGAAGTGAACATTTCCTTTTATCTGGCACTTCTTACCATGTCTGAATAAACAAATGATGTGCAACTTGCTTTGTATTGTAATTTCTTACGTATATATTTTATCTTATTAAATTTCTGCTGTAGTGTTGCATTTGAGATTTTCTGTCCACTCACGCAAACTGCAGTCCTCCCCTTTAATCCCGCCCCTGAGGCAGTCTATGGACAGTCTGCTTCACGCCTGCACAGCTGCTAACATTAGCCCACTGACCTGCTTTATCCAGGAGCGGGCTACACACAGACCAAAACACTCATTTATTGGACCGGATCGCTTTTGGCATTGACGCTGGATGACATCTTAAAATAGCTGGGAACGTGAGGCCTCCAATGCAAAAAGCGAAAGAGGGTGAGTGTTGTGATTTGGTTAGCATTAGCAGCCGCGGCTAACTTGGCTAACTTTACACCACTTTAACATCGCCAGAGCATTTTGATTTTCGTTTTTTCTCCTCTTCTACATAACGGGTTTGTATACCTGTCCGTATCTATTGTAGCTTAATGTTAACACCACGTTTAATCATTTACCTGATGATAAAAGGGATTTACTCGCTTGGTCATTGTAACAAGTGACCATCCCTTTAAAGTAGTAGCCTGCTCTTGACAATGGTTTGATAAACTACTTTTGTTTGGCTTCAGGACGAGAAAAACGCTTTTATTGGCGAACAGGACTCTCGTGTAAACGTTTACTGCATGAAATTGAATTAATAATATTGCACTTTACAAGAAGACTGTATTTATTCATTTTCTAACTTGCATTTATAGGAGTCAGTCACTTGACAGGATTTATTGCTGTAATTTGTTCATTTTCTTATGTTCTTATAGAATTTATTGTTTATCTTTTCTTTTAGCTTATAGAACAAAGTGTGTGTGTTCTTGTTGTTTTAATAGAGATTTATTTTTGTTTTAATATTGATTTTTTTCTTTATTTATTAGTTTTTAGTCTGAATCTTCTTCCTTGTTCACAATTATTAGGGATATAACACTTATTTTAGTAGTCTATTTGTCAAACGATTAGTTCTGTTGTTACATTTTTAAGTGTATTTTTGATGCAAAATAATAATTAGTTTTTTGTCATTTTGATTTATAATACTGCTGTCTTAGTTTAATAAGTGATTGTCATGATTATGTAATTGTTGCAGCTCTAATAAGATTTATTTAAATAATCAAGTTAGTTGCTGTTGCCAACTAAAGAAAATGCAACTACTTGATTTTGTTTCTTTTATGTTGATAATTTAAAGCCTTCTCCCTTTTGCTCAACAGATCCATGGCAAAGTGGCTGAAACTAAACTTTGGCAGCAGGCGTGACCCCCCTCAGCCCCCGCGGCCAGACTACACGGAGAGTGAGATCCTGAGGGCGTACAGGGCCCAGAAGGAGCTGGACTTTGAAGACCCTTATTCCCCGGAGGGAGAGTCCCAGAACGGTGGTCTCGGCTCCTGCACCTCCACTGTCAGCCTGCCCTCGTTCTCTGCATTCGGCGCAGTGCTGCCCAACGGCGTGGAGGTTTGAGCCTAATCATGAATGAATACCTTTATTGCCTCGAGGGGAATTTGTCTTGTACACGAGAGCACATAAAATCGCTACAATAAAGGCAAGGCCGAGACCTCATGAGAACACATATAGGACACATTAAAATACAGTCCATGCTAAATGTATGTACTTTGTAAGGGTAGACCGTTACTTTGGCTATATCAAATTATCTTTCTGGGCTAATGTATATTCTTATTTGCGGCGACACAGAGTAAAAAAAAAATGTACGCAAAGGGAACTACAAAAAGCATTACTGTTTGGTTCAGCCTCAAGAAATTTCTAGATTTCTTTTAATTTCGTATACACTATATAATTATGCTCCTATTTGTTCTGAATTGTTGATACTGGAATACAATTACACAAGTTCTGCCAAGGCACTTTTAGAGAAAGTTTAGCCACATTATCACAATAGTAAGCAGATACAGGCAGATTTGAATATAGTTACATTATTAACTTATTTTTATGGGAATTAAAGTTACTGTTCTTCTTTGATTTCAGGTTAAAGTTGTGTCTCCAAAACACAGACTCATCAAAGTAGACTCTCAGGAATTTGGACGCAGCAAAGTTCCCCTCAGCCCAGTGACTGTCCAAGAGGAACCAGTAAGGAACATTTAACTTTACTACAAGATGATGCTTATGATTATATTATTCAAAGATTTTATGCTAATGTTGTCTGTTTGATTAAAATTTTGGACATCACTAATCATTGCAGGATACATTTTACAAAAATGGCAGAATCAGTATGTTTTATTGTCATCATACAGACTAAATGATTGTACAACAAAATTACAAATACTATGGTCAGAAGATTGAGGAAAATTTTGATAAAATGATGATAAATGTACCTTTTCTCTTCTTCAGGTGGTTCCATCTGCTCCAGCGGCATCAGACGCAGACACGGACTACTCTGACCCATTTGACGCGCGCCCTGATCCAAGACCCAAACTGAGCTGGGAGCCAAAGACTGTCCCCTCGGAGTGCGGTAGCTACATGGAGCCGTTTGAAGCTCAGCGCATTATATCAGGTTTAACTGAAATATTTGTACTTGTAGATTCATGCCAGTTTGACCGAGCTTTGAGATTAAGAGAATTTTTGTGTCTTTTTGATGTGCCACTGTAAATGTTATATAGGAAATGTTACATATCATTCAATGAATAATTAATTTTCTTTTTTTTATTTCTTTCTTTTCTTCTTATTTTTATTATTATTTCATATTATTATTATAATTACTTTTTTTTTTTATTCTTAACACTTGGCAGGATGTCATTGTGAATGTACAAAAGAAAAATGTATACCCTTTTTAGAAGGTTTCAAAGAGCAGATACACAGAGGCAATAAGATAGACGAGAGAGTTTGCTTATGTATGAGGAGAGGAGTCAGTTTTATGCTGTATTAAAACTATTTTTACAAGTAAATCTTTTTCAGATAGTTACTCGTAAGTACAGCTGACCTAAATCATATTTTTTTACACCAATCTTTTGACAGAACTACAGCACAGTGCAATGACAAGCCGATCGGGGGGCAGTGATGGAGGGCAGTTATATGATAATCCCTACGAGGAGAGGGGCAGGACCCAGACCCAGCCCAGAGCGCCCCCTTCTGGTCTGCAGCACGTGGCCTGGCTCGACGCCGACGGTAGAGAGAGCCGACTGCCCCAGGACGATGAGAGGCCTGCCGACGAGTACGATCAACCCTGGGAGTGGAAGAAGGACAATATCTCCAAAGCTCTGGCTGGTGAGTCCACATGTGTGAACACAGTAAGACCACACCAGCACCACAAGTGTTTACTGTCGTGCTGGTATAATTTTTTTTTCTCTTTATTAAATACAAAGTTGGAATTATGTCAACAGTCATTAAAATATAAAGTTAAAATGCTATGGTCATATGAGTGTTGGAAAAACCCCTCCACACCCCTTTCTTAATCAAAATAATTGTGATGAATAATTGTTTTGGAATTTTGCTAATCATTATTATCTGGACTATATAGACTCTAAAATTCATGACAGATTTAGCAGAATTAAGTCAATATAGCTAAAAAAGAATAAACTATTTCTGATTTTTGGCAATGATGGACTTAATTTGTAAAACTGGCAACCCTAAATGATAATTTTATTATCAACATGAGTAATCAAAATGCAAAACATCCTAACATGATGTAACTGTTTTTGTAGACATGAGTAAATCAGCATTACAGTTGAAGAAAAGCATTGAAGTCAAATATTGCCTTATCTATCAGTCAATCAATCACAATCTTACAAATGCTTGTTTCTATGGAGATGCCATTGCTCTGCCTGGAATGTTCCACAGTATGACATTAAACGGCTCTACCTTCCATTTAATCAATTACAGGTGGTTTTAAAGCTCAAAAATAGCTAGAAAAACAAGCATTCTGATGAGGTTTGATCCATGAAGATTGAAAGGTTTAATACCATATTGTGAAACATTCCAGACAAAGCAATAACGTCTCCATGGAGAAAAGCACTTGTTGGACCCTCCACCAGAAAAGTTACAACAATGTACTTTTTAAAGAAACAAGTAAAACTGTATATTTGTGTTTCCAGTTCAGTTTGAAGGCGCAGAGAGGGAGCGCTCCCGCACAGAGCAGAGTCGCTTCTGCAGAGCTGGTGCTTCTTCAGAGTCCACCACACTGAGGCTGGTCGGAGACATGCCCCCTCTGCTTGGAGAGAGAGTGGACCCTTTCACGCCCCTCGAACGACAAGTGTAAGGATCAGGAAGGAAACACAGAAATTACATTTAAAGAAGTAAATGCATGAGAATAATATGAATTTAGAAGATCATTCAAAAAATTAAGAAAATAAAGTACAATATAAAAGTTGAATTAGAAATTTTATGTTCAGAAGATTTCTTTTTCTTAAACTAGAAAGTTTGTTTCGTCATATTTTCTCACATTTCCTTGACAAACTTTTTTAACTCTCGTCTCTGTTTCTGCAGCTGGTATCACGGAGCGATCAGTCGTGCTGAGGCTGAGTCTTTACTGACTTTGTGCAAAGAAAGCTCATACCTTGTGAGGAACAGCCAAACATGCAGAACAGACTTCTCCCTCTCCATCAGGTGACCTAGTGATTTTCACATTATATTATATGAATTTACATGCATTTTTTACCTGCACAAAGCGACATAAATTAATGTAAATATTTTACTTAAAGTTGCATTGCTTTTCTGGTGGGTGTTTGCAACCTGCTTCTATTTTAGAATCCTCCACATTATGCATTAAACTTATCATTCTGCCATTTATTATATTGAAGACATTTTTATTACTAAAAATGACCATGAACACTTGGCATGGCATTCATAATGTGAGCGGGGCTATCCCTCCACAGATCTGACCTGTAACTTGGCTTTACTGCATCACCTGTTTGTCTCTAGGGAAAATTAGATATTTAATGCCATACTGTAGAACATTTTGGGCAAAATAATAAAATCTCTGTTAATACAAGCAAATGGCGGACGCTCAACACTTGAATTTTTCTTTTGCTATGGAATCAAACCTGGACGACTGAGGAATTACTCAAACTTATTTACCTTTATTTCCAACAAAACATGTTAAGTCTTGTATTTTCTTATGAATCTTCTCTTTCAGGAGTTGCAAAGGTTTCATGCACATGAAGTTCACGCAGTCTGCAGATGGACGTTATGTGCTCGGAGAGAACAGCCCCCCCTTCTCCACCATCCCAGAAGTCATCCACTACTACACCACTCACAAACTGCCCATCAGGGGAGCAGAGCACATGTCCCTGCTCTATCCTGTCATCGTACAGACGCTCTGACACACAAATACACTCTACACACATATACAGTACTGTCCTCTGAAATCTTGACATCCCCGATAAAAATCTATGATAAAGATCAGTGGTCAGAAGTTTAAGGCAAGTTTATTTGTATTGCAGAATTCATACACAAACTAATTCAAACTGCTTTACAGAATAAGAAAAAAACATTAAAATTGCAATACAAACAAATCAAAACAGAAATAATCATCATAAAAGAGATGAGAGAAACCTTTCAGTCATATGCACAGCTAAACAGAACTGGGATTTAGGTGCTGTACCTGATTTTAACATGGAAAAACAGAACTAGTTCATAAACTAGTTTACAGCAATCCAAACATATTCCTCACTTTGAAAACTCATTCCTAACATCCTAATTGTTCAGAGATGAGCGCGTTTCACAGCTTTCAGAGGCAGCAGTTGTGTTTTGCAATTTAAGTAATGCTAATAACATGATTATCTGGTTCACAGACATTAAAACTCTTATTTTGACCCTTAGAGCTGCTTTTGCAATATATCTTTACTGGGACAAGAGGGGAAAAAATTAGATTATTACATAAAAAAAAAATCAGGTACAGCCACTTTCAGTTACTCTTTATTGTCCCTTGCCCTCTACATCTGACCAGTGGGTGACAACATTTCAGCACCCAGAGCTCCAGATCTTGACCTTTGGCTTGGTCAGGACTATCTTAATTTAAGACGATTCCTATCACGCATGCTTTAAGTGTTATATTCTTGACTAAGCCTGTGCAATTGATCAGTAACAAGTGAGATTACAATTATGGCCCCAATCATTTCTTTTGCCCAGAGCAAAGCCACTCATGACAACAGGAATCTCACAACATTGCTAATAAATGAATACAGGTCTATTCAAAACTTAGTAAAAACTGACTTTACAATAATTTTGCTATTTATTTTGTGGGTAAACAACACTAAGAAATCTTTTAAGCTTATTTTTATTAAAGATGCCATGATTAATGGAGGACACTGTCATTTTAAACCTTATCTACATAGGGTGCTACTGAAAACCACTATTTCTTATTTTTGCCTTTTCACTGCCACCGTACCTGCACTGCTCAAAGAGATCGCATGGGGCCATCCTCTGCATTATTTCACATAAACACAGGCTCACCTCACTGGCAGCTTCAACAACCCCATCACTAAATTGCAACTTCATCACCAAGAGAAGTTTAAATTTGTAGCTGATTAGTTTTAGACCAAAACAGACTTGTCCTTTTGGCAAAATGTAGCTTTTTAAAATTGAAATTGTTATAAAATTCTGCCTTGTTACCATAGACTGTATATATAAATGGACATAGCTAACCTGCTAGCCGCCACATCACTAATGGGAAGTGAGCACATGGGAAGTTTCCAGCTCCAAATCACTTTACATTGAAAAATTGTCACCCCCCCTCGCTCTGTAACTCTCTGAGCCTTGTTATTTTGTTCTTAAAATATTCATATTAACCCAATCTAGATGATCCTGGTGTTTTTATTTAGTCCATAAATAAATTCCTATCCCCAGTATTGAACTCTGCTCCAAATTCACTCCTATAATCGCTGGTCTCAGTGAGCTTCATTTGACTGGAGCTGAACGCTATGGGTGACGTCACACTTCTTTAGTCCACTTCTTTATACAGTCTATGTTTATAACTTTTAGGATTTTTAGTTCAAGCTCGTGCCAATTTTTTATATAGTTTAAACAATGAGCCAATGTGTGTTTTTCTTCTTTTTTTTTAATTTTTTTTATGACGCAGTTACATGGACTGAGAAATATTGCGTCCTATAATTTACAAAGATTGCTGTTTTTTTTATTATTTAAATCATACCAACCAAACACTACTTTGTCTGCCTATGCGTCTGGGTTTTTTGTATGGACGTTGAATGTTACATGGAGTTAAAGCCCTACATTACTCTCCTCACTACATGTTGCTAATATAAACTCAAAGTTACAATATATGATGTCAAATCTCTCTCTATATTGTTAGCTTGGCACAATAACTCCTTGGACTCCTGCAATACTAGTTTATAGACAGTATTATGAAACTGTGGACTTGTGAAAAAAAGCTTTGTTAGATGAATATTTACTGTGTTGTTTTATAAGATTTAAATGTATGGTCAAAATAAAGGTGTTGTTTCTTTTTCAGATTTGTTTAACTTATTTCTCTTAGGATGGTTAAATGGTGGTACAGCTGTTGGCACTTGCATCTCGCAGCAAAAAGTTCCCAGATTTGCATGTTCCACCTGTGTTTGCTTTCGTTTCCCTCGTCACTAAAAACGTTTAACAAAATTTCAGTATCTATGGTAGTGTTTTGATTAAAGCTGCACTATGTAACTTTTTGTTTGGGGGTCCGTTACATGCTTGTTTTTATTATTATTATTATTGATCTGCTTGGAATGTTCCGCAGTATGACATTAAACAGCTTTAACTTTACTGTACCTATTACATCAAATTACAGGTGGTTTTACAGCTCAAAAATACCTAGAAAAACAGACATTCTGGCTGTAAGCGGGGTCGCCTCTCCACAGATCTGACCTGTAACTTTGGCTGGTTTGGTCTCCCTGAAGATAGAAAGGTTTAATGCCACACTGTGAAACATTTGACAGACCCTCCACCAGAAAGTTACACAGTGCACCTTTAATTAAAGCTTAAACATACACTATGGAACTTTTCTGGTGTTGTGTACGTCATCTGCTTGTCTCTATGAAGATGGCCGATGGATGATTATCGCTTTGTTTGGAATGTTCCACAGAATGGCATTAAACCTAGATCTATGTTATATTCATTTATTGGACAAATCTATGTATCTTGGGGGGGAAAAAATGCATTCCTTCCTCTCCACAGATACAGTATGACCTGTAAGTTTGGCTTATTGCGATACCTGCTTGTTTGAAGTTTAATGTCAGACTATGGAATATTCTAAAAGCAATTACAATCTCCATGGAGACAAGGAGGCGACGGGCCAACCCCAGAAAACTTATAGCGCACCTATCTTGTTAAATCTTGTCAAAACAAATCCTAGTTGTAGTTAAGTAGTAGAACGTTGAAACCGATCCAAGAAACACAGAATAATGGATATTAAATTGTTTCATGATTTTTATAGTTTTGTTTTAAATGTCCTATGTAAAATGGACTCTTGTGAGCTTTAAGCCATGTTATAATGTTGTTACCTCCTCAAAAATATAACTGGAGTTGTGTTTTGTTCCTTTCACACATGTTTTATTATTAGTCTTCAGCCCCAAATCTTAAAATGCTCTGCAACACCGTGTGAGGTCATGAAGCGGAAGTTTTCAAGTTACTACATTTTACCTTTTGTTTAGTAGATTGTCAGTTCCAGGGCTGAAATTATCGAAATGATTCTAGTGAAGCTGTATGGAGTTTAAAAACGCAATGGAGCACTTCCTGTATTATTGCATCACATCGCAAGGTTGATCAGAGTCTTTTCTGTTTGAGAGAAGAGACAAGAAATCTAAAAATGCAGGGTTTGTGTGTTAAACATGTGAATGAAACAAAACACAACACCAGGTCTGTTTGTGATGAGGAAACATTTTAACACAGAAAATAGTGTAATATCAGCGCTTTAAATGTTCTGTATAGGAATTTGAAACCTATATTATACAGAGAAGATGCAGACTTTTAACTTTGCAGGCATAGTTACATTCCTCTCCATTTTCAGTGCTAGAAACGACAGTACAGCAAGAGCATCTCGGCCATAGCTGAACAGAGGTGATCTTTGGCGTCACCTGACTCCATAGCAACAGGCGGGTGTCAGTGTCTCCTTCTCAATGGTGTCACCGCACATTCAGGTAAGAGCCCTTCAGGAAATTAAAGCTTCAACGTAATGAATTTAATGAGTGTTTTTATGTTTTTGACTTTAATATTTCCATTAAGGCATTTTAGATTTGTATATTACTGGGTTTGCATTTAGTGGTGGTGGTCATTGCTTATGGACAAATATTTGCTGGTAAAATAATGCAGAAACAAGAATACAAGAAACAGCTATGTTGTTATACAATATTGTGCTCTAGTCTTTAACCCTTTGCATGCATTGATTTAGTGTTACTACATAGATCGATACAAGTACACATTTGAATAAAGGTTCTCTTAAAGGTGCAACTTTTCTGTAACTTAATTTATTTAACTACATTCAACTTTTTAAGTGATCAAAAAAAAAGTGAATTCTACTGTGAATGGGGTCGCCTCTCCACTAATCTAACCTGTAATTTGGCTAGAAGGTCTCCCTGAAGATTCTTAAGAAGTTTATAGCCGTACTCTTGGCACATCTCAATGGAGACAAGCAGGTGATGCAGACAAGTTTCATAATTCTACATATTTTCTTGCAGGAGGTGTTTTCACTGTCTTTCTAAATTGGACTGGACTCCATGGCAAAACGAATCCAGCAGCTTGCTCGGCCCAAAGCAAACAGACTTCAGTATCCTGACCGGTACGGACTGTTGGGGATGGTCCAGTGCTGATATCTGTATATGAAAAATGTGATATATTTGTCTTTCATTCATGGAATTTTGTTATCTTTACCGTTTTGTGTGGTCGTTTTAAAGGTCCTATATTACGCAAAGTTGACTCATGTGAAATTTAAGCTTTGTTGGAATTTTGTTACCTCCTCAAAAACATACCTGGAGTTGTGTTTTGCTTCATTCACACAAATCCTGCATATTTAATCTTCTCTCGGGCACCTTCACTAGAATCACTGATGATGATTTCAGCCCTGGCATTGTACAATCTCTACTGATGTAAAAAAAAAAAACACTGCATGACATCACAAAGTGGAAGAGAGCATTTTGAGCTTTAGAGACAGCGACAGAGTAATAATAAAGGGTTACTCAATCATTTATGTATTAATGCATGGAACGTCTGTCTGAGTCTCTGTCTGTTTGTCTCTGATTCACACTTAACTCTCAAACCACTCACCCGATTGATCTCAAATTTGGAGGGTGTCATCCTAATGATATGAGTGTGTGCAGTGCTAAGTTTCATGTTGTTAGGGCAAAAAATGCTAAAGATATTTTAAAATAAGCTATAAAGAAGCTCCTCCCCTCTGGAACATGTAGGCAGGAGCAGTGGGTTCACAAGGGTTATCACTACAGACTCTGCACTTGTGTGTGAATTTATTTAATTTATTTATTTAAACTTTATTTAACCAAGAAACACCCATTGAGATCGAGATTTCTTTTTCAAGGGGGACCTGGCCAAGAGGTCAGCAGCACACTTCAAGAATATTACAAAACTAAAAATACTTTACAAAATGCATACAATTGGAGCAAATAATTTAAATCTAAAACAGGCCTAAAATGCAACAATATTTCATAAATTGTCAAATATTATAAAGTGCATAGATTAACAACAACAGTTATATTAAAAGCATAAGCACTGAGTAACTGAATCCCTCTGCCTTTGTTGTAAAAAAGATTTAAAAATATTAAAAGAAACTAGATCAGGCCATTTAGTTTCTGTCTGGAGAGTGTTCCACGAGGAAGGAGCAGAAAAACCAAAAGCTTGCTTACCCATCTCTGTGCGTACATGAGGGACAAAACACTGATAAACATTACAAGAACGCAGACTATAGTGGCTGGTGCTTCTTTGGAGAAGAGAAGACAAATAGAGTGGCACCATACCTAAGAGAGCTTTATAAACCAGAAGCATCCAGTGGGTATAACGTCTAACTGTTAGTGAAGGCCACTGGGCTCTGGCATAGAGCTCACAGTGATGGATGTGAATGAAACAAAACACAACTACAGAAATGTTTTTGAGGAGGTAACAACATTATAACACAGTTTAAAGCTCGCAAGAGTCAATTCTGTGTAATATTGGCCCTTTATAAACAGCTTTCTCTTCGTGTTTTTCTATCTCTATCTATTTCTCTCTTCTAATTATAAATGATATTCTGTTTTAAGTCGCTCGGTTTACTGGCTCGATAAGCTGCCACCTGAAAAGACAGGATCCACCACAAAAATTGGTACTTACTTTTCTTGTAAGCGTTCAGTATTTTTCTATAACCTGCGTGTGCTTTTCTTATATGCCAATTTTTGTTGTAGAGTTAACCCCGCGTTGGTTGGAGCTTTCCCGAAGTAAAAAGATCAACGCTCAAGTCATGTAAATATCAAATCTCACGTCGCTTAAAGATACGCTGGGTAACTTTTCTGGAGAGGGTGCACCTGTTGGTCCTGTCGGTCTCCATGAAGATGTTAATTCTTTAGTTTATTGGTTTATTTACAGGTGTTTTTATTGCTTTTATAGGTGTTTGTTGCCCAAAAATATCTTGAAAAACATGAATTCTTACTGCGAGTGGGGTCGCCTCTCCACAAATCTAACCTATAATTTGGCTTGGAAGTTTCCATGGAGATTTTTAAGTTCACGGCCATACTGTGTAACATTCTAGACACATCTCCATGGAGACAAACAGATTACGGACCCTCCACATGGACAAGTTACACAGTGTACCTTTAAAACTACAGTATGGATTTTTTATTTGCCCCAAAATAGACTAAAATAAAGTATAATTTTCATAATGGATATCTTTATTGCACTGAGAGACTAGAAAAACATGCATCCTAACTCAGAGCGGGCTTGCACCTCCACAAACCTGACTTATGTGGCCTAGTGGAGGGCCTCATCCTGCTTGTTTCCATGGAAATGTTGTTCCTTTGGCTGTAATATTCCACACTATATCCTAAAACCTATTTATATCCTTGAAGATGATCTGAAGTATAGTTTTAACTTTCTATTTTTGTAACTTGTCACTTCCAAAAGGTCACACACTATCACCAATATAAATGTCACATAACAAAATTCACTGTTTCGTAACATATTTTGATCTTAACTCTCAACGTGTTGCTTAATCGTCCCTCTTTGCCTCTTCCTTCATAACCCGCTCAGCATTTGCATGACCTGGCGTTTTTACAGCTGTACGAAACAGATATCATACTACTTACTTGGTTCATTTCCTTTTTCCTGTTCAAAAGTAGATTGAACAGTCACATTTACTGAATCACATTTACTGAATCACTTTTTAAATAATATGTTAGCTGTTTTTGGACTTTATATTCTTTATGTACTCCTCTTTAGTGCGGTGATTTTAGAGTAAAAGTTTTTATTACTCTGCCCTCTTAGTACTCTAGTGGACAATAATGATTTAACATATGATTTAGCTTGCCTAATTTTTACACAAAATTGACTCTGGAGCGCTTTAATCCAAGTTAGAATCGTGTTATCTCATCAAAAACAAACCTGGAGTTGTGTTTTGTTTCATTCACACATGTTTGAGTAACTCTGCATTATTAGTCTGTCTACATCTACAAAGCTCAAAATGATAATAATGATGATAATGGTAGTTTTCAAGTTAAAATATACCTTTTTCCTTTTGTTTGGCAGAGATGGGCAATTCCAGGGCTGAAATAATCCAAATGATTCCAGTGAAGGTGCATGGAGTTTTTTTGACATTTTGACACAAAGCGATAACATCTCCACTGAGACGAGCAGTTGGCAGATCCTTCACCAGAAGAGTTGCATAAAGCATCTTTCTGTAGCGTGCAGAGATAGTGGTATGTTTGCAAAAGTCTAGCTCATATTCAGATCCATTAATCAGATAAATGGGTGAAAGGAAAGTGACGTCATGTTCACTGATTGGTGCTTCTGATAAAGTTTGCAGGAGGCGGTGGTTGTGGTGGTTGTGGGGTTTTATCTGCTAAGAGATGAACAGTAGTGACTCAGTATGGGCCTATAGAAATTATATACACTGATTCAGTTGTCTTACAAATCACAAATGAAAGACAAAAACAAGTAGAAATGGCCACATAATGAATCATTTGATCTAAAAATATAACTCTTTATCAAGTTTAATAGCCTTGTCCTCTTCTGTGTGTTCTGGGCATGTGTCTCATCTGTATTAGTCGCGTTCTACTAAAACAGAAAAACTTTTCTCTGTCGTGGGCCTGTTTTGGGTCCAGCTAATGTCACTATAGCTCAGAGTTACCAGATTTTAACCTCATCTACCCCATCACCTACCGTAACCCACTAGACCTTGTGTTTGCAGCAAACAACATTAGACTGACGTATATTCATTAAGCTCAGTGTACAACCAGGGCAACGAGTCAACGAGTTTTCCAAAATCCCAAAATGTAAAGTTGCATGAAGTGTCTGCCACCTGACTGTTCCCGTGCAGATGTTTTTGTTTTTTCAACCTAAACTCGTGGCCAAAAGTGAAAATGAACCTATATCGAGAGGTAAATAACGCAGGCAACAATATTAAAATGTTTAAAATATGCGCAACAATATTCATTAATTAATGACACTGACTAATCACGTGAACGCAATATTAAATTGCTGTTATGTGGACCAGACAACTGTAGGAATTAATGTTTTCCAGTATTTGGAGTATGTACAACACTATTCATGAATCAGCATTTACTTATCAGATGAACTAAATGTTCAAAAGCTTTTAAGCTATACATTACATTTCAATTTATTCAGAAGCCTTCAAAGACTGGTAAAAGTCTAGATATGAGCTGGGGATACTGCCATTTGTGCATAGAGTGAGCAAGTCTTTTTTTTTGAGTGCACTGATTCCTGGTGGGGATTTGTTCAACTTTTTAGGCTCAATTGCATGTGAACCTCTTGTCTCCTGTTTCCCAACCTCAAGAATGCGGAATTCCTCACTCATTTCATACTTAAATCATCAAGAGCTTTCAGGTGATATATATAACTTAATTTTGACCAAAATGTCACTTACGCCCTCTTGCTTCTCAGCCCTCGAAATACACAGTGGTGCACTTCCTGTATTACCACATGACATCACAAGGTGGAACAAAGTGTCTAAATAAGCCAAAATATGAGGGGTCTATGTGTGAATGAAACAAAACACACAGGAATGTTTTAAGTACTAAGTATGATTATTAATTTCTATTTCCAAGGAAGTTAAGCAGTACTGGTTTAAGAAGTGAATCTGTGTCATTAATTTGTTAATGACATGTGTTGACAGCGAAGATGTTAAAGTTTTCTCACAATATTAAAATGTCCATGTTACTCAAAATTGATTATTGGTTTCAGCCATGTTATAATGCTGTTACCTCCTCAAAAACTAGTATTTTGTTGTATTGTATTTTGTTTCATTCACACATGTTTGAGTAATCCTTTATTATTAATCTGTCTACCTCTCCAAAGCTCAAAATGCTCTTTTAGTCTTATTTTTCAAGTTAACAGCGGCCTTTTACCTTTAGTTCAGTGGACACTGGCAATTCTAGGTTTAAAATGATCCAAATTATTCTAATGAAGGTGTATGGAGTTTAAAAACAAAGTGGAGCACTTCCTGTATTACCACATGACATCACATGTCGTGTTTTCAGTTTACGAGAAGAACTCAGGTCAAATTTGTGTGGTCAACATGTATGAATGAAATAAAACTTACTTACAGCTTACTTACAACTCCAGGTATGTTCTTGATGAGGAAATAACATTATATTAGAGATCAGAAAACAGCGTAATATGGGCCCTTTAAAAATGCCCATAAAATACTGATTTGATGAAAAGTGCAGATCTCCCTGGACCTGTTTTCCGTTTGAAATTATGGCCACTCAAATTCCTGTAATATTAATATTCGCGCTTATTTCTCAGTCTGAGTCCTGAGTGGAAAGTGAGTGAGTGGGCTTTGAAGGCCGTACCGTCCCAGCGCCTGTGTCGTCTGGCTCTCCCACGGCTCCCTGCAGACGAGTGGCAGCCAGAGCGCCCTCTACTGGCCCCTGTGAGTACTGCATTGCAAGATAGGGTCAATTATGCCAACACGATTTACGCCCAATTCATAGATGCTAGTACACTTGATTTGATGGTGGCAGAATTAAAGTAAAGACGTTTAAATCATGTATTAAATTGAGCACATGTTACACCAATTACCTTTAAATCTGAATTAAAACTGACTAAGTAATTTTTGTCTTAGAGAGTTCACCACCTACGGACCTGTATTCCATTAAAGTTGTATAACTTAATAGAGATTAGTAGGTGAAGCCATCAGGTCAAGTCAGATCTAGGGAGAGGAGACTCTACTCACAGTAACGGAGTGCAAATTTTTAAGGGATATAAATGTCAAACAGATCCGATTAAAGCCATACTGTGAAACATTTCAGGCAAACCAGCAACAACAGCTCTTTAGATTAGAGACAAGAAGGTGGCAGCCCCTTCATCAGAATAGTGCATAGTGTAAAGTCGGTATTGTTTTTGGACCAAAATTTAAGGCAAATTTGTAAAATGTGAACTCACACATATAAAGAGATACAAGGAGCCGTCATCCTCATTGAACCTTTAAAAACGCACATCCATCAGTAATTACAAAATATCTTTTCACGTTGCAGCATTTTTACCTTTTATGCGTTTTCAGTTGAGCAAAGCGACGCAGACAGCTGTAGCCACCGCCCGCATCTGTCAGCTCGCTCAGCCAAAGAGGAGGTCCAGAGACGAAGGCTCTGCTCCCAGGACCAGAACTGCCCCTCGGTCCCAGGGCTCCAGCAGGGCCTCCGCACACATAGAGCTGCTTGCCAGTGAGTAAGGACATATTATTATTATTACATTACATTATATTACATTACATTATTATTGTTTGTTGTTGTTTTAAATAAGAGAATCATTTTGTTTGGCACAATTTCTTAAACTTTAATCAAAAATATTTAATGTAAACATGATGTATTTTGTTTTGTTTTTTTATTATCTAATTCTCTCTAATTTCTAATTTCTCTAATGCTAATTTTTGCTATACGTGATTCTGCTTAAATATTTATATTACACTATTTTCTGATCTATCTTATAATGTTGTTTCCTCATCACAAACATACCTGGAGTTTTGTTTGATTCATACATGTTTAACACACAAACCCTGCATATTTAAGGTGAGTTCTTCTCTCAAACAGAAAACACTCTGTTCCACCTTGTGATGTCATGTGGTGACACAGGAAGTGCTCCACTGTGTTTTTAAACTCCACACACCTTCACTAGAATCATTTGAGTAATTTCAGCCCTGGAATTGCCCGTCTTTGCCATACAAAAGGTAAACAGTAGCTGTTCATTTGAAAACTATACCCCTTAATGACATCGCAAGGTAGAACAGGGCATTTTTAGCTTTGGAGATGTAGTCCGACTAATCATCAAATGTTACTCAGACTCAATGTGTGAACGAAACAAAACACAAGAGTAAATTGTCTGTGATATAAGACCTTTAAAGTTTTTTTCCTTATATTACATTTTTCCTGAGTTTATTATTATTTCTACCTTATTTTTCAAAAGCTATTATTGACATTTTTGTATTTTGGCTTAAATTTCATGGTTTGTGGGTGTTAGAGGTAGAGGTTCAATTGAATTCATGCCAAAGTTACATGTGTTTTTACTTCCTGTGTGTTGGGGTTTGCACTTCACATTCACACCCTACAAAACCTTGCTTACTTACCTCTGGATCTTGTTTTGCATAACCTAAGCCGAACTGTACGTCCAAGAAAACCACATTTCCTTTATCTTTGTTACTACCTCCTCACCTGTCCACCCGGCCAATCACAGTCCACTACATTTCCCTCTCAACTTCATATGTTTGCATTTTTTAAGAGCACGAAACCACTCACCTGCCCCATCCCTCTTCACTGGAATTCAGGATAATATTTTCCCTAACAAATTTTTCATTACCCAGTACTCATTTGTCTGTTTACGCCTTACCTCGTCTGTTGAAATTTACATATCAAATGAGAGGTTGTGTAACATGTTTATTTCTGTGGGGAGTATGGGGGTTGCTGAGGTCTTCCATCGGCTCATGTAGCATTGTTTTCAGTTCGCATCGTGTGCTGTCAAATCGAAAAGCAGATACTAACTGATTATGAAACTAGTACTGAAACTAGATACTCATTTGATAATTTAACGGTACCAAAAAAGTCACATTCACAGGACAGAAATGAACCTTTCCTGAGTAGCTTTAGAGTGATCTTGAGCTGTATCAGAACAAGTATAAAACCACATAGACCCACCTGGACGACTGAGGGATTACACAGATATAAGGTCATAAGGTAATGTTAAAGAAAATACTATGATTTAATGTTGAAAATCACATTTTATTGTCTAAAGAAAGTGTGTTTTTAATTATCATCGGTATTGACGACACTACCATGTATTGATGTATTGATTCATAAACCCTCATTTGGAATCGTGTGTGTTATTGTAGCCTCGTTTTGAACACTATTTGGTGAAATGCGGTTTTAGGTGTGATTTATTTCATATGAAGATTTTATTCCTGGTCCCCGTATTTGGAAAGTCATTTAACGTATTGTTGCTGCTGTTGTTGTTTTTTTTTTTATTATTGGTTATTATTAGAAATAGCACATAAAACATCCTTTGATGACTGGCTATAAAATGGTAGGCAGTGTGACCACAAATGAATAAAAAAAGGTGCTGGGAAAAATTATTGACTGGCACCCAGCCCTGTATGTGAGTCAAGAAAGAGCAGTTTGATAAACATTGGTTAATTATTTTGATATAATTATGAACTACAGGTGTAAATGACCTTTTCTTGTGGTGTTGGATCATAAATGTCATTGTGAATGTTTTAAAGGGCCCATATTACACTATTTTCTGATTTATGTTAATTTTGCTTCCTCATCACATCTGGAGTTGTATTTTGTTTCATTCACACATGTTTAACACACAAACTCTGCATGTTTAGGCTGAGTTCTTCTCACAAACAGAAAACACTCAGTTTCAGGCCTGGAATTGCCACTCTCCACTGCAATTAAGGTAAAAAAAACAACCACTTCATGACATCACAAAGTGGTACAGAGCATATGGAGATGCAGACAGACTTAATAATAAAGGATTACTCAAACACATGTGAATGGAACAAAGCACAACTCCTGGGATGTTTTTTTTAATGAGGTAACAGCATTATAAAAGCTCACAACATTCATTTTTTTAACATAGCACACATTAGTACAAACTGTATATCTAACATCTAATTCCTCTTGTCTAATTTTAGCCCCAAAACAAAACCACCCAAAGTTTGAGGGGGAGCGTGAGGTCTGCTGGCCCGTCTCCAGATCCGCCCAGAAAGCAGTGGCCAGTCCCAGGGTCCAGGAGCTGTCCAACCCCAAAGAGAGGAAATCCTTGTATGAAGGATTTAACCCCTACATCATCAGCCGAGCAGCGAGATCAGCCTGTCCCTCCGCACGCATCCGCCAGCTCAGTTTGCCTCTGCCCAGAAAATGTAGTTCCCAATAGCATTCACCTTTTACATTTTGATTTGATGATCACATATTCTCTTTCTATGCTTTCCTTGGTCTGTACCAATTAAAATTCAGTTTGCACCATGCTGTAGAGTTGTTAAAAGTATTAAAAATTGCATGCTTACTGATACAAAAACTAGTATCGAAACAAGATTCTCATTTGAACAAGTATCAATGCTAAAAACTCACATTCACAGGACAGAAATGAACCTTTTCTGAACAGCTTTAGAATGATCTTGTGCTGTATCAGAGCAGAGCCCATAGACTAGTAAATGCCCTTTGACCACTATGAACCTACCTGGACAGCTGAGGCCACGTGGTAATATAAAAGAAGATGTTGAAAATCACATTGTAATTGCGTTAATAAAGAAGAAACGAAGTCTTTTTATGAAGGATTTAACCCCTACACCATCAGCAGAGCAGCTCAGTCTGCACTCCCAATAGTGCTGCGTTCATGTTCTAAAATTTCATAATGACATAACCTCAGACACTGGACAACTCTCCTAACTCTATGGGAGATTTATTGTTTTTGGAAGAAATATATAAGTACAAAACACATAGAACTTTAGCAATATTGACACACTTCCAGGTATGTTTCTGATGAACCATGTTATAACAAACAACATTATAATATGGCTAAAAGCTAAAGAGTCAATTTTTCATAATTATATAGAGTTGAGAAAACTGAAAACTAAAAAGTTGAGAAAACTGAACTCTTAATGTGAACAAAACAATTCTCAACAACTTTTATTGTTCTTTAATCGAAAGTCTGCTTACTTTTCCTCTCATTTGCTGGTTTCAATCCCAGTCCTTGAAGGATAAAAACAAATTGCAGAGCATTGTTAAAACCTGCTCAAAAATCACAGGTGTCAAACATCGTCGGGCTCTAGACTTTGTCATGATGTCTTCAGAGTGCCAGCTTTGTGCGCTGGTATGAAAGACAAACTGTTTCTCTAATTCTTTTAAATAGCTGAATTCTGGTGGTAATGGTTTTTGAAGTTTTGCATTGTAATGTATAATATATATTGTTGTATTGAGTTCCACTTGTGGACTGTAATGGGCTGACACAGTGGATGTGTTTGTGTTTGTCTGAAAACTGCTCTGAGAAAGCTGGAAATGAATTTCCCTCTGGGAGCAATAAAGTTTTCTGAATCTGAATCTTGCAGTTATTTGTAAGATATAAACATGGAGTCTTACTGTGAGCAGGGTCACATTTCCATAGATCTGCCATGTAACTTTGCCTGCTGGCCCCACATGCTTGTCTTCTTGGAGATTTATCATTTAAATGCCTTACTGTGGAGCATTCCTGATACTCCAGAAAGGTTACATAGTGCACCTTGAATGTAGCCAATTGGGCAAACATCTTATAAGTCGTGGAGTTGTTTTTGTTTTGTTTTTTTAAGTATTATTAGTATGATGAGGGTGACCAGATTTTAAAATTCAAAACTGGAACACTCACTTGTGGGTCAGTATATAATCTATGGGATTTATGTGGGTGGATGTTTTTGCCTTATTTTCAAGCACGTTTTTCTATATTTTAGCTAAAAACATGACAATATATTGCCTTTAGTGTTGAAATAAGGACACTTGGGGCGTTTCTTGTATAAAACTGTTGAAACAGTGCACACAGGGTTCAAAACTGGGACTGTATTGAGTAATAGAGAAGTCTGATCACAAAATGCTGATGATGCAAGATCATATTTTAAAATGGAGTTTCCTTCATATGTTTTGCTTGGTCATTTTGGACAATTAAGTTTTTTTCCCCCAATAATATTAGCCCTATTTACATCCAAAATCCAACAATGCAAAACATCATTATACTGTATACTCTACCCTAACTGATGGTGATTTACTTGGGATTTTCCATTACTTAAAACATGCAAATTAATATCGAAATCACGTGCAAACCAAAACTGTCCTATTTTTACTGCAACTGGACGACTGGACACATGTGGGCGTGACTTGGAGAAGGAGCTCATGTTGAGCTGGTTTTACGCACGGATCGACTGTTGCTCAGTCAATGAACTGAACTGTAAACAGCGGATCCGCGGTTACAGCGGGTGAGTGACTCTATTATTATGGCTGTGCGTAGATTAACACGTTTTTATCACGTTAAATCAACTTTTTACAGTACGGAAACAGTTAACAAGAGAGCGCATGCCCGAGATACATTTTTATTTTGTAATGACAGATTTTTTGCAAATTTGTGTTGAAAAGTAGACTGTGATGGCGAGTTTTAAGTAAACTTTATGATCAGGATTGTTCTAATAGGCATGCAGTTAAATAAAAAGTCGTGAAGTGCATGGGTTCAGAAAAGACACGTTTTTTAGACATCGGTGACAGACTTTTACGCACATTTTTGCATTTTAATATACTGATTAAATAAAGATTAAATAAATCTTAAAGTAGCCTGTGCTTCCTCCAATGCCAGGAAATAAAAAAATAAAAATAAAATAAAAAATCAATAACTTAATAATAACTTAGGCTTAATAACAAGCTAACAATTAAATAAGAGCCTAATTCTTACCAAGGCAAAATTGACAGTAAATTGAAAATATGAAAAGAAAGCAAGTTGAATCTACTACAATAAACCTTAAAATCTTTTTTCTGATTGTGGAGTTATCCATTATGGTTTCCCTAGAAATATTTCGGTATAGCATTAAACTTATCTCCATGAAGACCATAATGAATAAATAAACACAAAATGTCAGTAGTATTTTCACAGTATGACATGTTTTAAATCTTGAGTTTAAAGAGTCCATATTACTCTATTTTATGGCATGTTCTAATGTCAACACACAAACCCTGCATATTTAGGCTGAGTTTCTCTCTTAAACTGAAGTCACTCGAAAACTTGACTTGAAAACTACAGAGCATTTTGAGGTTTGTAGCCAGGCAAATAAATAAGGATTATTTAAACATGGCTTAAACCTCACAAGAGTAAATTTAGTGTAATATAGGACTTAAATCTTGATTCTAAAATGTTAATTATGCACGTTAACTGCTTGAATGCCAAAGCTCTGAAACATCTTATGAAGTTCTTTTAGTTATCAGCGTTTGTTCTTGTCCTTGATTAAGACATTTTGCTTGGATACGCATCATATTTGTGTCGCAAATGTAAGTTATGTTAAATAATGCAGAACAAACCTCAGTCACAACAACAACTCTAGACAAGTTTAGCGGAATTTAAAAAGCACTTTCTTTTATTTGCAGGTACAGGCGCGATGTGATGGGGATTGGCCTACATGTGGCTGTTGATGGCGTGGAGGCTCTGGGTGGGTGTGCTGGCAGCGGGACTTTTTGTGGGTAGGTTTTAATTGTTTAATCAAAGCCGATTTTCAAACTAAACAATGACTTCAGCAAATCTTTGGGCAAGTGGCAAAGTTCTTGTCAATGTAACTCTATTATTTAATAAGGGGGTACAGTCCTTGCAGGTGGGATGGTTTCAAAAGATACAGTTTGAGCTGTTTTGGCAAAAGAAAAAAAAACAAAATTCTTCTTAAATTCTTTTTCCCACGGTGCCCTCAGGGTTTTGTACTGGCCTCAAAGCTCCTGTTCTGATTGGCTGCGTCTTCATCCATCGAGTCAATGTCACCTGTGATTGGACGCCTGGAGAGTCCCAAATCACACACTACTCTCTCAAAGTGCAGAGAGTGACCACACAGTAAGTCAATAATGCAACACACAATTAAAATTATCCCATGAGATTTCTTATCTGTGCTTTTACATTTGGATCGGTTTCTTGCCTGACCAGCCAGTCCCTTCTACATTCTGTTCGAGTGTAGATGAAGGGTCTGGAAACAGACAACAGAGCGTGAAAATCCTCCGTCCAAACTTGAGACGATCCAACCACAGCCGCTATATTTGCATTACATGTCCCTCAAATACGGAAAACATCTCCAACATTCAGAACAAAATATATAACTTCTTATAGGGTCCAAACATGTTAGCTTTGGCCATTTGAATAAAGGCTCTTTAACTATACTTTCCCTCGTGCAGCTTTTACTTCTTTGTAGTGCCTGTCTCTGAAATCAGAGAGGACAGGATCAGACAGTATACAGTAGGGTGGAGTGAAAAAAAACAACTTTTTTCCAGATCATTTTTGGATAGTGATAAAAAAAAAGTTGCCGACACATTCAGTGAGTAACAGAACAAAAAAAAAATTGACATTTGAAGCATATCTTCAGTCTCCACAACGGACCTGAATAAACAGGGGAATATGGGCTATTTTGACCAAAATCACACAAAAAAAAAGAGAGGTTAAACACAGTTATAATTTTATTTTTACTAAATTAACTAGCCCATACAGTACTAACATGGTAACTATTAGGAACCATAGCTTTAAAAAAAAAAAAAAAAAAAAAAAAAACACATGTAAACTCTTTGTATGTAAAAATCACCTTTTCTCAGGTCACCTTTTTTCTGGTTGCAGACATTACTACTCTGAAAATAAAGAAAGAAAACAAACAATTAAAATGATTAGACCTTGCTCCTGGAAACAATGCAGACTCTATATAGTTAATAATGTTTATTGTCATAATTCGTGGCATAATGTAATACATTTCATAAGGGGTAGTAGAATGGACAAGATTCTACGTTTCAATGTGTTTAATGTTTCAAAATTTTTACTGTCTATACAAAGTATAAGTCAGGTAAAAAAAAAAGCAAGTGCAGGGATAAATCTGTATGGAAACATCATCAGTGTATTTATATACTATATAGTCTTTCTGTCTTTTTCACAGATAATGATTTGGACAGATTAATTAAATTTTGTGTATGCTTTTTTTGTCTAGCTCGAAAATGACTCTAATGCTTGACATGAATTTGAGATGTAAACAATTTGCATGTGTTTTAATTTAAAAGACATGTTTTCTATTACTTATCATGTTTATATTAGTTTCATAGACTGTATAAAAGAAGTGGACTAAGTGAGTGTGACGTCACCCACAGCGTTTAGCTTCGCTCAAATGAGGCTCGCGATGCCACAGTTACAGGAGCAAATCTGGAGCCAGGGTCTATGTTATGAATAAGGTTTTTTTTGACGGACAAAATAGCGAAAAAAAAATCAGGATCATGTAGAGCGGGTTCATACGAACATTTTAAGACCAAAATAACGAGGCCACAGCAACAGGTACAGAGAGAGGAGCGATCAGATCTCAATGTAAGTCAATAGGAAAAAGGGAGAGGAGCCGAAAGAACCTCCTGGAGCACTTCCTGTTCAGCACGTGGCGGCTAACGGGTTAGCTATGTCCACTCATATATACGGTCTATAGTTTATATGAGTTAGTTTTGTAAAAATAAAATAATTACTTGTGTAAAAGCCCATATTCCCCTGTTTATTCAGGTCTGTTATAGAGACTGAAGATCTGCTTCAAAATCTCAATAATATTTTGGTATGTTATTCACTGAATGTGTCGGCAACTTTTTATCACTATCCAAAAATGATCTGGAAAAAAAGTTTTTTTCACTCCACCCTAGTATACAGCTCCAGTCTTTGTAAAGTTTTGCCAAAGCGTGTGGTTGTGACTGGTCTTGTAAGCATGTTGCAGTAATCTAGCAATGCACACAGATTGTGTTTTGATAGTGATCTGAAGGAGTGACTTAGATTGGGGAGCGGGGAGTAACTAAACCAACTAATTAAATAAAAATATGTTGTTTTCAGCGGATATAGCATTTTTAAAACGATAAAAGGTAACATGGTGATCTAAATATGTGTTAGGCGTTAACGTGTTTACAGATTTTTGCGATAAGAGTTTCCATTTTGTTATCTGGTCTCTGAATGTGTCTGGGTGTGTTCAAATCCGAGGCTGGTTCTGCGCCTCTCATATCAGTCATGATCAATCGCTTCATTTTACACGTGTCATATTCAGATAAACTGCGCTAGTTCTGAGAGTTTAGCCCAAAGGTTATCACACTGGTGTAGTATTGATGCTTTGCAGTGGGATCGTGCTGGGTGTGTTCTACTAGTACATGTATCTCTATTGACGAAATGTTCAACAGTTACCATGATGACACAACGCACACATTAGAAAAAAATCAAGCTTGTGAATCATGAGTTTAATCTGCCTTTTTACAAATAAATACAAAAAAATACCAAATCTTCAACTGATTTGCTTATTCACTTCTTCTTTCTACTGTTGTCCCATGTAATACTATGATATGTAAATAAAGATAGTTATGTCACAGTTAGACTCACTTATTTAGTTTAGCTTTATGTGGGATTGTCACAGATAGTAATTTCTAGACTCATCTGTTTAGTTTAGCTTTGTGGGGGATGAAGGGTGGAGGGGAAATGTGGGATTGTTCTTTTTTTAATCACTGTAAAGCGCATTGAGTTGCATTTTTTGTATGAAAAGCGCTCTATAAATAAAGTTTGATTGATTGATTTATTGATAATACTCATCTAAATAAAATGATTAGTCGACTAATACAAATTTTGGTCTACCATTTAATCAAGTCCTGCATTTTTTCTGGATATTTCTCATAGGGCTCATATTAGACTGTTTTCTGATCTTGTCTGTAATGTTTTTTCTTCATCACAAACATACCTGGAGTTGTGTTTTGTTTCATTCACATGTTTAATACAAACCCTGTATTTTAAGGCTGAGTTCGTCTCTCAGACAGAAAACGCTCTGTTCCACCTTGTGAAGTCATGTGCTAATACAGGAAGTGCTCCACTGTGGTTTTAACTTCACACACCTTCACTAGAATCACTTGGATAATTTCAGCTCTGGAATTGCTGATCTCTACTGAACAAAAGGTAAAAGGAGGTGTTAACATCACAAGGTGGAACAGAGCATTTTGAGCTTTAGAGATATAGACAGCCTAATAATAAAGGATTACTGAAACACGTGTGAATGAAACAAAACACAACTCCAGGCATGTTTTTGAGGAGGTAATAGCATTATAACATTATAAAAGCTCACAAGAATCAATTTTGTGTACTATAGGACCTTTAAGTGAGGATTTCCTGTATTTCTGTTGTAGTGGAAAGCTCTGGACCTGTTCCACGCAAAACACCAGCTGTATGGTGCTAATGAGGCAACTTTCTGTGAACTACAACTTTTGTGTTAGTGTCACAGCACACAGTCGCCATGGCAACGTCACGACTCCACCGCGATGTCAGATGGGCATCGATGAAAGTAAGTGTCAGTTCACCGTATCTACTTATTTCAGTACGTCACTCTCTAAAGAAAGTGAAATAAATACAGATGCTGTGTTGTGTAACTTTTCTGTTGGAGGGTGCGCAACCTGCTCGTCTCCATGGAGATGATAATGCCTTGCCCGGAATGTTCCACAGAATAGCATTACACGTATCTATCTAGCAAGTAGAGACATTCAGTCGTGAGGAAGGCTGTCAGACTTGTAGCTTGGCCTAGCGATGCCACCTGCTTGTTTCCATGGACATAGATGGGTTTAATGCCATACTGTGGAACATTCAAGGTAAAGCAACGGCATTTCCATGGAGACAGTGGACGGACACTCTACCAGAAAAGCTGTATAGTGCACCTTTAACCCAAGAAAGTTGGTGGAGATGTTCATCCATAGAGGTTTTTTTTATGTGTTTATCTCTTTAGGCTCAACCAATAACCAGAAAGTTGCCAGTTTGAATGCCACTATTATGCTGCTGTTATTTACTAGGATAACCCTATATATTCTGTTTTTTTCCAGTTAAGTTGCATCCGGTAAAGTTATACAACATCACTCATGTGCACGGCCGACCACGATGCCTGACTCTGAACTGGGAAAAACGATCAGTTCTGTTTCTCGTATCCACCAGTCAGATCCAAGAGGGAAATCTGGAGTCTCAGATTGAGTTCAGAGCACATGGACAGGTGTGTAAGTACATTTATTTATTTTAGTATAGATATCAGATTTCAATATAGCAAATTAAAATATAAATACAATATAAAAGTCAACATATTAATGGTGTTTGAATATGAACCGCTTAACTAACTGAAGATGCACTATGAAATGGACAAATCTAAAAATGTGTAATTGTATGTGTATTTTTTCTTGAGTTTTCAATTTATTTTAAACCTTCTTTGACAGTGTTTGCTAATGTGTGCATTGTGTTTCATGACAACTGCTGAACATTTCACCCCCAGCATGATGTCACTGCAAAGAATCGACGAGCAAATTCATGAATCTGAATCTTTTTTTTTTTTGTTCTTTCCCACTGTAGCCAGATGTGAGAGTGGCTAACGTGACCGTGACCAGCTTCAGTTTTGTGGCGTGCCCCTTCCGGCCGAACACCGAGTACATCGTGAGGCTCCGACATCGGTACAGCAGCAACGGGAGTCCGTGGAGCCAGTGGAGCAACGAGTGCCAGGCCAGGACGGGAGAAGGCGGTACGAAAGAAGAGACCGAGAATCACACACACAAACCAGGAATAAACATTACGACCTTCTGCAAAACGTTTTCTTTTTTACTTTTCTGATGAATGACACACCACCTGTTTTTTTTTTCATGGAAATTTTCTGGTTTTGCCTCATTAAACACACCTATTTGGTTTCACTGCTCAAAATAACTTTAAAACATGCATTCTTACTGTGAGTGGGCTCGCCTTTCCACAGATCTGACTGGTAACCTGGTATCAGCTGCTTGTCTCCATGGTCGAGATGTGACCCTGCTCACACTCAAATTGCACGTTTTCCCAAGGTGTTTTAGAGCAATAAGAAATCTGGAGCTGGACAAATGCAAGTTAGATAAGGTTAATGCCATATTGTGGAAATTTCCAGGCAAATCAATATCATCTCCATGGACACAAGCAGATGGCAGACACTCCATTAGAAAAGCTACATAGTGCATCTTTAACCTTTATTGAAAGCGATGCAAAAAAGTTTCAAACTCAAATCCAATTCTTCTCGCAAGTACCTGTATTTTCAGTGAACAAATATGATAATAAATCTGACACAGTAACAGGCACCACATTGAAAAGATAATTTTCTATATAATTCATCTGTACAGCTCATATTGTTTTGCCTTATTGGTTTATAATAATTCATGTTGATGTATTTAAATCATTTGACTTCTTCTTTTAGCTCCATCTACATCACCAATGTTCTGGAGACGAGTTATTCACCAGGACAGATTCAGACTCACCTCTCTACTGTGGAAGGTAAAATGTGCAATAAAAGGCCTGAGGTTTTAAAATTACTGCATTCATTGTATAACATTTGAGATGATTAATTTCAGTCATTTACATGGTTTATTTCTCTCCAAAGTTATTAGCTAACATGTCCAAATTGCAGGACTGGCTCCATAAATTGTAATTGGAGTAAAACAATAATAATATGTAGGAGACTGTATTATTGCTGGGATTCAAGTTTGTAGTAAGTATGAAGGATATTAAAGGACCCATGTTATGCTACTTTCTACATTATAATATTAGATCTCAGAAGAGTTCATTTTGCGTAGTACAGGGCTTTTGAAATGTGATTTTAGTGATTCTCTAGACCCCATAATTGCGCAATTGACTGAGAATTTATTAATAATATAAACATGCATAATTGTTTCACTAATCAGGGTATTTCTTATATGCATTATCAACCATTAACTTTAAAGTAAGTAACCAAAGTTGCTAGTCTGGCTGATATTACGTAAGGTGACCAGATGTCCTCTTTTTCCCGGACTGTCCTCCTTTTGGGACCCAAAAAATGTCTGGGAGGATCCAGGCATTTTCTAAATTATGCCAAAATGTCCAGGATTTTGACTCTTATCAACTGACAGCTTTAAGTGGGACGCATATCTTAGTTTTGGTGACAGCCTTTGCTCTTCTGATCAGATACAATCATGGATCTACTACTGGATAAGATCGTATTATACTTCATAGATACAATCACCTGCACTTCTCCAGCACTGTGCGTGTAAACTCTGCCCTCCCCGTCCTCGCTCCGGTGCGCTCTCAGTGACGGGACGGATCGAGGGGAAAATGCGCCTTCACTTATTAAACGTTTTAATACAAAGGCATGTTAGCTACTGTGGAAAGGGTGGATATTATAATGCAGTTCTTCATATCTCGAACTCTACCCTACTTTTTAATTGATGAAAATTGAGCACATATTAGCAGAGATACGTTCATAAATCCCAGCTGGAAAAGTTTGTAGCGTTGTGACTTCTACATGGGAATAGTCTCATCCTCAGCAGCAGTGTCTCATGATAAATACAGGATAAATACAGGATAAAACATGTGCTCAGACCTGATCACGTCAAGTCAAGTCAAGTCTGATGAAGTCTGTAGTGTTTATTCTGCTATGAATCAAAGTCTGAAGCCTTCTGTTGACAGGAGCAGGGCTCTTATCAGAGCAGGGACAGGACATAGACAGACACTGTCTGGAAAATAACCCAAAAAATAAATAAATATAGGCTACACTAGCTTATATTGTTGATTTTGGCTGAGTAGACCTCTAAAATGCATTGAAATACACTAAATTGTCCAAAATTCCCCTGATGAGGACCCCAGACCTGTGATACACATAATACCACACATTTGTGTTATATCCCCAAAGAACATTTGGACTTTTCCATTGTTATTATTTATTTTATACTTTATATCTTTTTCTTATGAAGAATTGACAATAAACATTTTGAACTTTGAACTTTAAATTCAAACACCAACAGCTGAACAACAACATACTACAATAATACAGCAGTTTGCAGGAGCTGTACAAGACTGAGTCAAAGCTCAAGCATTATAACAATACAGTTTAAGTGTGTGATTACAAAATGAGGGCACATTATTGACACTTTGCAGCTTATATAATCAACATCAACAGCTTTATTTTAACACAACCTAAAAAAAACTAGACTAAAAAATAAAGACTAAAAAGACTAAAGACTAAAAAATAACTGATTTAACTGGAATGAATTATTTCTGCTGTTAAACAAACCTCTCACACATAAAATTACAGTCTAGCTTTTACTAAATCTTCAAAATATCTCAGTATTCTCAGTAAACTTTGTTTTTCAGCCCCTGCCTCTTGCGTTGGCCAATGGGAGGGTCCGCTTCTACAACGTGACCTGTTTGGATGAAAACAAAGTTCTTCCAGACATAGGAAACTGTAGTATTCTGGACATTTCTCATTCCTCTTGTGTGTTAAAACTGTCTTTGGGACGCTGCTCTTGCTCCATCTCTGCCTCCACCTCGGCCGGGGCCTCACCAAAATCGCAGATATGGTTTAAAACAGCAAATGTCACTGGTAAGTACTTCTTAGACTTAGATTAAGCAAAAATAACAAGAGACTGCTGTCAAATAAGGCACAATTATATAAATGTATACGTGCAAGTAAAACTAAATATAGAAATACAGCAATACAAAGCTCTATAAAGAGGTTGTAAGGAGAAACATTGCAAAATAGCTGGGAAAAAAACTGTTTCCTATCAACCATGCTGTACACTGGGCCAAAACTCCTCTAATGAAGACCTACACAGAAATGATTATTTATTATTATTTTTGCATATTTATTATTATCATTCTCATTATTTATTTATTTGTCAAATAAAACTATAAGAAAACGCATTTATTTTGTTGAAACGATGTTTGAAGCGTCAGAAAAAAATTAATTTTGTGCTTGTAAATTGTGCCAAGCTTTTAGATTCCTGTAATTTTCAACATCTTTTTCTTCACAAACGGCTTCTTCATTGGTGTAAAACTATAGTTTATATTTACAACAAATTAAGTGAAAATGAGAGCGTCTGGCACCTGCTTGTCTCCATGGCGATGTTATGGTTTAGCCTGGAATGCTTCACAGTATGGCATTAGACTTCTAGCTTGCATTTGTTTCAGTTTCAGGTGTTTTATGCTCTAAAAAACTCAAAATAAACATGTGTTCTTACTGAGTGGGCTCGCCTTTCCACAGCTCTAACCTGTAACTTGGCCACGTGTCTTCACCTGCTGTACACCATGGAGATATAGATAATAGGTTAAATACCGTACTGTGGAACATTCCGGCCAAAGCAACATTTCCATGGAGACTAGCAATTCAACTTAAAGGTCAAATCTAGTGGACTGTTCACCAGAAAAAGTTACAGAGTGAAACTTGATGTCACTGAGATGAGCTCATAGTGAGGATGTTGTAGCTCTATTTTCTCAGTTTGCTCAAAGGTTTTGGTCCCGTAATGTGTGGATTTTACCGCTATTGAAATGCATTAGTCTTAAATTAAGCTAATATAAGTATCTACTTCTGCTTACTCCTTTTGAGCTCTGTGCAAATCTTATATATGATAAATGTGATTGTTTGTGATTGTCTGCTTTCTTTCTTGTACCTGCTCAAATAATCTTCATTCATTCATTCTGTAATTGATTATCATAATGTCACAGTCATTGTTGGTAAAGCCTCACAGCAGTTTTCAGGGGTGAACTGGCAATCAGTGCATAAATTGCATAGGTCTAAAAGGCGACAAAGAAGAGTGGGTTACTCAGTTTCAACACATGTCAAAGATGTCTAACAGAAAACAAGGAGAAAGGTGGATGGGAAAAGGCAAAAGACAAAAGAATCACTTTGAAATGAAGTGATTTGGGTGTTTTTGTTAATAAACAATCAGAAGTAGTTAATCTTTGTGTGTTTTCTTCAATAATTGGTCGGCCTATTTGTGGAGGGAAAGTCCAGGGCTGGTTTTTGGTCTCAGTCCATCCCCGGCTGTTTTACATGTTTCACAGGACTTCATTCTTATTGATAAACTATTTCATTCACTAAATCCCCTTTCACTATGTCTCCCTCACTTCCTGTCTCTGTCACACCAACTTAGACTCTGCAGCTGATGTCCTCAACATTCGCTGGGGCTGTGATGCTAACTGTAGGCATGTTTTGTCTCTGCTTTGTTAGACATTAATCTGAAAATTTTTTAACACAATCAGACCAGAAAGAACTGATTTAGTGGGAACTAAATAGGTCCCTCTCAAAAAAAAAAACCACATTACAACAAGCTAGCTAACAGTTTTTCAATTACTTCTCCATGGAGTCAAGTAAAGTTATACCAGTTAAGTTACATACTGCACTTAAATTAGATTCATTCATGCATTCATAAACTTAATCTTCTCGTCCTCCTCTCCTCAGAGCCCCCTCCTCCGAGCCGACTGGACGTCACTGTGGTTGATGACAGAAGTCTGAGTTTAAACTGGGCTCCACCTGCAGTTGCTGTGTCTCCGAGTGGGTTTGTGGTGCAGTGGTTTGTCGTGACAGAGAAAAACAGCGCCCCCTACCACTGGGAGAGAGTGAACAGCTCTACTACAGCTGTAAATATCACAGGTATATAGTGTAAATGCTGTCAGATACTGTGGCTTTTGTAATTACTGAGAAAAGCCCCATACACTATCGTATAATGTAGGGCTGAGAGACGTAGCAAAAACATTCATCACTGTCTTTATCCTCATATTGATTATATGTATGTATTTAAGATTATAATGTATTTTTTTCTTATTAAAAACACAATAAATGACTTTAAATTTGAATTTAATCAGCAAAAATACTATTTTAATACTTTTGAACAGTCAAACGTCTTCCCTCAAGCCTGAACTCTGCTTCAGCCGCATACTTTTACTGACAGAGCACTGGACCCGTCAAAAAGACCAAGACCCAAGCAGATCATTGACATTAAAATCTATAATTTTATCATACTTAACTTCCAGATGGAGGCAGGAAATACCCAAAATATAAGAAATATGGGGAAAAATAAGGGAAAATACATCCACAAATTTTTTGTTTGTGACTATTATCCTGGTATATTTATCACTTCACAGCACACGTTTTGTTTAATCCACCCTTTTATCATGCCCCTAACTTTTCTACTTCATCTCCCATGCTTAAATGTATTTTATAATATAAAAATGTATGTTTATTGTTATGTATGCTGTTATAACAGAGGGAGTGGAGCCATTCAGACGTTACGCAGTTTCTGTGAGAGCTCTTTACAGCAACGAGGGACCTGGACAGAGCAAGACTCAGTACATCTACACACGGCAAGGAGGTCATTGAAAAGAAATATACATTTTTTCGTAATTTTTGCTTTATTATCAGTCAATTGCCAACTGCTGATTGCAAGATGTTTTCACCTATTTCAAATGTGCAATAATAATAATAATAATAATAATAATTATTATTATTATTATTATTATTATTATTATTATTATTATTATAGCCTTCATTATAAAATCCTTTGGGCATTGTCTCTCCTCATATACTACACGGTAGGGGCAGATACAACTCTACTTTGTTATTTAATATTCAGTTTTATGTTCTGCTTATTTCCACAGCTTGTAACCATTTCCAAACACTGTCTCTCAACAAATTGTGCAATAACTGAAGTCGATTTGGCCTCAAGAGGATTATTTGTCGTATTTTGTTCTGTGCACTTTAATTGGGGGCGTAATATGTCAAAACAATGTGATGTTTTTTTTCCTGTTTGTTTACAGTCCCCTCTGCTGGCCCTAAAGTGCAGGTGCAGACTTCAGGGTTAAATGTGAAGCTCAGTTGGACTATGCCTGTGGAGCAGCTACATGGTTTTATTCGAAACTACACACTTCACTACAGGACATCTGATGTACCAGCCAAAAGTAAGTTAAGGGGAATGTATGATGTAAAAAAAAAAAATGCTTCTTATAATGTTTCCTCATCATTATCTCAAAGTTGCATTTATAATGATTTGTGAAGTCTGAAAATTCCTGTTTTCACTTCTGTTTACTTACTTGGACCCCAGGATATACTGTAGGGTTAATAAAATGTTTTGCAGCTATTTTCAAACCATTTCAGATCAATATATAGCCCAAAAAGTATAATATATGTTCTTTAAACTTACTTAATATTTAATACAGGTTTAGTTCCTGTTGGGAAATCTGCTTCTAACCCTGTAAATTGGATTTGCCTATTGCCTTTTGTTTGAGGTTTTTTGATTGCTGAATTTTCATGATGGAAACTACTATACATCCATCCATCTTCTTCCGCTTTTTCCGCCTGGGTCATGGGGGCAGCTGTTCGCCAATCCGTGCTACACTGTACTTTGAAACATAGAAATCTCTTATGTTCCTGATTAATAATGGATTTAAAAGACTCTCTACTTGTTTTGAGTCTATCTCCATATATCTGGACTCAATAGCTCAGCATTCTTATACAAAATTGTCATAGAAGAGTATGAAATGTATAAATTAATTCACAATTTTAAATTATTTTCACCTTTTTTTTTTTTCAGGGGTGATTTTGCCTGGTGATGTGGAGCAGTACTCGCTTTCATTGTCTCCGGGTCACTATGAGTTCTGCATACAGGCCAGTACAGAGGCCGGGGAGGGGCTGATCGGACCAACCACCAGTGTCCATATAAGTGAGCATAAAACATTACATTAGACACTAAATTTTATTCTCTTTAATATCCTGTCTTACACAAAATGGATTCTTATGAGATTCGAGCCATGTTATGATGTCGTTACCTCATCAAAAACATACCTGGAGTTGTGTTTCGTTTCATTCACACATGTTTGAGTAAAACTTTAACTGAAATTATCAAAGTGATTCTAGCGAAGGTGTATGGAGTTTAATAACACAGTGGAGCGCTTCCTGTATTACCACCTGACGTCACAGGGTGGAACAGTCTGTTTTCAGTTTGAGAGAAGAACTCAGCTTAAATATGCAGGGTTTATGCATTAAACATGTGTGAATGAAACAAAACAACACGACTCCAGGTATGTTTTTGTTGAGGAAACATTAAAACAGGTCAGAAAATAGCGTAACATGGGCCCTTTATCAACTGATTTCGTTGATTTCTTTCAGACTTAGAAGAAATCTCCATTATGCTTCATGTCATTCTTCCCATTGGTCTGATTTCACTGGTGCTGATGTTTATGTTCTACTTGGCAGAAAAGACAATGTAAGCCAGGTTCTTAACTTTTGCATCTTATTGTTTTACATTCTTCTTGATTTGTTGAAATGTTATTGCTATAAATTCTTGTACATTTTATTTCCCCAACAGAGCAAAACAAAAGCTTTGTAAAGACATCCCAGACCCGTCCCACAGCAGCCTGGCCAGATGGAGACCTAAAACAATGACGGTGAGTACTAGAGACATTGGTAACGCTTTAAAACTGCATCTAATTAGCCTTAATATAGCACAAAGAAAGACTTAAATCATAATGAACAAATAGTTTATTATGAATGATTCAGGCTTAAATACTACTTAAATGCTACCCTAACTCCTAACTCTTAAATTAAGTAGTTACTAAGCCTAAGTGAGTAATCATAGGCCTAGATCCTTCTTAAAGCTTCACTGCGTAAACTTTCTAGTGGAGAGTCCATCTCCATCTCCTCCATATTGCTTTGTCTTGAATGTTCCACAGTATAGATTAAAATTATCTATTTTTTCTTTTAATTTTATTTTATTAATGTGGGATAGATGTTCCGTGTGATGCTCTCTGTTACAGAAGGCTGGAAGTTTTGCATTAAAAAAAGCAATATACTGTATATAATTTATAAACTACAAGCACCATGAATATATGAATGGTAGACTTGAATATATGAATGGTAGACTTTTATGTATATGTATTTTTTAATATTCCTTTTTTTCTTACATTTTTTGTTTTCTGAAAATTATAATAATGAATGGCATTAAAAAAAAATAATAAAACTATCTATCACAAGGGAGACAAGCAGGTTACAGCACTACACTACATTACAATGTAGATCTGTGGAGAGTCGCTCCTGTTCACAGAAGGAATTACTGTGTTTTTGAGCAATAGAAACACCCATATTTAATAAATGCTGATGGATTAATGTCATACCATGGAGCATTTTTGTATGAAAAGCGCTCTATAAATAAGGTTTGATTGATTGATTGATTCCAGGTTCAATAATAACACCTCTATGCACTGCGCACCTATTTTTAATGGTTTATTTTCTACAAGTTGCTAAAAAATATGCACATGAATTGAATACATTATCTAGATGGTGTATATATATATATATATATATATATATATATATATATATATATATATATATATATATATATATATATATATATATATATATATATATATATATAATTTTTTTTATTTCTTACGTGCACATTATTATATCCATTCTTCTTTTTCAGGGCACGGTTTCTGCCAGTCCAGACACTAAATACTCTAAAGTGGTTTTGCTCATCAAAGGAGAAATGGAAAACGATGAATTGGAGCAGGACCGATCCGTGTGTTACCGGGAAACCTGCTCGTATCCAGCCACAGCATCAAGCTACGATCACCTCAAATGTGAAACAAAATACTGCCAGAACGAACGGACTGCAAACATGGCAGCGACCAACTTTACTTCCTGTCCCACTATTTACTCCATTGTACCCTTCTCCCAAGCTAAATCCTCATCAGAATTACATCACGGCAGCTCTAGCAATGTAAAGCACCTCAAACCACCACTCGGGGGAGACAGTGAGTTGTGTAAAACGAGCACTAAAAGCATTCATGTCCCTCATTACTTAAAGCAGGAAAGTAAAACGGCTTGCCCATATAATTTAGCCATGGCAAGTTTTACATCAACTCCAGTTCTCAACGTAGACTCTTCCGCTCAAAGCAATATTTCTTCCTCTTGTTTATCATTTTCTGATTTACTTTTGAATAGAGCTGCAACTATCGAATATTTTTGGAATCGAGTATTCTGTCGATTATATCATCGATTAATCGAGTAATCGGATAAATCACACTTTTTTGTTTTTATACAACTATATCAATAGTGTGTAACGCAACATGAAAGGCCTCTTAAAATGAGCAAGCAATTGCTGTTATTCCTCACAAAAAAGGTTTTTATTTAAAGTCAACATTTTTTTTAAACAAGTGTAAAACCTTTGGCTTATTGGCTTATAAAACAGGAGTTTTCTAAGTGACAACGTTAATCCTTTAACTAGCCTAATTAATAAGCTAAATATAGAACTAGCGAACACATAAGTGTTCGTAAACGTCGGTAAAATATTTCCTTTCTCTGATATTGGAATTGATGCCAGCGGTTCTAGATTAAATCAGATTTTTGTTAATAGTAGAACAACGAACTAGACGTTTCTGATATGGGAACACCGAGTGTGTGCGTGTGTCTGTGTATACGTGAGGAAGGGAGCGATTTGAGTGAGATCATTTGCTCTCTTGCTGCTCATTATGCCTCGTTACTATCGACTCATAACACAGGTTACAAATAATTACAAATACTGTACATTCTAATAGGCGTTACTTTTCATTTCAGTTAGCAATCGTAAAGTATATTACCTCGTAGATTCTCCGACTCCGCTTAGAGAAGTACAGTTCACGCTTTAAGTTTCGCTTTAAGTGCTGCAGCATTGAAGACGTACTGTTGTGGTACATCAGGTTGGCTTTGCCAGTGCACACTGGCACCGGCTACATCATTATCTGCCATTTCCACACCGTGGAATAAATCGCGCCGCTTCAAATCTTTGAAATGTACGTCATTGATAACTGTCCGTGTGAAACAGTGATCCCAGACTGGCGCAGCAGTCTACAAAGGAGGAGTGATACGATAGCAGAGACATTTTAAATAAATTGACTTTGGTGACATGAATTAAACGAAGCCTCGAGGCAAAGAATTTGCCCCGAATATTTTTTGTAATCGAATTATCCGAGTTACTCGAGTAATCGTTTCAGCCCTACTTTTGAAAGATTTAATGAATCTGTCACAAAGTTCGATTAAAGGTGAGCTGTACATGCCAGTGTAACTACTTTAACATGATCTTTAAAGGTGCAGCTTTTCCGTCAAATGCTTTTCTCCTTGGAGATGTTATGGAATGAAAGAGAAATGTTTCACAGTGTGGCTTTAAACCTTTTTATCATCATGGAGCCCAAACCAGGCCAAGTTACAGGTCAGATCTGTGGAGAGGCGACCCCGCTCACAGTCAGAATGCCTGTTTTTCTACGTATTTTTGAGCTACAAAACCCTCTGTAATAAAAAAAAAAAGTAAAGTAGAACTGTTTAATGTCGTGCTGTGGATCATTTCAGGCAGAGCAATGACATATCCATGGAAACAAGCAGGTGACGGTCACCCAGCGAAAAAGTTACATAGGGCACCTTTAAACTCACACAACTGAGAAGGACTCTGACCATGTTACTTAATATTAATAAAAAAAGGCAAAAAGTCTGTTCATTTATTTAATTTTCAACTTTCTTTATGTTATTAATCATGAAGCTTGCAAAACACTGTGTAACTTTTATGTTAAATGGTTCCCCACCTGCTTGTTTCCATGGAGATGTTATTGCTTTACTCAGAATGTTCCACAGTTTGGCTTCAGCCTGAACTACATCCATGGAGACAAGCAGGTGGCAAGTTACAGATCAGGCCTGTGGAGAGGCGAGCCCACTCACACTAAGAATCAATGTTTTCAACGTATTTCCTAGCAATAAAAAACACCTGATTAAATAAAAGCCTGACACAACCAGCTATTTGAATCAGTAATATGCACTTTCAGGTTCTTATTACAACGGGCGTATAAAAAGTAGCAAAGATGTCGTTTGAGGCAGCTTAAAAGAAAAGTGGCACATGCCTGTTTTATTTGCACTTAATCCTTTTAAATTAAAGCAACATGTTTATTATACGCCCGTTGTAATAAGACGGGACGTATTATGGTATGGCGCTGTCTGTCCGTCTGTCCGTCCGCCTGTCCGTCTGTCCGTCCGCCTGTCCGTCTGTCCGTCCGTCCGTCCGTCTGTCCGTCCGTCCGTCCGTCTGTCCGTCTGTCCGTCTGTCCGTCCGTCTGTCTGTGGACACTTCAAAGCTTTGAAGTCTTTGAAGCTTTGTCCGCGCTCTAACTCGACAACCGTCTCACCTAGGAATGTCAAACTTCCAAACTGCACCAACAATTCATCTTTAACTAGGTTTGACAAATTCTCTCCCGTTGCCTAGCGACCGCTGCAGCTGGAACTGTGTGTCACCTTTGAACTTTAAACTTCAAAGCTTTGAAGTCTTTGAAGCTTTGTCTTCATGAAGAGGCAAAACATGTGGGGCATGCGCCGATATATAACTAGGTTTGACAAATTCTAACTTAATTCTATATACAATAATTCAAAGTACGGGCGTATTTTGCCCCGCTGGCGGAGCTCTTATTAGTTTTGTATTTGGTAGGCAGAACCAGAGGAAGGCGCGCCCACGGACACCCAACCGTGCGTAAAAAGAGGCCGGGCTCGCTCGGACGCTGCGTAATCACGTCCCCCTACCGCTCACCTGGCTCAGTGCAGGCGCGATCGCTCAGGTGGAAAGTTGGGACAGAGGCGCGGAGCCGGAAGAACAAGTAGATCAAGACTCACCTACGGAAAGCACTGCTGTCTCTGGTCCGAACGCGTGTCGTGTGCGCCTTTTTAGCCTCTCCAAAGAGTATTTATGCAAGAGACACAGTACCGGTGGAGACATGACGGAACAAAGGAATAAACTGCTTCTTGTGGTGGTGGATATCGTGTGTGTCCTTGTAGGTAAGTGGTTATAACGTCTTTTATTACGCTCGCGACAACATGGCTGAAATTTTACCTTTATACCATTTGGAGCGGGAGAAGACATATGTTTTGAGGTGACTGGACTTGGAGTTGGCACATTGGATTTCTCAACGCGTGCACACATATTTCTACATGCCTCATAAGGTGATTCATGTTTTTGCAATATTTGAAGATTGCACTGTACAATTACGCGCGGTTTATTTCGCCTCAGAGTACTTTTTCAATTTAATGCGACTGCCACTATTGCACAAATGGACATTGGCAAGCATTATGGGTCTCTATCTTGTCCAAACAGTTTACAATCGTGAGTGCACTGAGTGGAAATACATTTGCGCGCTGACATCACGTTTAAATGGTCGTTTTGCGTGCATTACTGTCTGACAGGCCCCGGTCTTCTCTCTTTGACGGGAGGATTTGTGTCGCTCAGATGCGCTCGTGGTTCCTGTGGTTTATCATTTCACTTGTGTAAGGCATCATTTGAAGTAACCGGAAAAAGCTTACTCCACTATCTAAACGAGAAAGCAATTTGGATTCAGTAGTGCTATTTCTGTAAAGATGTATTGCTTCCTGGCAGTTTGATTTAACATTGCGTAAATAGTCAGAATGGGTCATGTTTATTCATCATTTTGGCATATTATGACGGATTAAAAACAGACCTCTTCCCATTTATTTGGCTTTGAGCAGGCACAATATGTTGACCCTTGCATAGGTATATCGTAATTACTCATTTTAGATACGATATTATTGTGTGAAATTGTGATTTTAAACCACTTTTAAAGGTACTATAAAAATAGACTCTTGTTATAATGCCGTTACCTCCACAAAAACATACCCAGAGCTGTGTTTGAGTAATTCTGGATTATTAGGATGTCTGCACCCCGAAGCTCAAAATGGTCTATACCACCTTGTGATGTCATGAAGTGGTGGTTTTCCAGTTAACAGCTGCCATTTACCTTTCGTAAGAAACTTTTTGCGATTGGCAATTCCAGGGCTGAAATTATCCAAATGATCCTAGTGAAGGTGCATGGAGTTTAAAAACACAGTGGAGCACTTCTTGTATTGCCACATGATATCACAAGGTGGAACAGTGTGTTTTCTGTTTGAGAGAAGAACTCAGCCTAAATATGCAGGGTTTGTGTGTTAAACATGTGAATGAAGCAAAACACAACTCCAGGTCTGTTTATGATGAAGAATCAAGATTATAACATATCAGAAAATTCACGGGTCTCACTTTATAATTGTTTTCTCATTTGTATAAACTAATGCTGTTTTTTTGTTGTTTTTTGTTTTTTATCCCAAGTTAATCCTAATGTAGACTTTGTTTGGTTGTTGGTTGTTAGAATTCAGGTTTGGTCCTGATCCAGGCTTAGTCTCAATTTGGGTGGTACCTACTACAATTACAATACCTCTATAAACAGCTTTATTATGTTAATGTGACATAAACAGATTTTTTAAAAAACATACTTTACATTGAGGTTTACTTTTTCTGAGTGTAGATTGAATTGTAATAATAATAATGATTACATAATCCCGATATGCCTACAATAGTCAAGTTTGTTCATTTTAAAGGGCCCATATTACGCTATTTTCTGATCTGTTATAATGTTTCCTCATTTAAAACATACCCAGAGTTATGTTTTGTTTCGTTCACACATGTTTATAACACAAACTCTGCATTTTCTTCTATCAAACTGAAAACACTCTGATCCAATTTGTGATGTGCTCCACTGTGTTTTTAAACTCCATAGAGATTAACTTGAATCATTTGGATCATTTCAGTCATGGAATTGCCATCCTCTACTTAACTAAAGGTAAAAAGCAGCTGTTAACATGAAAAATCACCACGTCATGACATCACAAGGTGGAACAGAGCACTTGAGATGTGGAGATATAGTAAGACTAATAATAAAGAGCTACTTAAACATGTGTGAATGAAACAAAACAACTCCAGGTATGTTTTTGATGAGGTAACAACATTATAACAGCTTAGAGCTCACAAGAATTAATTTTGTGTAATATCGGACCTTTAATATCTGCATGTTTACAGTTTTGAGTTATGAACATCCTATAATATTAAGCTACTGATTTCTTCCCCAACCTCCAAACTCTGCACAAATTTAGCTGCGTTTGCATGTATATATCTTGTCTATATAATTCCCAGGGTTTGTGATTTTCTTTTTTTCTTGTTTTTTTTTTTTTTTTTTTTTTTTTTTTTTTTTTTTTTTGGTGCATGTGAGAGGTGCGGACGCAGGGTCAGTGCTGTGAGTTTGACATTTTAAATCCTGTTTTGGAAATGTGTGGAAATGTAGATACAGGAGGTGGGCTGCTGCTCCTGCTTTGTTTATGAACATTGTGCAGTGGGAACGTGTCAGAGCCTGTCCTGGGCTTCAGAATGGGGCCCGGCGAAACAGCAGCAGCGGTGGTGGTGACAGTCTACAGGTGTGAGCAGCATCTGAGTTTGTGCATCAAAGAAAACCGTATATTGTGAATGGACTTAGGCAGGAATGATAATGAGAGTTTAGCTGCAAAAGATGGAGGCCAGAGGAGGTGGACATGCCCTGCAGGTTTGTATAGTGCAAAATGACAGTGATAAATGGAGGAAAATTATATAGTTCTGTTTTTTTTTTTGTTTTTTTTTTGTTTTTAACATGGTTTTCAATGTATGTCAAGATTTGGCTCACAGTGCATATTTTAAAGGGGCCATGTTATGCTATTGTCTGAACTGTTACAATGCAACAACTCCAGGTACAGTATGTTTTCAAGGAGCTAACAGCGTTATAACATAATTAAAGCTCACAAGAGTCAATTTTGTGCAATATAAGACTTTTAAAGCGCCTGTGAAATCCAAAATTTTCAAACTGGCAGTTAAGGGGTTAAGTACTTGTAACTGAATAATGTAAGTTTTGTTATGCTTTTTGAACAGTATTTGTTTGCCATAATCACAGAATACTAAGGAATACTAATAATTGCAATATGAATTTCCTATGATGAAAGTATGAAAAAAGTATTATTTTATTTTGCAGAAGTATTTTAAGTTCTGCATTTTAATTCTTGCGAAGCCTGAGATCAACATTACAGTCCGCTAATACTGTCTACAGCCCCTTATATGTTCAACTGGGCTCCATGATGTAGTTTGACACAAGTATGGATCTGTATTTGACTTGTGACCATTGCAGATCAGGAACACACCATAAAAGGAGGAATTTTGGAGATACTCTGACCTATTTTGCCTATGTACAATTATGAAGATCTTGTAGAGATGGGAACGGAGACAAGAGTTCACTGTATATGACCGAAACATCATTGCAACTTCTAATGAATTTAAATCAAATATTGAAATTGGGTTTTGTCTTTTTATTTATTAATATTGAGTGGGAAATTCAACAAATATTATACTATTTTCTTATGCACAGAATTGTATTGAACTAGATTCTGATTATAGATGACCAAAGACTGTATTGCACACAAATTAGGTCTAGAATAAACCAGAAACTAAACCTGGACTAAACCAGGACTGAACTGGCCTCAAACCATGGCCAAACCAGGACATGCAATGGTGGGTGAAGTACTCAATTACTTAATTAGTGTTATTTTGTTAAAATGTGATATTGATTAAAAAATGAAACAGATTTTGGTCAACAGTTGCAATACGAATCATGCTCTTAATTTTTCTTATGACGCAGGATGTTACCACAAACGTGAAAAAAAAAAACCTCAAAACATTTGAAAAGCACTTTTTACTTTTCAGTGAAGTTCAAAAATGTATTGGAGTAGAAAGTACAGATACCTGCTTTTAAATCTAGTGAAGTAAAAGTAAAAAGTATCGACTGTAAAATTTACAGTACAGTAAGTACAGTACTTTACTACTTTGTTACCTGCCACCACTGGATAAGTGTGAACACAGCCTTTAGAGCCTCATTCTTACATGTAGTAATTACATAATGGTAGATTTTTCATAGTAATTTCACCATAGGAAATGTGTCAGTCTCAAAATGTTAAGACCTGTGATTAAAACGGGATTGTTCAGGGTGTACCTCCACTCACACCCACAGATCAGCTGGGACCGTCCCCTCCCACCTCCCCCGACGTTTTTAACCAAAATAAAGGAAATTATAGTCATTCAAATCCTTTATCCATTTATTCCTTGAAGTCTATTTTGGATCCCTTCAAAGGCAGTAATCGTGAGTGCAAACTGTAACCCAATACGCCTAGTAATTATCTTCGAATGAGAGTGAGTGAGAGATTGCTGAGTGAACATTTTGTACCATTGAATCATCACTTTTTATTTCTCACAGTGTCGTAAAACTGCTAGAAATATTTGGAATAGTTGAGACACAAAAGTTACTTAATGAACAGCAGATCGTGTATGTTACAATTGGTACTTGTCCTGAAGAAGAAGAAAAACTTTTATTTATTTTTATTTTACTTATTTATTTAGTTTCCGTTTGTATTGTCATATTTGTATAACATTAGGTGATTATAGGCTTGAGTGATTATTAGTTTGATCTTATGTTAAAGCAGACCTATTATGAAAAAATCTACTTTTCAGAGCTTTTAAGCATATGCTCTAGTTGTTCTTCTCATTTACCCTCTAGATGTTTTTGGAGTTATTTGTGCCGGTTTGAGGAGTCTTTAATCGCTTATTTTCAATACACCACTTTGCAGATCTACCTCTGTTTTCAATGACCTAGGCCCATGTCTCTATACTTACTTTGTTCTCCAATTTTATTTTGTTAATACACGTAAGTTTCAGCATCAGCGTTGTCTAGTTATTTTGGTACAAGTGAAAGAAATCTGCTCCTCGCTAGTGAGATGTGCAGCTATCCATAGGAGGGGCCGACAGCTGCACAGCTCTTTGTTGTGATGACGTTTACGGTGACGTCAGCTCCCATTGGACACCACAGTTTTCTAGCACAGAAGTCAGTCCACTTGTTTCTTTTATTAAGTCATTTTAGACGAATATTGTGTTTTAAAATGTCCACATTACAACATAATGATCCAGGGGTGTCATAGATTATAACCGTGTAGACACAAGCACAATAGCTCTTCTTTAAACTTTTCTGGCACCTGCTTGTCTCCTGAATTTTTATACAATATGGCATTCAACTTATCTAGCTCCCTGGAGATAAGCAAGTGACTCCACCACGTTAAATGCCATGCTGTGGGACATTTCTGGTAAGCAATAACACCAAAAAATTACGGACATGCCAGTGGCTGAGGTAGTAATTTAAGGTTGAAGGTTCAATCCCATTTTATTGTTTTATAGCATTCTCGGGCAAGATATTTAACCCACCCTTGTTAAAATGAATGATTTGTGATTATGGGTGGAGAAGCCGTTGGATATCAGATTGGCAGCCATGTTTAATTTAAACTCAGGGAAGCAGTTTGAACTTTATCACCACTAAAATGTTTATTTAAGTTCATTTGTTTGTTTGCTCATGCTTATCGGTACGGTATTACCTTGTGCTTTTTACTTCTGAACTTTTTTGTTTGTTTGTCTTGGTCCCATGAGCTGCAAAAAACTGCAAAGTTTTTGACATTTCGGATTTTGACCTCATTTATAAAAGTACACAGTGTGATCCAGTTCCATAGTTAAACAATAGGACTTTCCTTTGTTATAAGTGAAAACAACAATAATCTACAACAAAACGTCATGGATAAGCAGCTTTTTCTACACATTCTGGAGAAACACTGGCAATTATCTTTGTGGGCGATTATCACAACTATACAAAATATCCCACCAATTATTAAGGTCTACTTTTTAATCTTGGTAAACGATTTTATTTTATATATTGTCCCATCCCTAATAATGTATTGAACGATAAGTCGATATAGTCATTATCGTGACAGTCCCAACTACAGCTTCTTAAGACAGGGGTGTCCAAACTTTTTTCATCGAGAGCCACATATTAAAACAGACCAGTGTGAGGATCGATCGAGGTCTGGTGATCAAAACAGTGAGTCATTCAAATCTGTGCATTTATAACAGGTTTAAATGACTCTCTAGACCTTTGTTCATACTTAGACTGTCAAAAGAACACACTAAATTTGCTTGATCAAGGTAGATTTCAAAAACATGCAGTAAAAAGTACTACTTGTGGTAGTTTGGGCCAATTCACCTGGAAGCCTGAGGGCCAAAACAGTTGGTCGGAGGGCCACATTTGGGCCCCGGGCCATAGTTTGGACATGGCTATTTTAAGAGGTATACCCACAAAATCTCACAAGATTTTTTTCATGTGTGCACAATCTTGGGCCAATTTGGTCTTGTGAGTTCATGTCCCATCCTAGTGTATATTTTGAACATAAACTGCCCTATATTTCAAGCCACAAATGTACAAACAATCATGATCATTGAGGTCATTCAATTCAGATAAACGAGGGACTGACCGGTAGTTAGTAGTGAGATTTATACTGTGAATATACGTCAGTGTTGTGATGTCATCTGAAACACAGCAATTACAGCTCCCATTTACTCCAAGTGCCTCCAGCCTTTATAAGCACTTCTCATGGGCCATGCTTTGGTGTTTACTATTGTTTGTGACTGAGTGGAAATCTTTGCTTTTTCCATCTGCTCTTGAACATGACAGACCACAGCTGTCTCCGCGTTGTTCTTATCCTTCAGCCACCTCTTCTTCTCTAGTAAAACTTTAGGGGGATCAAACTCCATGAACTGTGATCGAGGTTATTCAAGTGCATAGTAGAAATGGACCAATATGCAGCTTTTTCAATACAGATTTTTTTGGAATCCAAAGCAACTGATCGCTGATAAGCTCTGCCAATATTTTTGGGTCCATATATTGGGCTGATTTTGATTATTTTCTCCGAATTCTGTAATTTAAATTGACTACAAACTCGCCCTCAACCCTTTGTAAAGTCATGAAATTTTTAGGTAAGATCTATGGCTGCACAAATATGCCAAGATTGTCAAGGCAGTAACGCTAAAACATGATACTCCCATAAACCTTTTCAAAGTGAACCAATTTGTGAAAAATCTTTCCAGCAATGAATAAATAGGATAATTAAAGGTCCTATATTACACAAAATTGACTCTTGTGAGCTTTTAGCCATGTTATAATGTGGCTACCTCATCAAAAACATGCCTAGAGTTGTGTCATGTTTCATTCACACTTTTGAATAATCCTTTATCAATAGTCTGTCTATATCCCCAAAGCTCAAAATGCTCTGTTTCACCTTGTGATGTCATGAAGTGGTAGTTAATAATACCTTTTAATTCCACTATTCCACTATCCACTATTATTAGATATTATTGTTACAGGTCTTCTAGTGCCGTGACTCAAGAAGTGTCTGGTAAAGATGTCCCAATATCAAATGTTAGTGTTTTTAATTGTGAAATTGAGAAACATCATGATTTAAGGATTATTCACAATTATTGACACAACAACTTCATATTTATTTCAAACACATTGTGTAATAGATCACCATTCCTCTAGTGTGGGAGTAACATTGTGAAATCAAACTTTCTGAATGATAAATTAAAGGACTTGTATTATGCTGTTATAATATTGTTTTTTCATCGTAAACATACCTGGAGTCGTGTTATTTCATTCACACATATTTAACTCACAAACCCTGCCTAGTCCCTTAAACAGAAAACACTCTGTTCCGTCTTGTAATGTCATGTGGCATGTGGATGATTTCATCTCTTGCCAGTCTCTACTAAACTAAAAGGTAAACCGCAGCTGTTAACTTGTAAACTACCACTTCATGACATCACAAGGTGGAAATGAGCATTTTGAGTTTTGAAGATGTAGACAGACTAATAATAAAGGGTTACTGAAGCTTGTGTGAATGAAACAAAACACAACTGGTATATTTTTGAGGAGGTAACAACATTATAACAAAGCTCACAAGAGTCAATTTTGCGCAATATAGGACTTTTAATGTAGATTTTTTTTTTTACTTCAAATCATAAACTGAATCACACATTGTTCCCAAGTTATTCATCCCTGGTGTTTAATGTTGAAAGCATCAACCTGGCTCTTTTTGGCGCTGTACCCTTACTTATGACATTATTATCTGGTATTTTGGAGTGTAATGAATTGGGTCAGGCCAAAAAGTCAATCACAGTGATAAGGTTTGGATATCCGAAGCATTAGCTAATATGTTTATTTCAAATGGATGGACAGGGGAGGAAAGAGATGTGGTCAGAGCCTCATTTCTTGCTTTTTTTACTGACCTACATGTATTCCCATGATTGACTGTGCAGGAGAATTATGACTTTTACATCTGCTGCAAGGAAAACAGACAGAGGGTTGGGATTAGATCACAATAATTAATGTATAATAATAATAATAATAATAATAATAATAATAATAATAATAATAATAATAATAATAATAATAATAATAATAATAATAATAATAATAATAATAATAATAATAATAATAATAATAATGCATCAGATTTATAAAGCGCTTTTCAGGACACTCAAAGACGCTTTACAGAGCATTATTCATTCACTCCAGACCCGGTGGTGGTAAACTACTATTGTAGCCACAGCTGCCCTGGGGCAGACTGACGGAAGCTATATTGACTTGTCGTTCAGTGTATGAAAGCTGGAACAATACTTTTTGGGGTCAGTATTTTTGTCTTGTGTATATTCTCTTTGCACTACTGGGAAATTTATAGTTATTTATGGCTAGATGATAAGATTTGAGCTGTAAAAGGTTGAATTAATAACTCCTATGACTCATTACAGATCAGAAAATAGCGTAATATGGGCCATTCATGTTAGTTAAATTACCCACCCCATATTACACAATTTTTTGTTTCTTTAAATGTATTTGACAGGGACAAACACAACAAACTTAAAGTAATATATAGTAATTTTATGTGGGTATCACAGATAATTTGCCATCCTAGTCCTAATAATGGTTTTTGACAGTCCAGATTCCACTAAAAGCTATGTTACCTTTGTTAGCAATAAATACAGCAAATGAGTCAAGAAATTAAAAGAAGTTCAGTATGTATTGTTATATTGTCAAACTTACTAAAATATTTTAATTTTGAGTCTGTATAGGAGCATTAGTCTCATAGACATTGCTTGATATCACATGGGAAATAGGAAATGAAATTCAAGTGGACTACTACCACTTCTCTATTTGTATCAATAATGTCAGATAGCTGGTTTCAAACGGAGAGTTTTTGGATGGGTTCACATAGAGTAGACTGGACACAGCTGTTGTTAAAGATCATTTATGTCCTATTTTCACAGATCTCTGGCACTTTTAAGAGGATGTCTTTGCTGGTTCACAGACACACGGACTCCCTGTCTCTAGCTTTGCCAAATATGTGTCAGTGTCAAGGAGGAGGTGTTGACATTTGCTCCGTAGCGTTCACATGTGAAACCTCAGAGATACAGCCACGTTATGTTTATGCGAAAGTGTAAAACAGAACTGTAAGAGGTTATACTCTGTGGCTCTGCGTCATTAGGCTTGTAGTCATTGTGAATTAGACCTAATAAGATGAGGTCAATGCACAATAAAGAAGAGATACTATAGTAAATCACACACATGAATTTGCTGAATACTCCGCTAAATTTGTTTTATACAATAGGGGTTAAGGGAGAAAGTAAATAAATAAATACATGAATAATAAAAATGAACAGATCACAATTATTATAATAATATTAATAATGTAAAATAATGTATAATAATAACAAAACTTACATTTATCATCGGTAGATATATGTTTTTATTAAGAGTTAACACGAGGGTGGGGGGAAATGAGGTCTATCTGCTCTTATACTCTTTGGTATCAAATAGTACTTTTGATTCTTTTGACAACCCTAGTAGTAGTAGTAGTAGTAGTAGTAGTAGTAGTAGTAGTAGTAGTAGTAGTAGTAGTTTCTGTGGTTGCTGCTGTTGAAGTTTAGTAGATTTTGTAGAAAGAGTAGTGACAGTGGTAGTGATATCTGTAGCTGTATCAGTGCTAGTATAATATGGCCTCAGTGCACAATAACATAAATAGTTGCAGTATTTTGGGTTTTTTAGCTTCATTTTTTATATTTCATTATAAATGCTATGACAACGGTCCTCATTTTTCATCATTCTGAAACTCATTGTCGTAGTTGTTGCTGCAGTTGAAGTTGTAGTAGTAGTTGCTGTAGTAATAGTAACAGTGGTATAATATCTATAGCAGTTTGATATACGCATCAAGCTGTGCCGCAGGATGGTCGCACTGATGGGAGCTTCAGGTGGACTCGCTCTTTTTGTTTTATTTACAATTTAACAGTACTATTTATTGCATTATCTTGAATATCTTAGCGAGTCAACGGTTCTTCTCATCCTAAGCATTTCATTGCACTGTTGACCTTGTGCTGAACCTGCATATGACAAATAAACAATCTTGAATCTCGAATCTTGATGTAATAACAGCATTACTGCACAAAACATCAATAGAAGTAGCAGTCGTAATAATAATATGTTTTTGAATGTATTTGTTAATGTCTTTTTAACCTAAAGGTGCACTATGTAACTTTTCTGGTAGGGGGTCAGTTGTCTCAATGGAATTCATATTGCTTACCTACATGACTTTGGTGTAATGCAGTTGCACAAGGGCCCGATGCAAGTCTAGCATTCAAACCCACACCAAACCCATCCCTGTGCGACAAACATAAATCCACTTCCTGAAGCACATAAATAGCAAACAGTCAGTGAGATATAGTATAATTTGCAGTTGTGTACGTGTCATTTGTGTTGACAGTCGTTTATACTGAGGCAATCCTAGCCCGCGATGGACCCTCAGAGTGCCGTGGGCCCCGGTGTGTTGCACCTGCTGCACCGCCGAGTGCTACACCACTGCTACATGTTCCATAATATGGCATTAAACATATCTATTTCCACGACGACAAGCATCTAGATCACATTCAGAGTAAGAATGCAGTTTCCTTATATGAAACATGTGTACTTGAATACATGCTAGATAAGTGATGACAGATAAGTTGAATGACAGACTCTGGAACATTCCTGACATTGCAGTGACATCTCCATGGTGACAAGCTCACAAGGCAGTAAGTTACTTGTGATGTCATGTAATAAAGGAAGAGCTCCACGGCGTTTCCATACAGTCCTTATAGCCCTTCTCTAGAATCATTTGGATCATTTCAGACCTGAACAGAAGGTAAAAAGTTAAAAAGTAGCTGCTGAGCTGAAAACTACCACTTCATGACATCACAAGTTGGAACAGAGCAGTTTGAGCTTCTTGGATGCCGACAGCTTGATAATCCTGGGTTACTCAAACATTTGTGAATTAAACAAAACACGACAACATTAGGTGACAACATTAGAACATGACTTAAACCTCCCAAGAGTTTGTGTCAAATGGGCCCTTTAATAGTACTAATAAGAGAACAATATACTGACAGGAAGTGAGATCCAAACTTTCCAGCAGTAGTAGTTTGAAGAGGCAGTATACTAGGACATTGTCTTGTGGTTTTTGAAGGCCTTTCAGTACAATGGTGGTTTCATGATGTACGCAAGGAGAAAGATTTATTTCTGTTTTCAATCTAAGGTCAAATCTCATTGTACTATGGGGTAATGGTTGGCCTCGCAGAGTCATCCCATCCTCCAGTTTAGAAATCCAGTTATTTTTGGCTGAAACTAAATACAGATTACACAACACAACCAAGGGTGCACAATCATATAAATGATGAATGCTAACAAGAGGAGGCGATTTCACAAAACCGAGACAGGAATTAAAATTTATTATGTGTGTGGTTGAATGAATAAAAGTGAATGAAAAATGTTTATGCTTCAATACAATAATAGGCCTAGATATTGGCTAGTATCTCAGCAGTTACCATGGTGACACAATGCACACATAGGAAACACAATCAAAAATGTTTTAAGATTTTCCGAAAATTCAGGAAAAAATATAAAATGGATTAAACAACACATTTTCGGGAGACTGTGATCGATACGAACGCGCATGGTCCTGTTTATGTGTTTGATTTTCAATAAAAAAGAGAGCGTGACTAACTGAAAAACTGCGGCTAAGACTGTAATTTAAGGCGCAATGTGTAATTTCCATCAAATGCTTTTCTTTGTTTTAAAGCATGTTATTGCTTTGTCTGGAATATTTCACAGTGTAGGATTAAACCTTTCTATCTTCATGGAGACCAAACCAGGCCAGTTGCAGGGCAGGTCTATGGAGGGGCAATCCCGCTCACATTCAGAATGGCTGTTTTTTTTTTAGGTATTTTTGAACTATAAAACCACCTGTAATTGAATAAATGTAAGGTAGAGCTGTTTAATGTCATACTGTGGAACATTCTAAGCAGAGCAATGATCTATCCAAAGAACCGAAAAGTTAAATAGGGAACCTTTAATGTGTGAGAAACTTCTCAGCTGTTGTAGTTCCAACTAAATCAGATCTTTCTGGTCAGATTGAGTTAAAATAAAAATCAGATTAAAGTCTAATTTGAGTAACAGAGCTTCTAACAGAGCAGTGTTTTCAGCTTCTCATCCCCAGGGAATGTTGATGACATCAGCGGTGAAGTATGAACAGTGCCCTTATGACTTATAAACAAATAGAGAATAAGAATGCATTGAGTTCAATTTAAGGCCGCTACACACTACAGGATTTTTCAGTCAAACGATTTTTAAACGTGCAACAAAAAGCGCACACCACTGACACGAGGAGAAACTTGTGAGACTTAAAATCTCTGATTGCAAAGACTGCGGGATCTGTCTGCAGACCACAGGATATAAAGTTGTGGCGATCGTGTCATCTGTTTCCTGTCTACAGTAAAACGAGTCGCTTTGAGACTCTTTAGTGTTCAAAAGGTCAGAGATACAAGTCAAAACTGTGTTATTATTACTTGTGAAATGTGGTGCAATACTTCAGATACAGGATTTTTGAAGCACAAAAGACTGGCGATAAAGTCCACAGGAAGTAAAGTCTCAATTGATGATCTGCAGCTTCACCGCGCACTGTGTTGATGTAAACAGACAAATGTGAGGAAACACTGTCTTTTTACTTTCAAAGAACACCTCAAACTGGATTAAAAGTGCCGTTTTGTGGACTGGATGTCATTATTTGCAGAGGACAATTTCTATGGATAATGTGGATGAGATGCTGCAGTTTAAATATACCACTTTATGGGAGGTGAGTAATAAAGTCTTTATTTTCGCTATATCCCGAGTTTGTGTGTTGCGTCTCTGTGTCTGTCACTCATCTGCCCCTGAAGCTCTGTTTTAGTGGCTGTTACCATCACGTTGTTGATGTTTGGTGGTTATGATCCGACACTGACACCACACATATGAGGAGAGCAGCGGCTTCAAAATCGCACACAAAGACAAAAAGTCGGGTTATGCCTCCCCGAACTTGTAGAGAAGAAATCACAGCCAAAATCGGACAAATTATCCTGTAGTGTGTGGCGGCCTCTAGAGGTTACAGCATTTGCCCAAAGCTGACATTTAATTTATTTAATCCAAGCTCTGTGCATACGATTGTTGTGTCAAGGGGCAAGACACCTAACCCACTTTGTTTGTATGAATATATTGTTTCTGCCACTTATCTATTTGTCTGTGTAGGTCAATAGTGACTCTGTAGTGAATGCAATGTATAAGTGCTTTGAGTATCTTGAAATGTGCCATAAATCCAGTTATTATTTATTATGTATTATGTATATTATTATGTTTTGTTTTAAAGGTCCTAAATTACTCTAAAATTGACTCTTGTGAGCTTTAAGCCCTGTTATAATGTTGTTAGCACCTCAAAAACATACCTGAAGTTGTGTTTTGGTTCGTTCACACATATTTGAGTAACCTTTTATCATTAGCCTGTTTACATTGCCAAAGCTCAAAATGCTCTGTTCCACCTTGTGATGTCATTTAGTGATAGTTTTCAAGTTAACACACCTTTTGTTCAGTAGAGCTGGGCTGGAATCAGCATTTTTGTGTTAAACGTGTGAATGAAACAAAACTCCAGGTATGTTTGTGATGAGGAAATATTATAACAGCAGAAAAACACATATTATGGGGTCTTTAACCTCAATTTCACCCTCACCCTCATTATTAAATAACATATTTCTATATTTTTTAGATATTTTAAGTTGCCATTTGCCTTGTTTCTCACACCAAATACAATTTTATTGTAGAGGTGTTTTTGATGTGGAGTTGGCGTATGAATACCATTAGCTCACATGACATATTTTGTGTAAAAAAGTAGTTCCCAAATACAGCATGTTGAAATCACACTAAAAATTCCTTTGACCACAAATCACATTTTAGACCATTTGTCAGTAGCCCAAACTGGACAAACATAGTAAAATTCCTCAACTTCTCAAGGGATTTTGGAAATTTTATCATAGAAAATTACAATGAGGTAATTTTTGATATATTACCTTTTAGGAATGTGTTCTGTTTTATTTTCCAAGATTTTCCAAGTAAACTCTGCAAAAACATAATTCAGTAACTAGTTGGATGTTATCTGTTCATAAAATTCCTATAGAGACATATTCAGCCACATTGTCTCCCCCAACGTGAAAAATGTGCTGTCTATTCAAGTCTGAGTGAGTCAAAGTTTCAATCTACTTTAACCTTTTGGTACAATAGCCTTTCCTATTCTTCCACTCCAGCGGATATACCCAGAAATGACCATTTTGGACTTTCCCAGGAAAAGTCCCCACAGGAAGCAATGGACTCCACAACAGTAGTTTAAGTACAAGATGGAGTCCAAACCTCGATGAATGAATGATTATAGCAAGGGAAGTGCGCAACAGCGATAGACACACTCAAATGCAAACGATAACCCTGGGAAAACAGCAGTATGATCTAAGTGAGGTCTCAGCGGCGCATTTTAAAGGTGCACTGCGTAACCTTTCTGTTGGAGGTTGATCCATGTTATAATGCTGTTTCCTCATCACAAACATACCTGGAGTTGTGTTTGTTTCATTCACACATGTTTAATGCACAAAGTCTGAAAGAAATCAACAAAATCAGTCAATAAAGGGCCCATGTTACGCTATTTTCTGACCTGTTTTAATGTTTCCTCAACAAAAACATATCTGGAGTTGCGTTTTGTTTCATTCACACATGTTTAATGCATAAAACCTGCAGATTTAGGCTGAGTTCTCCTATCATACAGAAAACACTCTGTTCCACCTTGCGATGTCATGTGATAATACAGGAAGTAGGGCTGTGCATTGCCTTGAGTCTGACGATACGATACATATCATGATATGCATGTCACGATTCAATACATCACGATTTATCCCAATACTAACACAATGGATGATATATTGCGATTTATCATTACTTACTTACTAATAATATAGTCAACTACACCTTCATGAGAACCACATTGTATATATAATTTATTACCTTTTTTTAAATCAGTGAAAACTAATGAATTTAGTGAAAAAAATATTTTTTTAAAAATCGATCCAGATGCATTTGAATCGATTCGAGAATTGTGCGATGAAGTTTCACGATATATCACTGAATCAGTTTTTTTCTTACACCCCTAACAGGAAGTGCTCCACTGTGTTTTGAAACTCAGGAAGCAATGGACTCCACAACAGTAGTTTAAATACAAGATGGAGTCCAAACCTCGATGAATGAATGATTATAGTGAGGAAGGTGTACAACAATAATGATAGATATGTTCAAATGCAAACGGTAATCCTGGGAAAACAGCAGTATGATCTAAGTGAGGTCTTAGCAGTACAATTTAAAGTTGCATTGTGTAATTTTTATGGTGGAGGCTCTGTCACCTGGTTGCTTTGATGGAAATTGCTAGATTGTATGCCTATTATTTAGGCAAAACAACATCTCCATGGAGAATAGAAATACATTTTGGATCCTAAAAATGTACATAGTGGTTAATCATTGAATCATTAAATCATAGTGGTTTAATCATTAAATACTGCTACTAGAGGAGAGGCAAGGCAAGGCAAGTTTATTTGTATAGCACAGTTCGTACACAAAGTAATTCAAAGTTCTTTACAGAATATAGAGCTACTACTACTACTACTTCTACTACTATTAGTACTACCACTACTACTGTTTGATAGAGATGAGATGGATTAGAAATGCAGCCCTAAATCAGTACATACTGTTAATGACAATATTGTTTACTACTACAATTACTACTATTATTGCTACCAGAACTACCACTACATATGGGTAATGCTATTATTACTACCACCAATACTACTACTTCTACTACAGCTACTGTTAGCACTGTTAATATACTACTGCCATCATGCATCATGCTACTATATTTATTATTAATTCTTCAGCTATATACTACTAGTAAAAAACTACTACTAAAATGCTACTTTATCTGCTGATTTTATTACCACCACCACCACCACCACTACTACTACTACTACTACTACTACTACTACTACTACTACTACTATTACTACTACTACTACTTCTATTAACGGCTACTGTTAGTACTGTTAATATACTACTGCCATCATGCTACTATATTTATTATTAATTCTTCAGCTATATACTATTAGTAAAATATTACTAGTAAATACTACTTTATCTGCTAATTTTATTACTTTATCTTATTATTATTTATTATTTTATTACTACTACCACTACCAGTAATGTGGAGCGATATTGTGAATTTGTCATTGCCCAGTTGGCTGTTCTCTGTCCTCTGTCATTACTACGGAGGTGGGCATAAAATAACAGGAAAACTTCAAATTTTTCCACTAGGGTCAAAGTTCATCAGGAAGCTGTACTGCCTTGTGATCCCAAATTCCACAGAGTTTATTTTCTCAAAGTGAAATCGGGGCTGTTTCCAGCAGAGATTGTGAAAGTGTAAAACACTACTTTTTCTATCTTTTGGACCGTTTGTTGCGACATCTACTTTAGCTTTGTGCATTCCTCCTCCAAAAAGAGAAACTTGAATTACTGTTTGTGTGCTAAAATTATTGACTGAATAAAGATGTGGACTGTGGGCTCCAGCCAAATGAAGCTCACCAAGGCTGGCAGTTATACAAACATTTTAAGACCAAAATGACGAGGCTCACAGCAGCACTAACAGAGAGAGGGGTGAGGTTTTTTCAGTACAAAATGAATTCGAGTCGGCGCTGATGGAGCCAAAAGCACACAGTCACTTCCGATTTAGAACGTAGTGGGTTAGCGATGGCCATTTATATATACCGTTATTGTCAATGTTATAAAATTGTGATTTAAATGTTATGTTATGTACAGTATGTTCACTTCTTGCACGAGAGCACAATAAAAGTATGCAATGTCAGTAGCAGGGTTTGAACCACCAACCTCTGGGTTAGTGGGCAGTTCTGTTATCTGTTCATATTTCTTGTCAAAGATGTACTATGCTTGCCTGGGATCGAGAATAGACACTCAATTTGCGAAGATGTGGGTCTGATCACTGGTAAATCTCCCTGTTTTCAAATGGGAGTGACTGACAGGTGGATTAGCCAATCAGGAACGTGCACTGCAAAAAAAGGATTTTCTAGCACAGTTAAACTGACTTGAATTAAGCAGATTCATCTTAAAAGATCAATGTTTTTTTTTTTTTACTTAATAGGATGACATTTTTTTTACTTGTTTCAAGTAAATATATATCTTATCTAGATATTACAACTTATTCTAAACACTTTTTTATATTAAATCAAGCCACGTTACGCCTCTTTAACTTCCTTCTCAAACCAATAAGGTGAAAAATCTTGCCATAAATACTTGAAACTAGTGTTTTCTGCTTAGAACAAGATTCGTATTTCATCTTGTTTTAAGAAAACTTGGTAAGTGAAAATTTCTTACTGCACTGGCAGATAATTTCACTTAAAATAGGGCATTTTTACCTCAAAATTGGTATTTTTGTCTTATTTTTGATAGGCCTTTTTTGCAGTGTGCATGGTCTGTCCGTATTGGGAACGATAAAGGAAAAAAATGATCACAGGTGACTGGAAAACATCAGCAATGCAGAAATAGTGATTGAAGCACTAAATTGTGTTAATCTGAGGTAAATTGATACATTTGATTTTATTTGTAAATCACAGGTGACCAATGAGCTCCTTTGTTTCACATGCGCTACTGAAAAAAACAAAGTGGACGATCACATTAGGCCAGGCTTGAGGTGCGCCAGAGGGCGTAGGGACCAGACTGATATCAATTTGTATAAAAAATACAAAGTGATCTGGATTTTGCTACTACACATTGCTTTTTCTTGTCTGGAGATGTCACTGCTTTGCCTGGAATGTCCCACACAAAGACATTAATCTTGTACACAGTGTATCACCATGGAGAAATGATGACGCCACGTGGACAAGTTACAGAAATTGGCCTGGTGGCGTCTGTAACTGAGTAAATGCCAAGTAGAAAAGCTTAATGCCATACTGTGGCGTAGGGGTGGGCGATATCTCGATATTTAAAATATATCGAGATATTTTTGAAACTCGATATGAATTCTGACATATCGATATATCGCTATAATGCTTATGTTTACTTCTGGTTTCGCCGCTTGTTTCGCATTCTCTGTGCGCTGCCTCCGCCTCCTGCTTTTGTCCCTGAGCTCCTCCGCGAAGCCCGGACCTGGCCGCGGACTAAACCAGGACTAGAACTAAACCAGGACTAAACGGCCGCAAAGGCCGGGGCTCGCCACGGACTAAACCAGGACTAGGACCAGGGCTCTGCAGTCGCCCATTTCACTCGCATTTGCGAGCAAATATTTCGTCGTCTCGCGAGCGTGGAAAACCAAACAGGCGCATCTGTGCGAGTGTTTCTGCAGCCACAATAAGGAGCTGCGCACAGGCATAACGTGGCGAGTTAAACTTTCTAAATGCACGTTTCCCAGTGCGGCGCAACCACATGACACCTCCGATCGCGCCTGACCCCAGCACACGAGCTCGGCGTGTGTGCAGATATCACGAACAAACTCCGCTTCAAAACACACCCGCCCCCTTAAGCGAGGCCCCGCAGCAGGACCCACACCTGCCCCACCACTCACAGACACCAGCGTGCCGCTGGACAAAGCGAGAGCTTTGGCTTTTGTCTTGGTCTTGTCTCGGACTCGAGCGCATTTGGACTCGGTCTTGTCATGAACTCAAGGTCTGAATACTGAGTGCGGTCATTTTTCATTAATGCCGCTGCTGTTGCCAATAAACTCATCCCGGCGTGCGAGTGCGCGGGAAGCGTCGGAGCGCGGGAGCGTCTTGAGGCTTCTCTCTGCAGCCTGTGCCAAATGCCAAATAAATCCGTTTGTCACACTGTGCGTTTGATTTGGTAAATGTGCAGAGACTAAATACCACTTTAAAACAAGAGAACGTAACTCCAGTTTGGAATTTGAAAATAGAGGTTTAAAAATCCTGCACACTTTATTCACTTTGAAGCAGTTTTGTGTCAGTGGAAGTCCTCTTAAAGAAGAGGTTCTTAAACTGTGGGTGAGGGTCCAAAAAGGGGTGTCAAGAGTGTTTAAGTGCAGAACTAAATGAATATTAATCAGATAAAATTTGTTTTTTTGTTTTTGCAGTAGTTTGGGGGGGCTGTATTTTTTCCTGTAAAGATATCGAGATATATATCGTATATCGAGATATAGCAAAATATATCGAGATATATTTTTTGGTCCATATCGCCCAGCCCTACTGTGGAGTATTCAAAACAATAACCTCTCTACAAGATGAGCAGATGCCAAACCCTCTATACCAGAAACATTACTGGTTGCGCCTTTGATACTCCAGTAGCTTGATTTTTATTTCAGAGAAAAAGAATGCAACGTATTTTTCAATGTAGGAAATTACCGATAACAGACATAATGCAGAAAATTAAGGCTGTTTTTTAAAAGTTCAAATGTGTGAAACTAGACACTACTATCACATTGTCAAACCTCTTCATTATCAGTTTCTATTCTCTTGGTCCTCTGTCTCTCGTGCCTTTTAGAGAGTGGTCACTGCTCTGTCCCTCCAGGCCTAAAACAACAGAGCTCTGCAATAACACTGGAGATATAACAGCTCATCCCGGACAGATAATGAGACACAAAACAGTTCAGGCTCCACTAATGCTGCTTTGACAGAGCACAAATCTACTTCAGACAAACACGGGACACACTGCAGAAAAGAAGCCATTTCAGTGTTGTGTGAACTTGATTTTGATACTAACTAAAAGACACTGATGGATGAAGCACTCAGTTTTGTTACTTAAGTAAAAGTACAGATACAAGGGCAAAAAGTTACTCAGTAGAAGTAAAAGTATCACATGCAAAATTCTACTTAAGTTAAAATATTAAAGTACCTGTTTAAAAATGTACTTTAAGAGTGAAAAGTAAAGTATTGTACAGAGATTTTTAGAAAAATTAAAGCATAAAATGTACTGATTTTGAAAAAGAATTGAGCTGATTTTAAGTGATTTAAATTATTTATTTTTTCAAGCCATTTTTGTGTATTGTGTTGCTCAAAGCTGGGACTGAAACTCATATTAAATGTGCTAAAAAAATAAAATCAGCCATTTCAGCAGGTCTCAAACCATAAAGAAAACTACTTTTTACTCTTCAGTCCAGATTTACAATGTAGTGAAATAGAAAGTACAGGTACATGCTCTCAAATGTAATGAAGTAAATAAATGTATCCACTGTAAAATGTACTAAAGTAAAATATAGATACCTAAAATTTGTACTTAAGTACTTTTACTTTTGTATTTTGTTACCTTCCACCTGCTCAATATACAATGCCACATACGTCATTTTCAATGGGCCTAACATAATGATAATTGACTCCAACATGCAACATAATAATAGTAACAGCTCTAAAATACTGTGCGGTTTTACTAATTCATACTTCTATTTATTTATTTATTTATTTATTTATTTCTCCAGTACCAATTTGCTTAAATGAGTATCTTGTTTATTGCAATAGTACTGTTTAGTGTTGTTTTTTTGTTGTTGTTTTTTTTTACTTGCCCACACTACTATAACTACTAAAAAGACTTTCTGCAAATGAGTTTGAGTTGATTCATCTCCGGATAAGTCTTATTTATTGGCTTGGAAAATATTATTCAACCTATTATTCACAAGTGGAATTTCGATCAAATAAAACCAGGAAGGTATTTAAACAGCTTGAAAGTGTCTGAAATTAATATAATAAACAATAGGTCAAGTCAGTTGGCTTTAAACCCTGAAGTGAAGTCATTTTAAACTGTAGAGTTGTTGAGTGCAGTTGCATTTCTAAACTTTGGCCACTGGGGACCCTTCTGTGAAATGGTCTGTGTCTCTTCCAAATGTTATTCTTGCACCCAGCAGAGTAAACAATGACTGGCGCCCACTTCAAAGCAGCGCACGCTTGACCTGCTGCAGTCCATATGAGGAGGGAGAGAAGAAAGAAAGGAGGAGGAGAGAGGGAGAGGAGAGAGGAGAGGAGGGAGAGACAGAAGAAGAAATGAGGAGGAGAGGAAGGAGGGGAGGAGGGAGAGACAGAGGACGAGGAGAAGAGGGAGAGGAAAGTCCATATGAGGAGGGAGAGAAGAGAGGAAGAGAGGAGGAGGAGGAGGGAAGGAGAAGAGGGAGAGACAGAGGAAGAGAGGAGGAGGAGAGGAGAGAGGGGAGGAGGGAGAGACAGAGAAAGAGAGGAGAGAAGAGAAGAGAGAGGAGAGGAGGGAGAGACACATTAAGTAATGAGGAGGAGAGGGGAGGAGAGGAAAGAGGGGAGGAGGGAGAGACAGGAAGAGGAGTAGAGGGAGAGGAAAGTCCATATGAGGAGGGAGAGAAGAGAAAGACAGAGGAGAGGAGAGAGGGGGAGACAAAGGATGAGAGGAGAGGAGAGAGAGACAGGAGGAGAGGAGAGAGGAGAAAGAGATGAGAGACAGAGAGGAGGAGGAGTGAGAGGGGGAGAGAAAGAGAGAGAGATACAGCGAGAAGACAGAAAAGGGGGGAGTAGAAGCTTGAGAGAGAGAAAGAGAAGAGGGCCGGAGGACGAGGGAGAGATGGGAGAGAGGAGGGGGGTAGAGGAGAGGATGGGCACATAGAGGAAAGATAGAGAAGAAGAGGGGGAGGAGGAAAAGAGGCAGAGAAGGGAGAGTGCAAGGAGAAAGAGAGAGGAGAAAGGGATGAGAGAGAGATGAGCGACAGAGGAGGCAGGGGGACACAAAGGAGGTAGATAAGACAGAAGCAGGAGAGGAGGGAAAGAGAGGAAGAGTGGAGGAGAGAGAGGAATGAAGAGAGGAGAGACAGCGGAGAGAGAAAAGAGGGGGAAGAGGAGGGAGTAGAGGAGTGCATAGAGCAGAGAGGATAGAGAGAAGGGAGGAAGACAGGAGTCAGGAGTGGAGGAAAAGCAGAAGGAGCGTTGTCGGAGGAAACAGCTTGTCTTCAAAGGACATTAGTGGCACTGGTTCAGAAACAGAGACAAACGTTGGGTGCATGTTGTCTTCCTCGGGACGTGATTCAGGATTTGTTTTGGACACAATAACGTGCACTTACAGTAAATGTACCAATAACGATTCAAGTATTCAGTCATTGTGTAACGTGTCATAAAAAACTTGGATTGAGCCATTAGTACCAGATTTGATTTGAGTGGGGTGACCTATCCCATGCAAAGATTTTTACTGCTCCTATATTACACAAAATGACCTTTCGTGAGCTTTAAGTCATGTCAGAACGCTGTTACCTCATCAGAAACACGGAGCTTGTTTGGTTTCATTCACATACATAACACACAAATCCGTTTCTCCAACAGAAAACACTCCGTTGCGCGTTTATGTGGTAATACGGGAAGGGCACTGTGGTTTTAATCTCCATACGCCTTCACTAGAATCATCTGAACAACGTCAGCCTTGGAATCACCAATCTCAACTGAAAAAAGTAGCTGTTAACTGTTGAAAACTACATGCACATGACATCACAATGTGCAACAGACCATTTTTGAGCTTTGGAGATGTAGAAAGACTAACAATAAAGGGTTACTTACAGGTGAACATGTGTGGATAAAACAAAACACAACTCCAGGGATGGTTATGAAGAGGTAAGAGCATTTAAACATGACTTAAAGCTCACAATAATCAATTTGGTCTAATATAGGACCTTTAAATACCTCACAGTAAGCCATTTGTTAGTTTTTGAATGATGTGCTCAATGTTCTGCAAAGCAAGCCAAATTGCAACTAATGACTGATCAAAAATTCTATAAAAGCAAGAAAAAAAGGTCAAAGGAAAAACATTAGTGAGACGAGCTTGCTGTTAAAGATGCTGTACCTGATTTTACTGTCTTATAAATGTGAAAAACAGAACTAGTTCATTTTAAACAGTTTGCAGTTTGGTCCAAAGTTATTCCTCATTTACCTCATGCATTCTAAGCATCATAATATTTAAGCTTTTCATAACTTTTAGAGACCAGAGCGGAGTTTTGCCATCACAGTACTGCTAACAACAATTATCATGCTAACTGCACTCTTCCTCATACTTAGACAATAAAACACTTTTATTACATATAGTACACGGCAGACTTAGTTTAACTTCAAGTGCTGCTTATACAATATAGCTGTACAGGGGCAAATTTTGTACAAATACTGTACATGGAAAAAATTAGTATAGGAAGCCGTTAAAGTGCGCTGTGCAACTTGACCGGAGGAATGTCCACAACCTGTTTGCCTCCATGGAGATTTTATTGCTTATGGTATTAAACTAATCTGTCTTGCATTTATTCAACTACAGGTGTTATTTTTCACTAAAAAAATATATTTAAAATAGGAGTGAGACATTAATGTGTTAATTATGATTACAAAATTACAAATTACAAAAAAAATAATGCATTAAAAATATTAACACATTTTATCACAGTTTGCACACCAAACAATGCGGAACATTTATCAGTGCACCATGTGGTACGCCAATTATACTGACGCACACAGTTCCAACTACAACAACAACAGCGCATGAAATTGCTCTGAGTCTGCTGGACAGTAAATTTCTATTCAAAAAACTCCCCAATGGAAGTATTGGCAAAGGTGTTTTTTATTGCAAACTGCAGAGAAGAGTTTGTGTATCACAGAAGCCCAAACCCTACGAGAGCATTTAAATGCAAAACATGTCACAGCGAGCACAGAAACTGCTGGAGCTGTCGGCAGGAGCTGTTCTGGTCCGAGTACAAACAAGAGGTGTCAGGAGCCCAAACTCGAACAAATGACGGACATCAGGAAGAAAATTAGTCCACTAAAATGAATTTACATAAAATAAATAATCAAGTCCCATCCCTGCTTTAAAAAACATCCATTCTTACTGTGAGTGGGGTCACCTCTCCACAAATCTAACCTGTAATTTGACGGCGACGCATACATTTATGGCCATACCGTGGAACATTCTAGGCACATCTCCATGGACACAAGCAGGTGATGAACCCTCCAGCAGAGAAAGTTACACAGTGCGCCTTTAGCACCGCTGTAAAGTCAGGATACACATTGCGTTACTTGTGTGTATTGCGTAAGAGCCTGCATGTTAGATTCATTATGTCATCCAATGAGTACAATTGAGCAACGCTGGTATCCCTAAGGAGGATCGTGTGTGTATTTATTTTGACAGACACTTGCACATGCACACTAAATCTTTGTTAAACTATTGAAAAAATATACAGCTAGAATACCATACTGCTTTTATGTTGTAAAGGTAAGTGTTTTTCAGGATTTAGTTGTTCATAGAGATAACTTTGTGTAATATAATACCCCAAAACACATCCAGTCTTTGCCAAGCGAGGGGCTAAGAAAACACTTGTGCAATCGTATCAGCGGTGTGCAGGTCTACAGCAGGTTCTGATTAAGTTCATATCAAGACCACAGGAGGTTATTTTTGGAAATGTTACAACTGCTCTTTTATCCATCAAGAAGCGAGCAGCCATTATTATTAAGCTAATGCAATGAGTCAGTCATGTTGTAACCAATGCACCCTTCAGTTTGGAAATTTATTAACAGCTAAAAGTGAATCTGAAAAGTGAAAGTTGTTTTTATTCCAAAGGTTAATTTATCGTGCGCTGACTTGTGATGTGGGGCTGGGTGGAAAAATACATTTATGATCGTGAGTTTCAAGGTATAATTAGCAATCGAAACTGTAACTGAATAAACGCACAATACTGTATGTTTAATGCCATACTCTGAAGCATTCCAAGCAATAACACCCTGGAGACAAAATGGTTTAACCCTCTACCAGAAACATTACAGTGCATCTTAGCGCCACCATATTGGAGTGGTTTATCTTATTGGAAAGTGCATTACGGTCTGGTCTAATATAATATTATATATCTTTGATTTCTTATACAAAAGTGTGAAATCAGGAGGCCATATTGGAAAGGTTTGGCCCATTGCAAAGTACTAGTAGTAATATTGATCACAGTAGCAGTATTAGTTGTAGTAGTAGCAGTATTAGTAGTATCAACTATAATAATTTGACTAAAAATCACTATATGAATTGGTATCACCTCCAGTAGTCACCCAGAAATATTTGACATGCTTTTTATTGATACTTTACAGTGGCATCACGCTGGGGGTGTTCTACATGTATCTGTAATGGTAGAATTTTTAGGAGTTACCATAGTGACACAAAGCACACATTAGCAAACGGGAGTGTGCCTATGTTCACTCAGCCCTATGTTCTCTTTTCATTTCTAAGGTTTTTGTTTTTTCCAAAATTAGACTCTGTGTTCCCACATTTCCTTTATCATCAGTTTTCATCAGATTTTATCTCTATTTCTCCCAGTTTGGTCGTCAGTTTCATCCAACCTATTATCCATTAGCAGTTGACTACAGATGTAATGTAACCTTTAGCTAAATATGGGAACATAGGGCTTCTCCAACATAGAGTTGAGTGCCTTATACCAAAACTAAACTCATCTCCATGAGTTAGTGCAATTTAGACACAGCACACAATTGCCTTTATAGATTTTTTTAATGAACTGTACACATTCAAACAATCTAAATAAGCAAAATGTTTCACTGTTTATTCAGTTCACTTAAAACTGGAAAGGCCTATAGTACTTTTCAACCTTTTATGTGGTAGGAACAGGCAATCTGTAACATAGGGCTGAGGGAACAGGGCTGAGGAACATAGGGCTGAGGGAACATAAGGCTGAGGAACATAGGGCTGAGGAAACATAGGGCTGAGGGAACAGGACTGAGGAACATAGGGCTGAGGGAACATAGGGCTGAGGGAACAGGACTGAGGAACATAGGGCTGAGGAACATAGTGTGACACACAGTAATGTGTATTCACATTATGTTTTATTTTTGTATGTATTGAGAAAGTCTAACTTGAGCATTTAAGTAGTTGCAATTACACTCTCCCGCCGATAGGTGGCGCGTGACTCCGCAAGACGGTATTGTGAGGTCAGAGGCCTTCCTCTCCAATATGGCAGAAGCGAGGCAAAGAGCAACTTCACGATCGCCTGTCTCATTCGTTCCCTGTGTTTTACAGGTTTGTAGCGAAGTAAAACCCACATTATATTGGTCATAAACTATTAATAACAAACACAGCTAATTGTGAGAGTATAAATCAGTTCGTAAATACTGTATTTTTGTTGAGTTTGAGCCATGTAAAATGACGTGAAAAGACAGGTCAAGGCGACAGCACGGGCGCCATTTTGAGTTTAATGTACCGCTATTTTAAGTTCCCGCTCTTGTAACTGAGAATGTTTTAAAAGTGCTCTGACATTGTTTTAAGTGCTAAAGTGCAAAAGACAAGTTCATGGGTTAATAAGTGAAAGTTAGAAAGGTCTCAAGCTAAAGCTAAAAGCCGGTCTAGTACATGGTTGCTACCATGAAATTCATGAGCCGTTAAGGTAGAGTAAAAATGCTATGTTAAAAACAGTCCAGCTGCAGATGTAAAAAATAGATAGTGAGTGTATTTTGGTAAAAAACTTTAAAATAGTGATATTGGAAAAATGTGAACAATGCTAATGTGAACACATGTCTAATGGAAATGTTTACTGTACATGATTTTGACAAGGAAAACGGTATACATGATTGTGACTTGTAAACCAAGAAAATGTTGAAAAGCTGAATATTGATGAAAATACATGATTGTATAAATAAATATGGCAGAAGCGAGGCAAAGAGCAACTCATGATCGCCTGTCTCATTTTTATACGCCCGTATAAAAAGACGGGACGTATTATGTTATGGCGCTGTCCGTCCGTCCGTCTGTCCGTCCGTCTGTCCGTCTGTCCGTCCATCCGTCTTTGGACACTTCAAAGCTTTGTAGTGTCTTTAAATTCTGTTGCTGCAATTTGATTGGTGGAATTCCGATTCTAGAATGTGATGATGTCATACTCATACTCCTACTGCAAGAGCCAGATTTCCCTATTGATTATCCGTCCGTCTGTCTGTCCGTCTGTCCGTTTGTCTGTGGACAATTTCTTGTCCGCGCTCTAACTCGACAACCGTCTCACCTAGGAATGTCAAACTTCCAAACTGCACCAACAATTAATCTTTAACTAGGTTTGACAAATTCTAACTTAATTCTATATACAATAATTCAAAGTACGGGCGTATTTTGCCCCGCTGGAGGAGCTCTTGTTCCCTCTGTTTTACAGGAAACATTTGATCTGCCCAACAGGCCCAGAACCTGGGTCTGTTACAATAGGGCTGAGGAACATAGGGCTGAGGGAACATAGGGCTGAGGAACATAGGGCTGAGGGAACATAGGGCTGAGGAACAGGGCTGAGGGAACATAGGACTGAGGGAACATAGGGCTGAGGGAACATAGGACTGAGGGAACATAGGGCTGAGGGAACATAGGGCTGAGGGAACATAGGACTGAGGGAACATAGGGCTGAGGGAACATAGGACTGAGGGAACATAGGGCTGAGGAACAGGGCTGAGGGAACATAGGGCTGAGGGAACATAGGGCTGAGGAACAGGGCTGAGGGAACATAGGACTGAGGGAACATAGGGCTGAGGGAACATAGGACTGAGGGAACATAGGGCTGAGGGAACATAGGGCTTAATTTTTTTTTTTAATTTTCAGTAAAAAAAACTTAGAAATGAGGGAATCTTGGGCTGTGAGAACATAGGGCTGACCCTAACCCTAGCCCCTAGCAAACACTGTCAAACTTGTTTAAAGAAAAAACAGAAAATGGCTTTTAAAAGCACATTTTCAGGAAACTGATCAATTTGAGCATTCATGGTCCTGTTTAAGGGTTGAATTTTCAACAAAAAAGAGCTTCAGACAGAGCAGAGCCTATGGTTAGCATTACAGGCCCAGGGAATGTGGATGATATCAGCTGCAAAATATCAATAATAAAACTTGATAAATACATATTATAGTTTTTTTATTTCTATTTTTTACCTTTCTTTTGCACCTTTGTGAGTGGCTCCTGGCGTGTACAGTATTGTTGTAGGTGCGGACAGAGGAACAGCTGGGGCTCTTCACCTGAGCAGTGCATGACTCGGCCTTCGTTCTACTGTATGTTCAAATGAGCTCATGTTTACTTAGCTTACTCTCAATTAGCATGTTTTTCTGTCTAATTGTGTGTCTTCATGTGGACTCAGTTAGCCCTGTCAATCAAAACCTCGGTCACGACTCTGAGGGAAGGAAATCATTTGTTAGTGAAAGCCTCTCTATGGTATTACCAGATAAATACACAGTTCTCACTTGTCAAAATAAACCCGACTGTTTTTCAATCCAATTAGTAAAAATATGCATAGACCTAAACCACAATTCGAAAAACAAATGTTGTGAACAGCATTTTTATTAAAGGTGCACTGTGTAACATTTCTGGTGGATGTTTCGCTACCATGGAGATCTTGCCTGGGATGTTCTACGGTAGGACACGTATCTATCTTGTATTTCCAGTTATTTTTATTGGTAAAAAGCATCCTGAAAACATCCACAGAACTGACCTGAACTTGGCCTGGAGGCATCATCTTCTTGTCACCATGGAGATAGATCAGTTTAATGTGACACCATGGAATATTTCAGGCAAATAAACACAATTTACATGGAAACAAGAAGGCAATGTGTGAGTGTGTGTGAAGTATCAATAGTAGCTGGGGATGCACCGATATGATACTGGTATTGGATCTGATATCGAAACTTTTGATGAATCTGATATTGGTTCCAAGATATCAGTTCAGTCAGTATCTCCTTTTGGTTTATAAATTGGTGTAATAAGACGATTTACTGGCCCAAACACTTCATAATATTAAACTTGTCACTTTTCAAAGCTGTAAAGTTGTTACTTTAAATGATAAATAACAGTTACAAAACACATTTGGGTATTTAGGTAATATTTAACCATACTTTATTTTTGTTTAGAGGATATAAGTCATATTTTCAGTCTCAGCACTGACATCGGTTGTTACTGGGTATTGGCAAATCCTTAAAGGTGCAACTTTTCTGGTGGAGGGTTCGTCAAATGATTTTATTCATGGAGATTATTGATTGTTACTGTTTTTTTTCTGGAGAGGCGACCCTGCTGAGTCAGAATGCCTGTTTCTCTAGGTATTTTTGAGCTATAAAGCCACCTGTAATTGAATAAATGTGAGGTAGAGCTGTTTAATGTCATACTGTGGAACATTCTGGGCAGAGCAATGTTATATAGTAAAGCCGAAGTATCGACATTAGTATTGGAACAGTAAAGGCTGGATCGGGCAGTAGCAGTATTAGTCATTTTGCAGTATTTAGTAGCAGGTCTTGGAAGATCTCTTTAAGGAGCCATTCCTCAATATACGACCTGCTATACTCAAAATTAAGAACATATGTAGGTTTAGATTTTATATTTAGTACATTGTTTATAATTCCTCTGCAGTGTGTCTGAGCTTGTCTCAACCTGATTTATAGTATGAGTGACTGGCATTTCTTGAAAACAGGAAAACTATTTCAGTGCCATGTTTTTGAGCGTAAGCTGTACGCTCGGGACCATTGTCTTGTTCAGATTTAAGAGACAGTTTTACGTCCTCCGTTCCTTTAAACATGTTCACATAGAGTTTTTATAAGAAGGTTTACACACAAGGAAACTGTTAGCCAGCCCTGTATAGACCTGATGCCACCTGAGACCAAACAGTGACCGAAAGGAATATACAAAGATGTTTACAAATCATGGTGGGGAAAAGCATTAGTGGTACTTTTATCAAACAACATAGTGAACTTAAAGGTCCTATATTACGCAAAATGTACTCTTGTATGAGCTTTTAGCCATAATATACTGTTGTTCCCTCCTAAAAACATACCTTGAGATCTGTTTTGTTTCATTCACACATGTTTGAGTAACCCTTTATTATTAGTCCAAAGCTGAAAATGTCCTGTTCTACCTTGTGATGTCATTTAGTGGTAGTTTTCAAGTCAACAGCTACCTTTCACCACCTTTTTTAGTGGAGAATGGAAATTCTAGGGCTGAAATCATCCAAATGATTCTAGTGAAGGTGTATGTACTGTAAAAACACACTGGAGCACTTCCTGTACTCACACATGACATATAGGCCATTTACTGTATGAGGTTTTAACTGTGACATTGCAAAATAATCTGTTAAATTGTTTGAAAAGTGTTCTTGCATTATTTGCTAAGTTCCTTTTACTTTTAGCTTTTGCGATGAGATTTGCAGTATATGTTTAAAGTAGCAACAGCAGCAGTAGTGGTGGTGGTTTTAGTAGAAGCTGTTGCTGTAGTACAAAAAGTACAAGTAGTTTTAAAGACAGTACGAGTAGTAGAAGTAGTAGCAACAGTAGTGGTGGTAGTAGTAGTAGAAGTAGTAGCAACAGTAGTGGTAGTAGTAGTAGTAGCAACAGTAGTAGTAGTAGTAGTAGTAGCAACAGTAGTAGTAGAAGTAGTAGCAACAATAGTAGTAGTAGTAGTAGTAGTAGAAGAAGTAGTAGCAACAGTAGTAGTAGTAGTAGTGGTAGTAGTAGTAGTAGTAGTAGAAGTAGCAACAATAGTAGTAGTAGTAGTAGAAGAAGTAGTAACAACAGTAGTAGTAGTAGTAGTAGAAGTAGTAGTAGTAGTAGCAACAGTAGTAGTAGAAGAAGTAGTAGTAGTAGTAGTAGTAGTAGTAGTAGTTGTGTGTGAATGAAAATATGAAAATAATCTTTGCTGATTTGTTTTACATGATCACAAATTAAAATTGAATATTTTCAGTGACCTACTTATAATGAACCAAATACTTAGGCAATTGTAGCTCTTGCCCCAAACTTTCCATAACTTGCATAATATGAGCCGTCTTGTCTTGCATGGCCTGACATGTTGCTGGTATGTGTGAGTCTATGGGAACCATATCCTGGTGTCAAAGGTCAGGGTCGTTGCCAAGGTGACAGGATGGGTCATCATTGTTGAGGGTGAGTACGATCGATGACAAACGCTGTGCAGACGCAGAGCTGAGCGACGAGTGCAGTCCTGTGTGTGTTTAGCTGTTTCCTGGATCTTCGCGTCGAAAGAGAGAAAGGCTGAAATATTTGGTATAGAAACCGTATACGCCGAAATATAAAGAAACATGGTGTGCAGTATAGAGTCTAAAAGGCTAGTATATAGGCTAAAGGCTAAAACAACATTTGAATATGCCAACAGATTAGATTACTTAAAAAAAATCTTAAATAAAGTCAATTGTTTTGTGTTTTGAGTGAAAGGTGCTATATAAATTAAATGTATTAATAGTAGTAGTAGTAGTAGCAGTATAGTACTAGTTGATTCAGTAGTAGTAGTAGTAGTAGTAGTAGTAGTAGTAGTAGTAGTAGTAATAATAGTTGCATATTAGTAGTAGATATAGAAGTAGTAGTAGATGTAGCAGAAAAAATAGTAGTATGTATGTAGTAGTTGTAGTAGATATAGTAGTAATAGTAGTAGTAATAGTTGATTCAGTAGTAGTAGTAGTAATAATAGTAGACATATTAGTAGTAGATATTGAAGTAGTAGTCTATGTAGCAGTAATAATAGTAGACGTAGTAGTAGTAGTAGTAGTAGTAGTAGTAGTAGTAGTAGTAGTAAAGCACTTTGAATTACTTTGTGTACGAATTGTGTTATACAAATAAACTTGCCTTGCCTAGTAGTAGTAGAATACAAATAAGGAAAGAAATATGGCTATAATGTATGATGACTGATGTTTTTTCTTATCAGTATTTTAAATAAACCAGTAAATCTCACTTTCAAAAGCAGATAAAATGCAATAAAGATCTTGTTTTTTTTCTCTTTTTCCTGTGGCTGAAAGCAAGCAACAAGCTTTACAGCCCTGCCTGATCTGCGTCATTGACTTTAACCACCTCCAACTGTCTCTTTAAATCACTGTCAACCGTGACTCACAAAGGCCTCTCTTTTAATGTGTCAACCTTAAACACAGTTGCCAAGTTGTTTTGTTACTGTTTCATTTACTACACGCTAAATAAATATTGAATTATATGCAGTTATGCAGTACACCAGCTGATAATTATGACGGTCACTGTATGTAAATAAGGAATGTTTAAAATGCTTATATTGTGTTTTGATTAAAACCTATGCAATGGTTAAAGGTCCTGTATTACGCAAAATCGACTTGTGACTGTGCGGTTTTAGCTATTACAATGTTGTTACTTCCTCAGAAACATATCAAAGTTGTGTTTTATTTCAATCACACATGTCTGAGTCACACTTTATTATTAGTCTGTCTACATCTCCAAAGCTCAGAATGCTCAAAATTCCACCTTGTTTCTTACCTTTACCTTTTGTTCTGTAAAGATTTAGCAATTCCAGGGCTGAAATCATCCATCTTATTTTACTGAAGGTGCATGGAGTTCAAAAACAGTGGCGCACATCCTGTGTGTTGTCCAGAGTGTTTTGTTTTCTGTTTGAGAAAAGAACAACCTAAAGATATGTAGGGTTTGTGTGAATGAAACAAAACACAATTCTGTGTATGTTTGGAATGAGGAAACAACATTATAACATCGGCCACAAAATAGTGTAATATCTGCCCTTTAAACTGAGTCGTCTTTTGTTTCTTTCATGAGTGTTTGAGTAATCCTGGATGTTCAGTCTCTCTCCTTCTCAAAATCTAAAAATTCTCTGCTTCACGTGCTGATGTCACAAGGTGGTGCATCCCTTTATTAAGGTATGACCTTCTTGTTTTTACCTTTCAGTTGCTATTGGAAATATGATCACAATTTTCCCCATTAGCAATAGCAGCTATGTAAAGCTCCTATTGGCAACAACAGTATTTTGTACCCTCAAAAATTTGTTTGGTTGTTTGTTTGTTTGTTTGGTACATTATTTTATAAGACATAAAATATAAAAGAAGACATTTTGATTGTATCATCGTGAATTAAATATTGTATACTTACACGGAGTAGGAAGAGTGAGTGATCCAGACTTTTACTCATGCAAGAGTACTGTTACTTTGGCCTGTCACAATAATTACTATATCGAGTTTTTTTTTTTTTTTTTCTTTGCAATAGTAGCAAATATATATTTTTTGGATATATAATAAGATTTGAGATGTAGAAGGTTGAAATAAATCAAACTTTAAGGCCTGTCACAGTAACAAATTTTGAAGTACAATATGTTGCTGAAGAAAATATAGATGATAAACTAATTTGCACCTCACTCAATAACCTTAACATAGAATTATCCCCCTAAATCTATTCTGGGATTTAAAAAAAAAACTTGAACTGCAATAAATAAACATAGCAGAATGAAACACTCATAGAAGTTCAGCCTGAAGTCTTATTCTAGTACTGAAAAATAACAAAAAGTTGATCACGATAAATAAATACAAACCCCCAAAAATGATGGTTCCATCTTTCATATATTGAACGATAAGACAATATAATAATTATTGTGACCTATAGATCGTTTTAGGACGAAAGTGATAAAAAAGCAACGGAAGTGACATTGTTCCCATTCATTCCGATTCATTCAGACTGAACACGGATAGAAGCACCAAAATGTCTGGTTGTTATGTGTGTGGTTGTCAGGATCGATATTCTAGTTTTAAAGTTTTACCCACTAATCGCACAAGCATCTGGCAGTCGGACCTCATTTTTCAAAGTCAGGTTGTTGAGGAAATATTCGCGATCTTTTGACGATAATCCTTTCGCAGAGCTTGACAAGCTGCTGAGTTCTGCCGTATTTCTGTTGTCAAAATGCGTGCGCAGCCGAGCCGTCACCACTGTTTACTCACACTAAAAGGGTTTATTAACGTGTGTTTTTCTCCATTTGTTCAGCTGCTCTGCCGTCGGCCATCTTGACGATCATCTTCAAACCGTATCAGAGAGGGATCTACTGCGATGACGAGAGCATCAATTACCCTTACAGACGAGACACCATCTCCCACGGAGGCATGGCCGCCGTCACCATCACATGCTCCATTGTCATCGTGAGTTGCTCCACCATTTAAAGGGCTCATATCATGCTGTTTTCTGATCTGTTATAATGCTGTTTCCTCATCACAAACATACCCGGAGTTGCGTTTTGTTTCATTCACACATGTTTCATACAACATTAGCTGACTCATTTTCTCAAACTGAAAATTCTTTCTTCTACCTTGTGATGTCTTATGGCAATACAGGAAGTGCTCCACTGTGTTTTTAAACGCCGCACACCTTCACTAGAATAATTTGAGATCATTTCAGCCCTGGAATTGCCAAAGTATGTGGTAGAAAAGGTCAAATGTAGCTGCTAACTTGAAAACTATCGCTTCTTCTAACAAAGAGTTACTCAAACATATGTAAATGAAACAAAACACAACCCCAGGTATGTTTTTGATGACGTAAGAACATTATAATATGGCTTAAAGCTCACAAAAGTCAATTTTCTGTAACATGGGACCTTTATCTTCATCTGCTTAATGTAATTGCTTTGCCAACTATTTTCCACAGTATGGCATTATTATCTATCTCCATGGAGACAAGCAAGCATCACCACGAGGCCAAAAAACAGACTCCGTTCACAGCAGGAATGTATTTCAAGACATTTCTTAGCGATAAAAACAGACATAGATAAATAAATGCTAGTTTAATGCCATACTGTGGAACATCCCATGCAGACAAACCCTCCAGCAAAAAGTTATGTAGGGCACCTTTAATTATTTGTAAAAGAAAAAGGTTCACAGATAACAGAAATTAATTTCACATATCTGTCAGGACAGGCTTTGTAATATGTTCAAGTGAATTTATTTATGAAGGTATTTATGCGTTTCTTATTTTTATTATTAGATCATGTATGTTTAGCCACATTTTACACTATCTACCTCTTGTATATAGCTGAGAGATATATTTTTCTTACTATATTTCTATATTTTTTATTGTACATATATATATTGACATAATTATGCCTTATTTGACATGAATCTCTTGTTATTTTTGCTGCTTATTTTGAATTTATTATTACATTTATATTTTTGCTCTTTGTTATAACAATATATTGTGATGTGTACTGGATCAATAAAGTTTGTGTACATCGAAGTCTATCACCTGACACTATTTTGCATCTTTTCCTCAGATAACCACAGGAGAGGCGTACCTGGTTTATTCCAACAGGCTGCACTCCAACTCCCAGTTTAATCAGTACCTGAGCGCGCTGTACAAAATCGTGGGCACTTTCCTGTTCGGGGGAGCGGTCAGTCAGTCCCTCACGGATCTGGCCAAGTTCACCATCGGACGCCCCAGGCCAAACTTCTTAGCTGTGTGCGCCCCCACTGTCTGTAACGGGTACATGCTGCAAATCAACTGCACCGGAAGTCTACGCAATGTTACTGAGTCCAGGTGAGGCTTTCTTACTCTAGTGTTTGCGTGATTTTGCTGTACTTAAATAATGCAAAAGTTGATGTGAATGCCATATATAGTGAAAAGCTGCATTTTGTTAAATTTCTGGGTCCAGTTCATGCTTGTCTTATTATGAGGATAGGTTGTTGTTCAATAGGTTGGGTTAAGGGTATGTCATAATTTTAGATGGAGAGCATGGGCCAATATATAGCTCTAAGAGATTTACTGTATTTGAGATTTACTGTTGTTAAATTGATTCTTGCAAGCATTAAGCTATGTTATAATGTTATTAGCTCCTCACTCAGAAACATATCCAAAGTTGTGCTTTGTTTCATTCACACATGTTTAAGCCACCTTTATCAATCAATCAATTGAACTTTATTTATAGAGCGCTTTTCATACAAAAATGCAACACAAAGCGCTTTACTTTAGTCCCACATTTCCCCTCCACCCTCCACCCCCCACAAAGCTAAACTAAACATGAGTCTAGAGATTACAATCCCACATAAAGCTGAACTAAACAAGCGAGTCTAACTGTGACATAACTATCTTTATTTACCACTAACTGAAACAGGAAACTATGAGATTTTAATTATTAGTCTGCCTACATCTCCAAAGCTTAAAATGTTATTGTGATGCAGGTAGTTTGTTCCGTGGAGATTGTCAATTTCAAAGCTGCAGTGATCCACATGATTCTAGTGAAGCTCTGTGGAGTCTAAAAAACACAGTGGAGCACTTCCTGTATTACCAGATGTGTGTTGAGAGAAGAGCTCAGCCTAAATATGCAGGGTTTGTGTGTTAAACTTGTGTGAATGCAACAAAACAACTCCAGGCATGTTTGTGATGAGAAAACAACATTATAACATAGATCAGAAAATATGGGCGCTTTAAGTATCACATTTAAGATCCACAAACGTTTGACCTCATCATTATTCGTCTGGGATTGGCTCCATAAACTTGCCAAATACTATAAATGTGGCTTGGAGTTGATTAATGACACCACTTTCTGAATCTAAACCATAATTCAAATTTTGTTCATCCACAGACACCTAATATGTTGAACTTGGCAGTTTTTTGTTTCGTTTGAATAGGCCCAGTATTTAGAGAGGTATTAATCATAAACTAGGTCAACGAATCTGCAATCTGAGAGTTAGACAGAAAATTGCACCACAGAATTCTGACCTGTCCTCCAGCTCAATTTTAACCTATTTTCGGATTTCAACTTCCTGTTATATCCAAAATTTTGAGGCCTTTAGATCTTTCAAATTATGTATTATTTAGTTTTAAATTGTTAATCACTATGGCAACGGTCCTAAATTTTCCTCAATCTGACACCCACGGATAGGGATTCTTGAATATTGCGATGTCACTTGCATGTACGCTACTGATACTTTGCAGTGACATTATGCCGGGGGTGTGTCTACATGCATCTCTGTGGTGTCATGTTCAGCAGTTGCCGTGGAGACAGTGCACACCTTAGCGAACACTGCCAAAAAAAAGTTTTAATAGTGTCTGAAAACTCAAGAAAAAAATATAAAATGGATTGAAACAGCACACTTTCAGGAGCCTGTGGTCAATACGAGTGTTCATGGTTCTGTTTAGGAGTTTGATTTTTAAGAAAAAGGTGAAAGTGACTAAAAAAAACTAAAAAAAAAAAAAAAAGAGGTTAATGCCAGCTAGCTTGTGACTGTAATTTTATATGAGAGGAACTTGTTTAACAGCACAAATCAACTTACCTGTCACAGTTCCAAGTCAAAGCAGCTCTTTCTGGTCAGATTATGTTCAAACAAAGCTCAGATTAAAGAGCTTCATACAGAGCAGTGCCTACAGTTAGCATCACCCCCCTATTTTTTTTGTTTCTGTTTTGTTCCCAGGTTGTCGTTCTACTCGGGCCACTCTTCGTTCGGGATGTACTGCATGCTCTTTCTATCGGTGAGTGGGAGGAGCCATGTTTACACAGGACCCGGCGCTCAGTGTTTAGTTTGAAAATGTCACTGCTGTAAAAATACATGCTGCACAATGGCCGGAAGATGACAGATTTAACTTTTCATTCACTTTCACCAAACACTGTCACTGTTTAGGCTGCAGTAAGACCCGCATTTACTTTATACATGACTTTGTTTGAGATTCCAGTTTGAGCATTTTCAGTTCCTTCACATTTTGGTCTTTTGTCCTCTAATCCAGTTTCCGGACATCTCCCAAGCAGGAGTATTGTGGCTTTCAAATGTCATGCTCCCAGATGGGGGGCAAGAGACAGTTTTTCCTTTTGATTACATTGTATTTTGTGGTGAAACATCTAAACAGGAAATTCACAAATGTTTCGGTCCAATCCTTTATTTGCATAGTATATTTGATAAACAAGATTCAAATAAGTTTCCAAAGTACTGCACATAGCTGTAAAACACTCTGGAGTGTGAGACAGTTTGGTAATTCAAGTTTTGCCTTACCATTTTAACACACTAACATCGTGTCCATGGGCAAGACACTTCACCCATCCTGCCTGTGTGTTTGGTGGAGCTGCAAGAGCAGCTGCAAGAGCAAGAGCAGAATGGAACACTAGAATAAAAAACTGAACAATTCTTTTTTTTAATGAATATTTATTTTTTTATTTATAAGCGTTATAATATGATCCTTGTTTTGTCCGCAGTTGTACGTCCAGGCGAGGATGCAGGGTAAATGGACACGTTTGGTTCGACCCACAATTCAATTCTTCTTGGTGATGTTTGCGGTTTACGTGGGCTACACCCGAGTATCCGACTACAAACACCACTGGAGCGACGTGCTGGTGGGATTCCTGCAGGGGGCGCTCATTGCTGTCCTCACTGTAAGTCCAGTCAGAGAACTGCTGCAGTCCACCTCATTTACATAGCACATTTATGTAACAGTTTGCTGCACAATTAATGGCACATTGATACAAACTGTATATAGTTTGCATTTTTTTCAGTTAAAGGTGTTTTTATTGCTACAAAAATACTTTTAAAAACATGCATTCTTACTGTGGGCAGGGTCACCTCTGCACAGATCTGACCTGTAACTTGGCCAAGTGGCATCACCTGCTTGTCTCTGTGGAGATTATTAAATTTATCGAAAGATTCCAGCGAGGAATAACATCTTGATGGAGACAAGCAGCTGGTGTGCAGAAAAGTTACATAGTGCACCTTTAAATATATATATATATATATATAAACATTTATTGAGAATTGTTCCAAAATGTTGTTCAAGGGCTGGGGCCTGTTACTCTGTGGTTAGTATGATATATTTAAAACAATCCACAAAAGCTGAATCGTTTCTATCCTAAATCACTATGGGTGTGTTCACACTTGTCCTGGTTTCTCCTGGGTTTGAGCCCAGTTTAGTCCTAATGAAGATCCTGTTCTAGTCCTAGTTTAGTCCTGGTTTAGTCTCGGTTTAGGTTTAGTGAAAGTTTTGTTTGCAAGTGTGAATTCACCCAGTACAAGCCTATAATTATTCATCATATTAATATTGCGGCTTAATGTCTTTCAACTTATTGCATTCGAGAACAACTGCCAGTGTGTAAACAAAACAATATTTTTACTTCTCAGTCGTCTCCAAGATGACAAAAAGGAAAGGAAGAAACTAGATACATGACCAGACACATTCCCCTATCATTACTATAGGTTGCTTTTTGCGGTATGGCGCAGTGCCATCTCCACTGAAAGTATTTATCAGTCTCATATTTCATACACACAATGACATGACAACTTAATTATACAAGAATAGTTTACATGGAAAATTATTTTATATTTTAATATGAGTTTAACACTGTCTATTTAGGTTTCAGCTTCCTGTTATAGGCAACATTAAAACATTTCTATGATTCTGAAACACACAGATATATTAATATTGATACATACATGCACATACACATACTGTAGAGGGCAGGGTGGCTGTGGCTCTCATTCATGCCTCACAGTAAAGAAAGTTCCTGGTTTGATCCCTGAATCACCCAGGTCTTTGTGTGCCGAGTTTTCATGTGCAATAGGTGAAGTCCTTCAGCTCTGATTTGGAGATGGGTCCCCATGTTCACTCCTCCCGACAGGCTGCCTTAGCGTTCACATTTACAGTTTAGATCTTTCATGACGTTTCTTCTCCTGTTCTTCAGGTGCGATACGTGTCTGACTTCTTCAAACAGCGCCCCCCTCTGTGCACTACTCCTGAAACACCCGAAGATGAACATTTGGACAATAAAGGCAGTGCCCCACCTCCGGACTCTCAACACGGAAACCACTACAACTACACTGGCCCCGTATGAGCCCGCTCCTCGTGAACCAGCACGGCCGTATACACGTCATATGGGCTACGCCACAGTATTCTATTTAATATCTGAACTGTAAATGCAAGAATAAACCAGGACTATGACCAGATTAAACCCAGACAAAACTAGGTTGGGACTAAACCAGGATTAAACAGGGTCTGGGTCTACAACAGGACTAAACTAGAACTAATCCAGAGTTATACATGGACTACAGCGACTGTCTGAATTTACCCAGGACTGGATGAGGTGTAAACAGCAAAAGCTAAACCCAGTGTAGACCAGGTAAGACTAAACCAGAACAGTTAAACTAAACCAGATTCTAATGGGGTCTGGACACCTACAATTGAGGGTCTCAACCATTAGAACTTAACCCACTGTAAAACAGAATTTAAACAGGGTTAAATCAGGTCCAAACCATGTCCTGATGGGGTTTGGATGCCTTAATAGGGTCTAAACTATGACCACAAAGCCCAGTCTAAACTAGAATTGAACTGGATCTAAATCAGGTTGAAATCTGGACTAAACCAGGACTAAACCAGGAGTACACCACAGCAGTTAAAACTTACCAAGCCCCAAATGAGGCCTTAAAGACCATCTAAAGGATTTAAACTAGGACTAAACCATTTAAAGGGCCCATATTACATTATTTTCTGATCTGTTATAATGTTGTTTCCTCATCACAAACATACAGTACCTGAAGTTGTGTTTTGTCTCATTCACACATGTTTAACGGATCCTGCGTATTTAGGCAGAGTTCTTCTCTCAAACAGAGTACACCCTGTTCCACCTTGTGATGTCATGTGGTAATACAGAAAGTGCTTCACTGTGTTTTTAAACCCTGTAGACTTTCACTAGAATCGACTGCATCAGGGGTTTTCAACTTGTGAGAGTGTGAGCCTTCTCCTTAGAGTAGGTAAAGACAGCCGAGCCTCCCCCCTTCCCCAAAATCCCATCTGCCTGCCCAACCCCACACACGCTTTTGAAGTAAATGCATCTTTTGTGTTCCTGCAGTGAGTTTTAATAACAACAGCAAATAATTTCCAACTTCATGCAGGTCCAATTGAGGTGACATTTAACATCAGTGAACATCAGTGGGCCGATCCAAATCAACAGAACATGCTTAACATTTGTAATCGGTGCCAAAACTCCGAATGACGACACCTGATGGCTGAAATCAGCACATGTCTGGGCTTTATATTAAGCGCTACCACTATTCCCCGTACCTCTGTAGGTGCAGTCTTGAAACCCGACCAGGTGAAACCAAACTTTAAATAATCAGGATGATATTTCCTATGTTTTTGCTGGGTCCTGTCTCATCCCTCGCTGCTGATTTCTGTTGAGGTGGAAGCAAAAAAACGATGCATTTTATAGCTAATACACGCACACAATTACCAATATCAATACTGCTGCAGATGTGTACAGATGTGGACCGTTTTGTTTTTGTTGCCTCACCAGTTGAAAACCTCTAATCTGGATCATTTCAGCCCTGGAATTGCCAATCTGTACTGCACAAAAGGAAAAAAAGCTTACCTAAAAAGTACCACTTCATGACATCACAAATTGCATTATGATCTTTGGAGATGTGTACAGACTAATAATACAGTGTTACTCAAACGTGTGAATGAAACAAAACACAACTGCAGGCATGTTTTTGATGAGATAACAACATTATAACAGCGCTTACAGCTCACAAGAGTCAATTTTACACAATATAGGACCTTTAATCCACAAACATCTGGACTACACCGTGACTAGACCAGAACTAAACCAGATTTAAAACCCAGTGAACTTCGCCATTCTTAAAGTCTGTATACGGCCCTGTCTACCACTATCCTCACGGGACATTTTGTGTTATATACCCCCCTATAGTCACCCTTTACCCCAGCTCAATAACCACTGTAGCGGGCCTGGGCTCACACTGGGGGGAAGATTTCACAAGCATTTTTACAACTATCAAAACTCGCAGGTTCCCAGAGGCCTGTTGGGACAGAAGCTACTCCTACGTTTTTTGTTTTTTGTTTTTCAGTATGGGGCATGTGTACTGCCAAAAATATGTGATTTAAATGTTGTTGTATGACACTGTGCAATTTTATATGTGTTTTGTCATGGTGTTTCCCTGTTTAGACTGCAAAAAATACTCAATGTTCTCCTTTTTGTCTTTAAAGGCACATTGTGTAACTTTTTGGGCGTCCGTCATCTGCTTGTTTCTAGATGTGTCATTTCTCTGCCTGGAATGCTCCACAGTATGACATTAAACTGCTCTACCTTTTACATTTTCAATTACAGGTGTTTTTTACTGCTCAAAAATACCTAGAAAAACAGACGTTCTGACTGTGAGCGGGGTCGCCTCTCCACAGATCTGACCTGTAACTTGGTCTGGTTTTGGTCTCGCATGAAGAGAGAAAGGTTTAATGCCATACTGTGAAATATTCCTGACAAAGCAATAACAAGGAGAAAAGCGTTAAACGAGCCCTCCACTAGAAAAGTTACGCAGTGTACCTTTAAAACATGTACTTTTTGTTCTCCGTGTGACTGCTAATTTACCTACACTGGATCAATATTATAATTCAGATTTCTTGTCAAATATCTCCACGTTATTGTCTTGTTAAAGGTAAACTGTGTACTTTTCTGGTAGAGGGTCTGCCACCTGCTTGTTCCCATGATGATGTTATTGCTTAGCTTAGAATGTTCCACAGATTTTTTCTTTTTTTTGTTTTGTTTTGTTTTTTGCCACGGATCCTACCTGGACGATTGAGGGCGTTACGGACTTTCCACAGTGTGGCGTTATCTCCATCTCCATGGAAACAAGCAGATGGCAGACTCTCCACCGCAAATGTTACATAATGCGCCTTTTTATATATGTATTTTTCCATGTATAGACTGCTTTTGCAATATCACCACGAAACATATATTGTGTCGTTTGTTTGTATAACTACTTTATTCAAAAATTGTGTCGCTTTTTGAGAATGTACCAATATCTGTGAAGTTACCATTCTTTTCAATACAATTTTATTATTTGTTTGTTTTGTGTCTTTTTCTCTCTTTTGTAGGTCTAGTAATGCGATAATTGTTGGTGTAGGTACAGAGACTCACCATATTTCCAGATTTAAAATATATATATATATTTCAGTAACAAACTCTTGGTTCGTTTTACACCAAAAAGACCAGTTCACACTATAGATTTATGAATTAGTTTGCCTTAGTAGCCTAGTTATTTACGTATATCATTACAGCTTTTCACGCATATACTCCCAAAAGTTAAAGTGATAAAAAAAAAATTAATTATACAGGTGGGGCTCTGTCACTGTTAACACGAAACTGAACCACTGCTTTTCCTCACAATAAATAAATATGAAGAAAGTTTTAAACATTTGTCTCAGCAGACTAAAAACATGTTGTTTTTAAACATCGTCAAGTTATAGTGTTGATTTTTATACTAAAAAGGCTTCAAAGTTGACCCTGATTTTCGATATCACAATAATTATAAAACCCCATTATTTTCCAGGCAATATAATGGAATTTTCAACATGTCTTTAATAGGGGTGTGCAAAAATATTGAAATCTCGATCTATCATGATACAGGATCGCTATCATGGGTTGTTATATCGATATATTAGTAATATTAGAGAATTTGATATCTTTTAGCATTTTCTTTTGGGTACAGTACTACAATTTAGTTGCTTATTTAGGAAATTGTTGCTGCTAAATGTATTTGGTTCTTAAAAAAACAGCAGTAAATCACAGAGCATCATTTGCAATATATCGATTATCACATATATCGTCATACCGTGATAATATCACATCGTGAGCCATGTATCGTGAATCGTATCGTGAGGGACCCTGTAATTCCTAGACCTAGTTTTGAATATTACCATGCAGTTTTATAGCTCTGGTGTATATAAAATCCATTCTAAACCTCAAAATCCAGGAAATTTCCATATTTTCCCCGTATTTTCCAGTATCAATTCTTGTTCAAATTCATAGTTTTTACAGTTTTGATACCAGTTATTATTCATTTCATTTGACAATATTATGTAATTGCACCCAGGAAGATGTATTACGCTAGACTAGTAACATAACTGTCACTATATTTTGCACAATGGACTATACTGAATCAAAGCGTTAGTGCGTCAGTGCGTTTTTGTGGAGTCATGCCTGGACTTGCCCAGCGGTTGTGGGATTCCTGACTGGGTTTGGGCCTTTTGAACCATGTCAGAAGTGAGTTAATGACTTTAAAATGTTTGGTTAAATCAAACGTGAATGTTTGTCTCTGTATTAACGGTTTATTAGTGAAGTATTCAGGTCTTTTGTTCACAAGTTTGTATTGACACAGTATTCAGTATTCAGTTCTTGAAGGTTTTTTAAAGGTCCCATATTAAGCAAATAGACTCTTGTTGTTACCTCCTCAAAAACATACCTGGAGCTACGCTGAAAATGCTCTGTTCCACCTTGTGATGTCACGCAGTGGTAGTTATCAAGTTAACAACGTTTTACCTTTAGTATGGAGTGAATGAATAATGCACCAAAGTGTAAAGCAACTTTGAGTGTCCGGAAAAGTGCTATTTGAGACTAAGGCGTTATTATTTCATTTTTAGTTCAGTAGAGAGAAGAGGGAGAGAGGGAGGACAGAAGGGAGAGAAGAGGGAGAGAGGGAGGACAGAAGGAAGAGAAGAGGGAGAGAGGGAGGAGAGGAGGGAGAGAAGAGGGAGAGAGGGAGGACAGGAGGGAGAGAAGAGGAGAGAGGGAGGACAGGAGGGAGAGAAGAGGAGAGAGGGAGGGAGAGAGGGAGGGCAGGAGGGAGAGAAGAGGGAGAGAGGGAGGAGAGGAGGGAGAGAAGAGGGAGAGAGGGAGGACAGGAGGGAGAGAAGAGGAGAGAGGGAGGGCAGGAGGGAGAGAAGAGGAGAGAGGGAGAGCAGGAGGGAGAGAAGAGGGAGAGAGGGAGCACAGGAGGGAGAGAAGAGGGAGAGAGGGAGGGCAGGAGGGAGAGAAGTGGGAGAGAGGGAGGGCAGGAGGGAGAGAAGAGGAGAGAGGGAGGGAGAGAAGAGGGAGAGATGTGGAGAGAGGGAGGGCAGGAGGGAGAGAAGAGGGAGAGAGGGATGGAGTGAGAGAGGACAGGAGGGAGAGAAGAGGGAGAGAGGGAGGACAGGAGGGAGAGAAGAGGGAGAGAGGGAGGACAGGAGGGAGAGAAGAGGAGAGAGGGAGGGCAGGAGGGAGAGAAGAGGGAGAGAGGGAGGAGAGGAGGGAGAGAAGAGGGAGAGAGGGAGGGCAGGAGGGAGAGAAGAGGGAGAGAGGGAGGACAGGAGGGAGAGAAGAGGGAGAGAGGGAGGGAGAGAAGAGGGAGAGAAGAGGAGAGAGGGAGGACAGGAGGGAGAGAGGGAGGGAGAGAGGGAGGACAGGAGGGAGAGAAGGGGAGAGAGGGAGGGAGAGAAGAGGGAGAGAAGAGGCGAGAGGGAGGTCAGGAGGGAGAGAGGGAGGGAGAGAGGGAGGACAGGAGGGAGAGAAGGGGAGAGAGGGAGGGAGAGAAGAGGGAGAGAGGGAGGACAGGAGGGAGAGAGGGAGGACAGGAGGGAGAGAAGATGGAGAGAGGGAGGACAGGAGGAAGAGAAGGGAGAGAGAGAGAGGGAGGGAGGGAGGGAGGGAGGGAGGGAGGGAGGGAGGGAGAGAAGAGGGAGAGAGGGAGGATAGGAGGGAGAGAGGGAGGACAGGAGGGAGAGAAGAGGGAGAGAGGGAGGACAGGAGGGAGGAAAGGAGGGAGAGAGGGAGGGCAGGAGGGAGGAAAGGAGGGAGAGAGGGAGGACAGGAGGAAGAGAAGGGGGAGAGAGGGAGGGAGAGAGGGAGGACAGGAGGGAGAGAAGAGGGAGAGAGGGAGGACAGGAGGGAGGAAAGGAGGGAGAGAGGGAGGGCAGGAGGGAGGAAAGGAGGGAGAGAGGGAGGACAGGAGGAAGAGAAGGGGGAGAGAGGGAGGGAGAGAGGGAGGACAGGAGGGAGAGAAGAGGGAGAGAGGGAGGACAGGAGGGAGGATAGGAGGGAGAGAGGGAGGACAGGAGGGAGAGAAGAGGGAGAGAGGGAGGACAGGAGGGAGGAAAGGAGGGAGAGAGGGAGGGCAGGAGGGAGGAAAGGAGGGAGAGAGGGAGGACAGGAGGAAGAGAAGGGGGAGAGAGGGAGGGAGAGAGGGAGGACAGGAGGGAGAGAAGAGGGAGAGAGGGAGGACAGGAGGGAGGAAAGGAGGGAGAGAGGCTCCTCAAACGTCATGAAACAGCTTTGAAACGGACTGTGGATAAACTAGAATCACCCCTGGATTATAGATCAGGCAGCAGGACCACAGAGAGAAAGTCATACTAGCTACAAGAGGTTTATTCTCTTATTCTCGTCTTAGTTTAAAAGCTAAACAATTTGTCATGTGTTTTGTTTTCATTTACACGTTTAACTCACAAATCCTACCTTTAGTACGACATGGCATCACAAATAGTGTTTTATGTTTGAGAACTCAGCCTAAATACGCAGGGTTTGTGTGTTAAACATGTGTGAATGAAACAAAACTTAACTCCAGGTATGTTTGTGATGACAACATATAACATACAGTAGATTAGACAATGGCATAATATGGGTGCTTTAAACTGTCTCATCAATCACACCATAAAACCATGCATTTACTTAGTGGAAACCGGTTTTATTTGGCTAGACAAAAGCCATTATTTCCATGTAAATAAAAAGTGCTTAATTTGAGTTACATTTGTGTATCGGGTGGTGTCTTGTGACAATGAACTTGTGATAATGAACTTGTGACAATGAAAAGAACTGTCCTTCAGTATCATGGAATTTCTACATAGGAAAAAGTATCAAGTCATGAATACATTTTATATTGTCTGCGAGTTGAGTCATTTTTTCCATCGTTCAAGTGCATTTACTTTGTCTCCCTGTAGATTATGCTTGAAATTTTAAAGGGCCCATATTACAGTGTTTTCTGATCTACGTTAAAATGTTTTCTCATCTCAAACATGCCTGGAGTTATTTACTTTCATTCATGTTTGAGTAACTATTTATTTTAGTCTGTCCACATCTCCAAAACTCAAAATGCTCTTTTCCACCTCATGATGTCATGAAGCGGCAGTGTTCAGGTTTACAGCTCCTTTTAGCTTTGTATGGAGTTTAAAAACACAGTGGAGTGTATAGGCTGTAGATAGTAGCATAATGGGTTTTCAACACAGCAAAAAATACCAGGTTATAAATACATTATTATGATTATGATTATGATTATTATTATTATGTTTTTGTTTTGCTTTTTGGTCAAATGACTATGTGCTAGTTGAGTAATTTTGTTTTATTTTGCCATTGTTCAAGTGTAATTTACTTTGTCCACTGGTATTGTTCTACTTTTTTTATTTTAAATGCAAAAATATACGCTATAGATTAACGAAAGTAGTCAACCAATCCTTGCCTACTCAACACTTGGTCAGAAATATAAAAAAAAATTTCTATCACAATGTTAAAGTTCAGAATGGCTAATAGATATTGTCAAAATGTGGACTTATTTTAATTGAATCTCACATTTTTATTTGTATTTGTATCTTACCATAAGAGATCACTGATCAAGCATGACATTGCAGACATATGTTTCATTGTTGGGTGTAATTGGGTGTAATATGTATTGGCTGCATAACTTGCAATACGGATGGCCTTAGGCAGCAATCTGCAAGTATGTTGACACCTATAATTGTCTTCTTCTTTTTTTGCTCATGCGTAACTGCTAATACTGTCACGAAAGTAAAAGTTCAGTGTCAGTTTTGATACTAAGAAAACCACTACTCAAAACCATCCTGACACAGTGAAGGTAAAAAAAAAGCCAGACACATTAGTATTTTTTTATATACTATGTGGTCTTATGGTGCTCTTCACTCTCACAACATTAAGAGTGTGAACGAACTGGGACTAAACCTGATACAATAATGCATGAAATTGTAAAGGGACTCGTCTGGAAAAGCGCTACATTAAAGTAATTATTATTATGCATTATTATTATAAAACTATGTCAGGACTAAACTGACCTCAAGCAGGGCCAACAGTATGAATGCAGATTATGAAAATTCTACAACTATTTAGGAAATGTCCACATCTGTCCTATTTAAATTGTTATAATATTATTATTCAGTATTTTTCAGACTATAAGTTGTACTTTTTTTCAGGATTTGGGTGGTTCCTGCAACTTATACTCAGGTGCGACTTTTATATTACATTTTTTACACTGATAGTCCATAGACCAAATATATGAATCCTATATATGAATCAAAAATGAAAAAACAAATTATCTGTTTTTTTCCTTTTGGTTTTATAGACCAATAATAAAGAAATGGGTTGTTTTTTGTTTTCTTGTTTTTGGCTCTATATCGAAAAATGAACGAACAAATGATACACGGATTGTTTTCTATTAGGTTGTTTTTATTACTATAACTTCTATAACTTGCCTTTCAAGATGACATGTCGGTTCTTGGACTCTGAATTTATAAAATAAATTTCACCCAAAAAGTGTGACTTATAGTCCTGTGCGACTTATATGTTTTTCATTTTGCATTTTTTGGCTGGCGCAATTTATAGACTTAGTTTTTGGCCAAAAAATACGGTACTTGTGATATTAGGTTTAGAATCTCTATATACATTTTTTGGCCAATCCTATCACCCATCACTTGTTCTTCACTGGAGCACTGACACCACAAGTGCTGCAGATACTTGCCCTGTTGCCCCTTTGTTACAGATTCATGAATTTATTAAAACATGAATTTAGTGCATGCTTTAAACGTAGGAAATGACATTATAATCTTTAAAATACCGTGTTCGATCTCAAAAAACCACACAAACGACAACTGCTCTCAATCACGTTGTTTATTTGTAAGGCACCAGAGAAGCTTCCTTACTGCTAAAATGTTGATCCATTCTGAATAGAGTACACAGTTGGTCGTTTACATACTTCCTGCCCCAAATATTTGAGAATGAGACAGTATTTTTCTGCACAAAAAGGATTTAACACATACAAACCTAAAAAAAAAAAAAAAAAAACATGCTAAAGTGATTGAGAATGTGAAAAAACAGCCAAAAAAGACATGGTTTACAACATTGTGCCTTGTTAATGTTTAGGCTGCACACACACAACACCAAACTCGTCCATTGTACACACACGTTAAAAAGCAGCTTTGAGACATACAAAAATGCTTTAAAAATATGTATTGATAAATTCATATGGATACAAATTGGCCCTTGACAGAAATAAAACACTATTCATGTCTGGAGAAGAAAAAAAGAGGGTTTAAAGATGCATTGTGTAACTTTTCTGGTGGAGGATCCGTCACCTGCTTTATTATTATCGCTTTGTCTGGAATGTTTCACAGTAAAATTGAACCTTTTTATTATCAAGTTACAGGTCAGATCTGTGGAGAGGCTGTTTTTCTAGGTATTTTTGAGCTTTAAAACCACCTGTAATTGAATACATGCAAGGCAGATCTGTTTAAAGTCATACTGTGAAACATTCGAAGCAGAGCAATGACACATCCATAGAAACGAGCAGGTGGCGGACCCCCAGTCGAAAAGTTACACAGTTAAACTAGAGTTACCGGGCCAAAAAATAGTGAGCAAAAAAGCGAAGTGCCTTTGAAATGATCATAAAAATATTAGCCATGTGCTCTTAAAGATGGTTGTCAATGTCACTTTTAAGTCCAAGCCAATACACTGCTGCCCCCTGCTGTCAGAAACACGCATACAAAACGTAGAAATGGGTACGATTCATAGATCAAGCTTTTAACATTTCAATACTCAAAATTAGAAAGAAAACTATAGGGATTTTTTTTTTTTTTTACTTTTTACGAGAGTTTTTCTAACCACAGTGGCACATATTATTTAAATCTATTGTAAAGCGTATAGTCTTAGCAAAAGAGTTCATTTGGGAAAGGACACTGTAATATTGTTTATATGAATTAGGTAGCATTCACCACATAAAACTGGTACTAACCCGGGACCAGAACAGGACTAAAGCAAGTCCGAAGTAAACCGGGCCCAGCGTGGTACGTAATCCTTTAATATTACGACAAGAGAGACAAAACCTGTCCTGTGATGCTTTGTTGGCGTTTGGGAGAATGTAGGGATTTTAGTTTGGGTACTATCATAGCTGACAATTGTTGGTGGCATTATAGCAACTACCAAACTGTTTTTTTTTACTGTTTAGGGACAATATAATTAGAATTTTTAAGTTGTTAATTGATAATAATGACTTTCGTTTACAGAGTGTCTGAATTCACAAGGGCACACGTCCTTTAATAAACAAAGAAAAGTGAATGCAGTTAACTAAAGCTGGATACAGTGTAATTAAACTACTACAGCGGTACAGTGCTCGTCAAGGTAAATCGGTCTTTTTCAAAATAAACCAGGAGCGGACGGGCAGGGGTGAAGGAAAAAACAAACAAAAAAAAGGTGCTTAAATTTAAGAATTAAACAATTAAAACTTTTATCTATGTCTGGCTTTAAAAGTGCACTGCGCAACTTGTCGGGAGCAGGGTCCGCCGCCGGCTCGGAGATGCGTTGAAATGTCCCATGGTATGACATTAAACGTTTCCATCGCGCATTTATTTATTACGGAAGTTTCTATTGTTCAAAAATACAATAATTCCTTCTATGAATAGGGACGACTCTCCACAGATCTGAATGGTAATGTAGCGCAGTGCTGTAACCTGCGTGCCTCCCCTGTGATAGGTTTTACGTTTAATCAGTACCGTGGAACATTCTAGACAAACCAATAATGTTTCCATGGAGACACCAGGGGGCGAACCCTCCACTAGAAATGTTACGCAGTGCATCTTTAAGTTTTCAAAGCAGCATCTTCTAATCAGAAAATGCTACCAGATTTCAATAAGTTTAAATAGCATGATCCCATTATATGAGATGGCTACAGATGGATAAAACAATTTTCTATATATTTGAAAGTGGTTGGCAGTTTCATTGTAAGAATACAATAGATTTTACAAAAGTGTTTTCAAAAATATTTAAATTATCATAAAGATTGGGACAAACTCACTAATTGATTAGGAATTTTTAAAGGTGCACTGTGTAACTTTTCTGGTGGAGGGTCCGTCAAGTCAAGTGCTTTTCTTCATGGAGATGTTATTGCTTTGTCTGGAATGTTCCACAGTATGGCATTAAACCTTTCTATCTTCATGGAGACCAAACCAGGCCAAGTTAGAGATCAAATCTGTGGAGAGGCGACCCCGCTTTCAGTCAGAAAGTCTGTTTTTTTCTAGGTGTTTTTGAGCTATAAAACCAACTGTAATTTAATAAAAGTAAGGTAGTTTAATGTCATACTGTGGAACATTCCAGGCAGAGCGATGACATCTCCATAGAAACAAGCAGGTGATGGACCCCCAACCAAAAAGTTACACAGTGCAGCTTTAAACAAAAAAAGGAAAATGATCAGACATTAAGACAATGTATTGGAGACAGGGCTGTGTAGATGGACTTTTGTACTTCATCTGGATTTATACTAAAAAATGCACTATTTAAAGTCTAAAAGCTTGAACTGAGCCTAAACAACAAAATAAAAAACACACGCAATCCTTTACTTTTGGATCCAAATGATTTTTCATTCAGTCCTCTCCACCCTGTCGTCATAACAACCCCAACTCACCGGAGGACTTTTGGTCTGGTTTGAACTCAGTTACCCAGCATGCCTCACTTCGTCCGGACCAGGGATGTCTAGATTTATCGATTTTACAAAGAGTAGTTTTAGATGTCACAACAATTTTGATAACTCCTGATTTAAAAGTAATCTAAGCTCCAAATTAATAAACCTTTGTGTGGATAACGTCACCGAGCAATCTAAAAATACCAGCATTGGCAAATTAGAACACTTGATTTAATAAGGATGGTCAAGAAATATGTTTATGATAATCTTTTGCGGCAATGTTACCCTGGTTTGCAGCAAGCACTGTCTTAAATTAACTAAATTAGGTTCAAATTATGAATTATAAAATTTTTATTATTTTGAATTTGGAAATTAGGTATAAACATGATCTTAACCAGAACTATATCAGGATTAACTTTGTCGTTTTTAAACCAGGACTAAACCAAGACTACAAGAGCACTAAACCAGGACTAAATCAGATCCAGGACTAAACCAGGTTTAAATTAGTCAGGACCAAACCAGGACTAAACTAAAACCATTTTAGACAGGACCAAACCAGGACAAAAGCAAGTCTAAACTAGTCAGGATAGGACTAAACCTGGTTTAAACTAGTCAAGCCCAAACTAAGACTAAATCAGGTCTAAAGTAGTCAGGACCAAACTAGGACTAAAACCAGGTCTAAACTAGTCAAAACAAAACCAGGACTAAACCAGGCCTAAAGTAGCCAGGACCAAACCAGGTCTAAAGTAGTTAGGACCAAACTAGGACTAAACCAGGTCTAAACTAGTCAAGACCAAAGTAGGACTAAACCAGGTTTAAAGTTGTCAGGACCAAACTAGGACTAAACCAGGTCTAAACTAGTCAAAACAGAACCAGGACGAAAACAGGTCTAAAGTAGTCAAGACCAAATCAGGACTAAACTGGGTCTAAATTAGTTAGGACCAAACTTGGACTAAACCTGGTTTAAACTAGTCAAGACCAAACTAGGACTAAACCAGGACTAAACCAGGTCTTTGCTGATGCCCGACTACCAATGGAAAAGGTCCATATCACCTGTGCAACCGTACCACAGCTTCAGAAAAACAAATATAGGATTAGTTTACTTTTTGTTTTTGAGACTCTTGTGAAAGAATTATAAAATCCAAAAAAGTTTCTACTCATAATCTTAACAGTAAAATCGGACTTCCTGACATCCCTACTCCGGACGGTGGTTTTCCTGTTTATCTCTGTGGCATTAGTCGGACTTGTCCCCGTCCTCGGCTCGGGGGGGTCTCTCTGCGGAGTCCCGGCCCTTGTCGTCCTTGCCCGGCTGGGACGCCCCGTGGGAGTAGTTGGCGAGGATGGAGGAGAGAGAGAGGAGGCCGGCGCTGGAGGTCGGGGGCAGGGTGGGCGGGGTCAGACCCAGAGGCAGAGGCGCCACGGGGAGAGCCAGACCCTGCAGCTGGGACAAGTGCTGCACCTGGAGCTGTTGCTGCGAAGGCAAAAGGGAAATGGTTATGAACATGTGCGAGGAGGAGGAGGAGAGGGGGTGAATACTGTTTGAGGAGAAGTGGGGCAAGATCTCGTGAGACTGAAGTGCCATAATATTTTTCATCTCAGTGTAGAAAGTTTGGGTTAAGATTAAGATACACTTCATTGTCCTCTGCATTTGACCCATCCTTCAAAGCTGCTGGGGCAACCTGTCAGGACCAGAGCACTGCAATGATTTAAAGTCATTTCATTCATTTCTCATCTGCCACAAATCTACAATCTACACAGGTTTGTCTCATTCTAGTAGACCAAACTCTAGTCTAGTTATTAGGAGTGTGCAAAAATATCAAAATATCGATATATCGTATCATTTAATGTGATGATACAGTATCAATATCGGGGACTGATGTATCATTATATCACCAAGAGTATTTTTTGGTAAATTTTACTAAATAACTTTGTTACAACACTACAGTTTTGTAGCTTTTTAGAGGAAGGAAACTCGTTTATGCAACACATTTGACATATTCACTGTTCACTGATTAAAATGGGTGTGTTTCATATGAACTTTGCACGAGAAGTGGTTTAACAAAGACTTTTAGTGTTACAGCCATGATTTAGCCTTTATTTTTTTATTGCACCGTATAGAATTGGTTTGAAATATATTGTGTCAAACCAAAAGTGCTCTGTATCAAGATATGCTTCATATCATGGCCTATGTATCAAGGTATGTATCGTATCGGAAACTTCTTAATGATACCCAGCGCTAGTTAAGACACACTTTATTGTCCCTGTATGAAATTTGTCCTCAGCATTTGACCCATTCTTCAAAGCTGCTGGGACACCCTGTCAGGACCAGAGAGCGCCGCAATGATTTAAAGTAATTTCATTTATTTTTATACGCCCGTTGTAATAAGACGGGACGTATTATGGTATGGCGCTGTCCGTCCGTCCGTCTATCCGTCTGTGGACACTTCAAAGCTTTGTAGTGTCTTTAACAAAGCTTTGTAGTGTCTTTAAGTTCTGTTGCTAGGTTTGACAAATTCTAACTTAATTCTATATACAATAATTCAAAGTACGGGCGTATTTTGCCCCGCTGGAGGAGCTCTTGTTTTATCTGCTACAAATGTACAATCTATACAGGTTTGCCTCATTCTAGTAGACCAAACTCTAGTCTAATTACTAGGGGAGTGCAAAAATATTGAAATATCGTATAATTTAATGTGATGATACAGTATTGATATAAGAGACTGCTGTATCGATATATCACCAAGAGTATTTTTTGGTATATTTTACTAAATTATTTTGTTACAACACTACAGTTATTGTTTATTTAGAGGAAGGGAACTCGTTTATGCAACACATTTGACATATTCACTGTTTTGATCATTAAAATGGGTCTTTCATTTGAACTTTGAGTATCACAGTAATGATTTAGCCTTTAGTTTTTATTGAATCATATAGAATCGATTTGTAATATATCGTATCAAACCAAATGTGCTCTGTATCGTTATGTTATTGTATCGTGGCCTATGTATCGAGGTATGTGTCGTATTGGCAACTTCTTAATGATTCCCAGCCCTAGTTACCCATAGGAGGTGATTCAGATGTAAAATATACATACATTTAATAAATCATGGCAGCCTAGTCACTAAACTGTATACTATGCTACTACTATGCTATAGTGGCACAGTGTCTAGCACAGCTGACTAATGCACAAGGCATCAGGAGAGATTTGAAGACAAATGTGCCTTTGTTATTATTCTTATAATCTCTTAAGGCCCAATGGAGTGGTTTGCTCTATTTTCTTGCACTGGTGTATGTGTAAAGAGCATATATCATGTTGCTGATCTACTGCAGTATTTTAATTAATATTTTTAGAAACATGCGTCCCCTGTCCCCGTCCAATGACTGATTTCTCTAAAAAGGAGACAATAAAATATAAATATTATCTTATCTTACATATACAATTTACAGTTTAGAGAGATGGACTGTAGAGCTGTATGGTGCTTTACTGTCTGGACAATATACTCCTTCTGTGTTTAAATGACTTCACACAGACACACTCGACTCCATACTGTCTCGTCACGCACATAAACATTCTGACATTATGTTCACAAACAGAAGTCTGACTAAAACTGAGCAGCTCACCCGGATAATGGAATTCATCTCTGGAGGTGTGACCTGTTTGGCCCTCTCGATGGCCCCCATGACCTGCTGCTGGTGCTGAAATATAAACACAGCGTTGTCAAGATCAACATAAACGATTTCACACTTAAATAATAGAACAGTTAAAGAGGACATGCTACATTATGGTGCTGTATAACATTTATGACCAATTTTCTTATCAAACATGCATGAACTCCACTAGAACATGGTTAAAAGCCCTTAAAAGACAAATTAACCTGATACATCCCCTTTAATTTAAATTTCATTTCATATAAATCTGTCTAGCGGCTCTTACCTCCTGTGACAGATAAGGCAGCACCTGAGCACAGATCCCATTCAGTCTTTTGACTATTTCAGCCTGCAATAAAGACGTAAATGCAAGAAATATATTAGTTGGTTCAAAACAGGGCTGCACAATCTTGGAAAAAAATGTGATTGTGGTCAAATTTGTGATACATGTTTAAAATCTTTTCTATGTTGCTGCTGCTATACTTTGAATTTCCTTCAGGATCAACGAAGTATCTATCTATTGGTCTTCTTCTATCTATTTAACTTTTTACCTAACTATAACACAGGATTCTGATCAGTTTGTAGAGCTCTACAGTAAACTACGTATACAGGATTTTTCTATAAAAAGAAATTCTTGCTCTATGTTGAGAACATTTTATTATCTAAATAATTGTAGCCTTAGTGATTGGATAATTTTGATAACTAAAACTGCAATTCAATGCAACTGTGTATTAAATTAATTAAGTGTGTTGTGCAGCCCTAGTTTCAGAATAAAAAAAAAAACTCTTAAAAGGAAAAAAATAAATCAGGATGTCTGCTTACCTGTTTGTGCATTTCAATGTTTAGCCCATAGGACATTTCATAGTACTGAGGACAAAGAAGAGGTTAAAACCATGCTATACAGAATTTTAATTTATCTTTTTAATTGTAACACTTTGTAACATCTTCAACCGACCGACAAAATAGGACAACAATGTAATTCTTACCATGATGTAGTGACGCTGCATCTCTGACTTTTCTGAGGCTAATTTGTCACACTCTAACTTCAAACTGCAAAAAATATGCATCAGTCAGCATGTTATTTTTTTTCATATGCAGTAAATAAGGACATAGAAATCAGAGGTGGGAGCTTAACCTGTGGTACTGAGCCTGAAGGAACTGAAACTCGTCCTTGATGCGGTCGCAGGAGTCAGATGTGGTGAACTTCAGAGCTTGGCCTGACTGCGAGGACGCCTGCGGAGAAACAGCACCACACAAACTCAGCGTTTTCTTGTCTATAAAATGTGAACGTAACACTTTCAAGGTCCTGTATTACGCTAAACTGACTCTTGTGTTGTCACCTCCTCAAAAACATACCTGGAGTTGTGTTTTGTTTCACTCAGATATGTTTAAGTAACCCTGGATTTTTTTTGTCTGTCTACATTTTCAAAGCTCAAAATGCTCTGTTATACCTAGTGATGTCATGTAGCAGTAGTTTTCGAGTTAACAGCTACGTTTTACCTTTAGCTAAGCAGATATTGGCAATTTCAGGTCTCAAATCATCCAAATGATTCTAATGAAGTTGTATGGCGTTTAAAGACACAGTGGAACATTTCCTGTATTACCAGATGGCATCACAGGGTGGAACAGTGTTTTCCATTTGCGAGTGGAACTATGCAGGGGTTGTGTGTTAAACATGTGTGAATGAAACATAACACAACTCCGGGTATGTCTGTGATGAGAAAACATGAGAACAGATCAGAAAACAGCATAATATGGGCCCTTTAAGTGGCTCATGTGCTGCACAAGCTGAAGTTTAAACTTAAAAGTACAAAATAAACTTAATATATCCATTGATACAAGCAGGTAGTGGACCCCAAAAGTTACACAGAGCATCTTTAACTACTTAAATTTTCATTTTCAAGGTTTTAATTTTATAAACTGATCATATATTTATTATTACTAGCTTATTATTATAGTTATTCCTTTAAGGCATTACGAAAGCCTCTAACTGTCAAAACACAAGAGACATGTTGCCAATTTGTGTGTGTGTTATCCATAAAAATAATTTTCCATTCCGACATGTTAAATGCTTAAAGAGGAAAACAATAAATTACTAATCACAAAAAAAGACACAAAATTGTCCAAAAATGCGTTGTCCAAATAAAATCTTGTCTAGGCTTGTTTTAATGAGTTTGTGTTTGTTTAGTAACATCAGCTTGACCCATAAGATTAACCATAAGAGAAGTCGGCATTTTACAGATGAACTATCTGAACAAAACTGCGATTTACTCGGGGGAAAGGCCAAGGGTTTATTTAAGCCTAGTAATAAACTTTATACTTTATATTGACTTTTCCTGGACAGATGTTGTGGACAAATTGATTTGGGGACAGAGAGTTGAGGAAAGTGTTTACAGAAGATTAAGTGAGCCCACGCGAAACGTACGTGATCCAACTGTGGTTATGTGCAGCCAGACAACAGTTAAACCACCAGTCTCATCAGTAATCCTCGTGTGCCCTTAACCTTATTAATGTCTAAATAAATGGCAAGAGGGCAAGTGTTTTCCAGTGGGATTATGGGTAAGCGGACGGGATGATGGAAAGGTCAAAACTCAGCGTCTACTCTCAAACAATTAGTCCATTAATCGACTGTATAAGTGTAACTAAACTATTAACTGGTAGGGGATTTCCTTAACTAAACAAGATGATTTAAATTGTTGTTGTTGTAAGGTTTTAATTTTAAGATATAGTACTTTTACAATCTCGTATGTCAAAAGTAAGGACTCTCAGATATATATACTCTCACAATAATTACTATATCCACTTATTGTCTATAAATAACAGCTGGAACAAAATATTTTGGGGCTCAATATTTAAAGTAGGGAGTTTTGTTTTACTTTTAGTAATATATGATTTGAGCTGTAGATGGCTGAATAAGTAACTTCCATGGCTAATTATTGGTTCATCCTGATTTAGTTGTTGCAATGTGTGTTTTTTAACCATACTGTACATTTAAAAAAGGTTTTCTGGGATTATATAGCATTTAGTTTATTGTGTCAGTTTCAGTAACATCGTTAAATGTGATGACAGGCCTACTCTCAGATTTCCCTCACCCCAGACACTTCCTCCAGCTCCTCCAGAGAGTGTACTAACTACATGTCACTGTGCATGTCATTGCAGAAAAGCAAAAAGTCAAAATATATAGTTACTGACCCCTTACAACTGGATGAAATATTACCAGCGAATAGGTTGTAATCAGGTGTGAAAAATCGTAAGTGAGATAAGAGAACTTTTAATTGTCCCACAATGAGGAAAATGCAGTGTATACATTTCTATTGTATTACATTGTTTTAAACCAAACTACTGAATAAAATTGGTTTGCCACAAAACAGAAAACGCCATTAGTAAGTAGTTAATTAGTAAATCTAGTTTTAAGAAGTGAGCCGTAAAGGACTGGTGTGGCCATATAATCGTTATATCAATCAATTAATAGCAGATAAAGCCTAATCAATTAGTTTGAATAGACCTGGTGATTGTGTTTCCCCTCTAGGATGAACAAATTGGCCCCACCAGACACTGTATTCTCAACATTATAAAGCTCTGATTGGAGTAAAACAAGGAGATAAAAGGATTTCACCAGCTCATATTGACGAGTCCATGTCCACAAATGGTAAATTCCCTGTTTCTTCAATAAACAGATTAGGATAACTGTACTACATTGGCTTTAAGCATTTAGCCATATTTCTGTTTAAAACCATTTAAAATTGTGCACAGGAAATCCCAGATGTCATTTTATATCTTGTGTAACTTTGATTTGCATATGCAATTTGTAATCATCTACATTTTAATTTGATTTGCATGCAACAAATCAAATCTGACTGGCTAATAATCACTACAGCTGACAACAAAGGAAAAAAAAATCTTCTTACGGCCACAAAAAGGGATCTTGAACAGTCTCTTTATTGAAAAACCTTGCAAAACAGTGGCCTGAGACACGTAGCAACACATTAGCATCCCTAGTACATATTGACTTTACTATAATAACCCTTGTTACCCTGCTAATGCAAAGATGCTAGGTGCAAATGCATTAATAGATTGGGTCTGATGACAGCTAGAGCAGCTCCGCTATCAGCTGTCTGTGTGTAGCCTGTTAGCTCATTGCGGCTCACTGCTAACTTTGACACACACACAACTTAATTGTACTAAAAAACAAAACTTACCGAGTGTCTAGATTGAGGAAACATCATGTCAGCAGGTTAGATCTTCTTTTTTCCTCCGGTCCGACTGAAAAATAAGGCTAGATGGCTAAGCTAACAGGTCCCCAGATATTTTGTATAAATTGGAGACTGTATTTCCACTTTGTACTATGTCATGCTTTCAATCGTTAGCTAAACTCTGAGCTGCAATCAGCAAAGATGCTTTTCTTTGCTTTGGAGTGATGCGAACCGATGTGTCCGAGGGTGACCAAATAAAAAAGAGTGTTGTAAAAAGGTTCATCGGGTTTTGGATAAGGTTAAAGCGGCGTTTCCCCGGGGAGAGCTGGATGTTGACACACACGGAGCGACTTTCCTCGGCTTTGAAGCGAAGAGCAGCATCAGCGAAAACAAAGCGGGCGGAGAGCAGAGCGCGCCCCCGTGCGGCCAGACCGAGAACTGACCACTGCGCCACACTGTCTGCACAGAGGCGACATTAGGGTGACCAGGCGTCCCTATTTACCCCGGACAGCCCCACTTTTGAGCCCCGTGTCCCCTGTCCAAAACCAGTAATGTGTCCCACTTTTATAGAAGAAATGTCCCTGGTGTTTATTTATTTACATACAACATGCAATAAACATAAACAGTGTTCAGTTCTTGTTTAAAATGTGCTTAAGTCACTCTCCCCTCTCTTTGTGCACTGTTTTAATTAAAGGTGTATTGTGTAACTTTTCTGATTGAGCCTCTGTCGATTATTTTTGCAATGGAGATGTTATTGCCTTGTCTGTAATTCAAATTCAAATTCAAATAACTTTATTTATCCGTTAGGAACTTCGTTTGCAGACAGAGCACCAGCACGAGTGAAGACTCCACACAAACATTAATAAAAAGCACATTCATCAAATGCATAATAAATAGATGAATAAAATAAAAGAATACATCCATAACAGCAGCCTCTCACTTCCCCAATGCAGATTAGCTGACCATATGGCTTCATCGGCCATTTAACAGGCGAATGGAGGAGGATATAAAGCTGGACGTGGCCCTCTTAGTTTTAAGTGAGAGGGACCTGAACCTCCGTCCTGATGGTAACAGACTGTAGAGTGAGTGAAGATGTTTCACAGTATGGCATTAAACCTTTATGTCTTCATGGAGACCAAACTGGACGATGCACATCAGATCTGTGGAGAGTCAGAATGCTTGTTTATCAAGGCTTTTTGAGCTATAACACTGTTACGGACCCAGGTCTCCAGTTCTTTGATTTGTGTTGTGTGCTTTAATTTCTTGTTTTGTCATTTGGATTCTTGCTGTGTGAGCCCTGGTCCCTGATTGGTGGGAACTTCAACCCTCGGCCACTCCCACCTCACCTCCAGCCTCCTTCCCCTGTTTAAGAAGATTGTGCTCACCTGTTCGGGGCTGTGGCCTTAGTGGCCAGTGCCATTTTCTGTTGGTGTCTCATTAGTGTTAGTCTAACTTGGTGTGAGAGACAATAGTTTAGTTTAGTCCTGTTTTGTGTTTTTTTTTAGTTGTCATTTGATTTTGTTTGTAGGTTTAGGTGACTTTTGTTTAGGGACATTTGTGATTTTGTTTTGTTACGTGTCCTTTATTCTGTCACTTGTTTTGTTTTGTATAGACCTACGTGACTTGTTTAGACACAAAACTCGTTATTTCAGTCCTGTCACTTTCTTTCTTAGTTTAGGTTATTTTCTGTACATATTTTAGCCTGTTTTGCTTAATTTACCTTGTACATTCCTTTTAATTAAATTACCTTATTTATTCCATTTTACATCTTTATTATTTTGTTACTTCCCCGGTCCCTAGCAGAGCTGGGTCGTAACAAACACCACCTATAATTTAATACATATAAGGTAGAGCTGTTTAATGTCATACTGTGGAACATTCCAGGAAATTACATATCCATGTAAACAAGCAGGTGACGGACCCCCAAACCAAAAAGTTCCACAGTGCACTTTTACGTTATTGTGTCAAAATAATCTGATGCATCACATTGTTTATAGCTGTGGCTAATTTGCAACACCCGTCCCTAGAAGGGCTTTTAACAGTCAAGTAAAATGAAAAGTTGAAAATTAACAGTAAATACAATAAAATGTCCAGAGACCAGTTAGCACTAATAAAAGTTTGTGAGGTATAAATACACAATACTCAAGCTCACACCTACGCACACCTCATATACACACACACTTGTTCCTATTTTTGACCAATTTGATACCTGCTAAAGAGAGGCATAAATGGTCATTTATTTAGTTTAAATTATGGAAAACACAAAGAAAATATGACTATACTGACTCACATGTTAGTCGTGAATAAGCCATGAATGGGCCAAGTGCATAATTACTTAATTCCGCACTTGTTCAACAATTTTATTATTACCAACCACTTCAAAGGCCCAATTATTATATCTGTATTTTTTTTACTATATTGTTTACTTATTTTCCATTGTATCTGCAAACACTTTTTAACAATACTATTTATTGCAGCTATTAGTACTTCTTGAATATTAGAGAGTCAACAGTTCTTCTCATCCTAAGCATTTCATTGCACTGTAGACCTTGTGTTGAACCTGCATATCTTGAATTTTGAATCTTGAAACCAGGGGTGTCCCAGTTTCTGACTTTGAAACGATTTTGAGAAGATATGATTTTGAGATCCATGGTTGGGTTAGTCAGTTGTTGTTGTTGTTTTTTTTTATTTTTATTTTTTTTTCCTTTTAATTATTAATGCTATTTAAAAGTGCATACATCCTAATATCACATAACAAGAGCTCCTCCAGCGGGGCAAAATACGCCCGTACTTTGAATTATTGTATATAGAATTCTAGAATCGGAATTCCACCAATCAGATTGCAGCAACAGAACTTAAAGACACTACAAAGCTTTAATGTGTCAAAGCTCAAAGAAGCAGAGAATGTGGGTTGTTCTCGCTTTCAGCAGCAGAACATTTGAGAAGAGAGTTCAGATCTTTCATGAAGACAAAGCTTCAAAGACTTCAAAGCTTTGAAGTGTACACAGACGGACGGACGGACGGACAGACGGACGGACGGACGGACAGCGCCATACCATAATACGTCCCGTATTACAACGGGCGTATACAAATATGCACTTGCATTGTTATTGCACTTTTTGAAAAAAAATCTTTATCTTTAATTTATTTTGGTGGTGTGTTGAGGCAAAAAAAAAAAATTTATTTGGCAACCTAAATCCAAACCTAAACCTAACGACTTATTTGTAGCAAGCTGTTGTGTTACTATTTGTATCCACTTTAAACCAGCCAAGAGAAACTCTCACTCTTTTCCATTATCACTATTCTTAATTTTTTAGTTTCCTTTGCGATCTTTTGCCCTCGTCATGTGATTTTGTTTGCTGCCTGGCTGAAGTTTGCATTTCTAATCTGGCAACCTGGAGCGTCAGAATTAGCGTTGCATTTGAGAGCGGAACGCACCTCTCCAAGCGCAGCGCCGCAGCACCAGACTGTCAAATATTTCGTCTCTCGTATGTTTTTATTTTTAGAAGTTCTTACTAGCGGACAGTCTTGAACATGTCCGCCGTTTCACCACCTTTGAACGAAAGCCATGTCATTCACCGTCGAGATTTATTGAATCTACCGACAGAAAACATAAGAAGATGGCATACGGGAGAACCCGTGCATGGGGCTACTCCGTACACTTCAGATCGGGTAATGCAAAAGTACTTTTTACTTAGCTAGCTCTTGTATTTACTATTATTAGATCATACGGATGCCAATCTGATCATACTGTCGCATAAACAACTATGTATTTATAAAACGGGGATCTAGTGTCAGTAATGAGCTTTGGCCAGAGAAATCTGTTTATGTGTCAGTCTGTATCATGGGCGTCTGTTGTTCACAATTATATAGACGTAAAATAACAATGCATAAAAAAATACCTTGAGACTTTTCTATTACTGACATCTTTTGCATTTATTTACATATAACATAGCTATAGTAAACATGCAAATCAAAATTACATAGAGGTAAGTAAATCATTACACTTGCTTAGCTAAGTTCTCATCCTAATAACTTTTTACTAGGCATTTCATTGACAATTTTATGCAGTCACAACAAAAATGCAGACATATTCACGTAACAATCAAAAATACTTATGTTTGTCACAGTAAGTATGATGTAAGTGTGTTAAGGGCTAAGTTTGAATATTGTTTAAGGGGGGGAAATGCAAAAAATATGGAAAACCCAGCAACACAAGCCTATTATGCACTAACTTGGAACATATGGTAAGTCAGCTCTTTACTAGGTATTTCTTTACAATTTTATGCAATCAAAACCATAATACAGACATACTAAGCTCTGTTAAATGGTAATAATGGGAGGAAGGACACGTAACAATCAAAAATACTCATGTTTGTCACCGTAAATATGATTGAAATGTGTTAAGGGCTAAGTTTGAAAAAAACAAAACAAACAAACATGCTAAACCCAGTAACACTATTACACACTATTATGCAACGTATGTCAATAATGAAACAATGCAAACTATTATTAATTCCTATTACTTTCTGTATAACTTGTTTGCAATAACAAGACTATACCAAGTTGTATACCCATTGGCTTGTATCCCAGTGTTTTCAGGGTTAAACTTATCTAGGCAACAGCTGTATGGGGGTAGTTTTGTTCCTTTTTTATTCAAACAAAGAAAAAAATCCAAACAAAATATACAGCTTTGAAAACAAAAAAAACATGTTTACATTTTTAAGATGGAAAAATATTTGATTGAGTTTTGATTTTCTTTCATTTTAAATGTGAAATCTTTTGATTGCGGGCCAAAGTTTTGTTTGCAAGTTGAAAAGTTTTGAACCTCAAAATCTTTTGCAAACCAAGAGCGTTTGCTTGCAAGTTCAAATGAACGCGATGGGTAGTTTTGTTCCTTTTTTATTCAAACAAAGAAAAAAAATCCAAACAAAATATACAGCTTTGAAAACAAAAAAAAACATGTTTACATTTTTAAGCTGGAAAAATATTTGATTGAGTTCTGATTTTCTTTCATTTTAAATGTGAAATCTTTGATTGCGGGCCAAAGTTTTGTTTGCAAGTCGAAAAGTTTTGAACCTCAAAATCTTTTGCAAACCAAGAACGTTTGCTTGCAAGTTCAAATGAACGCGATGGGCGGGATCTTAAAGAGGAGAAAGGGTGGATTTCTATTGGTAGCTTGCCTCTGATTGACAGTTGGGCTGGTGCCTGCCAGGCCCTCCCACCAACTCTTCTACTGCCTATCTGCCAAGTTATCCCGCCCCCTGAAGACGGTGTGTGAATGGGAAGAAGTCCGTTGGTGGGAAATTGGAAGGTAAGTCGCTATAATGAAATAGTTTAAAATTCTAAACAGCAAGACCATACGTTGTATTGTAAAGATATTTGAATATAAATGTTTCCCTTGTCAGTGATACCTAGAATGCAGTGGTGCACTGTTTTGCACAAGCAAGACGGTGCACCAATTTACCTCATTTACTGGGCTAATACTAGAGACATTACCTAGCTAGCTACCTAGAGAACCCCAGCACGGTTAAACTTAGACCTTGTTGTGTAAGAGCTTCAGCTATTTTGATTTGGTACAGAAATTACTAAAACCCGCTCAGTTAAGAGCGAGCTAGGCCTCTTACATGCTACCCAGCTAACACGGTTACGCTTGTCACAACATTGCAGATTAGTGAATTCATGACCACACATACGTTGTAGCTACGGTGCCTCCGGGCGTGGTAGTAACGTTGAAAGCACAACAAGCCTTGTCACTCAGTTTTCGCTTTCCTTTCTGTCTGTGAGGTTAAGATGCAGCAACCAGAGCAGATTCTACCCGTTGAAAGCAATACCCAAAAGCCATGTTTTATAAATCCTAGCATGTAAGAGGCCTAGCTCGCTCTTAACTGAGCAAGTTACGTCAAGGGTACGTATTTACCTCCTTCACTTGCAATGTTACTACCACGTCAGGAGGTACCGTAGCTACAACGTACGTGTGGTCATGAATTCACTAATCTGCAATGTTGTGACAACGTAACCGTGTTAGCTGGGTAGCATGTAAGAGGCCTAGCTCGCTCTTAACTGAGCGGGTTTTAGTAATTTCTGTACCAAATCAAAATAGCTGAAGCTCTTACACAACAAGGTCTAAGTTTAACCGTGCTGGGGTTCTCTAGGTAGCTAGCTAGGTAACGTCTCTAGTATTAGCCCAGTAAATGAGGTAAATTGGTGCACCGTCTTGCTTGCATAAAACAAGTGCACCACTGCATTCTAGGTATCACTGACAAGGGAAACATTTATATTCAAATATCTTTACAATACAACGTATGGTCTTGCTGTTTAGAATTTTAAACTATTTCATTATAGCGACTTACCTTCCAATTTCCCACCAACGGACTTCTTCCCATTCACACACCGTCTTCAGGGGGCGGGGTAACTTGCAGTGATAGGCAGTAGAAGAGTTGGTGGGAGGGCCTGGCAGGCACCAGCCCAACTGTCAATCAGAGGCAAGCTACCAATAGAAATCCACCCTTTCTCCTCTTTTAAGATCCCGCCCATCGTGTTCATTTGAACTTGCAAACAAGCGTTCTTGGTTTGCAAAGATTTTGAGGTTCAAAACTTTTCGACTTGCAAACAAAACTTTGGCCCGCAATCAAAGATTTCACATTTAAAATGAAAGAAAATCAGAACTCAATCAAATATTTTTCCAGCTTAAAAATGTAAACATGTTTTTTTTTTTTTTTCAAAGCTGTATATTTTGTTTGGATTTTTTTTTTTTGTTTGAATAAAAAAGGAACAAAAATACCCATCGCGTTAATTTTAAATTGCAAGCAAAAGCTATTTGTTTGCAAAGATTTTGAGGTTCAAAACTTTTCAACTTGCAAACAAAACTTTGGCCCGCAATCAAAGATTTCACATTTAAAATGAAAGAAAATCAAAACTCAATCAAATATTTTTCCATCTTAAAAATGTAAACATGTTTTTTTTTGTTTTCAAAGCTGTATATTTTGTTTGGATTTTTTTCTTTGTTTGAATAAAAAAGGAACAAAACTGCCCCCATACAGCTGCTTATGTCCATTATAACCTGTAGTCAATCCACAGTTCAAAGGTAATATCATAAAGTGACAACGGTGGGGCATTACTAATGAATCGTTGTAAAATAGTAATCTATTACACCAAGACATATTTAAACAAAGAACAACAGGTACCTGGGTTTGTCATGTTTGACCAACTTGGTCTCACATTCTCTGACAAGTTAAGTCACATTTTCTAGAAACAGAAGGCAGCACTGAACCACTGATTTATTTGACAACTTTTGCAATCTTTCTTCCTATAGACTTTCATTTTAAGATGAACCCCATTGTGTATCTGATATGAAATGCATTGTAAATTGTGATTTTATAATGAACTGACAAATTGTAAGTCAAAAAGTTTATTTAAAGAGCCCATACTACACTATTATGTCATAATGTTTTCACTTCATCAAAAACATATCTGGAGTTTTGTTTTGTTTCTTTCACACAAACCCTGCATATCCAGGCTTAGTTCTTCTCTCAAAGTGAAAATACTTTGTTCCACCTTGTGATGGCATGTCGTAATACTCCACAGTGTTTTTTAACTGCATACACCTTCACTAGAATCATTTGGAACATTTCAGTTCTGCACTTGCCAATCACTACTGAACTAAAGGTAAACTGTGGCTGTAACTTAAAAATACCACTGCATAACATCTCAAGGTGTGCCAGAGCATTTTGAGCGTTGGAAATTCATTTGGTCTGATGATAAAGTCTTTCTCAAACTTGTGTGAATGAAACAAAACACAACTCTGGGTATGTTTTTGATGAGACAACAGTATTATAACATGGCTTAAAGCTCACAAGAATCCAATTTGTGCAATTTAGCTCCTTTAAATCTTCCAAAAAGAATACAACTTCAGTTTTGTTTAGTTTTGTTACAGCTTTTATATACAAGTGCACTGCTGTTTTGTAAGGACTTCAGACATCAGAACGTGTTGAGACGTTCCCAGAACTCTTGAGCCAAATATATTGATGTTGCTAATGGGTAGAAAGTAATTATTGTTGTCTGACCAGTTCTGTCAATACACACATTGAAGTATTACAGTATTAACCATTTCACGCCAGTGTATTCCAGTTGCAAACACCACTCAGCAGATTGCAACACCTCGTCAGTTCATGAAACCTGTGATTTGGTTGAGCCACAGGTCTTAAGAGAGGATTTTGTAATTGTATTGTAACCCAAATGTTGTCGTACAGTCAGCTGTTTCTATCTGTAAAAACATCAAGACTTTCAGGTTTTACCGTGTGGATATGAGGATCTCTTTAAAATGTAGTTTCACACATCACATTAGGCATTTTATTTTAAGACGCAGAAAATGTAATAAAATAAGAATAGGTTTCAGCTGGTAGTGGACCGGTAACTGTTTATTTTTGTAATTTTCAAAATACAGAACAAAAATCATGAGAGTAGAAATATAGAGAATGATAATAATAACAACAATAATAATAATGAATAATTTAAAAAAATGTGTATGGTCATTTTTTTTATTGCGAATTACATTTGAATTTGTAGGACCACCGTACTTTGAACACCTGGGATCTTATCTTTCCTTGGTTCAACATGTAGTGTTATACAATTAAAAGTATCCGGTAAAAATTTTAGTAATGTATATTCACTGAAAATTATTATTATTCAAAACACAGTATTATTTACATTTGTCCCATGCTATTGCTCACTCTGTTGAGGCTGCAACATGATGAATATGATGAATATTTCCAGCATTGCCTCTGCTATGGTGTTAGGGGCCAAATAGACCCGTGCAAAAAAGAACAAGATAGAGTCATGAAAAGTAAGCATTAGTTCAATTTACACAGTGAAACTTTTATTTTTATTTTTTTTTTATGTCTGTGTGTGTGTTTTGTACTACTGAGAAATTTTGATTTGTGATTTTTCTGTACTATTAGATTTGAGTTGTACAGGAGTGAATTATGAACTTATATGACTTATTGTAGATACAAATTAACTACTTAAGTATTGCATTTTGTTATTTATTTTTTGCAGCTCATGTTTTTAACCACATTGATACATTCAGAATACTTTTTGGGGGGGATAATTCTGCTTTATTGTTTAGTTTCAATATTATCGTCTGTATTTACTTCAGGATAATATTGTATTTTTGGACTGGGGGTCCATCACCTGCTTGTTTCCATGGATATGTCAATGCTCTGCTTGGAATGTTCCACAATATGACATTAAACAGCTGTACCTTACATTTATTCAATTACAGGTGGTTTTATTGCTCAAAAAGACCTAGCAAAAACCGGTATTTTGACTGTGAGCGGGGTCGCCTCTCCACAGATCTGACCGGTAACTTGGTCTGGTTTGGTCTGCATGAAGATAGAAAGGTTTAATGCCATACTGTGAAACATTACAGACAAAGCAGTAACATCTCCAGGAGGAAAAAGCATTTGGCGGACCCTCACAATGCACCTTTAAGGCTTACACGTTTTATATGCGTTTGTATGAGTTTTTTGTAGGTTCAACAAAACAAAACAAGAATAATACATGTTGTGCTTCTCATCTAATTCTCTGTTTCTCTTTACAGGACCACAGCAGGGAGAGAGTTCCACAGGGCTCCACAGACGCCCAGTGGCCGGAGATAGACGACCCCACGACCAGGCAGCCCCAGCTGGACGACTGTGAGAGGATGGGGACTCTGTTTGGGATGATCAACAAATGTCTACGAGGCGTGGGCTTCAGCCAGATGTACTTTGGGGACAAAATAGTGGAGCCGGTCGTCATTATGGTCTTTTGGATGCTGCTGTGGTTTCTGGGAATTCAAGCGCTCGGACTTGTGGGGACTCTATGCATAATTATCATCTACATCCAGGACTAGAAAGATCGGAGATGCCTAAAGTTTGGAAGAATGTCTGACACTAAAAGACAGTCCAAATGGAAAATCTCTCAAGGGTTTTTGTGACTTATTGTCAGTGTGGTTGCTTCGGAAGAGGATTGTATCTGCGGCTACTGCTAAATATGGTCATGGTGGTATCAGATAACATCATATCCATATCAAGAAACTGAAAATATTACATCACAATCTTTAAATTTGGTGTTTTAAAATGTTCAGAGTAAACTTTCAAACATGATTTTCCGAAAGCCTTTATAATTTTTTTTCTTGTTTTGCTCATAAGTTTTTAAGTTTTATTTTGATGGCGTCAAAATTGACTTAAAATTCAGCCAAACATAACACAGCATTCAAAATACCTAACCAATATCACTTTTTTTTAAACTTTTGTGTAGCCCTAACTCTAAAATTATATCGTCTGATAGTCATTAAAACCTGTTTTTAGTGTTGTTTTTACCAAGCAGGTCAGTATACATATATTCCTTATATTTTTAAATGACAACACATCACTTTTAGAGACCCAAAAATACTGAATAACGACATTTTCACACATTTTATTTTCACTTGTTGGTTTCGCTGTTAAACCAGACGTCTTACATTTCACTCCTGCTTCAAAAATGGGAAGCGGTGTGTTTTTTTATGCTTACTCCACCAAACTGAATGGGTAAAGAGAAATGGCCTTTTTAACTTGATTATTTTAAAAACCAAAAATACCTTTTCAGCATTGTTTCTAAAGCGCACAACATTTTCACTGGTTTGATCATAGCTTTAAACTTTGCACGAATGTCTTTAACTGTGGTTTAAAACAAGACGTAACAGCATTTTAATTGAAAAAATATAATCATGAGAAATATTTCTGCAAACTATAAATGCACATACAATATTTTCCCTTTTCAAGTACCCATGCTTTGAACTTTAGAGCCCATTTAATGTGGGTTTTAATTGTCTAAAATATGCCCCTTTGTTTGCGAGCCCAGAAAGGAAGTGATATTCATTCATGTAGTTTTCCAGATGCACAAAAAGAAGTACGTTGCCCGGTATGAATATAACACAACGCGAAGGCAAGTACACATGTAATATTTTTAATCTTTCTCTCATCTTTCCAGTAAATCAGTTGCACGCTAATTTGATGTGTTTTCAGGTCGGATGCCCTTTCGATTGTCTTGCCCAAGAGTAAACCTGTCTGAAAAGCAAAAAAAAAATTAAAAATTACATCAGAAAATATGACAATAAATGACCATTTGTACTGCAAGTGACACAATAACCTTGATAAACTTGATAATCCCAGTCAAGGACCACACGCCCAATAGAGTTTTTGCTTTTTAAATGTCACATATTGTACACTAAATAAATATTGTGATTATAGTGACAGGCCTTGTTTCGATTTAATAGCATACTAAAACACTGTTGATATGAATAGGCAGGAAATCTTGCAGGTGTGCACTAAAAGTAGTTAAACTCTTCCTCCGCTTTATGCACGACTTCCTTTTCACTACAGAGGTATGGGTGTTGCTTTCATAACTTCTTAACCTTCACTAGAATCGTTTGGATAATATCAGCCCCTAGAGTTGCCAATCTTTAGTACACAAAAGGTAAAAGGAGCTGTTGAACTTGAAAACTACCGCTTCATGACATTGCAAGGTGGAACAGAGCATTTTGAGCTTTGGAAGATGTGGACAGGTTGATACTAAAGGATTACTCAAATGTGAATGAAACAAAACACAACGCCGCATATGTCTTTGATGTGGTAACAACCTTATAACATGGCCAAACGCTCACAAGAGTCAGTTTTACGTAATACAGGACCTTTAAGTTAATTTTGAACCTGGAAATGTCTGTTTTTATCCTGTTTATGTAGCTGTATGTTTTGCTTGAATGTGTTACTACTGAAGAATTGATGCAGGGAGAGGCCATCTTGGTATGACCAGTGTTTTTATGCTGCAAATGAACTTGAGACTTGATTGTATTCAAGGCATTTTCTCTGACGATTGTTAAAGATGTATCATTAATTAAAAGTAAGACTTAAAATTAAACGTTTGGCTGGACTGGTTTTATTGTGAGTCTAAAATGTCAAACAAGAAACTGTGCAGAGTTTTGTGAATGAAGTTAAATGTCACACACGCACTCACCAGCGATGATGATACAGTTTTATTTATAACATTTACAAATGACTCATGCATTATTATTCAAAATTTGATCACCTAATCTGAAACAAAAGATAAAACATTTGCGTCACCGGGTTTCCCCTCATAATCGATAACTGTGTTTGTGTTTGTCAAATAATAGGAGCTCATTTTAACAGGTTTAAAAGGTGAAAATGTGGATTTTATGGATTATTTTATGTGCAGGAAGGATGTCACCTTTAAGACCTTTGTACAGCTAAAAGTGGAGAAGCACTTTACACTTTATTTACACGAAGATTAGAAACTCGCATCACTGGACACATTTACAGTTTGGACACTATACAAGATGGTTAAAGGTGCATTGTGTAACTTTTCCGGTGAGGGGTCTGCTTCCTGCTTGTCTCCATGGAGATGTTACTGCTTCACTGCAAAAAAGCTTAAGATATAAACACTTAACGCTATTAGAAAATGACTTAAAAGTAGTGAAATGATCTTGCTGCAAGGACAGATAGTTTTACTTCTTAAAATAAACCACCTCTAGACTACCTTTGGAAATAAGATTAATAACTTTATATAAGTTTTTAAATCTTGGCCAGATCAGAGAAATTTGCAGTGTTTATCTAAAATGTTTCACAATATGGCATTAAACAGATGAATCTTGCATTACTTATTTATTTTTTTTTTTTTACATGTTTTTATTCACCTTGAAAAGCATGTATTCTTACAGTGAGCAGGGTCACCTCTACAAAGACTGGTTATTTGGCCTGGTGGTTTCCCTTGCTAGTCTATGGAAACAGATAATGCTATACAACAGAACATTCAAGGCAAATCAAGACCATCTCAGTGGAGACGACAAGCCTGTGCCGGCTCCTCGACCAGAAAAATTGCACCTTTAAGCAATAAATAAAAAGCAATATTGTTTTGTACAGTATATATTTACAAAAAAAAGAAAAAAAAACTTATCTCAACAACAAAAAGAAAAACATTTTAGCGTCTCAACTCACATATAATGCACTTATAAAAGGGACACGTTACAAAATGAATTCATAATGTCAATGTTTTAACGGTTAAGTAAATACAGCCAGCTGTAAAACACTTCTTATATTTCAGAACAGTATATTTACATCAAGGAAGCGAGCACATGTTTTTACTTTCAGTTTGGTGGGAGTGGAAGGGGCAGGATACAGGGACGTGTTTTATTATTAGAAATGCCTTCATTGTTGTGCAACTTAAAGCTTGTGGCAAAGGCATGAACTTTAAAGAATACAGGTTTTAATAGAACAAACGGTCAAACACGCTGCTCAAAACCGTAATTAAAACACAATACAATCAATAGTATTTATATTGACACATGTTTAAAGGTGCACAATATAACCTTTTTGGTGGGCGTATGCGACTTTTGTCTCTAAAATGTTCCGCAGTTTGGCAGTAAACTTATACATCTTGCATTTATTACTCCAAAAATCTTTTAAAAAACGCATTGCCTTGTTTTTAGAAAGTTAAATTTAATGCCGTACTGTTGTTGGTTATTCTAGGCAAAGACAGAGCAGGTGGTGTATCTTCCACCAGAAAAGTTCCAGAGTACACCTTTAGCAGCAGCATTTCATGGGGGTGAATGGGTGACGTTTTTAGTGCCCATTGCCCCCTTCAGACAGGATGCGGCTGGGCTCGGTGAATTTCGCCGTGGCAATGTAAAAGAGGGCGGGTCCCGGCACCAGAACCAGCAGAGGCAGGTCCTGCTCCAGTTTGTCCAGACGAGAGATGGAGATGATCCCGTAGGCGTGGAGCAGCCAGTGGCTAAACAGCACGACCAGGCGCTTCTTCTTGGCTCCCAGACTCTTGAAAGACTGAAAATGAAGAAGAAATCAGTGTCAGTTTCTAGTCACAGACGCCATTTTGAGGACTTTTGACCATTTTTGTTTTAAATTGTTGATCGCTAATGACAACAGTTCTAACTTTACATCATTCTGAAACACACGGAGGGTGTATACCGGTATTCATAGGTTTTATTTTGCCATCATGGACTCCATTTTGAGGACTTTTGACCATTCAGAAAATAGAATAGTAGATAATGTATGGTTCTGACATTTTAATTGCTAGTGACAACAGTCCTAACTTGGCCTGATTCTGAAATCGATGGAGTATTAATGGATTTTATTTTGCTATTATGGGCATCATTTTAAAAGCTTTTGACACTTCAGAAGATATTTTGTTGTGGATTGTTAATTGCTATGGTAACAGTCCTGTTTTTCTAAATAATTCTAACACCCAGTGAGTATTTCAGTTTCCAATTACAGATGCCATTTTGAGGACTTTGACCCGTCAGAAGACAGATTATATCGTCTTGAATTGTTAACTGCTACGGTAACATTTATTTAGTTTTCAATGGGACAGTGTACATTAATAAACAAACATCACAATAATGTAAATGTGCCTGAATTAGCCAAAGAGCTATTTTTCATCGCCCCCTGCCAGATGGTAATAGGCCCCATAAAAGTTCATAAATTCATGTAAAAGCCATTTTGATAAAATAAAATACAAGTGCAACTAACATTCTGATCGTGCGCATTCATGAGTTTCGTCATTTTGAGGACTATGACCATTCAGGAGACAGATTATATCGTTTTGAAATGTTAATTGCCACAGTAACAGTCTTATTTATTTCTTTTATCATTCTAAACACGTGGGAAGGGAGTATTCGTAGGTTTCAGGTTGCCATTAGACGCCATTTTGGTAGAACGGTTAACTTTTATGTGGCATTGGCAATGGTGCAATTTCTCATCAGTGTTTTTTCCCATGGATATCAGGCTCTAAGATAACAAATCAAATAACGTCACAAACTGACATTTCTCTCTACTCTCCTGCCAACATGTTTACGACTACTCTAAATATGAGTCATGCTCCAAGTTGTATAAAATGGTTACTTATCCGATTTAACATATTTTAGAAGGTAAGATAACATAAGATAGGACTTTATTGATCTCGCAGTGGAGAAATTCAACAGTCACAGTAGCTCCAGGACAGATTAGTGCAAAAAAAGGTAAAAAGTGTGATGCAATCAAGATAAACAATAATAATAAAAATAGAAACAATAATAAAAATAATAATATAAAGTGAATAAGTATATGTACAAAATTTACAAAGAGAAGTGCAATATAAATACTATATATATATAAAATAAAAAGTACAAGAACAGGTAAAACACAGATCAAAATCAGCCATGAAACTAAAGGAGAAGTAAAGTTTGTGTACACAGCAGCAGCACAGTTTAACCTTGACATATGACTTCCATGCAACTTTTCTGGTAAGAGTCCAGCTCCTGGTTGTGTCCATGGAGACGTGATAAAGAGATTGCTTTTACTAGAATGCACCACAGTATAGCATTAAACTTGCTTATTATTTAAATATAGTTGTTTTGTTGTTGTTTTTGCAATAAAACACCTTGAAAAAATATGTATTCTGCTGTTATCAGCCCACCTCTCCACAAATCAGACCTGTAAATTGGCCTGGAAATAGATACATTTAATATCATACTATGAAAAATTCTAGGCAAAGCAACATCATCTCCACGGTGATGGACCCAGAAAGCTACAGAGTGCACCTTTAACTTAACTTTCAAACATCCATTCGCTGTAATAATTTACAAACGGTGGCTGCGATTTATGTGTCCCTCGGGCTAAATATCGTGTTAATATTTAAACCAAAACAAACCAAAAGTGCAGTTACCTGAATCTCAGAGGCCGACATGTAAACAGCCAGAGTCACCAGCGACAGGACCAGAATGATGTAAGGAAACGCATAATCTGCAGAACAAAATATAAGTAAAAACAAAGAACCATGTGGCATTTCTACAACATTTAGTTTTAGAATAATGTAACTGAACAAAGATGACGTAAAATTATGTGAAAAGTCTTGCATTTTCATTAAAGACCATAAAAAAGAACACAAGGTAATGAAAAAGAAACAGAAATGCAAACAAATATAATCATAAAGTTACACACGTTTTAGGATACTGTAATCCAATTTGAAAGGGTCTTATTACCAATAAATGGGCCATAAAAACAGAAAATAAGGATATACAAAATAATAGAAATGCATATATATTCACATTGTAAAAATAAAGCTGTTTGGACTCTTGAACTTTAAAATCAGGTCTTAGATGTGATGGTCTTCCTTAGATGTGATGTTCCTTCCTTGGTATGGTATTGGATGGATCAGCTGTTTTCTACCTATTATTAAGTTTGAACAGGGGTTGGCTCAAATAAGCTTTTGCTTCTGTCTACTCCTTTTGAGCATATTTATGAAAAAAATGTTTCCTTGTGTTGTACCATATACGACTTCATTCATGTCATTTGTAGTAAATGTTAAGTCCAAACCACCTCTTCATAGTTTTATATTTGATTTCATTTGATTTGATTTAGTGCTGTAGTGCCACACTCACAGAGCAGCCCTCCTCCCACAGCCTGGAGCACTGTGAGAATAGGGAAGAAGTACAGCGCCGCGTAGATGCTTTTGAACCGATCAGACTTTCCTAGACCACAGGCGATCTTCTTCACCAGCAGAGGGCGCAGCAGCATCATCATCACCAAACAAAAGGCGTAGTAGATCAACACTATGGTGTATCTGAGGGACAGGAGAGGGAATGGAGAATATAAAAATTACAAGTACTAAAAACAAAAGCCAAAATACATGTAACAGAAAACTGAGGCTTAAGACTTTAAAGTTACACTATGTAACTTTTTGTCAGAGGTCTGCTACCTGCTTGTCTCCATGGGGATGCTGGGAATGCTCCACAGTATGGCATTAAAGTTCTGAATCTGGCAGTTATTAAATTACAGCTGTTTTTACTGCTAAGATTACCTAGACTAGAAAAACATGCTTTCTTACTGAGAATGGGCTCGCCTCTCCACAGATCTGACCTGCATCTTGGCTTGATAAGTGTGACACAATACTGTGGAACATCCCATGCATCCAAAGCAATGCATATATAGGAACAAGCAGGCGGGGTACTGTGTCCAGGCCTGTCACGACAATTATTATTTAGACTTATCGCTTGATTCATGAAAGCTGGAACAATATATTTTGGGCCTCAGACAGATACTTTATTGATCCTGAGGGAAATTCAAGTTTTGCTGCGCTTCTTAGTTGGTTAAAATCCCATGACAGGATGTTAAAAACTGAGCTCAAAATACAAAACTTTAAAAAATCTGATCAATGTGTGAGCCAGGTAATCAGGCTCAACATTTATTGTGGGTATAATTTATAAATTTGCAAAATGTTTTTTTTTATGCCTTTTATATGGAATACAACATGAGCTGAGTTGTAGAGCATTGAATTGCTAACTTTTATGACTAGTTATTGGTTCATTCTGCTGTTTTTTTTTTTGCTGTACCTCAATTCTTTTAACAGTATATTTTATATCTGATTTACTGGAATTATCCTGCTTTGTATCAGTGACAGTAGTTTCAATATTATCATTTATTGTAGTATATCTCTGTAGCGTACGTCTGTATACCGTACTGCATCTCTGTAACATTCTTCTGTATAACGTACTTCAAAATATGTTGCTATGAGGACAGGCCGAACTGTACCCTCCACTAGAGCTTAGACACCAGTCCAGTCATAATGCAAAAAAGCTATTTTGAGAACGTAACATTTCCACGTCTAACATAAACAATTCCATGTTGCTACTTAAAAAAATTTACTTGTACTGTACTTACAGTGGGTAGACGGCCTCCTGGGTGCAGTGTAGAGTGTTGACATAGTCCGGGCTGGGGTTGTAGAGCATTGTGTACCAGTCTGACAGCATCTGGACCCTACACGATCGAATACTAAGCTTCCCCACAGGCTCAGTGACCAGAAGAGTGACCACTGCTGACACACTGCACTCTAACATGGCCGTGATGTGCTGGAGCAGAGCACTGGAACTAAAAGAGAAAAAATATGGAAGAGAAAACAAAAACAAAGTCAAACACCACCTTCCAATGACAAGGACATTTCTGATAAAACTATATGATGATTTAGGAAACATTGTGCTATAGTTATGTAGACTTTCTTTGGAAATTATTTGTAATGTCAGTGCTTAACCTCTATACGTACTTTGTACATTCATTAGGATGGCCGTAACTATTTTTCTGATCTGATGTAATTTGGTGGTCACATAACACTGATAAATGACATTGTCATTATATTTACCTTTTTTTTCCTGAATACCACTCAATGAAGAACCAATGCAGGACTAGAGGCAACATGGCCATGAAGCCCAGATAGAGCCAGTCGTAGAGTTCAGGAGACTCTGTGCAGTGCTCACACACTTTCTGCTCGTTTGTCCGCTCACCCCGAGGACAGACCTGAAACACCATAAACATATTTAGAGGTAAATAATCAGTATGGAACAACTGAAAAACTCCACCTCATCCTAGATGTTTAAGTGAGAAATTATCTGTGCAGTTATACTTACTCCACACTCTTCATCCACCGATCCATTGATGATTCTCCTGCCACAGTACAGACCTGGGCACGTCAGGGTCATGGCTACAGCTGTTTTTAAAAAAAAAAGCTTTAGGTTCAATATCACTTAAGTTTACAAATGAGAGGACTAAAATAACAAATCTGCAACAGTCAAAACACATAAGCATTTGCCTTACACATCTGCTGTATCCATGTACTAAAACTGTTCAATAAATACTTATTAATGATGTAATTAATCCTGCCCAGTGGTGTCAAAATATATAACCACATTTACTATTTAAAATAAATCACAAATCTAGAATGTATCAACATCCATTAGTAATAAGGCACATGCTAGTTGATACAAGAGTAGCCATGCAAAAACATAATCGTCGTTACTACCCGATGTTATTTACTTACAGGACAAGAAATTTAGACATGTAGAACTCGAGGAACCATTACTCTACCTTTAATAAACCATATCTGCCCTTTAAAACCTCTTGTTTCATACAGCTCAGCTAACAGCTAGCAGTAATGTTAGCATCGAGACAACAATCCACCACAAAAGAAAACAAATGACAAATCTACAACTTGAGACAGTCAAAATAGACACATTTCAAAGTTGTCTTACACATTTTGAGGGAGATAAAGGTGGAAATCCAGGTTTCCCGAGTCAGAAATGCAATGTTTTCATTTCATTTGGGTACATCCGGTTCTTCTTCTCCTGGCCTTTGGTACGCGGCAAACGACGTAGAAACAGCACAGCACCGCCTTGTGTTAAGAGTCTAGAAAACGAGCACAAACAAACATTTGTGATTTTATTCCACAAAACATAGTGACATTACTATCTATTAGCTAATATTTCGTTTTATCCAGTTCATGCATTATTTAGCCAGTTGATCTTTGTAATCTACACTGGGTGGAGTGCAGAATTAAAGAAAATTTCTATGTAGGCCTACTCGGTCCATTCATGGTTTATTCACGACTAACATGTGAGTCGGTATAGTTACATTTTCTTTGTGTTTTGGTGATTTTTAAGCATGCTTTTCTGTATTTTACCTAAGCAAATGACAATTTCTCTCTTTGCTGTTGGCACGTATCAAATTAAACAGGGACATAAAATTGGGATAAATCATTGGTTTCGAATAAATCTGCTGGGTCAGGAGACACAGGGCTCAAAACTGGGACTGTCCCGGGGAAATAGGGACGTCAAGTCACCCTAAATTTACAGTAACACTCTAATCAATCTATATTTCATGCATGCCTTCACGAAACATGTAATCAGATTTCCTATAACCATTCTCTGTTTAAGGCGTACTTATAGCCTAATAACATAAAAGATATAAACAAGAGCTCCGCCAGCGCCACCTAGTTAAAGATGAATTGTTGGTGCAGTTTGGAAGTTTGACATTCCTAGGTGAGACGGTTGTCGAGTTAGAGCGCGGACAAGAAATTGTCCACGGACAGACGGACAGACGGACAGACGGACGGACAGACGGACAGACAGACGGATAATCAATAGGGAAATCTGGCTCTTGCAGTAGGAGTATGAGTAAAAACCACCAAAAAACTGGGAATGTCCCAGTTTTTATACGCCCGTTGTAAGACGGGACGTATTATGGTATGGCGCTGTCCGTCCGTCCGTCCGTCTGTCTGTGCCGTCCGTCCGTCTGTCTGTGGACAATTTCAAACTTCAAAGCTTTGAAGTCTTTGAAGCTTTGTCTTCATGAAGAGGCAAAACATGTGGGGCATGCGCCGATATATATATATAAGGTATACTGTATTTGTGTATTTTATTGTATATTTTTGTATGATCCATGCTGTAGGTCAGTGGTATCAATTTTATGTGACTTCAGGTTTTTTCACACTTGTTCTTTGATTTTATCTACCAGATACCAAATACAGAAATTGTTCTAACACATAAATTTTCTCTTAAACAGATCTCTATTGATTATCCGTCCGTCTGTCTGTCCGTCTGTCCATGGGTCAAGGATGTTCCCTATTGATTTCAAGGTCACAGGGTCAAAGGTCAAGGTCACGGCCCGACCCTTTGCGAAAACCTGCCCGTCGCTCTTGCTAACTGATCGTTTCCATCTCTGTCTTTTTATCTTCCATCTCTGTCCTTTTATGTTACGTGCCGTAGATCTGAACTCTCTTCTCAAATGTAACAGAACTTAAAGACACTACAAAGCTTTAATGTGTCAAAGCTCAAAGAAGCAGAGAATGTGGGTTGTTCTCGCTTTCAGCAGCAGAACATTTGAGAAGAGAGTTCAGATCTTTCATGAAGACAAAGCTTCAAAGACTTCAAAGCTTTGAAGTGTCCACAGACGGACGGACGGACGGACGGACGGACCATAATACGTCCCGTCTTACACAACGGGCGTATAAAAACAGCATCTCAGCGCCATAGCAACCGTAAAATTAGACCTTCAGTAACATTATTAAACCATAATATCACTATCAAAGTGCAGTAATGGATGAAGAAAGAGATGCCGTGGTTGTTGACAGTGGATCTGGACTGTGTAAAGCTGGTTTTGCCGGAGACCTGACTCCTCACGCCGTGTTTCCCACTGTGATTGGACGTCCAAGCACTCAGGTAGCGTTAGATCCTTTACGGAGACACTGCCATCTTTTTAGATTAAATCAGTGTTAGTGCATTTAAAAAAGAGCTGTCGTGAAGCAAAAAAAATAATAAAAAATTTAATGTCACCTATATAGGCTTACAATTAAATGTAACGTACAGGCCACATTTCAACTGTCTATACCGTTTTTAGGGTGACCAGATGTCCCTATTTCCCCGGGACAGACCCAATTTTAAGCCCCGTGTCCCCTGTCCCAGTGGATTTATCTAAAACCATTGATTTGTTACAGTTTTATATAAGAATTGTCCCTGATGTCCCTATTTATAACCAATTTGATACCCGCCAACAGTAAAGAGGGGCACACATTGTCATTGGTTTAGGTAAAATACAGAAAAGCTGCTTAAAAAATGACCAAAATACAAGGAAAGATGTGACTGTACTGACACATGTTAGTTGTGAATGGGCATAGTGCATAACAATGTTCATTAATTATGCACTCGATTCACAATTTAATTATTACAAACCGGGGGTCCCAGTTTTTTTTTTTTTTTTTTTTTTTTTTTTTAAATCTGGTCACCCTATAGACTGTGGATTTGTTAACTATTTTGCAGAAGTAGGCTACGTTATAACCATAGACAGTATACAGTCTGTGGTTATAAAATTAGAAAGCTTTATTGGACCCAGACTATTGACTTGGAACTGCACCACACAGCGCCGCCTTGTGTTAGAGTCTCAATAAACGAGCACAAACACACATTTGTGGTTTTACAAAACATCGCGACATTGCCATAGGCTATTTATTAGCTAATATGTCGTTTTATCCAGTTTATGCATTATTTAGCCGGTTGATCTTTGTAATTTTTATTTTGAAAATCTAAAATCTGGTAACCCTATACAATGTGCATTTGTTAACTATTTTGCAGTTCTAACCATAAACATAGGCCATATACAGTCTATGGTTATAACATGTTTTACTTGCTTTTTAGGGCACGGTTGGTGTGGGCCAGAAAGAAAACTTGATTGGACACAGACTATTGACTTGGAACAAAATAATGACTCTAGCACACCCCATCAAGCGGGGTGTTGTTTCACATTGGGACGATATGGAAAAAATCTGGCAACACATTTTCCACAATGAGCTCAAAGTGGCCCCAGAAAAGTACCCGGTCCTGCTCACAGAGCCCCCTTTGAACTCCAAAGCCAACAAGGAGAAGATGACTCAGGTACAAGTACTACACACAGGTACAACACAGCAGGTACAACTGTCCGGAGTAAACTCAAAACCTCAGCAATAGCTCACACTGTAGGCAAGGCGAGTTTAGGCCTATTTGAAGACATCTTTATGCTCCCACCAAAGTTCTATGTCCCCACAGCCAATGTTTTCTCATGTTTAAAATATATTTTTGAAAGTAAAAAAAAATAATCTCTATATATATCTATAACCCAACAAATGCGGGAACATAAAGCAACGTAATTCAAAGTGTTTTATTGAATAAGAAACACAAACAAATAAAATGTAAATAATTAGCAATAAATAAATAAAAAAGCAAAAGTGTGCAAATTTAAATAATTACAGTGATATGCACCACTAAACAGAGTCAGAGTAGAGGCCTGTCTCACATCATCAGAAAGACTGTTTGATTTTAGCTGTATAAATGTTATTCCCCATGTTGACTGTGGGCACAGACAGCAGGAGGTTAGTCCCTGAGGTATTTATAGTGCAAGATGGTTCTCTATGGCTCTAACCTGTCACGCACACAGTGTATAACTTTACAATTAACTCTTAGTCTCCTTGCTCCAGATCATGTTTGAGGTGTTCAACACTCCAGCCATGTACGTGGGTATGCAGGCCGTGCTCTCTCTGTACCACACGTGCCGTACCAGTGGCATGGCAGTGAACTGTGGAGATGGAGTGACCCATGCTGTCCCTGTGTTTGAAGGATTTGCCCTGCCTCACGCCATCGGCAGGCTGGAGCTGGCTGGAGGAGACCTGACAGACCACCTCATAGACATGCTCACTAAGAGGGGCTACAGCTTTACCAGCCCATGTACAAACACCAGGCAAATTATAGATACTTTGCAGTGAAATTACACTATGTTTGTGCAGGTGAAATGTTCAGTAGTTACCATGGTGACGTGCACACATTAGTAAACACTTCCATAAAAGTTTTAAGATTGTCTGAAAACTCAAGAAAAAATACAGAATTGATAAACAACACATTTTCAGGAGCTTGTGATCAATGCATTCATGATCCTTTAGGTGTTTGATTTTTAATAAAAAGGACTAACTGAAAAACTGTTGGCTAATGCTAGCTAGCTTGTGACTAATTTTACATGTGCAAGGCTTGTTTAACAGCACAAATCGCCTCATTGGTATTTACAACTAAGTCAGGTCTTTCTGATCAGATTGTGTTAAAACAAAGCTCAGATTAAAGTTTAAATTGAGAGTTTCAGACAAAGCAGTGCCTCTAGTTACCTTCCCATCTATAGAAAATGTTGATGACATCAGCTGCAAAGTATCAGTAGTGCCTGTTCAATTACTATTATGTTTAGTTAATTCTTGTTTAGTTAATTCTTGTGAGGCGATGCAGCCCTGGATTTAATGGATGGATAGAAAACAGATCTGGGCCCTAACTCTTGTTAGTTCCATGGTAACGGGGTGGTTGACTGCTCTTGTGGCTGCCTGGCTCACACACTGAGCAGATATTGAAACATGTTTTTTAAGTTCAGTTTTTAACATTCTGTCATGGGATTTTAGCCAAATAACAAGTGCAGCATTTGTAGTTCATAGGACACAAGTAAGAGACTGTTGGATTTTGTGAAATGAGCTGTCTGTTTTTCCGTATCCATGGAAATTATGCAAGAGGCTAGCAAAGGAGGTAGGAACATTACAGATAACACTAGTTGTCTCTCCTAGCTGATCGTGAGACTGTACGTGACATGAAGGAGAAATTGTGCTACGTGGCACTAGACTTTGAGAGAGAACTGTTCACCACCACTCACAGCTCCTCATCTCTGGTGAAGAGTTACAAGTTGCCTGATGGACAGTCCATCACAATTGGAGAAGAAAGGTTCAGATGCCCAGAATCCCTCTTCCAACCCTCTTTTCTTGGTAAGTCAATCACACACGTGACCAAAATTGACTTTTTTATGAACTTTTAATATGTTATAACCAGAGATGCACTGATCCAGTTTTTCAGTTCCGATACCGATTTCAATACTATAGCTCTGCCAATTCTGCCAATGCTCAATACCGATACCAGTGACTGAAAACAGCATTAATTCTAAAAAATTCAAACAAGACTCTGGGTCATATACACACAGGGTTCAAAAATGTCTCAGCCATTTTCAACAATAAACACAAACATTTTATTAATCCATTCAGACCAATATTGCAGTTCACAATGAACAAAATGTAACATAGGGATCTACATGTCATGTGTTACAGTTTAATACTAAACACCCTCAACAAAGCAAAGTGTAAAGACTTGTTACAATCTAATGACTAATTTCTGTCTTTTTAGGTGTTGAGTCCAGTGGCATCCATGAAATCACTTTCAGCTCTGTCATGAAGGTCCACAAGGCCATCCAAAAAAACATGTTCGCCAACATAGTGGTGACTGGGGGTACCACCCTGTGCCCTGGCTTTGCACACCGTATGTTAACCTCAGTCAGTACCCTTGCAGGTTTAGACAGAGTTAAGGTAAGACCTCCCAGATAAACATTATTCTCTTGATACTGCCATGTTTCAAATTTAAAGAATATAATAAAACAGGCTTCAGTCTTTTGTAGACATTGACTGTATTTACTAAAAATTTGTACTGTAAAGGCATATTTTCAGTAGGTAGGTAGGTTCAGTAGGTTCAGAATTGAGTTTTCTAGTGATAAATAAATAACATGGGTATGCACTATAACATTAAGATGTTTTAAATGTGTGTTGCATTGGTAACACTATAATACACTTACAATATCATAGACCCCAACACGAAAATATTCTAAGTATTTGGAACACAATTCTCTGATTGGGCCATGTCATGGAATATGGTATTAAATGTATTTCAATGGATATATTCAGTATTGTATAATTAAATGCAATTTCATAAGCAGACATACCATCTATACATTTCAGTCAGTGGGCTCTACACACTACAGTATATGCTGACACATCTATTGCATAACATAAAGCAGTGTAATCATTTCTTTAATATAACTTCTTTGATTAGGTTTTTATTCTTGTTCTAAAATAGTTGTACCTTCCCTTCCGCAGATTGTCGCTCCCACAGAGAGAGGGTACGCTGCATGGCTCGGAGGCTCCGTCCTGGCCTCTCTGTCCACCTTCCAGCAAATGTGCGTCAGCAAACAGGACTATGCTGAGTGTGGTCCCAGCGTCATCCACCAGAAATGCTTCTAATCAAATAGTTTTCCCAATACTTAGTTTCCCTAAATTTTAAATATATAAATATGTACTTAACACATGGAGCTGGAACAATGTGCTATATTCATGCTATTGGTTGTATGGTTGTTTTAGCTTTGGCGCAGGCTCCTCTGTATGTCTGTGACGGTAGGTCTTTGATTAGTCGACAAATGATTTTTTGGGCGATTATACAGATTTATATGGAGCACAGCAGAACAGAGAAGGCACATAACTCACTCCACACAAAATTAGTTTGCTGGAGTTTGTTTATTATACTTTTTTAACTGATTAATGCAATTTTAGTACATGCCTACGTACCTTGCCTTCTCTTTGTTACCTGTTTGCTTTGTGGTGCTTCTCTTTAGTTCAGCTTTTTTTAAGCAGACTACAGCCCTATTCCATTGTGAGAAACTCATGGATAGGAAGGATACTGGATACTGTGCAAAAGCTTAAGTAACTATCATGAGATGACTATGGCTATAGGATGACTACGGCCTCCTTTTGGTATAGTTGATGTATTGCAAGATATATTTCTTTAAAAAAAATAAATTAAAGCTTGACTATAAGCCGCTCTTATTGTCACATTTTATTCTTGACAACTTATTGTCTTCCATTATGTGTATTAAACTCTAAAATAATAGGGCTATTCCGCATTTGGCTGGAAAACAGCGAATATTTTTACCTACAAACTTCCACTGCGGCCAGCAGAGGGCGCAAAGCGTTCAGACTTCAAGTTCCATCCTGACAGCCTGAGTCTAGTGATGAATTAACTGTTTGAAAAAAGTAAATAACTTGGCTATAAACTTATTTCTGATGATTCATAACACAGATTAAGATATATTAAAAAAGAAATTACAGTGTTAAAATAGTCATAAAATAATACGCATTGAATAGCCTACTTTTCATAATATTTCATATAGTCTCCATCACGAGTTACCATAGAAACAGCCTCAAACGTCAGCGCCGTGGAGCGGGAGGCGTGCTCCTGCCACAGAGGCACGTCCCGCCCCCGGCATCAGGCACAGGAGCCTCAAAACAGGACGATTTGGGCACATTCTTGTTCACACCTGGGACTCGTGAATGGAGAAATAATCACGGGGCGAAGACGAGATGTTTTTCACCGGAAACATCCCCTCTCGATCGGCCGTCCTCCACGTCCACGATCCGCCGCTGTTTTCGTCCTTTTGCGTCACTGAGCAGCGCTAATGGTAAAGAACAGTTATTTCTTGTTTTCTCACGATGGATTAAAAGAAAAGGCCAGGCAGATTTTCCAAGCAGTGACTAGAGTGCATGCGAAAATAAACACGGCGTGTACTTGAAAATAAGACAGATGTGGATAACACAGCTAAAATCAAGGCAAAATTCAACCGATTGGAACAAAATGCTAGCATAACATTCACAGCTGGTGTTGTTTTCTCTCAGTGTTGACTGGGCCTGATTCACATCTGTCAGAGTGTTAGGTAAAAGCATGTACAAATATCTAAAGACCAACATGCATGCTACAGTTACTAGATAATCCAGAAAAATGGGTCAAAACTACAATCTTACAGCTGCTGAATTCATAAATAATTAAGATAGAAATTCGTACAAAATGGTTCCAAAGTAGCAATTATTTTATTATGAACTGTTTTATTATTATTTATGTATTATTAACTAAGGGGGAGGTATATTTTTTATGTAAACCCTGGTGTTTTCTATAGTTTTATATTCGGTCTATGGTTGCACAAGCAATTCATATTTGAAACATTTAATTTAAAGGTCCATTGTGTAACTTTTCTAGTTTGCTTTCTCTGAAATGCTTCACAATATCGGGTTAAACCTTTCATATCATCAAGGAGACCAAAGCAGGTCAAGTTACAGGTAAGATCTGTGGAGAGGCAACTCCACTTCCAATCAGAATTCTTGTTTTTCTAGGTGTTTATGAGCAATAAAACCACCTGTAACTGAACATTATACATACATTGAATACAAGTTAGATCTGTTTAATGCTTTATTGTGGAACATACGAAGCAGAGCAATGGCATTTCTATAGAAACAAAAAGGTGATGAACCCCCAACCATTTTTTTGAGTATAAATTTTGTCATATTTACTTATCGCCTACTGATCAAAAGAGAACTGATTACAGATTAAATATAGTTATGTCGATGTTTATGAGAATACTACAAGCATCATTTTTCCAGCTTGTTTGTAAACAGTGGGGAACCAATCAATATCGGTCCATTTTATCACTTATTACTTAAAATGTTGTCTGTTAGGCCTGTCAAGATAACACATTTTGAAGCTTAAATAACAATAACAAATTTTGAAGCATGCATCACTACAGATAAATATTACGATATACAATAATACTGAAACTACTTCTAGCAGCTTCTAACACAAACCAGCATAATCTCAATAAACCATTTTTAATAGACAGTATCATTAAAAAGCCTGAGCTGCCACTAATAATAACATAATGAACCAATAATTAGTTTGAAGTTATTTATTATACTCTCTACAGCTCAAATCTTACCTTATTACATAAAAATCTCTCCATTATTGCAAAGAAAATGCACACACCCTAAATCTAGAGCCCCAAAATATATTGTTCCAGCTTTCACATACAGTATGAACAATAAGTCGATGCAGTAATTGTTGTGACAGGCCTAGTGTCTATTCTAGTGTTTGTTATATACTTTAATTACGTTATATGGCCGGACAACAGGTGGCCAAGCTAAAATCTCCCTAAAATCTCCCTATAGCTGGAAATCGGCTTACATGGCAGGTTTAGGGAATCTATACGAGTGAATGTTTTATGACCGGCTCACTCACAAAGATCAATATGTCATGTGACCAGTGATCTCTCAATTACCATCAGCAGAAGTCTTCAGGAAATGTGTGCCTTTGTTTTATGCATTGACTCATTTATTATTCCACAAAACCCCACTTAAAGGAGACAAGCCTATATAACTGGGCGAGGCTATTGATCTCCTTTGTGTCAATAGCACAAATAAGCACATTTTGAAGTCATTATAATTTGTATTTTTCTTATTTTTTCTGTCAAAGTTCATTACATTTGGGGCTGTCAAAAATTAATATCCATATACTAATTGCTGTTAAAACTAATATCCAAACTAGATTTATTTGAACAAGTATTGATACAGAAAAAATACATTTACAGGACAAAATTAGACCTTTCCTGAATAGTTTTAGGGGGCCACCTGCTTGTCTCCATGGAGATGTTATTGCTTCGGCTTAACGGTTCCACAGTATGGCATTAAACTTGGGGAAAAGGGGAACAGTTACAGGTCAGATCTGTGGAGAGATGACCCTGACCACAGTAAGAAAGCATGTTTTACTAAAATGATTCCTAAACCATGATGATAATATAACATCCATCCATCCATCCATCCATCCATCCATCCATCTTCTCCCGCTTAATCCGGCTGGGTCGCGGGGGCAGCTTGCTGCCCAATACTCATAGCACCTGACCCCCCCTATGAACCCCTCTGCAGGTGGTGAGCCCACAGGAGGGTGGACAACATGGTCCTTGATGTTAGTTCATAGGGGTGCGGGCATGTTTTGGGTTGATGGGGGAAACCGGAGCACCCGGAGGAAACCCATCCAGACACGGGGAGGAACAGAAAGGCGGCACGATAATATAACATTTATTTATTTAGAGAGTTAGTTTTCAACATTAAATGATGCTCCTGCTCGAATTAGTTTCGATACTAGTTTCAGTATCAGTTAATATCTGATTTTCGATACTTTTGACTACCCTAATCTCTAATATATCTGTGCAAGAATGAAAGTAAGATAGTATAACACAAACAAGAAAAGTTACATACAGTAGTGCGTCTTTACACCAAATTTTTCTGTATTTTTCTCTCTTATTTTCCAGGAATCTGAAAAAGACGTGGATGAAGGGGAGTTGTGTGCAGTTGTGTTTGGATACAGGACGCTGGTGTTTGTGCTTGACTCAGGTCTGAATGAACGCGTGTGAATCCGGGATGAGTTTGACTGTGTGGTCTCTGCGCTGTCGTGATGGACCAGTCTGTTACTACAGCCCTGCTGGCCAACGGCACTCACCACCACCCCAGCACCCTCTCACCTCTCATACCCAGGTAACACGGGTTTAAAAGGGATATACCTGATTTATACTTCCTTAAAACATGAAAATCAATGTAGTTAATTTCAAACAGTTTACAGTGGTCCAAAGTTATTCTAATTATTCACTGTGATGAGATTATGAGAGCTTTTCACAACTCCAAAAAAACAGAGCAGAGTTTTGCCATTACAGTAACGCTAACAATAGCTAGAATGCTAATGGACAATAAAATGAAGAAGTAGATGCTGACAGTTCACACAGGGGACTTATTTTGACCTCAATATGTAAAATATATCTGTACTGGGGCAAGACCAATTTATCTCAAATACGTGAGAAAAATGAGGCGCTTTATACTGGTACACTGGTACCAGATGCCAACAACAGGTGATGGAGGACAGGGGCCTAACTCTATGGGAAATTACCTGTTTTTGAACGAAATTTTGAAAATATATAAATATTGAATTATATAATTAATTAATTTGCAGTTTAAGGTCCCTACTCTGGGGTTGAATAATTAAATTAGATTTTTTCTTTTCACTGGATAGTTTGTTTGGATAATCCACTATAGTCGTCATCAATCTCGTTTTAGGAGAAACTCGGCCAATAATGTTACATCCCTAGAACTCTCAAGTTGTTTCACAACGACATTGAGAAATTGCTGGAAAACAAGTATTGCTGAATGAAAAGTCTGGATGATATACTTTAGTAATGATTTATGACTTGAAGGCGTATAAGAATACACTGGTCCTTCGCAAATGATATGAAGTGAGGTAATTTCTCACAAACACAATTTATTATTGTGTCACCATCCAATGGGGCTTAATGATTTTTTATTGTGCTGGCTGAGAAATAGTTGCATTTTGTGCCAGTTTAAAGGTCCTTTATTAAGCAAATTTGACTCTTGTGAGCTTTTAGTTATGTTATATTAGAAATGCTGTTAACTCCTCAAGAACATAGCTGAAGCTGTGTTTTGTTTCATTCACACCTTTGGGCTGGATGGTAGCTCCTTTTACCTGTTGTTCACTAGAGATGGGCAGTTCCAGGGCTAAAATGATCCAAATGATTCTAGTGAAGGTGTGTTGTTTAAAAATACGATGGAGCACTTCTTGTTTTACCACATTACAAGGTGGAACAGAGTAGTTTCTGTTTGAGAGAAGAACTCAGCCTAAATATGCAGGGTTTGTGTGTTAAACATGCGTGCAAACAGCATTATAATAGATCCGTAAATGGCGTAATATTGGCCCTTTGATGAAAGAGATTATAGGCAAAAAAACAGGCAAAACATTTCCATTTTGGCAGTGAAAAACACAAAATTGTGTTTTCTTGTTTTCAGGGTGGTCTCCATAGTGACCAGCCTGGTCACAGCCACCACAGAGGGCACAGCGGTGATCCGGGGCAACCAGTCTGACCTGAGCGACCCGAACCATGCCCGCCTCTCGCCCACCCCCTTCACCCCACTGAGCGCCGCCGAAACCAACTCCATCCTCCGGGGCGTCGCCGTGGCAGCGCAGGCCCTCATCCTCCTCTCCATCTTCCTCCTGTCCAGCCTGGGAAACTCCGCCGTGGTCATTGTCATCATCAAACACAGGCAACTCCGCACAGTAACCAACGCGTTCATAATGTCGCTTTCTTTATCGGATTTCTTCACCGCTGTGCTATGCCTCCCCTTTTCCTTTGTTATGCTTTTCAGTAAGGATGGCATTTGGATGTTTGGGGACCGATTTTGCGTCGCCAATGGGTTTTTCAACACGTGTTTTGGTATCATTTCTACTCTTACGATGACTTTAATATCTTTTGACAGATACTACGCCATTGTGAGGCAGCCTCAAGCTAAAATCGGAAGGCAAAAAGCAACTCAGCTCCTCATAGCGGTTTGGTTAACTGCGGTAATATTTTCGCTACCATGGTATTTGCTTGTTCGAACTCCAACTGAAATCCACAAAAAAGGTTTCTACCATTGTATGTATGTTTTCCACTCTGGGACTTCTCGAATGGGGACAGCTTACAGCATCAGTCTTATAGTAATCTGCTATCTACTACCTTTTTCTCTCATGTGTTTTTGCCATTATAACATTTGCAAGACGGTTCGACTTTCCGAAATTCGTGTTCGACCTGTTACCACTTATGCTTATTTGTTGCGTTTTTACAGCGAGATGCGCACAGCTACTACAGTTTTGATCATGATCGTTTTTATAATTTTCTGTTGGGGGCCATACTGTTTGATGGGACTTGTCACCGCGATGGGGAACTATAATTTCAACCCGGCAATGGACACAGTCGCGATTTGGTTAGCTTGGGCAAACGGAGCTATAAACCCACTAATTTATGCTTTGAGAAATCCAAATATTTCAATGTTACTTGGAAGAAGCAGAGAGGAGGGATATCGGACCAGAAACATAGCGGCGTATTTATCAAGCCACAACCAGAACAGAGAGATCAGGTTAAACCAAGCCGAGAGAATAAGAGATAGATATGTTAGCAGAGTTGGAGTGAATAACAATAGTCGTTTGTCCAATTCGAGTCCGGGGAAGGGAGGAGGAGGAGGAGGTGGAGGAGAGGTGGCGATGTGGGCGTGTAAGAACCCCGCTGTGTTTTTCTGTAGAGACGCTCAGCCTGACACCGCCACTGTGGCCAACTCCGTGAGCGGTCCCAAGAACAAGACCGCCGACACTTCTCTGTGACATTCAGAGAGCTGCGTACCCTGCAAAGATACTTTAGGAAGAATGCAGTTTGAGTTTTTGTGTCGAAGTCTCCATTTTAAAGTTATACGGACATTTGGACACTTCTAACAACAACACACTTATTAAAGAAAGTACTTTTTATAGAGTGTTTTTATTATGTAACAGTTATTACTTCTATTTGTCATTATTTTAAATACATTAGCCGAGCCACTGTGCTCTTATGCCATAGGACCAGATAAACGGAAAGAGCTGAATCAGGGAGGCCATCCGGGGCATCTGTTCCCAAAGTTTAAAGGTGCATTCTGTAACTTTTCTGTTGGAGGATCCCTGGAGATTGCTTAGCTGGAATGTTCCACAGTAAGGAATTAAATGTCTCAATTAAATGCATCAATTACATGGCGTACGTTACATGGCTAGTATTAACTCTGTATGGGTTCATCTGCTTGTTTCTGTGGAGATAGATGTGTTTAATGCCCTACTGTAGAATATTCTAGGCGAAGCAATATCATCTCCATAGAGACAAGCAGAAACTGGACCATCCACCAGATAAAGTTACAAATTGCACTTTTAAGAAGTGTATGGATAAAGGTGAAAACTGCTGTGAAGAAAAATAACTAGTTAGTGTGTAGAGCTGTGAAGTTTTACCACCGTAGCCATGTTTTTTCATTAATCTAGCAAAAAAGGGATTTCACCATAGGTAAATAAGTTGAATTATCTTTCGAGAATTATTTAGTTTATACCTGTAGAAAAACTACAAACATGCAGAGCTCCTCTTTCACTCAATGTGGGTATAACAGAAGCACATTTACCTAAAATACGCTTCGTAACAGGTGGGGTATAAGCTGTGTGTGATGAACAAAAAGCAGAGTGAACGATTCAATAATATTTTAATGAAATGTGTATTTATTTTAAATGGAGACCAAAAGTATTACTACTGAAATAGCACAGATATCCTTACTTAACAATGTGAACTGTGTCAAAATAACTCCCATAAAATTTGAAACAATATTTTTCACATTTTTGTAAGTGAAGCATGTGAGGAAGGGATGAAATAATGAGCAGTGCCAAAAGGCAATTATGTGATGTAAATGTTGATGTCCTGCCAATATGGGTCATGTTTGTCTGTTTTTACAAAAGCCAAAATTGTTTTTAAAAATACAAAAATTAGATTTATTTAGATAAACCCATTTCTGTCCATTGTTAGATTGTTAGATTTTAGATTGTATTACTTTGTCTGTATTGTTGTTAATACGTTAATGAATGTGTAAAGGTCCCTTAAATACGCCTTTACCGGGTATCCTTCTTACAATATAAAAACAATTCTTAACATTTGATTTTGAGTGAGAATTTCATTTTAATTTTTAAATACAAAAATGTGTGACTATTGTTCAGATCTACCCATGCACCACCTGTTGTTTTTATCATTTCAAACAGTGATCAAACACGCCTTGAGAATATCTCCCTAGATTACTGAATGAACGCTTTTGATAATGGCTAGTATCAAATAATTTGTCACTATTTTCAGTCTAAATGGCATGATTGAATTTACTGCAATGATCGTAACAGCCTCCAGGGGGCGTTCGAGTCACTTTTTCAGCTTCACCCTTCGTCAGTCACTGCATGAGCCTGAATTATGCTGCCAGTATGAGCAGCCATTCATATATTTATTAAATCAAGAGGAAATGACACACATAATAAAATGAATTAGATTAATAATATTGTACGAACTCCATCTGAAAACATGTATCTATATTGTCTCCATTGGTAATACTAAAATGGTTTGTTAACATTTTCTTTCTATCTGATCCTAAAAATGTAGTTTCACGTGGTTTGACACGCTCATAATGACACAAGCTTAGTCCAGTTTTAAAGTCCAGAGTATAAAAACAAGCTGAACAGTATATATTGGTATGATAAGTCAGTTTGATTAGTCAGTGTATAGTATTAAAATGTAATGAGATCAAAAAACACAATTAACCATAACTAAACCCAGTTGTAAATGTTTACAACCTGAAATCTTTACAGCTGTCACTTTCCCAGGTCGGGTGCATGCTTATTTTAGGTGTCCTGGCTTGACAGGTTTGGGAAATCCTGGCTTATGTTGTGCATGAAAAGTAGCTACACTGTTTTAAAAGTACAATTTAATTAAAGGTCCTATATTACACGACATTTTCTCTTGTGAGCTTTAAGCCATGATATAATGTTACCTCATCAAAAACAGACCTGGAGTTATGTTTTATTTCATCCATAAATATTTGAGATGAGGCAACATTATAGCATGGATCAGAAAATGAAAAGTGTGATATGAGACCTTTAATTCAAGATAAAATAGGGACATTTTGCCTGTGTCACTATAGTTTCAGCAGAATCTGTAGGAAACACTGCATACAGTATAGTACAACTGAGGGGGCAGTTAGGGTCATTGGAGAGTCTGGGTGTTAATGGGTTTGTTTTAGGACTCCACCCTTTTGGCTCTGTACAGTCTGTGACAAGATTGAACTGCGCGTGTAGGAATGTCACCTGACTTCATCACATCTACGCACACAAAGAGAGAGGGAGGAGACAGAGGGATAAGAGGGAGGGAGAATAGATGGGTGGACGGAGAGAGTGAGTGGAAAAAGTGTCGGGGGAAATGGGGAAGAGGAAGAGAAAGATGATGAGGGAAAGAGGAGAGAGATCAGAGAAAGAAGATGAGTGGGAGAAAGGAGAAGATTGGGGGTAAAGAAAGGAAAGAAAGAGAGGGGGTGGGTGGAGAAAGTGTGTCAAAGGTCTAACAGGAGGTCCGGACAAAAGTGTCTCTCCTGTGTCCTGCAGCATCACAGCAGTGTCCACGGGGAGCCAGGTGAACACAACAGGAAAGCCCCCCCTTCTTCCTCTTCCTCCGCTCTGTTATTTCTGTTTCCGCGGGAATGTCTCAGAGTATTTCTTCTGGAAGGTCTTGTGCCACAGTTGGTGCAGCAAAAGCCTGTAGCAAAAATGTAATCGCTGTTAGTAGCAGGTTTGTATGACACCTGTGATGTCTGGAGATGTAAGTCTGAGATAACAGAGTGTCTCTTAAGGCACAAAACAATGGCGTGACTCTGCCTCTGAAACATGAGCAAAGATATCTGCACCATAACTGTTTAAGAAAACCAAACAAAACCCCTTTGTATCTTATGTGAACCATAGATTAAGTGAAGCGGATCTTCAGACCTCATTTAAGGATTACAATCACAATAGGAACAAAAATAGGCCAAGATCGTGACATCTTGCCCCAGTAGCACTCACGGTTCCTATGAAGATAATTAAAGGTTCTATGTCACGCAAAATTGACTCTTGTGAGCTTTAAACCATGTTAGAATGTTTTTTTTAACTCACTAAATAACATACCTGGAGCTGTGTTTTGTTTCTTTTGCACATGTTTGAGTAACCCTTTATTATTAGATAATACATCTCCAAAGCTCAAAATGCTCTGTTCCACCTTGTGATGTATAATCGGTAGTTTTCGCGTTAACAGTTTTTACCTTTAATTAAGTAAAAATGGGCAATTCCAGAGCTGAAATTACCCAAATGATTATAATGAAGGTGGAGTATAAAAACACAGTGGAGCACCTCTTATATTACCACAGGACATCACAAGTCTGTATGTATGTGTGAATGAAACAAAACACAGCTCCAGGTATGTTTTTGATGAGGGAACAACATAGAAATGAACAATTTTAAATATTATATCTCTTTGAATGGTCAACCGTACTCAAAATGGCACCCAAAACATGCACTATAGGTGTGAACGTGGTATTATTATTATTATTATTATTATTATTATTATTATTATTATTATTATTATTATTATTATTATTTCATGGTTCATGGCACATTTTATCATGCAATTAAAACAATAATGAAATGATCACATAAATGGTAACTTATACTCCCCATGATGTTAGTTATCTTCTCGGTCGCCCTGTAATTGTGAGGAGTAAGTAAGTCTTGACAGACAGAACAGAGGCTACTCCCAGTTCAAATAAACCATCCTCCCTTTAATAACATATAATTGGATACAGGGCACTCATCACTTTCTGCTGAGAGGCACTGACTAATGACTCCTGACGTAAAACATTCTCAAAACTACTGTAGGCTAAATGTTATAATAGCCTTTTTGTGTATGTAGCTGTGGAATATGAGCATACAGTTTATCACAACTAAAACATAAACATTTCTATAGAGAAGATGGAAATATTTTATGGTCTTATATCACATACAGTTTACTCATGTTTGAATGCTGTTACCTCACCAAAAACATACCTGGAGTTGTGTTTTGTTTACACATCTTTGAGTAAGCCTTTAGTATTGGGCTGCCTACATCTCCAGAACTTAAAATGCTCTGTTCCACCTTGTAATCTCATGAAGCGGTAGTTCTCAAGTTTGCTACCAGCCACCTTTTTACCTTTAGTTCGGTAGAGATTTGCATTTCCAGAGCTGAAATCATCCAAATGATTCTACTTGCAACACAATACAGGGAAATGAATCCGACTCTGCATTCACTGTGATTTTCCGTCCTACTTCAGAGCAGAATATCATCACGCTGTATTGTGTCCTGCCAAAAAAGCAAGGTGTGAAGAAATACTTGGTTCGTACGCATCTGTTAGTTCTCAGTTTTATCCATTCAAAGGACAGGTTGGATGAGACCCTTGTGGAAACGCTTGCCTGTGACTACCCTAGACTAGTTTAACATCAGACTGTCCATTCGTGCAGAAACATGCGCAAAACATGGTTCAAATCGGGAGCCTGTACTTTAAAGTAGATTCAAATTAAAGTCCCTATACCCAATTTACTCCCATGCATTTGAGCAAAATTAATCTTGCTCCAGAACACATTTATATCGTAGAAGCCGCCCTTGAGGTCAAAATAAATCTGTGTACTGTCTGCATCTAAATATAAAGTGTTTATTGTCCCATAGTCAGGACATGCAAGGATCGCAGGCCAGTTGTTGTTAGCATTAGTGGGAAACTCATCTCAGTGAATAATTAGGTCGCTCAGAATGCATAAGGTAAGTGAGGAATAACTTTGGACCACTGCAAACTATTTAAAAAGACATACTTTAAATATGAAAGTCAATCATGCACCTGCAGCCTCCCCCAGATTCTACATGTTATCAGATGATCGCACATGGGAGTTTTATGAAGTTTTATCTCTAGCAGTTTTCCACTACAATCTTGTGATATTTCAGGTGTTTTTCAAGTGAGGTGAGACAAAAAAAAGCTTTTGTTTCATTATTAATTCAGTTAGCATTAGAAATTTGATCAGTAGTATCATTTACAGCTTTGTCAAAGGTCCTATATTACAGACAATTGACTCTTGTGAGCTTTAATCCATGTTTTAATGGTGTTACCTCCTCAAAAACATACCTGGACTTACCTGGCGGCACGGTGGCTGAGTGGCAACACTCAGGCCTCACAGCAAGAAGGTTGCGGGGGGGTCAGGTGCTATGAGTATTGGGCAGCAAACTGCCCCCGCGACCCAGCCAGATTAAGCGGGAGAAGATGGATGGATGTTTTGTTTCATTCACACATTGAGTAACCCTTTATTATTAGTCTGTCTACATCTCAGAAGCTCAAAAAAAAGTCATGTAGTTTTCAAGTTAACAGCTGGTTTTTTTTACTTTTTGTTTCGTAGAGATGGGCAATTCCAGGGCTGAAATCATCTAAATTATTCTAGTGAAAGTGTGATGAAATTTAAAAACACAGTGGAGCGCTTTCTCTATTACCGCATGACATTACAAGTCTCCTCCAACTAAATTATAATAGGCCTAATGGGTAAGGGAAAGACATGAGATCCCAAGCACTACTTTTCAAGACTTTCTCATCATTGTCAGATAAGGCAAGCCACAAATTGCCAGTAAAGACACAAATTAGTATCTTTGTAAAGCTTTATAGTATTTTAATTTGCTGAAATTCACTTCGATGGAGTCCTGATCTGAGAAGGGGAGTCATGGTGAGAGGAACTGGAGGAACCAAAAATTGTACGGCCAGGGATTTTAACCAGAAACCTTCTTGTTATGGGCTAAAAGTACTAGCTACTATGTCAGTTTACCAACCATATGCAGTTCTTCTTTAAAGATGCACTTATGGTGAATTTTTCTGCTTGCCCTTTGTAATAACATCTATATTCTACTGCTTTGCCTGGAATGTTCCACAGTATGGCATTAAACTTTGTCAATCAAGAAAAGCAGGTGACTCTACCACCAGGTCAGATCTGTGGAGAGGTGGCCCCACACACAGTAAACATGCACGATTTTCAAGGTAAGAAAGATTCGTAGTTGAATAAATGGTACAAAAGTTTAATACTCTACTGCAGTGGGGGAAGGTGTCATAATTTTTATACAATCACAATCCAGTGACAGTATTTCTGACATTTAAACTCCAGTCTCCTACCAATTGAGATTAAATCACTGAGTCAGATCTCTTTTTACGTGCCTTTTTGCACGGAGAAGAGCATGGCCACTGCGTCCGGCTCTCTAAGCCCGTTCACGCTGCTCTTCCAAAGCCCCTCCGATTCCAGCACACCTTTATTTGGTTCAAACAATTTATCATGTCAGTACAAAGACAACGTATACATAATCTCGTTAAGTTTACCACAGATAACATAGTGAAGTATATCATGACTTTGTTTTACATTTGAACAAATTTACGATGTGAACAGTCCTGCAAGGAGGGAAAAGGTCATAAGAGGTCACACATCTGGTTTTAGCAGAGATAGGTTAACAAAGGCTCTTTCATTCTCTGAGCCTGCCTTGTACCATGAGATTGTTTGATGTACATTTTTAATAACCTCATTATAAGCATTTTATTCTAACATTTTCCCCCTGTTTATAAAAATTACATCATATAAGATCAGAACATGTCATTTCACTTTATATTAGCACATGCCATCACAAAAATGTGTAAAATCATACACTGAGGATAATGTTGGCTCTTAGTCATTTTAACTTGTGTTTACATTTGCTTATTTGTGTTCAAAGTCCTGGTTGTCTTCGTCAGGGTCAGTTCTGTTTTGTCCTCTTTTGTCAGTGCGGTTGTAGGCTGTGTCACAGTCTCAAAGACAGTTGTTACATTTGTGTTGTGTGAATTGTGCACTCACTACCAAGTCAGGGTGTGTATGTTTGATATGTATCACAAACAATATTGCTATGTGCACCATGAATAGAATCATTACAATAACACCTTATTTAACCATCTTAACTGGGTGTCATGTGGCTGTCTGACGTCTTCTTCTCTCAGACAGCTGTTTTTCCCACGGGATGGATGGAGCTGTCATCTTTTTCAGTGCCCGAGGGTCAACTTCCTCGTAAGAACACCGTTGGAGTGAACAGTTGTTTACCTACTGCTCACTCTTGTCGTGGAGTCCTGAGTCAGTGATGTCCTGAGTCTAGGAGGTCCAGTAGTAGTCTAGGCGTTCTGCGTTTGCGAGTTCTCGGAGGCTGGGTCTGGATCTGTCAGGTCCAACTGGTTCCTTCACTTACAGTGCGACTGATGTGGCTCCAGGTTGACCTTTCCTTGACCTTTACTGCAGTAGATGTAGCCAGGACGACTTGATGAGTCCCACCTTGGACTGGTCCTGTTCCTCTGCTTTAGAGTCTTTATGAACACGTGGTCTCCTGGTTTTGCCGTGTTGCCCTGTGGAGAAATAGTTCTTTCTGGCAGTTTATTGTTGTTTACAACGTTTCTTGTTAACAGGGTTTTTCTCATATAGTCAATAAGATCTTGATCAGAGTCTGGTTGTTCTTTTATCTTCATGAGTCCATGTGTAGCATGTGAAAAGGATGCTCTGGAGTAGGGAAAGCTCCTCTAGGTCTCTGTTGTCTTTGTGCATTATTTTTAATACAGATTAGGCATTGTTTACAAAAAATTTTTTTTAGTATTTATTAAAACCTATTGTATTAACCTTATTTCCCCCTGTTTGACACATTTGGCAAAGCCTATTGTGTCAATATTCTTTTATTTTCCTGACACTTATATTTGTATTTCTTATTTAGTCATGTTTACAGAATTTGTGTTTCTGTCTTTCTCACTGTCACTATCTCCCCTTTGTCTGTCTCTCCCTCTCTTCTCTCTCACTTTCAATTTCTTTCTGTCTTTCTGTCTCTTACTTTTTCCTCTCTTTCTATCTTCCCCCCCCCCCCCTCTCCCTCTCTTCTCTTGGCACAGTTGACTAGGCCTCGCACCTCTGTCTTACTGTCACCTTTTGACCTAGGAGATGGGAAACGCAGGGGGGTTGAGTTTTCTTATCATATGCGGGTGGAGGGCTCTGCTGGGCCTCTGGAGCAGTGGGAAATGCCCAAACTAGATTTTGGTTGGCTTATGTTTTTCATACTTCTAATTCTGGAAGTTTTGGATAAAGCCCCTAAACTCCTCCTGTTCTTTTTCTTTTTCACCCAATTTCCCATTTTCGCCTTGTTCCTCACCACCCTCTGCCTGTCCTGCCTGTAGAGGGCTTTTTTTACACCACTGTGCTATCATCGCCCTTCGGACGAGACACTTTAACACTTTTAACGCTTTTACGCTTTTTACTTATCATGAATTGATAGGTTCATCATTAGCTCACTTAACTTTATTTCATCTAATTTTTCACCAAAATTATATTTTACTTTTCATTTTCATAGGAATTTGCAACTCTCTCCGAGTCTGTTTCTATTTTTACTGTTTTTTTTTCCTTTTCTCTTTTCTCTGCCATGATACTTTGTGTCTAAGTTTTGCCTACTGTTGATCAACGAAACTTCTCTGTGTTTTATGACAAGCTTCTACCACGATGGGCGGTCATAAACTTGGTGTTAATTCACACACCGAGAAGGACGCTGGATCAATTTTCAACAAAACATCGACCTGTGTCCTGAATGAGATTCAACCTTGATACATCTTAACAATGATCAATTTGAATTTCCATACATTCAACAATTCATTCACACACTACAATAACTACAAATCTCTATGTAGTTCTATATAACTTCACTCTCTAGAAGTTAAATTTCTGACCTCAGGTGATATAACTGGATCTGGTTGACCGGGTCCTTCCACGAAGAGGATGCCCCACAGGGGTTGCCGTCGAGAAAAGACGGATTTTCTCAGCTCAAGCTGGGTGCGCGCTTTCCAATCTCTGTCGTTCATCCTCCAAGCAGAATCCCCGAATCCGATCGAAGGACCATTATGTCATAATTTTTATACAATCACAATCCAGTGACAGTATTTCTGACATTTAAACTCCAGTCTCCTACCAATTGAGATTAAATCACTGAGTCAGATCTCTTTTTACGTGCCTTTTTGCACGGAGAAGAGCATGGCCACTGCGTCCGGCTCTCTAAGCCCGTTCACGCTGCTCTTCCAAAGCCCCTCCGATTCCAGCACACCTTTATTTGGTTCAAACAATTTATCATGTCAGTACAAAGACAACGTATACATAATCTCGTTAAGTTTACCACAGATAACATAGTGAAGTATATCATGACTTTGTTTTACATTTGAACAAATTTACGATGTGAACAGTCCTGCAAGGAGGGAAAAGGTCATAAGAGGTCACACATCTGGTTTTAGCAGAGATAGGTTAACAAAGGCTCTTTCATTCTCTGAGCCTGCCTTGTACCATGAGATTGTTTGATGTACATTTTTAATAACCTCATTATAAGCATTTTATTCTAACAGAAGGTAATGAAGTACAAAAGTAAAAGAACAGTATAAGTAACATTCTTAGGTATCTGTGCAGTACATTTTGGAGTGAATACTTTTTTTGTGTATTAGAAGCCCTTACCCGGTCCTCATCGTCATCACCACTTGTACTATTAATTAATCACTTCCTTGCTTCCTTTTACTGCACTACCGAACCTCCTCCCAATCCTTTCACATACTTTTAATGCACTACATTATAATAGGGAAAAGGATACACAAAACACTTAGGCAGAAGGACAGGTAAGAGGTGGTCGCCTTGGGACAGTACCTCTATCCCAAGTAGAGACACCTGCACATAGTCCTTCTTTTAATGCACCTTAAACACACACACACACACACAAAAACACACACACAGACAAAACACAGGGTAAATGCAGGGTTGCTGAAACGATTGGAACGGGGATTATTTAACCAAACTCAAATTTACCACCTGAAAGTGGTGTTGGATGAGGACTAACCACTATACGGTGACCGTGATGGTGAAAATAGCAATGGCAAGACGGTGGGACAGTAATGATGGTAACAATAGTACTAGAGTAAACGCCAAACACCTCCGCACACACACACATACACAACCACACACATACATACACACCTACACACCCACACACATACATAACATAACACAGTTTCCCTCCTTGATAATTATTATTGAGTGAATACTTTTTAGTTTTACGTCACTACATTTGAGAGCAGGTGTCCGTACTTTCTACTCCACTGTGTATTTGAACAGGACTGAAAAGTAAAAGTATTTTTCTTTATGGTTTGAGACCTGCAGAAATGGCAGAGACTTATTTTTGGCTTATTTCAATTGAGTTAATGCCCCAACTTTAAGCAAACCAAATACAAAAAAAAAACAGCCATAAAAATTAAGAAATTGATTGAATGTGTTTCTTTACCAAAAACATTACATTTGAGGCTTGATTGTGCTAAAAATCTCCTCGCAATACTTTTACTTTTTACTCTTAAAGTACATTTTAAGTAGATTTTTTCATGTGATCCTTTTTTTTTTACACGAATAATCTTTGGCCCCTGTATATGTACTTTTACTTCAGCAACACGATTGCGTACTTCATCCACCACTGCTCTACTGTAGCACATTCCTGTCAGAGCAATAATATCTCCAAGCAGATGGGAGACTTTCCACCAGAAAAGTTACACAGTGCCCCTTTAATTCAGATGGGCCATCTTAGACCAAAGTGTTATTTTCCCATTGCAGGACATGCCTACTACCTCAGGCACCTCTTTAACCGCATAAATCTTACTTAAAATCATTTGTTATTATTATTATTATTCAAACTAAAACAAAGTAAACTCCTATGATTTGCATAACGTAACATACATAGCTGGTTTCTACTGATTATCTAATGAGCCCCTGTAGCACACACACACACAGAGCTGCATGGGTGAGGTTGGGGTGTGACTGCTGCCATAGGAATGCAGTAGTGTGTGTTTTCAGTACTTCACACTCCAACCAACGCAGTACTGACAGTATCTTCCAACATACAAAGCTACTAGCACTATAGACTCCAATTCAACACTGAAGCGGATCTGATTTTTAAGGATTTTTAAGGATTTTTAAGGATTTTTAAGGATTTTTAAGTGATTTTTGGGTGGTTGCCTGAAGATTCAGATTCATTTTATAATACCAGGAGTTACGTTTTTGATTGCCTGTCAAGAAGTGGGATTATAGACGACATGACAAGACAAGCTGAAGAGGGAGCGTGCAGTCCCTCCCTGTGATTTTCAGCTGTTTATAATGTTTGAAAGACAACTAATGTTTTTTCCTCTTTGCTGACATGAGCCCTTCATTCAAACATAATAATGGCCTCACACTGCGTAGCATAGACTGGGACCGGTAAACAAGACAGGTAAGATTCAAAACGCTAATATTTGTAGTTTTTTTTATTGATGTATACCACTTTAACATAAATAACTGCTGTTAGGATTGTTGCTGTAATTAGATTTAAAATCCGGTACTACTTTATAATAACTACACCATACCTTTTCTGGGGGTCCGTCAAATGGGGATGTTATTGCTTTGTCTGAAATGTTTCACAGTATGACAAACTATTTATACTTTTATATTCATGGAGACCAAACCAGACCAAGTTACAGGTCAGATCTGTGGTGAGGCGATCCCGCTTAGTGTTTCTAGGTACTTTTGAGCTATGAAAACACCCGTAATTGAATAAACGTAAGGTAGAGCTGTTTAATGTCATATCGTGGAACATTTGAATGAGAGCACTGACATATCCATAGAAAAACGCAGGTGACGGACTCTGAACCAAAAAAATTACACAGCGCACCATTAATAAAGCACAGAATTAACAAATTGTTGATTAAAAAAGAGTCAGGCTTAGTAACAACTTAATTAAGAGTCTTTATCCGTGATTTATTAGGGCTAATTAAAGTAGTTAAGTGCCCAAAGAGCCAAAACTCAAAAATCTTGCTTATTAAATTCTTCAGATTACAGACTACATTACAAAAATCTACTACAGCTTTTACAACTTTAATTTATTCTATGGCATAAATTGTTCAACGTTTAAAAGACAGAAGCTGAGCCGGCTTCCCCCTGGCCTCTGTGATCTTGGGAAATGTTCAGTCTCTGAAGAACAAGGAAGAACTTCAGGGGAATATCCGCTTCCAGAAGGACTTTAAGGAATGCTGTATATTTGGCTTTCACTGAGACATGGATATAAGACGTGAAGGGTTTACATGGATCACGTTAGCAGGATTTACATGGTTGCAACATAAAAAAGTTAGTGTTAAGCTCTAGTCTGGACCGCAATGCTGAAATGAATGTATATAGTAAGTATAGTAAGTACATTTTGAAAGTATACTATATTACATTACATATCGCAATCAGAATTTATTTGTAATTTCAGTATTTAAAAAAATACACAAAAATGAAACACTGTATTCAGATCTAAGTTATCAGCTATTTAAAACAAACATGAATAAATATGTTTTTTAATTATAAATATATGTCAAATGCAATCTTCAAAACAACCCCCACCTGTCCCCATATGCATTGTGGGACACTTGTATGTAAAATGTAGTACTGAGTGAAACTTTGTTCGCGAATATTTTTGTTTCGTCGGTTGACCTTGGGGGTTAATGTTCAGTTGGCCATGGCACAGTTCAAATACAAAAAGTCAAACATCGGCCAGATCAAAAATATAAAATGACGCATATCAGGGTCAACTCCAGTTATTGATAAGAAGTAGTATTACGTATTACATTTTTTCAGCCTATCAAACCTATTGTGTAACATTAAACACATCCATCTAGCATTTATTCATTACAGGTGATTCTATTGCGCAAAATACAATCATTCCTTCTGTGAATAGGGGCGACTCTCCACAGATCTGAGCTGTAATGTAGCGTAGTGCTGTGACCTGCTTGTCTCCCTCATGATAGACGGTTGTAATTTTATTTCGAGCATTCAGCAATTTACTACCAACTAATCTACAAAGCTTGTTCAAAATGAGAGAGAAAACTCATAATTTAAGAGAATATGGAAATTTCAAATTGCCCAATGTTCGAACTACTCGTAAACGTTTCTGTGTGTCTATATGTGGTGTAAAACTCTGGAACAGTCTGGATACACGTCTCAAACAATACCAAAATATTCATAATTTCAAGTTGTTAAATAAACATATGGTTTGGTCACAGTATATAGAGGATGAGTCCTAATATCTGAACAATCCTGCCTTTTGTAGTACTGGTTTATGCTTGTTGTTTCCTCTTTAAATTTCTTACCATTGCTGGTATCCTCATGTATTATTATTACAATATGATGATAATTATGTTATCAACCTAGAACAGTTACTCATTGTCCGCACTTGTAAATAGTTCATATAGTTAATGTAAAATGATTGAAAAATTAAAAAGAAAGCTCATTGCGTTAGCTTAGAAGAGGGGTTGGGATTAAATAAATTCTCTTCTTCCCACTCCTTTTTGGGCAAAATATTTTGTTGTCGTTTTTTGTTATTTTTATCATGATTTCTCTAATGTTGTATGTCCCATTGTAAAAGAATGTAAATGTAAAAAAGAATGTAAATTTCTTAATTGCCCCCCCAAAAAATATACTATATTTCTATACTTTGGAACATTCTAGACAAAGCAAGAACATTTCCGTGGAGACAGCAGGAGGCGCAAGTGGCGGACCCCCCACTAAAAATGTTACGCAGTGCAGCTTTAAGTGACAATGCAATGCCAGGAATAAGGTTTAGAAATCACATGCGACTGATTGAGCCACAGTCTTCAGTTGCAGTTGCAGTATTATCAGTGTACGCTTTCACAGGTCAGATTTCCTCTCTTTTTTTGTACTTTCTTCACAAACAACAGGTGGTTTGTTTAAATGCAGAGTAAAATATCCCGTACAGTTGCGTCTTTTCAAGGTTCAGAGTATTACACATGAGGCTGGTGAAGAAACAGTCCAGAGGCGTGTTCATTAATCACAGTGTTGTGTTCCGATGTTGAGAAAACTGGTTCACACCTGTGTTTAGGGCAAGGTGTGGACCAGCGACTTATCAACAGTGGAGTGGAGTACATGCTCAATTATGTTGTTATGTTGTACTTTTTGTCTTTTTCTTATTATTATTTTATATTTTAGTTTTAATATTTAACAAAACATAAAATAATGATTGTAAAAAAAGAAGAGAGAGACACAAAAATAAAATAAAAATGTGCTGTTCTTCTTCACCAGAGACTGCGGGAAGAGAAACATGCTTAAATTGTCTTTCGGTTTTATAATTATAACGTTGATCATTATTTTTTAATTAAGTCATGCCTGCTAAATGACTTTCATTTTGAGTTTAAATGATATGACCACAATTTTGGCTGGGATTTAAAGAAAAGAGGAGGTTTGTGGATGTCGTAGAAGAAGAAATTGATAAATTCAGCTATATGAAAACAAGAATAGGTGTCAGACTGTTTAAATGTGGTGACATAAAGAGTAAATTGTGTTTATACAGGCTCATCTTTAAACGCAAGTCCTTGAGTTTAGTATTATATTGTCCACAAATACCTGAATTTGTGATGTACAGCCTTAAATGTCACTATTAAATCTGATGTAGATTACGCTGAAGAAAAAAGGAGGCTGAATTATTATCCTAAATTAAGTCTGCTCCATTATTATTGTCTGCAACAGTAGTAATCCAAAGTATTTCAGTGATAATGAGAATGAAATCACAATTATTCAAATTATTACATGCCTAGAGAGAAGGTGAAACATCAGCACTTCTAAAATGAAAGCACTGGACAAGAAAAGTACAACGGAAATATGACGGCACTTAAGAGTCAATAATAATAATAATAATAATCTTGATGAATCAGTTCCTCAATTTCTGTAATCGATTAGAGAAGCCATAACCAGAACTGTAATTAGCCTCAAGTTAATTTACAGTTTATTTAATTAACAAATATATAACACTGCCTGTGTTACTGATACAGCTCTGTGATAGATTTGTTTTTACCAGTGAAAATCACACATTTACAAATATTTGCTGTCCTTGGTGAATCTGCTCTGCTGTTGTACCACTGATACTGACCTTTAAGCCCGAGGACACAGGAAACATCAATGATACTGTGAGAAAACGTTGCCACAACAATCCATGTATCTGATGTTTATATAATTCTAAAGAGATGATGTTACTCTCCCAGATCGTATACAGACTGGTTTTTGTGTCTGTTTTAAAGGGACTATATTACACTGTTATGTCACGCTGTTTCCTCATCACATGGAGTTGTGTTTTGTTTCATTCACACATGTTTAACACACAAATCCTGCAGAGTTCAAGAGGCAAGAGACTATATTACACTGTTATGTCACGCTGTTTCCTATCACATGGAGTTGTGTTTTGTTTTATTCACACATGTTTAACACACAAATCCTGAGTTCAAGAGGCAAAAAAGGCTCTGTTTCAGCTTGTGATGTCATGTGGTAACACAGGAAGTGCTCCACACACCTTCACTAGAATCACTTGGATAATTTCATCCCTGGAATTGCCCATTTCTACTAAACTAAAGGTAAAAGGGTTTGAAATTTGGAGAAGTAGACAGACTAATAATGCAGGATTACTCAAACGTGTGAATGAAACAAAACACAAACTCCAGGTAGGTTTTTTGAAGAGGAAACAACTGTCTGACATGGCTTAAAACAAGAGTAAATTCTACATAATATAGGACGATTCAACACTAAGTTAAACTTTAACTGAAATCCAGCAATATACACAAAACATGCAAAAACATGCACATTTATAAGATAAGATAAGATAAGATAAGATAAGATGAAATATCCATTATTTGTCCCACAATGGGGAAATTTCAGTGTTGCAACGCACAGTTAAGAGAACAGCAAGAAACAGTAGCAGCAATAGAAGTACAGTTAAGTTAAAAATAGACAAACACTATAAAGATCTATAAAGATAAGGATTATAAAACTATGTATGATTTAAATTGCTATCTTAAAACTATATATACAATAAATTGCAATCTAAAAACTATATATACAATAAATTACTATCTTACATTTCACAGTATTGCACAGGGTCCCAGTATTGCACAGGCAGCAGAGTTAGCAGTGTTCATTGTAAAGTCTGACAGCAGCAGGAAGGAAAGACCTGCGGAACCTCTCCTTCACACAGCGAGGGTGGATCAGTCTGTCACTGAAGCTGCTCTCCAGAGCAGACAGGGCCCTGAAGAGGGTGAGACTCCAGGTCCAGCATAGAAGTGAATCTGGCCAGAACCCTTCTGTCCCCCACCTCCTGCACCGAGTCCAAGGCACAGCTCAGGACAGAGCTGGACTTCTTGATGACTTTGTCCAGTCACACAGTCCCGGGCCCTCACAAACATGAGGCCCCGGGTCATTATACATGAAATTGTTACTATTACCACTAAAATTAGATTACAATTAAAACCTTTTGTGATTACGAAATATTCTATTACCAATGCTTGAAAAACTAAATTAGCAAACTATGAATTTGCTTTGCCTGTATTAAATAAAGTGGAATATTGTGTGGACAGGGTCTAAATTAGGATTAAACCAGGATTATACCAGATCTAAACCTCAACCTTGAAAATAAACCAGACCTAAACCAAAACAAAACCAGAACTAAACCAGGTCTAAACCGACACCCCTGGACACATGAGCCCGTCTACTGTTCAGGTCCGGCAGCGTCCTTCCATCACATCGATTAAATTGACCGGTGGTTATGTAAAAGTATTGACTGGGCCAGAGCGAATGAGGTCTTTAAATAAACACATGTCAGAGCTTTAACATGGTAAATACACTTCACTCAATAGAGGGACCATACAAAAGGGCAAGGTGATTCCCTATAGATTCAATGACAGAAGTGACAATTGCTCATATTGATTACAGTATAATAGAAGAAAGTAGATAATTAAATAAGCATTATTTAGTGCTCCATTTTCTTTGCGGTTGACTGGCATTACAATATTACATGTTTTTACGCCATATTCCCCATTCCTGAGCTTGTCTAGCAATGTTTGAACCAGTGACCATACAGATTGTGGTAATGTAATGTCAAAATCAGCCCGAAAATTTACTAACAACATACCTAATAAATCAAAATTCACTGTACAAATAATTTCCTTTGTGGATCAATAAAGTTTGTCTAAGTCTACCTTAAAATAGAAAGGACCATGCCAACCAAAACATAGAGTGAAGAAGTTTATTGGTAAATGTATGAGGCAGGGTGGAGATAGCCGGGTTGAGACTCGTGGGTGGGGGTTCCCTGTCAGTCTTTAATTGGCCCAGCCGGAACGGGACCCCCCTAGTAGGCGTCTTATGTCTGAAAGACAAACGAGGTAGGGGTTGGGACGGTGGGGTCGAGTTAGCCGAGAAACTGGGATTACGGGATAGGCCGCTACAAATAGGCTTCTGGGAAATTGAGGTGTGGTAGAAGTGAGCTGTGATTCGCTGGTGAGGAGGAGAGCGCAGTTGAGCCGTGGTCCCGCTCCCGAACCTAAGCTAATCTTATTAACTACATTTAAGTTATACACTGGACAGAATATGAATAATTTGTGCTTGACATGTAGATGTATTTGTAGCATATGTGACAGTAAATCTTCTTAAATGTACTCATTTGGTATTTGGTATTTGGTGCATTTGGTAACCTTCCTGTAGGGGAGTCTACTACTTGCTTGTCTCTATGGAAATGTTACTGGAGATGCTAACCCTAACCCTTACCCTTTGCCTGGGAAATCCCACAATATGACATTAATCAAATCAAATCTCTAGCCATGGAGACACACCTGTCCATGTTACCCTGCTCACAGTGAATGCAACAAAAGTGTAAGATGTATGATTGTAATGCTATATTGTGGAACATCAGGCAAAGCAATATAGTCTCAATGGACTCTAGACTCTTACATAGTGCAGCTTTAAATGTGGGTCATGTGTCTGCGTGTGACTGGTGGGAATCTGGGAAATGCTAAGGTATCTTATTTCGTCTAAATCTGAATTCCAAATTAGGATGGCATGCTCCAAAACTGCCACATTCAGCCCTGCTTTTTTCAGTCCCAGAGCAAAAGAGCCGAGCCACTGACCCAGTTACAATTTTTAATGAAAATCACAACTTTTAGGAACAGGGAAAGCCCAATAGATAAGAGGACTAAGATGTAAACCTGGACTAAACTGGAACTAAACCAAGACTAATCCAGAACTAAACCAGGATTAGCCAATTGATAGTTTGCATAATAGTTACCGTATTTCTTCGGACTATAACTCGGCCCAGAGTATAAGTTACGCCAAGAAAAAAACATAAACAAGTCGCACAGGACTTTTTGAGGGAAATTTATTTTATAAAATCAGACTAAGAACTGACATGTCATCTTGAAAGGCAAATTATAGTAATAAAATGTTCAGCTCCGCTCAAATGAAGCTCCCGATGCTCACGGTTACAGGAGCAAATCTGGAGGCAGGCTCTATGTTATCAAGAGGATTTTTTGGATGGACAAAAAATTCAGGACCATGTAGAGTGGGTTCATACGAACATTTAAAGATGATGAGGTTCACGAGAGACGAGAGACAAGATCCTAAGCGCGTTAGCTCTGTCCATTCATATATACAGTCTATGGGCTGTCAGTGTGATAAGGTGCACCTGAGTATAAGTCGCAGGACCACACAAACTATGAAAAAAAGTGTGACTTATAGTCCAAAAAATATGGTATGTATATCACGAAATGTGCATTAGTTGCCATGGTGACGCAATGCCCACAAAGCAAAAAAGGTCAAAATGTTTTATAGTCTGAAAGCGGGTGTAGTTCCAACTAAGTCAGCTCTTTCTGTGCAGTTTGGGTAAAAATAAAGCTCAGATTAAGTCTAACTTGAGTAACAGAGCTTCAGACAGAGCGGTGCTTTCAGTTAACTTCACACCCCCAGGGAATTTTGACGACGTCAGCTCCAAAGTATTAATCCACATCATCTACTGGCCTCGACTTTCTCGCCTTATCAGAGCAACAGTAGTCAAGTAGATTTACTGTTCTGAGATAGCGTATAGTTAAGTGGTTGGAAAATATTAACAATGTCACTGATCCAGCTTTGGCGCATGCTTCGGGTGAGATTTTGGGGATAACGCTTTCCTCAAGTGAAGAATGTAAAAGTTATTTACAACGGAGAAACCACGTCAACAGAAACCACGGGTCACTGTGTTCTCCACTTTAGCAGCAACATTAAATGTGTCTGCGTTGATTTATTTCCGCCGGGGGTGTGTCCAGACCAACCTGTCGATCAAGTCACTGCAGTCACCTTACATGTCATAGGAAATCTCGATTATCTTAATGTAATTGGATGTGTTAAATGTATTCAAAATTCTAAACATGGAAATGTTTTGGAGCATATGTGACATTGAATTGAGGCTGGGGTTCCTCACGATTATGTACAATACATGATTCACAATGCAATAATACCGTTTTATTTTCAACGTATAAGCAAATATATTATAAAATACACCCGTTTTAATGATCAAAACAGTGAATATATCAAATGTATTGCATGAACAACTTTCCTTTCTCTAAACAAGCAACACAACTGTAGTACTGTCACAAAATCAAGGCGCAATACATAATGTTTCTGGTGGGAGGTGAGCTTCCTGCTTGTTTAGCTGTGAATATGACTGAAAGATTTTCATTCTGGGCTCTTCTCTCTCATTAAATGTCTCCCTCTTTTTAATTTTACGATGATTATTTATGTTTTGATTTGTTTATATTGCGATTTTAATGTATCTCTTATTCTGTAAAGCACTTTGAGCACTTAGTCATCTATAGAACCTAAGTAGGTTTGCAGGAGGCACTTTACCCTGCATATGTGCGACAGCTCTACTTCAGGGCCACATGGATATGAATACCAGAACATAAATATTTTACAATGAGGCCTCGGATTGAAGATATCCCGGTTTGTAGACATTTTTTTATTTTAATTTTTTTTATGAGGAACTCTATGGCATGCAGAAGTACACTACTTCTGCATGCCATTCTCCATTTGTCCTTCCACCTCAGACTGCCCCCGCCTCGCACCTGCAGCCTGAACAGTACAAGTCTCTAACTGCCCCTCTCTCTGTGTGTTCGAAGGAGGAAGGTGTGACGATGGCGTCCAGTGAGAAGCCTCGTCAGGAGAGCACGTTTTACTCCATCTTTTCCTGCTGTTTCAAAGACCGTGAGCCGCAGCAGCCGGAGATCACCTATCGCCATGACAACCACAACCTGTTTGCGGGACTGGAGCTGTCTCTGCCCATGCCCCCCGAGCAAGAGCTGGATGTCCGCTTCACAGAGCTGGTGGTGAGTTTCAGGTTTATGTAAAGTTTAAATAGCTGAGTTAGTTACTGTATTTGCTGATACTTTGCAGACACACGTCACGCTGAGGGTGTTCTGCATGTATCTCTAATGGTGGAATGTATAGGAGTTACCATGGAGACACAATGAACACATAGGCAAACACGGCAAGCAAAAGTTTTACAGCTGTCTGAAAACTTAAGAAAAAATACAAAATGGATTTAAACAGCACATTCATGGTCCTTTTTAGACATTTGATTTTCACAAAAAGGTGAGAGTGACTAACTGTCGGCTAATGGTACCTAAAGGCCGCCACACACTACAGGAGAATGTGCCCGATTTTGGCTGTGATTTTTTCTCCCCAAGTTTGGGAAGGCATAACCCGACTTTTTGTCTCTATGTGTGATTTTGAAGCCGGGGTGCTCCTCATGCGCGGTGTCAGTGTCAGAATGTAACCACCAAACATCAGCAACACTGCGGTAACAGCCAATAATCCAGAGTATCAGGGGCAGAGGAGTGACACAGAGACGCAACATACAACCTCAGGATATATTGAAAATAAAGACTTTATTACTCACCTCTTGTAAAGTGGTACATTTAAACTACAGCATCTCACCCACCTTATCCATAGAAATTGTCCTCTGCAAATAATGACAACCAGTCCACAAAACCACGTTATTAATCCAGTTTGAGGCATACTTTGAAAGTAAAAAGGTAGTGTTTCCTCACATGTGTCTGTTTACACAGACAGCGTGCGGTGAAGCTGCAGATTACCGATTGAGACTCTACATCCTGTGGATTTTATCGCTAATCTTTTGTGCTTCAAAAATGATCAATCTGAACCATTGCACCACATTTCACAAATAATAACACAGGTTTGACTTGCATCTAAACTAGAAGTGCAGAGCTCTGATTTTTTTTAACGTGAACATGCTCACAACTTCATATCCTGTGGTCTGCAGACAGATCCCGACAGATCAGTCTTTGCGATCGTAGATTTTAAATCTCACAAGTTTCTCTTCATGTCAGTGGTGTGCACTTTTTGTTGCATGTTTAAAAAACATTTAAGATTGAAAAATCCTGTAGTGTGTAGTGGCCTTAAGTTGTGACTTTCATTTAATTCTGAGAGAAACGCACAAATCAACATCAAATTGTAGTTCCAACCAAGCCTGTTCTTTGTGGTGAGATTGTGTTAAAATAAACATCAGATTTAGTCTAACGTGAGCACCAGAGCTTCAGACAAACTAGTGCTTTCAGTTAGCTTCACACCCCCAGGGAATGTTGATGACCTCAGCTACACGGTGTCAATACTTACATACATAGTGGCATAGAAAATAACTGATTTATTTGTCTTTAGGATGAGCTGGATCTCAGTGAGGAGCACAGAGCACGCATGTTTGCACTGCCAGCGGAGAAGAAATGGCATATTTATTGCAGTAAAAGAATGGTGAGATTTGAAGTGTCTTGCTCATGGACACAACAACAAGTCTGAGCTGAGTTGCCAACGTTATTGTGCCAATGTTCTAACCACTGGTCTTGCCCAACAGTCTCCAGTCCAAGTACTAACCAAGCCCATCCCTACTTAGCTTCAGAGATCAGACTATCTTAGGTTTGGCAAACTGTATGATCCACTGACTTTACATTAGTACTGGTGCAGTATATTACACTATTCACTAATCCATGTTATAATGTTGTTTCCTCATCACAAACATACCTGGAGTTGTGTTTCATTCACATGTTTAACACACAAATCCGGCATATTTAGGATAAGTTCTTCACTCAAACGGAAAACACTCTGTTCCACCTTGTGAGGTCATGTGGTAATACAGGTTTTTAAACTCCATACACCTTCACTATAATGACTCGGATATTTTCAGACCTGGAATTTCCCATTTCTACTCAATTTAAGGTAAAAGGTTAACTTGAAAACTACCACTATAAACTACCATTGGCATCACAAGGTGGAACAGAGCATTTTGAGCTTTGGAGGTATAGACAGACTAATAATAAAGAATTACTCAAACATGTGTGAATGAAGCACAACACAACTTCAGGTCTGTTTTTGAGGATCTAACAACATGACTCATTATAACATGAAGAAAAGCTCATAAGAGGAAATTTTGTGTAGTATAGGATGTTTTTTTAAGAAAACTCCTTCACTGTCTCACTCCTAGTTTTTCTTTTATTCAATTATTTTAATATATTTATTATTTATTGTAAATAAAAGAAAAAGCACAAGTGAGACAGTGTGTGGGAGTTTTCTTTCAAAACAGCTCCTCTTCCCTAACACACCTGTTGCCCAGTCAGGTGTGCAAAGTCTAGACAGAAAAGCGTAGTATAGGATCCTGAAATAGTTTCAGGATGGACATATTTTACCTGCTAATCTCCAGTGTGTTTTACAGGAAGCAGAGGAGGACAAAGGGGCCACTCGTTGGCCTGACCACTACATTGACCGTCTAAATATGACTGTGGTGAGTCAAAAGATATCCATGCTGGTACTGTACAATAAAATGGTGATTACAAAGGGAAACTCATACGTGTATTATTTAGGGGAGGATGTTTGTGTCTCTGGATGGAGACGATGATGATAGCAGGCATAAACTGGTGGAGGGTCTGAAGACTGCACTGAGGACACAACCACTGAGGTACATCACTGGTTAACGGGCCCATATTTCTGTATTTATTATCTATGTTATAATATTTCCTCATCAAAATTATATGTGGAGTTGTGTTTTGTTTCAATCACACATGTTTAACACACAAAACCTGCATATTTAGGCTAAGTCCTTCTCCCAAAGTGAAAACATGTTGTGTGTTGTCTGTTGTGACATTACAAGGTGGAACAGAGCATTTTGAGCGTTGGAGATGTAGACCGACTTATAATAAAGGGTGACTCAAACATGTGAACGAAACAAAACATAATTCCAGGTTTGTTTCTGATGAGGTAATAGCATTCTAGTATGGCTTGAAGCTCACTCGAGTAAATTTTGATTAATATTTAAACCAGGAAATGATTACGCATAGCATTATCACGAAATTAAATTCATTCAAACAGCTCATTAACAGACAAAGAGTTGTATTTTGTGTGATCCATACAGTAATCCTTTATTGTCTAGCCTGAAGTTCTCCGCCTTAACTCCACCCGCTGCTCTGTAATTACTTGTGATTACTCAGAAACTCCTAATCATACATCATGTGGAGTCAAAGTGTAGCGTAACCAAAACAAGAGTTAAAAATATGTAACTGAAACAATAAAAACATTAACACTGGACACTAAAGATCAACCAGTATTTTTTTCATGGCTGATGCAGATTGTTTAGAATCCAGAGCAGCCGATGGCCAAAAAGGTCTGTCAATATATTTTATGTAGTACTGATGTTGGCATTTTTAAAATTTACTACAAACTCACCCACAGCTCTTTTTACCACAGACCTATATAATACATCTGTGTAGTCACATTTTGTTGAGTTAAAGTGTTAAAATTAAGCTTTGTGGAAATATTTTAAACAGTAGATCAACCAAAGCATAATATATACAATACACCAATAGTTCATTTGTTATAGAAAAGGACAGGCTCTTGTTTTGAAGCTTTGAAGATAGTTAGTTAACCTTCTCATTTTAGATAAATACTGCAGTTTGCAATGACCAGTGTAAAATAATAATCTACGTATGTTAAAGTATCATAATATGTATCTAAGGATCCAACACAACCAAATGACCCCTATGTTCCCTCATAAAAAGGCTCTAATGATATTCCTGATCTATAAAACCTTTAACCAAAGCTTTGCCTTTGTGCAGGTTTGTGACGCGGTTCATTGAGCTGGACGGTTTGTCTTGTCTCCTGAACTACCTGAAGAATATGGACTATGAGACGTCGGAGTCGAGCATCCACACGTCTCTGATCGGGTGCATCAACGCGCTCATGAACAGCACCCAAGGGCGCGCTCACGTCCTGGGACACCCTGAGAGTATCAACATCATCGCACAGAGTCTGGCCACTGAAAACATCAAGACTAAGGTACACATCTAACAAATTATATGTTAATGGATATATAAAAATGCTTTAATAACTGGGCTTTCTCAAAATATTCCACAAAGTTTCTATACCAATTATTTTTCATAGCCCTAAAATTGCTTTCTGCTTCTTTGCCTGTATCTCTACTCTCTAACTCTACTTCACACTACAAATAAAAATATACTATATTAATACATTTTCAGGTGTCAGTGCTGGAGATCCTCGGGGCAGTTTGCCTGGTGCCAGGGGGGCATAAGAAAGTGCTGGAGGCCATGACGCATTACCAGACGTTTGCAGCAGAGAGGACACGCTTTCAGGTTTACATACCTACATTAATATTAACATATAGGTCAATACTGGATTGTAGTGTTGTAATAAGTATAATTATGTGATGTTTTGTTGACAGAGTCTGGTGTATGACCTGGACAGATCCACTGGTCGTTACAGGGATGAAGTGAATTTAAAGACGACGATCATGAGTTTTATTAACGCTGTGCTTGGGAAAGGAGCTGGAGAGGTCAGTATAAGCAACTCAATTACTTAATGTGGTTTATAAGGGGAGTTCAAGGACATCTGGACGGGCTAAAAGGGTTTTCTTCTCTACACAATATTGATCTGTAGAAAGCATGTTTGTAATCAACTGTGCACAGTACTTTGAGTCAGTAATAGATACCAGTTGTTTTTACAAGGCTTTTGACTACATGGGGAGGGCATTAAACATATTGTCTGAATATTTTAAATCTAATTAACTTACATTACTCTTTCTCCAGACCAGTTTGGAGTTTCGGATCCACCTGCGATATGAGTTTCTGATGTTGGGCATTCAGCCGGTGATCGACAAACTGCGCTCACATGAAAATGCCACTTTAGACGTGTACGGTGAAACACTGTCATTAAACGAAGAGTGTGTGGACCAAATCTAACTGTGACTCTCTTCCCTGTTCAGACATCTCGACTACTTTGAGATGCTCCGAAATGAAGACGAACTCCAACTCAGCAAACGCTTTGACTCTGTAAGTACTTTATGTAGTAGTTATGAAAATGAGAGATGCACTGAGTGTGCTTTTCCAGTTCTGATACTGATCCACCAATATCTGACGATACCTGATATCAAACAATACTACAGCAGAGACTGAAAATATTATTTATTTCCTTTAAACATAAATGGCTTATGGTAAAAATGATCCACATAACTACAGAACAATTTTGCCCAGTAAATCATCTTATTACACCCCAATATACCCCCAAAATGACATTAACTCATTACCTTTGTAGGGCAGTATGGATATCTAAAACATGAGGGGGGCGGGTACTGAACCTTGGTTGTCTACACATAAAGTGGCCATACCGGCTTGTCAAAGCCTGAACCCGTCAGATCTCAGAAGCTCAGCAGGGCCGGGCCTGGTTAGTACTTGGATGGGAGACCACTGGGAATTCCAGGTGCCACAGTGGGGCGCCAGTCGCAAAAACTGTTGTTGTGTCCTTAGGCAAGGCACATCACCCACATTGCCTAGTATGAAAGTGGTGTGTGCGTGAGTGTTGGTGGTGGTCGGAGGGGCCGATGGCGCAGATTGGCAGCCTCGCTTCCGTCAGTCTGCCCCAGGGAAGCTGTAGCTACAATAGTAGCTTACCACCACCGGGTATGGAGTGAATGAATAATGCTCTGTAAAGCGTCTTTGAGTGTCCAGAAAAGCGCTATATAAAACTGATGCATTATTATTATTATTATAATATGAATAGATAACATTCATAAAATAACTGATGTTTTTGTGTTTCTTCAGGTGCATGTAGACACCAAAAGTGCCAATGGGATGTTTGAGGTCTTGAGGAAGAAGCTGAGCCACACAGAGCTGTACCCACACTTCCTGTCTGCGCTGCAGCACTGCCTCATGATGCCCTGTAAGACCTGTACACGCCTGGATACTCGCTCTATATCTCTGTATGTCTCTCTTTCTCTCTCCATCTTTCTCTCCATCTCTTTCTCTCGCTCAACATCTCTTTTACTCTTCCTCTCTTTCTCTGTATAAATAAGAACTACTGCTATATTTAATTTTAGTCAAAAAGATAACACTTATAATATATTAAACTGTAAAAAAAAATGTATGGGATAGTGTATAGTAACAAAAATGAATGAATGAATAAATAAATGCACAGCTGTTGTAAAATACATTTACAGTGATATTAGCGAAACAAGGAAATAATTCAAGCTATATTTTAATAATAACATTAATACATCAGACTAGCACTTTTTGGACACTCAAAGACACTTTACAAGCAAATAGGAAGCAACAGGGGGGAAAAAAAGTAAGGTGGAAATCATGTCAATTCATCAATTTCATACAGTTTTACAGGTTTAATACTTTTGGAGCACATTAGATATTAAGAGAGTAAAAAAAAACTCCCAATATCCTTATTTCATCGATTGTTATTGAATATAAAGTATGTGTTGTTTTTACAGTCAAACAGGGCAGCACCTCTCGGCTGTACTGGGTGTTACTGGACAGAATCATCCAACAGATCGTTCTTCAGACGGAGAAAGGAGAAAACCCCGATGTCGCCCCATTGGAAGACTTCAACGTGAAAAACATCATCCGAATGTAAGGCCACTTTAACTCAAACTAGGATTAACTAATGTGCAAAATACAATCTGGTATTCCTCTGACAAATATTGTGATTATATTCGCATTTTTTGGTTAGAAATAAACAATATTTGATGCTACATCTTACAATTGACTGAAATGGGAGCTGTCAATCTAACACAAGCATCGCACACGTTTCAGAACATTTTGTAAAGGTCCAGACTGTTGGAAAAGATTTAATGTTTATGTTTAATTATATTTTTGTGTCTAGGCTGGTCAAAGAAGATGAGGTCAAACAATGGAAAGAACAAGCGGACAAAATGAGAAAAGGTATTTGCTGATTTTGGATATGAAAAAAACATTATATATTACTATATTTCCTTCATTTACGTGTAGCATTAATTCATTTTTTATTTATTTTTTTATATTTCACAACTATTACAACCAGTTGCTGGGGTTCAGATGACATCCCATCTTTCTGTAGATCAATAATAATTAATACAGATAAAAATGTATATTGTTTAAATGCAAATTATGCAAATGCTGAATACTGTTGAAGTATTGTTAGTTCTACAATGTGAAAACTAAAACTTACACGTGAATCAGCCTTTAATAAAAAATGACAAATCCAAATAAGAAACGGTTTCCTTGCCAATAATCAATAACAATTACACTACGTTTATAGGTTAGAAACAGATTTTGCTTTGTTTTCAGAGCATCAGAATTTGCAGCAGAAGTTTGAGCGTAAAGAACGCGAGTGTGAGGCCAAGAACAAAGAGAAGGAAGACATGCTGGAGATGCTGAACAAGATGAAGGACAAACTGGAGCGAGAGACAAATGAACTGAGACAGACCAAACAGCAAATGGCCGAACTGTCAGCGAGACTACAGCAGCTCAGCACGGTACGTTTAAATATGTTAAAATGGTATTGATATAAAAGCTGGAAAAATATAGTTCAGATCACTGCAAATATCATAATAATAATAACAATATTGTTTTCGTATTGTGCATTTCACGGTAACTTCACAACGTTTCACAATAGTTTAACAGGACAAACAAAAACAAGTAATGAGCAAGCAGTCATTTGTGGGGGTTACGCTATGAGGAAGAAGTGAGCTTTCCAGTTATCAGACGTTATCAATCTTGTTTTTCAATTTCCAAAAATTACTTTATACTTTTTAGTCTGAGTATTTCCTCCAGACTCTGAACTTTGCTCCAAATCACATGTTTTTGTGCCAAGACTGCATCATAATCTTGATTCAAAGGTGTTTAATTGTCCAGCCCTAGTATAATATTTTATTTTAATTTTAATTATTATTTCTTGTTCTGCAATTTAGACATGTTTTTCCCACCATTAACATTATGGATGCTATAGGTGACAGTTATTGGAATCACCTCTTCATGTCATATCTGCTGCTTGTGTCCAACCAGGAAGTAAAGCTATAAACTTCACTAAAAGTATGCATGATTTTTGGTAAAATCTTGAATATTATCTGTGAAATAAGTAGTCTATGCAGATTACATTCAAAGCGAGACTCGGTAGGCACTACTTTTTGAAATTTTTGCAGGTTGTGTGAACTGCGAATTACAATACATTTCAATACACTGGCTAATATTGATCTATTTAAGGTGCACTGTGTAACTTTCCTGGTGGAGAATCCATCACCTGCTTCTCTCCTTGGAGGTATTGCCTTGAATATTCCACACTATGGCATTACACTTATTATCTCTGAAGAGAGCGGGTGACACCACAGGTCCAAGTAACATGCCCTGTCTGTGCAGAGGCAAGCTCACTCACAGTAAGCATGCAGTTAGGTCAGTAAAACCCATGTTATCGAGTCAATGTGAGATGAATAGGTTTGCGGGGGCAGACACTCGACCGGAAAAGTTACACAGTGCACATTTAACCCCTAAATCTCTTTTTGTTTGTTTGTTTGTTTTTATTTACAGAGCTCTAATGTTCCCGGTGGACCTCCTCTGTCTTCGGGCGGCCTTGCTTCTGTCCTGTCTGGCCTCTCTCCCCCTGCCCCTCCTCCTCCCGCTCCTCCTCCTCCCCCTGGCGGACCTCCAGGCTTTGGGTTCATCCCGCCCCCTCCGCCGCCTCCAGGGGCACCCGTGGGACCGGTGAAAGTGAAAAACGTCCCCAAACCTGATAATCCAATGAAGTCATTCAACTGGAGCAAACTGCCACCGGTACATTACAATAACAAGAGGGTTATATCCGCTTAATGCTTTTAGAAGAACTAGAACTGCTGCTACTATTGATACTTTGCAGCCGATGTCCTCAACATTCAACATTGGGGTTGTGATGCTAACTGAAAGCACTACCCTGTCTGAAGCTCTGTTACTCAAGTTGGACTTTAATTTGAGCTTTATTCTAACACAATCTGATCAGAAAGAGCTGATTTAGTTGGTACACCTAAACAGGACCCTTAATGCTTGTACTGAGTATTGTATTTCAGACTTAACACTTTTTTGTCTGTATTTGATAATGTGTGCACCGTGTCTCCATGGTAACTGCTGAACATTACGCCAATAGAGATATATGTAGTGTGATGTTACTGCAAAATATTGATTGACCCAAGCGTACACGGTTTGAAATGGCAATAATGACCTATTTAGTTCAGAGGTTGGGCAAGACACTTCACAACCATGCTAAGGCTGAGATATTTAGCAAAAGCAGTATTTTTTGTGTACTAATCACAATCTTTTGTCATTTTATATCTTAGAGACTAACTGTAATCCCACTTAATGACTATCTTTTTAGAATAAGGTGAATGGCACCATTTGGGAAGACATAGATGACCTGAAAGTGTTCAAAACTCTGGATCTAGAGGAGTTTCAGAAAACCTTCTCAGCCTATCAGAGACCACAGGTACATTTACCAGCACATAACAATAACATACAATACAAGAACATGCCGGTTAGGCCAACCCCTGTCCATTTGTGTTTATAGAAAGACACAGAGGACGAGGTGAAAAAGGTGAAGGAGCTGTCAGTTATTGACGGTCGACGAGCTCAAAACTGCAACATTTTGCTCTCAAGGTCTGTGAGAAAAAATGGAAACTACATTGTAGATTTGATGTCTGTTCTATACTTCATCTGATGTCATTTTTATTTGGAAATTTGACTATCTATTTTGCCTCTACAGACTGAAACTGACCAATGAGGAGATCAGACATGCGATCCTGACCATGGACGAACAGGAGGACTTACCCAAAGACATGCTTGAGCAGGTAATACATGAAGCACTTCAACTGTCTGTTCAATAAAGGCGTTGTTATTTCTTGAAAACACCTTGAAACTTTTTACAATCACCTCTCCATAGACCTAACCTGCGACTTGGTTTGTCTGCACTTGTCTCCATGAAGTTAGATAAACTTAATTCTATGCTATGGTTCATTTGAGACATTGATCATTTTAAAATGTCAAACAGACCCGTCTTTTTAAAAAAATATTATTATGTTTCAGTGTTGCATCCAAATGAAATTTCCTTTGGGATAAATAAAGTATCTATCTATCTATCTATCTATCTGTCTATCTGTCTATCTATCTGACAGTTTACCATAGCACTTTGTAATTGTAAAATTGGTAAACTTATCATCTATTCTGTTATCTATTATCAGGATACTAATTGATTAAATTGCTATAGCTCCAAATAAAAATGTATGTACGTATGTTTGGTTAAAATAACTGTTAGGACTTTAAGATAAAAGCAATAATACTTAACCAGTATTTCTTTATTCTCTCTTTTTTTTGTCTATTTCTTGCAGCTCCTGAAGTTTGTCCCAGAAAAGAGTGACATTGAGCTTCTGGAGGAGCACAAGAATGAACTGGACCGAATGGCCAAAGCCGATCGTTTCCTCTACGACATGAGCAGGTACAACACAAACCTGTGCTCGTTTACAATCAAATTTAAAGGTGGACTGCGTAACTTTTCAGGTTGGGGGTTTGCTACCATGGAGAGGCTAGTGCTTTACCTGTAATGTTCCACAATATGTCTTTAATTTATTCAATTATGGGTGTTTTTATTGCTCAAAAATAACTTTTAAAAAAGTATTCTGACTGTGAGGGGGGTCGCCTCTTCACAGATCTCACATGTAAATTGTCCCCTGGTGGTGTCTCCTGTTTGTCTCTACGGAGATTAACTATTTTAATTCTATACGGGAGGTAAAGCAATAGCATCTCCATGGAGACAAGTAACTGGCGGGCTTCCTTCCAGAAAAGTTACACAGTGCACCTTTAAGTAAACTGTATTCCTCATTTAAATCCAAATCCACTTTATTTATACAGCACATTTTACAAACAGAGCAGTTTCCAAAGTGCTGCACAGAGATAAAACAAAAACAATGCTAAAATTTGGTCACACCAGTCCTAAAACAATAAAACCAGTCAAATCAAATTAAAGCAACACCATAAAAATCACAGAGTAGAATTAAATAAATAAAATAAGATAAATAAAAGACACAGGGGTGTTAAAAGCCAGAGAATAAAAGTGGGTTTATAACAACTTCAGCAACACTTAAACAGTTAAAATGGAGCACCTGCTTTTTCAGACTATAAAAAGAGAAACTATAGCTCGATTAAAACTAGTTGAGCATCTAGTACTTCTCTTATTAACCCATTTGGCACATTGACGGTACTAAAAAACTATTCAGGCGTGTGCAAAGCTTCAGGCCGCTCCACAAAAAAGGGCTGGACCGCCAACATGCAGTCATCCCAAAGTGGTGAATTAAAGCAATCTAAACGGATCTGTGAATTCATAAACGACAGCAAAGCACAACGGAAGTATTAAAAGAACTGCCACATAGTATATTAAGTATATTAACTTATTAACTCAACATTTTCACCGATGAATTAACTGTACTTTCTCTCTTTAGAATAAACCACTACCAGCAGAGGCTACAGTCGCTTCACTTTAAGAAGAAATTTACAGAAAGACTGGAAGAGGTCAAGCCTAGAATCAAAGGTATAGAATAAGTAAAATAGTTAAAGACACGTTTCTATACTACTACTACTACTTCTACTACTTCTACTACTACTACTACTACTACTACTATTACTACTGTACAACCTCACTCATTCATATATTTAGGATCTTACATAACGTTTTGAACAGTGTGCATTTCGTTAATACATATTTAAACATAAGCTCTATATTCCTGTAGACGTGTGCATGCATTTTTATATCCGTACTTATCCAGTTGCATGTTATTATTATTTTCATTATTCTATTACCTATTTGGTCTTTATTATGATGAATTTTGGTGCTACTGAGCTACCATAAAGAGACTCGTTATATTTTTCCTGTATTCCAGCTCTGAGTCTAGCGTCTCGAGAGGTGAAGCAGAGTGGTTCGCTGCGACATCTTTTAGAGATAGTTTTGGCTTTTGGAAACTACATGAACAAAGGACAAAGAGGCAACGCGTATGGATTTAAGATCAACAGCCTCAACAAGATCGCAGACACCAAGTCCAGCAAAGACAAGTATGTACCAACATTTGAAGTTTTGTGTCATGCTGTTTAATTTATTTTAATGGATTTTATATGAAACTGAATTTTTTTTTAACTTAAATGGCATTAATTAAACCTAAGCATCACTAAACCAGGACTAGAACAGGAGCTTTTCAACATTTTTATTTAGTTTTTGCCCAAGTTTAGGCTTAAAGATACACTGTGTAACGTTTATGGTAGAAGGAGCGCGATCATGTTACTGCTTATGCCTTAAATGTTCCACAATACGGCATTAAACTCGTCTATATCCATGGAAACAAGCAGTGGTCGACTCTCTACCAGAAAAGTTAGACAATGTACCTTTAGTTTTAGTCTAGATACACTGTAGAGTTGGTTTGGTCCACTTCTAATTCTGGTTTAGTCGTAATCTTTTGCTGCTTTAGTGAAAAGAGTGCGTTTATTAAGAAAAATTGTTCTCCACTTGGCACTATGTGAGTCTATAGTCACATTTTCTTTGTGTTTTGGTCATTTTTAAGCAGCGTTTCTTTATTTTACCTAAATAAATGACAATTTATGCCTCTCTTTACTGTTGGCAGGGATCAGATTGGTCAGAAATAGGGACACCTGGGACATTTCTTGTATAAAACTGGGACAAATCACTGGTTTTGGACAAATCTGCTGGGACAGGGGACACAGAGCTCAAAACTGGGACTGTCCCGGGTAAATAGGGACGCCTGGTTTAGTCCTCATTTCTCTGTCCCTGTTTCAGTGTTGTGTGTGGAAGTTTGAACACATCTCTTGAGAGCGAACTTGGACTTAAATTTATCTAATTGTTAATAACTGACCAATTTATAAACCTAAGTGTTTTGTTTCACAGGAGCGTTACTCTCCTCCATTACCTGATCATGGTGTTGGAGCAGAAATATCCAAGAGTGATGACGTTCAGTGAGGATCTCAAAAATGTGCCAGAAGCCGCTAAAGTGAAGTAAGTCTTTAAACCTTCGAAACTGTTTAGTAACTGTATGGCTCTGTATTGGCTGGGATTGCATTATCTCTGGTTTTGTTGTATTAGATGTAATGATTTCCAAATAATACAAGCATTAACATTTCCCATTAATACTCATATGTTAAAAGTGTTGTACTGAAAACATGTGCATCTGAAAACATATTCTGAATCGCAGCTGGACAATCCTGGTTAAATAAAGGTCAATAAATAAAAAAAATAACAGCTATGCAATGCTCAAATATAGAATACAATTTCTCCTTTTAACATACACTGTTTATTGTAGTAACATGTCTAATGTCAAGGTTTTATTTCAAATATTAAGGTGATTAAAGTGCATAGGACACTCAGATGGCCGATGTCCAAAAGCTTATTTTTTATTTTAAATTACGTTTTGGCAAAAAAAAAAAACCCTTCTTCGGATATTTTTTCTTGCTTTGGACCACAGTACACAAAATGGTTGTCAGCCCAGGTGCTCAAATACCCTCCAGCAAATGGGAGGTCCCAAAGTGAGGTCACCCAGTGAGTTTTTTCACTTTTATGTGGCTGTTCCTTGCATTTGCACCTCTACGAGAACTTATATGGTACAATTAACATCTTTTTCTTTCTAGTATGACGGAGCTGGAAAAGGAGATTGGGAGCCTAAGATCTGGTCTGAAGCTTATTGAATCGGTGTGAAATTCCCACATAATAGTCAAATGTTATTAAAGATTTTTTAAAGATTTTCAGATAGTTATTTTCCGTATGTTTCTCATTATTACAGGAGCTCCAGCACCAACAGTCTCAGTCCTCCCAGGGCCCCGTGGACAAGTTTATCCCTGTGGTCAGCCAGTTCATTACTGTGGCAACATTCAGCTTCTCAGAGGTGGAGGAGTCTCTCGGCGAGGCCAAAGAACTGGTGAGATCGATTCATTGATTGATTTACCGTATGACTGAATGAGAGGTAGTGCAGGGCCAAAGCGACTAAACAATCAATAATATTTATTTAATCTTTTCCCCCTATTTTTTTTCCTTAATGGTTTTATTTCAGTTTATCCAAAAAAACAAAACAAAACAAAAATAATCTCATTCGTATCAAATCATAGGTGGGAAAGGTGGGGTCATAGGGGGGAAAAGAGAGGAAGAGAGAGGGAGTGAGAGTTGGAGGGAGGAAAGAAAGAGAGGGATGAGCTGAGAAGGAGGAGAGGGGAGAGAATGGGGTTGGGGTTATAAGAGTAATAACTATTAACTTATTTATTTTATTGCAAATCTATTCATTTATGTAGGTTTTAAATTGGTTCTTAGATTTGTGTTTCTTGTTTAATGTTTATGCTACCAGACAACTTGAATTTCTCCTCATGGGGATGAATAAAGTATATCTATCTATCTAACTGCTAACACATAATATACCGGTACTTAGATCACCTTTTACACTCTGAATCCCCTCCCTTCCTTTACTCTCTACACTAAGTCACTCCCCTCTTCAGAGCACAATCATGACACAATCACCATGCACCCCACTACTGCACATCGCATCAGGTTTGTGAAGTTGTAGTGTACAGTTTTGTATCATGTTTGTGCATATTTATGGAGATTTGTCATGTGGGAGCATGGGTATGGTCACATCTTTATATAGTGCTTTTCCACCTTCAAGGCACTTTACAACAAAGAACAATTCTCACACACACATTCATACATATGCAGACACTGGGGGCAAGGTGGGTTAAGTGTCTTGCCCAGTGACACAACGACACCATTCATCTGATTCGAACCGCCAACCTTTGGATCAGTGGACAAACGCTCTACCAACTAAGCTACTGTCGCCCCACACCATTGGATGATGTAGGCTTGTAGGCGGAGCATAAGATAAGATAAGATAAGATAAGATAAGATAAGATAAGATAAGATAAGATAAGATAAGATAGGACTTTATTGATCTCGTGGAGTGGAGAAATTCAACAGTCACAGTAGCTCCAGGACAGTTTAGTGCAAAAAAGGAAAAAAAAAAATGGGCAGAATCCTACTGCTAACCATTTTGAAGTACTTTTACAAAGCAAAGTTCTGCTGGAATGTATTGTTTTTTAACCATCACTTACATTTTCACCAAGAGATTATAATTATGCAGTTGAAATTTTGAGCAAACAGAAGAGGGTCAGGCTTAGTTCAAAGTCTCAAGTGGGTTAATAATGCCAGGGGGGTAAGTCACTGTAGGACTGTGACTCCAGGTCTGTTTTTGAAGAGGTAGCAGTTCATTTTTGAAGATTGTCTGGTTGGATTTAGCTTCATTAAAACGTTCACCGAACCTTTTTTTCTTTCAGTTTGAGAAGGCGCTGCGGTACTTTGGAGAAGACGCCATGCAGCCCGATGAGTTCTTTAGGATTTTTGACTCTTTCATGACGTCGTTCTCAGACGCCAAACAAGACAACGTGAACATGATCAAACGCAAAGAAGAGGAAGAGAGGCGAGCTCTGATGGAGGCAACGGTAACAAAATATACTAATCAGTTCATTTCTAAAACATGCTTTAAAGGTGCAGTATGTAACTTTTAGGTTGGGGATCCATCACCTGCTTGTTGCTACCTGAAATGCCCCACAGTATGACATTAAACTGCTTTACCTTACATTGATTTAATTACTGGTTTTGGCTCCATGATGCCCACATAATGTGAAACTTTCCCGACAAAGTAATAAGTCCACAGAGAAAAGCATTTGTCAGGCTCTCCATCAGAAAAATTACGCAATGCACCTTTAAGATTCCCTATTTTTAGTACTTTTCAGAGATAAATTATTTTCTCTTTAGGCTTGTCTGACACTCCTGCTCCAAATTATACATTACATACATGTTCTGAAACCTAATTACCTCACAATAGTCCTGTCAGTTTTCTCGTAATATGGCTTAACCTGCTCCACATGTTTCTCCGACTATTCCTGACTCTCCATTAGTTACAGAGGTTTACAAGTCAGCTACAATTACATTTTTGAGTATTTTTGTAGCAATAAAATTACAATTAAAAGTACCTATAGGCCTATAATTTTCTGTCGCTTGAATAATATCAAATGTAGATCTATTTATGTATAAAGCACATTCAAAACAGCCAAAGTTTACCTAAGTGTTGAACAAAAATGATACAATAATAGTGTAAGTAATAAAAAATAAACAATACAGTAATATTATGAAACCAAGACTTGTTGCCACGGTGATGAACTTGTATATATCATACAGTGAAACAATGATCTTACTACAGTAAAAGTTTCCCGCTGTGGACCTACGAAAGCTTTATGTTGGCAATATAAAATAATCTGAACATTAGTACCTGCTTGTTTCTATGGATACGTCATTACTCTGCCCGGAATGTTCCGCAGTATGACATTAAACAGCTCTACCTTACATTTATTCAATTAAAGGCGGTTTTATAGCTCAAAAATACCCAGAGAAACATTCTGAGTGTAAGCGTGGACGCCACTCCACAGATCTGACCTGTAACTTAACCTTGCTTGTTTTCCATGAACATAGAAAGGTTTAATGCAATACTGTGAAACTTTACTGTGTAGCTTTAAAGTGAAAGTTGCACCTACTTTAGCGATGTTTACCTGAAGAAACGGTACACTCGAGCGTCAAGCTATAAATAACACAACATAATCTGCTATACCATGCTAATAATTTTACTTTTTTTTTTTTTTAGCTAAAGAGAGAAAAAGAGAAGAAAGCCAAAGCTAACGAGGAGGGTCAGCGGAGCGGGGACTTTGACGATCTGGTGTCCGCTCTGAGATCTGGAGAGGTGTTCGATAAAGATATGTCCAAAATGAATCGGCGGAAACAGAGAAAAGTAAACCAGTTTGAGACGACCCGAGAGAGGCCTGTCTTTAAACTAAATGAGTAAACATGCACTTTATGGACACTGAATATGAGTTTTTAGAGGACTACTATAGAGCACTGGATCAAATGCTGCTGAAAATGTTGCTGCTGCACAAGATTTTAAGGGCCCATGTTACGCTATTTTCTGATCTGTGTTGTAACGTTGTTTTCTCATCACAAACATACCTGGAGTTGTGCTTTGTTTCATTCACACGTTTGACACACAGACCCTGTAAACAATCCAGAAAGTGCCATACTGTGTTTTTTTAATGTCCAGTTTCCAATCTATAGTGAATAAAAAGTCAAAGGTAGCTGTTTGCTTGAAAACTACTGCTTCATTACTGCTACATCACAAAGTGGAACAGAGCATTTTGAGCTTTGGAGATGTAGACAGACTAATAATAAAGGATTACTCAAATATGTGTGAATTAAACAAAACTCAACTCCTCCAGGTATGTTTTCGAGGAGGTAACAACATTATAACATGGCTTAAAGCTCACAAAGGTCAATTTTGCCTAATATAGGACCTTTAATGTTACTATAAAATGTTGTAATTGTGTTCTGTGTGTATTTATTTTGAACTACTGCCAGTGTTCAAAGCTGTGAGTCAGAAAATAAAATTATTATGTTTAAAGAAGGAATGAATAAAGCATATTATTGACATGTCCAGACAAAGGGTTGCACTGAGGCTATGTTCTGGAGTAGGAGTGTCAAAAGTATAGAAAATTGGATACTAATCGATACTAAAAGAAACTAAATACTCATCTGAACAAGTATCGAAAAAAAAAACATGAACAAGTTTCAGTGTGTTTTTGAGCTTTATTAGAACGAATATAAGACCTCATGCTAAGATAAAGACCGTACTATCATTGTAAATATGAAAATTACATATACACATTATTACAAATGGTTATCTTCAATTCTTTAGTATTGAAACTGAGCTTGAAATTTTAGTATGGTGACAACACCATTCTGGACTTTAGTATAAACTGTATTTGTAAGGAATATTGTAGGGGAGTGTCACAGAGATGCTTAAACAAACAATCTATAAATGACATTGTTTACTTCAACGGTTTGTTAACGTGAACAAATGAGGGCTGAAGAGCTGAAGAGAGCCTTGGATACAAAGGAACGTGCATCCGATTTGATCTAAGTAAACAAAATTAAATAATCACTTCAAATTATATAAAAGTATTCAACCTAAACTGGATCATCGTGAAACTCAAAACTTGCCTCGAGCATCTGATCTAAAACAATTTATAACGTTCCTGTTGGGTAGCCAGTATTCAGTGTATTATGTCCAGTGAGTTGACGCCCCCATGTGGCGGCTCAAATCAAAACAACTACATACAAAGCGGCTAAACTCGTTAATCTGAGGCCTTACTACATAATTTACCTTTAATCACGCCATACAAACAATCTTCTACGTTACAGTGATGTGAATTGTGAAGTGGTTAATTTGCCCCCGTGTTTCGCGTCGTGCCGGGGGTGGTCTGCGTACCCCACGTAGCCCGTGCGTAAAGACGCAGCTGTAGCTCTCCGGTTGCTACTTCCTGATTTCACAGCAACAGATGAGAAACGGCTGTTTGTCAGGAAGAAACCAGCCTCTCTCCGCATCCCTTTGTCCGGACCGACGCCAGAGAAGCCCCGGCTTTTACCCGCACCGCCGTCGGCTTTAAGGAGCAGCGGGCCGCGGTGTTGCGATGGTGGAGCCCGCAGCTGCCTGTCTGTTCGAAGATATCCAGTATGAAGATATCCAAGTGGAGGCGGTAAACTTATGAACGCATTAACAAGTTATTACCGGGCATGCTGTTTCGTGCTTGATTTGACATTACATTTAACATAACACCGTGCACATAGCTTAAATCTTTTGGCCTCCTTCTCGAAAACTCCGCGGTGTGTTTTTGTTTTGGGGAACCCCAGAGACAGCCCTGCCCTGAGCGTTGTTTCCACTCGACCCCCATTTCTAGGAAAACTGGGACACCAGATTATTATGGTCCTGTAATATATCAGAACACAGACTGTCTGGGCTAGTTATAGTAACCTATTCATCTTAAAGTGCAACATGGAGTTTTTTGGCTACTTTTTAGACATAGTTTGACAAATATACAATTACTAGATTTCAGAATTTGCCTTTATTCAATAACAGTTTTAATGTCAGGAACTGCATATTGCATAATCAGACTCGTAATATTGACTTTATTGTGAGTAAAATAGGGTTAAGTATTATAAAAACCTTTTTGGAACATTTTTCTAGTGATCTGCTTGAAGAAATATGCAATGGCTGGATTTCAGAATTTGCCTATATTAAAGGTGCATTGTGTAACTTTTCTGGTGGAGGGTCTGTCAAATACTTTTCTCCATGGAGATGTTACTGTTTTGTCTGGAATGTTTCACAGTGTGGCATTAATTTCTATCATCACGGAGACCAAACCAGACCAAGTTACAGGTCAGATTTGTGGAGGTATTTTTTTAGCAATAAAACCACCTGTGAATTGAATAAAAATAAGTTGGAGCTGTTTATTGTCATACCGTGGAACATTCCTGGCAGGGCAGTGACATATTCATAGAAACAAGCAGGCGACGGACCCCCAAACAAAAAGCTACATAGTGTACCGCTAAATAATACTTTCTAATGTCGACATCTGCATATTATATAGTTGTAACATTGTCTTTACAGGGAGTAAATTGGATATATTATAAAACTTTATTGGTACATTTGATTGCTCAAGTTTTCCAGTGATCCGCTTCTGCCTGTGTATAATTAGTGACTATGCCAACAATGATCTAAGTAATGAACGCCTTCCAATACCGTTCTCATAGGCTATTGAGTTTAACAATATAGCAGATAGCAACAGTAGTACTTAATCACGGGCCACTGTAGTTGGTATAAAGGACCATCTGTTGTTTGTTTGTTGAGTATTTTCCACTATAAATCACTTTTATTGCTGTGTTCCCTCCAGGTTGTCGGCAGAGGGACCTTCGGGGTGGTTTTTAAAGCTGTATGGAAAGGCAAAGACGTGGCTATCAAAACAATAGAGAGTGAAAATGAGAAGAACGCGTTCCTGGTTGAGGTACACACAATACATGATAATCTATTTGCCCATACATTGTCAACAATCTTGCATAAACAGCTTATTATTTGTCATCCTTTTTCAGCTTCGCCAGCTTTCCAGAGTTAACCATCCCAATATTGTCAAGCTCTATGGCTCCTGTAATAACCCAGTGAGTTTTTTTTTGCATTGCACTATTTTCTGATCTATGTTATAATGTTGTTTCCTCATCAAAAACAATGGAGTTGTGTTTTGTTTCCTTCACACATGTATAACACTCTGTCTGTATAAGACCCTGTCTATTTAGGCTTCTCTCAAACTGAAAACACTCTGTTCCACCTTGTAATGCCATGTGGTCATAGCAAATAGGAAATGGAAATGAAAAGTGTGAATGAAATGTTATTTGCTATTTGATTACAAAACGGGCTGTGTGCAATGATAGATAGGGTTCTTCCCACACACATAACGCAACGACCACTATTGGGCAAGTAATCTTAAGTCTTGTAGTTTGTAATACTTGCATTAGCATAATTGTTTTGTTTGTATTTATTTATTTCTAGGTATGTCTGGTGATGGAGTACGCAGAATGTGGCTCATTACACAACCGTAAGTGATTTTACAAATAGTTTTTAATACAGTTTTAAGCGGCGTGAGAATGGTTTCTTATTGCACTTATGTATCTTATAAAGCACTTCCCTGTTGACTCTCAGAATTGCTTAAAAATTTCATCACATTTTTATTCACACCCCATATTTGGTGGTAGCGTGATACTCCCTCTGTAGTAGAGCTTGATCAGTATGGGTTTTTGTCAGGGCCGGTGCTGTCATGATGATACCAACTCAGGGTGGCCGCGGGGTCTTAAAAAGGTCTTAAATTTCATGTTTCTAAATTAAGCCCTTAAAAAGTCTTACATTTTGTTGTCCAAGTCTTATTTTTTTCACAAAAGTCTTAAGTTTCATTAGCCTATTTTTTGTAAGCTCAACCAGGCTGCAGTGCAATGTAAGACAAGACAATGTGAAATCTTATTTGTCTTGTTAGAATGTTATACTTTTTTCCCATTTTATAAGCAATGCATATGACTATAAATGAGTTCTGAATGAGATTTTATTATATTTTTTTGTTATTTACAGCAGTGAGTAATGGCCATTATTGGAATTGGATCTGGTGTTTTTTGCCCGCATAATGGCTGCGATGTTGGTCTTAATTTTCATTTAAGTGGTCTTGAAAAGGTCTTAAATTTGGGGTAGTCAAACCTGGGGAGACTCTGCGACTGTTTAGAAATCAGACCCCAGGATGTCTATAAGATCTGCCAATATTATATTATATTAATGTATTATGTAAATATTAAAAGTTAGTTAATTTTCTCCAAATTATGCTTTTGTAACAAACTTATACACAACTCTGCTGCATAAGAAAGCTGCATATTCACATTTTGTGCAGTCTTTCAGGTGTTCAGAAGATTTGCAAATATTAAACCTACGGAATATACATTAATAATAAAAAGGCTTGAGAGGAACCAAAATGAATACTTGATCCATTTTACTGAACTCAACAAGCTGTAGATCAGTCATGGCCAACCCGTGGCTCTCGAGCCTCATGCGGCTCTTTAACTAGTTTCATGCGGCTCTTCAGGAGCTTTTACATAACATGCGTCAAATATGCTTGGCTGGCGTTACCATTCATTCAAGGATTGTTCAAGATAAGGAATGCCAAAAGTCTCACTAAGCAGCATAGTAAGAGAAAAATTGAAAATGAAAATTATTTTATTTTTGTTTGTGGACTTGCTTGAACTGAGAGTTTGTGTGTGTGAGACAGTGCACACAATGTTAACTGTTGAAAACAACTTTTACCAAATTTTAAACAATATTATCATGTTGGTGTGGTTATTTTCATTAAATCTGGTTGAGCATAGGTCTGTGTGTGCGTGTGCGTGCATACATGATTGAGGAATGGGATGATGTTCATGTGTACCCATGTGTATAATGTGGCTCTTTGCAGTAACACAGAAAAAGAAGGGGCTCTTAATCTTCTACTAGTTGGCCACCCCTGCTGTAGATGTTTCCTCTGTGCCTTCAAAGATCTGTAAAAGTCTGCATTGAAGTATCTTTGTGTCTTTTTTCTTTTTTTTCTTTTTTTCTTTGTTTCTGTCTTCAGTCTTGCACAGTGCAGATCCTCAGCCTCAGTACACAGCGGCCCACGCCATGAGCTGGTGTCTGCAGTGTGCACAGGGGGTGGCATATCTGCACGCCATGAAACCAAAGGCGCTCATCCACCGAGACCTCAAGCCACTCAAGTAAGACTCTCAAGTGTGAATGAGAGGAAAGATTTCATATGAGAAGAAACTGCTTAAAAAATGTCTAGATTTTTAACACCAACCACCAAAAAAACAAGTGAATTCTTAATGCACTTTCACTCATTTGGTTTAATTTGCTTTAGGGCAGCAATTAGAAGCAGGATTTTTGTCACTAACTGGTAATTAACTTAACAATGACTTTGAAAATATTCTTGTAATCATTTGACTAGGTGACTAATCAAAAAACATTGCTGTCATCTACAAAATTATCATTATCAGAACTAATTACCATAGCTATGTAATGACACCAGGTAATTTGACTTCCAGATTTCCCTGTTTCCAAAAGTTACATAATCAAATTCAATAACTTTTTTTTTTATATGCTTTGTTATGACCTTAATTTTTTTTTACCGTTGGTGCACTGTGTAAATTTTCTTTGCTACTTATTTGCTATTGCTTTGCCTGAAATGTGCTACAGTATGGTATTAGACATGGCCATTTCCATAAAAAACTAGCATGTGACGTGACCGAGCTAAGTTACAGGCCAGATCTACGGAGAGATGATCCCACTCAGAGCAAGAATGCATGTATTTCAAGGTATTTTTGAGCAATAAAAACAACTTAAATTGAATGAACGCATGGATAGGTTTAATGCCAGACTGTTGAATATTCCAGACAAAGCAATAACATCATCAAAGAGATAAGCAGGCGGTGGTCATGTACCTTTAAAATTAATTTGTGATAGCCAGATTTTTAAAGTAAACCTTAAGTAGCCTTTGCAAAACCTGTAAAATCTAGCTGTTTGCACCAGTCAAGCAGCTGAGACGATCTGAAACTAGCATAGGCTTCAAAATAACAAGACATGTCTAGTTCATATTTATTTAAGCGCTTTGTTGGCTGCTGTAGCTTTCCCCTATTATGTTTGTTCTGTTTCAGCCTCCTGCTCGTGTCTCGTGGGACAGTCCTGAAGATCTGTGACTTTGGTACAGCCTGTGACATTCAAACTTACATGACCAATAATAAAGGCAGCGCAGCGTGGATGGCACCGGAGGTTTTTGAAGGCGAGTTTGAACTGCCGCCATTAATTTATTTAAAACAGAGCAATGACTTAAAGGCTATTCAAATTCAGAGGAGATACAAGCCACTCCTCATTATCTCCAGTATATAGAGCCGTTTTTTGCACTTTTTTGCGTATTGGCTATCAGCCTTAAACCTCCTATCTAGGCCGATATTTAGTTTGGGATCACCAGTTGCTACATAAAGCTTTATTTTAACACTTAAGTTCGATTACGGCATGCACACAATTATATTACACTGCTCCATTATGGGTTAGTGGTAAAAGCAGGGTTGTGGATATCTAAAAATAATTGTCTATTCAGATCATTTTTACTTATTACAGTTGAATTTATGCAGAGGAGTAAAAATCTAGACAATATTTATGCTAGTATTCATTTCAAATCATATATTTATAGGAGAATTTACCAAAATCTGCCCCACATATTGACCCAGAAATATCTGCATCGGCATCAGCCATGAAAACAAAACATTTAATTTGATCTGTACTCTTCATTGTCCTTATTTTGTTGCCATACCTCACTTCTCTACTTCTTTGTCAGTAAAAGTCCTTTATTGTTAATGTTAAAATTCAGGTTTGGGTATTTCTCAGTGGTTGATTTGGACATACACAAAGTGACATTATCTATCTCTATATATGGGTTTCAGCTTCCTGTTTCTATCTGACACTTGGAGATATTGTCACCATTCCAAATATATAATTATTGTGAACTGAAAATAAATAAAACCTAACCAAAAAATCTGCAATATAGACCTGACTAAAAATAAAACATGCAGTGTAATCTTTGAAGTTGAAAAGGTATTTGAACTTTGCATTTACATAACGTACATACAACATAATATAACAGAACAGATTGTTGATGTGTCCACTGTTTATTCAAAGATCTGTAGACGTCTGTATTAAGCAGTGGTGGAGGAAGTACTTAATTTTGTTACTTAAATAAAAAAATAAAAGTACAGGAGGGAAAAAAAGTAAAATTATCACATGAAAAAACTACTTAAAGGTGCATTGCGCAACTTTTCTGGTGGAGTGTTTGTTACCTGCTTGTCTGTGTCCATCAAATTTATTTAATATGCGTGTTTCTGTTGCTTAAAAACACAATAATTACTTCAGTGAATAGGGGCGACTCTCCACAGATCTGAATTGTAATGTGACGTAGTGCTGTAAACTGCTTGTTGATAAATTGGTTTAATCTATACTCGCAATCTGCTTGTCTAGGATTCGCTAGACAAGCAGATAGCGGACGCTCTACCGGAAAAGCCGCGCAGTGCATCCTTAAAGTAAACTTGATAATCGTCTCACTAAATAGCCCACATGTGAAACAACAGAATCAATGCTTTGTAATAAAATATAACGTTATTTCCTCCTCCAGGCAGCAACTACAGCGAGAAGTGCGACGTCTTCAGCTGGGGCATTATTCTGTGGGAGGTTCTGTCCAGAAAGAAACCTTTTGATGAGATTGGCGGCTCTGCTTTCTGCATCATGTGGGCGGTTCACAGAGGTCAGTGCTGATCAGAGTAACTTCACTGGAGCATTATCTCTTTAAAGCTCCTATATTACGTGAAATTGACCCTTGTGAGCTTTAAGGCATGTCAAAATCTTATTACCTCATCGAAACATACCTGGAGTTGTGTCTTGTTTCGTTTACACGTTTGAGTGATCTGTTATTCGACCATTAGTCCATGTACATCTCCAAAGCTCAAAATGCTCTGTTTTCAAGTCAACAGCTCCTTTTACCTTTAGTTCAGTAAAGATGAGCAATTCCAGGGCCAAAATTATCCCTATGATTCTAGTGAAGGTGTATTAGTTTAAAAACACAATGGAGCACATCCTGTATTAACACATCAAGAGTGTTTTCAGTTTGGGAGAAGAACTCCTAAATGTGCAGGATTTCTGTGTTAAACATGTGTGAATGTAACAAAACGCAGCTCCAGGTATGTTTTTGATAAAGATGAGGAAACAGCATTATAACATAGATCAGAAAATGGCGTAATATGGGCTTTAATCTTTGTTCATATTAACAGTTTATTAAAGACTACCAGCCAATTGTTGGACTGTGTAGCAGAGTAAATATACATGCATACAGTTTGACAACTTTTCCAAAAATGTAAGTAAGTAATATAAGTTTCTGTGCACTAGAGTTTAAAAAAATTAATATTAGTGCGGTTTGTACATAGCTGATACCAGAAAAAACATATGTACTTCATAGGAAATGTGACTGAATTTGTGATGCGAGTAAAAACGGGAATAAACAGAGGAAGTGGTTTTCAGTTTAAACCACATACTAGAGTTCTCATGATCATAAAAAAGTGAAAAAAAAAAAAGTGTTTGTGAGTTGAAGTTAAGTAATCGATTGACTTAACATTTCTAAATAAACACTTATGAATGTTTTAGAAAATGGTGGTAACACTTTTTGTCCACACTTGTAAATTCTGAATAAACACTTGAAAAATGAATATCTCTATTTGAAGGTTTTTCTTTTTCTGTTGCCATGATCTAAAGATATTATCCATGACAGTTATGCACAGCGGATTTTATCAAGTACGGATGGAATATTATTTCGAATGATACATGGATTGTTCTCTTTTGGGTTGTTTTTATTACTATAACTTCTATAACTTGCCTTTCAAGATGAAATGTTGGTTCTTTTTTTCTCTGATCTTATAAAATCAATTTCCCCCAAAAAGTGCAACTTATACTCTTATAGTCCGAAGAATATAGTATACGCTACATTGCAGGTCAGCTCTGTGGAGAAGCAACCCTATTCACAGAGAAAATTGTTGTAATTTTGTGCAGCTACACCCGTAATGAGTGTAAATAGATGTGTTTAATGTCACACCATGGAACATTCCAGGCAAAGCAAAAATATACAAGTAGGTGATGGACACACCTTAAAAGTGAAAAATTCATAGCACACTCAGATGGCCGATGTACAAAGTGTTTTTTTTTTTTGTTATTCTAGATTACGTGTTGGCAAAAAGCCTTTGTCAGATCATTGTTCTTTGGCCCACAGTACTGTGTGTAGTTACTGTGGTCCAAAAAATGTAAAAAAGAAAAAAGTTTTGGACATCAGCCATCTCAGTGCGTTAGGCATTTTTCACTTGTATATATTGTTGCTCCAGGCATTTAAGATAAGATAGGACTTTATTGATCTCGCAGTGGAGAAATTCAACAGTCACAGTAGCTCCAGGACAGATTAGTACAAAAAAAAAAAAAGTGTGATGATTTGCACCTCTACGAGTACTTTGGTATATGTTTTCTGTTTCATTTGATTATTATAAAGTGTTTCCAATATAAAACCTGTGCAGGCACCCGTCCCCCTCTGATCAAAGACCTGCCGGAGCCCATTGAGTCCCTGATGACGCGCTGCTGGGACAAAGAGCCCAGCCTCAGACCTTCAATGGAGGAAGTCCGCAGCACCATGAGCAGCCTCATGAAGGTACTGCACAGAGGCCTGTCACATTATTATTATCTTGACTTATCGTTCAGTATATGAAAGGTGGAACGATATTTTTTTGAGGGTCAATATTTATTGTGTGTACAGTTGCCTTGCACTACTGGGACATTTTTATTTTAAATATTTTGGCTATATGATAAGATTTGAGCTGTAAAAGGTTGAATTAATAACTTTTAAGGCTCATTACAGATGCAAACTAAGTACTAAAGTGGGTTGCTGTTTATGAATTACAGCTCGTTTTTTTTTTTAGTTTTTTTTTTTTTTTTTACTGTTTTGTACATTTTGATGTTTTTGTGGTTTAAATCGGGGCTATTATCGTGTCAGAGGCATAAATTAGTTTTAATCTTATTGTTTATTATCTATATTTACTTCAGAAATATATCGTGCTTCAAAATGTGTAATCAACCACAAACCTAAATGCACATCAGAGGCCTGGTTTAGTTTATTTTTAGATTCAAGATTCAAGATTGTTTATTTGACATATGCAGGTTCAACACAAGGTCAACAGTGCAATGAAATGCTTAGGATGAGAAGAACCGTTGACTCGCTAAGATATTCAAGAAGTACTAATAGCTGCAATAAGTAGTACTGTTAAAAAGTGTTTGCAAATACAAGGGAAAAAAGTAAACAATATAGTAAGAAATATAATAAAATACAGATATAATAAAAATGTAATGAAATATAATAAAATACAAAGGTGCAGGTAGGATTAAATAAGGTATAGGTGGAGTATTTCACAGATGAGTTCCATATTGCACATAATAAAGTTTTGCACGTGGGTTGTGGAGCAGGTTATTGTACAGATAACAGTGACAGTGAGGTAGTTGTAGTCCTCGGACACAAGTACAATTCAGGACAGAGATATAAAATCATTACTATGAAATACTATTCACCAAATAGAGTCCCATAATGAACACCCATGTTTGTTGCAACACAAAGACTCAGCTAAAATAGACTTTAACTTAAAGCTTAGTTGACATTTGAGATGATTTCGATGTGATTTTTATACAGAACAGACCACCGCTTGTTTTTTTTAACCATAACAAAACATTGTAGATCATTGTCCAAGAACTAAATGCAACTGTAAAAAACGGAAAACACTGCACCTGGCAAATAAATAAACAATAATTATACCTGACAACTTGAAATTATATGTTGGAATATTGTTGTAAATGCCAATAATTACTCTCAGTACAATGTAAAATCTACTTCAAGTTTATTGGACATCTGCTTTCAAATTGCCTTTCTCCATTGGCCATTGTACCTGTAATTACCATGTTGTGTTTTGCAGTATTTCCCCGGCTCTGAAGAACCTCTTAAGCTCTCGCACTATTCGTCTGGAAACAGAAGTGGCTCTTCATCAGGCACGAGTACAGGTAATCACAGCTTTAATGATTACTACCGAGCGCTGTGTGTAACCTGTATGTTATATTATAGGCTTAAGCTGCGTTCATGATTCGGTTTGGACCTTGTTTGAACCACAGGCCACTTCTTTGTACAGTCAGCGGGAGTGGGACATTTCCCATAGCGTCAAATGAAGCTCGTCGAGGCTAGCGGTTATAGGAGTGAATTTGGAGCCAGGTCCATATCAGGAATAGGGATTATTTACAGAGAAAAAAGCTAAATAAAAACACCAGGATCATGTAAGACCAAAATAACGAGCCTCACTGCTGCAATTAGAGAGAGAGGGGGGTGACAATTTTTCAATGTAAAGTCAGTTGGAGCCAGAGTCAGTGGAGCCACCCATGCTCACTTCCTATTCGGAAAGCAGCGGCTATATCCATTTATATCTACAGTGTATGGTTTGAGCCCAGTCCTGATGTAGAGTTTGTTAAGATCTCTTCAAGTCCTGACTTTATCCAGGTTTGGTTCTGTTCTAGTCCTGGTTTAATCCTGACCTACTGCAGGTTTAGTTCTGGTTTTAGTCCCAGTTTATTGCAAATTTGTAATGTAGTATAAATGTAAATCTGAACATAGTTGATACACTAAGGAAATTACATGATACATAAACGGCAAAGGATTATGTTCCAAAATAATAATAAATGTAGTAGAATATGTGTGAAATAAGGTTCATTGTTGCATTTGAAGTGCTGGGGTTAAGCCCTATTTTTGTTTTGTTTTGTAGGTTCTTATGCAGACTGCACCATCAGCAGCAACAGAAGTGATGACACCAGTGACTACAGGACATCTGGAGGGAGAGACGAGACTCTGAAAAGCTTTGAGAACAAATTCCCACTGCAGTTCTGGCCTGCCAAGGTAAAGAAAATACAAAAATACAAATAAATTAACAGTAGAAGCCAAAAACAGTAGAAGCCAAGGATTTCATACTTAACCCATCAGTGTATTATTTACACAACCACAGTAGAGATGGATTTATTCACTGTTATTCACTGTTTACTGATTTGTGTCTGACACCAATTTTTGATTCATTTTTGTGACTGATTAATCCTATTTACAGGCATGAACAAATGCTGGCTCAAATTAATATTACATTCAACAGTTTTAACAATTTAAGTGTATGAAAATCACTGCAAACTGCGCCTGTTATTCCGTGGTATTCATTAGGGCTGCAACTAACAATTATTTTAGTAGTCGACCAATCTACAGATCCAGTAACGATTAGTCACGATTAGCTTACTTTATGATTTTTATTGTCCTTAAAATGCTCCCACACCTTTGATTGTCGCGGCCTCAAACTTTTCCCATTCTCCTCAGGCTGACTCTGAGCCGAAGCCTCCGCCATTGTGTTGGCGCTTGTAATCACATTTAGCTCGGTGGTCTTCACTGATTGAATGAGGACAGAAAGACGCTACTGCCCTCACCACTACCGGTGGAGCATTGCAGTTTTATTACACATACTCATTCATGCGGATTCTTGACACAGATGATTATTAAGTTCCAAAATAAAATGATACTTAAATAATACGACTAGTCGACAATGAAATTTCATGTCGACAAAATTTTATTGTCGACGTTGTCGACTAATCGTTGCAGCCCTAGTATTCATAGGTAATTTTAATTATGTATGTATTTGTTTATTCATTCATTTATTGTGTTTAATTGGAGGCAATTACAAAACATCACCATTATTAACACTTAAAACTCCCACTCTTGTCTTGATGCATTCCCTGCTTGTTAAATCATATAATAATGTTTCCAGTCTATGGTTAAAATCCTCTTATTTTTCTTCAGGCCACCACTATTCGGACCAGCTTGTCTCGAGTCTCCAGCGTGGACAGTCAGCGCTCCCAAAGCCCCACCCAATGCACCAGCCCTGCAGCCACCTCCAGCCAATCCGAGCTCAGGATGTCTATCAGCCCCCCAGGTACGACCCAGAGCCCAGGAGGACCACAAACATGCAAATTACACCTTTTAATGGACTGTTTAATGGATGAGTGGATTTCAATTGGTTATGGGACCTAGTTTTATCCCTAGTCACTTCTGAAACACACAGAGCGACTGTTTTTCCATTTTACATCACATTCAACATAGAAGAAAGCTAGGATACAAGAACAAAAAATTACTTTTTACAGTTTCATTTTAGTTTAATACTAATTCTAACCTAACTACTATATTTACAGGGATATTTTAGCACATCTTAAGTAATACATTTATTTTGGGGACAGTGCATAAAAAATAGCATTTCTGTAAATATGCCAGAATTAGCAATGATGGCTATTTTCGTTTGTAGTCCTGTGACAGATGTTAATGTTGCTACTTTAATTTCCTGTAAGTATTGATGCTATAAAGTTTTATTGGCTTCGCTTCTTACATCTTTCTATTCAACTTGTACCATAATTAAGTGGGCCAAATACACCAGATTTGATAAAGGATTGAAATGGTTAAGACAAGTAATAGTTTTATTCCTATTGAGGTCTATTAAAATATCTCAATAAAATAATAATAATAATAATAATGTTTACATTATACAAGCGCAATCATTAACTGTATTTTAGACCCCAATTCACTTTTCGGTATTCGTCACTAGAGGGCAGAGCTGTGCAGTCAAACATTGCTTGTATAACTGTTGTATGTATGTTTTCTATATTATACATTATGACTCAAATTGAACTGTAAATATTATTTGTTTAGCTACAAATGGTCTGGACCCCGCCATGGCCAACCTGAGGCTCGATATCCAGTTACAGGTAAATACTAATCATTCTTTCTCTCATTTTAGTCATTATTTTTCATACTATTTTATTCATGTGTTTGTCTATATATATAATTCCTCCCTTAGCCTTTGACCCCGTGTCCAAACTCCAAAGAGTCCATGGCGATATATGAGCAGCACCAGCGGATGGTCCAGGAGTATCTGAAAATCCAGGCGGAGATCGCACACTTTGTCCGGAAAAAGTAAGCAGTGGACTGTGGATGTCCATCACCTGCTTGTTTCTATGGGGATGTCTGCCTGGAATGTTCCACAGTATGGCATTAAACAGCTCTCCTTTACATTTATTCAATTACAGGTGGTTTTATAGCTCAAAATGATCTAGAAATTTTCTGGCATTTTCATGGTGAGCAGGGTCGCCTCTCCACAGATCTGACCTGTGGTTTGGTCTCCATGAAGTTAGAAAGGTTTAATGCCATACTGTGGAACATTCCAGACAAAGCAATAACATCTCCAGTAAGAAAAGGCCATCCACTGGAAAAGTTACAAGCTGAAAACTTCTACAACAGTTACACAACTGTAACATATATAGATAAATATATAAGATAATATAAGATAATTATGCTTTTTGTTCTTTGTGTTTTGTAATATTGACCTAAAATGGATGAGTAATAGAAACTGGGCCATTGACTTGAGAGAGAAAACCTTTTTAGCAAGCATCACATTTCAGTTCACTTATTTTTAATGTTGAAAAATACTATGTGACATTTTTTGAGTCTTGTTTTTGAATAATCGTCAATAAGAGCAGAGCAGTGGGCGGAGATAGGGGGTAGGTGAATGTGTTAAAATCACAATCAGACTGTATAAAGAAGTGGACTAAGGGAGTGTGACGTCAGCCATAGTGTTCGGCTCCTGTCAAATGAAGCTTACAATTCCAGCGGTTATAGAGACGAATTTGGAGCCAGGTTCCAATTTAGGAATGGGAATTGATTTACGGACAAAATAGCAAAATAAAAACACCAGGGTCATGTAGAGCGGGTTATTGTGAACATTTTAAGACCAAAGTGACCGGATAGAGAGAGGAGTGATGAAGTCAATTGGAGCCAGAGTTGATGGAGCCGGAAGTGCCCCCATATTCACTTCTTATTTGGATGGCGGTGGCTCGTGGGTTAGTTATGTCTATTTATATATATACAGTCTATGGGAGAAAAGAGTGGCAACACTCAGGCCTCACAGCAAGAAGGTTGCGGGTTCGATCCCCGGGTCGCCCGGGCCTTTCTGTGTGGAGTTTGCATGTTCTCCCCGTGTCTGGATGGGTTTCCTCCGGGTACTCCGGTTTCCCCCATCAACCCAAAACATGCCCGGACCCCTATGAACTAACATCAAGGACCATGTTGTCCACCCTCCTGTGGGCTCACCACCTGCAGAGGGATTCATAGGGGGGGTCAGGTGCTATGAGTATTGGGCAGCACGCTGCCCCCGCGACCCAGCCGGATTAAGCGGGAGAAGATGGATGGATGGATGGGAGAAATACAGGACTTCTCAGACATTAATGAATCAAGTGAAACACAACTTTGAGTATGCTAATGTTGAGATGATGAGGGATCTGTATTAGAACGTGGTGGTTAGAAGTTCCTGGGTTTGATTTCTACACTTTTCCACACTCTATACGTGGTTTTGGAGCTGTTTTTCCCCATGTGACAGGCAGGAGCTGACTCTGGAGTTGGAGCAGGAGCAGAGGGAGCAGCAGACCTCCTCTCATCTGATCCAGGAGCACAGCAAACTGAAGGAGGACCACAGCAACCTCACGTCCTACCACCAGGGCCTGAAAACCAAACTCCGGATGATCCAGAGCCAGCAGGACAGCTAGGGCCAGTCTGTACGGGCTGGTGCAATGGACTGAGTGAGACTGTTGCATACAGACAGATACTGACAAAGAGGAGCATGTTAAAGGAAAAATGCTGAGTGTTTTGTGTCAAATATTATTGAAAAACAACATTGAGAATTTGTTTTACTTGGCCAAACAACATATACATACATATGTACATAGATCTAATACAGTTTTGTGAAGATGCCCTAATCCCATATGGGAAGAGCCACATTTTCCTATAGACTGAACTTTACCATGAAATATTTAAACGGAAAATGCACAAATGTTGATCTGATCAGTTCTATTAGTGAGTATCTTAATCTATTAGTAGAAAATATGCATTTTAACAGTATTCATTCTTGTTTACCCCATTTATATGAAATATTATTGGTCTACAGAACGTTTTGATATCTTAAACCCAGCGAAATCACCTTAACCATTGACCAAGAAGATGTGTTTTTAGTTATTTGAAGAAAATTGTATCAAAACCAAACTGGAAAATTTGGTGATCTTTGTTAATGAACTTGTGACAGTGTAACCCAAATATATATATGGATTTTTAACTCACTCACAAAGTAGAAGATGGTTAATAGTAGTAGTTTCAATGGTTAATGTTTTTTATAAGGTTGTTTTGGCTGCGATTCATAAACCATTATGGACCCACAGGTTATAGGATAAGCTGTATGCATGACTACCTTTGAAACCTTTTCTACCATGGACCACTCCTGGACAAATTAAGGATTTCATAACTAATTGTACACATTATTGATACTTTGCAGTGATATGACGCTGGGGTTGATCTACACGCTCAAGAAAAAAATACATAATGGATTTAAACTACATTTTCAGGTGCT